>CM077672.1:461886889-463323389 GCA_039707655.1 Elymus sibiricus
CATAGCCAAGAGGAGGCGCCACCACTGCTGCCACATTGCTTGCCGTAGAGCCAAGTGTGCAGCCTCATCATCCAGGGCCGTCGCCCCGACATCCACAACTGACTCACCGTCGACACCAGCACAACATACTGTCTGACACCTAGGCTCCTAGACACGGACAATGTCAGAGCTGAACCGCTGTCGGTCAGGACTGGACATCCCTGATGCCGACACACACACACAGATGCAACCCCAGTCACGGGTACCAAATCCCACCTAGATCCAACCCCACTATGAGCGTGGATAGGGAGCACTGGGGACATACAGTACCACAAAACCAGTTCATTGCCCACCATGTGGTGCCGGGGTAGCAAGCCTCAACAAGCCAGATCCGGCCGTCGGGATCTGTCCGAGGATGAACCTCGAGACCCGCTACCGTTCAACCCTAGCTTCCCACCTGAAGACCAAATCGCCGGTCACTAGGTCCTGCGTGCCGCCACCCCCACATTGCCGGTCAATCGGAGCCACGCCCAAGCAGACCTGAGTCTCGCACCGGTGAGAAGACCAGTCCGCGTCGCCCAAAGTTCGTCAGCCGCCAGATCTGGCTCATAGCCGCCACAACCCCGAGCACGCCGGGGCTTGATTTCGAGCGTCCATAAGGAGCACCACCTGCAGGACACCGCAGCCCACCGAGCCCAACCCCGCCACCGCACGCTAGTCCGCACGCACAGCAGGGTGCCACCATCTGCCGCCACCAACCATAAGCGTCGCCAACCAGAGGTGCCAGTACAAGTGCATCTGACGTCATGAAGCCACCACGACCCCGACGCACGCCCGCGCCTGCAGCGCTGCCACGCCCCTCACCAAGCATCGTGTCCCCGACGTCCAGAAGCACCCCGCGACGCCGCGGCCATGAGAGGGTGGAGGGAGGACCTCACCGCCGCCGTGCCAGCCTAGCTTTGCCCGGTGGCATCCGCCGGCAGCGGCGAGGAGGAGGGGAAGAGGAGACGGGAGACGCTGGAGACTGGGCCGAGGGCTCGCCGCCGCTGCTCCCTGGAGCGACGGGAGCGAGAAGGGGATATTTTTCAGGTCTTCAGATCTCCATCAAAAGTAGCTTACTTCTTCGGCGTCTTCCAACATTATTTGAACTAGAGGAAATACAAGAACCGGAAAAAGAAAGAAATGTTTTATTGCTAGGTGTACCTATTGGAGAGTGGAGGTTGCGCTCCGCCTAACGCCGCATTACCTTGGATAGGGATTTCTCATCCGTGGCCAAGGACCTGATGAGTCCAAATTATGTGATGTTTTAAAGCTTTATTTTGTGCCTACACGGTAGGCTTTGTGGAATTTTACCGCGTTCGCATGCCCCTTTTTGTCAATTTTCGTCATGATGTGTTTTCGGAAGTAAGTGAAATACTAAGGAAAGAACTTCAGGAAAAGATGATAAAATCATGTCAAATGATATGATAAATAATTACCATAAAAGAATGAGGCACTTGGGGAGAAGCTGGAGGCGGCACAGCACCTTCAGAACAATCGACGACGTCTGGTACGAGCGTACGCGCTCGTACCAGCGGTCGTACCAGCCGCCGTCGCCTCCTCCTGGTCGACTACTTCCACCCCGTGGAATCGGAACGGAGATCAGAAGCATACACGCACCAGAAAATCATCCAGAACACAGAACCCTAGCCTCCAGATGGTATCCGGATGGGGAATTGTCAAGAAGGAGATCGCCATCTTCACCACCATGTGCAAGGGGACGTCGTCATCAACCCTCTCCATCAACCACCGTCATCATCATCCATCTCCATCTTGTTATAATACCAAACCCTTTGTGGATCACTGCATGTATTACTCATTCGTTTCGTCCATGTTTGCCACCACAATTCATATGATGTTTATCATTCCCATGTGCGAGTAGACCCCATAGTTCTCGGGGATATGAATGAGCCTTGGTATGTATAGGTGCTGAAAACGTTAATAAGGATATGAGATCCTCTGTTGAATATTTGGTTTAATAGACATCATGAATGTTGTGAAGGGGCCCCACTCAGCATTTCCGCCGTAAGGCCACGAAGCATATTACTATCGTTGCAAATGTTAGGATGACGACATAATTCGAGGTGACAGTAAAAGCCTCAATTCCTCGCCATTGCAAATGATAGGGGAATAACGAAGAACCCTTGGTGAGGCCGCATCCATGGGGAAACCCTTAATTACTGTAGTGATAATCTGCACGGGGCTTATTTTGTTTTGAGTTTTGACTTATTTTGTGTTCTAACCGTTTTTGTAGGCTTTGAGCAACCATGGCCGCTCAAGAAAAACTTTGCCTGCTAGCTGCTATTAGTGTCACGGGGCCTTGTCAAGGTGAAAACTTCATATGCCTTGGACCGAGACCAGCTGGTGAAACATATGAAATTAACCCTCGGCTACTTAGCATGTTGAAGGATATGACATTTCGAGGTGATGGTACAGAAAACCCGTATGAACATGTGCAAGAATTTGATGAGATATGCGGGACATTCAAATTACATGCTTTTCTCATGAAGAAATGACTTAAATTGTTTTCTTACACTCTGCTAATGATGCAAAAGCATGGTTACATGATCATCCCACAGGTACCTTTAACACCTGGGAGGAATTATCTACTGCATTTCTAGCCTGCTATTTTCCACCAAGAAAGACTTATAAGGTGAGGAGAAAAATTGGCAGCTTGGGCAAATTTTAGGTGAAAGTCTAGTCACAACTTATAAAAGGTACCGATCCCTTCTTAAAGAATGTCCTCACCATTATTATCCGCCACGGATGGTTGTACACTTCTTTTATGGAGGACTTGATAGACAGAGTAGGCAAATGGTTGATGTTGCTTCTGGTGGAGCTTTTATGGAGTACAGTATTACCCAAGCTTGGAGGTTGCTCGATAAAATCCGGTTTTTGGAGATGAAGGGGGAGTTGAACCTGATTATGATTGTATTAAATATTTCTCTAAATCTACTGAGATGAAACAGATTAGCGATGAACTACATATGGGTACTGACTCAGTTTTGCAGGTCTTAAAGGATTTCTCTGAGTTCATACAGGTATCAAAGGAAGATTGGCAACAATATACCAAGAAGGCCAAAGCAACTAGATTTGTTGAGGCAATAAATGAAAAATGCAGAATTGGCCATAATCGGCGCGAGGCCTATGCTCAGAAGAAATTGCAAGCAAATGAATCGAGACTTCCACCAAGATATAAGAAAAATATTAAGGTAGAACACTGCGGGATTGCACCTCATATAGATATTGTTAAAGAACTTGCGATACCTCTGGAGGTAATAAATAATGATGTCCGGCTTGACAAAGATACTACCTCTTATTTGAATGGATGCACTAAAGGTAGGAATACAAGTAAACAAGTGTTGTCATGCTCCTTTGGTAGCAAGTCTTATTTTGGTTTGTGTGATCCTGGTTCGCCCATTAATATCATTCCTTACAGTCTTTATGCCAAGATTTATAAAGTTATATCTCCTTGTAGTCTTGAGCCAACTGATATTGTCATTAAGCTAGCGGATAAAACTGATAGGGAAACTCATGGTATCCTTAGGGATGTCAATATTATTTTTCGCTCACGTATCTATCCTGTTGATATATTTGTCCTAGGAGTATCTGAAGATGAACATTGCCCCATAGTTTTTGGGACTTCCTTTGTGAATGTTGCAGGAGCAGATATATATATAGGAAAAAGAAAATAATATGTCTGAAGTTCGACGAATATATGGTGGAATTTCCCTATTCGACCATAATGAACAAAGCTTGTCAAAGGGAGTCTCGGGATGAAGAGGAGAAAGGGAGCTCAGCTCGCCGAGATACACCTTCGAACTCCTGAAGATGAAATCGAGAGAAGCTTGGTAAAGTCTGAATTGGGAGTCAAATTGAAGAAAAGGAGGAGTTTGAAAAACTAATGGATGCAACTCCTCTGGTAGATCCTCTCATGAATGAACTGTATGAGGTCCTTAAGAGAAAAGGAGAAGAAGAGCTGCACCTCCGGACCTCAAATCCTTACCAAAAGAATTATGGTATGAGTTCATAGATGAAACTGAAAAATTTCCTTTTATTATTAATGCTAACCTTTCAGAGAAAGAGAAAGAAAAACTCTTAGGGGTGTTAAGGGGACACCGCAAAGCTCTTGGATATTCGATGAAGGATATTAAAGGAATAGACCCTTCTATCTACTCACATTCCATTCCTATAGAAGGAGTGAAGCCAGTAATTGAGAGCCAAAGGAGGCTAAATCCCTATTCTAAAAATGTGGTAAGAAAAGAGGTTATCCATCTATTAGATGCAGGTATAATTTTCCCTATATCTAATAGCAAGTGGGTTAGTCCGGTACATTGTATTCCTAAGAAAGGAGGGATCTCAATTGTTGCTAATGAAGATAACGAATTAGTCCCTACCAGGACCGTTATGGGATATGGTATGTGTGTTGATTTCAGGAAATTGAATATGTGGACTCAGAAGGATCATTACCCATTACCCTTTATAAACGAATTACTGGAAAGGATGGATAATAATTCTTATTTCTGCTACCTTGATGGATATTCTGGGTTTTCTCAAATACGAATTCGGCCAGAGGATCAAGAAAAAACTATATTCACTTGTCCCTATGGTACGTATGCTTATCGAAGGATGCCCTTTGGTTTATGCAATGGGTCACCTTCCTTTCAAAAATGCACCTCTATAATCTTTTCTGATTTTGTAGAACAAATTATCGAAGTGTTCATGGACAACTTTTCTGTCCAAGGCACTTCCTTTGACCATTGTTTGTACAATCTTACAAACATTTTGCAAAGATGTGAGGAGACATGTTTCATATTGAATTGGGAGAAGAGCTGTTTTATGGTTACTGAAGGAGTTGTCTTGGGACGTAGAGTCTCTAGTAAGAGTATTGAGATAGATCAAGAAAGAATTGAGGTAATAGAAAATTTACCTTATCCGCAAGATGCAAAAGGAATGCAAACTTTTATGGGGCATGTAGGTTTTTATAGGCGGTCTATTAAAGATTTCTCTATACTATCAAAACCGCTTACTAACCTTTTGCAGAAAGACGTCCCATATTATTTTGATGACAAATGTCTCTCAACTTATGAAAAGTGGAGAGATGCTTTGATAACCGCCCCTATCATCCAACCTCCTAAATGGGATGAACCTTTTGAAATAATGTGTGATGCTAGCAATTATGCAATAGGAGCTATCTTGGGACAACGGGATGATAAGAAGCTTAATGTTGTCTTTTATGCTAGCAGAAGTTTGGATGATGATGCCCTTTGAGATCCGGTTGGATAATGAAGGTATTCCTGCCCTTTCCCCAAGGAGTGACCCTGAGTTTATCGAACCCACAAGAGGATGGCCACTATGATAGAGGCTCTACCAAGTCTTTGCGAGAGAATAAAATTCCAGTTTTTACAACTGGACCTTAACAACCATAGGATGTAAACACTTATAATTAAAACATGCATGGGTATGAGGACTTGATTCTTACAACCATATATTTGTGATCGGGGTCATCATGATCTTATTTTGTGCTCTGGAAGACACCCGTTAAGATGTGCTTGCAACAAGATGAAGTGGGGGATGTGTCCAAATTACGTTTTGACCGGTTCGTGACCTCATGTATTACCAAGGATTGGCTTTCCGCTACCGTACTAAACCTTTCTGTCACTGGTGTTCAGAATAGCGTTCCGCGTCCTCCCTTCTCCTAACCTCCTCCTTGATCAAACTCCGTGATCCTGGGTTCCTGCAGGGTAAAAGAACGAGAAAGAGACAAGGGACAACTACGATGCAATTCACAAACATACAAGACGTTAATTCAAAGTCATTCCACCGATCCCTCATACAAATACATCAGGTTTCAAGGCTATGCCTCAACCCATTGCCTTACCAAATTACTCACACATGGCGATCGGATCGCAAGAAAAAATCATCGGAGAAGACATAAAGATAAATGCTTTATTGATAATATGTCTTACAATGGTTGCCGGATGCGATACACGATTACAAGTATGGTTAACTTGGAGGTGGTTTGCTGCGGTGATGATGGTGGTGGTGGCAATGGAGATGAGATGAAAACGGCGGCGGCTAGGGTTGGAGAATGACTTCTGTTGTGGTGATGGAGGTTTTCGACGATGCCCCTCTGCGAATCTGGTGCTAGCTGATACGTCTCTAACGTATCTATAATTTATGAAGTATTCATACCATATTTATATGAGTTCTACATGGTTTTGGTGCACTTTTATATAATTTTCATGAACTAACCTATTAACCTAGTGCCCAGTGCCAGTTGCTATTTTTTGCATGTTTTTGGTTTTCCAGTTTCCAGAAAATCCATACCAAACGAAGTCCAAATGCAACAAAACTTTACGGTGATTTTTTCTGGACCAGAATACACCCAGGGAACCAAGGGAAGGAGCCAAAAGAGGTCCAGGGGAGTCACAAGCTCACCTGGCGCCGCCCCTAGGGGCACGCCACCTGAGCTTGTGGGTCCCTTGGGAACCTTCCTGGCTTGATTCCAACGCTGAAAATTCCTATAAATACCAAAACCCCCGAAAGTTAACCTAGATGAGTTTTTCCGCAGCCGCAAGCCTTTGTCTCGAAGCAATCTCAATCGGAGTCCTGTTCCGGCACCCTGCCGGAGGGGGGAAGTGATCATCGGAGGCCATCTTCATCATCCCCGCTGCCTCCATGATAAGGCGGGAGTAGTCCACCATCGGGGCTGAGGGTATGTACCAGTAGCTATGTGTTTGATCTCTCTCTCTCTCATGATCTTGATAGGAGACGATATTGATGTACCATGAGCTTTGTTAATATAGTCGGATCATATGGTGTTCTTCCCTCTCTATTATTGTTGTGATGAATTGAGTCCTGCTCCTTGAAGTTCTTTATGTTGGATTGAACATTATGAATCTAAAATTGCTTGATGCATATCGAATAATTAACTCACGGATACTTGTGGTGACATTGGAGTATCTAGGTGACATTAGAGTTGATTGATACGTATCATATGGTGTTATTTAGTACGAACTCTAGGGCTGTTTGTGACACTTATAGGGATGGCTCAATAGATTGATCGGAAAGATAACTTTGAGGTGCTTTTGTACCCTACAAACAATTTCATCTTATGTTCTCCGATAGATAGGAACTTTGATGTTTCGTTACGTTGGATTGAATATTGGACTTGAGAACACTTGATATATGTCTTGCATGTGGATACCTGTGGTGACAATGGGGTATTCGATTGAGTCACTTGATGTATGCTTTGGTAATCAACTTGCGGATTCCCGTAGTGACATTGGGGTAATCTATGCATAGGGGTTGATACACGTTTTCGTCCTACTTTCTCCGATAGGAACTTTCAAGTGATTCTAGGTCACACGTTGAGGGATTGTTATATGATTCAATTATGTTAGCACTGTTGAGAGATTGCACTAGTGAAAGCATGAACCCTAGGCCTTGTTTCTAAGCATTGCAATACCGTTTGTGCTAACTTTTATCACTTGCTACCTTGCTGTTTTTATTATTTCATATTACAAAAACCTATATCTACTATCCATACTACACTTGTATCACCATCTCTTCGCCAAACTAGTGCACCTATACAATTTACCATTGTATTGGGTGTGTTGGGGACACAAGAGATTTCTTTTATTTGATTGCAGGGTTGTTTGAGAGAGACCATCTTCATCCTACACCTCCCATGGATTGATAAACCTTAGGTCATCCACTTGAGGGAAATTTGCTGCTGTCCTACAAAACTCTGCGCTTGGAGGCCCAACAGAGTCTACAAGAATAAAGTTGCATAGTAGACATCAAGCTATTTCTGGTGCCGTTGCTGGGGAGGTGAGTGCTTGAAGGTATATCTTTAGATCTTGCAATTGAATCTTTTAGTTTCTTGTTTATTCACTTGTTTGGTTTATAAAAGAAAACTACAAAAAAAAAAAGAAATGAAGTACCATCAAATGCTTTACCTTTATGATGTCTTTCTTGAAAATATGGATTCCGATAATTGTGCTCAATTGTTAGAAGAAGAATTCAATAAAATGTTTGGCATAAAAACCTTGAATGATAAGCATGATTGCAATGTTGCTAGTATGAATTCTTTGAATATCCATGATGCTAATGATATGCAAAGCTACAAGCTTGGGGATACTATGTTTGATGAAAATGATATTTTTAGTCCCCCAAGTTTTGATGAGAAAATTTATTATGATGATAGCATGCCTCCTATTTATGATGGTTACAATGATGAAAGTGGGTTTGGAAGAGTGTCAACTCTAGGTAATGATCCCACTATTTTGGAGGGTGTTGAATCTTATTACAATATTGATAAAAGTGGATTTGGAGAGGTCATGACTCTATTTAGTGATGAATCCACTATTTTGGAAGAGGTTTCAATTGATTATGACAATAAAGTTGCTATCTATGATGATTATGGTGATGACATGTATGCTATAAAGAGTAATGATAACCATGAAACTTGGTATCATGATTTTAATTGTTCCATTTGATGATGTCAATCAAGCATCTCATGATAGTTATTTTGTTGAGTTTGCTCCCACCACTATTGATGAGAATAAATTTGCTTATGTGGAGAGTAATAAAATTTCTATGCTTATGGATCATGAAAAGAATGCTTTATGTGATAGTTATATTGTTGATTTTATTCATGATGCTACTGAAAATTATTATGAGAGAGGAAGATATGCTTATATATATTTCAACAACATCAAGTTTCCTCTCTTTATGTTGAATGTTTTGAAGTTGTACTTGTTTTGCCTTCCTATGCTAGTTGATTCTTGCTGCAATAAATTGATTAATTACAAAATACCTATGCATAGGAAGTGGGTTAGACTTAAATGTACTTGTCATATGCTTCATGATGCTCCCATTATGTTTCAAATCTTCACTTCTATGTGAGCATCATTGAAATCATCATGCCTAGCTAAAAAGGCATTAAAGAAAAGCGCTTGTTGGGAGACAACCCAATATTTATCCTTACTGTTCTTGTGTGTTCACATGGTTAACCTACTGTAGTAATCATGTTTTATAGATTTTGTTTCAATAATGTGCCAAGTAAAGCCTTTGGGATGATGCGGATGATAGTTGATTTGATTCTGTGCAAAAACAAAAAGTTTTGCGTCCAGTGCAGAAAATTCTATAAATTACTGGAACGTGATAATTGTCTGAAATTTTTACACAGTATTTATATACAAATTTCCTACATTTTCCTAATTTTTCAGAATTTTTAGAGTTGTATAATTATGATTTCAATTCAGATCATTACAGACTGTTCTGTTTTTGACAGATTCTGTTTTCAATGCATAGTTTGCTTGTTTTAGTATTTCCATAGCTTATATTGAGTGGTATAAATTGCGCAAATGATAGAATACAGTAGGTATTATGTGAGAACAATTATTAATCTTGTCTTGACAGTACCAAAGTGAATGATTTATCCATTATCATACTAACCCATCTCACGAAGTTCCGTTAAGTTTTCTGTGATTGAAGTTTTCAAGTTTTGGGTGAGATATCGATATGAGGAGAATAAGGAGTGGCAAGACCCTAAGCTTGGGTATGCCCAAGGCACCCCAAGACAATACTCGAGGAATACTCAAGCGTCTAAGCTTGGGGATGCCCTGGAAGGCATCCCCTCTTTCGTCTTCAACATTATCGGTAACCTCACTCGGAACTATATTTTTATTCATCACATAATATGTGTTTTGCTTGGAGCATCATTTTATTTTATTTGTATTTGCTTTCTTCTATTTAGAATCAAGTTTTGTATCTTTTATTCCAATAAAAGTGTCAAGTATAGCCTTTACCATGCTTAGTTTGCAAGTTCATGGGTTGCTGTTTCAAAACAGAAAGTTTGCTGTCATTGTTTGAATATTCCTGAATAGTCAGAACATGATAAAATCTTGAAATTTTGATACAGTAAAGTATGATAAATTTTCTACAGTGTGGTAATTTTTCAGAATTTTTGGAGTTAAATAAGTATGAATTTTGCTTCATCCTTTACAGACAATCCTGTTTAGACAGATTGCTGTTATGTTTGCATTGTTTGCATATGTTTGCTTGTTTAATGTTTCTATTAGTGGATAGAAGTATTAATTATGCGGAGGCATTTATTATGCAATGTTTAATTATAATTTTAGTAATTTTTTACTGTAGAGAATGTAAAGGTTTGGCATTGATTTATACTAACTTATCTCACGAGTTCTTGTTAAGTTTGTTGTGGATGAAGTTTTTTAGATTTAGGGAAGCCATGATATGCGAAGAATTAAGGAGACACAAGAATTCAAGCTTGGGGATGCCCAAGGCTCCCCAAGTCAATATTACAAGAAGTCTCAAGCATCTAAGCTTGGGGATGCCCCGGTAGGCATCCCACCTCTCTTCATCAACAATTATCGGTTAGTCTCGGTTGAGCCTACGTTTTTATTTGTTCACATGATATGTGTTATTCTTGGAGTGTTATTTTTGTTTGCTATTTAATAAAGTCATTAGATATGAAACTTTTAAATGAGAGAGGGTCCTCACATAGCTACTCAATTGTTTAACTACTCATTGACCTCCACTTATATCTTTTGGAGTAGTTTGTCATTTACTCTTGTGCTTTACTTGTATCCTAAGAGTAAATTGTTGAATGAATTGAATATCATAAACCTCAAATTATATAGGTTCCACATGCTTAGTAATATTTCACATTTGGTTTAGAAAGTAAAATCTATTGAAGTTTGACAATCACAATATTGGTCATACAAGCAATTCATAAATGATTAGTATAAGGAAGAGAACTTTCACATACTAATATATTATCTTGGACATCTTTTATGATTGTGAATACCCATTAATTATTTTCAAACTTGAGCAAATTAGTTGAAGTTGGACAAGGAGGACAACGTAATGAGTTATGTTTGGGTATATTTGCATAGAAGTTATATTGTCATGATAAAAGTGGATTTGGAGAGGTCATGACCTTATTTAATGATGATTCCACTATTTTGGAAGAGGTTTCAATTGATTATGACAACAAAGTTGCTATCTATGATGATTATTGTGATGATATGTATGCTATAAATAATAATGATAACTATAAAACTTGTCATGATGATTTTAATTTTCAATTGGATTATGCCAATCAAGTATCTCATGATAGTTACTTTGTTGAGTTTGCTCCCACTATTATGAATGAGAAGAAAATTGCTTATGTGGAGAGTAACAAAATTTCTATGCTTGTGGATCATGAAAAGAATGTTTTATGTGATAGCTATATTGTTGAATTCATTCATGATGCTACTGAAAATTATTATGAGAGAGGATCATATGCTTGTAGGTGTTGCAATAATATCAAGTTTCCTCTCTATGTGTTGAAAGTTTTGAAGTTATACTTGTTTTGCCTTCCTATGCTAGTTGATTCTTGCTCCCATAAATTATTTGCTCACAAAATCCCTATGAATAGGAAGTGGGTTAGGCTTAAAAGTTCTAGTCATATGCTTCATGATGCTCTCTTTATGTATCAATCCTTTACTTCTATGTGAGCATCATTGAAATCATCATGCCTAGCTAAAAGGCATTAAAGAAAAGCGCTTGTTGAAAGGCAACCCAATATTTATCCCTACTGTTTTCATGTGTTCACATGATTAATATACTGTAGTAATCATGTTTTATATGTTTTCTTTGAATAATGTGCCAAGTGAAGCCTTTGGGATAGTGTGGATACTTGTTGATTTGATTCTGTGCAAAAACAGAAACTTTTGCGTCCAGTGCTGGAATTTCTATTCTGCATTGGAGCGTGAGAAAATTCTGAAATTTTTACACAGTATTGGGTTACAAATTTTTACATTTTCCTAATTTTTCAGAATTGTTGGAGGTACATAAGTATGGTTTTTAAATCGCTCACTACACGCTGTTTTGTTTTTGACAGATTCTGTTTTCGGTGCATAGTTTGCTTGTTTTAGTGTTTCCATAGCTTATATTATGAAATATAAATTGTGGAAATGATATATTACAGTAGGAATTATGTGAGAACAATTATGAATCTTGTCTTGACAGTACCTAAGTGGATGATTTATTTTTTATCATACTAACCTATCTCACAAGTTCCGTTAAGTTTTATGTGATTGAAGTTTTCAAGTTTTGGGTGAGATATCGATATGAGGAGAATAAGGAGTGGCAAGACCCTAAGCTTGGGGATGCCCAAGGCAACCCAAGGTAATACTCAAGAAGACTCAAGCGTCTAAGCTTGGGGATGCCCCGGAAGGCATCCCCTCTTTCGTCTTCAACACTATCGGTAACCTCACTTGGAGCTATATTTTTATTCGTCACATAATATGAGTTTTGCTTGGAGTGTCATTTTATTTTGTTGATATTTTATTTCTGTTATTTATAATCATGTTTTGTATCTTTTAGTTCAATAAAATGCCAATTATAGCCTTTACCATGCTCAGTTTGAAAGTTTATGTGTTGCTGTTTGAAAACAGAAAGTTTTCTGTTATGTCCTGAATTTTTTTGAATTGTCAGGACATGATAAAAATCTGAAATTTTTACACAGTAAGCATAAATGAGTTCTCTGTCACATGGTAAATTTTCAGAATTTTTGGAGTTATGGAAGTATGGATTCTTATTCCCCTTTTACAGACTGTTCTGTTTTGGCAGATTGCTGTTATAGTTGCATTGTTTGCATATGTTTGCGTGTTTAATGTTTCTATTTGTGGATAGGAGTATTAAATATGAAGAGGCATTTAGTATGCAATGTTTAATTATAATTTTTGTGATTTTGTACAGTAGAGAATGTTAGGATTTTGAGTTGATTTATACTAACTTATCTCATGAGTTCTTGTTGAGTTTTGTGTGGATGAAGTTTTTGAGATTTAGGGAAACCGTGATATGAGAGGAATTAAGGAGACACAAGAACTCAAGCTTGGGGATGACCAAGGCATCCCAAATTAATATTTCAAGAAGTCTCAAGCATCTAAACTTGGGGATGCCCCGGTAGGCATCCCACCTTTCTTCATCAACAATTATCGGTTAGTTTCAGTTGAGACTAAGTTTTTGCTTCTTCACTTGAGTTGTGCTATTCTTGGAGTGTCCTTTTATTTTCGTTTTGTTTGCTGTTTTAATAAAATTATCAAGATCTGAAATCTTTATTTGGAGAGAGTCCTCACATAGCTACCTATTTATTTAACTACTCATTTGATCTTCACTTATATCTTTTTGGAGTAGTTTGTCATTTACTCTTGTGCTTCACTTATATCCTATGAGTAAATTGTGAAAGAATTGAATATCATAAATTTGAAATTTTATGTGCTTCATATGCTTGTATCATGTCTAGTAGTAGTTTCACATTTGGGTTAGAAAGTGAAATCTATGGAAGCTTGACAATCACAATATTGGTCATACAAGCAATTCATGAATGATTAGTATAAGGAAGAGAACTTTCACATGTAAATATATTATCTTGGACATCTTTTATGATTGTGAATACCCATTAATTATTTTCAAACTTGAGCAAATTAGTTGAAGTTGGACAAGGAAGACAACGTAATGAGTTATGTTTGGGTATATTTGCATAGAAGTTATATTGTTATGGATCCTCCAACATGTGGTGCTTGTTCATAATCTTTGCTAGCCAAAATTTCTGTACTAAGTGGGAATACTGCTTGTGCATCTAAAATCCTTTAGCCCAGTTTCTTCCATGAGTGTCCACCATACCTACCTATATACGGTATTACCCCGCCGTTCCAAGTAAATTTGCATGTGCCATCTCTAAAACCTTCAAATAAACATCTGTTTTGTGTGCTCGTACCGCTCATGGAGTGACGGGGCGGTCAATATCTTCCATGCTAAGTGGGTTATTCTCATGATGAGAGTTTCTTCACTCGTCTTGCACGAGAGAGGCTGGTATTTGGGATGCCCAGTCCCATTAAACAAAAACAAAGAAAAATATAATAAAACAAACTCCCCCTGGAAAGTTGATTGTTTGGAGGGCACCCAAGGATTCGGCTAGCCATGGCTTGTGTTTGTATGGTTGTGGGGGAGTAAACCTTTATCTTTCTGCATGGGAACCGCCAATAATGTGTTTAGCATGGAAGATATTGAAATCCTTTGTCGCGACGTTGACAGGAAAAGCACACCACTCAAAATGTAATTATCTCTGTTTTAGGCAATGAGCTCTGGTACATTAGCAAATCCATGCTTCCCTCTGCGAAGGGCATATCTTTTACTTTTTCTGTCAATTTTATTTTTGTTGAGTCAACTTCTTATTCCAACCTCAATTATTCTCTACTTGGCAAGCATTGTGTGGTGGGGAAAGATCCAGAAAAATATATCCAGTCAAATATATTTGTTCATGAATTATTATTGTTGACAATTATCTCTATGATAAGTAAGTTGGGAGGCGAAACATTAAGCCCTTATCTTCCTCTCTGTTCGATAGATGCTATTTGTTCTAAAAATATGCTTTGAGTACTAGCAATCATAGAAGACTATATGATAATTGAGTATGTGGAGCTCTTACTTAGACTTTGCTGAAAATAATATGCATTGAAATTGTTTAGTGACTAAGAACATAGGTTGTTAAGTTTCAAGAGAATGCATTGTTTGAACCATAACATGTGAATTGATTTCTACTTTATCATGATGAGATTTATGAGAAAGAGTTGTTGTTTATGATGCCAGGAAAAGTGACTAAAATTATCATTGATCAAACTTATACACTATGCTAGCATTCACACTTCATAAATTATTTCTTTTATCATTTACCAACTCGAGGACAGCATGAATTAAGCTTGGGGATGCTGATACGTCTCTAACGTATCTATAATTTATGAAGTATTCATGCCATATTTATATGAGTTCTACATGGTTTTGGTGCACTTTTATATAATTTTCATGAACTAACCTATTAACCTAGTGCCCAGTGCCAGTTGTTGTTTTTTGCATATTTTTGGTTTTCCAGTTTCTAGAAAATCCATACCAAACGAAGTCCAAATGCAACAAAACTTTACGATGATTTTTTCTAGACAAGAATACACCCAGGGAACTAAAGGAGGGAGCCAGAAGAGGTCCAGGGGAGTCACAAGCTCACCTGGCGCCCCCCTCGGGGCGCGCCACCTGAGCTTGTGGGTCCCTCGAGAACCTTCCTGGTGTGATTCCAACGCTGAAAATTCCTATAAATACCAAAACCCCCGAAAGTTAACCTAGATGAGTTTTTCCCCAGTCGCAAGTCTCTGCCCCGAAGCGATCTCAATCGGAGCCCTGTTCCGGCACCCTGCCGGAGGGGGAAAGTGATCACCGAAGGCCATCTTCATCATCCCCGCTGCCTCCATGATGAGGCGGGAGTAGTCCACCCTCGGGGCTGAGGGTATGTACTAGTAGATATGTGTTTGATCTCTCTCTCTCTCTCGCGTGATCTTGATAGGACACGATCTTGATGTACCATGAGCTTTGTTAATATAGTCGGATCATATGGTGTTCTTCCCTCTCTATTATTGTTGTGATGAATTGAGTCCTGCTCCTTGAAGTTCTTTATGTTGGATTGAACATTATGAATCTGAAATTGTTTGATGCATATCGAATAATTAACTCACGGATACTTGTGGTGACATTGGAGTATCTAGGTGACATTAGAGTTGATTGATACGTATCATATGGTGTTATTTAGTACGAACTCTAGGGCTGTTTGTGACACTTATTGGGATGGCTCAATAGATTGATCAGAAAGATAACTTTGAGGTGGTTTCGTACCCTACAAACAATTTCATCTTATGTTCTCCTATAGATAGGAACTTTGATGTTTCGTTACGTTGGATTGAATATTGGACTTGAGAACACTTGATATATGTCTTGCATGTGGATACCCGTGGTGACAATGGGGTATTCTATTGAGTCACTTGATGTATGTTTTGGTAATCAACTTGCGGATTCCCGTAGTGACATTGGGGTAATCTATGCATAGGGGTTGATACACGTTTTCGTCCTACTTTCTCCTATAGGAAATTTCGAGTGATTCTTTGTCACACGTTGAGGGATTGTTATATGATTCAATTATGTTAGCACTGTTGAGTGATTGCACTAGTGAGAGTATGAACCCTAGGCCTTGTTTCTAAGCATTGCAATACCATTTGTGCTAACTTTTATCACTTGCTACCTTGCTGTTTTTATTATTTCAGATTACAAAAACCTATATCTACTATCCATACTACACTTGTATCACCATCTCTTCGCCGAACTAGTGCACCTATACAATTTATCATTGTATTGGGTGTGTTGGGGACATAAGAGATTTCTTGTATTTGATTGCAGGGTTGTTTGAGAGAGACCATCTTCATCCTACACCTCCCACAGATTGATAAATCTTAGGTCATCCACTTGAGGGAAATTTGCTGCTGTCCTACAAAACTCTGCGCTTGGAGGCCCAACTGAGTCTACAAGAAGAAAGTTGCGTAGTAGACATCACTAGCCCCTTTACTTTCATGTCTTTATTTTCTGCAAGTCGAGATTAGCTCGCCCGTTTTAGTTTAAGAAAAGTTTGAACTCCTTGATTCCTTTTGAATGAGGGAAGATTCTCTTCCGATGAGCTATGGATATCTTGATGTTTAGTGTCATCACTGTGGTTGGAAAACGTATGAGATGATGATTTTATACAAATAGTAGGGCATGCTCACTGATGCGATGATCATAAGTCTTCCACACACCTGGTATTAATTGATCAGAGGTGGAAAATAACCATATGTGCTAATCCATCTACTTTCAACTAGTAAAAGTTAAGAAGTATGAAGATTGAGACTGAAGTCCAATCAAATGAATAAATTAGAGCAAGTGGCAAGGGAAAGAAAATCCTCTTAAATTAAAGTTTTTATTAAGTCTATGTCAAGAAATATGTTTAGCTTACATGTCACATAAAAATAAATGTGAGATGGGCAAATAAACATGTTTTGAACCAAAGAGAGAAAAATGTGATGTTAAATATTTCTAATAAAAAGAAGAGGACCCCTTGCTATTTGTCCAGTTGAAATAAAAGATGGTTTACTAAATAAAGTTGTAATTCGTTCACTAATGAATTAAACAGCAAGGTGTGGAAGCTTTCATGATCATCCTAATAGTGGAAATGCGCTACTGCTTGTCAAGATCCTTTATCTTTATTCGTTTCGGTAACTTGTGATGGACTCATACTTCTATGTCTATCCGCACCTCATAAAATCCAGATATTTTTAAACATGTGAACATGTTTCAAAATGTCACATATTTTTAATCGTGTGAACATTTTTTATACGTCATGAACATTTTTTTCGAATGGTACTAACAACTTTTTAAAATATTGTGAACAAATTTATAAATTTCATGAACATTTTTAAAAATGTCATGAACCATTTTTTGAACGTCTGAACAATTTTGTTAAGTGGTACAATTTTTTTTAATTGACATGAACATTTGTGTAAATGAATGAACATTTTTTAAATGTCATGAACATTTTAATATAAAGTGTTCGAACAATTTGTCATTTAAAAAATTTGTGAACATTTTTATTTAAAATTTTCAAACTGTTCAATTTGCTAATACATGATGAATCGTTTTTAGATTACATGATGATATTTTTCTGAATTATATGATGAACATTTTTCTAATACACGGTGAACATTTTTTGAAATACATGGTGATTTATTTTTCAAAATACACGATGAACATTTTCAGATCACACGATGTTTTGAAACACACGATGAATTTTCTTTGGATTACAGGATGACCATTTTTTAAATACGTGATAAACATTTTTTAGTACACAACGAAGATTTTTAATACACAGCTAATTCTTTTTGAAAATGCATGATGAACATTTTTTGATACACAATAAACATTTTTTAAATACACTAAGAAATTTTTAATAAAATTAGTAATATATTTTTTAAACCTTTTTAAATAAATATAAAAAGGAGGAAATGAAAAAAAATGTGTACCTAATTGCACCAAACTAGCGATATCACACGTTAGTTTTTCTAGAACGCGTGTGTTGGCTTTGGGGCATGCTAGCGATTCCTGGAGAAAACCAGTAACTAGAGAGAGCGGCGTTTTGGCTCCCGGGCTCAGATGAGCCTGGGAGTGAACAACAAATTCGTTTAAAATACTAGATAAATTAAAAAAAATCCTTTTTTTTTGTGGTGAAAGATGCTTGAGTGCGTGATGTCTGTGCCAAATTTGGAGAAGTTTGGACATTCGAGGAGCTCGTGGCAAAAAAAACAAAATTCGGGCTGAGAAATATTTGGAAAATAAATCTGTTCATGCCTAGATTTGTCTTTTTTGCCGTGCGCTCCTCAAATGTCCAAACATCACCAAATTTTGCACGAACATCTCGCACATGCACATCTTGCTTGCAAAAATATTTCAGAATTTTTTCTATTTTTAGTGAATTTACTGTTCACCGGGCTCATCTGAGCTCGGGCTCCGAAGTGGATATTCGGTAACTAGATTGCTTTATGGGCTGGGCCCAGTACGTATGCTGTGGGCGTCTGGCTCCCTACAGGCGAGGTATAGACGCGCCAAGCATTGTTCGCTAGATCAGGCAAGATCATCATGGGCATTTTCTCATTTTCTAATAAACCTAACATGAACAACGTAGCAAACTAGCAAAGCCACATGCCACTGGCCCAATTATTAACCCATTGCTGCCTTGCCCCAGGCCTAGGCCACAACTTATGCAACTGGTATAAGCCGCTTATAGCAGTGGATCGCCCACGCGGCGATCAACATGGGCCAGCCGATTAGGTTCCGGTTTTCTGATTTTTACTTTCCATTCTTTTCCGGTTTATTTTAGTTTTTTCTTCTCTGGTCTTTTATGTAGGTTTTTTCTTTTTTCCTTTTTGAATTTTCTATTTCCTACTTTCCATTTTTTCTTTTCTTTTCTTTTTCACCTATTTTCTATTTGTTTAACACATTTTTTGACAAATACACGAACTTGTTTTTTAAATGCATGAACATTTTTCTAGAACTACATGAACATTTTTTTTAAAGACATGAAAACTTTTAAAAAAATTACATGAACATTTTTTAAAGTTACATGAAAACTTTTCAAAATTACATGAACATTTAAAACATTGCATTAACACTTTTTAAAATTACAAGAACATTTTCTCTTAAATACATGAACACTTTTAAAATTGCTTGGACATTTAATAAAGATAGATGAACATTATTTTAAAAAGTAATTGTATAGTTTTCAAAAATATGCTCACACTTTTGTAATTAAACGAACACTTTTGAAAAATATGAACATTTTTTTATAATACACGAATATTTTAATTATTTTTTTGTTATCAAACATATTATAATTTATAATTTTTTTATTAAAATCCTAAAAAATAAAAAAGGAACCCTTTTTAATGGGCCTTGCTATTGTGGCCCATTCAGCATCGGGAGTGGGCGGCCGCGGTGCTATTGCCCACTACAGGAGGCCTATAGCAGCGCCCCACTTCTTACAAGGAGGTTATCAGAGGAGGAAGCGAGCAGTCAGCCGAAGCCACGAACTGCCCACAACCGCATCGCCACACACGACTTGATCGCCGCGCCTGCGCCGTCGTAGGTCAAGACGGTGACTGGCCGCTCGCTTCCACGCAGTCCCCATACCCCTCTCCTCTCGTGCCCTGCGATTCAATCGACAACAAATCATGGCTAAAAGGTCTGCTTATCCACTCCCAATCAATCGGTAGTAGCTCTACTTTTTCATATAGAAGAGAATTGACAAGTTAATAAGAAAAACTGGTCAAAAAGTGATACAACTGAGCCACACACACCAGCCTCGAGAATGCGCCCCAAGCGGGTCGACGACTCTGCCACCCAAGTGATCAGAGTCGACACCCTACAACACGACCTGGAGCCACCGCTCCAGCTGACAAACCTCAGCAAACACACACTCACCCGCCTCGAGACCACGTATCAAACGAGCCGATAACTCTGCCCCCAAGTAACCAGACTCGACACCCTGCAACACAAAGGCACTCTCTGGAGGCACCGCTCCGTCTTCCACACCGGCCCCGAGGCCGCACACCAGACGAGTCGACGACGAAATGGCAGAATAGCAGAGGCCACTAGCGCCTGACAGAAGACAGAGCCTAAAAGGCGACGCCCCCCTGATATGTCCATTTTGCATCACTATTTCCTACTATAATTCATCCTATTTCAATGATATATTTCACAGTATGATGCAATTCTAATGCCTTTTCTCTCATAAAATGCAAGGTAAACACACAGAGGGAAAGTGCCGGACAACTGGAAATCTGGACTTAAGTTTCAACAGAAGAAAAAGAAATTCTCTAGAGCTCCAAAAACACCGGGGATTTTACTGAATTATTTCCAGAAAATATGAAGAACGGAGACCAAAGGGGGGCCAGAGGGGACCCACCAGGGCCCCACACGGCCTCGCCACGTGGGTCACCCCCTGGCCGCGTGGGGTGGCCACGTGAAGGCCTGGTGGCCCTTCTCCCTACGCCCTTTGGCCATAAATTCTAGTTTACCCTGGAAAAAATCACAGAAAATTCTGACTTTCCATCACCGTCTGCGAGGCGGAATTGAGGAGGAGCACTTTTGCTCTCCGGCGGAGCGATTTCGCCAGGGAAACTTCCCTCCGGGAGGGGGAAATCGAAGCCATCGTCATCACCAACACTCTGTTCATCATCGGGATCATCATCTCCATCAACATCTTCACCAGCACTATCTCATCTCCAACCCTAGTTCATCCCTCTATTCAATCTTTGTACCCGAACCTCAGATTTGCTGGGAGTATTGTTATGTCTTGATTACACCTTGTAGTTGATGCTTAGGAGATTTATTCGTGGAAGATTGTTATGTTCAGATTGTTTATCATATATTTATACCCACTGCTCATGATCCATATGATGTCTTGTGAGTAGATCCATTAGCTCTTGAGGACATGGGAGAAGTCTTGTTGCTAGTAATCATGTGAAGTTGAATACCGTTTAATGTTTTGATGATATGTTGTGGTGTTCTTCCTCTAGTGGTGTTATCTGAACGTCGAGTACATGACACTTCACCATCTTTGAGCCTAGGGGAAGACATTGTGGAATTAGTTTGTAGATGATGGGTTGCAGGAGTGATAGAAACCTAAATCCCAGTTTATGAATTGTTTCACGAGGGGGTGTTTTGGATCCTAATGTTTAATGCTATGGTTAGAGTTATATTAATTACTTCTCTTGTATTTGCGGATGCTTGCATGGAGGGTATAATCATAAGTAGTTATTAGTTCAAGTAAGAACAGTACTTTAGCTCCGGTCCACCCACACAACACTTATCAAAACAATGAACGGTAACTTAATGGAACTTGGTGAAAGCAACTTGATGAAATTCCCGTGTGTCCTCAAGAGCGTTTTAGTCCTTATAAGAAACACAACGGCTTGTCCTTAGCATACATAAGGATTGGGCCACCTGCTGCACTTTATTACTTTTATTACTATTTACCCTTTTTACAAATTATCTTGCTATCAAACATCCTATCAAATTGTCTCTACAGCATTTACCGTGAAACCTTGCTGAAAACTACTTGTCAATTCCTTCTGCTCATTGTTGGGTTCGACACTCTTACTTATCGAAAAGGCTATGATAGATCCCCTATACTTGTGGGTCATCGAGACTCTTTTCTGGCGCCGTTGCCTGCGAGCATAGCGCTCTTGGTAAGTGGAATTTTGAAAGGATAACTTTTACCGTACTTGCTGTTTTTTATTCTTGTTTGTTCTTTTGCTTCATTATGGAAAACCTTGCTATTAGAAACTTGTTTGGAGGGGCCGCTCCAACTGCACAAGTTGTTAGGAGAGAACCCTCACCTACTGAAAATATTTATTATCAAATACCTATTGGCATCCTTGAGCAAGTAAGAGCTAACCGTTTGATACGTCTCAAACGTATCTATAATTTTTGATTGTTTCATGCTATTATAATATCACTTTTGAATACTTTTATAGAAATTTTTATTTTTTCTATACTAACCTATTAATTCAATGCCCAGAGCCAGTTG
The DNA here is from genome assembly GCA_039707655.1 of Elymus sibiricus. NCBI lineage: Eukaryota > Viridiplantae > Streptophyta > Magnoliopsida > Poales > Poaceae > Elymus > Elymus sibiricus. Next base: position 461,908,923 of record CM077672.1, read on the forward strand.
TTGTTTTCTGCATCTTTTTGACTTTTCAGAAAATCCATATCTACGGAGGTCCAAAAATCCTGGGGATTTAATATGATTTTTCCTAGACACGAGGAGTCCAGACATTGCCGAGGGGCCACCCATGGGCCCCACGCAGCCAGGTGGCGTGTCCAGGGGGCCACCTGTGTGGCTACGCCGCATGGGCCCCCTGGGCACTGCCTTACGCCCATTCTTTCGCCTATAAATCCTAAAAATCAAGAAACCTTTGGTACCATTTTTTCGCTATTTTTTCCGCCGCCGCAAGTTCCTGTTTCGGGAAGATCCAATCTGGAGGCCTATTCCGGCACCCTGCCAGAGGGGGTATCCATCACTGGAGCTATCTTCATCAACCTTGCTGCCTCCATTGTTATGTGTGAGTAGTTTTCTTAGGACCTTAGGGTCCATAGCAGTAGCTAGATGGCATCCTCTCTCCCTTGTGATTCAATACAAAGTTCCCATGAGCCACCTCACATGATCGGGATCCATATGATGTAATCGGTGGTTGTGTTTGTTGTGATATGATGAATTGTCACTTTATGATCAGATTGTTCATTGAATTATATTGAATCTTTTGAAGTTTATCTACTGTATAATTAAGTAGCTATGTATGTGTTGACACCAGATTTTTGCATGGACAAAAACTCAATTAAGATTGCCTCAAATGAAAAAGGTTTCAACATGAAAAAGTTTCGTCTCGTCGAAACGGTCGATTTTGGTATTTGGATCATTTTAATCCGAGGTCGTATGCAAAAGTTACAGCCAAACTTGAGCGTTGCAGCAGTGCATGGCCGGATCATCTGGGCTGGGATCCGGATCATCCGGCCGGAGGCCGGACGAAAGGCCTGGATGTTCAAGCTATCATATGGGTAGACAAATAGAAGCTTGATTTTCGAGTCCATTGAAGCCGGATGATCTGGGTGGAGCCTAGACGATCCGGAAGAGTCCGGACGTCCAGACAATTTTTTCTGCTGCAGATGTTAAAAAACAGCCCGAAACCCCAACAAGATGGCCTCAGATCAAAAAGTGTTCAACATCAAAGTTGTTCATCTCATCAAAAAGGATAAATTTGCTTTTGGGGTCATTTCCATCCGAGGTCATATGCGAATTCTACAGCCCGAGGAATGTGCTGCTGTCAGAAAACTGGGCATGGCCGGATCATCCGGGTGGATAGCCGAATGTCCGGCCCGACGGTCGTGAAAAGTCCGTGTTAGTTTAAAATTTGATGATTTGGACAAATATCCAAGTCCCTTTCTTGTATGGGAAGTCCATCCACCTCTTATATAGACAAGAGGTGACGGTCGATTGAACAACAACACACAATCGCAAAACCCATCTACTTTTTACCCTAGTTTTACATCTCTCCCTTGTTCTTTTTCTCTCATTCTTCATGTTGAAGGGCAGCAATCCTCAAGGATCTAGGGGAAAGCAAATCGACCTAGGGCAGCCCATAGCCACCGCGCATCCAGACGGGGTCCCTCCTGGGCGCGTGGGGTTTTGGGTCTACAAAAGCGCCCGCCGGATTGCTTGCGTAGCGCGCTTCCGGCCTTGGTCTCTTTTGACGTGAGGTGCGGTGCATCACCCCCAGCGTCGAGGGTACACAGTGATGTGTTCATGTGCGAACACACTTTTTGGCGACTCCACTGGGGAAAAATACCAAGAATCATTATCAACCATGTCTAATCTCCCCAAGCCCTCAGAAGTTGACGCCGATAACATCATCTAGCCTGGTTTTGATAAACTATCGGAGGAACATCACCAAGCCTATGAAGCGCGTAAGAAGTAGCGCGAGGAGGCATATGAGGCGCTCAAGAAGCAGCGCGAGGAGGAGGATTTGCAGGGTTTTTTTTTTTGCAAATTTCAAGAAGGACTGTCAAGGCAACATCACTCTGGTTGGAGACATCAAGTTCCCTCCTCTCCTTGACAAACTAGATGAAATCACTGTGAGTAAAGTTTTTTCTAATGAGCAAGTTGCTGTGATTGAAGGTTTTGTTAGTAAGGGTAATAAGATGATGTATACTGCATTCATGGCAAATACTAATGCTCAAAAAAATATGCCCCCATCATCTAACGGTAGTGTTGGTATATCTAAAAATCCTGGTCCAACTTTACCTATTTCATCGGCACCTCCTATGCAACAACAATATAATATGCCACTAGATTTTTATCCTACCCAAACCAATCAGCTTGTGGCTGCACCTGCATGACCTAGTCCCATTATGAGTGTGCTCAATTCGGCGTCGACGCCGAATCACTTTGTCACGCCATCCATAAGTACAAGCATGTTTCGTCTTCCGCCGAATTGTAGTTCGGCGCCCACCTAACAAGTTGCACCACTAGCTAGTACTCATGTTGCTCCCATGTCATTGCCACAAGCATCTTCATCTACCTCGGACCCAATTTTAGCCAAACTAAGATAGGATTTGCATAAGATGTTTCAAGAAACTTTCGGAAACAAGCCGAAAGTAATGAGTCGTGTGTACCAAAAGCCTTATCCTGAACACTTCGATGCAGTTTTGTACCCTCAAGGTTATAAGGTTCCCGATTTTGTTAAATTTAGTCGAGAGGGTACGAAAACAACATGGGAGCATGTTAGTCAGTATCTAGCATAGTTGGGTGAAGCAAGTTCCATAAAAGAATTGAAAGTGCGTTTGTTTCCCTTATCTTTAACTGGCATCGCATTTTCATGGTTTACTGCTTTACCACATTGTAACACCCCTGTGTAATGAGCAACAGTAATCCAGGATGATTATGCTAATTCTCTGTGATTGGCAATGCTTGATCATCTTGGAATAATATCTCATTTCAAATTCCTCCACTGAATTCAATTCAAATTCAAAGTGAAATTTGAAGTTGCTCAAAAATTGCTGGAAAATAGTTCATGTTGTAGCAAAAATTCCAAAACAAATTAATGTTCAGGAAAACAACATCACCTATTTTCCTAAAATGGGCTAGAGCATTAAAACAGTGCAAAACAACACTTTACATGCCATTTCCATTTTTGAAAAATTCAAAATGGATTCCAAAATTGCGCAAACTTTTTGTGGCAGTGCATCATTTTCCCTAGTATTTGTTTCTGCCAGTTGCTTATTTTTGCTAAGTCATTTGGTGACAGAAGAAAAAGCAAAATGCTACTGGAAAAAGAAAAACAGAAAAATAAAAAGGGAAAAAGAAAAAGGCTACTGTGGACTGGGCCTAAGTCCATAGTGCGGCCCAGCCCACAGCGCCCGTCTCCCTCCTCTCTCTCTTCCCCCGTGTCAGCCGCGCCGTGGACGCGCGCGCGCACCGGCCAGCCGCCGACACGGCGACGCCCGTGGCCAGGCGAGGGGATAAGGATGGCCTCCTCGGCCTCCTCTTCCTCCCAGATCCATTCGCCCCCCTCTTCTGCCTCTCTCTCGCTCGCTCCCATCGCGACCGAGCGCGGTTGCCGCCGCACGCCGTCATCACCATGGCCTCTCGCCTCGCCTCACCTCGCCGCCTTGTCCCTCTGCTCCGTCATCGACGTCCACGTCGCCTGGCGCCAGCCGTTGGAGCCGGGGAGTTCCGTAGCGAGCGCTACGAGCTCGTCTTCTTCCTCGGACTCCAGTGCCTCTCCGACGAATCCGCCGCCGTGCTGCGCTAATAAGCCGTCACCGGGCCACCTTGTGCCTCCCCGGTGATCTCCGCCTCTCCCCTCTCTCTCTCTGAGCTCGCGCACGCCTCCTAGCTACTTCCCTGTCGTGGCCGTACCCGCCACCGCCGACGAGCTCGTCGTCGTGGCCACGGTCGTTACCACGCGCGTCTGAGCTCGGCGACGTGCTTAGCGCAGCCATAGGACCCCAACGCCGGATCTGTCGACGCCCGTACTCCGGCGCCGCCTTCGCCGCTCGCCGTCGCCGATAACGGCCATCTCCGGCGATGCCACGACCACCACTGGACGCGGCGCAGTGCGCTCGTTCGAACATGCTAACGCGCGGGCCAAACGCCCCCCTATACGCGAAACCCAACGCCGTCCCGTGCGCCTCCGCCGCAAAACGGGGTCGCCGGCGTTTAAACGCCGGCGCCGCCGAGCTGGCTGCCACGTGGGCGCCTCTGGGCCACTGACCAGTGGGCCCAGGGGCCCCAGTTGACTCGTTGACCTGGTCAACTGTGCTGACGTGTCATCACAGTGTCACTGACCAGTGGGCCCCCTGCAGTTAATTAATCTAATTAGGTTTTTAAAATTAAACTGATAATTAGTTAGTCACTGACACCTGTGGCCCACCCTCTAATTAGTTTCTGTTAGTTTAAATTAACTCTAATTAGTCCTGTGACACTGACCATTGGGACCCAGCTGTCAGGTTTGACCTGAACAGCTGCGGTTGACCATTGACGTCATGATGATGTCATGCTGACGTCACCCATAACTGTTCTGGATAATACGATTTATTTAATTAAAATAATTCCAGGAATTTCAGAAAATAGTTTAAAACTTTGAAAATTCATAGAAATTCAACCGTAGCTCAGATCGAAAAGTTTTCAACATGAAAGTTGATCAGAAAAATGAGACGAATCCGAATACGTGGTCAAAATGCTTGACCATCACTCCTAACTACCTGAACATGGAACCTTCCCCTCCGGTTCAGTATTCCGAAGTCTGCCTAAACACCGGGAAAATATCCCAGATATTTTCCCGTTTCGTCTGCGACATGTAGCCATGCATTAGGTCATCACTAACACTGCATACTGCCTTGCCATGCATCTGTGTTGCATTTTTCTGCCTTTATTTATTGTTTCTTCCCCCTCTTCTTCTCCGATAGCCCCCGAGACCGACGCAGCTCAGGAGACCGACGACACCACTGACGACCCCTCCTTTGCAGCAGAGCTTCCAGGCAAGCCACCCCCCTTGACGCATGCCTATATCACCTATTCTTTCTCCCTCCTACTTGCATTAGAAATTGCTACTGTTGTTGATTTATCCTATTCTGATGCATAGCCTGTTTCTTGTAACTTCTGTTGATACTTACCTGATATCCCAAATGCTTAATGTAAGTTGGTAGTGAACCATCTGTGGCCCCTCTTCCTTGCTCTAGTTGCCCTGCTTTAGTATCTGTGCCCCGATCGATGTGATCGAACGGGCTGAGACCAGCACATCACCGCACACAGCCCTAAGTTGCTCGACTCTGCAGAGCTAACATCGAGTGCAGAGGGTGATACCTCTTATCTCACTCCCGATGATGCCTCTGTAGTACAACTAGTTGGTTGTGGGATAACGAGGGTGATTCCTCTTTCACCACCTCCGATGAAGCTTCTGTCGTGCAACCCCGCAAGTGTGAATGCCATCGAGGGTGATTCCTCCGGATTCACCTTGACGGTTACATCTAGTGGGGATCCAACGAGGGTGATTCCTCGGATTCCTTCTTGATGTTTTGGACACACGGTTACCTTGACTTTACTACTGTTACGGGATAAAGTCGGGTCGGCCCCGAGGGGTACCCGCGAGAGATATGGATTTGGGTTGACCATGAGGGTACCCGAGAGATGAATACGTGGCACGGCCGGGAATTCTTAGCCCTTGCCGTAAGTCCACGAGACGGGGCGACGGGGTCACATGATCGTGAGTCTTTGCTTGTCACCGCGAGCTCCCAACGCACTAATGGGTTAGGATATGTGATCTGAGTAGGCCTCTGGCCTTTTTGCTCTAACCAGCACGTGGGAATAATATGGGTACTTGGCGTCGTATGTATCAGCCGAAGCTCTTCAGACGTCAGCGATTGAGCGGCGCACGCCGGGTTGGACTGGGAATGCCCGCGCTTGTATTAAGGGGGCTAGGTCTGCTCCCGGCCGCCCACGCAACGCGCAGGAGTGCAAAGGGTGATGGGCCCAAGACCCCTTCGCACTTAGGATGTAGACCGGCATGCTGGCCTCTCTATTGAGCCTAGGTAGGGCTACGACGTGTCGATCAGCCGAGGCCGGGCATGAACCGAGCAAGTGTGTCCGGCCAGAGTTAATCGAGCGTGTTGGGTAAGTTGGTACACCCCTACAGGGAAGTATATCTATACGAATAGCCGTGTCCACGGTAACAGGACACTCGGAAAATATCCCGATCTACTACAACTAGAACTGGGTTAATATTTGGCTCCGGGATCGCTTTCTCGCAGGGAGTCGAGGAAGGATCTCTGGGCGTGGCTACTTGTACTTATTGCTACTGCTATATTTATGTACTAACCTGCATTCTTCTTATGCTGTAAGACCGCTGAAGATGCTAGTCTTCGATAGGCTAGGCCTTCCTCTCTATTCTGGCATTTCTACAGCCAAGTCCACTTATACAGCCTTCCTTTGATAATGTTGCATAACTAGACTAGTTCTGATGTAAGTCTTGCTGAGTACTTTGGATGAGTACTCACGGTTGCTTTGCTTCCCTTTTTCCCCATACCCGATTATTGCGACCAGATGACGGAGCCCCGGAGCCAGCTGCCCCAGTCGACGACTACTACCACTACTACCCCTCTGGCGGATACTACTACTACTACGAGGAGCCCTCCGGCGACCAGGAGTAGTTAGGAGGCACCCAGGCAGGAGGCCTGCGCCTTTCGATCTAGTGTTTTTATTTTGCCCCGCCTTCTTAAAGGCCTATCTGTTTAACTTTATGTCTGTACTCAGATATCTAATGCTTCCACTAATGCTTGTATGACATCGAGCTTATGTATTCGAGCCCTCGAGGCCCCTGACTTGTAATATAAAGCTTGTATGACTTTTATTTGTGTTTAGAGTTGTGTTGTGATATCTTCAAGTGAGTCCTTAGGCTTGATCGTGTGCATTTGCGTGTATGGTTAGTGCACGATTAAGTCGGGGGCGTCACAAGTTGGTATCAGAGCCGACTGCCTGTAGGAACCCCCTTTCCAACTCCTTGGCCGAAGTTGAGTCTAGTCTTTGCAAAACTGTTTTACTAACATGGCTGTGTGGCTTACGGGCCCATGTCGCCAATGGGTAGTATTAGGATCTTTTATTTCTCTTCCTTACTCTGGGAACTCTGATTTCTCTTCTTTTCGGGTTAAATGATTTTGCTAACTCTAACACTAGGTTCTCGTAATCACATTCACCCGGAGAGCTGGATTGTCTGCAACTAATCTTTTCCTTTGGTCTGGTTAATCTGATAATCACCTTTTCCTTTCCATTGGTCTGTCCAACCTTTTCTTTCTAGGTTATCATCTGATTCTCACACTGTCATCTGACATCCTTCACTCCTTGTTTCAGATGCGTCCCGCAAGAAAGCTAGTACGCCAGACCATGGCTGTTGATGTGACTGGGTTTTCGGCCATTTTGGTCGATCTTCTGACCAGGCTGGGATATCGCTGGTATCCCGAGTACTCAGTTTACGAGGATTACCGCGAGTTCAACCAGGAGCAGTACCACGCTGTGGTTCGCATCTTTGATCAGCAGGACATCTCCATCACTGAGTTGCACACCTTTCATGGTGTTGGAGTGACTGTTGATATGGCCGTCCATGATGCTGCCTATACTGCTATTGCCCGTCTCCATGGAGAGCACAACAGTCGCTTGGAGGAGACTGCTTTCAGATACATCCCGTATGCTCCTGCTGGGGATGAGACTGGATATTACACTGCTGTTTGTACTCCCTACGTGTCGCGTCATTATGACCCGCAGGTTCTGGTACAGTACACTCAGGCTCTGGACCGTACTGCTCGAGCTCTTGCTATCGAGTTGCACGCCACTCGTGCTCGTCTTTACGACGCTCTAACATAGTTGCTACCAGCAGTCAGTGCACGAATGCACCCAGAGTACATTCTTTACCCGCGCAGGACGTAGATGCCACCAGGTCTTGAGTGGCCTACTGTTGGAGGTTTTACCCCTCCACGTGGTCCTCTTCTTCTAGTTCGGGACCAGGTTCTACACCAGAGTGTTCACGGAGCGTAGGATCCTTACATCGAGGGTACCCTGCGTCGTCACCTGCAGCTGCCTGGCTTCAGTGGTTTTCTCCGACGTTGATGTAGCATATCGCTATGTCGCGTTGTTGTATCCCTCCACCACGTGCCTGCGTGCCGCCTAGTTGTCTAGCTTTCCTTTTCGCTGTTGTAACACTGGTCTGTAACCGAACCTATGTATGGATCTGTATGGCATGTTGACTATGTTGATGTATCTATTGCACTACCTTTTGTTGTGCATGTTACTTCATGAATGAATCCATACATCTGCATGGCTCGTTGCTAAACTACCCTTGTTGAATCTTTAGCAGGATGGTTAGACCTTCAGGTCGTGGCAGTGGTGCCAACAATCCACCACCACCCGACTATATGGCTGCAATGATGCAACAATTCGAAATGCACCGCCAGTTTATGCAAGGGCTGATGGATCAGTTTCCTCGACCCAATGCCAACCAGCAGCCAGCCGCAATCACTTTGCAAGAGTTTGTGCGTCTGAATCCAACTATTTACCGCAACTCAGTTCAGCCGCTTGATGCTGATGACTGGTTCCGCGACATCACCTTTGAAATGGAGTCTGCGAATGTGGCCCCTGCTAGTTATGTCACTTTCGCCTCATACTTCCTGAAGGGACCTGCAGCACAATGGTGGGACACTCACAGGCAAACCTTAGCTGCTGCAACCATCATCACTTGGATGGAGTTCAAAGCCGCTTTCTGTGCCCGTTACATTCCGCAAGGAGTCATGGACCGGAAGAAGCGTGAGTTCCGCAATCTCTCACAGGGCAACAAGTCTGTGGAAGCTTATCAGCGCGAGTTTCTTGAGTTATCTCGCTATGCCGAAGAGGACATTGCTACAGATGCTCGCAGACAGGAAAAGTTCCGTGAAGGGCTCAACCCTGAAATCAAGATGGCACTCCTAGTCCACGACTTTGCTGACTTCGCCACCTTGGTGAACAAGGCTATATAGGTTGAGACTGGTATCAAGGATAACAAGGACGCTCTTAAGCGCACTCGTGAAGCGGGCTCATCTTCGGGCTCGTCTTCCCAGAAATGCCGTATTTGGATTCCTCAAAGTATGTACCGTCCGGCTGTACCTGTTCAGAGGCCATCCTATGTTGCACCACGTATGCCTCCTCCACCTCCGAGACAGTTCAGACCTCAGGCTCCAATGCCTCGAGCCCCTGCTCCACGTCCCGACAATGGACTCTGCTTCAAGTGTGGCCATCCAGGTCACCGTGCCAGAGACTGCTCTCAGAGTCAGAATCAGCTTATGCTTGCCTCTGCTAGCCGTGGTAATGGCCGCGGCAATAATCAGCCTTGCAACTATAATGCCAGACCTTCTTATGGTCATGGGCATGCATATCATGTCAACATGGCTGAAGCTCAAGATCAACCAGAAGCTGTGATTGGTACTCTTCTTGTTAATTCAGTACCAGCATCCGTTTTATTTGATTCAGGTGCATCGCATTCATTCATGTCAGAACATTTTGCACTCATGCATGATATTAAATGCGAAGAGATACACCAATCGTTAGTGGTAAACACTCCCGCGGGCAAATGTCGAACCTCCCTATTCAGCCCCGATGTCACCATTGATATTGAAGGGTTGGAGTTTCATGCTTTTCCCATTATTCTGAAGTCTTCCAAGGTTGACCTCATTCTGGGAATGGATTGGTTGAAGGCTCACTATGCCTTGATCAAATGTGCCACTAAAGTCGTACACCTTCTGCACCCATCAGATGAGCTAGTAAATTACCATGCTCATGTCGTTCAAAGTGCATAGGCTGAGATCTATGCACTAAATACGTTGAACGCTTCTCCTCTTGAGGGGATAGAAAATGTTCCAGTCGTTCGCGACTTCCAAGATGTATTCCCGGAAGAACTTCCAGGAGTACCCCCTGCCAGAGCTGTTGAGTTTGTCATCGACCTAAAACCAGGTACAACTCCTATTGCGAAGCGTCCCTACAAGATGCCTCCGCATGAGCTTCTTGAGCTTAAGGAGGAAATCGACAAATCACTTCGCAAGGGTTTCATTCGTCCAAGTTCCTCTGCTTGGGGAGCGCCTTCTCTCTTTGTCAAGAAGAAAGATGGTACAAACCGATTGGTCCAAGATTACCGACCTATCAACCAGGCAACCATTCAGAAAAAATATCCGCTTCCTCGGATCAATGACCTGTATGATCAACTTGTTGGATCATCAGTGTTCTCTAAACTCGACTTGAGGTTGGGTTATGATCAGATCTGTGTCCGTGAAGAGGATATTCCCAAGACTGCCTTTGTTACTCGCTATGGTTCTTATGAGTACATTGTCATGTCATTTGGTTTAACCAATGCTCCAGCAACGTTCTCCCGGCTGATGAACTATATCTTCATGGATTACCTCGACAAATTCGTCGTGGTTTATCTGGATGATATTCTGTTTATTCCAAGAATAAGGAAGAACATGCTGAACATCTTCGTCTGGTTTTGGAAAAGCTTCGAGAACACCAGCTATATGCCAAGTACTCCAAGTGTGAATTCTGGTTGTCCGAAGTAACTTACCTTGGTCATGTCATTTCCAAGGATGGCATTGCTGTCAATCCAGAGCGAGTTCAGGCTATTCTTGACTGGACTCCCCCGAAGAATGTCAAGCAAGTCAGAAGTTTTCTCGGACTCGCAAGTTATTGTCGTCGCTTTGTCGAGAACTTCTCAAAGATTGCCAAGCCTCTAACTAATCTGCTTCACAAAGTCGTTAAGTTCGAGTGGACAGATAAATGTCAGGAAAGTTTTCAGACCCTCAAGGACAAGCTGACCTCTGCTCCAGTGCTTGCTTCTCCGGATTCTCGCAAGGATTTCGTGATTTATTGTGACGCTTCTCATCAGGGATTAGGCTGTGTCCTGATGCAAGAGCGCAGAGTAATTGCTTATGCCTCGCGACAGTTGCGTCCTCATGAAGAGAATTACCTAGTGCATGATCTTGAACTTGGTGCAGTGATATATGCATTGAAGCTGTGGCGACATTGCCTTCTCGGTAATCAATGTGAGATATATACTGATCCTCAAAGTCTAAAGTATTTGTTTACTCAGCCGGATCTCAATCTCCGCCAACAGCGATGGTTGGAAACAATTACGGACTATGACTGTGGTATTTCATATACCCTTGGCAAGGCTAATGTGATGGCTGATGCCTTGAGCCGCAAGTCCTATTGTAACAACCTCATGGTTCAGCGAGCTCAACCTCATCTATATGAAGAACTGCGCAAGCTGAACCTTCACATTGTTCCACAGGGTTCTCTTAATAACCTTGTTATACAGCCAGATCTTGAGAAAGCTGTTAAGCGTACGCAAGCAAAAGATGCTGAAGTTGATCTGATGAAAAGAGATCTTCACCTTGAAAAGTACAGGGATTTCTTGCTTGCTGAGGATGGAACTTTGTATTTCAAAGACCGCATTGTGGTACCTCGGTTCGAGCTTATGACCGACAAGGTTCTGAAGGAGGCACATGATACACCACTGTCTATTCATCCGGGTAGCACCAAGATGTATCGTGATCTCCGACAAAGGTACTGGTGGTCTAAGATGAAGCAGGATATTGCTCGATATGTTGCTAAATGTGATGTTTGCCATCGCGTTAAAGCAGAACATCAGAAGCCTGCTGGAATTTTGCAACCGCTCCTTATTCCTGAATGGAAGTGGGACAAAGTGGAAATGGACCTTATCACTGGCCTTCCCAGGTCACAGAAGGGTCATGATGCTATTCTTGTCGTCATCGACCAACTCTCCAAAGTTGCACACTTTCTGCCAGTCAAGGAGACGATCACTGCTAGTCAGTTAGCGGATTTATATATCTCCAGAATTGTATCACTCCACGGTATTCCGAAGGAGATCAGTTCAGACCGTGGCAGCCTTTTCACCTCAATGTTCTGGAAAAGTTTCCAAGAAGCTATGGGAACTCATATAACCTGGAGTTCAGCTTATCACCCCCAGTCCCAAGGCCAAGTCGAGCGAGTCAATCAAGTGCTTGAAGATATGCTGTGTGCTTGTGTTATCTCATTTGGCAAGAAATGAGAGGAATCTCTCCCGTATGCCGAATTCTCCTACAACAACAGCTATCAAGCAAGCTTGAAGATGGCTCCCTTCGAGGTATTGTATGGACGTAAGTGTCGAACCCCTCTGAATTGGTCAGAAACTGGGGAACGACCGCTCATTGGTCCGGATATTATTCAACACGCTAAAGAGCAAGTCCGTATTGTGCGGGAAAATCTCAAAGCTGCTCAGTCTCGCCAGAAGAGCAATTATGATCGTAAACACTGGGGATCGATCTACCAACCTGGTGAGCAAGCTTATCTGCGTGTCACTCTGATGAAGGGCACTCACCGCTTCAGAATCAAGGGCAAGCTAGCTCCTCGCTACATTGGTCCTTTCCGCATTCTCGCCAGACGTGGACATGTGGCATATAAATTGGAGTTGCCGCCGCAATTCTCCCACATCCACGACGTATTCCATGTGTCGCAACTTCGCCATTGCTTCAAGGAATCTCCGCACCGAGCAGTGGATCATGAATTGCTTAATTTACAAGATGATCTATCTTATAAGGAACATCCGATCCGCATTCTCGATCAAGCTGAACGTCGAACCCGCCAAAAGACAACCAAGTTCCTGAAAGTGCAATGGTCGAACCATTCTGAGGAGGTAGCCACTTGGGAACGCGAGGATCTCCTTCGCGAGGAATACCCCGATCTGTTTCCTTCTACCTCCTGAATTCTCGGGACGAGAATTTCTTTTAGAGGAGGGGAATTGTAACACCCCTATGTAATGAGTGACAGTAATCCAGGATGATTATGCCAATTCTCTGTGATTGGCAATGCTTGATCATGTTGGAATAATATCTCATTTCAAATTCCTCCACTGAATTCGATTCAAATTCAAAGTGAAATTTGAAGTTGCTCAAAAATTGCTGGAAAATAGTTCATGTTGTAGCAAAAATTCCAAAACAAATTAATGTTCAGGAAAACAACATCACCTATTTTCCTAAAATGGGCTAGAGCATTAAAACAGTGCAAAACAGCACTTTAAATGCCATTTCCATTTTTGAAAATTTCAAAATGGATTCCAAAATTGCCCAAACCTTTTGTGGCAGTGCATCATTTTCCCTAGTATTTGTTTCTGCCAGTTGTTTATTTTTGCTAAGTCATTTGGTGACAGAAGAAAAAGCAAAATGCTATTGGGAAAAGAAAAACAGAAAAATAAAAAGGGAAAAAGAAAAAGGCTACTGTAGACTGGGCCTAAGTCCACAGCACGGCCCAGCCCACAGCGCCCGTCTCCCTTCTTTCCCTCTTCCCCCGTGTCAGCCGCGCCGTGGACGCGCGCGCGCGCACCGGCCAGCCGCCGACACGGCGATGCCCGCGGCCAGGCGAGGGGATAAGGATGGCCTCCCCGGTCTCCTCTTCCTCCCAGATCCATTCGCCCCCCTCTTCTGCCTCTCTCTCGCTCGCTCCCATCGATGACCGAGCGCGGCTGTCGCCGCACGCCGTCGTCACCGTGGCCTCTCGCCTCACCTCACCTCGTCACCATGTCCCTCTGCTCCGTCGTCGACGTCCATGTCGCCTGGCGCCAGCCATTGGAGCCGGGGAGTTCTGTAGTGAGCGCTACGAGCTCGTCTTCTTCCTCGGACTCCGGCGCCTCTCCGACGAATCGGCCGCCGTGCTGCGCTACTAAGCCGTCACCGGGCCACCTTGTGCCTCCCCGGTGAGCTCCGCCTCTCCCCTCTCTCTCTCTGAGCTCGCACACGCCTCCTAGCTAGTTCCCTGCCGTGGCTGTACCCGCCACCGCCGACGAGCTCGTCGTCGTGGCCACGGTCGTTACCACGCGCGTTTGAGCTCGGCAACATGCTCAGCGCAGCCGTAGGACCCCAACGCGGTAGCCCATGCGCCTCGCCGTACCCGCAAACGCCGGATCCGTCGACGCCCGTACTCCGGCGCCGCCTCCACCGCTCGCCGTCACCGATAACGGCCATCTCCGGCGATGCCACGACCACCACTGGACGCGGCGCAGTGCGCTCTTTCGAAAGCGCTAACGCGCGGGCCAAACGGCCCTCTATACGTGAAACCCGACACCGTCCCGTGCGCCTCCTCCGCAAAACGGGGTCGCCGGCGTTTAAACATCGGCGCCGCCGAGCTGGCTGCCACGTGGGCGCCTCTGGGCCACTGACCAGTGGGCCCAGGGGCCCCATTTGACTCGTTGACATGGTCAACTGTGCTGACGTGTCAGCACAGTGTCACTGACCAGTGGGCCCCCTGCGGTTAATTAATCTAATTAGGTTTTTAAAATTAAACTGATAATTAGTTAGTCACTGACACCTAGGGCCCACCTTCTAATTAGTTTTTGTTTGTTTAAATTAACTCTAATTAGTCCTGTGACACTGACCATTGGGACCCAGCTGTCAGGTTTGACCTGCACAGCTGCGGTTGACCATTGACGTCATGATGACGTCATGCTGACGTCACCCATAACTGTTCTGGATAATACGATTTATTTAATTAAAATAATTCCAGGAATCTCAGAAAATAGTTTAAAACTTTGAAAATTCGTAGAAATTCAACCGTAGCTCGGATCAAAAAATTTCAACATGAAAGTTGATCAGAAAAACGAGATGAATCCGAATACGTGGTCAAAATGCTTGACCATCACTCCTAACTACCTGAACATGAAACCTTCCCCTCCGGTTGAGTATTCCGAAGTCTGCCTAAACGCCGGGAAAATATCCCAGATATTTTCCTGTTTCGTCTGCGACATGTAGCCATGCATTAGGTCATCACTAACACTGCATACTGCCTTGCCATGCATCTGTGTTGCATTTGTCTGCCTTTATTTATTGTTTCTTCCCCCTCTTCTTCTCCGATAGCCCCCGAGACCGACGCAGCTCAGGAGACCGATGACACCACTGACGACCCCTCCTTTGCAGCAGAGCTTCCAGGCAAGCAACCCCCCTTGACGCATGCCTATATCACCTATTCCTTCTCCCTCCTGCTTGCATTATAAATTGCTACTGCTGTTTATTTATCCTATTCTGATGCATAGCCTGCTTCTTGTAACTTCTGTTGACACTTACCTGATATCCCAAATGCTTAGTGTAAGTTGGTAGTGAACCATCTGTGGCCCCTCTTCCTTGCTCTAGTTGCCCCGCTTTGGTATCTGTGCACCGATCGATGTGATCGAACGGGCTGAGACCAGCACATCACCGCACACACCCCTAAGTTGCTCGACTCTGCAGAGCTAACATCGAGTGCCGAGGGTGATACCTCTTATCTCACTCCCGATGATGCCTCTGTAGTACAACTAGTTGGTTGTGGGATAACGAGGGTGATTCCTCTTTCACCACCTCCGATGAAGCTTCTGTCGTGCAACCCCGCAAGTGTGAATGCCATCGAGGGTGATTCCTCTGGATTCACCTTGACGGTTACATCTAGTGGGGATCCAATGAGGGTGATTCCTCGGATTCCTTCTTGATGTTTTGGACACACGGTTACCTTGACTTTACTACTGATACGGGATAAAGTCGGGTCGGCCCTGAGGGGTACCCGCGAGAGATATGGATTCGGGTTGACCATGAGGGTACCCGAGAGATGAATACGTGGCACGGCCGGGCATTCTTAGCCATTGCCGTAAGTCCACGAGACGAGGTGACGGGGTCACATGATCGTGAGTCACTGCTTGTCACCGCGAGCTCCCAACGCACTAATGGGTTAGGATATGTGTTCTGAGTAGGCCTCTGGCCTTTTCGCGCTAACCAGCACGTGGGAATAATATGGGTACTCGGCGTCGTATGTATCAGCCGAAGCTCTTCAGACGTCAGCGATTGAGCGGCGTGCGCCGGGTTGGACTGGGAACGCCCGCGCTTGTATTAAGTGGGCTAGGTCTGCTCTCGGCTGGCCACGCAACGCGCAGGAGTGCAAAGGGCGATGGGCCCAAGACCCCTTCGCACTTAGGATGTAGACTGGCGTGCTGGCCTCTCTGTTGAGCCTATGTAGGGCTACGACGTGTCGATCATCCGAGGCCGGGCATGACCCGAGCAAGTGTGTCCGGCCAGAGTTAATCGAGCGTGCTGGGTAAGTTGGTGCACCCCTGCAGGGAAGTATATCTATTCGAATAGCCGTGTCCACGGTAACAGGACGCTCGGAAAATATCCCGATCTACTACAACTAGAACTGGGTTAATATTTGGCTCCGGGATCGCTTTCTCTCAGAGAGTCGAGGAAGGATCTCTGGGCGTGGCTACTTGTACTTATTGCTACTGCTATATTTATGTACTAACCTGCATTCTTCTTATGCTGCAAGACCGCTGAATATGCTAGTCTTCAATAGGCTAGGCCTTCCTCTCTATTCTGGCATTTCTACAGCCAAGTCCACTTATACAGCCTTCCTTTGATAATGTTGCATAACTAGACTAGTTCTGATGTAAGTCTTGCTGAGTACTTTGGATGAGTACTCACGGTTGCTTTGCTTCCCTTTTTCCCCATACCCGATTATTGCGACCAGATGACGGAGCCCCGGAGCCAGCTGCCCCAGTCGACGACTACTACCACTACTACCCCTCTGGCGGATACTACTACTACGAGGAGCCCTCCGGCGACCAGGAGTAGTTAGGAGGCACCCAGGCAGGAGGCCTGCGCCTTTCGATCTAGTGTTTTTATTTTGCCCCGCCTTCTTAAAGGCCTATCTGTTTAACTTTATGTCTGTACTCAGATATCTAATGCTTCCACTAATGCTTGTATGACATCGAGCTTATGTATTCGAGCCCTCGAGGCCCCTGACTTGTAATATAAAGCTTGTATGACTTTTATTTGTGTTTAGAGTTGTGTTGTGATATCTTCAAGTGAGTCCTTAGGCTTGATCGTGTGCATTTGCGTGTATGGTTAGTGCATGATTAAGTCGGGGGCGTCACAAGTTGGTATCAGAGCCGACTGCCTGTAGGAACCCCCTTTCCAACTCCTTGGCCGAAGTTGAGTCTAGTCTTTGCAAAGGGCGATGGGCCCAAGACCCCTTCGCACTTAGGATGTAGACTGGCGTGCTGGCCTCTCTGTTGAGCCTATGTAGGGCTACGACGTGTCGATCATCCGAGGCCGGGCATGACCCGAGCAAGTGTGTCCGGCCAGAGTTAATCGAGCGTGTTGGGTAAGTTGGTACACCCCTACAGGGAAGTATATCTATACGAATAGCCGTGTCCACGGTAACAGGACACTCGGAAAATATCCCGATCTACTACAACTAGAACTGGGTTAATATTTGGCTCCGGGATCGCTTTCTCGCAGGGAGTCGAGGAAGGATCTCTGGGCGTGGCTACTTGTACTTATTGCTACTGCTATATTTATGTACTAACCTGCATTCTTCTTATGCTGTAAGACCGCTGAAGATGCTAGTCTTCGATAGGCTAGGCCTTCCTCTCTATTCTGGCATTTCTACAGCCAAGTCCACTTATACAGCCTTCCTTTGATAATGTTGCATAACTAGACTAGTTCTGATGTAAGTCTTGCTGAGTACTTTGGATGAGTACTCACGGTTGCTTTGCTTCCCTTTTTCCCCATACCCGATTATTGCGACCAGATGACGGAGCCCCGGAGCCAGCTGCCCCAGTCAACGACTACTACCACTACTACCCCTCTGGCGGATGCTACTACTACGAGGAGCCCTCCGGCGACCAGGAGTAGTTAGGAGGCACCCAGGCAGGAGGCCTGCGCCTTTCGATCTAGTGTTTTTATTTTGCCCCGCCTTCTTAAGGGCCTATCTATTTAACTTTATGTCTGTACTCAGATATCTAATGCTTCCACTGATGCTTGTATGACATCGAGCTTATGTATTCAAGCCCTCGAGGCCCCTGGCTTGTAATATAAAGCTTGTATGACTTTTATTTGTGTTTAGAGTTGTGTTGTGATATCTTCAAGTGAGTCCTTAGGCTTGATCGTGTGCATTTGTGTGTATGGTTAGTGCACGATTAAGTCGGGGGCGTCACACACATGGCTCAATTCTCTTATGGTCACAATTAGAGCAAAAGTTTCATAATCACTTTTATAGCGGTGATAATGAGCTTAAGTTGTCACATCTTACATCGGTTAGGCAAAAACATGATGAATCGGTCACCGATTATGTCAAGAGATTTAGAGATATAAAAAACCGATGTTATAACTTAGTCATAACTGAAAGAGACTTGGCGGATCTTGTTCTTAATGGTTTAAAAACTCAAATTAAAGAGAGGCTAGAAAGTTATGATTTTTTAAATATTAACCAAGTCCTACAAAAAAGCTGAGATGTGGGCGATTTACCTCTTGCCTCGGCCTCCTTATGGCTGTCAGGACGTCATACGAGCGTCCATACAAGCGTAAGCACTCGTATGGAACGCCGTCGTTCGCTCTGAAACCAATTCTCTGTCAGCGCATACCTCATACGACCATTTATACGAGCGGCCGCGCTCGTATGGAACTCCGTCGTCTGTTCTGATAACTTTTTCTTTTGGTCATGGATGTCATACGAGCGCGCATACGAGCGTGGATGCTCGTATGGAATGTCGTCTTCTGCTCTGGACTCATTTGCTATTTCTGTCGAAGAACCATATGACCGCACATACAAGCATGAATTCTCGTATGGTACGCCGTCGATGACTCTGTTGCCTCTGGATGAATTTTGTTGGAGCCACCCACGCCTCATACGACCAGCCGACGGTCGTATGCTAGGCCGTCGTTTGATCTGTCTCCTCCGAGACATCATTTTCTTTGGTGATTCCTGTGGGGTTAGTCCCAACACAACATATGGGCATATTTCCAGGCTCTCAGACGTTAGTACGACACATAGCAATTTTGCACATGACAAAGGCCTCATTAGGACAACTTTTTTCTCAACTCAACCTCCACTATAAAAACTTCAACACTCTCTTATTGAAACAAAAAACTTTAAAATAAAACTTACTCTTCTACCTTATTCGCGTGGGTTGCCTCCCACGAAGCGCTTGTTTTCCGTCGGATAGCTCGACCGTAGTGATTATCACTTGGGTGCAAGTACACCAAGGCCGTAGCTTCGAGCATTAACGACAATGCCGTCTCCAGTGTATGCCTTCATTTTATTTTTCCTGGGGAAATGTCTCACAAAAGGATCCTTTGCAGGAAGGTCAAATCTTACATTTCCCTCAAACACATTTATAGTAGCCTTTATGGTCCTAAGAAACAGCCTACCAAGAATTATAGGAGCAATGGGATCTTCAGGCATATCAACTATAACAAGATCAATCATAACAGGGCAATCATTAATTTAAATGATAACACCATGCTTAATCTCTACTGCTTGTGTAAAGGTAGAATTGGCCATATTCAACTTAATTTCAGTAGTAACAAAAGGACCAAGATTAAGACTATCATAAACAGACTTAGGGATAGTGGAAAACTAGCACCTAGATCACATAAAGCATTGAATTTATTCAAACCAATCTCAATCTCTATAGTAGGCTCAAAGATATCTTCTTGTTTAGTAGGTAGCTTACCTAATAGCTTCTTTCTTTTATCATCCACCTCACGTACCTTAGCTGCGACATGATCAACAAAGACATTATATGCTTCATCATTTGATACTTCAGGTAGTGGGTGTTTCATTGCTATCATCTTCACAAAGTCTGCAACTGTATATGTATACTCTGGCACATGGCTTTTATCAAGTTCTTCTGTATTATCTTCGCTACTTCTCATCATCTTGACATCTTCAACTTGGTTAGGTTCCAGTTTACCCGCAAACTTGGCTAGAATCAAAGTTTTACTCTCTACAATTTTAGCAACGTGTGCCTCCATGCTTTTTGTTCTTCCATCAAAAGCCTACACATCATTAGTGAGTCTAGCAAGCTTATCAGTCAATTGACCAAGTAAGTTATCATGATTCTTCAAGATATTTATAAATATTTCATTTTGCTCACTTTGACTAGCAATAAAAATTTTTGGGGTTTCCTCCAATGTATTTCTATTACCATTGTTCATTCCATTAAAATTATTAGGTGCTCCATTATTATTGGGATAAGGCAATCTAGGAGCATACCCATTATTTTTCTAGTTGGGATTGTAGCTATTACGAGCAATAAAATTAACATCATTAACATCCTCTTCAGTAATAGCATTCATGTTTACCTCGTCTTTACCTTTAACAACGGAGATGAGTTCATCTATCTTAGCGGTGAACTCTGTGTTCTTCTCTTCAATAGCATTAACTCTTTTGTGCATGGTTTTCTTGCATATCATCCAATAACTTATTAGCCTCATCGATGGGCTTACCCATAATTGTTCCTCCTGCAGCAGTGTCAAGCATAGTTTTTGATAGAGGATTTAAGGCATTATAAACCATATGAAGAATTAACCATTCTTCCATTCCATGATTAGGACAATTCCATATAGCCTCCTTCATGCGATCCAACGCAAGCGCTGGTGGCTCACGATCTTCCTGCTTAAAACTTGTTATCTGCGAACGCAATTGCATAATCTGTGCAGGTGGGCAAAACTTAGATAAAAATTTACTGCAACACACAGTCCATGAAGTTATACTACCTCTAGGCAAAGCTAGAAGCCATTCTTTTGCTTTTCCTCTCAAGGAGAAAGGAAATAGATGCAACTTCAAAGCGTCAGGTTCATAATCCTTTATGCGTGTCATGTTACACAATTCAGAAAAATTATGCAAATGCATGCCGGCATCCTCAGAAGTAGAGCCTCCAAATTGGTCCTGTTGAACCATAGAGACTAGGTTCAGTTTAATCCCATACTCAGCGGCAACAACATTAGGTTGTGCAATTGGTTCACACATGAAACTATTGCTATGAGCAGCAAAGCTTCCAAGATTATGAGCCATGGTAATCTTTTTGGGTTTTTCCAGTGACAATACTTGCAACAAAAAGTTGAAACAAAAACTGAAATAAAATCTAACAAAAACTCTAACACAAAGACTAGGCAGACAAATCCTCCCCGACAACGGTGCCAGAAAAAGGTTTGATTACTCCCTTTAGTGATCCGATAAAGGAGCAGAAAGGATTCTCACCTTTTGTAGGGGAACGCAACAGAAAACAAAAAATTTCGGTACGGCAAACACGCCCAGGACCACTATGGAGACTGCATACAGGGTTCGATCTGATCATTACCGACTCATAGCGCAGCGGAAGTAGAGTCAATGTAGATCGTCGGTGCAGATCCCCACAGCTAGGATTTACAACCTCCCAACCGCGAGGATGTACTCCCTCGTCAGACAGCCCTTCGGGAGGTGGTCGGACAGTCCCTCGGACGATGTCACGGACAGCCCTTCAGGAGGACCCTCGAAGCTCGAACGGTAACTCGGACAGCCCTTCGGGAGGACCCTTGAACAGCCCCTCTGGCAAAAGATCGAAACTATGACCTCTCTACGGGGTTGCACACATACAGTGTTTGCTATCCGGCAGGGCTTCGCCGTCCAGAACTAGTTCCTGCCGGAACCCAGACAGCCTTTCGGCTTTACGAAACTATTTCGTGGGAGGGAGAGAGAAAGCCAGATAATGCATGGCATGTGTATGAGAGCAAGGGATGAGTGTGGAGAGCTCCTCTCCACCTCTATTTATAGGAAAGCCAAGGGGAAGGGTGCCTCCAAAAAATACCAAAACACCCATGCATTAGGTCACATATGATGGGCATTAAAGGCATAATGGGAGGCCATGTGGAGCTCCAAAGAGGAGCACCACCCTTGGCCGGCCACCCCATGGCCCCCCCCCCCCCAAAAGGGGTTCCTTCCCTTGCAAGTCAATCCCTTCTAGAACTTTGACTAAAGTCCTAAAAGGTAGCTTTCCAAAAAGCAACCCGAAAAGCACTTTTACTATTCATGAAGACATTTTTCTGCGACCGATAAATCAGAAAATATTTCTGTGAGTCTTAGAATAATTCCAGTACCCACTCAAACAATTCTGGACGCAGTCCGAAACATTTCCAACAGATGATTTTCTTCAGCGAAAAGCAACCAAAGCGGTTTCGGCAGCTCCGGAACATTTCCGGTTTTTATCCCGGAAAAATCCCAGGAGTTTCCAGAACAATTCTGGCACCCTCCAAGAATTTCCAGGCGTGTGCCAAAACCAATTTGACTTAATGGTATACTCTGAAACAAACTTTTCAGTTTTACCGGAACTATTCCGGTGTTCTCTCCAGAACGTTTCTGTTGTCTCCGAAACTTTTCCGGTGACTTTCTCTCAGACTCCCTGTCTAGTATTCAGCAGATAGATGACCCTTAAGTGTGTGACCCTATAGGTTCGGTGAAGTATAGACATGACCCGGAACACCTTCCGATCAATGATCAATAGCGGAACCGTGGACACCCATATTGATCCCTATACCCACACGAATGAATATTCGAGTGAACCTCCAGTTGCCGTGTGCTATTCCTGTTGCTTCACGATATATTACAAACACCCGAGGTGAGATTTATCGGCATCCCCGTGGATCAACAACTTGTCCACTATGCTAGTTACCTCGTTACTGGTTTTGTTCTCTTTTCTCGTTTCCGCGTTGCGGCATCCCAGTGATCAAATCACAATGTGTCTGGCCAGACGATGATGGATACCTTGACACCAAGAGGGCCTGAGAATATCTCTCCATCGTCGGAGGAGCAAATCCCAATCTCAAGCTTTCTCGTTTCTTGACATACTTTTCCGTGAACCCGTAAGCCGCCGTAATAGCCACCCAGTTACGGATGATGTTTAACAAACCCCAAAGTTCACGAAGCAAGTACGAAGGAACTTGATACTCTCATGGTCTATGTAATTATGCAAACATTATCTATCTTTGTGTTATTAACCATTAACTTGTGACGAATGTATCTCATAGCATAACATCAATTTGGGTCGATTCAACACAAGTGTTCTACTAACATTGTGCCCTCAAAATTGTTGGCATAGTCATGCCCATAATCAGGAAAACAAGATCATCATGCAATACTTGAGCTAGTCTTAGAGGCATGCTTAGGAATAATTTTTACTGTTTATTATACCACACATGCACATGAGTTTCCCTCCGAGCCTCGTGGATATTGTAGACTCGAGAATCATTGCAGTTATAGCATGGGACATAAACATTCATTGCAAACTTTTGGAGATACAAAATAAATGTTATTACTGCCTCTAGGGCATATCTCCTACAGACTCCCACTTGCACTAGAGTCATAATCCAGTTACATGGCTTCCCTAACACCAATGGCTATTCGGTGCTGCTCATGCTTTGCTCATGGTAGAGGCTTTGTCATCGGGTCTGACACATTCAGATCCGTGTGAACTTTGTGTACTTTCACTAAACCCGCTTCGACATGATGTCGAATGAGTTTATATTTGCATACAATATGTCTTGTCTTATGGTGCGAAGATGGCTCCCTAGCCTGAGCCACGGCGCCACTATTATCACAATAGATCTCCACCGGGTCCAGCGCACTTGGAACAACACCAAAGTCTTCAAGAAACTGCTTGATCCAGACAGCCTCCTTGGAGGCTTCTGAAGCTACAACATATTCCGCCTCCATCATAGAATCCGCCACAGTCTTTTGTTTGGAACTTTCCCAATCAACTGCGCCGCCGTTCAATATGAAAACATAGCCTGATTGAGATTTGAAGTCATCTGGGTCAGTCATGAAGCGTGCATCAGTGTAACCACTTACAATGAGCTCTTCATCACCTCCGTACACAAGGAGTAAATCCTTGGTCCTTCTGAGGTACTTAAGAATACTTTTGACTGCGGCCCAGTGTTCCAGTCCTGGATCACTTTGGTACCGGCTGCTAACACTTAGCGCATAGGAAACGTCCGGTCTTGTACATAGCATGGCATACATAATAGAACCAACTGCCGAGGCATATGGAACATCATTCATTTGTACTCGCTCATCGAGAGTCCGAGGACACTGATTCTTGCATAGCACGGTGCCAGGTGACAAGGGGAGTAGGCCTTTCTTGGAGTTCTCCATGTTGAACCTTTTCAACACCTTGTCCATGTACGTGCTTTGGCTAAGTGCTATTAGGCGTTTTGATCTATCTCTATAGATTCTGATGCCCAAAACATATGCCGCTTCGCCTAAGTCTTTCATTGAAAAACTCTTCTTCAATGAGTCTTTTATTTCGCTAAGAAAATTCATGTCATTTCCAATCAACAATATGTCATCCACATACAAGATTAGGAATGCTTTTGCGCTCCCACTAAACTTCTTGTAAACGAATGTTCCAGCTCCTTGATGCTTGCTTCAGACCATAAATGGCCTTCTGAAGTTTGCATACCTTTCCAGCATTCTCATGAACGACAAAACCTTCAGGCTATATCATGTATACATCTTCTTTGAGATTTCCATTTAGGAAAGCCGTTTTGACGTCCATCTGCCATATTTCATAATCGAAATAAGCAACAATTGCTAGTAATATCCGAACGGACTTAAGCATAGCGACGGGCGAGAAAGTCTCGTCGTAGTCCACTCCTGGAACTTGCGTGAACCCTTTCGCGACAAGTCTAGCTTTATGGATAGTATTGTTACCATCCGCGTCTGTCTTTCTTTTGAAAATCCATTTACAACCAATGGGCTTTACGCCTTCTGAAAGTTCTACCAAGTTCCAAACTTGATTTTCGTACATGGATTCCATTTCGGATTTCATGGCCTTGTGCCATTCCCTTGAGCTGGGCCCCGCCATCGCTTCCTTGTAGTGCGCAGGTTCATCATCTTCAAGAATGAAGATTTCGTTGTGAAACCACTCAGGTGGCTGGATAGCCCTACCTGATCTGCGCGGTTCAGTTACAACATTGTCTGAAGTTTCCGCATCACATGCGACAACTTCCGGCTCGGTTGTAGGGATAATTTGCGGAATTTCTTCCGGTTCCTTAGCCATAACAACGGTTGCCGAAGATTCACTAATCTCATTAAGTTGTACTGTCCTCCCACTTAATTCTTTTGCGAGAAACTCTTTCTCAAGAAAAACCCCATACCTTGCAACAAACACTTTGTTATCGGACGGGTGGTAGAAAGAATACCCAACTGTTTCCTTGGGATAACCTACAAAGTAACATTTGTCTAATCTAGGATCGAGTTTGCTTGGTTGTAAATGTTTTACATAAGCTTCACAACCCCAAATTTTAAGATGCGACAAATTGGGTTTCTTCCCATGCCATAACTCATATGGTGTCGTCTCAACAGACTTAGACGGTGCTCTGTTTAATGTGTGAGCTGCAGTTTCTAGTGCGTGACCCCAAAAATATATCAGCAGATCTGTAAGAGACATCATCGACCTTACCATGTGTAACAGGGTTCGGTTACGTCTTTCCGATACTCCGTTTCTCTGTGGATTTCCAGGAGGCGTAAGCTGTGAAACGATTGCACGGTCACTCAGATGTTGGCTAAACTCATGACTAAGATATTCGCCCCCGCGATATGATCGCAGAAACTTTATCCTTTTGTTACGATGATTTTCTACCTCATTCTGAAATTCTTTGAAATTTTCAAAGGTTTCCGACTTATGCTTCATTAAGTAGATATAGCCATACCGACTTAAATCATCAGTAAAAGTCACGAAGTAGAAATACCCACCCCGTGCGGCTGTGCTCATTGGACCACATACATCACTATGTATTATTTCCAATAATTCACCCGCCCGTTCAGGATGACCCGTGAACGGCGTCTTGGTCATTTTCGCCATCAGACAAGCTTCACATGTGTCAAATGATTCAAAATCAAAGGACGGTAAAACTCCATCCTTATGGAGTCTTTGCATGCGTTTCTTTCCGAGGTGGCCAAGCCGACAGTGCCACAAGTAAGTGGTGGTGGTATCAGCCTTCTTAAGGCGTTTAGCATTCACGTTAAAGACATCATTTCCACATTCAAGATTTAGTATGAAAAGGCCCCCAACAATGGGTGCAAATCCATAAAACATATCCTTATAAAGTGAACAACCATTGTTTTCTCAGACTTGTAAGAGTACCCATCGTGTACTAAACATGATCCAGAGATAATGTTTCTACACAATGCCTGAACAAAATAATAGTTACTTAGTTCTAAGGTAAATCCCGAAGGGAGACGTAGAGGCATAATGCCGACGGCTTGAGCGGTGATCCCAGCGCCGTTCCCGACGCGCATCACGACTTCATTCTTTGCTAGCTTGTGCACCTTTTGAAGCCCCTGTATCGAGTTGCAAATGTGAGCAACTGATCCGGTATCAAATACCCAAGACTTAGAATTTTCTCTAGCAAGAAAAACGTCAATGACATTAACTTGTATAACAGTTATACCTTTTCCGGTTTTCCCGGACTTCTTATCTTCCAGATACTTCTTGCAGTTTCTCTTCCAGTGTCCTGTGCCCTTGCAGTAGAAGCACTCAGTTTCATTCTTGGCTCCGCCCTTAGAGTTGCTTTGGGAACCGGTCTTACCGGCGCCCTTGCCCTTCTTGGACTTGCCTTTCTTTTTGAAACTGGCAGTTTTATTCACAAGCAACACTTGCTTGCGATTTTTCCGCAGTCCTCCTTCCGCAGTTTTCAGCATGGCGAGCACCTCATTTGGTGTCTTCTCCATCCCACTCATGTTGTAGTTCATGAAAAAACCGTCGTAAGATGGGGGGAGTGAAGAAAGCAACATGTCCATCATATGGGCTGGTGGAATTGGAAATTCCAGGGTTTTAAGCCTTTCAGTGTAGCCAATCATTTTGACCACGTGTTCGCCAACTGAACTGCCCTCAGCCATCTTGCAATCCATTACGGCCTTCATGATATCAAACCGTTCAGACCATGCGGTTTCCTTGTACAGAGCATCCAATTCCCGGATCATATCTCGGGGGTTATGGAATTCAAAACGTTTTTGAAGCTCTGGACTCATGCAAGCTAGCATGAGGCACTGCACTAAGTTGTGATCATCATCCTTAGTGGCCCAGACATTTTGTTCATCTTCCGGGGCAGTTGCTGCCGGTTTAGCTGGAAGAGGAGTTTCAAGCACATATATCCTCTTAGCGCTCCTGAGGACAATCCTCAGGTTACGAACCCAGTCCGCATAGTTGTTTCCAGTCGCAGCTAACTTCTCTTTCTCTAATATCGGGCCTAAGTTGAACGCGGTGTTGCGAGCCATTTGATCTACAACGGTAAACACAAGTTTCACTTAGACTTTGTTCATAATTAATTTGCACTAGTGAATAAACAATTTTATTCTAAAGTGCGCTCCCACTCAAATCAATATCTCTCATAATTGATTGCGAGCGATTCAAGATCCACATTTAAATTCCACGCCATTGATGGGAACATCACTAATGACGGGAACTTCAATCGGTAGGCCCACTTGCCGATCACATCTCAATGTGATTCTTGTTCATCTTTCGATGGGCGTGTTCCGAGCTCAGGACTTTCCTGCCTGAACGTCAAGATAACCAAGTGATCTCGCTGCGAGGTCTCAACTCACCCGCGTCACACTTCTCTAATCGTTTGTACTCATGGAAACACGACGCACTCCGAAAAGATAGGTGCCGTGACGGTGCTACACTTGGGAGAAGACTAACTACTTGATATTTTTAAGTGAGAGATCACCCTAATAAAAAGTGTCTACCGCGCAATCGAAAGGGTGCAACATAAGGGATAAACATCTTAGGCAATTCATAATAGCATGATATGGTATAGCCCTTTCTGACGGAGAAGTCTTTAATTTCTTTGTCTTCGGCATTTGCGTCGGTGTTCACCTTCACGAAGATTGCCACCACCTTGTTTATGCACCAGATAATATTGCTATCTCCATAGCTAATAAAATAAGTGCATTACTTAAGGTTGACACGCAGGTCATTAAAGTGACAATCATATGGCTCCAGCCATCATGCCGATTCATGACACGCAGATCATGTTAGTAAATTTACATCATATAGTCATCTCATACATAATCGAATTAATATGAGAGCTGCTATACCACATCACATGCACATGCTGCAAAACCAAGTTAGACGCCTCTAATCGGTTTATGCAAAATTTTATTTTACGTGGCTTCTAAGGTTTTGACTTAAACCGCAGCTACCAACGTTTATCATCAAGTATGATTATTCAAGTCGCTAGATTAAGTTTTCAGGGTGTATGAAACACGAGATAATAAAATCTCGAGCCCCATACTAAACTTTAGATCATATCTGCATTGCCCTTTCGTCGGCGAAATTTCATCTTTCTCTCAACTATGGTGGAACCCAAAGAACTGATAGCACTTCGTTGATCAATCAGGATCACGGATTGCCAGGACTTTGTGAAATTCCACCATGTCGTTTCAAGATCAGAAATACGCAATTTCTAGGGAAGCAACAAGAACATTAGGTAACAGATTTCATCTGCTACCGCATAAATATTTTTCAGCAATAGATCTCATCTACTACAAAATTATATTATGCAATACCCATACATCTCTATGTATTCTAGATCGCAACCTGCATCTACGCATAGCAACGCTCTTGATGCCACTGTAGGGGAACGTGACAGAAAACAAAAAAATTCGGTACAGCGAGCACGCCCAGGACCACTATGGAGACTGCATACAGGGTTTGATCTAATCATTACCGACTCGTAGCGTAGCGGAAGTAGAGTCGATGTAGATAGTCGGTGCAGATCCCCGCAGCTAGGATTTACAACCTCCCAACTGTGAGGATGTACTCCCTTGTCGGACAGCCCTTCGGGAGGCGGTTGGACAGTCCCTCGGACGATGTCACGGACAGCCCTTCGGATGGACCCTCGAAGCTCGAACGGTAACTCGGACAACCCTTTGGGAGGACCCTCGAACAGCCCCTCGGGCAAAAGATCGAAACTATGACCTCTCTACGGGGTTGCACACATACGGTGTCAGCTATCCGGTAGGGCTTCGCCGTCCAGAACTAGTTCCTGCCGGAATCCAGACAGCCTTTCGGCTCTATGAAACTATTTCGTGGGAGGGAGAGAGAAAGCCAGATAATGCATGGCATGTGTATGAGAGCAAGGGATGAGTGTGGAGAGCTCCTCTCCACCTCTATTTATAGGAAAGCCAAGGGGAAGGGTGCCTCCAAAAAATACCAAAACACCCATGCATTAGGTCACATATGATGGGCATTAAGGGCATAATGGGAGGCCATGTGGAGCTCCAAAGAGGAGCACCACCCTTGGCCGGCCACCCCAGGCCCCCCAAAAGGGGTTCCTTCCCTTGCAAGCCAATCCCTTCTAGAACTTTGACTAAAGTCCTAAAAGGTGGCTTTCCAAAAAGCAACCCAAAAAGCACTTTTACTATTCATGAAGACATTTTTCTGCGACCAATAAATCCGAAAATATTTCTGTGAGTCTTAGAATAATTCCAGTACCCACTAAAACAATTCTGGACGCAGTCCGAAACATTTCCGGCAGATGATTGTCTTCAGCGAAAAGCAACCAAAGCGGTTCCGGCAGCCCCGGAACATTTCCGGTTTTTATCCCGGAAAAATCCCAGAAGTTTCCAGAACAATTTTGGCACCCTCCAAGAATTTTCAGGCGTGTGCCGAAACCAATTTGACTTAATGGTATACTCTGAAACAACTTTTCAGTTTTACCGGAACTATTCCGGTGTTCTCTTCGGAAAGTTTCCGTTGTCTCCAAAACTTTTCCGGTGACTTTCTCTCAGACTCCCTGTCTAGTATTCAGCAGATAGATGGCCCTTAAGCGTGTGACCCTATAGGTTCGGTGAAGTATAGACATGACCCGGAACACCTTCCGATCAATGATCAATAACGGAACCGTGGACACCCATATTGATCCCTATACCCACACGAATGAATATTCGAGTGAACCTCCAGTTGCCGTGTGCTATTCCTGTTACTTCACGATATATTAGAAACACCCGAGGTGAGATTTATCGGCATCCCCGTGGATCAACAACTTGTCCACTATGCCAGTTACGTCGTTACCGGTTTTGTCCTCTTTTCTCGTTTCCGCGTTGCGGCATCCCAGTGATCAAATCACAATGTGTCTGGCCAGACGATGATGGATACCTTAACACGGAGAGGGCCCGAGAATATCTCTCCATCATCAGAGGAGCAAATCCCAATCTCGAGCTATCTCGTTTCTTGACATACTTTTCCGTGAACCCGTAAGCCACCGTAATAGCCACCCAGTTACGGATGACGTTTAACAAACCCGAAATTTCACGAAGCAAGTACGAAGGAACTTGATACTCTCATGGTCTAAGGAATTATGCAAACACTAAAGATCTCTGTGTTATTAACCATTAACTTGTGACGAATGTATCTCATAGCATAACATCAATTCAGGTCGATTCAACACAAGTGTTCTACTAACATTGTGCCCTCAAAATTGTCGGCATAGTCATGCCCATGATCAGGAAAACAGGATCATCATGCAATACTTGAGCTAGTCTTAGAGGCATGACTAGGAATACTTTTTACCGTTTATTATACCACACGTGCACATGAGTTTCCCTCCGAGCCTCGTGGATATTGCAGACTCGAGAATCATTGCAGTTATAGCATGGGACATAAACATTCATTACAAACTTTTGGAGATACAAAATAACTCTTATTACTGCCTCTAGGGCATATCTCCTACACCTTTTTCCCCAGAGGTGACCCTGAGTTATCGAACCCATGAGAGGAAGGCACCCTTGAAGTCAGAGGTTTCTACCAAGCTTTTGCGAGAGAATTAATTCCAGCTTTTCACCGGATCAAAATCAAGTTGGCACTAAGAACACTTATAATAAAAATAGGCATGGGTATGAGGACTTATTCTTACAACCATATATTTGTGACGGGACCATTATGATCTTAATTTGTGCCCTGGAAGTCATGCATCAAGATGTGCTTGCTACGTATCGAAGTGGGGGATGTGTCCAGATTACGTCTTGACCGACACGCGTCCTGCATCAAGAGTCAGTTGCCCAACCGAAGGCCCTATCCATCGCAGGGTTGCCCCGGTAATTAAGATAGAAATCAAACAAAAGCATCGGGAATTTAATGACTACACCTCTTGTATCCCCAGAGATAGGATCTGTGTTACCGTACTAAACCTTTCTATCACTGGTGTTCAGAATAACACATCGCGGTCTCCTTGCCCTTAGCCTCTCCGTGACTCGTTCTCCATGATCCTGTGTACCTGTAGGGATGAAGAACGCGAACGAGATAAGAGACAACTATGAAGCAATTTTATGTTACACATACATGACGTTAATTCAAAGTACTTCCAATGATCCCTCCAACAAATACATCGGGTTGTAGGGCTATGCCTCAACCGGGTTGTAGGGCTATGCCTCAACCCATGACCTTACCGAACTACTCACACATGGAGATCAGATCATAGGAAGAAATCATTGAAGAACACATCATGAAGATTGATTGATTGATAATATGTCTTACAATGGATGCCAGATGTGATATCCGATTACAAAGTATGGCTAGTTGGCTGAGTACTACGGTGGTGGTGATGGTGGCGACTATGGAGATGTAGATGAGAAATGGCGGCGGCTAGGGTTGTTGTGTATGACAAAGATGGAGGTTTTGGCGATGATCTGTGTTGTTTCTGGTGTTGGCTCCTTCACGGTATTTGTAGTGGTGGATCAGAAGGCTCCCCTAGCAGGCCATACGACCGTGCATAGGAGCGCGTGTGGTCGAATGGAATGTCGTCTTTTGCTCTGGCTCATCCTGTGCGCCTCCCACTTGATCTCCTCTATTTACTCTTTACTCCTTTCCATGTAATGGCTTGATTTCGTCCATAAATAGCCCAGTTTCCCGTGGAAACAAAATAAAGATAGGATATTTGGAATCCTTTGCATTCATTAGTCATTAGTGGCAATATCGGAGCGAATATCTCGTTTTTTTATGAAACATCTCGGTTTAAACTCAGGTTTGATGAGCGTAAAAATAACACTCATCAGGGATCCCAAATATACTCAACCTAAGTGGTGTCCTCCCGGTTTGA
Source organism: Elymus sibiricus (assembly GCA_039707655.1). NCBI lineage: Eukaryota > Viridiplantae > Streptophyta > Magnoliopsida > Poales > Poaceae > Elymus > Elymus sibiricus. Next base: position 461,940,749 of record CM077672.1, read on the forward strand.
CTAAGACCATGAAAAGGAGATTGCAACGCATGAGGAACCACGAGAAGGTGGCGCATGAAGCGATGGAGCAAAGGGACGAATTGTTCAATGAAATTCGGCCCATGGTACCCACAAAACAAGTGTGGAGGCCTACATAAAAAGAGAATATGGATGCTTCTATATTAACTACAATAGCACCTACACCACCAAAAGAGGATGATGTGACCCCTATTACATCGTCCATCGAGGAAACTTCAAGTCCAATATACACACTAGGAGATGAAGATGAGATGGTGGATTATGAATCTACACCGGTCCGGGAAGGTATGAATATTAATATGGTGTATTACTTACCTGCCGAATTTCATGCTATAAATGAAGAAGGGGATGTGGCCCAACTGAATTTTGGTCCTAAGAACGCTATCTTCGAGAAGTCAAAAGAAATGGTGAAACACTTGAAGCTATTGTACCTCAAAGGTCATATTAATGGATGGCCGGTTGCTAGGATGCTCATTGATGGTGGTGCTGTGGTAAATCTTATGCCCTATTCGGTCTTCAAGAAGTTGGGATTACATGATGATGCATTGATGAAGACCAATATGGTACTTAATGGATTTGAGGGAAAAGAAAAGATAGAGGCCAAAGGTGTGATGTGCATGGAACTCACTATGGGAAGCAAGACTCTGGCCACCACATTCTTCATCGCCGAGGTGCAAGGTAACTATAATATTAGATTAGTCCACGATTGGATTCATGCTAACAAATGCGTGCCATCTACCATCCATCAATTCTTAATACAATGGGTCGATGATGAAGTAGAGATCATTCACGCAGATAATTCGGCTTGTGTTGCTTTCGCTGATGCATCTGTGGATTGGAATCATCCCGATGTTACTTGCTTAATAGGGCGTGACCTCTCGGAGTTTGATTTCCTTAGTGCTACAAGGAACGGGTTCATTCCCATCTCTTTAAAGCCGATTGGTGGTAATCAGTTCCAAGGTATGATGTAAACAAAATTTTGAAAGCAATGGCCGTTATCGAATTATCGCCCTAAGCGTAAACATGGCCGATATATAATTAACGCCCTAAGCATAAACATGGCTGATACAAAATTATTCCCCTAAGCACATATAAATGGCCGATGGAGTGTTGACATCGTCCTTACAGCAAACACGGGACAATTTATTATTTTTGGCGCGCTAGCTTTGCCAAAAAACAGGGGGGCATGTGTTGACACCAGATTTTTGCATGGACAAAACCTCAATTAAGATTGTCTCAAATGAAAAAGGTTTCAACATGAAAAAGTTTCGTCTTGTCAAACGGTCGACTTTGATATTTGGATCATTTTAATCCGAGGTCGTATGCAAAAGTTACAGCCAAACTTGCGCGCTGCAGCAGTGCATGACCGGATCATCCGGCCGGAGGCCGGACGAAAGGCCTGGATGTTCAAGCTATAATCCGGGTAGACAAACAGAAGCATGATTTTCGAGCCCATTGAAGCCGGACGATCTGGGTGGAGCGCGGACAATCAGGGTGGAGCCCGGACGATCTGGGCACGAGTCCGGACGTCCGGACAATTTTTTCTGCTGCAGATGTTAAAAAACAGCTTGAAACCCCCTCAAGATGGCCTCATATCAAAAAGTGTTCTGCATCAAAGTTATTTGTCTCGTTGGAACAGATAAATTTTATTTTGGGGTCATCTCCATCCGAGGTAATATGCGAATTCTACAGCCCGAGCAATATGCTGCTGTCAGAAAACTGGGCATGGCCGGATCATCCGGGTGGCTAGCCGGATGTCCGGCCTGACGGTCGTGAAAAGTCCGTGTTAGGTTAAAATTTGATGATTTGGACGAATATCCAAGTCCTTTTCTTGTATGGGAAGTCCATCCGCCTCTTATATAGACAAGAGGTGACGTCCGATTGAACAACAACACACAATCGCAAAACCCATCTACTTTTTATCCTAATTTTACATCTCTCCCTTGTTCTTTTTCTCTCGTTCTTCATGTTAAAGGGTAGTGATCCTCGAAGCTCTAGGGATGGGTGAATTGACCTAGGGCAGCCCATAGCCGCCGCGCGTCCAGACGGGGTCTCTCCCGGGCGCGTGGGGTTTCGGATCTACAAAAGCGCGCCACCGGATTGCTTGCGTACCGCGCTTCCGGCCTTGGTCTCCTTCGACGTGAGCTGTGGTGCATCACCCTCGGTGTCGAGTGTACACGGTGACATGTTCGTGTGCGAATAGTATATTTTTTGATCTATTTGTCATCTCTGGCCAAGATTGATAGGTAGTTCAGCGGAAGAGGTGCATAGTAGTGGGTTCAATCTTGCGGTGCTTCATCCCAGTGACAGAAAGGGAACGGACACGTATTGTATTGTATTGTATTGTATTGTTGCCACTAAGTATAAAATGATGGTTTCTTTATCACACTTAGATGATAGCTTTACTGTCTACATTATGTCATCATGCTTATTGCAATGCTCTGTTTATCATGAACTTAATACTTCGAGATGCATGCTGGATAGCGGTCTTGGGGTGGAGTATTAGATGTAGATGCAGTTGGATAACGGTCTACATATCATGGACATAATGCCTATACAAGATTATGCCTTGAATGATCATAGTCATAAATATAAATATTACAATTTAATCGCTGCCCAACTGTAATTTGTTCATCACACCATACTCATCTGCTTGGAGAGATGCCACTAGTGAACCTATGGCCCTAGGGGTCTATTTTCCATTACTGAAAACTTCAACAAAAATACTTTACTTTGTTGTACCATTTATTTTATTTTATCTATCTATCAATTCCTACCATACCGTGCAATTTATCCTTGTAACTAGCAAGACAAGAAGCTTGACAACCATCTTGAAACGTTGGGGGCAAGTTTGTTTTGTGCTTTGTGTGCAGGTACCCGTGACTTTGTTTGCCAGAAAAACTCCTATTGGTTCGATAAACCTTGCTTCTCAAATTGAGGGAAATATTTATTGCTAGGTTACTTCACCCTTACACTTGGGGGTTACCCAACCACTCTTACGAGAGAGCAAGCAAGATTTATGGCGCCGTTGCTGGGGAGTTTCTTCTCAAAAAAATAGGTCCTACACACTACCACATTACTTCCTTGTTATCTATCTTCCCTAGTTGCTTTTTCTTTATTGTTTTCTTGTTTATTTGCTTGTTAAAAATTTCAAAAATACCAAAAATATTGAAATTTTAGTATGCTATCCTTATCATTGACACACAAAAGCAAAAAGGATAAATAATGGATTTTGATCCTGCAATTTCTAAACTTTTCAAATATGCTACATACTCTGAACCAATAGCTAATAATGAAGGGGTTATAAAATAAAATGCTATTGGAATGTGCTCATTGAAAGAAAAGTATGATTGGAATAAAGATGATAATCTTTATGATTCAAGTGATGAAGATGACATACTTGATGAAGATCTTGCTTTTTGTCGTGACACTATGTCTGTAGGCACTATTGAGGATGATTTTGTTATGCCTACTACTTACTATGATGATCATGATTGGGGAGATAATTATGATACTTCTTGTGATCTTGAAAATTTATTTGAGTCTTATGATGAATTTATTATGGATAATAATGTTTGCAATACTATTGAAGGTGCGTTTGGAGAGGTCATGAATTTAGGTAGTAGTGACCCCACTACTTTGGAGAGTGTTCAATCTTGTGATAATATTGTCAAAAGTGGGTTTGGAGAGGTCGTAACTTTAGTTGATGTTAATCCCACTGTCTTGGAAGATGATAAAATATGTATGCATGTGGATCTTGAAGGGAATGTGTTATATGATAGTTATATTATTGAGTTTGATTATGATCCTACATGTAATTATTATGAGAGAGGCAAGTTTGGTTATAGAAATCTTCATGTTACTAAATTACCTCGCTTTATGTTAAAATTTACTAATGTTTCATTCTTCCTTCTTGCATATGCTAGGTATTGCTTGTCATAATAATTTGTTTACCTATAAGGTGCCTATACATAGGAAGTGGGTTAGACTTAAATGTGTTTGCTACATCCTTATTGATGCTCTCTTCTGTGTTTCAATTCTTATTTTTCATGTGAGCATCATTAATATCTCAAGCCTATCTTAATGGCTATAAAGAAAGAGTTCGCGGGAGACAACCCGCAGCTGTTTTTGTGTGTCTATATGATTAATGCTACTGTAGTAATCATGTTTTGTATCTTTGCTTTAAATAAAGTGCCAAGTATAGCCTTTGGGATGTTGCAATTGCAAGTTTGCTATGTTCTGTGCAGAAACAAATTTTTTTGCCATCAGTATTTGAATTGTTTTTCTGTACTGGAACGTGATTTTCTTATGAATTTTTTACACAATACAGTCATATAAGTTCTTTGTTACGTCCTAATTTTTAGAAATTTTGAAGTTAAAGAAGTATGCGTATTAATTAGATTACTACAGACTGTTCTGGTTTTGACAGATTGCTGTTATAGTTTTGTTATCTGCTTATACTTGAGTATTCATGGATTATATTGGGGGGTATAACTTGTGGAAATGAAAGTATACATTAGCTAATGATTTAAAATAATTATGCATCTTGTCTTGACAGTACATGATAGGTGATTTTTGGTTATGTGTACTAACCCCTCTAATAAGTTTTGTGAAGTTTTGTGAGGATGAAGTTTTTAAGATCGAGGGAAGACATCGATATGAGAGGAATAAGGAGAGACAAAAGTTCAAACTTGGGGATGCCCAAGGCACCCCAAGGAAATATTCAATGAGACTCACGTGTCTAAGCTTGGGGATGCCCCGTTGCATCCCCTCTTTTTTCATCAACAACTATCGGTTTTGTCCGGGTTGGACCTATGTTTTTATTCGTTCACATAATATGTGCTATCCTTGGAGCGCTGTTTGTGTTTTATTTATTTTTTGCTTGTTGGTCATTACAATCATCATGTTCTAGTCATACACTTTGGGAGAGACACACATGAATCATAAAATTTTAGAATGCTCTATGCACTTCACTTATATCTTTTGAGTTGAGGTAATTATAGAATTGCTCTTGTACTTCACTTCTATATATTAGGGCATGGCAGAGAATACGGATTTTGTAGAAAAGATTAGGACTCTCTTGCTTCACTTATATCTTTTTAGAGAGTTGAATAGTAATGGGTTGTTTGCATGAATTATATGTTGGTCCTAAAAATGATAGGTATTCAGTGGTGGTATAGATAAAAACTTGCATGAACTTGTAGGTCATTGAACTTGATAACTGGATTCCTTGCAATAGTTTTGAGATAATGTGTGGGTAATTAATAAATGTGTTGGTAAAAGAACTTGAGTAAAGTAGTGGAGAGGTGTTGTACGGTCATACACGTCAATACTTGTCGTCGTTGAAGTTGAACTGGGTGTAAGGGGTCTAAGTTGAAGGACATTGTAAGTAACCGCTCATGTATCATGGGTCGGAAATGCACAACGGGCTTAGGCTTCGCCAAACACCTCCCCTAGGAGTGATCGGTCTCATGGTAAGCCTGGTGTAGACTATGAAGTATTAGTAAAGTGTTTGAGTTATGAGTTGCGGTCTTCTATGCACTTCCACCTATCCATATTTGCTAGCCTCTACGGTATTGTGCATTGCCCACTCTCACATCAAGACTAGGTGCATACTTCGCTGGTACATCCAACTCCGTGGGAGAATTTCCTCTTGTTCTCCTACACATAAAACACCTATCTCCTCAAAACAGCCACCATACCTACGTATTATGGCATTTCCATAGCCATTCCGAGATATATTGCCATACAACTTCCATTGTTACTTTATTACATGACTTATGTTTTTCATTATCATTTGCTTTGCATGATCATATAGAGCTGACATGATAGTTGTGGCAAGGCCACCATTCATCATTGTTTTACATGTTACGCTAGATCATTGCACATCCTGGTACACTGCTTGAGGCATTCATTTCTAGTCATTATATTTTCTGAGTTATGAGTATATAGAAGTGTGATGTTTTCTACAGTGTGCCTCTACCAGTGAGGAAAAAAAGAGCCAAAAGAAAAAAACGAAGAAAAAGGGATAAAAGCAAAAAAAGAAAAAGAGAGAGGGAGCACACTACTATCCCTTATACACACTTGTGCGTCAGAGCACCATGCATTACATATAGAGAGTTTTCATATGTTTCATGATCATACTAGTGGGACTTTTACATTATAGAACTTGGCTTGCATATTCCCATGATGAGCTTCCTCAAATGCTCTAGGTCATCATGAGCGAGCAAGTTGGATGCACACCCACTAGTTCCATTTGGAGAGCTTTCATACACTTATAGCTCTAGTGCGTCCGTTGCATGGCAATCCCTACTCCTCGCACTAATATCGATTGTAAGGCCTCTCCATTACCTAACGATCAGCTGCATTGGTGTGAGACTTTCTTAGTTTGACTTCTTTTAAAAACCTCCATCATTATTCTATTTTTCCATTTAAGTGTGAAGATTCAATGCTTCTGACTTGGCACCGAGCGAAGTGCTGAGTAGTTGAAAAGGGAGAGTCATGGATTTGGTTATTTGACTGATGTTCTGGGTCTTGTTATGATAAGGTGTTTAAATATGATAAAGCCTTGAGCATTTGGGACCATGAATTTGATACATACGAGTATTGATTGGTATTACATGAAGACATTGAACCCTGAAAAGCAATAGTTGTTTTATTTACACATTTTGATGTTACTTTCTTGTTATTAACTATAGACTATTGCTTTGAATCACTTTTGTCTTGAGTTCACAAACACTTTACATCATTTGATCAAGATTATGCTAGGTAGCATTCAACTTCAAAAGTTATCTTTGTTTTATCATCTACCCTCTCGAGGCCGAGCATGGATTAAGGTTGGGGATGCTGATACGTCTCAAACGTATCTATAATTTTTTATTGTTTCATGCTATTATAATATCATTTTTGAATACTTTTATATCATTTTCTATTATTTTTTATGGACTAACCTATTAATTCAGTGCCCAGAGCTAGTTGCTGTTTTCTACATGTTTTTGACTTTTTAGAAAATCCATATCTATGGAGGTCAAAAAACCCTAGGGATTTAATATGATTTTCTTCAAGACACGAGGAGTCCAGAAAGGGCCGGGAGCTGCCGGGGGGGCACCCATGGGCCCCACGTGGCTAGGCCGCGTGGTCTCCCTGGGCACCGCCTTACGCCCATTCTTTCGCCTATAAATCCTAAACATCGAGAAACCCTTGGTACCATTTTTTCGCGATTTTTTCCGCTGCCGCAGGTTCCTGTTCGGGGAGATCCAATATGAAGGCATGTTCCGGCACCCTACCGGAGGGGGAATCCATCACTAGAGCCATCTTCATCAACCTTGCTGCCTCCATGGTCATGTGTGAGTAGTTTCCTTAGGACCTTAGGGTCCATAGCAGTAGCTAGATGGAATCCTCTCTCCCTTGTGATTTAATACAAAGTTCCCGTGAGCTGCCTCACATGATCGGGAGCCATATGGTGTAATCGGTGGTTGTGTTTGTTGGGATATGATGAATTGTCACTTTATGATCAGATTGTTCATTGAATTATATTGAATCTTTTGAAGTTTCTCTACTGTATAATTAAGTAGCTATGTATGCTTTCCGATTTATTTGTCGTCTCTGGCCAAGATTGATAGGTAGTTCTTCAGAGGAAGTGGTGCATAGTAGTGGGTTCAATCTTGCGGTTGAGGGTGTCCCGGACTAGGGGGTACTCGGGCTGCCGGCCTATCTCTCGTAGGCCGGGTTGGTGGGCCGCCCTCTACACATCGATGGAAGGCCGGATGGTGGACGACCCCATGCATCAGAAGGAAACCTCCGAAGACTTGGCGTCTCCTCCAAGAAACAGTTGGCATAATCGGCATGTTTGTCCCCTGATGGTAACCGACCATGTGTAACCCTAGGACCTCCTGGTGTCTATATAAACCAGAAGGCCTAGTCCGTAAAAAGGGAGATATCATTACCTAGGGTTTAGCCCAGTCGATCTCGAGGTAGATCAACTCTGTAACCTTCATACAATCACATCAATACAATCAAGCAGGACGTAGGGTATTACCTCCTTGAGAGGGCCCGAACCTGGGTAAACCACTGTCTCTACGTTCCCTGTTACCATCAACTCCTTGACCCATAGTTCGGACCCCCTACCCGAGATCTGCTGGTTTTGGTACCGACATTGGTGCTTTCATTGAGAGTCCCATCGTGGGTCGCCAAGGATCGATGGCTCGCCGTCCCCGGACAGTTCTTCAGCAATGGAACCTGCAGCGGGGATATCATCATCCTCGGACAGCTCTTCTCTTCAGCAACGGAGTTCGTAGCGGGGACATCTTCGTCCCCGGCGAGCTCTTCGCGTTCGGCAGCATCGTGTTGCACGCCGATCCGACCGGTCGCCTCAACCAGGTCGGCAGCTTCGCCCCCGAGCAGGAGGTCAGGTTCGGCGGCCTTGAGTACGTCGCGGATGCTCGAGGCGATCTGGTCTTCACTGGGTTCTCGGCCTTACCCGAGGAACCCACCAACCCCGAGGCCTTGACTTCGGATTCCTTCCCCGCCCCCATCCCCGGGGCGGGCCTCGGTTCGGATCTGACCTTGAGACTGGATCCGACCCCGCAGCCGGAAAATCAAGGGTCACCCTTGGCCAAACACACTCTCGTTATCGGCGCGCCGGAAGCCAGCTCCGATGGCTGCCCGAACATAGATCCGGTTGACCCCTCGATTTTAAGCGAGATGCTGGACCAGATCCAGATGATAAATATCGCGGACGGCCCGTCCTCAGACCAGGAGCAGGTCGGACAGGATGCCGGCCCTGGGGAATTTTGTGTCCCACCCACCACCCACTTGGTAGCCACTGTCGAAGATTTAACCGACATGCTGGACTACGCCTCCGAGGAGGCTGTCGACATGGACGAGGACATTTACGTCCCGCCCTACACTGATACCTTCCTTGCCACTTCAAAAACCGGAAAGTGGACCGCCACCTCCACCTATGACGTTTACATGGTGGACACCCCCATGAAGGACGGTGACACAACCAAGAAGGGCGGCGACAACACCACCAAAGACCCGCCCAGACGCCGACGACGGCGAGCCAGAGGGCGGGGGAAGGGCAAGGAAAATCACACAGACACAAACGACACCGGAGATAATGAGACTCCGCAGAATTTGGGGGAGCTCGGCGATAACACGCTTGAGCAACGACCTGACGCCCCTGAAGGGCACGAGGACCAGGGTGACCCCGAGGACCTCGATGATTCCGAGGACAGTAATTACCTCCCTCCATCCGAAGAGGAAGATAGCCTCGGACCCGAAGACTTTATCGTCACAGAGGATCCCCTGGAACAAGAAAAATTCAAGCGGCAAATCATTGCCACTGGCCGAAGCTTGAAGATGAAACAACAACAGCTAAGGGCCGAACAGGATACACTCAACGACAGATGGACGATGGTCCTAGCCGCCGAAGAAGGCCTCGACGATCAACGTCAGGGCCAATATAAGAGTTACCCATGGCAGCGCCTCCTTCCAGAATGCGAGGATGAGGCCTTCGAGCCCGTACCTCCCAGACGAACTTACGCAGACCAGCCCGACCGGCCCCCTCGAGGACGAGATAGGCTGGCTGTGGAAACCGAGCTCCCACCCGCGCCCCCTCGAGGACGAGATAGAGCGGCTGGAGAAGCCCAATACCCACCCGCGCCCCCTCGAGGACGAGATAGAGCGGCCGGAGAAGCCGAACTTCCACCCGTGCCCCCTTGAGGATGGGGTAGGGCGGCCAGGGAAACCGAATACGCACTCGTGCCCTCTCGCCGAGCTGGCAAAGACCCGGTTCAACCGGATGACCAATACGATCTGCGCCATGACCTGAACGCACGCAGGCTCCAGTCGAGGTCGATTTACGGATCCACAGGATACGCACACGCCGGGCGGGATGGATACCAAGCCTGGCGCGATAGAAACGACAGAGCTCGGGAACAGCACCGTGCCCGGATGATAACCGATCTCCGGCGCGATGTGGCCCGGGCTAGGGGCGCCGCACTCCCAATGTGTTTCACAGACGAGGTGATATTCAGTTCCCCGAAGGGTTCAAACCCATCAACATCGAATCCTATGATGGGACAACTGACCCGGCCGTATGGATTGAGGATTTTCTCCTCCACATTCACATGGCCCGAGGAGATGATCTCCACGCTATTAAGTACCTACCATTGAAACTCAAGGGACCGGCAAGGCATTGGCTGAACAGCCAACCCGAAAACTCCATTGGGAGCTAGGAAGAGCTTGGGGATGCATTCCGAGCTAATTTTCGAGGAACCTATGTTCGGCCACCGGACGCCGATGACCTGAGCCATGTTATTCAGCAGCCCGGAGAGTCAGCCCGGCAATTCTGGAACCGATTCTTGACCAAGAAAAACCAGATCATTGACTGCCCAGATGCCGAAGCAATTGAGGCATTCAAGCACAGTATCCGGGACGAGTGGCTCGCCCGCCAGCTCGGCCAGGACAAGCCGAGAACAATGTCGGCCCTTACCTCCCTAATGACCTGCTTTTGCGCGGGTGAAGATAGTTGGTTGGCTCATCGAAGCAACCACCCCGAAGACCCCGGCACTTCAGAAGCCCGGGACGGGAACGGCAAACCGCGGCGCAATAGAAATAACAAGCGCCGGCACTCAAACAACGGCGGTGAAGCCGATGACACAACGGTAAACGCCGGATTCAGCGGCTCGAAATCGGGACAGCGGAAAAAACCCTCTAAAGGGAACCGGGATGCCCCGTCTGCGCTGGACAGAATATTGGATAGGCCCTGCCAGATTCACGGCACCCCTGACAAGCCAGCTAACCACACCAACCGTAACTGTTGGGTAATTAAGCAGGCCGGCAAAGCCACAGCCGAAGAGCAGGGCAAGGGCCCCCAGAGCGAGGACGACGACGAACCTCGCGGGACGAATAATGTAGGCCAAAAACAGTTCCCTCCAGAGGTCAAAACCGTGAACATGATCTATGTCACGCACATACCAAAGAAGGAGCGGAAACGCGCGCTTCGGGATGTCTACGCCTTAGAGCCGGTAGCCCCGAAATTCAACCCGTGGTCGGCTTGCCCGATCACTTTCGACCGTCGAGATCATATGACCAGTATACGCCATGGAGGAACGGCGGCTCTGGTACTCGACCCCATCGTGGACGGCTTTCACCTCACTAGGGTCCTGATGGATGGAGGTAGTAGTCTTAACCTGCTTTACGCAGATACAGTGAGGAAGATGGGGATCGACCCGTCAAGGATCAAACCCAGCAACACCACCTTTAAAGGTGTAATTCCTGGTGTCGAGGCACGCTGCTCGGGATCCGTGACTTTGGAAGTAGTCTTCGGCTCGCCCGACAACTTCCACGCCGAGGACTTGATCTTCGATATTGTTCCTTTCCGCAGTGGTTATCACGCACTCCTCGGACGGACCGCCTTCGCTCGCTTTAACGCCGTCCCGCACTATGCGTACCTGAAGCTTAAGATGCCAGGACCAAGGGGCGTTATTACCATTAATGGTAATACCGAGCGCTCGCTCCGAACAGAGGAACACACTGCGGCACTCGCCGCCGAAGTCCAAGCTGCCGAAGAGGCGTCGCACGCCCAGTCCACTGCCAAGACACTGGACGCATGCAAGCGCTCCCGAGCTGCAGCCTCGCCCCCGGCGCACTCCCATGCCCACCCCAAATAGGGATACGCGCCCCGCAGCACGGCCCACCTAGTCGCGAAATACGTACCTCGAATGCACAATTTCGCGCTCGAAATTCCATGGGCAGTTGTGGGGACACATAAAACAAAGGCCAAGAGATCGGTTCGACCAACAACTGGCCAACAGATGTCTTCGCATCGACATCATCAATGGGCACCATCTAGGGCCTGATTAGCGTCAAGCTAATATACCACGGCGACTTCTCAAAACCCTTTCTCAAGGGCTCGCCCGCCAAAGATTACTACCTCCACCGAATACACGGTGGCTAGCTTCGCTTCCACAGAAGCTTCTTGAAGAGCAAAGGCGCAGACGTGCAGCAGGGCGTAGTAGGGCCGTCAAACCACTCATGAAGGCCATGTGTAAACCTTTACTTTCAATATATACATTTCTTTAAAAGTATCTATTAAAGTTACTTCGGCAATCCGGATTGTACGGTTGGACGTCACACATTCCATGGAAATAAAGACCACTTTATTATGGTATACTCATGCAGTCATTCACGTTGCCTATTCCTGTCCGCCTTTTTTTTAGCCGAAGTAAACTATCACGATACATGCATTTTAATCCGGCTAATAGACCGGGGGCTTGAACATAGATCTTGCCTTAAAACTTTATCCCGGCACTTCTTTTTATTTTATGTGCTCGGCGTCATGGATATTGCATTATATGAATCAGTTCCGAATTGAGTCCTTGGTCAATAGTTGGGTTGCCCGACTCCTGTGTTTACCCTCTTACGTTCCGCACTGTTCGGCTAAGAGGGTAAAGGGAGAACCACTGCGATTATACTTCCAGCTCGCCTGGTTAAAGTACCTCAGTGGAGAAAGCCGAAAACTGACTGTCCCAATAAGCGAGAACTGGTCGGCGATCCGATGACTGGCGTTAGCCTAAAATCGTTGGAGGTTAGTCCGTGTTATACGAAGGGTTCTCTGTTACAGAAACCATGTGATGATGGTGTCAACTGCGGCTCGTCCGAATATCACAAATACCGGGGGCTCGTCACCGGCCCCCACCATCGAGCTCCTCTGGCTAAGTGAAAGCACTAAAACCGCATAGTCTGATTGCCTGGTTTTCCGTACATACAACCGCCTCCGGGCACCGAGACATCGGCTAAGGGTTTACGTATTACGAGAAAACACCCCATGCAATATTTGCAAGGGGGCTGAAGCGGACGACTGGTAACTTTCAGATTACAAATGGCCGCACATGAGTCAAAATTAACATAATCAGGCATCTTTGTTCATAACTGAACAATTTGCATTCGAATAAAAGTTTCAACTCCTTGGTTACAAGGAAACTACATCTACTCATAAATTACATCCTTTGGGCATTGGGCATCTACTGCCCGAGCACCGTCCATCACGGCGGGAAAGTACTGCTCGGGACGCCTATGCTCTTTCCCTGGCGGCTGAGGTCCGGTGGCCATCTCGGCTGGCTTTAGCTTCGGCCAATGAACCATTGTCTTGCCGAAGGCCATCTGAGTGCCCTCGATGCATGCGGAGCGCTTCCAGGCGTCGACCCGAGAAGGGGCGCTGTACAGCCTCTGCACCAGACCGAAGTAGCTGCTCGGCAGCGGCTCCGACGGCCATAGTTTGATGCAGAGGTCCTTCATTACCGGCTCCGCCATCCGATGCAGCTCCATCAGCTGTTTCATCTGGTTGTTGAGGAGGGGAGGGTGTTCGGGCGCTTGAAATTGCGCCCAGAAAAGCCTCTGCTCGGCCCAACCCTCCTGGCCGGCGAAGAACCTCACCGCATCCGCCGCACTCTTCGGGAGGTCCGCAAAGGCGCCTGCGGAACGCCATACCCGCGTGAGCAATGCGAACCTGTTACCTCCAAAGACACATTGTAGCAAGTACGGCTTACCATCCGCGATCAGCCTGACTTGGCGGAGCTCTTCTTGATAGCCGCGCGCCTCTGTCCGCGCTTCCTTCGCCACCGCTGCCAACGAGGTCAGCTCGGCGGCCTGCTCCTTATTCTTCTGCTCAAGGGCCTCACACCTTCCGACGGCATCCCCGAGCTCCTGCTGCACTTCCAGCACCCTGGTCTCGTGCTTTTCACTTGCGGTTCTCACCGCCGCCAGCTCGGCAGCCGCCTATTCGGCTGCCGACTTTTGCGCCGCCGCATCCACCTGAGCTGTCCTCAGTGCGGCCTTGAGGCTTTCGACCTCCGCGGCGGCAGCTGCAGTACAATCGGTTATCTCCGTTAGGATACTTCGAACACTGCTTACAAACCTATGGCTGTATTCACTATCACAGCTCGGACTTACCTTGCGCCTCGTCGAACCTCTTGTTCACCAGGCCCAGATCATCCTCGGAGCTCTTTAGCTTCCGATTCAGCTCGGCCAACTCTTCGGCGTTGGCGGCTGCGGCCGACGATGATGCCTGTGCATTATTCTGCGCATGTTAGTATCCGAGATATCGATTATTGATCCTCCGACCGGCTTTGCTCAACCGGTCAGAGTCTCGGGGGCTACTATGTATGGGGCTATACATTTACACAAATGAATTTTTCTAAGGAAAAATCATTACTTCGCTCACCTTGAAGCCGGTAAGAAGGCCGCTAAAGGCCTCCTTCAGTCCGTTATCTATGGACCGAAGACTTTGCAACACCGCGCCCATGAGGACACGGTGCTCTTCGGCGATAGAGGAGCTGGTTAGAGCATCCTCCATCTCGTCCGACCACCCGGTCGACGCCCGCTCTGGGGCGGGCGGGGGTGGTGATGGCGCTCCAGTTCCTTCCCTCTCGAAGTCCGGGGCGCCGGACTCCGGACGCCTTGACGTCTCCGGAGTCGTCCTCGGAGAAAGCTCGGCTCGTCCGAGCTCCTCTTTGTTCACCGGAGGGGCCCTCCCCTCTTGGTATTCGGCGACCGAGGCGTTCACCTCGGCCATGATAGTATCGCCTCCTCCCCTTGTATGTGGCACGGGAGGAGTCCTCCTCGACAGGACCTCCTCGGCATCCTTGACGATTGGGGAAGGCGAGGCGCGGGATCCAGAGCCGCTCTCCGCTAGCGCCGCCGGTGGAGAATCCCCCTCCGAAGCTCGGTCGGTGGGGAGATCGCGCAGCGGACTACAAGATTGCACACGGAAACTTGATCAGTATCAAACCCAGTTCGGCTAAAGACGGTCAGGCAGTCGCTAGAGCGCGTACCTTTGAGCCTGCGGCTTGGCCCTGGGAATTTTTTGAGGAATCTCTTCGGAGGCCTCAGAGTCCTCGGCAGAAGCCGAGCTATCGCCGGACAAGGCTACCTTGGGCTTGCACGGTCTTTTGGGAGCGGGTTGAGGAGGCTCCTCCTCGGCATCCTCGGACGCCGCCCTCTTCCCTGCTCGGGAGGAATCGTCCTCCTCCCCGTCCTCTCCCTGCTCCTTCTCCTCCTCTTGCGCGGAGGGAGCATTGGTGTCCCCGGATCTAGCACCCGGGGGTCTTCGGGAGCGGAGGCCCTCTCTGGCCTCCCCTTGTTGGTTCTTCTTCTCCTTCCTTTCCGGCACCTCGTACGGCTTCGCGGCCAACATGGCCGTCAGGAGGGGCGTCCTGGGTCCCTCTGGCAGCGGCACTGGACTGTCGATCCGCTGGGCCTTCTTCAGCCAATTCTGCGGATGAAAAGTAGCAAAGTTGAGTACCTTGTCAAAAGGGAACAGTTCGGATAAAACATACAAAATTGCTCATACCACCCGTGGGGGATTTGCGGCGTCAAGTCTGACGTCTTCTTCCTCGGCCGGCCAGTCCTTCTGCGGCTTGAATAGCGCCCTCCACAGTTGGGCGTGGGAGGTGCGGAAGAAGCTGCGCACGGTGCCCGGGTCTTCGGGCTTATAGGCCCACATGGGGGAAGCCCTGTCCTGGAAAGGGAGAATTCGGCGGCCGAGCATGATCTGGATCACGTTGACCAGCGCGATGCCCTTCTCTATCATTTTGGCAATCCGGCCTTGCAGCAGCACCACCTCCTTATTCGGCCCCCAGTCGAGGCCCTTCTTGGTCCATGAGACCAGCCTTGTAGGGGGCCCGGAGCGGAAGGCCGGAATCGCCTCCCAATTTGTGCGCCTTGGCTCTGTGATATAGAACCACTCCTTTTGCCATACCTTGACGGTCTCGATGAAGGTACCGTCTGGCCATTCCACTCGGGGGAGTTTGCTGACCATAGCACCCCCACAGTCCGCCTGTTGGCCGTCGACGATCTTCGGCTTGATATTGAAGACCTTTACCCACAGGCCGAAGTGTGGCCGGATCCAGAGAAAGGCTTCACAAATGATGATGAAGGCCGAGATATGGAGAAAGGAATTCGGTGCGAGATCGTGGAAGTCAAGCCCGTAAAAGAACATGAGACCCCTGACGAAGGGGTGAAGGGGAAATCCCAAACCTCGGAGGAAGTGGGGGATGAACACCACCCTTTCGCCCTGTCGCGGAGTGGGAACGGCCTGGCCGGCCTCCGGAGCATGGTGGGCGACGTCGGCGGGGAGATATCCCGCGCCCTTCAACTCCATGATGGCGCTTTCGGTGACAACAGACGCCTCCCACTTGCCCTTGGACCCGAAACCCGCCATTGTTGAATTAGGCGGGTGGATGGAAAAGTTCTTAGGAGGGAAAGCGGATCTGGGCGTTTGAGCTCAAGAGATGGGGAAGGCAATGGCGAAAGGAGGAAACGAGAGCGTGCGAAAGGAAAAAAGTTTGCGCCCCTTTATGGGCTGTAAAAACTCACAGTCCTTTTACTGCGCCGCAGTCCCCGCAATTTTCCCATGTAACCGTGCCATTATGCGCACATGGGGTGAGGCGGATTATTGATCATATCCCTTGAAAATAGGACACGATCTCCATATCGATGGAACGTGCCAATGAAAACCGCTTCGAACCATGAATCGAGTTTGTCATAAACCAACTTGCGGTCGCGGCAAGGTGTGACCCTTCGGTAAAAGTTGTCAGATGAGAACACTGTTCACGCCGAAGCGGCTAGCCTTTGGGGCTAAGTTATTATTATACTTCGTTACCGAGGTACAGTTCGGCGTATGAGCGACTGGATAATGCTTGAGAATACAACTCGGATTAATACAGGCCTGTTACCGGTGTCGCAGAGGAAAGTGAACTGGTCCATGAAGCCAATGGTGTTTGGCGTCTACCTCGGCTTCGAAGACTAGTTTGGGGGCTACTGAGGGTGTCCCGGACTAGGGGGTACTCGGGCTGCCGGCCTATCTCTCATAGGCCGGGTTGGTGGGCCGCCTTCTACACGTCGATGGAAGGCCGGATGGTGGACGACCCCGTGCATCAGAAGGAAACCTCCGAAGACTTGGCGTCTCCTCCAAGAAACAGTTGGCATAATCGGCATGTTTGTCCCCTGATGGTAACCGACCATGTGTAACCCTAGGACCTCCTGGTGTCTATATAAACCAGAAGGCCTAGTCCGTAGAAAGGGAGATATCATTACCTAGGGTTTAGCCCAGTCGATCTCGAGGTAGATCAACTCTGTAACCTTCATACAATCACATCAATACAATCAAGCAGGACGTAGGGTATTACCTCCTTGAGAGGGCCCGAACCTGGGTAAACCATTGTCTCTACGTTCCCTATTACCATCAACTCCTTGACCCATAGTTCGGACCCCCTACCCGAGATCAGCCGGTTTTGGTACCGACAGCGGTGCTTCATCCTAGTGACAGAAAGGGAACGAACACGTATTGTATTGTTACCACTAAGGATAAAAATAATGGTTTCTTTATCACACTTAGATGATTGGTTTACTGTCTACATTATGTCATCATGCTTATTGGAATGCTATGTTTATCATGAACTTAATACTTTGAGATGCATGCTGGATAGCTAGCGGTCTTGGGTGGAGTATTAGTTGTAGATGCAGTTGGATAATGGTCTACAAATCACAGACGTAATGCCTATACAATATTATGCCATGAATGATCATAGTCATAAATATAAATATTACAATTTAATCGCTGCCCAACTGTAATTTGTTCACCACACCACACTTATCTGCTTGGAGAGATGCCACTAGTGAACCTATGGCCTCGGGGGGTCTATTTTCCATTATAGAAAACTTCAACAAAAATACTTTACTTTGTTGTACAATTTATTTTATTTTATCTATCTATCAATTCCTACCATACCTGTGCAATTTATGCTTGTAACTAGAAGGATAAGAAGCTTGACAACCTTCTTGAAACGTTGGGGGCAAGTTTGTTTTGTGCTTTGTGTGCAGGTACCCGTGACTTTGTTTGCTGGAAGAACTCCTACTTGTTCAATAAACCTTGGTTCTTAAATCGAGGGAAATACTTATTTCTAGGTTACTTCACCCTTACACTTGGGGGTTACCCAACCACTCTTATGAGAGAGCAAGCACCGTTATGCAGGCGATGGAACAGTTCATCCTTATATGCATTTGCTCGTTATAAAAGAATTATGTGGTCTATTTAAGATTTTAGGTCTGCCATGGAGGGAAGTCAAGAAGAAGCTATTCCCTTTATCGTTGGAGGGAAATGCATTGCCATGGTTTAGGCTATTGGATAATCCATACTCATGGGACTGGAAGCAGCTGAAATCTGCCTTTCACTCAAAATTTCATCCTATGCACTTGATTCATCGTGATCGGAATTATATCTATAATTTTTGGCCTCGTGATGGAGAAAGTATTGCTCAAGCTTGGGTGAGGATTAAGTCATTAATGCTCAAGTGCCCCAATCATGAGCTCTCTAAAGATATTATTGTTAATAATTTTTATGCAAGACTTTCTCTCCGCGATAAAGAAATGCTTAATGCTTCTCTGCTGGTTATTTCACAAGCAAACGTATTGAATATAAATGGGATCTCATTAAAAGAATTCAACACAATGCTGAAGATTGGGAGGTCGACAAAGGTAAAGAATCAGATATAAAACTTGAGTATGATTGTGTTAAGTCTTTTGTTGAGACTGATGTTTTTAAGGAGCTTAGTGCTAAATATGGAATTGATTCTAAAATAGTTGTCAACTTCTGTAAATCTTTTACTGCCCATGTTGATCTCCCTAAGGAGAAATGGTTTAAATATCATGAACCCATTAAAGCTGCTTGTAAATAAACTATCATTGCTAATAGGGAATTGCAAGTTTACACTGTTAATCCTGTCTTACCTACTACTTATATTGAGAAACCACCTTTTCCTGTTAGGATTAAGGAACACTCTATGGTGACAACAGTGGTTAATAAAAGTCATATTAGAGCACCTAAAAATTCTGAACAAATTAAAGTTCAACCTCAAATAGCCATGGCTAAAGATCTTGTAGCTGAAAATGTTGAAGGGCATGTTATTCAATTTTGTGAGCAAGCTTCTAAAATTGTTAGGGATGATGTATCCGCTAAGGTTGTTGGCATGTCTGTTATCTCTGTTAAGATTGGTGATCATTGCTATCATGGTTTATGTGACATGGGTGCTAGTATAAATGCTATTCCTTTTTCTCTCTATCAAGAAGTTATGCACGATATTTCACCTTGTGAGATAGAAGAGATCGATGTTACTATTAAACTTGCAAATAGGGCTACTATTTCACCCATAGGGATTGTAAGGGATGTTGAAGTTCTTTGTGGTAAGATTAAGTATCCTACTGATTTCTTAGTACTTGGAACTCCACAAGATAACTTTTGCCCCATAATTTTTGGTAGACCCTTCTTAAACACTATGTGGCACCCCGCCTGAATACCACTGTAGCCAGACGGTCGCCGCACACACCAACCCAGGAAATCACTCTGGCGTGCGCGTTTACAACAAGTATCATGAACATAGGCACAACTGCAATAAGAATATATTTATTAGCCATTGTGGCTAGAATAAATACACCATGGTTATAAAGATGGGGCAGCGGGAAATATACTAACTAAGGCAGCACGGACTTGGAGAGGCTCCAATCCACATGGATCTGACTGGGTTACTCTTCTAGCGCATGATCGCTCCAACTCCTTGCTAGCGGTCGTTGAATCCTTAGGTGAACCTGGCCACATTGAAGGCCGCTGAGTACTTTTGAATATACTCGCAATCAAATCAAACCAACATATACACCAAGCAAAGCAATCCATGGCATTCAAGCATGCATTTGTTATCTTAACAACCTTAACTATCATGTCATGGCAGGGTTATCTAGCATTATTAATCATCATGTCATAACAAGAGTAGCCAGCATGATAACTACTAAGGAAAGTACAGTATGATGAAGATAAAGCATATCAGGTAATGAATTAATATTCCAAATGTTCTTATAATCCAATCCAAATCCAATTCAAATCAAATCCAAGTTTGATCCAAATCCGATCCCAACCTTGCGGTCATCTGATCATTTATCTCACAGCCATCGCATGGCTATCACCTCATATTCTTGGCATCCACCGATGTTCATGCATTTGCACTGCAAGTCTGATAAACCCTACCTTATCTGGTTCATTCTTAGCAATTATTCGGTTGATTCCTCCAGACTTGACACAGACCAAATAGTGTGACCTAGTATGAACTGTGTCCCATGACCGAGGACGCGGCTATTCGAATAGATTTACACTCTGTAGAGGTCGCGCACTTTACCCACACTATGGAGCTCCCGGCCTCATACTTTAGTACATGCTCCCATTCGGGTGGACCATTGCTGCTCCAACAAAACTCGTCTACCTTATGACACTCTTACCGTATCACCGACATACACTCCTTCGGGTCATGCCCTGGGTGGCCCCTGTGTCACTCCTGACACCTGCCACTTCCATGGCCAAAACTGTCCCCGTCGGGACCTGAGCTCAATAACCAAACCGGGTTCACAAGATTATCGCCGCCTACCGGGCCAGGGTAGCACGCATGCATAATCTCCCCTCTTTGGTGATACCGATAAGAGGCATAACAATAGACCAAGTCAGGGCCTTCCCATAAAGGCAAATGTGGCTGCACTGATATGCTCGGTTCAGTGGCACTATGACTCGATCCAGTCGACGGAGGAGGTAGTATTATTAAGTCACATTCTTTATCATTGCAATATCAGTAATAGTGCATGATGGAAACATAACAACCTATCTCCATATTGTGTTACATACGAGTCACTAGTGCGGTAATATGATGAACATTAGCAAGTAATGTAAACAGCAAGTTCAACTTAGCAGGAGTTTAATCATTCATTTACGTTCAACATAAACATGATCATTAATTAAAACACATGAGAATAACATAGAAGCAATGCTTTAGGGCATATATTAGATGGTCGGCTTGCCTGGGGCTCGAAGAGTTCATCGGAAGAGGGGTGCGATCACCTCGCGGAAGAATTGCCGGAAAAGATTCCCTCTCAGAGGGCTGATTATAGGCCAGGGGAAATATGGTCATTTTCAGAATGTCTAGACATTATGAAAGTGATACCATCGGAACGGGCTCAGAAAAATATGAAGGTGGGCTTTGGATTCACCTGAATCGGAGTCACAGTTGAAAAAATATGATGGTTTTACTGCCTAGGGACCAATCTGTAAATAAATATTTGCATCTGAATGCTGGCAGCAATTCTGCAAAAATAATAAAGTGCACTGTCCACTTGGGCCGGCTTAGGCCGATTTCGGTGGGAGCTCGGGCCACCGCGAGGAAGCCGCCGGTGCTGTCGCTATTGGGCCGGGCCCAACCACACAGCCACTGCTCCTCTTTTTTTAAAAAGGTCGTGCCGCTGGCGAGAGGGCCCTGCTGGTAGGGTCGTCTCCCTCCTCGCGCGTGCCGACTGGAGGGACAGAGGCCGCATCGGCCGGCGATTGCCAGCGCCTCCGGCCATCGTTTGCGATGCCCGGCACATGGGCGTGCTGAGGACGAGATGCTGCATCCATCCTGGTACCGCACGAACTCCGGGGAGGGCCGCAATGACGGCGGTTTGGGTGCCCGCGGAGGAGGCCATCGGTCGGGGATGAATGCGAGGGCATGGTCGTCCCGGAGAAGAAATGAAGGGATGGGGAGCTCCGTGGTGCTTGGTAGGTTCCTCTGGTGTGGGTAGGAGGGAGAAAGAGGGCTCGGGTGGCCCGAATTTAAGCGGCGGCCGGCGAGGGCCATGGCGACCGTGGGGCAGAATTGAGCACGGGAGCATGCTCCTGCGGGTGGGTAGAGGGCTAACAGGGAGAGGAGGTGGTGGTGTGAGCTCGCGGGGGGGGGGGGGGCTCGGGGCAGCCCATTTATAGGCGGGCGAGGCGCGGGGATGAGCTCGACCGCCGTGGCATCCTTGGCCATGCACTAGAGCTCGCGGCGAGCTGGCGCGGTAGCTAGCGTTGCCGACCTGACGACGGCCGAGGCGACGCGACAGCGAGGGCAGGGCCAAGGAGAAGAGACGAGCGGCGAGACACGTGCATTACAGTGCTCCGTTCGTCGTTGTCCCTGTTGGCACATGGCACCACGAGCTCGGATGCGACGCCGGGGAGGTTAGCTGGCACCGAGGGGCTTCGCGGAGGAGCAGGGGAGCGAGCTGGCGCGCTGGGGTGGCTGGGGCTGACTGCATACGGCGGCGATGGCTCTGGAACAGAGCGGAGTTCTCTGGTGGCATGCCAAATGGGCGGTCAACACGCTGCCAGCGTGGCCCAACCAGGAACTGTCCAAAAAACCATGTCAAATAGATGGATCAGAGGTCAGTGAGTTGACATGTGTTGGTTTGGATGGAAATGGAGGCCAAAGGTGACTGATTTGAGCTCACAATGATTCTGAATAGAAACTCGGATGGATCCTTGTGGATAAATGGATGGAGATATGGAGCTGAATCTTTGTCATTCTGAAATGTGGTGGAAGGATGTAGGTGCTGGCAAAATTTGAAGCCATTTGGACCTGGTTTGATCATAGTTCCTTCACAACTGCAAAACTGGACCAGAAAATAGGTTTTGATGCTGTGATCAAATGGCTTCATAGAATGAACTGAATTTTTGTGGATGGCAATCATATTGGAAGGAGAGTATTCTGGTAAAGTTTCAGCTCATTTGGATAAAAATTGGAGGTACTTCCTTCACAATGCTTTTTGTTGGACATAAACTGGATGGAATTATTGGGAGAAATTGGATAGATAGAATGATGTGAATTATTGCATGCTCACAAGATATAGGGGGAGTGAGGGCCTGGATTAAGTTAAGGAATTATGGAGCAATATAAAATATAGTTGCTTCACAATCTCAAAATAGGTCCAGAATCAAGAGTTGGATGATGTGCTCAAACTTTGCACTATGGAACTCCATGTTTTGGCATATTTGGAGTAGACATGGGTCATAGAGATTGTAGGAATATTTTGGGAATTTTTGGAGCACACAAGATAGTAGCTCGTTTGAAATGTGGCAGAAATGGAATATTGGCTTTAAATAGGAAAATACAATTTCCCTTATTTATTTTTTGCCAATATTTTTATGAGAGGTCAATATGGTCACAAAGATCATCTCCACAAGTTTTCATGAACTTTAGAGATGGGTAGATATTTTTCTGAATTTAATTCCTTCAACTCGTAGAAAAAGGAATTAATTTTAAATGAAAAATATTGCAAATGACTTGGCAATATTTTTACATATCCAGGGTTGATGAATATAGGAGAGTCACTGGGAAAAGCTTGGGAGGCAACAGATCAAAGGAAATTGGGGTTCCTTTATAACTGGAGAGATTAGGGTTCCCCTTCCGATAATTCAGAAGGTAGGGCTTTGACGGCAAAACCCTAAGAAATTATTGTTGGTGGCAAGGTGGGATTGGAGAGAATCTCTGGTATGATAAGAAAGGCAAGGCTAGATCAAAAGAAAATCCAATCACACCGAGAAAAAAGACGGGAGTCAAATCCCGCGAAGGAAAAATCGAGGAGCGAAAATCAGGGTGTCACACACTACTGGTGATATTATTGATTGTGAAAAAGAAAAAGTTCCTGTTAAGTTTGGTGGAGAATCTCATGAATTTAACTTTTCTAAGTTCACCAAACAACATCATGATAAAGATTTACCTCATGAGGATTTATTAGTTAGTCTTGCTTCCATAGCTGTACCTCCTACTGATCCTTTGGAGAAATATTTGTTACAACATGAGAATGAAACTAATATGCCTGAAAGAAAAGAAATGGATGATATCTTCTTTAGGCAAGAACCTATTCTGAATCATAATTTGCCTATTGAAACTTTGGGAGAGCCTAATTGTAGGAATGAAGTATTTCTACCAGAAGGGGGGTGAATGTGAGATTTGAAATTTCTTTTGAGAAACTTCAAATCCCTCAGAACATAGCAGTGGAATAAACAGAACTCATACAATTCTACGAATGAAAACTACCGAAGGGAATCAGAAGCTGATACCGAACATAAATCACATGGCTGAAACTTAACTGAAGATAAACTATCAAAGATAAAGTAGGGTTAAGAAGTGAACAGTGATGCTTAATGGCGACAAGGTATTTGTTCGACCTGTTCACTCTTCTTCAAAAGAGCTATGTCTGGTTGGATGGACTTGTGATTTAACACAGAAGATAAACTCTCTTCAAGCTATTCTCCTCGACAACTAGTTCACCAACTAGTGCCGATCACTCGGGGTAGATGCTTGAGGTGATCTCCATAACCTTCACAGACTTCTTCTTCGTGAACTACAATTACTCTTGGTTACTGAAGAACTTGACACCTAACCATCTAGAAAGTTGGCAGCTCTCAAGAGTAATAGGCGGAGCATACTAGACTTAGATTCCAGTGATGCTAAACTACTATCTAATTTTTTTTAATTCTGGGTTTTTTCTCTCGGTGGATTTTAAACTCAAATCTTTCAGGAGAGAGGGTGCTTAGACAACTTGTCAGAATCACACGGAGCAACCAACGATTCACGTTGGAGTGGGGTGGCTATTTATAGCCACGACCTTCCCAAGGGGGAAAACACCATTTTGGACATGACAACTGGCCAATGACCAACCGACACGTTGCCAACGGTCGGATTTCAAATGCACCCGACATATTTACTTGAGGAACAAGTAAGATGACTCCTCGGTCCGAATCAAATCTCGCGCAGGGAAGAAAACAACGTCTCTGGATGGCGAGTATTGTATCAAAACACAAAGAGATTTCTCTCAATTCACATAGGTTTTGGTTTAGCATCAGAGAAACATAAGTTTCGAACACTATACCCCTCTTGATAGTACGGTGGTCGTATGACTCAAGAAAGAGAAAATGAACTACAAAGGAAAATGCTACGTCTTTTCTCCGTCTTCATTCTTCTCGGGTGCAGTCAATATCTTCGGACCATGCACCGAAGCAATTGCTTCACGTCAGCAATTTTTGGGGGTTAACTGTGACGTCCCCGACTCACTCGTGCACTAATCATACACGCAAATGCGCACGATCAAGCCCAGGGACTCACGGGCAGATATCACAACACAACTCTAGACACAAAAATAAAATAATACAAGCTTTATATTACAAGCCAGGGGCCTCGAGGGCTCGAATACATAAGCTCAAGTTACACAAGCATCAGCGAAAGCAATAGTATCTGAGTACAGACATAGTTAGGAAAGGGTTGCCTTAAGAAGGCTGAGCAAAACAGCGACAACTAGATCAAAAAGGCGCAGGCCTCCTGCCTGGGAGCCTCCGAACTACTCCCGGTCGTCGGTCTCCACGTAGTAGTACGCTCTATCGGGGTAGTAGTAGTAGTCGTCGACGGGGTCAGCTGGCTCCGGGGCTCCGCCATCTGATCGCAGCAATCGGGTATGGGGAAAAAAGAGGTAGCAAAGCAACCGTGAGTACTCATCCAAAGTACTCGCAAGATTTACATCAGAACTATGCTACATATGCATCGGTATCAAAGAGGGGCTGTATCTGTGGACTGGACTGCAGAATGCCAGAATAGAGGGAAAGGCCTAGCCAATCAAAGACTAGCATCTTGTAGCGTCTTGCAGCATTAGAAGAGTGCAGATTAGCATATAATATAGCAACAAGTATATATTAGTAATGCCCAGAGATCCTACCTCGACTACCCCGCGAGGAAGTGATCCCGGAGCCATCATTTCAGTTTAGTATCACAAGTATCCAGTTCAAGTTGTAGTAGATCGGGATACAACTCCGAGCATCCGTTACCATGGACACGGCTATTCGAATAGATAACTTCCCTGCAGGGGTGCACCAACTTACCCAACACGCTCGATTAACTCTGGCCGAACACACTTTTCCTGGTCATGCCTGGCCTCGGCTGATCGACAAAACGTAGTCCTACCTAGGCTCCGCAGAGAGGTCCCCGCCAGTCTACATCCTAAGTGCTCATGGGTCTTGGGCATATCGCCCTTTGCACTCCGGGTCATTGCGTGCAGGGCGAGTCCAGGCACCACCTCTGTCCTGGATGGTGCCGGCCTAGCCGTGCCGCAATGCTGCACTGGACGTCTGACAGAGCTTTCGGAAGAAACGTACGACGCCGAGTGCTAACCCGCGTGGTGGTTAGTGTGAAAAGGCCAGAGGCCTACTCAGATCACATATCCAATCCCATTAGTGTGATGGGAGCTCGCGGTGACGATCAGTGATCCACGATCTGTGGTCCCATCGCCCCGTCTCGCGGGCTTACGGCATGGGCCAGGCTTCCCTCTCCTGGGGCGGTCTGCCTGCCCGGCCGTGCCGCGTAATTATCTCGCGGGTACCCCCACGGTCAACCCGACTTCCCATCTCTCGCGGGTACCCCTCGGGGTCGACCCCACTTCAACAGGGGACTGAGGTAAATTCAGGGTATCCATGTGTCCATAACATCAAGGGGGAATCCGAGGAATCACCCTCGCTGGATTCCCACTCGATATAACCATCAAGGTGAACTTGGACGAATCACCCTCGTTGAGTTCACACTTGAGGGGCTGCACGACAGAGGCATCATCGGAGGTGGTGAAAGAGGAATCACCCTCGGTAACCCACAACCGACTAGCTAGGCTACAGAGATATCATCAGGAGTGAGGCAGGAGGTATCACCCTCGGCACTCGATAGTAGCTCTGCAGAGTCGTACAACTAAGGGGGCGGGCGGTGCTGTGTCGATCTTTGCACATCGATCACACTGATCGAGTCATCCGGTAGCAAAGCAGGGCAACACGGACAAGGGTGCGGGGCCACTGATGGATCACTAACCAGCCTATACTAAGCATATAGGACAACAGGTAAAGTATCAACAGCAGGTTACAAAATCAGGCTATGCATCATAATAGGAGCTATCGAACAACAGTAGCAAAATCTAATGCAAGCACGGGAGAGAAAGAATGGGCGATATAGGAATGTTCAAGGGGGTTTTGCTTGCCTGGAAGCTCTGCTGAAAGGGGCTGGTCGTCTGCAGCATAGTCGTAACCAGCGGTGTCAGCGTCGGTCTCGGGGTCTACCGGAGAGAAGAGGGGGAAGAAACAAATAAATACACAGCAAACAAATGCAACACAGGTGCATGACATGACAATAAGCTGCTATCGATGACCTAACGCAGTGCTACATGTTACAGACAGTGCGGGAAAATATCTGGGAATATTTTCCCGGCTTAGGCATCTGTCAAACAGATGAACCGGAGGGGAAGGTTCCATGTTTGCAGTGTTGTGGGCATGTGACAGCTACATGGAGGGCATATTCGGATTCGTCTTGTTTTTCTGATCAACTTTCATATAGAAAACTTTTTCATCTGAGCTACGGATTATTTTCTAGGATTTTTCAAAGTTTTAAACAATTTTCTGAAATTTCTGGAATTAATTTAATTATTAAATTCGAATTATCCAGAACAGTAAATTGCTAAGTGTACCCAGAACTGTACCCAACTGACCAGCAGAGAGGCTGACCAGTGGGCCCAGTTGACTGGGTCAACTTCCCAGTCAGGAGAGGCTGACTGGTGGGCCATCTGCCCAGTCAGCAGGCTGACTGGACAGCCTTATCCACTGGAACAGTGGGCTGGGCCCACATGTCAGTGACTCAGGACTAATTGGAGCTTATTTAAATTAAACTGAGTTTAGTTAGCGGTGGGCCCCGGGTGTCAGTGACTATTAGTTAACTAATTAGTGATTAAACCTAACTGTAGTTAATTAGAGAGGTGAGGCCCGCCTGTCAGTGACTGTAGCTGCCCAGTCAGCACGGTTGACCGGTCAACGCGATCAACTGAGCCCCTGGGACCCACTGGCAGTGACCCAGGGATGGGCCCCAGGGCGGCGCCACGTCGGACCACCGGCGTTTAAACGCCGGCGACCACAAAACGCGGCGGCGCGCGTTGGCCGGCGTCAGGATTCGGCTACGGGCGGCCATTTGGCATGCGCGATAGCGCGTTCGAACGAGCGGAACAAGCCGCGTCGAACGGTGGCGGTGGCCGAAGTTCGGGTGGTGGTGGTTTTGCAGCTACAGCGCGCAAACGAGCGAATGGAGCGCCTAGCGGGGCGCTACGCGTTGTGGCAAAGACGACATGCACGGTCCCATGACCGGTTGGTCACCGGAGCAGCGCCGACGACCAATGAGGCGGCGGCAGGCTCGGCCACGGTGGGTGTGCTCGCTAGAGCTTGTAAACGACGGCGCAAAGAGAGGGGAAAGGAAGCTAGGCTCATAGCGGTCCTGCAGGTGAGCAAAGCGGGCTTGGGAGAGGCTCGACGACGACGTATGGCGGCGGTGATCCCAGGTGCCCGAGGAAGAAGATGATGACCTGGGCGACGTTACGGTGGCTCCCGGCTCCGGCTCGTTGCCGCAGACGACATAGCAGACGTGGGAGGAGCTCGTGGGCACGGCGGCGAGGCGCGGGGATGACGGTGGCCGCGGCTACGGCACGGCCATGGCGACGGCGACGCTCGGGAGAGATCGGGATCGAGGGAGAGAGAGCGTGTGAGGAGGGGATGAGGACGGGGACTGTCCCGAGTCACCGACGAGGCGTTCTTATCCCCTCCCGGCGCTGTAGCGGCGCGAGGAGGCGAGCTAGTTCGGCTGCGACGGTGAACTGGCTCGGGCGCGGGCGCGCGCGCGTGACACGGGGAGGAGGGAGAGG
This sequence comes from Elymus sibiricus, assembly GCA_039707655.1. Classification (NCBI taxonomy): domain Eukaryota; kingdom Viridiplantae; phylum Streptophyta; class Magnoliopsida; order Poales; family Poaceae; genus Elymus; species Elymus sibiricus. The sequence goes on from CM077672.1 coordinate 461,969,372, forward strand.
AGGGAGACGACTGGGCCGGTTGGGCCGGTTACTGTAGTCACTTAAGCCCAGCCGCGCAGTAGGTTAAGGCCTTTTTACCTTTTTCTTTTCTGTTTTCTTTTTACAGAAACTGTTGCACTTTGTTTTAGCCATCAAATGACTTGTGTAAAATGTGTAACAATTACTAGGCAATATTGGACACTTCCACAAAAAGTTTGGAGGCAAGATGGATCCATTTGAATTTTTGAAAAATGAAAAGGCATTTCAAAATGTTGAAATAGCATTGTTTTAATTGCTATAGCCCATATTAGCATATAAGTGATGTTGTTTTTCTTAACTACCATTTGTTATGGAATATTTGCTAAATGATGAACTATTTTGCAGCAACTTTTGTGCAACTTCAAATTTCACTTGCAATTTGAATTTGAATTCAGTGGTGGAATTTGAAATGAGATATGATTCCACGGTGATCATTCTTTGCAAAACTAAGTAGCTTAGCATTACCATGGAGATCAATGTAGCTCATTACTCAGGGGTGTTACATTAACTTCTTCACGGATAATCTTCAATGATAATCTTCACTACAGCGCAGGTGATTATCTTCGGAGTTTGTACCAAACTACTCTTGACTCCAGGGACCTATAATCTCTGTGTGCACTAACAAACACATTAGTCCCTCACTATTTTGACAACAATCTCCAAAACATAAGGAGGCAAATTATTTCACCAACACTAAGCCTCCTAAAGGTGCTCCTGTGTTTGAACTCAAAACACTTCCTGATACACTGAAATATGCTTATTTGGATGAAAAGAAAATATATCCTGTTATTATCAATTCTAACCTTTCAGTGCACGAGGAAGATTATTAAGTGTTCTCTGGAAACACCGTGCTGCAATTGGTTATACTCTGGATGATCTCAAAGGAATTATCCCAACCATGTGTATGCGTAAAATTAATATAGAACCGGATGCCAAACCTCTTATTGATCATCAACGTCGCTTGAATCCTAAAATGAAGGAAGTGGTAAGAAAAGAAATACTAAAGCTCCTTGAAGGAGGTATAATCTATCCGATCGCTGATAGTAGATGGGTAAGTCATGTTCATTCTGTCCCTAAGAATGGTGGCATTACTGTTGTTCCTAATGATAAAAATGAACTTATTTCAAAAAGAGTAGTTACTGGTTATAGGATGGTTATTGATTTCAGAAAATTGAATAAAGCTACTAGAAAGGACCACTATCCTTTGCCTTTTATTGATCAAATGCTAGAAAGATTGTCTAAACATACACACTTTTGCTTTCTAGATGGTTATTCTGGTTTTCTCAAATACCTGTTCACCCTGATGATCAAGAGAAAACCACCATTACTTGTCCTTTCAGAACTTATGCTTATAGACGTATGCCTTTTGGTTTATACAATGCACCTGCTGCCTTTCAAAGATGCATGACTGCTATATTTTCTGATTTCTATGAAAAAATTGTTGAACTTTTCATGGACGGTTTCTCCGTCAATGGGACTTCTTTTGATGATTGCTTGCACAATCTTAACAACGTTTTGTAGAGATGTGAGGAAACTAACCTTGTCTTGAACTGGGAGAAGTTCCATTTCATGGTAAATGAAGGCATAGTCCTTGGACATAAATTTTTTGAAAGAGGCATTGAGGTCGATGAAGCTAAGGTAGACACTATTGATAAAATGCCATGTCCGAGAGATATCAAAGGTATAAGAAGTTTCCTTGGTCTTGCTCTTTTCTATAGGAGATTCATTAAGGACTTTTCTAAAATTTCTAGGCCTCTTACCAATATTTTGCAAAAAGAAGTTCCATTTGTTTTTGATGATGATTGTAGAGATGCCTTTGAAATTCTTAAGAAAGCTTTGATAACTGCACCTATTGTTCAACCACCTGATTGGAATTTACCATTTGAAATTATGTGTGATGCAAGTGATTATGCTGTAGGGGATTTTCTTGGTCAAAGAGTTGATAAGAAATGGAATGTTATTCATTATGCTAGTAAGACTTTAGACAGTGCCCAAAGAAATTATGCTACTACTGAGAAAGAATTTTTAGCAGTTGTCTTTGCTTGTGATAAGTTTATACCTTATATTGTTGATTCGAAAGTGACTATTCATATTGATCATGCCGCTATTAAATATGTTATGGATAAGAAAGATGCTAAGCCTAGGTTAATTAGATGGGTTCCTTTATTACAAGAGTTTGATCTGCATATTGTTGATAGAAAGGGAGCTAAAAATCCAGTAGCTGATAATTTGTCTAGGATGGAAAACATAATTGATGATCCTATTCCTGTGAATGATAGTTTTCCTGATGAGCAATTAGCTGTTATTATTGCTTCCTCTCATGAAAATCCTTGGTATGCTGATTATGCAAGCTTTATTGTTGCTAAATATTTGCCACCTAACTTTACCTATCAACAAAAGAAAAAAATTCTTCTTTGACTTAAGACATTACTTTTGGGATGACCCACATTTATATAAAGAAGTAATAGATGGTATTATTAGACATTGTATACCTGACCATGAGCAGCAACAAATCTTAAGGAAGTGTCACTCCAGTTCATATGGAGGACACCATGCTGGAGACAGAACTGCACACAAGGTATTACAATCTGGTTTCTATTGGCCTACTCTCTTTAAGGATGCTCGTAAGTTTATCTTATCTTGTCTTGAATGTCAAAGAGTTGGTAATATTGGTAGACATCAGGAAATGTCTATGAATTATTCACATGTTATTGAACCTTTTAATGTCTGGGGTTTTGATTATATGGGACCTTTTCCTTCCTCTCATGGTAACACTCACATACTAGTTGCTGTTGATTATGTCACTAAATGGGTAGAAGCTATTCCAACTAAAAGTGTTGATCATAAGACTTCTATTAAAATGCTTAAAGATGTTATCTTTCTAAGGTTTGGAGTTCCTAGATACCTTATGACTGATGGTGGTTCACATTTTATTCATTGTGCTTTCAGAAAAGTTTTGGCAAAATATAATGTAAACCATAGAGTAGCATCACCTTATCATCCTTAGTCTAGTGGGCAAGTAGAATTAACTAATAGAGATATCAAATTAATCTTGCAAAAGACTATTAATAAACCCAGAAAGAATTGGTCTAAAAAACTTGATGATGCACTCTGGGTTTATCGAACTGCTTATAAAAATCCCATGGGGATGTCACCCTATAAAATGGTTTATGGGAAAGCATGTCATTTACCTATTGAGTTAGAACATAAAGCTTATTGGGCTATTAAAGAACTTAATTACGATTTCAAACTTGCTGGACAAAAGAGGTTGGTAGATATGAGTTCTTTAGATGAGTGGAGAACTGAAGCTTATGAAAATACCAAATTATTTAAAGAAAAAGTTAAAAGATGGCATGATAAAAGAATTCAAAAATGAGAATTTAACATTGGTGATAAAGTACTCTTGTACAAGTCTCGTTTCAAACATTTTGCAGGCAAACTTCTCTGCAAATGGGAAGGACCGTATATCATCGAAGAAGTTTACCGATCCGGAGCTATTAAGATTAACAACGCCGAAGGTAATAAACCAAGGGTGGTTAATGGGCAAAAAATTAAGCATTATATTGTTGGTAACCCCCTTAAGGTAGATACAGATGTTATACAAGTAATTACACCGGAAGAGTACATCGAAAAAATGTTTCGGAAGACTCTAAAACCCTGAAAAGGAGTAGGTATGTGGTCCGGTAAGTAAACCGACTCCAAAAATTCCAAAAAAATATTTATGGCAGTTTTAGAGTTTATAGGAATTTGTGGGAAAAAGAAGAAATCGAGGCGGTACACGTGGGGCCCACGCGCCCTGCCCACGCGGCCAACTCCCTGCCTGCGTGGGGAAACTGTGTGGAGCCCCCGTGCACCTTCCCGACTCCGTCTCTTGCCGATGGCTTCTCCTGCATGGTAAAAAATCCTATAAAATCCCCAGGACTTTTTTATCTACGTATCGCATTTTTTGTCCTGTTTTTGTTTCGAGCTATTTTTGCCAGGGCTACGAAGTTTTAGATCATCCTGTCTTCTTCCTCCTTCAACAATGGGGACAATGATGATCACCAGAGGAAGGAGGAGATCAAGGAAGAACAGATGGAAGATGTTGATGAAGTTGCTAGGCCTGAGGAGGCATCGGAGGCTTCAGCACCAGAACCTTCGTCGAAGACTCTCGCCAGTATCATCACCACCCAGACCTCCGCCGAAACCATGAAGAGAACAACGAGGATGTGAACAAGTGGTAAGGTACCTAGGGGATACCTTTCTAAAAGGTCCTCAGCCAGGTTATACAAGAACCCCTTCTACAATCTGGTTCATAATTATGGGTATGAGAATACTTCACGTCCACACATACCATCAAACTGGGACATCCAACATCCTAGCAAGAACGATGCAGGGAAGAAAAATCCTTGGGGGCCTGAGAATAAAGATATCATGGAAGAAGTGAAGAACAACACCATGCTGCTGCAATCACTGCTCAATCAGATCTAGGATATGAAGGAGATTCTTTTAAACATTGTTAAAGAGTGTGACAACGAACCTCCATCATCATCACCAAAGGACAAAGCATAAGTGCATGGGTAAGGGCATTCCCCTTAGCTTGCTCCAAGCTTGGGGGAGGTGCCCCCGTATCGTATCACCATCTTTTATCACTATTATTATCTATTAGCTCGATCCTTAGTTATATCATGGTATAGGGAAGTTATAGTATGAGATAGTTTGCAATGTGTTCTATCTTTCCTTCAGAGTTATCATTGTATCCGTTGGTGAGAGTATCTATAATGAAGAATAGCATGAGTATTTTGTTTGCTTTTTCGTTATTATGTATTCTAGCATTGCAAATCAATCTCATATGCTGATCTTGTGGGAAGTACTGGCTTTACATTGGGTCTTGGAAATAAAATCTATTGAGGTTTAGCAAACATAGCATTGGTCATTTGAACAATTCATGAAAGCTTAGTGCAAGGAAGATAAATCTCACATGCAAATACACTATCTTGGACATCTTTTATGATTGTGAACTCTCAATGAATATTTTCAAACTTGATCAAATAGTTGATGTTGGACAAGGAAGACGGCGTAATGATTATGTTTGTGTATATTTGCATAGAAGTTATATTGTCATGGATCCTCTGACATCACATTGTTTGCTTATAATCTTTGCTAGCCAATACATCCGCACTAAGAAGAAATACTACTTGATCATCCAAAAACCCTTGAGCCAAGTTTCTTCCACAAGTGTCCACTATACCTACCTATGGGTTGAGTAATACCCTTCAACTAAGTTGTCATTGGTGCAGACAATAAAAAATTTCCTTAAATATGTCTGAACTTTTATTGAAAGGGAAATAAGCTCTGTACGAACTTGTGATGGGATAAAAAGAAGAAAAGAAAAGAAAAAAAAGAAGAGAGAAAAAAAATAGTATGAATACCATCACAAGTGGCAATACTAAAGTCATGTTCCTTTTCATTAAATATTCAGATATCCAACTCAAAAGCGCATGGCAACCTCTGCTTCCCTCTGTGAAGGGCCTATCTTTTACTTTTTATGTTGAGTCAACTTCTTATTCCAACCTCATTTATCCTCCACTTGGAAAACATTGTATGTTGGGGAAAGATCCAGTCACATATATCCAGTTGAATATATATGATCATGATTCATTATTGTTGACATTATCCCCGAGATAAGTAAGTTGGACCGTCAAGCATTGCTAAACCTCTATCTTCCTTTGTGTCCAATGGAAACTGTTTGTTCTAAAAATATGCTCCTGAGTGCCAGCAACCATCTAAAGACTAAATGATAGTTGAACATGTGAGGTTTGCCAAACCAAAGCTCTTACATAGACTCTTCTGGAAAAATAAGGATGAATTGTAATTGTTTGATGACTGAGAACATAGTTTGCTGGATTCAAGAGAGTTTATTTGTTAAACCTTAACATGTGAATTGATCATTACTTGTTCAGAGAAGTTTTATGAGAGAGGGTTGCTGTTTATGATATATAATGATGTTAGCAAATGTGATGATTGCATGTCCATATTCTTTATTATCGACACCTCTCTCCATAAACATGTGGTCATGTTTACCGAGCTCGGTATTCGCTTGAGGACAAGCGGAGTCTAAGCTTGGGGGAGCTGATACGTCCATTTTGCATCACTATTTCCTACTATAATTCATCCTATTTCAATGATATATTTTGCATTATGATGCAATTCTAATGAATTTTCTCTCTTAAAATGCAAGGTAAACACAGAGAGGGAAATTGCCAGACAGCTGGAAATCTGGACCTAATTTGCAACAGAAGAAAAGCAATTTTCCGGAGTTCCAAAAACACCGGGGATTTTATTGAATTATTTTCAGAAAATATGAAGAACAGAGACCAAAGGGGGGTAGAGGGAACCCACTAGTGCCCCACGTGTCATGGCCACGCGGGTCACCCCCTGGCCGCGTGGTGTGGCCGCGTGGAGGCCTGGTGGCCCCTCTCCCGATGCCCTTTGGCCATAAATTCTATTTTATCATAGAAAAAATCACAGAAAATTCTCGAGACTTTTCGTCGCCGTCTGTGAGGCGGAACTGAGGCGGAGCACTTTTGCTCTCCGGCGGAGCGACTCCGCCGGGGAAACTTCCCTCCGGGAGGGGAAAATCGAAGCCATCGTCATCACCAACACTATGTTCATCATTTGGATCATCATCTCCATGAACATCTTCACCAGCACCATCTCATGTCCAACCCTAGTTCATCCCTCTATTCAATCTTTGTACCCAAAGCTCAGATTGATTGTTGGGAGTACTGTTATGTGTTGATTACACCTTGTAGTTGATTCTTAGGAGATTTATTGGTGGAAGATTGTTATGTTCAGATTGTTTATCACAAATTTATACCCACTGATCATGATCCATATGATGTCTTGTGAGTAGATCCATTAGCTTTTGAGGACATGGGAGAAGTCTTGTTGCTAGTAATCATGTGAAGTTGAATACCGTTTAATGTTTTGATGATATGTTGTGGTGTTCTTCCTCTAGTTGAGTTGTGTGAACGTCGACTACATGACACCTCACCATCTTTGGGCCTAGGGGAAGACATTGTGGAATTAGTTTGTAGATGATGGGTTGCGGGAGTGATAGAAACCTAAACCCCAGTTTATGAATTGTTTCGCGAGTGGATGTTTTGTATCCTAATGTTTAATGCTATGGTTAGATTTATCTTTATTACTTATCTTGTATTTGCGGATGCTTGCATGGAGGGTATAATCATAAGTAGATATTTGTTCAAGTAAGAATAGTACCTTAGCTCCGGTCCACCCACACAACACTTATCAAAACAATGAACGGTAACTTAATGGAACTTGGTGAAAGCAACTTGACGAAATTCCCGTGTGTCCTCAAGAGCATTTTAGTCCTTATAAGAAACACAACCGGCTTGTCCTTAGCATACATAAGGATTGGGCCATTTGCAGCACTTTATTACTTTTGATACTATTTACCCTTTTTACAAATTATCTTGCTATCAAACAACCTATCAAATTATCTCTAAAGCATTTACCGTGAAACCTTACTGAAAACTGCTTGTCAATTCCTTCTTCTCCTTGTTGGGTTCGACACTCTTACTTATCGAAAAGGCTATGATAGATCCCCTACACTTGTGGGTCATCACCCCCCCCCCCCCCCGCGCGCGGGTGGAGGGAGGGGATGGGTACGGCACTGTCACCCGCTCCAGCCAAGACCGAAACTTAGGTTTTTACCAGGAGAACTCAAGATCCAAATGACGAGGGAGGTGAAGGGGCCCCAAGATGATGCCTCCAAGGAGAGGAATGGCGTCCGAGGACATCGTCGACACCGGCATCGACCGAGGTCGGTGCTAGGTTTTCACCTGGAGCTCACCATACCCAATGTCATTTCACCAAGCCCCGCCATCCACTAGAGTAGGTCCCGGGTAGCCATGCATCCCAGACAACTTGCCACCGCCAACCGCCGCGTCGCCATCCTCCATACACGGCACACAACCGGTCACCAACCACTACCGCGCAAGACACACGCTGCTACTTGTGAGCTGCGTTGGGATTTTCCCCGAAGAGGAAGGGTGAAGCAATATAGTAGCGATAAGTATTTCACTTAGTGAGAACCAAGGTTATCGAACCAGTAGGAGAATCACACAAGCACCTCGTCAATAGCACCTACACACACAAGAGCAAATACTTGCACCCAACGTGAGCAAGAGGGTTGTCAATCCCCTTGAACTCGTTACTTGCAAGGATCAAATCTGATAGTTGTAGATATATAAATTGCAAAGTAAAATAAAAACGGTAAAATTTCAGCAAGGTATTTTTGGTTTTAGTAATATGATTAAAGTAGACCCGGGGGCCATAGTTTTCACTAGAGGCTTCTCTCTCGTTAAGATAGCATACGGCGGGTACAAATTACTGTTGGGCAATTGATAGAATAGCGCATAGTTATGATGTTATTCATGGCAATGATCATGTATATAGGCATCATGTCCGAGACAAGTAGACCGAAACGATTCTGCATCTACTACTATTACTCCACTTCGAGAGCGCTTCTATGCTTGCCTCTCTAGGTATTAAGTTCATAACAAACAGAGTAATGCATGAAGTATGATGACATGATGTAGACAAAGTAAACTCAAGCAATATGAATAAACCCCATTGTTTTATCCTTAATGACAGCAATACAAATACGTGCCTCGCTACCCTTTCTGTCACGAGGCGAGGACACCGCAAGATTGAACCCACTACAAAGCACCTCTCCCATTGCAAGATAAATCAATCTAGTTGGCCAAACCAAATGGATAGATCGGAGAGAAATACAAAGCTATAACAATCATGCATAATAAAGTTCAGAAAAGACTCAATTACTTTCAATGAATAATCTGATCATAAACCCACAATTCATCGGATCCCAACAAACACACCGCAAAAGAAGATCACATCAGATAGAACTCCGAGAGGATCAAGGAGAACATTGTATTGAAGATCAGAGAGAAAGAAGAAGCCATCTAGCTACTAGCTATGGACCCGTAGGTCTGTGGTAAACTACTCACACATCATCGGAAGGCAGCAAGGTTGATGAAGAAGCCCTCCGTGATCGATTCCCCCTCCGGCAGATTACCGGAGAAGGCCTCCAGATGGGATCATGGAAGAACAGAGGCTTGCGGCGGTGGAATAAAAGTTTCTGGTGTCTCTCTGTTGGTTTTGGGGTATACGTGAATATATAGAAGTGGAATTAGGTCAAACGGAGTTGCATGGGACCCACAAGCTCAGGGCACGCGCCTACCCCCCTAGGGCGTGCCTTGTGAGCTCGTCGCTCTCCCGTAATGCTTCTGGCCACCTCCCGAACCTTCTAGGGTCTCTTCTGTTCCAAAAATAACCCCCGTAAAGTTTCAACGTGTTTGGACTTTGTTTGGTGTTGTTTTTCTGAAAAGGCAAAAACAGGCAAAAAACAGGAACTGGCACTGGGCACTGAGTTAATAGGTTAGTTCCCAAAAATGATATAAAATTGTATAAAAAGTATCTAGGATTGATAATATAATGGCATGAAACAATCAAGAATTATAGATACGTTGGAGACGTATCACACGCCGTGGCACCTCCTACCACGACGCATGTGACACGCCCACAAGGGGCCAGATCCGCGCACCCCCTGCAGCCCTCGATCCCGGGCCGCCACCCCGGCTTCGTCACCATAGACCACTGGAGCCATGCCGAAGCGACCAAAGCCACTGTCCCCACACGCCCGCGTAGCCCGCTCTGCCACCCCGCCGCCAACTGCCGTCCAGAGGAGCAGCGACATCATATCTTCCATGGCCTTCCTACACAGCCGCACCGCCGCCGAACGCAGAGCCCATGCCAAGCCACACCCTACAGGCTACCACCAAGACCCAGGGACGCCGCCACCCCACCACCAACCGCCGCCCCCGGGAGAAAAGGCACCTGATCCGTCGCCCCAAGGCCTCGCTACGTGGCCGCATCGCCACCCCGCCGCAGGATGCACAACCCGCGCCGTGCCTCACCCTGCGGGTCACCACCAAGAACCAGGGCCACCACCTACCATGCCGCACCGCCAAACGGTGAGGGCGCCGTCGAACCGGAGTTCCCCCCACCACCTTTGTCAGCGAGGGGCCCGCCGCCACCGCAGCGGCGGCAAGGAGGGGACGACGGGGAAATTGCCTTGGCGGCATGGAGGAGGTCGCCCCTAGGTTGCCCTTTTCAGAGCGACACGATGGAGTTGTTTCTTGTACTTTATTGAATCGTAGTCTTGAATCTTTAATTTTAGAAAATGCGGAGGTATTTGATTAATAGGTCAAGCCTTAAAGACTCGGAAAAGGATTTTGCCAAGACATAATTAACACACTGTCTGTATGTTTCATGTTTTCTGATGCTAGTAAATTTTTACAATTTTATGAATTACTAATTGTTACCATTTTTTAACTCTTGCAGGTTCTTTTTTGAGTGTTTTGACTAATATTTTGGATGATTGGATATCTAGAATTTTGTTCGTGACTCCTATTGTCAAGTGAGTCATTAGTTGTTCTATTTAATTTCAATTTATGTTATTAAAAACTAGGAAACATGCCCGTGCGTTGCAACGGAAGAGAAAAACAATTTTTGAATGAAGAAATTGGGCGCATGTGCTGCGACGGAATAGTAAAAATGTACAAATGTTGCTCAATTGTTTTGGTTTGATCTCGCCAACTATAATGTGAACTTGGTGAGATTAAAGAGAAGTATGGTCCTTATATGATCAAATTGCAGACTTTTTCAGACAAATATTTAGTTGGTATAAACAAATAGAATTGCACTTGTCAAAGATAAATCAACTAACTATCTTTAATATATACATAAATATTAGGTATGGATTAGGGATACCTGTTTTACATATTGTACAAAAGTTTTCAAATTTAAAATATATGTGACCAGCCGGCCTCCTCCAACCCGTGACAGAGAAAAAGAAAAGAAAAAGGTTGAAGGGAAAAAAATGTTGATTCGAGGCGGCTGATTCTTGTGAACTTGCGAGCGTATATAAACCGGTGTAACTCGGTGTAAGGGAGCAAGGCGGGACTATTCTATGCCTAATATCCACGTGTGCTCTCTATTTTTACTGGTAAACGAAACCTCATCCAATTAGAAGTTTGACAGCCTCGCTCGCGGCCCATAAGAGAAAAAAAACGAACCGTTACCTGTTACCTCACTTATGGATGGAATGGTGGGTAATATCTTCGAATTTGCAGGGGCAAAATCGGTAAAAAACAGAGTTGGACGAAAACGGATGAAAAACTGGTTTGACGTACGGACGAAAAACGGACGAAATTACGGTGGTAAGAAACGTTTCTCCCTCTTTATTAGTATAGGTAGGTATATAGATGTGTGTATTGATAGTATCCCTTAGGAACAATTGGTTGTTTGAACTATTGCGAATTTACGGTCATCCAATTTAGTATTTATAGATGTAAATATGCATTCAAATATTGGATTGTGATTCTCGTTTTTTACTTAGTTTGCGGCCTGTTCAGGCTCCTGATTATTCCTAGCTCTGCCACTGGCCGCAAGCAAATTCTATTCAGTGGTTCAACAATATTTAAGGCAGCACACGGTGCTATAATGTCATCGCTGCGATTTAATCAGGCAAAAGGAAAGCTCAAAGCTGCCAAAACACACAAGACGAGCCCTGGGATCAATATCCATCAGCTTCTCATCTGTAGCTTCATCGTGGCAGTGCCATGCTCTCTAAAGAAGCATTAGGATCATAACTCGCTGGATATGACTCGACCGCTCCAACACGTCCAGATTCCAGAATCCATTCCGGCCCGGCAAGGCGAATAAGCTCTTCATCAGGCAGTTCCCAGACTGTTCTCATCGCCACAGGTCGCGATAGAGGGCATCGACACAGGGCATGGAAAGAGTCCTCCCTTTCAACGCCACAGACTGCAAATGTCACTAGTTGTCAGCCTGGGTAGCTAACGCGATAGAGGGCATCGACACAGGACATGTCCAAATCAACTTCAAACGTAGCCTTGATCTATTTGGTCTACGCTTGTTGCGCAAACTCTCCGTGTTTTCGTTTTCATCCGCTGAAGGCCCAAGTATAGTATGCCCTTTTCACTGAGAATACACCATTTTTTATCTCGGTGTCAAGCTAGAAAGTCACCTTCATTACGCTTGGACGGTTTGATCTTTAGTAAAACTCCTACTTGTTTGACGTCGATTGGCTGGTTAATCAATTCGGTGTCCCAGTTGTGTGATCCCGCATCTTCCCGGAACATACGAGTGAAAAGGTACCGGTGACCGTATAATGAGAGAAACAGGTGGATGTAATTTACTCGAGATGCCGAGAGTGGTTTTTTTTGGAGAGAGAGAAAGCGACGTGTTTGAGGCAAGCAAATTCTACCCTTTCAGTTTTCAACGGTTCAGTAATATTTAAGGCAGCACACCGTGCTAATGGTGACCTATGAGATGCCATGACATCATCGTTGCCTATAACAAAAATCGCCAGCGACTTAACCAGGCAAAAGGAAACCTCAAAGCTTTTTTTTATGATGGAATAGGGATTTCTATTTTTTTCCATAAAGGACAATCTATTAATACCAAGATGATATCGAATACACCCAGCCTCGAATGGAATAGGGATTAGCTACCAGCCGCTGGCAACCAAATCGTGTACGATCAAGACGAGCCTTGGGATCAATATCCATCAGTTGTCCGGATGTCTTCTCCAACCTTCACGGGACTCCTACGGGCCATCAACTTGTCCATCAGCTGGCCCACATCATCGTATGAAGATCCACCGTTCTCCACTGCGCTCCTTGCCTTCACACCGAGGTCCTTAGCCTTCTTTCGTATCGCGTCGCCCTCCTCGCTGTTGCCCATCAATCTAACGATGGATTCAGCGATTACCTCACCGATCACCTCGCGGGTCTCGACAGAAGATGCGTAGTCCTTGGCGCCGGCGACGCTGACACCCACCTTGAGCACATCCACGATGAGCTTCTCGTTGCTGAGCTGATCCCCATACCGCGGCCATGTGACCATCGGCACACCGGCGCTCACGGCCTCCAGTGTCGAGTTCCAACCACAGTGCGTCAAGAACCCACCGAGGGCAGGGTGGTCCAAGATGAGCAACTGCGGCGCCCAGCCTCGGATGATGAAGCCCTGGTCGCCGCGTGCCATCAGCTCGGCGAAACCTTCAGGCATCCACTCTGAAGAGTTTGGACCTGCGACGCCGGTCACCCACACGAAATTCATGCCTGAGAGGGCGAGGCCGCGGGCGAGCTGGTGCAGCTCCGCCGACGAGAAATTGGCTAGCGTGCCGAAGGACACGTACACCACCGAGCTGGCCGGCTTCGTTTCCAGCCACCGTAGGCAGCTGTCCGCGTCCGGTGAGAGCGCGTCGGTGCCTCTCCCAGCCATGTCCTTGCTGGCGAGCCCGACCGGCCCGACGAGCCATGCCCGGCGGCCGAGCTTCTTGTGGTAGTGCTCGACGTAGTCCGGCTCCAGCTCGTGGAAGCTATTGAACACCTCGCCAAAGCTCTGCTGGTCCGCGACGTTCATGCTCTGGAAGAGCGCCCAGTGGTCAGGCCGCTTCGCGGGGTCCATCAATTGGCTCCGCCTCTGCTCGACACGGTGCGGCAGCCCCGGCAGCAAAACGAGGGCGTCGGGGTCGTGGGGGGCAGTCTCCAGCGGGTTGTTGCGCAGCATGCTTTCGCTGCAGGACCGCGCCAGCATGCTGGTGCCGAGGAACGCCAGGCGCGGGACACCGTGCTCCGCGGCGGCGTCCGCGGACCAGTGCCAAAAGCTGTCGGATACAACGGCGTCGGGGCGATTGTCGGCCAAGAACCGCTCGAAGGGCTCCCGGAGCAGCTGGGCCGCTTCAAAGAACCTTTCGCGGTCGACGTCGGACGTAAGGGCCATGCCGTTCTCCACGCCAGGCGGGAGGCCCCCGATGTCAGGGAAAGGCACGACGGAGATGTTGATCGCTGGGCAGTCGGTGCCACGGGACGCGTCGTTGGCACGGTCGACGGTCGAGCGGATGATGGCAGCGTTGACGGGCGTGGTGAGGATGGTGCACCTGATGCCGCGGGCGGCGAAGAGAGAGGCCATGTCGGCGATCGGAATGAGGTGGCCGGGGGCGAGGAACGGGAAGAAGAGGATGTGCAGCGGCGGCTGCTGCTCGCCTTTGACAGCCATGGCTAGCTAGCTGCGAGTCTGCTTGCCGGCGCGGAGCAGGAGAGTGCAATTCTTTACAAGACGCCGGAGCAATCTGTGTATTTAAAAAGGGCAAGTTGTTTGTGACTTTGGTGATCTCCGTCCTCGAGAATCCACTTTGCTCTAGTTAAAAAGAAGCTTGATTCTGACTTTGGTGCCGTTTTCAACTTATTCGATGCCTTCGCATGCAAGAGTTTGAACACTTGTCTCAGTCTCACTTATTGTTTGAGTGTGATCTAGTTAAAAATTGAAAACAAGGTAAATTGCAGTGAGTTACTCTTCGTAAGCCATGGACTTTGCTCTATCAACTATTGTCTTGTTCCTGTTCTTTATAGAATTATTAAGTATTTAGAAAATATGCCGTAGAACAACGCATGGTTTGAATAAGTAAATTAGTGCAACGTCACTGTCTGGTTGCACAACACCTTCGCCAACATACGAACCGAGTTGGTAGAAAACACCATCCAATTCGTCATCTAGACAGGTCATGTTCTAAGGAGCAGTTGGAGTGACCGCGCGTCCCCCGCGTCGCCCTCCTCTGGCGACACGGTGGAAACCCTAACCGCCGCCGCGGGGAAGGCCCTCTACCGCTACCCCACTACCAGAGGGCCGGCCGGCGAAGCCGCGCCGCCCCAGGATGGTGTCGGCAGGGCCGATCCATCCTCACGTGCCGCATCTTCCCTCATGCGAGGATGCTCCAAGTACCAAAACCGCATCTCATGAAGAGCTGGTGAATGGAAATCAGGACAAGAGCTACTTGTACGCAAAGCTGGACTAGGACTGGTAGCAGAGTACCAGTTAGCTTCATGTTGCTGAGGTTGGAATCGAGGGCAACTAGGAGTGATAATTTCGTACTCACCATAACATGTATCACCTCCTGGAGGGATCCCCATCCCCATGTGCTTGTTCATCCGACGAGTGCTAGTAATGTGGTAGTCAAAAAAGGCTAGAAGGGAAAACTCATCTCTGAATTGCACCATGGTACAGGAGTAAGACCGCAAGCTCTTGTAGTTCTGAGGAGTTCTCTGCTCACATATATGAACAGTAGCGACACGAATTTTCAGATTGCACCATATCCGATGCTGGGTACGTTGTACCAGAATCAACTTGAAAGTAGTCCCCCAATTGATGATAAGCCTTGGTTGATATAAAATGTTGACACTCACAAGTTTCTGAAGCTTCAGTACTGGGCATCTGCAGTTTCATAGTTCTGAAATTGGTAGCCATTCCTATGCCTTCCAGTTGCTGCAAGATATAGCAGGAACGAGATTGCGGGGCCTTGTAAATTTCTTGCTCTGCATATATTAACTCAGGACCATTCTTTGGATGTTCAGCCCTATGTAGTTTTGAGGAGTTCTCTGCTCACATATGTGAACAGTAGCAACACGAATTTTATCAGATTGCACCATATCCGATGTTGGCTACGTTGTACCAGAATCAACTTCAAAGTAGTCCCCCAATTGATGATAAGCCTTGGTTGATATAAAATGTTGACACTCACAAGTTTCTGAAGCTTCAGTACTGGGCATCTGTAGTTTCATAGTTCTGAAATTGGTAGCCATTCCTATGCCTTCCAGTTGCTGCACCATATAGCAGGAATGAGATTGCGGGGCCTTGTAATTTTCTTGCTCTGCATGTATTAACTCAGGACCATTCTTTGGATGTTCAGCCCTATGTGGTAGTGGTACTCGATCCGGTGGACCCGAAGGTTGGCATTGTGAACCTAGCAGATAACTGAAGGGCTCCTCCATCAGAATTAATTCGCAACAGCAAATAGGTTGAACCACCAAACACGTCAGAGAGTCATAGGGATCACCACATTGTTCAGAAATGCAATTTCTAGTAAAACGGCCACTCCCTTGAAATATTCCCATCGACAAAAACACCAATGCACTCAGTGGCAGAGCTACAAAAAAGAAGTTGGGCAGGCCAGAGAGCACAATTTTTTGAAATTCTGAAGCATATATACTATTTCAATAGATATAGTCACTGCACCTTCTGTTCTCATTGATTACAAGATGAGCAGATGCATATATATGTACATATATACTACTCGTACCCGAAACAGCAGTGTCCTTTGCAATATTTCAGGCCTATGAGTACTACATGCAGTAGCAGGCTCATGTACTTTATGCTCATAAAATCTCACTTGCTCCTGGCTTTTACATGCAAGATATCTAATGCTCCACAATTTCTCAAGACAAAAACACCAATTCCTTAACAACTAGACACCAATGAAAAAAAAGCGCGCTATAGCGCCGCTAATAGCACGCTATAGCATGTAGAGAATTGTCTCGCTAAATAAATCAGTGTACAATGTCTCGCTAATAGCGCAATATAGCGCGCTATAGCACGCTAATAGCGTAATTTAAGGGGCCACACTATTTTGTATATCGCGTTATTGTTTTCCCTTCTAGAAACTGATGCTCAATAAATTTTACTGAACTAAAGTCTTTAACAGAGAGTCTATATTCAGTTGTTTTCCCTGTATAGGGAGCAGAACAGACTCCCGAGAGAATTCCCACGCACACGCTACAGATCCTATATTCTTGGAGAGGTGGACTATCTCGTGTACAATACATACATCACCATATACAGAATACATGTATATCTCAACAATTGGGAGTTGAAACTTCCAAGAAGGCCATGGTTGCACCTCCACTAAAGCAACAATCAGGGTCTGCAACTGAGCATGAAGCATGTGTTCTTGCAATTTCCGCCATATCCTTGGTTGATATTCAGGTGGCTTGGCAGGTGGTAAGAGGAAGCATAATCTTTCAGTGGGTTGTATTTTCATTGCCTCGACTGTCAGATGCACAGTGTAACCTCCATTGCCTGATTTTTCCTTCACCACTCTATTGCCACATTTTTCTAGACTAGTTGGTGGCCACAGGAGCAACCTTGGATCATCATGTATATATTGCCAAATCTCAACAGCTTGTAAACTGAAAGCCTCTTCCATGGGAGTCAGCTCACGACAAGAATTTGGAATAAAATCCTCATATTTGAATAACAATATAACGATCCCAGAACTGAACCATGAAAAATCGTATGGCTGAGTATGTATACCTGAACATGACTCCTCTGGATAGCCTACATCTGAATGATACTTGAACAACGGCCATGGCCTAAGCCTGAACATGTGCCCCATGTGTATGGTCCCCACTGGTGGCCGCCATTGTTTCCACTGTCGCTCTTTCAGTTGCAATTCTTCTTCGGAAATCGCAAATGCGAGGATGTTCTCTGTGTTGTTGCACAATGGAGTTGACTGCTCAAGGAAAGCGTCAACTATGGTCGTGGGAGGCGAGGGTGTCACAACTGAGCTGAGCATAGACATCAAAGGGCTGGCGCCGCGACTTGAGCGTTGCGTCCTACACGCGGTGAGCATTGGAGCAGCCGTGTCCCTGGAGACGACAGAGACGGACACCGTGGGCCGCCTCACTCATCACTAGGCTGGAGGTGTTGACAGAGAGGGCATCCTACACGCCAGCCTTGGGGTCGACGTCAGTGGTGGTAGTCATGGGAGGAACGGTAAACATCTTGTAGAGCATAGGCTTCAGGACACCTCCTTATCTAGCCACTCATTTTTGCATCGCGATTCGTGCGAGTACTTTTGTCTTTTTTGTTTCTCCCATATAGAACAACATATGAACTTCAAACTTGGCAGCACACCAAAACATTCTTACTAGAATGTGGGAAAGAACTTTCGGAATTTTTCGTGCATCATAAATACTAAAAGTAACATTTTTTTATAAAAAAAAATCTCATTTCGTATATGTATGTTGGACCAAAAAATCTGAAAGTTTTTTCCCACATTCTACTTAGAATGTTTTTGTGTCTTGCAAAGTTTAAAGTTCATATGTTGTTTTATTTGGAAGAAACAAAAAAGAGAAAATTAGTTGTATAGCACGGATCTCAAAGCAATGTTGGAGGGTAAGGATAAGGGGTGTCCAGAAGCCCGAGCTTTAAAAATCCACATCCATATTCGAAGGATTGAATTGAAACCTTCCAGTCATTGTGTTTTAGCATATGCAGACTCCAGCCCATGACTGATGCAACTATACAGCAAAAGGATATTGAAAAAATGATATAAAATTTTCTGGCATAGTAAACTGCATTGTGGTAGCACATCAGCATAATGAACTATGAACTGTGCAGATCCAGGAGGAAGTGTTTCACAGCTCCAAGAGAAAATATGAATATGGTCAAACTAGGCGATTAATTAATTTTCTTTACCTTTGCGGAATATCAATCCATTGACTGCAAACAAAACAATAGACACATTGTAAAGAAGATGTCATGTCACCTCTTTAACCAACAAAGCGCGTCAGCAGATGTAATAGCACAATCATCTCAACTGCTGCTCAACAGTTCAACTCGATCATTTCGACCGCCAAGGGCAATTCCTACGAGAAGAACGAGTCAATAAACTAGTGACAGTTGTGGGCAAGGATAAAACAGATAAAATGTGGTGACACTTAAATGAAGCAATTGTTATATATCTCACCTTGCACAAAATATTAGCTTTTGCTACAAGGAACAACTAACAAATGACATGTATTGCAAAATCTAAATAATTCATAAAGACAGTGCCATCTACCTCAAAATGAAGGATACAGTGCTCAGTATTTTACTTCACCATGAAGCATTTTCAGAATTGTTTTGGTGTGAGCCCATTCGTTGTTAGAAGTCCAGCAAAAGACCAGCGCGTTAATTTATATTTAAGTTTTTTTATGCACATGAGAGCGAAGGAATACCAGAATGAACACCTTTTACTACACTGCAGAATAAAGAATGCGTACCAGATAATTAAGAAACCAAGTAACCACTCTAAATCACAAGTTCTCAACATAACACAAAGCTCAAGCAATTGAGAAGGCAACATCCATAGTCCAGACATTAGAGTTTAGTTGCTTAAACTGAAAGAGAAAATAGTTCAGCATTGACTCGCTGATTGGTTGTTATATATTATGCAACAAAAACAAAGGGTGGACTATTGGTCACTTTGGTTCCTTAATTTATCAACTCTCGTGGGTCAGCAATATTACATTATCTAATACCAGAACAAGGCAACAAGGAAAGTGCAATTATGAATTGGTGCCAGGATACAACCATATAACCATATTGTTCCTCAATAGTATGTTCACTGGGAAGCAAATCACCTTTTAACGGTGCCATATTGACCAAATATACAAGCCCAAACTCGCAATAAACACAATCCTGACTGTTTACATGTAAATGTATAGCCCAGAACATCAAGAAATTGATTTTTCTCCCCTGTCCAAATAAACTAGTTCATTAATATTAGTTATGATACAAGCAAATGCCGGGATGTGGGTATAGCCGAAGATTAAATATGTGAACACATGCAAGTTAGAATGCCAAGGCTTCCCATAGTTATATAGTTGTGTAATGGTTATTTTTCCGCTCTCGCGTGAATGACTTGTTGGTAAATTGGTGCAACAGTGATAAGTGATAATTGGAGAATAATAACTGTATTGATTGAGGCCTCAAAGGGCTGTTTATATAGATTACAAAACTTGGACTCCAAGACTAATAGAGATAGATTACAATTCAAAACTGGTCATACTATCCGTAACCGACCTATACTCTAATATCCCCCCGCAGTCTCAGCATCAGGAGTAACGATGTTGAGACTGGAGCGTATGTCGGTGAAAGAGGCAGTCGGAAGTCCTTTGGTGAAAATGTCAGCAAATTGAGCACTGGTAGGTACATGAAGAACACGGACCTCGCCAAGAGCCACCTTCTCTCGAACGAAGTGTATGTCAATCTCAATGTGCTTGGTGCGACGATGCTGAACTGGATTGGAAGCCATGTATACTGCAGAGATGTTGTGACAATAAACGATGGTTGCACGATCAAGTGGGCGATGAAGTTCCACGAGAAGCTGACGCAGCCACACCGCTTCAGCCACAGCATGAGCAACCGACCTATACTCAGCCTCAGCAGAAGACCTGGAAACTGTCGCCTGCCTTTTAGAACACCAAGAAACAAGATTATCACCCAAATAAACACAAAATCCGGATGTGGACCGTCGAGTATCTGGACAACCTGCCCAGTCTGCATCAGAATAAACTGTCAAGCTTGTCGGAGAAGAAGAATTAATGAGAAGACCATGATCAAGAGTTCCTTTTAAATAGCGAAGAATGCGGTGGACGTGAGCAAGATGAGGAGCACGAGGATCATGCATAAAAAGACAGGCTTGCTGAACGGAGTAGGAAATGTCGGGCCTAGTGAGAGTGGCATATTGAAGGGCACCGGTGATGCTACGATACAAAGTGGGGTCAGAAACAGGATCACCATCAGCCGACAATTTGGCACCAATGTCGGCCGGGGTACGAGTGGGTTGACAATCAGACATACCAGAACGAGAAAGCAAGTCTAAAAGATAGGATCGTTGAGAGAGAAAAAGGGTAGACTTTGTGCGAGAAACAGTAACGCCAAGAAAATGATGAAGAGGACCAAGATCAGTCATGGAAAATTCATTACTAAGAGAAGAGATTATATGTTGAAGAAAAGAGTCAGAGCTAGCCGTGAGAACTATATCATCAACATAAAGCAAGAGATAGGCAGTGTGAGAAGAGGAGCGAAAAATAAATAATGAAGAATCAGATTTGGAGGGAATGAAGCCTACTGTTTGAATAAAGGCAGCAAAACGTTGAAACCATGCACGAGGAGCTTGTTTAAGACCATAAAGAGATTTGTTAAGAAGGCAAACAGAATTGGGAGAAGAGGGATTCTCAAAACCAGATGGTTGCTGACAATAAACTGTTTCATTAAGAGTGCCGTGGAGAAAAGCATTTTTAACGTCTAGCTGATGAATGGGCCAAGAGGAGGAAACAGCAAGACTAAGAACAACGCGAATAGTACTTGGTTTAACAACGGGAGAAAAAGTTTCATCAAAATCAATGCCATGTTGCTGAGAGAAACCATGACACACCCATCTGGCTTTGTAACGAGCAAGAGTGCCATCAGAATGAAATTTATGACGAAAAACCCATTTTCCAGAAACAACATTAACACCAGGAGGTTTGGGAACAAGAGTCCAAGTATTATTTTGCTGAAGAGCGTTAAATTCATCGCGCATAGCGGAGAGCCAAAGAGGATCAAGAAGAGCTCGTTTGTAAGAAGAGGGAATAGGAGAAAGGGTTGGGGTGGCTGTGAGGTTGAGGCGTTTTGTGGGTAGAAGGAATCCGCGTTTGCCGCAGGTGCACATGATGTGATCATTAGTGGGTGGTGGAATGGGTACAACGTTGGGTGGTAGTGGTGGTTGGGAGTCTGGCGGGGCCGGGCTTGCCGGGGCCGGGCTTGCCGGACTTGCCGGGTTGGCCGGACTTGCCGGACTTGCCGGGCTTGCCGGTGACGGGCTTGCCGGACTTGCCGGGCTTGCCGGTGACGGGCTTGCCGGGCTTGCCGGACTTGCCGGACTTGCCGGACTTGCCATGCTTGCCGGGCTTGCCGTGCTTGCCGGGTCTAGGCCTGCCGGGACTGCCGGGCTTGCCAGGCTTGCCGGCCTTGCCGCAGGAGAGGGAGAGGCCGCGGCAGAGGTGGTGGTGGTAGGGATTGATGCGTGGTGAGTGACAGAATAAGGAAAAGTGTGTTCATCGAATGTGACGTGGCGAGAGACAAGCACGCGACCAGAAAATGGATCGAAACAGCGATATCCTTTGTGATCATCAGAAAGACCAAGATGAATGCAAGGTAGTGAACGTGGTTCGAGTTTGTTGGAGGTGGTACAGGCGGTGTTCGGAAAACAAAGACAGCCAAAAACACGTAAAAAAGAATAATCGGGATGGGAGAGAAAAAGAGATTGAAAAGGCGAATAAAGAGGACATGTCTTAGTTGGTCGAATATTTAGAAGTAGTGTGGCAGTGCGAAGGGCTTCGGCCCAAAACCGAGAGGGCAGAGAAGCTTGTAATAGCAAGGTGCGAAGAATATCATTAATGGAGCGAAGAGAACGTTCAGCTTTACCGTTTTGAGGGGAGGTATAAGGACAGGAAAAACAAAGAAGAATACCTTGAGAGAGAAAGAAGTTGCGGTTTTGAGTGTTGTCAAATTCTCGACCATTATCACATTGAATAAATCTAATTGGCAAGCCAAAGTGTGTAAGAACATATCGTCGAAAATTGAGAAAGATGGCATGTACTTCAGATTTAGCACGGAGAGGGAAAGTCCAAATATAATGAGAATAGTCATCCAAAATCACAAGATAATATTTGTAACCAGAGACACTAGGGACGAGAGAGGTCCATAAATCACAGTGAATTAATTCAAATGGAAAAGTGCTAAGGGTAGTAGAGGTTCCAAAAGGTAATCTAACATGTTTGCCGCATTGACAGGCATTACAAAGAGAGGGATTATGAGGAACACTAGAACTAGGAATACAAAATTCTTGCAGCAAAGATGACAAGGTTGTTTGGGTGTCCTAGACGACGATGCCACAAATCAACTGAGGCAAGCATGGCTCGGGGAGTGGATGTAGGTGTGCCATGAAGCGGATAAAGATCGCCGTGCTATTGTACCGAGCGAGGACCTCCCCCGTTGTCAGATCCTTCACAGACAAACCAAAAGGGTCAAAAGCCAAAATTACTCGATTGTCAATACAAAATTGGCGAACAGAAATAAGATTTTTGATGAGGGAAGGAACAACCAGGATATTGCGGAGAAGAAAATTGGCGTAAGAGGAAGAGATGTAAGAATGACCGGTGCAGGAAACAGGTATGGTGGAACCATCACCAATGGTGATCGTAGAAAAAACAGAAGGGAAGCAAGCTGATAGCAAATTCATATTTGAAGACATATGCAAGGATGCACCAGAATCGAAAATCCAATCCGTACCTTCATTATTGAGAGTAAAGTTGTTCATGGCGTTGATGAAGGCGGCTTGATCCCAGGCCGGCTGCTGTGGAGGAGCAGAGGGGCCAGGAGCGTGCATGGGAGCGTAGGGCAGGGTCGGCGACTGGTAGTATGCTGCCGGGGCCGGCAAGGTGCCGTAGAAGGCCGGCAAGGTGCCGTAAGAAGCCGGCAAGGTGTAGTAGGGTGGCAATAGTCCTGGCGCGCTGGGAGGTGGCGTAGGAGTGGCGGTGTAGACATGCGACGGCGGCTTGGGCCCAAGGAGTCCAGGAGAGCTGGTGGCCGGGCGGAGGCCAGGGCTCCACGTGCCCGTGTAAGCAGGCGGGGCGCCGTACGGCGAAGGGGCCGACCAGGGCATCGGCCAAGCTTGAACAAGGCCGGTCCAGGGATCGTGCGGAGGCTGCCATGTTGAGGGAGCCGGTGACGACGGAGCGGCCGATGACGGAGCTTGTGCAGGGCCGGCGGAGCGAGATGCAGGGGGCCGGTAGATCGGAGTCTTGCCCCGGTAGTTCGGGCTCGGGCGCCAGCCTGGGGGCGGTGGAGGAGCTATTGCCGCCGCGGTAGGAGGGGAGAGTGCGGCAGATTGGCGCGGCAGCCCAGGCGGGGCCCCGGCAAGCCCGGCCCCGGCAAGCCCGGCAAGCCCGGCCGCGGCAGGAGCGGCAGCGTGAAACACCTGCGGTGGCCGTTGCGCCTTGCGAGCTTGATTCTTCTCTTCTTGCTGGAGGAGGGAGCGAACCTCCTTGAAGGTGGGGTAGGGCTTGAGCATGGGGATGAAGGACTGCTGCTTCTCGAACTGCTCGCCGAGGCCGACGAGGAGAGCGTTGATGAGGGCGCGATCGTCGACGTGATCGCCGAGTTCACGAAGTTCGTCGCCGATAGCCTTGATCCGCTGGCAGAAAACGGTGACCGGGGCATCGCCTTGGACGGTCGTACGGAGCTCGGTGTTGAGGGCGTTGATGCGCGAGTCGGAGTTGTCCTGGAACAGCTGCTGGAGAGATGCCCAAAGCTCGGCGGCGGTGGCGTCGTCGGAGGAGACCAGATTGAAGAGCTCCGTGGAGATGCGTGTGTAAATCCACTGGATGATGGCGAGATCATCTTTCACCCAGCGAGGATCGGCGTGCTGCGGAGGGTAGGATGGATCTATGTGGTGGCGGAGGCCGCAGCGGCCGAGGTGGATGGTGAAGAGGTGGCGCCAATGGTAGTAGTTGTGAGCGCCAAGATCTAACGAGATTGGGATGAAAGGGGAGACGTCGGCAATGGTGTCCGCTAGGGAGATCATTGGGAGTTGAGGGGGGGTTGTTTGGGTAGTTGTAGAGGAGGAAGAAGAAGGGGGGGCACCGGCGGCGCGGAACTCGGCATGGAGAAGAGGGGCCGAGTCGGCCGGGGCGGCGGCGCGGTTGGCGGTGCCATGCCAGGTGCGGAAAACCTAGGCGTCTGATACCATGATAATTGGAGAATAATAACTGTATTGATTGAGGCCTCAAAGGGCTGTTTATATAGATTACAAAACTTGGACTCCAAGACTAATAGAGATAGATTACAATTCAAAACCGGCCATACTATTCGTAGCCGACCTATACTCTAATAATAAGAAAAACAAATGAATGAGCAAATCCTACTAGAATCTGAAACAACAGGAGGATGCGGGAATCAATAATCAGTAGAGTGTGGAGTATTAAGGGCTCGTTATTTAATAAGCCGTTCTTTAAAAAGAAGTTCCATGAAAACTTGTCATCTGTAATAAACTGTGGCTCACATATTTGAAAGCATCTACAAGGCATATGAAGTTTTGAATATTAAAGTAAACTACGCAGCGCTAGATATAATGGCGATACCTGGAGAGTAGAAACTTGTGTAAGGAAAAATGTATCCGCAGTTCCTTTGCTCTGTGACCTCCTCGATCTGCATGGACATGAGATGGATCATGTAGACGCTAGGATACACATCAATGAATATCACATTACCGTCTTCAGCATAGCCAGCTGGTGCCACTGGACCTCTATGCCACGCCAGTACTCCCGGCGCAAGGGACTTTTCCAGATCAATGATCCTGCAACGTGTCCATGATTCCACTCCATCAATCCTAGCTTCCCTTGACCACAAATGGAACTTGAACCCATCAACTCCGGCACAACCAAGAAGTCCATCTTCTGTTGGCATGATGATAGCTTGCTTGTAGCTATATGGCACATCCTCAATTAAATCCAATCTATACTTATCCAAATCAAACCCAATGATACCATTGTTGCCCAATAGCCAGTAGAGTGTGTTTCCAACCAGAGCCGGCGGATTGGTCCCAAATAATGAATTCGGTACATGAATCGAAGTGATCTCACCCCATACGCCGGTCTCGGACGAGTAGACGCAGGTGGAGGTCATGAAATCAACCTGGCTGCTGAACACGAGCTCCACGAGGAACGGACACGAATGGTAGTCGTTGTGGCCAGCCGCGCAGAGAACCGCCCCATTGTACTCAAGGCTCGTCTGATAGGCCTGCGCGAGCAGCAGCAGGTAGCATTGGTCGCCGGTCACAAGGTCCCACACGAGGAGCTCCCCGGCGGGATGACTTTCCAGGAGGGCGTGACCGTGGCGGCAGTCCAGAGGCCACCAGTCGTCATTGGACATTTTGGCAGCGGTGGAGACCGCGAAGGTACCGCCGGTGGGGACGAAGACAGGAGGCCCCGGAAAGTTGAAGAAGCCGGGGATGGGAGGCGTGCCCCCGTGGAACTCGCGGAAGCAGCGGAGGACGCCGGCGTCGTGGACGAGGACACGCCAGTGCTTGGAGACGAGGGAGGCGCGGAAGAGGTAGATCGGCTCAGGAGGGAGGCGCAGGAGGATCTCCAGAAGGAGGTCGTCCGGGGGAATCGGAAGATGAAGCGGCGGCGGCGGGCCGGGGAAGTCGCTGGCGAGCTCGTCCATGTCGCTTGGGAATTTGGGGAAAAGGATAATGTCGACGTTTTTTTCTTGTCAAGAAAAAACAAAAGTAGAGCTCAAACATTCAAGTTTTTTTTTTGTCAAGAGAAAACATGGTTTCACATGAGTTTGAAAAGATTTTCATCAATGTTTGAGCACGATTTTTCAAACCTACTTTCACGAAAAAGTAGAAATGCCCTAAATTAGTTTGTCTTCCAGTAAAAAATTTCAAAATGTTTACTTCGGTCAATGTTTAAATACATTTTCATTGGCTCCATTCTTGAAAACAAAATTTAAAGTATATTCTCATGATTTTTGCAAATGCTTGACAATTTATAAAATTTTGTGAACAGTCACATATGTTTTGTATTAGTTTCGTAAACGTTTCTCATCTTATATTAAGTCCACATAGGTTTCACGCAAAGTGTCCTTCATGCTTCTTATCCGGCATTGGAGTGAAACTCGAACCCTACTATGACCAGTGTGAAATCTTGATGAGATCATGAAACCACAATGAATCTCATTGGAAATTTTTGAAAATTGTACATGAATAAAAAAAAGTGTTTCAGACAGTTTTAAAATATGTTTCAACCAAGCTTAAATTTTCCAAAAATTAAATAAGCAGATTAAAAAATTACATAGTACATTCAGTGGCAGATCCATGGGGGCTGGGGCGAGTTGTGGCGGCCGCCCGCCGCAGCGAGCCCCCCCCCCCCCCCCCTAGCCAGCTTCCTCTGGCAGGCGGCAGACAGCCGGCAGCGAAAGTATTTAATGGCAGCGGTGCACTGTGTTATGTTTCTGCGAGGAAGAATCAAAGGGGTACGAGTTGATGAGAAAAAAGCTCAGGCTGGACCAGTCTGGACAAATGGATTGGTGTGTTTGAAGCATTGCATGCCCAATTTCGATCCAACTCAAAAAAGGCCCAATTTTGATCACACCTAACCCAGACACCCGTCTCTCCTTGATTACCTAAAAAAACCAGTCTCTCCTTGAACGGGAAAAAGTCGATCCCCTGATCCCCTCCTGAGTCCTGACTCTACCAAGCCCTAGCTGTCGCGTCACGGACCCTCGCTGCTCCGCCGCTCGCTAGTCCGTGTGGTGTCGCTCCGACGTTGCCCCCCATCCCTCAGCGGCTCCATGGCTCCTCCGCCCCTGCTCCGTCTCCTGGTGGTCATGAGGTGGTGCCATGAACCCGCAACATCTCCCAAACCTTTGGCGGCTCCACGCCTCCAGCCTCTAGTGCACCATGCTTTGTCTCCTGGTGAGGTGACGCCGCACCCTGCTGCTCCACGCCTCTACCAGCCACCGCCCCCTACACAGTGCCGCTGGGAAGATGCTAACGATAGAGGTTTGGCTTTAGGTTATATGATCAACATGGAAACGTTTGAATTTGTTCTTATCTTTCATTTGATGCTTGAGTGCTTGTTTGAACTAATGATATGTCACAAGCATTTATATAAATATGATTGCTTGAGTGAAGGCACAAATGCACAGCCAAAGGGCAATAAACTTGAACAGGCTCTTCTCATCAACAATATTTCACAGGATGATGAAGTGCATTTTACCAAGCACCGTTACAGTTGGTCAACATCTATTGAGATCACTGAGGCAACATCACACGATTAACTCCTCATGTTTGGCATGTAACGACACATCTGTCATAGAGTAGTAGTTTGTACAGCCACATCGAGCGCTCCACATTTTTAAGGCACCACCAACCAAAAGACTGAACGTCCAGCATGAGTAAGTTGTTTCTGTGTCACTCACGGCAAGCAACCTCATCAGCAGAGCCGATTTTGGCTACTCATGAGGGAAAACAAATACAGAGAGAACAATATCTGCAAGTTCAAACAGCACTAGGAAAACGGTTTCTACCAGTTAAATTTGTTCTCTCGTCTCTTTGCACATCTCAACAGGAAGAGGACATGTAGAACACTGTACTACCGAGATTACCACTCATGGGCAACATTTGATTTCTAGTAATACTTCTGGCTCAAAGTGATTAGTGACAAGTTAGGATTTATTGAACCCACACAATGAGAGCATGAGTTCATTTTGAAGATTGAATTGAAACATTCCAGTGATTGTGTTCTCTCAAATGCAGACTCCAGCTCGTGACTGATGCAACTATACAGCAAAAGGATGTCTAAAAAATGATATGAAATTGTCAGATATGATAAACTGCATTGTGGTAACACATCAGCATAATGAACTATGAACAGCACATATCCACGAGGAGTGTTTCACAGCTCCAAGAGAAAAGGCGAATAAGGTCAAACTAGGCAATAGTCACATTATTCAAGGTTCTAGCTATATTGTGCGTAGCACTGCATTTTCTGTACCACTGCAGAGAATATTGATCCATGGCTTGCAAACAAAACAATAGACACATAGGAACAGAGGATGTCATATCACCTCTTCAACCAACAAGGCGTATCGGCACATGTAACAACACAATCATCTCTGTTGTTCAACAGTTCAACTTGATCATTTCCACCACCAATGGTAATTCCTATGAGAAGAATGAGTCAATAAACTAGGAACAATTGTTGTCAAGAAAACAACAGATAAAAGGTGGAGACACTTAAATGAAGTGTTTGTTATATATCTCACCTTGCACAAAATACTAGCTTTTGTTACAAAAGGAACAATTAAGGAATGACATGTATTGCAAGATTTAAATAATTCATCAAGACAGTGTACACCATCTACCTCAAAACAAAGGATACAGTATTCAGTAGTTTACTTGACCATGAAAGATTTTTAGAATTGTCTTGGTGTGAACCCATTCATTGTTACAAGTCCAGCAAAGAATAGCGCATTAATATGTATTTAAGTTTGGTACGCAGGAATACCAGAATGAAGAACTTTTCCTACGCTTGATGACCAAGAATGCAGGCCAGAGAATCAAGAAACTAAGTAACCACTCTAAATTCCAAGTTCCCAACATAGCACGAAGCTCAAGCAATTGAGAAGGCAACATCCAGAGTCCATACAGTAGAGTTCAGTTGCTTAAAGTAAACAGAAAAGAGTTCAGCATTGACTCGCTGATTGGTTGTTGTATATTATGCAACACAGAGAGGCGGACTATTGGTCACTTTGGTTCCTCAATTTATCAAGTCACATGAGCCAGTGAGATTATATTATCCAATACCACAAGAAGGCACCAGGGACAGAACAATTATAAATTGATGCCAGGATACAATCAATCGTACAACTATATTGTTCCTTAAGTGCATGTTTACTGGTAAGCAAACCACCTTTTAACGGTGACATTTGACTAAATGTACAAGCCCAAACTCTAGCAATAAACATAATGCTCAATGTTTAGATCTAAATGTATAGCACAACTGAACATCAAGAAATTGATTTCTCACCTGTACAAATAAACTACTCCCTCCGTCTCATAATATAAGAGCGTTTTTGACACTAGTGTAGTGTAAAAAACGCTCTTATATTATGGGACGGAGGGAATAGTTCATTAATATAAGTTACGATACAAGCAAATGGCGGATGTTTGTCTGGATGCAGAGTAAGTACATGCAAGTAAGAATGCCAGGGCTTCCCATACATCTTTTAGTTGTGAAAGGATTATTTTCACAGTGAGCAGGATGCGGGTATCAATAATCAGTAGAGTGCAGAGTATTAATGGCTCGTCATTTCAAAGCAGTTCTTTCACAAGAAGTTCCATAAAAACTTGTCATCTGTAAATGAACTACACTACCCCAAACTGATTTTTTCGTGACGGCTCAGCACATTCGTGAAGGTCGCCAGGCCTCCTTCAGGAACGGGTCACACCCGACCTTCAGGAACGTGGGTGCGACGTGGATGGGCAGGAACGAAGGGTCAAAATCCCTAAAAGGAGTCGTCCCCATCCCTCTCTTTGCATCCCGCCGCCCCTTGTCCCACTCCCTCCGGCGCCGCCGCAGCCCATCCGACCCCAATCCCGCTGCCGCCCCACGCCTCTAGCGCCGTCTCCATCCCCATGGAGGGCCACTCCCTTGCCGTCCAGTCACTCCTGCGCCGCCTACCTCCCATCGACCGACGCCTCCCCTCGCCGTCCAGCGCCGTCCCCCTCGCTGTCCAGCAGCTCCAGTGCGGCCTCCATCCCCACCGACTCCCCATCGACTGGGTCCTCCCTCGCCGTCCAGCCACCCCAGCGCCGCCTCTCTCCCCATTGACTGGGTCCTCCCTCGCCGTCAGATCTGCTTCCCACGCCGGCCAGCCGCCTCACCCGCCTGCCTCCCTCCCAGTCCAGCTCCTCCCATTGCCGAGTCAAGTCTGGATAAACTACAAGCGAGCTTAGGAGCAAGGAAGGTAGCAGCCTGTACACTTTTCCATTATCGGTGTCTGAATCCATGGCAGATAGTTCAGCAATAGCCGTAATGGTCTTTGTTTTAGTTACATGTATGTCGTAATAACACAGCTGGGTACTGTATTTAACCAACTTGAAGGTTGACATATTGTGCTTTGTAGTATCCTAATTCCTAACTGTGTGTTTATTTTCATAAATCTGAGAGAAACTTAAATTGGAAATGGATAATTTGGTACTAACAAAGCACCCATTCAGGACATATTGTGTTTTGTATCCAAACTGTTTGTTTTGCGCACAAAAAGGTTGCTACATTGCCTTCTATGGGCAACTTTATTACATTTGTGATTTCTGTAGTAGACTGACATAATAACAGTAGATAGTTTTGTAAAAACCATGAGTGCTAACGTTTGACCATTATTGAATTCTGCAATATTCACTATCTCGTGGTTTGTCTTTTTCACGCTATCCATGCTGAGCAAATGTCGTTTCATGTTGCAGCTCGTTTGTTAGGAACTGAGTTAGAAGCTGTCAAGGTGCTAGATGGTGTTACTTGCAGAAGATGGTCCAATAGCATTACCACTTTGAACTGATTTAGAAGCTGACAAGGAGCTCGTTTGTCAGGAACTTAATGTTTGTAGGTTTGGGCTCTAATGTTTATTCCAAAATAACCAGCTCCAAGTACTAGCATCCAATGTATATATAATGTGTATTTCCCACACTGCTGACAAAGTTATTTTCTTTGTGATTACTAGGTTCCAAACCTGCTGTTTGATGTTGCTGGTATTATCTTTGGTCAATGGTATACCCTTCTGTGAGTTCATATTTGGAACTTTGATTGGGAAGACCATCATCAAGACTTGTATTCAGGTCTGTTCTATACATTTTTATCAATGTTTTTATGGCCTAACGCGTTTTATGGCAACCGACTCCCTTCATAACATTATAACACTTATGGCGTATGGCGTGGCGACATCATAGACACAACCTTATGGCGAATGATAGCAAATTAAATCAGCAGTAAATGAGTTGTACATGACTACATGGTTTGCCCATGTAGTACAGATTGTTTTCCCACTTGCTCGTCTCTTCTTTTCTCCAAAGCAGACTGCATGAACAATGAAAAATAAGTCAATATTCCACAACATAATAATAACAGCAAGTTGCAACACTATATATAGCAGCAGCCAGTACAGGTACATGAGAAATTCAGAAAACATGAGAGAAGAAACAGAGCACAACAGAGATGGGTAAGGGGAGGACGAACAGGGAGAAGGAGAGAGGGGAGGGGATTGGAGCCTAGTCTGCCAAGGTGGCCTGCCCTGCAGCTCGCGGATCTGGAGTTCGAGCACTAGCTGAAGCTGAGAGGAAAGGGGGCTGACGGGAGGAGGGGAAGGGGTCACGCGAGGAGGGAATTGTGGCGGGGGTGGAGGGGAGGTCGTGCGGAGGCCGGATCTTTAAATCAGATGTGGGTATGGCGGACGCCACAGGCCAAAAATATTGCGAGCCTGGACGCCTCGGGCTGGGACTGCGCCACAGCATTATATCGAATAATCCTGATGTTAAGTTGTTTTTAAGGTACTCTGGGCATAGACTCTAGTGTTAGAAGTATGGTTGCATGCATAATGCTATTGTAGTACAAGATTCAGAGATCCAACTTGTTTAATTTCACTTACACACTTAATACAATTGTAGGCTTTTAGCCATGAAGAATGTGATAACATAGTCTTCAGATCTAAATTATAGTTCTATGACGAAGTTATTATCTAGTTGTCAATTCCTTGTGGTCTGGAACCATTTTAGAGAAAGATAGAAGTCTTTCATGCCAATAATGTTTCCAGTAATGCATATTGTCTTTATCTAGTTCTATTTGTTGGAAAGGACCTTATTTCACCACACTTATTCACTATGTATTGTAGAATGTGCATGTCCATCTCTTTTTTGTTTTCTGTATATCACAGTTATTCCTTTGGCTGTTGTTAGTTAAAATTGTTTCAACATTGGAAGTACTTACTACTCACATTTTTTCCCTTTTAGGTGGATGAATCTTCCCAAGCCTAAGAGCATGCTCGTACTCTGTTTGGCAGCTTCTTCTTATGCCGAAGATCATTGTGCTACTCCAACTAAGGAGAATCATTTAGGAATGTATTTTCTGACTGTTCAGCTTCGTTTGTCATTTGGACGGGCTAAATGGAGCAGCTCTTGTTCTTTTTAAGTAGTTGGGAATCATGAGTTGAATGTCATTTTCTGAACATATCAAGATATTACAATGGATTATGATCTTGTGAACCTTGAATAGTTGAATTGGATGTGATCTTAGTTACTCGGCTGTGCATATTTCTGTGTCGAAATATGAATGAAATCAATGTGTTCTTGCTGAATTTTGAATTAGTGTGCTACCTACAGAATTTGCTGTTCTGCACTACTGTATAGCAGCATGGATGTCAGGACAAGTTCATTCCTGAAGGTGTATTCCTGACAGGGATACCATCAGGAAACACAAACCCAGGGCAAAATGTGGCCCGTCAGGAAACGCCTTCAGGAATGTGTTTCCTGACGGTTACCTTCAGGAATGTAGGTTGTTCCTGACAGCCTATTGCTGACGGGGGATTCCTGACGGTACAGGCAGGTTCCTGACGGGAATGGCTTATTCCTGACGGTTTTGGGCCGTCAGGAAAAAGTCAGTTTGGGGTAGTGCTATGGCTCATATATTTGAAAGCATCTACAGGGCACATACAGTTTGGAATAGTAAAGTGAACTCTGCGACATTGAAAGTAATGGCGATACCTGGAGCGTAGAAACTTGAGTAAGGAAAAATGTATCTGCAGATGCGTTTGTCTGACACCTCCTTGACATTCATGGACTTGAGATGGATCATGTAGATGTTAGGATACACATCAATGAAGATCACATCAGCATCTTCCGCATAGCCAACTGCCTCTGCTCCTATATCTTGAACCATACACGCCCCCACTACTTCCGGAGGAAGAAACTTTTTGAGATCAATGACCCTTTGATGTGTCCATGTCATTACCCCGTCAACGCTCACCACCTTTGACCACAGATGGAGATTGAATTCTTCAACTGCCGCCAAACCAAGCCATCCATCATCTGTCAGCATGATGACAATCTGTCTTTCGTAGCTTTCTAGCGCGTCGTATGGGAACTCCTCAGTTAAACCCAGCCTATGTTTATGTAAATCAAACTCAATGATGCTGGAGTTCTCCAACAGCCAGTAGATTGTGTTTCCAACCAGGGCCGTGGGCTTTGCCTGAACTAATGCATATGGCATAAGAATCGAAGTGATCTCACCCCAGACACCAGTTTCGGACGAGAAGACGCATGCGGAGGTGATGAAATCAACCTTGTTACTGAACACGAACACCACGAGGAACGGACACGAATGGCAGTTGCCGTCGTTGGCGTGGCCAGCCGCGCACAGAACCGCGCCATTGTACTCAAAGCTCCCATGGCAGGTCTGCGCGGGGAGTGGCAGGTAGCGCTCGTCGCCGGTCACGAGGTCCCAAACGAGCAGAGTCCCGGTGCGGTAGCAGTGTAAGAGGGCGCGACCGTGCCGGCAGTCGTAGGCCCACCAGTCATTGGGGCGCATCGTGGCGGTGGAGAGCGCGAAGCCGCCGGAGGTGGGGACGAAGAAGGGAGGCCCTCGCTGGTTGAAGAAGCCGAGCACGGGAGGCGTGCCGCCGTGGAAATCGCGGAAGCGGCTGAGGAAGCGGGGGTCGTGGACGAGGCTGCGCCAGTACTTGCAGACCAAGGAGGCGCGGAAGAGGTAGATCGGCTCCGGCGGGAGGCGCATGAGGATCTCCAGGAGGATATCGTCCGGGGGAAGCGGCGAGGCGGCGGCCGCCGGTGAGCTCGCCCGTGCCTCCATGGGTTCGGGGGGAAGTGGGCGTGTGTCGAGGGCTTTGGGCTTTGGGAGATTACAATAACTGGGCCGTGGTTTTTTTATTTTCTTTCTCGGCCATTGTCACTGTCGTGCTTCTCCATATCATCCGTACTAGCAAATTGCCCGTTATGTCTCAAAAAAAAAAAAAGCAAATTGCCCGTTCCCCCTCAAAAAAAAAAGCAAATTGCCCGTTCCCCTAAAAAAAGCAAATTGCCCGTAGTTGTTTCTCAAAGAAAAAAAGCAAATTTTGTTCCAATAAAAAAAGCAAATTGCTCGTAGCGAGGGTTTCGTCCAGGGCAGCCGCCGCCACTGCGGCCGCAAGGGAATTTCTGGTCCCCTCGCCTCCGGCTGCCATCTTGGCTGAGAGGTGGGTGACCTCGCATCTTCATGAATTCTATTTTTTTGCATCGTCTAGTGATCATTGTTTTTTGTGAGAATAAATTTACTTTCGTTCTTTTGACGGTGCCATAACATTAGAGTTTTCTGTCCTCGCAGATCTGATTACTCAGATCTGATGAGTTTATGTTGGTGTGTCAAACTTTTTTTGTTGGTTTGATTCTTTGTGGAGTTGAAATCTTTCATCGACATCATGGTGAAGATATTGTGGTCCGACGGCCTGCACTTCTAGGGGATCATCCCCGGTCCAAGTAATGTTCGTGTGGATCAAGGCTTCCCATCTTTTTGGATGGGCGACTCAAGGCGCTTTCAAAAACCATTATTAGTAATGTTCATGTGGGTGAAAGAGTGACAACATCGTTGCTCCAGTATAATTGTAGCCTCTTTACCAAAGTCTTTGGAATATTTCTTCTAGCGGAGATTGATACCTGGAAGAAGGTGCTTTCAACAGATTTCATTATAATTCTTAGTCATAAGAGTTACTTTGTATTTTCTTGGATTTTAGATCCAAATCAGTGTCACTGTAATTGATATGAGTATGAATAAAACTACAGATGTTTCTTAAAAAACAAATTACCCGTAGTTTTTTAAGAAAAAGCAAATTTCCCATGCGTTGCAACGGGAGCATACAATTTCTAGTTGTTCAACATTGATCATGTCAAACATATACCTTGAAGGTCCTCATACACATCAAATAGCATTATAGAAAAAAAAAAGGCCAGATCACTCTTCTTCCTTCACCCAGTATCTCCGCCTCTCCATTCCAATCCCGCTAATGGACTTCCACTCACACATAGTGCACTACTTACACTGCTACTGCCCTACACTGCTAATGGACTTAAGTTCTACACACGTGGGTGTGTGAATCCGTTCAGGGATAAGAAGAGAAGATCAGAATGTGTATTGCTTATATATTTACATATACTCAACCTATTCATGGTAATATCAATTAGATCATCACAAATCAAAACTTCAAAGTGAGTGAATCCATTCAGGGATAAGAAGATTAATCTGGCCCTGCAAAAAGAAAGGAAGATCAAACATGAGATTGAGGACTTGGATCTGGAGCACCACGTCATGCCATGGTGGCGAGGATGCAGCTTCAATCACCAATGCTTCCCTGACCGGAAGCAGCATCACCAGGAGAGGGACAAGATCAGTGTAGCCTACATGCAAAAGCATCATCGAAACGAAGAAGATGTTGTACCAGGCATCTACGGACTCCATAGAGAGGGAGAATCAGTCATGCACACAAATTGCGCCGCCGGATCGGATCACCCGCCATCGTGCAAATCAGGGTGGCGCTAGCGAAGAGGCTTGCAACAAACCGAAGGATCACGGATCGGAGCTTCCGCATGGGCTGTACACCAGCTCGCGGGCGGACAGGGTTGCGAGCTCGATCGTGGAAGGGGGTGGTGAGATCGATCACGGTAAGTTAATTGGGTAGGCTGTGCCATGCGCCATAAGTAAATTATTATATGGTATGTTAATCAATGAGCGGCGTACGGGAAGGTAGTAACGTGATTAGTGTCGTATGGGAAGGTTTAATTAATGTGATTGAACGACATATGGGAAGGTTTAATTAATGTGATTGGATGATGTATGGGAAGGTATTAATGTGATTGGATGATGTATGGGAAGGTTTAATCAATGAACGGTGTATGGTAAGATGGAGGGACATGGTGGGAGGGGGTGAACCGGCTGACGAAGAGTTTTGCCTGCCAAGAAAAAGGACACTACTCTTTTTTAAGTACTAGAGAAATGTTGCCTTGTGTTATCAAACATTGATTCCTTTCCATAGATTTGGTCTTTAAAGATTGATTAGAGATCATTGTGATTAATTCCTTTTCATAACGACATTACTAAATTTGGCAGATAAAAACCGAATTGAGTAGATCGCTGGGCTAAAAAAACCAGTTTAAATAAATTGGTGAGATAGAAAAATTGATAGGGAAGGTTTAACCGGAATGGAGGCGACACTACAAACTTACCATGGCGCAGGTCTGTGCCGATTCTGATAGTATGTCGAGCACAAAATAATAGTTTGGTCATAGAAAAAATGAAACAGAAGGGAAACCAAAAAAAGAACATAGAAGAAAACGAAAAATAAAAACGCGTGCACGCGTCAAATGGACCGGGTAACATTGATGATGTTTCGTAAGATTTGATTTGATTTGATTTGTATATGCATAGTGGAAGGCAGTGAAAGTTTGAATTTAGTTGAGATTTTATTAAGATTTGATTTGAATGAGTAATGCATGACGTTGTTTTGAAAATGTGATGATTTGATTAATTAGGTTAATGCACGCGTCAAATGGGCTGGCCCAAATTGGTTGCGCTTGAGCGAAAAGTCGCCTATAATACGCTCACGAACGTAATATAGGGTTGGTGGAAGGTGAGGCGACGCTACCAACCCCTTTTTAAGACTAGATAGAGATCCTTACGAGGGAGTGTATAGTTTGTCTAAAAAAATGAAAAAAAATACGAGGGAGTGTATAGTAGCGATTGATCTATTCTTACCGTAATTGTAAGGTGTCTATGAATTACCATGTGACCAGAGTAGAGGAAAGAATTACTCTCTCCGTAAACTAATACTCCCTTCGTCTGAAATTACTTACCGCGGAAATGAATGTATCTAGACGTATTTTAGTTCTAGATGCATCCATTTTTATCCATTTCTGTGACAAATAATTCAGGACAGAGGGAGTATAAGATCTTCTAGATCACTAAAATCTAGTGATCCAGCAAATGATCTTGTTACACAGCATAACCAGGATTAATAGCTCATGATGAATCAAAAGCGTCAAGAAAGACGTCCAGAAAAAGAATGATCAAGCATTGGTTTGCTCCAGGTCCAAACAGCCGTGGATGTGGATGTACTTCTGAATCTGAAATTCAAGCGCCCAAACTCTAATCCACGTAATAAAAGACTGAAGCATCCATAATCATGTGCTTCAATTCTGAACCCTGGAGAACATCTGCAGATTTTGCTTTCTGCTCCGTGTCAGCGAAAAGCACACTCATCTCACGCTACAACTTAAGTTTGCGGAGAGAAAATTTACATCACCAACACTTCCCTGGCATGGAGGATAGCAGCTGCCAGCACACTACCAGAGGTGAACTTTATGCATTATAGAACAGTGTTAGTACCGAAAGGAAAGAACATAATGTGACGGGTTTTTTTTTTGCGGTGGGGGAAGCCATAGGAATCTCAGATCAGTTCTACACGAAAACCTAACAGATTCAGGTGGGGATGCTCTCGCCCCCGGTGATTGTTCAAAAAAAAAGTTCCAAACGCGCATTATTGAAGGCACAAATGGGCAACCAAAGGGCAATAAAACTTGAACAGGCTCTTCTCATCAACAATATTTCATAGAATGAAGTACATTTTACCAAGCACCGTTGCAGTTGGTCAACATCTAGAGATCACTGAAGGCAACATCACACGATTAATTCCTGACGTCTTGCAAGTTGCAAGTTAATGACACATCTGTCAAGGAGTAGTCTGTTTACAGCCACATTGAGCTCTCCACATTTTAAGGCACCACCAACCAAAAGATTGAACATCCAGCATAAGTAAGTTCTTTCTGCGTCTTAAACAGCAAGAAAGAACAGAACCTGCAGCAAGCAACATCATCAGTGGAGCCAATTTTGGCAACTCACGGGGGGGGGGGGGGGGGGGGGGGGGGAATACAGAGAAAAGAATATCTGCAAGAACATGTAGAACACTCTACTACCAAGATTGCCAGTCAAGGGCAACACTTGATTTCTAGTAATACTTTTGGCTCAATACTCTATATGGTTAATAGCAAGTTCAGATTTATTGAACCCACACAGTGGGAACATGAGTTCATATCTGAAGATTAAACTGAAATCTTCCAGTCATTATGTTTTCTCAAATGCAGCCTCCAGCTCGTGACTGATGCAACTATACAGCAAAAGAATATTAAAAAAAAATGATAACTGTGCAGATCCAGGAGGGGTGTTTAACAGCTCCAACAGAAAAGGTGAATAAGGTCAAACTAGGCGATTATTCAAGGTTCTAGATGTATTGTGCGTAGAAAGGGATTTTCTTTATTTCTGCAGAGAATATCGATCCATGGCTTGCAAACAAGAAAATAGACATATAATAACAGAGGATGTCATATCACCTCTTCAACCAAAAAAGCATATCAACAGATGTAAGAGCACAGTCATCTCAACTGTTGTTCAACAGTTCAGCTTGATCTTTTCCACCACCAATGGTAATTCCTATGAGAAGAATGAGTCAATAAACTAGTGACAATTGTGGGCAAGAAAACAACTGATAAAAGGTGGCGACACTAAAATGAAGCGATTGTTATATATCTCACCTTGCACAAAATACTATCTTTTGCTACAAGGAACAATTACGAAATGACTAGTATTGCATAATTCAAAATAATTCATCAAGACATTCTACACCATCTACCTCAAAATGAAGGATGCAGTATTCAGTAATTTAGTACTTGACCAGGAAGCACTTTTAGAATTGTTTGGTGTGGGCCCATTCGTTGTTATAAGTCCAGCAAAAGAACAAATTTATATTGAAGTTTTGTATGCACATGATAGCGAAGGAATACCAGAATGAACGCCCATTTATACACTTCAGAACAAAGAATGAGGACCAGCGAATTAAGAAACTAAGTAACCATCCCTAAATCCCAAGTTCCCAACATAACACGAAAACCTTAAGCAATTGAGAGGGCAACATCAAGAGTCCATACATAAGAAGTCAGTTGCTTAAAGTGAAACAGAAAAGAGTCCATCATTGACTCGCTGATTGGTTGTATATTATGCAACACAGAAAGGTGGACTATTGGTCACTTTGGTTCCCTAATTTATCAACTCTCGTGAGTGAGCAAGATTACACTATCCAATACCACAACAAGGCAACAGGGACAGAACAATTATAAATGGTGCCAGGATAGAATCATAGAACCATATTGTTCCTCAAGAGTATGTTTACTGGTAAGCAAATCACCTTTTAACGGTGCCACATTGACTAAATATACAAGCCCAAACTCTATCAATAAACATAATGCTCACTGTTTGGATTTAAATGTATAGCCCAACTGAACATCAATATATTGATTTCTCCCCTGTAAGAAATAACTAGTTCATTAATACTCCCTCTGTATCAAAATATAAGACGTTTTTTGGTTTTGTGTAGGACATACAAAACGTCTTATATTTTGTTACGGAGGAAATATTAGTTATGAGAGAGTTAAATGTGAGGATGTGGGTCTTGATGAATAAGAACGCCAGGACTTTTTATACATCTTTGAGTTGTGAAAGGGCTATTTTCCACTCTGGCGTGAATGACTTGTTAGTAAACTGGTGCAACAGTGATAAGAAAACCAAATGAATGTGCAAATGCTACTAGAACCAGTAGCAACAGGAGGAGGATGCGGGAATCAATAATCAGTAGAGTGCAGAATATTAATGGCTCATATTTTAATAAGCAGTTGTTTCAAAAGAAGTTCCATGCAAACTTGTCATCTGTAATGTACTATGGCTCATATATTTGAAAGCATCTACAAAGTCAAAGCAGGTATAGTTTGGAAGATTAAAGTGAACTCTGCGACGTAGGAAATAATGGCGGTACCTG
Source organism: Elymus sibiricus (assembly GCA_039707655.1). Classification (NCBI taxonomy): domain Eukaryota; kingdom Viridiplantae; phylum Streptophyta; class Magnoliopsida; order Poales; family Poaceae; genus Elymus; species Elymus sibiricus. The sequence continues at coordinate 462,009,611 of CM077672.1, forward strand.
GAGCATAGAAACTTGTGTAAGGAAAAATGTATCTGCCGATCCGTTTCTCTGACACCTCCTTGATCGTCATGGACTTGAGATGGATCATGTAGATGCTAGGATACACATCAATGAAGATCACATCAGCATCTTCCGCATAGCCAACTGCATGTGCTCCAATATCTTGAACCATACACGCCACCACTACTTCTGGTGCAAGAAATTTTTTGAGTTCAATGACCCTTTGATGTGTCCATGTCACCACCCCATCAATGCTCGCCACCTTTGACCACAGATGGAGATTGAATCGTTCGACTCCGGCTAAACCAAGGCATCCATCCTCTGTCGGCATGATGATAATCTGATCGTAGTCATATGGCACCTCCTCAACTAAATCCAAGCTATGCTTATCCAAATCGAACTCAATGATACTGTCATTATTCAACAGGAAGTAGAGTGTGTTTCCAACCAAAGCCGTCGGCGTTGCCTGAACTAATGAATTTGGTATATGAACGGAAGAGATCTCACCCCATACACCGGTCTTGGACGAGAAGACGCATGCGGAGGTGATGAAATCTGTCTCGTTACTGAACACGAACACCACGAGAAACGGGCACGAATGGCAGTCGCCGTGGTCGGTGTGGCCAGCCGCGCAGAGAACCGCGCCACTGTACTCAAAGAACCCCTGGCAGGCCTGCGGGGGAAGCGGCAGGTAGCGCTTGTCGCCGGTCATGAGGTCCCAAACGAGCAGAGTCCCGGTGCGGTAGCTGCGTACGAGGGCGCGACCGTGCCGGCAGTCGTAGGCCCACCAGTCATTGGGGCGCATCGTGGCGGTGGAGAGCGCGAAGCCGCCGGAGGTGGGGACGAAGAAAGGAGGTCGCTGGTTGAAAAGCCGAGCACGGGAGGCGTGCCGCCATGGAAATCGCGGAAGCGGCGGAGGAAGCGGGCGTCGTGGACGAGGCCGCGCCAGTGCTTGGAGACGAAGGAGGCGCGGAAGAGATGGATCGGCTCCGGCGGGAGGCGGAGGAGGATCTCCAGGAGGAGATCGTCCGGGGGAAGCAGAGAGGCGGCGGCCGCCGGCGAGCTCATCCGTGCCTCCATGGGGTTCGGAGGGCTGGGGGAAAGTAGGTGTGTGTCGGCTTTGGGCTTTGAGAGAACATAATAACTGGGCCGTGGTTTTTTCGTTTCTAGACCTCTCGTCTACTACCCCTATATAAAAAACAAACATGAGAGGAGGCAGATCCAAGCAATAAGACCCGTCCATCTATAAGATCTAAAGGGACATCATCACCGACTGCCCGTCCTCCTCTGCTGCCCCCCGAATGCGAGCGAGGATCACCGTCGCGCCCGCCGCTCTCCTCTGCTGCCACACGGACGCGAGCGCGGGGTCGCCATTCGGCCTGCAACTCCTCCTCCGCTGCCACACGGACGCGAGATCGGGTCGGCTGCTGCCCCACTGGTGCGAGCGCAGGCTGCTGCCGCCACCGCTTCTCCACTCAGCCGCCGCCGCCGGTTGAGGCCCTCGCCACCAAGCCGGCAAACTTTCATCAGGTAAGAACTCTGAATTTCTACAACCTAAATTCAGTACGTGCTTCTGAATGTTGGCCTGCCAATTGTTATTGGATTCTTATATGTTCTCTGGATATATTAGTTGTTTTTTCTCCAGCTAGAAGAAAAATTCAGCACTGCCAAACCATCTAGAAATGCCACCAGAGATGAAAAAACATTAGGAGGTAGATGCACTAGAGGAGGGAGATGAGCTCCAGTTTGATCCCATAGTCTGTGTCATAACTTCATATCGATAAATTCTTTGCTCTCAAAGATTCACTATATAATTCTGGTTGACGGATTTTGTGTGGTACACTCAATAATCTTACGACAGATCTGTGTAACTAGATAATATTAGTTTCTTATTTACCTGGCAGGAGCTGGCAATGGCGGCGTCTAGGGTACAAGGAATGGAAAAGGATTTGTTGCAAAGGGACAGTGAGCGAGAGCACACCCAAGATGTACGAGGCACATGGAGCCAATGGTAATGAATGGCGAGAGCTTAATATAACTTACAAACAGGTTAAATCACATTAAGAACCATATATACGTTTAGGGAAAATGGATGGAGGTTCAAAGGTAAGATGATCCGTCCGAGTGCTTTGTGTATGAATGAAGAAATGGTTAACATGAGTGGCTGAATGGGTCAATTGAACAACAAGGCACTCTCATAGGAATTTGGAAATTGTTTGTCTCATATTTTGATGCGATGATACAGTGACACTTGTGTTGTACCAGTAATTGTTTTTTGCTCGGAGTTCTATACATCCATTCATGTTGAACTCATAGTTGATTTTTACTTTTTGTAATCTATTCATACAAATTCTTTATGTCGCATGATATGCTGAACCTATTGCTGTGCTTTTAAGGTGTCATGATTATTGTCCTTGCAAGTTTGGCATCTATTGTACATACACTATTTCAGCTAAATTTTTACTCTTTCATATGTAGGAAATCCTACTGAAATTTAGTTCTCTCTGCAATCTTCTACATTTCCTTGTCAGTTGAAAACACACAGAAAACCGTACTGTTAAGAGGTGTTGTCTCTTGTGCGTGGGTCAACCTTGACGGAGGGCGGCCGACCTCCTCCGGCAGTGGCAGCGGCCAGGTCTAGTTTAGTTGCCCGTTATCTTCAATTCATACCATGAAAACTCATTATCTGAATGATCAGAATGTTCCTTTCAGTTGAGTGCATGAGATTACTTTGGAAGCAACCCGCAACTTTCTTTGACATGCACAGTACTAAACTGGGAGGCACTGGGCGACTGATGCTTAGCTAACTCTGTTTGAAACTGACATTGATGTGAGTGGACACATGCTTGCCTACTTTATTCTTTTAGTATGAACTTGATTAGCATTTCATGGAAACATGATGTATGTGATATATTTCAATTAACAAGCTATGCGATTTTTCATTAGGCAATACAAAAAAATGTTGCTACACCTTATTTTCAGCAGTCATAAAATATGTATTCAGTTTAATTATTTTGATAGAATGCTCCTGTCAAGCTGCTAATGTGGTTGGGCAGAGAAAAAATATATATTGAATTTAGTTGTTTTCAACAGGCGGTGTGATTTATTATTAGTTAGAGGAAATACAGAAAAATGTTGGTAGGTATCTCGATTATCTTAGATGCCACTTTTTTCATATATTTTTCAACACCCATTTAAGATGTTACACGGGAGTGCACTTAAATGCTGAATAGAGTTCATGGTCGGAAAAATTGTCCCAAGCAAATTTGGGTTATACACGATTGCCGTTGAACCATTATAATATGTATGCCCCCGTTGCAACGCACGGCCAATTAACTGGTTTATTGATGGTTAATATTTCAGCAAAGCGTTGAATTGTACAATCCACGCGTTGATGGGGTGTGTGTCAAGAAATGAAAGACATTGCATTTTTCCTTATAATCTGGGATAAATAGAAATTTCTGCTTACAGTTTCTTGGCTGAAACCGTGAAAGAAGTTATCTTAGAATTTTTGAGCTCCTCTCTTTTCTTAGGATACGGCAAAACAAATGCAATAGAAGCATTGTTTCCCAAACTCCGAAGTTGTAGTTCAATGGTGTAATGACATATGATGTTTTTCTTCGCAACATGAAAGGCTGCAATAGATTGTTTTATTTATATATGGATCATAAATTAGTTTGGGTATATAATCGTTTGACGGTTTTATTGGGCACATATACACTTGAACTGCCGTGCACATGAACACTTGAACTGATGTGAGATGTCTTTTTTGCAAGGTAACTAACATGAAAGTTAATTAATCTGGATATGAATTCATAATTCAATACCCACATGATTTTCATAGGCTGCTTAGATCGAGACGTGCGTTGCACGTGCACGCTTACTAGTCAAAAAAAAAACACTTCCAAACCCCTGAAAGCATCATCACATTGACCACACATTAACCAATCTCAAAGGGATAATTAGTTTTATGCCCCTAGTTGTGTCATACTCAGCCGTTTTACCCCTAATTTCCAAAAGCCATCGGTTCTGTCCAAGTCACTTCGCTCCGATTATGCTTTTGCCCTTTGACCGTTTGACTGTCACTTTGAAAACTTCATAACAAATTCATACTAAATTAGAAAAATGCAAATAAGATACCAAAATGTTCGGAAAAACATCACCTATATGTCAATGTCATTTGCATTCATGACAAAAGTGTTGGAAAGTGCCCATCCGAGTTTTAGCTCTTATGATACCACCATGAACAATAAAATCTGAAAAAGTTCAAAAAATTCCAAAAAAAATTGGTGTCAAAGAATGACAAATCTTTTAAGTTCTTGCCAAGTTTCATCAGCGAATGACAGTCGTGGAAGTCATGGCAAAAAAAAAACAATCAGCACACCAAAATAGATTGTTTTTTTTTGCCACGACTTCCACGAATGTCATTCCCTGATGAAACTTGGCAAGCACTTAAAAGATTTGTCATTCTTTGACACCAAATTTTTTTTTGAACTTTTTCAGATTTTACTGTTCATGGTGGTATCATAAGAGCTAAAACTCGGATGGGCACTTTCCAACACTTTTGTCATGAATGCAAATGCATTGACATATAGGTGATGTTTTTCCGAACATTTTGGTGTCTTATTCACATTTTTCTGATTTAGTATGACTTTGTTACGAAGTTTTCAAAGTGATGGTTAAACGGTCAAAAGGTAAAAGCATAAGAGGAGCGAAGTGACTTGGACAGAACCGATGGCTTTTGAAAATTAGGGGTAAAACAGCCGAGTGGGACACAACTAGGGGCATAAAACTAATTGTCCCAATCTCAAAAGCATCCTCCCTCTACAACCGATTTAATCCAAAATCGACTCTAAAGTTGGTGGCGGATGTGAGTGGTGTCATCCTTCCCTCTCCAACCATCCATGACCAACACATTGTATCGAAGAAACATTTTGCCGACATCCATGGCATCGGTGATCGATGCCATTGTCATAGTCATGCTTCTCTATATCAGCTGGTAGCGACATACTAGTATGCTCACCGAGGGAGTATGATAACGATTGATCTATAGGAGTTCACAATCCAATGTTGATTGATGAGCAAATTATTCAATTTCACAAAATAAGTTCTTTGTAGTTTCATCAAATATAGTGACAAGGATGACAAAATCTTTTTTTAACGCTTAAGCCACCTTCATTAATCTTCTCTCAACATATGTACATAGATCAATAAAATATGAATTACATAACACAAAATATATATATAATTACAAACTATATTTGAATATAAATTTCATAATATGACCTATAGCTTGCAAAATTTCAAAAACATCGAGGCAAACAAACCGGTTAATTATTCTGCCCTAGGACCTCGGGCACAATCACAACGCACAAATAATACACGCTATACAGTCCCATGTACCTTCTAGACACTCATTGCAAAGTGCAAGAAAACTCAACTCCATTATATATATCATAAAATCAACATAAGAAAACACCAATTACATATATATACAACATTCAATGTCGAGCGTCTTCTCTTTCGCGCTCCTCGATAACCTTGCTATTGTTGGAGAGAACTTTTTGAGCTTCCACCTTCATAGAAATGACGTCACCGCTTGCAATTTTACTCTAACACCAGTGCATATTCTTACCGTAATTGAAAGGCATCAAGGAACTACCATGTTACCAGAGTAGACGAAAGGTTCTCAAGGCAAACAATAACTTCAAGTAAATACTACAAAAACTTAAATAAAAATTTGTAAAAGTCTACATGTGTAATTGTTTCAATCATTTCTATGGATACTACATATTCATATAAAAAATCCACTAAAAAAACAAACTCAATACTTTCTAAAATTGAAGTCATTAAAACTTGAGTTCTACATAGGTCGCAATGGTGCTTTTTTAATGAAAACAAAATGCAAGAATTACCATGTGACTAGAGCTAGCAAAGAGGAAAGGTTCTGGGGACAAACTTTAACTTCAAAATAAATATTAAAAGTTCCTAAAATGTAAAAATTTACACATGTATTTTGTTGAATCATTTATATGGGTATTCATAGATTTTTTTTCTCCGCAAAAACTCAATACTTCCCTAAAATTTTCAAACATTAAAACTTGAGTTCTACATAGGTCATGATGGTGCTCTTTTTAATGAAAAAATATGCAAGAATTACCATGTGACTAGAGCTAGCAGAGAGGAATGGTTCTCGGGACAAATTTTAACTTCAAAAAGAAATGTAAAAAAATACACATGTATTTTCTTGAATCATTTATATGGGTATTCATAGAGTTTTTCCCCTCGGGAAAAAAACTCAATACTTGCCAAATTTGCAGACATTAAAACTTGAGATACACAGGTCGCAATAAGAGCTTTGCTACAACCACGGGGGGTTATGGGTGTTTTACGGGGCTGGGCTGACGTGGGATATGGTGAATGGTAATTAGGTGAAGTGGCTCCCCCCCCCTGAAATTCACGCGGGGGGTTTGGGGTGGGTGGGTGGGGGGGGGGGGGGGGGATTAGTGAGGGGGAAAGGAAAGTCTGTTGGTTCCGTGACGATCAGTCCATGCGTCTAGCATTTTTGTCGCAATAATGATTCTTCTTTTTTTTTTTAAATGCAGGCCCATGCATGCTACCTAAACATTTTACATGTCTATTTTTTCCTGATTATTTTTCACATTTAGAAAACTTCTTTTTCGCAGATCAAGCTCATTTGCGATGTATGCGGATTGGCGCACAGGATTGACTGGAAAGATATCTTCACTTAATCCATTGAAGTTTCTCTACTGACATAGCTATCCAATAGTAGATGGAAATGCTTTTCCGAAACTAAATTGCCAGTAATTGGTAGGTCCGATTCAGCCACTGAACTACTGTAACAATGCCAGCCAGCACCTTGAAGATGACCCATACTCTAAATCCGACTGAAAAGTAAAAGGCAATCAAAGGGTTCACAAGTCTGAACCCTCAAGAGTCCAGAACACCTGAAGAGTGAACTTTCTGCATTGTGGTATCGGCGAAAGCATCTGCATCTGAAGCTAGAATTCTAAGTTGCTGGAGAAGTTGCGTCACCACTTAGCCTGGAATGAAAGATAGCAACTGCCATACTGTCATGGCATCACATCAAAGCATTAGGAATTCCAGAGTTGAACCTTACGATCGTCGTCCTCCCTGAACCAGCCCCCCCCACCGTACGTGGTCGCGTGAACAGCAGCTTTAGCGATGTCGCGAACCACACAGACATGGACTGCAGGTGCCGCCTCTCACTATGCACATGAATCATATATACTCATTTAGCTCTCAAGTATTTGCAAGTAATGTGGCAGCTGAACATTGAGTTCCCCCTATGCAGTATCAGTAATGGAAGAAGCAGCAGTGTGTATTCTGTCTACTGCAACAATGCCAACCATACTGAAACTTATTGTTCTCTCTCTCAAAAAAAAAAAAAACCATCAAGTGGTTTACAAGTCTGAACCCTCAAAAATATCTGAAGAGTTGGCCTTCCGCAGATAGAATATCAGTCAGAGCATCACATTAACGCATTACATAACTTAGTGTAACAGACATGCCCTCACGTCATATAAAGAAAGCAAGGACAGAGGCCAGGCACCACGCTACAGGATCAGCAGATTAACTATAAATCTCTTAAAGAAAACCTAGCTAACAGACCGGTTCAGCACAAGACATGCCACGTAGCATTACTAATGGCAAAAATGGAGACACCAAAGGCCAAACAAATGTCATCTTTTACAGATTTTTTTTTACGAAGTATGACGTTTATTTTTGCTACCACCGGTGCAGTTGGTTAACGCCAAAAATATCACTACGGATAACATTCCGTGATTAATTCCACATGTTTGCAAGTTAACATCACATTACTCGAACATTGAGGGTTAGGCAGTTACGGCATCACCAGGCAAAAGGTTGAAGAACCTGCATAAAGTTCTTTCTACGTCATAGGTACATGCATAGCATGCATTCTCATCAGCAGAGGCAATTCCAACTTCTCGTAGGGACCAGAAGTCACAGCAAACAATATCTGCAAGTTCAAACGGTAATAGGAAAATATTTTCTACGAGAACAATCACTGTCTTTTCTGAAATGCAGACTTCAGCTCATGATTGATGTACAATATAAATATTATATATTCGAGAATGATATAAACTGACTGACATGATAAATTGCATCAAAGGTAGCACATCGGCATAATGAGGTGTGCAGATCCTGGGGGAAGTGGCTCACAGCTCCAAGAGAATAAAAAACATAGTTAAATAGCGGTACCCTGCTCAAACAGCTATACCACGGCTATAGCGCGCGGGGTTATAGCCCGCTATTTGATAACCTTACCGGACAATTGTACATGAATACCATTTAGCGGCACCCTGCTCAAACTGCTATAGCGTGGTTATAGCGAGGTTATAGCCGGCAATTTAAAACTTTGGAAAAAACAAACACACTCTTGGAGATATAGCAATGTAAGGCTAGAGAAAGATAAGTAAAGACCTCTCTCTCACAGACTTCTGTGTAACAATGGGAATGCAGTTCTTTACCATTTCAAAGAATATTTATCTGTTGAATCACAGAAATTATCGAATCACGCAAGCGAAACAATGTACATGTAATAAAGATATTATCACATCAACTCTTACACCAACAAAGAGTGACAGCAGATGTGAAAGGACAGTCATCTCAACCAGCCGTTCAACAATTTAGCTTGATCATCTCCACCACCAGCAATGATTCCTGTGAGAATAATGAGTCAAAAAACCAACGACAAGTGTGGGCAATGAAACAAACGAGAAGAGCATTTACTACAAGATTAGGAACAATTAAGGAATCACATTTATATGTAACACCACATCCACTCACGGATTGGCACTAGTTACTCATGCCTGCTCTCTAGACTCTAGAGTCTAGACTGGACGCACTGACCAACACAAATCTTACCGGCACACTTTGTCATGAGTGTGGCATTGCCCATGTTGAACTTGAAAACCATGAGGAAAATACCGGTGCTCCTTGTTGAGGAGGCATCTGCTGCCCCTGGGGCGCTTGCTGCTGTGGCTACGTTACGTACGCCGGCATCGGCTGAGGTTGACAAGCTGATTTTCAAAACATGATTATGTTCTCAACTTTTTATTCCACATCTTCGAAGGCATGCCCAAGTTTATGGGCTCAAACGGACCTTGACCACGCCTCCCAGTCTCTGTGGTGTCCTCCACGTCTAGCTTCCATCCAGCCATAAGGTTGTTTCTTAGAGATAAAAAAGGACAGACCCAATGCTAGGAGCTCTCGCGTCAGGTGGGGTCTGGGGAAGGATTATATAAGGCAAGCCTTACCCTTGCACAGTGCAATGTAGAGAGACCGCGTCGAACCCAAGACCTCTTGGCACAAGTGTTTGGTACTTCACCACTGCGCCAGCCTGTCCTTCTTGTTTCTTAGAGACAGATGAAAGGGAAATATTTCTAAGCCAAAGGTACCCACTTGCACACATATTCAAAATCCAAGCAAAATTATTAACTCCGGAAAAAAAAAATCATCGACAAGGCCTAACAAAACAGATGTTAAACCACAGCGAGCCGGTGTAATCTACCTCTCCAATCCAAACATTTTTTTATAAGAAAATAACTAATGGTTGGAGAAACCAAGGATTAAGCCTAAGGCTATGGGGTCATTGGTGATTGTTGACTAAGGGCTCATTGTTGTCGATAAGTTCTACAATGGTGTGTGTGGATAAGGTTAGGCTGACCTCACCGTCAAGGACGTAATTCCTATCCAGATGAACGATGAGGCTAGAAGATTGTTGGTCTGCCTCGTTGGGCATCTGCACGGTGTAGGAATGATGGTTGGGAAAATGCCTATGTGGGGCGTGTTTTCTGGAGGCCTCTTATTCATATTGGAAATGTCGGCTTGTAGCTCATCAAGGCACTCCCGTGTGTCTTTGACCTAGTACCAGAACCTGTTAGTGTACTTACTAGCAACATTCATACTCTCTTGAAGTTCCCGCCTCTCCTAGGCATGACCGAGTGTCATTAACAAGACCAGACAATAAACTCTATTCTTCTCCACATTGTGCTTGGCCTGCCACATCATTATGACATGCCATAGATCCATGTTGTCTTACTGCAGTTCATCTATCCTCTCCAGAGCGGTAACTAACTTCTTCATGTTGTTTTGAGCATCTCCTCCCAACCATCAGTGACATAGTTGTAACCATCCCTGAGTGTGGTTGTTTTCTCCAATTGGCTGGCAGAGCGAGCAAGTAGCTTCAAGAGAAGCCTATGGAAGATATGAGGGAGCTCTCGGTCTGGGTTACTTCAATGGGTTTCCCTTTCTCCGCATCATAGGGATTAGCAGAGGGGTGACAGGTGCAATTGGGGTTTATATGTGGAGAGTGCCCTCCAACAATTCTCTGTGGCGATGAAAATGCATAGGATTCGTTCTTCCTGAAACCACTGCTTGGGCCAATCTGTATGGTCGCTTGGGTCCAAGTCTTCCCGTAACCATTCACGTAACTGTGTCTGGTGAGATTTGATGGTGGATAATCCATGTAAATATGCATCATGGTCAGATCTTTGCCAATGGGGCCAATGTCCTTCATGTTCGGGTACATATATTGGGGTTTCATTTCCATCTATAGGGTTTAGGAAATTTTTCCAAAATAAATGTAAGTCATAGATAAATAACAATAGAGAAAATCTTATGTAGTTTTTTTAAACAGGTTTAACTAGACGACATTAATTCCTAGTTTTGATTGACGGTGTAAGCTAAATCTATTCTTATTTTAGAAAAACATTAGTTTTTCTTTCTGGTTGACTTGGATTTTTCGGGGGCAAAACTGTTAACTAACATTGCGTAAACCCTTTAGATGAAAACAAAACCCCAATATGTGTACCCGAACATCAAGGATGCCGGTCCCATTGGCAAGGAGCTGGGCAGGATGCTTAGTACGTGGATTATTCGCTAGCAAATCTCTCCGGACATTATTACATGAAATGCTTACCGGACGACTTGGACCCAAGTTGTTCTATAGATCTACCCACACCGAGGCTTCGGGAAGAATGAATCTTATGCATTCGCCATCCATAGAGAATTCTGGGAGAACCTTATACACGTCGTGGTGAAGGAAAGATTTCCTAATGTTGGCGACATCCAGCACCACTCACCCTTCTGCTACTACCCACGCCGTGGAGAAAAGGACAACCCCATTAAAGTAATCAAGACTAAGAGCTCCCTGAGCACTGCCATAGACCATCTTTCGAAGCTACTTGCCGGCTTTCCTAAACAATTTGAGAGAACAACCACACTCAAGGTTGGTTGCAGCATTGTCGCCGATGGTTGGGAGGAGATGCTCAAGGACACCAAGGAGTTAGATACCGAGCGAGGGATGATAGAGGAACTACAGCAAGGCAACCAGGATCTCCAACAGGTCATAGTGATGCAGCACACCAGACACAACATCGAGAAGGACATAGCTTATCATGCCATCTAATTAGTAGCACTCCGTCACGCCCAGGAGAAACGAAAACATCAAGAGTCAGGATGTTGCTAATAAGTACATTGACATGTTCTTGTACTAGGCCAGGGACACACGGGAGTACACCAAAGAGCTACAAGTCGATGTTTCCATCATGGAGAAGAGGCCATGCCCCAGTCCAAAAGACACACCCGTGTACCATTAAGAAGCAAAGGAACTTCCACATCCATCATTCCTACACTATGCAGATGCCCACCGAGGAGGAGCAACCATCTACATATCCCATCGTTCGTTTGGATAGGAATTATATATCTGACGGTGAGGTCGCCTTAGCATTACCCACGCCCACCATTGGCACAAACAACGCGAGCCCTTAGTCGACAATCACCCACGATCCCACAACCTTAGGCTTTATCCTTAGTTTCTCCGAGCAATAGTTATTTTCTTAAAGGTACATTACATGGCTCGACGTGGTGTAACTATATCTTTTCTTAGGTTTCCTCAATGATTTTTTTTAATGTTAACAAATTTCTTTTGGATTTTCATTGTGTGATTGTATGCAATTTGGTACATTGGGCTTAGAAATATTTCCCTCTCGTTTATATCTGAAAACATACCTTATGGCAGGATGGACGCCGGATGTGGTGCATGTGGAGGACATCGTAGTGGTCGCGGAGGCTGAGGAGGATCAAGGTCCGTTTGAGACCGTATGCTTGGGCATGCCACTTGAAGATATGAAAGGAAAAGTTGAGGATGTCGTCACTGTTTGAGACGACGAGGAGATACCACCGGGTTTTGAAAACCAGCCGTGTCATACACAGTAGCAGCAGAGGCGGGCACTCCGAGGTAGAAGATGTCGCCTCAACAAGGAGCATCAGTATTCCTATAGGTTTCAACTTCCACATGGGCATGCCGCAGATGCCACAATGAGAACAAAGTGTGCCTTAAGACTTGTGTTGGCCTGTGGGGCAATCTAGAGCCTAGAGTAACTACTTGACAATCCGGGTATTAATGGTTGGGGTGTTACATAATACAAGATTTGAATAACTCACCAGGACATCATACGCCATCTACCTCAAAGCGAAGGATATGGCATTCGGTAATTTACTTGACCAGGAATCATATTTAGAATTGTTTTTGTGTGAGCTTATTTGTTGTTATAAGCAAAGCAAAATAACAAGGCATACACACAGTTAGGTTTCGTGCACAACACGGGCGAAGCATTACCCAAAAGTATGCCCTTCTACTCGCCTGAACAAAGAATGTTGAGTACAAAATTAAGAAACAAAAGGACCACCCTAAATCCCAACATAGTATGAAGCTTAAGCAATTAACACAGGTCATTGTTGACATTAAAATTCACTGGCTTGAAGTAAAAGTGAAAAGATTTATGCAATAACTGAAGAAAGGTAGATTATCAGTCACTTGTTCCTCCATTGATTAAATCTCATATGTAGTGTTTTTTTTTTTGCGAGGATATATGTAGTGTTTATATTAGCCAGTACCACAACAAGGCCAGAGAAGAATAGAACGACTATAAGTTGCTGCTGGGAAACAGCTATGTTGTCCATTAAGCCATTTCAGTGTATGGTAAACAATGCACCTATTAAACGATGACACATTCACTAAATTGACAAGCTTCCTGGCTGTTTAGATCTAAATATGTATGTCCCAACAGAACATCAAGAAATTGCCATCTCCGTGGTACAAATAAACTAGTCCATCATTAATTATGATACAATAAAATGGTAAGATTTGGGTCTGGATTCACAAAACATGTGAAACGCTTGCAACTAAGAATGACAGGACTTTTGAGTTGTGAAAGATTATAAGAATTAATTTTTCACTCGTGCATGAACGATTTATCCGTGAAATTGGACCAAGGATGACTACCTCAATAAGAAAACCACATTAACGATCAGAATATGAGAATCGCCAAGGATGCGGAAATCAATATTCGCAGAGTGGATGGTTCGGGTTCATCGTTTAATAATCAGTTCTTTCGAAAGAAGTTTCATGAAAACTTGTCCTCTATAGTGAACAATTGCTCATATACGTGAAAACATCTAGTACATGGTGTATACAGTTTGGGAGATTAAAATAAATTATGCACCATGGAAAACAATGGAAATACCTGGATTGTAGAAACTTGTGTAAGGATAAATGAACCGGTAGATCCCTTTTTGTGACACCTCTTCAATCTGCATTGACTTAAGATAGATCATGTAGATGCTAGGATATACACGGATGAATATCACACCTGTATCTTGAGCATAGCCAACTGGCGCCACTGGAACAATGCACGCTTCCATTACTTCTGGCACAAGAAACATCTCGAGATCAATGGATCTGCGACGTGTCCATGATACAACCCCATCAATGCTAGGTACCATTGACCACAAATGGAGACTGAATCCATCAACTCCGGCTAAACCAAGAAGTTCGTCCTCTGTCGGCATGATGATAATCCGACGGTAGCTATGTGGCACGTCCTCAACTAAACCCAAGCTATGGTTATCCAAATCAAGACCAATGATGCTATCGTTATCCAACAGCGAGTAGAGTGAGTTTCCCACTAGAGTTGTCGGCTTCTCCTTGACAAATGAATCTGGTACATGAATCGAAGTGGTCTCACCCCAGACGCTGGTCTCGGACGAGTAGACGCAGGCGGAGGTGGTGAAATCAACCTGGCTACTGAACACGAGCACCACGAGGAACGGACACGAGTGGCAGTCGGCGTGCCCAGCCGCGCACAGGACCATGCCGTTGTACTTCAAGCTCCCCCGAAGGGCCTGCTCGGGGTACGGCATGCAGCGGTCTTCGCCGGTCACGAGGTCCCGGACCAGCAGCTTCCAGGTGCGGCGGCTGTGGAGGAGGGCGCGGCTATTGCGGCAGTCGTAGGCCCACCAGTCGGCGTGGGACATATTGGCAGCGGTGGAGAGCACGCAGCCGCCGGAGGTGGGGACGAACAAGTTGCCTCCCTGGTTGGTGAAGAAGCCGAGCACCGGAGGCGTCCCGCCGTGAATCTCACGGAAGCGGCGGAGGAAGCGGGCGTCGTGGACGAGGCTGCGCCAGTGCTTGGAGACGGAGGAGGCGCGGAAGAGGTAGATGGGCTCCGGCGGGAGGAGGAGGAAGATCTCCAAGAGAAGGTCGTCCGGGAGAAGCGGCAGTGCATGGCAGCAGAGGCGGTGGCGAATCGGCGCCGCAGCGGCCGCCCGCGATCTCGCCCATGGTTCTTTTTTTCATAATATATCGGGGAAAAATTTGCTAACGATGGTTCGGGGTTTTTGGTTTTCTACCCGAAAAGAGACGGGTTCAGTTCCAATTCCACTTGTCATCGCACGTGAGGAGTGTCCTGAAGTGTACGTGACTCTGTTCAAAAAATATATTTATTCGCCAGATAAATTTTGAAAATTTCAACATTAATTTGAAGGCACTAGGATCATGTCCAACCATTTATATGCGAAAGAAAAAAAAACATATGTTGTGTTGAGCTCCTTCTCTTTTCACTCTCCTCTTGAACCCACTATAGCGCCCGTCCTCTGCAACTAGCTTGATGATATTCGGGGGTTTTGGTTTTCTACCCGAAAAGAGACGGGTTCGGTTCCAATTCCACTTGTCATCGCACGTGAGGAGTGTCCTGAAGTGCACGTGACTCTGTTCAAAATATATATTTATTCGCCAGATAAATTTTGATTTCAACATTAATTTGAAGGCACTAGGATCATGTCCAACCATTTATATGCGAAAGAAAAAAAAAACATATGTTGTGTTGAGCTTCTTCTCTTTTCACTCTCCTCTTGAACCCACTATAGCGTCCGTCTTCTGCAACTAGCTTGACGATGTTCAGTTATAATATTTATAATATTTTTCTTTTTGATTGAAAGTAAGCGACCGAGAGGGCCTTCGTAACTACTATATACTTAATAATAAAAACCTAAATTCTCATCTTTGTTGCACATCCTCTGTTCTAACAAGTGAGCTAGGCTTACAATTGACAATCATCATGCCATGAACGATGGGCAAAAGCTCTTGCATAGCGCTCTCTACAATTTTTATGGTGACGTTTGCCTACCAATATAGTCAAGAACGCACTGCTACATGCCCTCACCCACAATTATAGACGGCGAGGCTTTGAGAGTGAGCACATGCACAATACATAGTGATGTAGCCACTTTGAGTTGATAATAGTACATGGTTATAGTGGAATGCCTTTTTGATCCAATGAGCCTGGACTTTGGAAATTTCAAAATTACAATATTCAAGTTCCAAAAAATCTGAAAAAAAATATGTACATATGGATGTAATATATGTACATACAAAATGTTTATGCAACACATGTTTTTACATATGATTATACCGTTTGCTACTACAAATCCACAAAATTATCCTTTTTAGTAGCTCACATGCTAAATTTCTCGTACTAAAAATTTCTATACATGTAGAATTCATCCATTATATACATTTTTTATATATTTTTAATAAACAATTAAATATAATTTCTACTTCAAAAAATTCAAGCTCACACCCGAGCTCCAAATCACCTCACTCATTATTATAGGTAATTTAAAGGTGAATATACAGATATGGCTACCTCACAAACGGCAATTTTTAAAATGAACATTTAAAAACATCAAAAATATATGTAAAGTTCCACACGAGCAAGTTATATGTTTTCATATAAATTTTGCCTTCGCGCGTTAAACAATTTAAAAAAAAAAGAAACTCGGTGCTCAAAAATTATTTTCACATAGGCAACAACAATAATAATATTTTTTCCTCGATATTTGCAAGAACATGAATGATGATATAATACCTTTTGGATGCTAATCCCTGGCGAACGGTCGCTAGGAGGGATGGCAAGGGCGAACGCCTCGGATGGCATTTTGTGTGGCTGGGGGTGGCATTTTACAAAACTGCCATGGCATTTTGTTTAATTTGCGGGGAGTTTTTGGCAAAAAACTGCAACCGTGAGATCAAGATCAAACGGGTTCGCTGGGATCCCACCCATAGCGAACGTTTGCCAGATATCTCAACCGTACCTTTACAGAACGGAGGTTTATTGATTTATTCGACAAAGGTTACAATAACGCTGAAGTTATCCAACAAGAGCTCTGAAACATAATTCTGACATATATAAGCACTTGCGTCTGTTTTTGACACTTGGAGACTACTGTTCTTTTGCAGATTGGCAGCAGGTAACTAAAGAGGCAATCTACACAGACTGGATGGAGGTAGTACTATGACAGAGGCAGTCTACCAATATATTAGTGAATAATCACAATCTGGCGAGAGCGAGACACGACACGCACGCATCTACTACTGCACGATGCTGTCGCCGTAGAGGGCGGCGAACGCGACGTCGGCCTCCTCCCTGGACCGGCCACGCCGCCGCGGCCGCGTGAACGGCAGCGTCAGCGACGTCGCGAATCGCGCGGACATGGACCGCCGGTGCCGTGGGGCCGTCGTAGTCGCCGTCGCCGCCGACGGCGGCGACAGCAGCGCTGCCGACGACACGCCCGCGAAGGTCCAACGCGCCGACGTCGAAGCGGGGCAGGTCCACCGCGCGCCGCCGCTGGCCGCAGCGCGTGCAGAGGCGCCGGGGGGCAGCGCGAGCCTCGGAGGCAGCTGCAGCGGCGCCAACGAAGGTGGCGCTGTGGCGGCGGCTGCGTGGCCTGCCGGCTGCTTCGGGATGCCCGGCTGGAGCTCCCACTTGAAGGGGACCGAGCCCGGCGTCCTGAACGACGGCAGCTCCTCCATGGACGCCATTAGTTGCCTCTAACGGACGGTGTGAGCTCTCAAGTGTGGTCGACTGAAGGAAAGCGCAATAATGCAGAGTGCCATGCCGTGCCGTGCCCGGTGGTTTTATATCGCCATCGTCAGAGAAGATCACTTTTGCAGATTGAACCTTGGGGTTTTATTATTGTTGGAGTTGATTCCTATTTGGACCACCTTTTTGTCATGATCCGATAATTGTATCACTCCATTTTGGATTTTACAATATATTCTGATTCGTAACATCATATTTCATAATTTTGTCCGCTACACACTATATTTTGGATTCTATGATGTATTCCAATTCGCAATGTCACCATATTTTTATAATTTTGTCAGGTGCGAACTACATTTTGAATTCTACAATATATTCCGATTCGCAACATATTTTGTTTTGGGGATTTTGGCCTTACATCACACCATGCTCCTATGCGCATCCTATCCCTTTCAAAGGGAGGTAAAGAAGGAACAAAATACTAGGGTCACTTGGAGTTGGAGGTAAAGAAGCTCGTAAACAGCAAGTGAAAATGTGCCTCCGAGTTGGGTCGGGGAAAGAAAAGATTAGTTCTCCCTGTCATGATGAAAAATAAAAATGTGGTACAAATGAGTATTATATCTATCCAAAATACGGTGCAATGTGTCACTCTGAGGTGGTCCAAATCAGAATTAACTCTTGTTATTGCTACAAATAGAGCCGACATGTACCATCGACGATAGTGATACATAAATGCTCAACATGATACGGATAATCCATCGATGTATACAGAATAAAATTAGTAACTGACGTTTCACACGTATATCCTTGCCAATTGGTGCCACGCAGCTAGTCGACATTGGTGTCGTGTTCAAAGCTGTCGATTCGGATACCACCAATGTCGTCGTCAGAATTAAGCACCAGGGGCCAACGTAATGAAACAGTTGTAGACCAAGCTTGGACCCTTGATGATGGCCAAATGATGAGAGCAATAGCATCGACCTGCGAGGAGCCGGCGACGAAGCGAGGAGAAATGCAAGGACTGAACTGCAAATACGAAGGTGTTGATTAAGCAGAGGAGACAAGTCCAAAACTGTATTGTATTGATTATTTAGCATAGTAATACAGCGAGGAACAAGCTGTTTGATGTGTACGGCCAAATTAAGAGACACAGACTAATGACTGTTGTTGTTTTGCTCCAAGTGTCGTCTACCTGATCACTCAAGCTAAGTCCCACTGGCATCGCCGGCCGGACTTTATATTATTCTGTTCTCATCTGTTTTTTAGGCAGATATATACAAAGCTCTCTTAGCTAGCCAACTGATTCCATGGCATTTTGTTAGGGAAGCATTACATCAGTGATTCGTCTTTTTTAGAAGAAATCACTGTATTTCTCTGATTGAGACAGAAATTTCGAGGCCCATGCAAAGTTGGGCCGGATCAGGCCAGGCTGGATGGCCTGTTCGGCCCGGTGGTAGATAGGCCCAACTGGACCTCTCGGCCCATTCATCAATCAGTACCTGAAATCCTGAATGCATCATGACAAAGTCACAGCGACAAGCAATATCTAGTGACGAGTCCACAAGACATACATAAATAAAGTAATATCTTATGTATGCACAACAAGTTTTGGGATGTAAATAATCTCAGTCACCTCCAATTAAGTTTCTCTGGACAACTCTTTCCACAAGTGCTACATATCAATGCCTGGACTTACTTTCCGATATCAATACATGAATTTAACATGTGCAGGCTCACAAAATTAACAGCAATCTCCAAAACCGTGGCCTTTTGTTTTGCAACACTGTTTCCACAACAACATGGCAACAGTGATTTATTTTTTATTTTGACGAGAACAGTTATTTTTTTAGCGAAGCATCAGTGACTGTTTGTTTTATTTTTCAGAAGAAGAAATCAGTGATTTTTTTTCTCTGATTGAGACAGAAATTCGAGGCCCATGAAAAACTGGGCCGGGCCAGGACAGCCTGGATGGCTTGTAGGGCCTAATGATGAATAGGCCCAACTGGATTAATCGACCCATCCAGCTAGAAGCTCATCACCCAATAGTCCAATACCTGTGTCTCAAAAAAAAAAACCAATAGTCCAATACCTAAATATATTTTAGCCACTCAAAAAAAAAACCTGAATGCATTTTGTAAATAAAGCATACCAATGCCTGGATTTACTTTTCGAGATCAATACATGAATTTTAATATGTTCAGGCCCACAGGATTAACAACAATTCCCAAAAGCAGAGACCACAGGCTTAACAAACACATTGGCGGACAGGAAGCGTAAGCGTATGCATATTGCGTAGGCTCCCAAATTCATCCTTTTCTAATGAGAAGTTGGAACTGGAGTGTTCTCACCTTGTTGACTTCAAAGGAAAACTTGCCCTCCAACCAGCCAATCTGCGATGGTTCCTTGCCCTCCAACCAGCCAAGCCAATCACCTTGTTGATTACTTCGTTCCCTGAAACAAGAGACATTATAAATGAGGTTAAAACTGCATCTTCAAACAAAACCTTCGACAGTGACAAAGGTACTTTATTTGTCGAGTGGATGACTTCCGGTGTTCATGCTCGAATTCTTTTCTCCGACAGTAAGCATCGATAGTGATGTTCGGTTAAAAGAAAGAGGCGTCACATCTCAAAACGAAAACAAAAGAAAGAATGAGGCAACACGCCCAAGAATTAGGGTCAAGGTCTCCCCTGCTGGTATGATTAGTGATATCATTTGTGGTACTTCAACTAACACCTTATCGCTTGAGATGCAGTGAGCAGAGCACCATACCAACTTGTGTTTACTTATTTGCAGGCACAAACCTACTCCAAATCAGTTTAACATGGTCTAGTAGACCAGTGTGCTGTTTGCAGACATGTAACATGAGTAATCAGCGTCCAGCTATGCTGGTTTTCATAGTTAGCATTTTCCTCCCAGCAGTGGCAACGCTGGCCGGAGCCTCTTCCGGGCGCTCCGTGTCGCTGCCAGGCTGCCCCGACAAGTGCGGCGACGTGCCCATCCCATACCCCTTTGGCATCGGCGCGCACTGCGCCGCGACCGGCCTGAGCAGCTACTTCAATCTCACCTGCAATGGCACGATCGATCCACCGCGGCCAATGGTCGGGAATGACGAGGCAGTGGTAGAGATCACCGGCATCTCGCTGGAGCACGGTGAGATGCGCGTGCTCAGCCCTGTCAACCACATCTGCTTCACTTCGGAGACCACTTTCACCAAGTTCCTCGGAGGGTATGAGCTGCAACCCACGCCCTTCCTCCCCTCCCCGTCGCGCAACCACTTCACGGTGATCGGTTGCAACACGCTGGGGCTCATCAGTGGCTACAAGGGCACCGCGAGCCAGTACGTGGCTGGCTGCTACTCCTACTGCGAGGGCGTCAACAACACGACTGAAGGCGCGCCATGTGCTGGGATGGGCTGCTGCGAGGCTGCCATCCCTGCCAACCTCACCTCCTTCGGGGTCAAGTTTGAGATGAACCAGAGCAAGGTGTGGGGCTTCAACCCGTGCTTCTACGCCATGGTGGCGGAGGTTGGGTGGTACAACTTCAGGCAGCAAGATCTCATCGGCAGACTTGGGTTCGTTGATGATCGAGCCTCGAGAGGTGCCCCTGTTGTCGCTGACTGGGCCATTAGGAACGCCTCATGCCCGGAGGAGGGGAAGGATACGCCTAATGACTACGCCTGCATCAGTGTCAACAGCTATTGCGTGGCTGCAAACAATGGTCCAGGGTACTTATGCCAGTGTTCCAAAGGATATGAAGGCAATCCTTATCTTCAGAACGGCTGTCAAGGTTAAGTATCTACTCAATTTTAACTTCTCTAGTTTTCCAGGGATAGTTCTCTGAAAACTGATGCAATTCTAAACCATATCTCAGTGTTAGTTCAACAAGATACACATTCATGAAAAAAATTATATGACCTCACCAATAGGTGGGTTTCAGATTTATTCTGTGCTAACACCCACCGTAGTGTTCAACACAAGTCTTCAAAACAATTGCTAGTAGCAAAAGGCAACACTTATATAGTCGTATTTAATTTCTACCACACCTAAAGAAAGAACTGCAAAATAATGGTCTTCTTTTCTGTTGTGAATTGTTTATTTTAACACATGACGTAATGTTACTTTAGAACAAGTCATGTATAGGGAAATTTACAGCATTACAAAGTGAATTGACTGATTGACTTCATTACTTGTTGAAACTTTCTTCGGCTAACATATAATAATGAAAATAATGCATGTTTAGTTTGACTATTGAGTGCATGTTCTCGTTATTGTCTTCAGACACAGATGAGTGCGCATTGCGTAAGCAGGACACCAAGTTTAAAGATCTGTATCCGTGCAGAAAAGGGGTCTGCCACAACACACCAGGAAGCTACTTATGCAAATGCAAGAAAGGAACAAAATCTGATGGTACAAATTTTGGATGCCAATCTAAGCATTCTCCAGCTGACAAAATGGTTATTGGTAAGTATCATCTATGTAAAGAGGTTACCTCTGTTTCATATTTTCATCTACATTAAGGCGTGTCTCGTAATAACAAACACCCATGCAATGGTAACATATAATATTAATTCCAGACACTACTGAGAAAAAAGGAAAAAATTACTAAAGTCAAAATTGAAACAGAAATTTACTAGAAATATATTTTTACAGGCCTCAGTGTATCTGCAACGGTGGTGATGGCCTTAGCATGCTTGTTGCTCATGCAAATACAAAGGAAGAAGCACAAGAAGGAGAAAGATGAGTATTTCAAACAAAATGGAGGTCTCAAGTTATATGATGAGATGAGGTCAAGGCAGGTTGACACAATTCGCATACTTACTGAAAAAGAGATAAAGAGAGCCACTGATAACTACAATGAAGATCGAGTTATTGGCTATGGTGGACATGGGATGGTCTACAGAGGAACTTTGGATGATCAAAAAGAGGTCGCCATAAAAAAGTCCAAAGTAATCAGCGATGATTGGAGGGAAGAATTTGTTAATGAGATAATAGTCTTATCACAAATCAATCACCGAAACATTGTGAGGTTACTAGGCTGTTGTCTGGATGTAGATGTCCCAATGTTGGTCTATGAGTTTGTCCCCGGTGGTACTTTATCAGAGTTTCTTCATGGTGCTGGTTGTAGATCACCAATACCTTTAGATCTTCGCCTGAAGATTGCTACACAGTCAGCAGAAGCTCTAGCTTACTTACATTCTTCGACAACTCGCACCATCCTACATGGGGATGTCAAGTCTGCCAACATTCTCTTGGATGATCAGCTCAACGCAAAAGTTGGCGATTTCGGAGCATCAGCACTTAAGTCGATGGATGAAAGTGAATTCATCATGTTTGTCCATGGGACACTGGGCTACCTTGACCCCGAGAGCTTTATCAGCCGTCATCTCATCGACAAAAGTGACGTATACAGCTTTGGGGTAGTTCTTCTGGAGCTGATGACAAGAAAGAGGGCTATATATACTGACAACTTCAACGAAAAGGAATCATTGTCGTATAGTTTTCCGCTGATGTTTCATAAGAGGAGACACCTTGTTATGCTGGACACTGAAATTATAGATGATGCAGTTATGGTGGTGCTTGAGAACATGGCCGAACTCGCGGTGCATTGCCTTAGCCCAAAGGGAGATGACAGGCCAACGATGAAGGAAGTTACTGAGAGCCTACAGATGATGAGGAGACTCCGACTGCACTCAGCTAGTGATCATGAAAATAATCACTATACACATAGCTATGGAGGATCATCTTCGGTTGTTGTCCCTTTGGAAGAGACAACACGCGGAACCATCGATATGTCTGAACTGGTTGAAGATCTTTCAAGATGATGTTTGTAATTCTGTATGCACGATCAATTCTTTTGTTTAGGATATGTGACACTAAATATTTAACCCGCCCACTGTTGCAATAAGTTAAGCCAATTTACGGGGCAATGATCCTAACATTCGATTTGACATGCCAGAGAAATCACCACATACGCCATTGTTTTTTCGATAAAACACACACGCCATTGCAGGTATGGAACATGTAGATGATACGAGTATAGTTTGATTATGAGTATCCAGACTTTGTTTTGGCCATTTTATTTGGAAATGTTCCCATTTGAACTCTGAAGACATATTCACTTATGCAACACAATACAGATTTTATTAGTTCCATGACGGAAATCGGAATTTACCTGTGCTGGGTGGGGAATGGGTGCCTCCCCATTTTTGCGGGTCGATCCACGCCGCCGATTCAATCATGAGATGGCGACCAGCTGCCACTGAGCAGACTCGCCGGCGTGACGACGAACTGATCCAAATTCACCAGCGCCGGCGTTCACCGCTAGTCTCCGCGCCGCACAGAGCCCTCCCTCTCGGTCAGGGTCACCGCGGTTCGCACGACAAAGCTTCGGCGCCGGAAGCCCGCAGCGGCATCCTGGACAAGCCGCCGCTGACGTGGAACCACACTGAAGTGTCCCATCATCGCTGCTCAGCTTCGTGCTTCCCCGCTGTCCGTATGGCACCGCGGCTGGGTCGGAGGCTGGCCAGCGACTTGGGCGAGGGACTCTCGCACACTGGAGCAGTGGAGTGAGCGCAGAACCAGTGGAAGATACTCCTGGGAACCGTATCATGACTTCCAAAGCATATCAATTCTTCAATTGACGCTTTCGTTTCATGCTTTGTAGGGAAATAGAAGTTCACTTGTTGCATTGTTTGCTCTCTTTTGCTGCCGACGTGTCACAGAACAACCGTTGTTCTCAAGCAGCAGCGACCATGACTTGTCCAGGCCATGGCATTTATGTTTTGATAGCAATATATGGTCACCAATTTTCAGCGTATAAGTTGGGCCAGATCGGATGCCGGGTGGTGTGCATTTTGCTGGGCCCAGAGGTAAATAGGCCCAACTGTACCACCCGGCCCATACAGCTAGAAACTCGTCACAATCCTCCTCAATACATGAATGTATTCTTCTAGGTGAACACATGAATGCTGACATGCTCCAGCTGACCAAATTAAAAATCCCCAGCCTCTGAGGATGCAAGCTAATGTATTGGCGAATGAGTGTACGTGTAGGCTACACAATTCTTCTTTTCTAATGAGAAGTTGGAACCGGGGTGTTCTCACCTTGTTGATTTAAAAAAAAATGTGTAGGCGGCTTCAACCAGCCAATCTACGATGATTCATTCTCCTTCACGTTACCACCAACACCAAATCATCTCATTTCCTGGAAACGATAGAAAATAAGATGAGGGGAGGGGGAAACCATTGACAAAAGCAACAACTCCAAATAAAGAATTAAGAGCACGGTAAACACACAATCACGGTCAAAGTCTCTGTGCATGTTAACCTACACTCTTTTTTTTAAGGGGGGCGAAATCCTGATTGTTAACGTACACTCTGATATAGTAATACCACTTGTAGTAGTTAACTGACACTCTTGGATATTCTCTCAGATGAACTATATACAACCAGGATCGTATGGCGACTTGCATTTTTTTATTTTTTTTTGCAGAGACAAGCATACCACATACTGATTTAGCTGGGTTAGCTAATGTGCTGTTTGCATACATGTAACATGGGTAATGGGCATCCAATCGTGCCAGGAGCATCAGCAGCCCTGCTAGTTTTCATAGTATGCATCTCCTTTCCAGCAATGGCAGCAGCGGCCGGAGCCTCATCCGACCGCTCCATGTCGGTGCCAGGCTGCCCCGACAAGTGCGGCGACGTGCCCATCCCATACCCCTTCGGCATTGGGGAAGACTGTGCCGCGACCAGCCGAAACAGCAACTTCAACCTCATCTGCAACGGCACGATCGATCCACCACGGCTAATGGTTGGTCATCCCGAAGCAGTAGCTGAGATCGTCGACATCTCACTGGAGCACGGTGAGATGCGTGTGCTCAGCCCTGTCAACCACATCTGCTTCAAGTCAAACACCACATTCACCAAGTTCACCGGAGGGTACCAGCTGCAGGACACGCCCTTCCTACCCTCCCCGTCGCGCAACCACTTCACAGTCATCGGCTGTAACACCCTGGGGCTCATCGGCGGTCGCAAGGACACCGCGAGCCAGTACGTGGCTGGCTGCTACTCCTACTGTGATGGTGTCAACAACACGTCGGACGGCGCGCCATGTGCTGGGATGGGCTGCTGTGAGGCCGCCATCCCAACCAACCTCACCACCTTCGAAATCATTTTTGAGATGAACCAGAGCAAGGTATGGGGCTTCAACCCGTGCTTCTACGCCATGGTGGCCGAGGTTGGGTGGTACAATTTCAGGCAGCAGGACCTCGTCGGCAGCCTTGGGTTTATCAAAGATCGAGCCCAGAGGGGTGCTCCCATCATCGCTGACTGGGCCATTAGGAATGGCTCATGTCCGGAGGAGGGGGAAAACGCACCTAATGACTGCGCCTGCATCAGTGCAAACAGCTACTGCATGGCCACGAACAATGGTCCAGGGTACCTATGCCAGTGCTCCAAAGGATATGAGGGCAATCCTTATCTTCTGAACGGCTGTCAAGGTTAGATATTTACTCTAATATATCTTCTGTAGATTTCCAAGGATATTACTCTAAAAACTGATGGAACTTTAAACCATATTCAGTGTTAGTTAGACTAAATACACTTCCACGAAACATCTGTATGGAAACTCACCAGCAGGTGGGTTCCGAATTTCACCTTGTGTGGCAACTCCAACAGAAGTCTTAAAGACTTCTGTGTATAGAGTTGAGCGCCTGGCTGCACTCATATAATCGTATTTGGTTTCCAGCACACCTAGGCGTAGTACTGGCAAAGAAACGCCATCTTTTCTGTAGTAAATTGCTAGCACGTGCTGTAAAAGTTAAGTTGAGAAAAAATTACAGAAAGCCAAGCTACAGCAGTACAAAGTGAATTCACTAAAGGGCAGCCCGGTGCATGTAGCTCCCGCTTGCGCAGGGTCCGGGGAAGGGTCCGACGACTTTGGGTCTTTTGTACGCAGCCTTTCCCTGCATTTCTGCAAGAGGCTGTTTCCAGGACTTGAACCCGTGACCTCATGGTCACAAGGCAGCAGCTTTACCACTGCGCCAAGGCTCCCCTTCACAAAGTGAATTCACTACTTGACATTATTACTTTTTTATCCATATTTAATGGAAGTAATAAAGTAATTCGTGTTTACTTTGATGCTTCTAAGTGCTTCGTTATATCTTCAGACACAGATGAGTGTGCGTTGCGTAAGCAGGACCCCAAGTATGAAGATTTGTATCCGTGCAGAAAAGGGATCTGCCACAACACACCGGGAAGCTACTTATGCAAATGCAAGACAGGAAAAAGATCCGACGGTACAAATTTTGGATGCCAATCTCAGCATTCTCCAGCTCAAAAATTGGTTATTGGTAAGCATCGTTCACGTAAACAGTTTATCTATGTTCATGCCTCCATCGACATTAAGATGTGCACTGCCATAACAAACATGTAATAGAAACAAAAATATTAACTCTGAACACTACTCTCAAGTTGCAACCAAAAGGAAAATAGTAAAGTCCAAATTTTAATACAAATTCACTAGCATCAGTTTCTCCAAAATATATTTTTGCAGGCCTCACTGTTTGTGTTTCTACAACCGTGTTGGTGGCCTTAACATGCATGTTGCTCATGCAATTCCAAAGAAAAAGGCACAAGAGGGAGAAAGATGAGTATTTCAAACAAAATGGAGGTCTCAAGTTATATGATGAGATGAGATCAAAGCAGGTCGACACAATCCGCATACTTACAGAGAAAGAGATAAAGAGAGCCACTGACAACTACAATGAAGATCGAGTTATTGGATGTGGTGGTCATGGTACGGTCTACAGAGGAACTTTGGATGATCAAAAAGAGGTTGCCATAAAGAAGTCCAAAGCAGTCAATGATGATTGCAGAGAAGAATTTGTCAATGAGATTATAATCTTGTCACAAATCAATCACCGAAACATTGTGAGGCTACTCGGTTGTTGTCTAGATGTAAATGTCCCAATGTTGGTCTACGAGTTTGTCTCCCATGGTACTCTATCCGAGTTCCTTCACGGGGCTGATCCTAGATCGCCAATCCCATTTGATCTTCGCCTGAACATTGCTACACAGTCAGCAGAAGCTCTAGCTTACTTACATTCATCAACATCTCGTGCAATCCTACATGGGGATGTCAAGTCTGCCAACATTCTCTTGGATGATCAGCTCAATGCAAAGGTTGCTGATTTCGGAGCATCAGCACTTAAGTCCATGGATGAAAGTGAGTTCATCATGTTTGTCCATGGAACCCTTGGCTACCTTGACCCTGAGAGCTTTATCAGCCGTCGCCTCACGGACAAAAGTGATGTATACAGTTTTGGGGTGGTTCTTCTGGAGTTGATGACACGAAAGAGGGCTATATATACTGACAGCTTCAATGGAAAGGAATCATTGTCATATAGTTTTCCCTTGATGTTTCATCAGAAGACGCACCACATTATGCTGGACTCTGAAGTTACAGATGATGCAGGCATGGTGGCCCTTGAGAACATGGCTGAACTCGCAGTTCACTGCCTTAGCCAGAGGGGAGATGACAGGCCAACGATGAAGGAAGTTGCAGAGAGCCTACAGATGATGAGGAGAATCCAATTGCATGCCACTAGTGCTCATGAAAACGACCGGTTTGCACATAACTATGGAGGATCATCTTCGGTTGTTGTCCCTTTCAACGAGACAACACACGGGAGCGTCGATATGGCTGAACTGGTGGAAGATCTTGCAAGATGATGTTTGTACTTTTGTATGCACAGTTAATTCTTTTGTTTGTGGTATGCAAAACTAAACGGGCCCACTGTTATGATTGTGAATTGCTATAAGTTAACCGGTTCATGGAGGATGGTCCTAACATTTGATTTTGGCATGCCGGAGAAATCGCCGCACTTGACATTTCTAGGTATGCAGAATGTACATAATGTGTGTATAGTTTGATCATGGCTGTCCAGCTCATGTTCTGGCCATTTAGTTTGTTCATTGTTGCCATGAGAATTGTTCCCAGTGTGAACTCTGAAGATATATTCAGTTATGCAACACAATACTGAACTAGTGGTTCCACTACTGAATCGAAGTTTACCTGTGCTGGGTTTGGAATGGATCCCCTTCTCTTCTCGCGGCTCGAAGAGACTCGCCGCCGTCGCGACGAACCGTTTCACCAGCTCCGCCGTTCACCACCTGGCGCCGCGCGACACCAACCCCTCCCTCTTGGTCAAGGCCGCCGCGACTCGCGCGACGGAGCCTCGGCGCCGGAATCCCGCAGCGGCGTTGCGGAGGAGCCGCGTGGCCCCAGACGCTGCTGCTGACGCGTCCGCTCGCTGAAACCTCCCTCCATCCCTGCCGCAGAGCCCTCCCGTCGAATCCGCGTCTCGGTTCGCGCGACGGGGCCTCGGAGCCGGAAGCCGGCACTGCTCCTGCCGAAGCAATGCGGCCGCTCGCTGAAGCCTCCCGCCGTCGCTGCGCAGCTGCGTGCTTCCCCGCCGGCCTCCTCCGTCCGTCGGGTGGAAGGCCGTCCGGCGGCTTGGGCAAGGGACTCGCTCGCTCACGGGAGCAGTAGCGACTCGCGAGCGGTGAACTGGCAACCGATATTCCTGAATTCCTCTGGCCGTCTTCTTGACTTCAAAGCGTATTCCCGTTTACCGCTTTCCTTACTGCTTTTTTTTTTGTGGGTGAAAAAAAAAGCAGTAAGGATAAAAAAAAACATATAACTCACTATTTTCCCTGTCAAAAAAAACTCACTCTATTTTTTCCTGTCAAGATAAAAAAACTCACTAATTTTTTGCGAACACGCAAAAGTTTTGCACGTCAATATATTAGTTTTTTTTTCAAGAACAAGCAACACAATGTTGCATATGTCGTTTTCATTAAGGAAGAGAGAGTGTGAATTACATGATTAAGGTGAGAAAAAACATTCTCTTAATCACCCTAGGGAAACACATAACCTGCACCGCCAAGATCTAAGCTGATTGATCTACTCCTCTCTATCCCCTGCCTCTTTCCGCCTTGCTGGCAGCCACTGTTTATGCTCGTCAACCGCCGTGGAGACCACACTCTGCACCGACGACGCCTTACCGTCGAACACCCTTGAATTCTTTTCTAGTCATATTTTGCAGAGCCCCACAATCAAAATTGTTGCCAAATCCTTCATCTTCCCAAGCGGCATCCTCTCCTCCATCGAACACCACCACTCTATAATGTTTTCGTGCACTCTAGGTGTTAGCCTCACCACCCTGAATCCCTGGAAGAACAGGAACCAAAAATGCCTCACGAAGGAGCATTGCACCAACAAGTGATCAATAGACTCAGGAACCTGGTCGTAGAGAGGGCAACATGCCGGATGAGGTAGACCACGCCTCGCGAGACGATCCGCCGTCCAACACCGCTTCCTCATGACTAGCCACGTGAAGAAGCGTTCCTTCAGGGGCGCATTATTTTTCCATAGGGATTTTGCATAATCAGCTTTCTCTATGCCGAAGAAGTAGGCGAGATATACTGATCTCGCCGAATATTCCCCATTCGCCGTCAGTTTCCAAGTGAAGTAATCGATCGTATCAGTAAGCGGCGGGGTCGATTGGATTATGCGCCATAGATCCATGAATTCCATGATCGCCTCCAAAGAAAGAGTCCCCCTGATGTCGTTGATCCATCTTCCATCCGTAAGAGCATCCGCCACCATCCTCTGCTTACGGCCTCTGACCTTGATGAATGGATACAAGCTGGGCGCAATCTCCTTAGCGTTGCGGCCGTCAATCCATCTGTCATGCCAGAAGCTCACCATGTCTCCTCTTCCAATTATGCATCTGGTCACTGTAAGGAAAAGCTGGGTGACCTCCTCATAAATAATAAGTGATAGTCCAGACCAAGCCCGAATAGTCCCTGTTTTCTGAAACCATAGCCATCTCAACTGAAGCGCATTGTTCCGATAGTCCAAACGATGAACTCCAAGTCCACCAAAAGCATAGGGTTTGCAGGTTTGCTCATAGGCAACTAGACAGTGACCTCCTTTAGCTTCCTCAAATCCTCTCCAGAAAAAACTTTGACATAGCTTATTGATGGTCTTGAAGATTGTGATGCCCCCGACTCGACCGTGCACTAATCATACACGCAAATGTGCACGATCAAGATCAGAAACTCACGGGAAGATATCACAACACAACTCTAGACACAAATTTAAACTTAAAGCTTTATATTACAAGCCAGGGGTCACGAGGACCCGAATACATAAGTCAGTGGAAGCAAATATATCTGAGTACAGACATAATTATACAAGTTTGCCTTAAGAAGGCTAGCATAACAACGACAACTAGATGGAAAAGGCGCAGGCCTCCTGCCTGGGGCCTCCGAAGTACTCCTGGTCGTCAGTCTCCATGTAGTAGTAGGCACCTCCGGGGATCTCCGGCTCCTGGTAGTAACATCCTGCGGTGGCGTGTGGCTCCGGGGCTCCGACGTCTGAATTGCAGTAATTGGGTAGGGGGAAAAAGGTAGCAAAGCAACCGTGAGTACTCATCCAAAGTACTCGCAAGACTTACATCAGATCTATACTAAGTATGCATCGGTATCAAAGGAATGGGGCTATATCTTTGGACTAAACTGCAGAAAGCCATAATAGAGGGGGAGAAGCCTAGCCTATTGAAGACTAGCATCTTGCAGTGTCTTGCAGCATCAGAAGAGAGTCGCGTATAGTAACATATAGTAACAATTATATAATAGCAACGCCTAGAGATTCTTTCTCGACTACCCTACGAGAAAACAATCTCGGAGCAAACATAACAGTTTAGTATCAATGAGTATCCGGTTCTAGTTGTAGTAGATCGGGATACAACTCCGAGCGTCCTGTTACCGTGGACACGGCTATTCGAATAGATTAACTTCCCTGCAGGGGTGCACCACTGTGCCCAACACGCTCGATTACCTTTGGCCGGACACACTTGCCTGGGTAATGCCCGGCCTCGGGTGATCGACACGACGTAGTCCTACCTAGGCTCTCCAGAGAGGTCAGCACGCCGGTCTACATCCTAAGTGCGAAGGGGTCATGGGCCCATCACCCTAAGCACTCCTGCGCATTGCGAACGCGACCGTGACCAAGCCTAGCCTCTGTATACACAAGCAGGTGTAACCAGCTCACCCGGGCGCGCGCCGCTCAACTGTGACGTCTGACAGAGCTTTCGGGAGGAACGTACGGCGCCAAGGGCTCATACCATATTCCCGCGTGGTGGTTAGCGCGTAAAGGCCAGAGGCCTACTCAGATCAAATATCCAAATCCGTTAAGCGTGTTAAGTAGCTCGTGGAGACGATCAGAGTACCTGTCGCCCCGTCTCGGTAATCTGCGGTCAAGGGACCAGGTCCACCTCTCTCCTAGGTGGTCTCCACCTGATCCGTCGAACCGCCACCGTATTACTCGCGGGTACCCTTGGGGCCGACCCGACTTGTATCTTTATCTCGCGGGTGCCCTTGGGGCCGACCCGTCTTATCAAGGGGGAATGTCGTAACCTAGGGCCATACCGTCAAGGTGAGATCCGAGGAATCACCCTCGGTGGACCCACACTTGATACACTGCACGACAGAGACATCATCGAGGATGAACTATAACCATCACCCTCGGAAAGGTCACCCTTGAGGTGCTTCGCTACAGAGTCATCATCGAGAGTGATATACGAGGAATCACCCTCGGTAGTATCACACGTGTTGCGACTCTGCAGAGTTGTATAGTTGCATGGGCCTAAGGGGGTCTCAGGTCTCGGTACACCAACCAACTGGTTCAGTCAACCCGGACAACAAAGCATGGCAACATGGACAAGGTGTAGGGCCACTGATGGGACTCAGGTATTCCTATACTAAGCAAGTGGGATAGCAGGTAAGTATCAACATCAGTTACAAAATCAGGCTATGCATCAGAATTAGGAGCTATCGAGACAGAAACAGTAGCAATTCTAATGCAAGAACAAGAGGGGAAAGAATAGGTGATATCGGAATGATCAAGGGGGTTTGCTTGCCTGGAAGCTTTGCTGTAAGGGGCTGGTCGTCAGGTGCGTAGTCGTAACCAGGGTCGTCGGCAGTCGTCTCGGGGTCTACCGGAGAGAAAAGAGGGGGAAGAAACAATAAATATAAAGCAAACATATGCAACATAATGCATGACATGGCAGTATGCTATGCTAGGGGTGTTCTAATGCAATGCTAGGTATTTTGGTCGGAGCGGGAAAATATCCGGGAGGGTTCTCCCAGCTCCGGGTGATTATCGGTCAGACGATCCGGAGGGGAAGGTTCCACGTTCAACTAGATAGGAGTGATGGTCAAGCATTTTGACCACATATTCAAATTTGTCATATTTTTCTGATCATTTTTCATATATAAAACTTTTTCATCTGAGCTATGGTTATTTTTCTATGATTGTTTCAAAGTTTTAACAAATTTCTGGATTTTTCTGATTTATTTTAATTTTCGAAAAATTCACAGCCTAATTGCTAGGTGCACCCGGTGCAGTGCACCCACAGGTGCACCAAAGGCTGACAGTGGGCCCGGCCAGCTGAGTCAGCTGGTCAGCAGTTGACCAGTTGACCAGTCAACTGGGCCCCACTGGTCAGTGACTGGGGGCTGCCCAGTCAGCTCGTTAACCTGGTCAACTGGTCAACTGGGCCCGCGGGACCCAACGACCAGTGACTCGGGGGGGGGGGGGGGGGGAGGGGCACAAGTCAGGCCACGTGGCGGCGGCGGAGATGGCTCCGGCGAGCCAAAAACGCGGCAGCGCGTCTCGGCCGACGTCGGAATTTCGCCACAGTGGGCCAAAACGAACGCGGTTGGCACCGTTCGAACGTGCAAAACGTGCCGCGTCGATCTAACCTACTGGCGCGGCCTGGGGTGGCCCTAGTAGATGGCGGCGACCAATATTGCGGCGGCCGGAGTTCGGCCGAGGTCGTGCGCGTTGCTACGGGGCTCGGGAGGTTGACCTGGTGGCACGGGTGGCACCAGAGAGGTGCCCTGAGCTCGCTTGCGAGCTCAGTTGGCCCGGAGGTGGGGGTGGCTAGCGACAGCAGCGGCGGCCGGAGCGTGGCAGCGGCAACAGCAAGCAGCAGCACAGGGGCCAGCCAGGGAGAGGGAAGGTGGAGCGGAGCTCACCGAGCGGCGCAAGGAGGCCGGCGAGAGCTTAGTAGCGCAGGGGGGATGACGAATCGGAGCAGTAGAGCTCCGGTGACCCGAGGTGGATGCCGGCTCTATCCGGGCAACGTGGTGGTCTCCGGCTCGAACGCGCGGTCGGGGAGGAAGTAGAAGACGCCGGCGGTGCTGGTGGACAGGTAGGAGAGGCGAGGCGCCGGCTACGGCGACGCGAATGACGACGACATGGCCATGGCAGCGCTCGGGCGCCGATGGGGAGTGAGAGAGAGAGCAGGAGAGGAGGGGGAGAGTGGGTAGGAGGTGCCAGGGGAGCAGGTGGAGTCGATCCTTATCCTCTCCATCGCCACTGCGGGGCACGCGTCGAGGAACGGCGGCGAGACGAGCTCCTGGCCATGGCGGGCGCGACAGCGAGGCGGGAGCAGGTAGACGATGCGGTTTTTGGGCTGGGCTCGGGCACTGTAGCACTGGGCCTTAGTGCCTAGTGGCTCTTTTCTTTTTCTAATTCCATTTTCTGTTTTGATTCTTCCACTCTGTTTTGTATTTCTTTTGGGCACTAAATGATTTTAGTAAATTGTGCCACTTGCCTCATAATTCACAATGCATTATTCTGTTATGCCACAAAAAGTATGGGATAGGTTTGTAATCATTTGAATTTTGAATTAATTGGAAATGGCTTAAATGAGCTGAATTGGGTTCTGTTTTTGAGTGGTAGAATCCAAATGAGTAAATAAGTGATATGGTTTTCTTTAACATTTATTATGTAGGGAATATTTGCTAAATGATGTACTATTTTGCTTGCTTATTTGTGAAACTTTTAATTTCACTTAAAGTTTGAATTTTGAATTTGAGGTGGAATTTGAAATGAGATATTAACCAAAGATTATCAAGCACTGTAATCCATGATGACTTGGCATTATCAGAAGGTGGTTACTGTGCTTAATTACATGGGGTGTTACAATTCTCCTCCTCGAAAAGAAATTCTCGTCCCGAGAATTAAGAGGGAGACTGAAAGAGAGCGGGGTATTCTTCTCGAAGACGATCCTCGCGTTCCCAAGTGGCTTCTTCTTCAGAATGATTCGACCACTGAACTTTAAGGAACTTGATGGCCTTCTGACGGGTTCGATGTTCAGCTTGATCAAGAATGCGGATTGGATACTCTCGATAAGAAAGATCATCTTGTAATTCAAGCATTTCATGATCCACTGCTCGGATAGGATGCTTGAAGCAGCATCGGAGTTGCGACACATGCAAGACATCATGAACTTGAGAAAGCTTCAGCGGCAATTCCAATTTATAGGCCACATATCCACGTCTGGCCAGAACACGGAATGGGCCGATGTAGCGAGGAGCTAACTTGCCCTTGATCCCAAAACGATGAGTGCCCTTCATCGGAGTGACATGAAGGTAAGCTTGATCACCAGGTTGATAGACCATTCCCAAGTGTTTACGGTCATAGCAGCTCTTCTGATGAGCTTGAGCCGTCTTAAGATGTTCACGAACAATACGAACTTGTTCTTCAGCTTGTTGGATAATATCTGGACCAAAGAGGGGCCGTTCCCCAGTTTCTGACCAATTCAAAGGGGTTCGGCACTTACGTGCATATAGCACTTCGAAGGGTGCCATCTTCAAGCTAGCTTGATAGCTGTTGTTATAGGAGAATTCAGCATATGGGAGAGATTCTTCCCATTTCTTGCCAAATGAGATGACACAGGCTCGAAGCATATCTTCAAGCACTTGATTAACTCATTCTACTTGGCCTTGGGACTGGGGATGATAAGTGCTACTTGTGAGCTGCGTTCGTATTTCCCTGAAGAGGAAGGGAGATGCAGTACAGTAGAGATAAGTATTTCCCTCAGTTACGAAACCAAGTTTATCAATCCAGTAGGAGAATCACGCAACACCTTGTGAACAGCACCTACACACAAAACAATAAATCCTTGCACCCAACGCAAACAAGGAGTTGTCAATCCCTCGGCGGTAAATTGCAAGATTAAATTGTATGTGATAGATAGATAGATTGAAACAAAAATACAAAATAAAATAAATAAGATAAAATTGCAGCAAGTATTTTTAGGGTTTTAGTAAATGATAAAGGTAGACCTGGGGGCCATAGTTTTCACTAGAGGCTTCTCTCAAGAAAATAGCATATGGTGGGTAAACAAATTACTGCTGGGTTAATTGATAGAAAAGCAAATAATCATGATGATATCCAAGGCAATGATCATTTATATAGGCATCACGTCCGAGACAAGTAGACTGACTCCTGCCTGCATCTACTACTATTACTCCACACATCGACCGCTATCCAGCATGCATCTAGTGTATTAAGTCCATAAAGAACGGAGTAACGCCTTAAGCAAGATGACATGATGTAGACAAAGTAAACTCACGCATGAATAAACCCCATCTTTTTACCCTTAATAGCAACGATACATACGTGTCATGTCCCTTTCTGTCACTGGGATTGAGCACCGCAAGATCGAACCCATTACAAAGCACCTCTTCCCATGGCAAGATAAATCAATCTAGTTGGCCAAACCAAATCAATAGATCAGAGAAGAAATACGAAGCTATAATAATCATGCATAAAATAGATCAGAGAAGACTCAAATAATATTCATGGATAATCTGATCATAAACTCACAATTCATCGGATCCCAACAAACACACGGCAAAAACTGATTACATCGGATAGAACTCCAAGAACATCGAGGAGAACATTGTATTGAAGATCAAAAAGAGAGAAGAAGCCATCTAGCTACTAACTATGGACCCGAAGGTCTGTGGTAAACTACTCACGCATCATCGGAAGGGCAGCAAGGTTGATGTAGAGCCCCTCCGTGATCGATTCCCCCTCCGGCGGAGTACCGGAGAAGGCCTCCAGATGGGATCTCTCGAGAACAGAAACTTGCGGCGGCGGAAAATGTATTTCGTGGACTCCTCTGGTGGTTTCCCGATTTTAGAGAATTTATAGTGGTGGAATTAGGTCAAAAGGGGCAGAGGTGGGCCCACGAGGCACCAGGGCGTGCCTGCCCCCCCCAGGCGTGCCCTGGTGGCTCGTGGCCACCTCCTGGGGATTCTGGCCTTCTCCCAAAGCTTCTAGTGTTGGTTATGTCCAGAAAAAAATCTCCAAAAAGTTTCATGGCATTTGGACTTCGTTTGATATTGATATTCTGTAAAACCAAAAACAGGCAGAAAACAGCAACTAGCACTGGGCACTAAGTTAATAGGTTAGTCCCAAAAAATGATATATAATTGCTGTAAATGTATATAAAAACATCCAAGATTGATAATATAACAGCATGGAACAATCAAAAATTATAGATACGTTGGAGACGTATCAGCATCCCCAA
Organism: Elymus sibiricus; assembly: GCA_039707655.1. Taxonomy (NCBI): domain Eukaryota; kingdom Viridiplantae; phylum Streptophyta; class Magnoliopsida; order Poales; family Poaceae; genus Elymus; species Elymus sibiricus. The sequence continues at coordinate 462,046,302 of CM077672.1, forward strand.
GCTTAATTCCTGCTCTTCCTCGAGTAGGTAAATGATAAAAACAGAATTTTTGATGTGGAATGTTTCCTATCATATTCATCGTATATTCTTTTCTTTTGTAGCATGGACATTGGACTTGAATGATTCAAAGCAATAGTCTATAATTTGACATGAAGATATAAATACTCAAGCATGCTAACAAGCAACCATGTCTTTCAAAATATCAACGCTAAAGAAAGTTATCCCTAGCCCATTATGCTCAATCATTGATTCATTCATGAAACACACTCGATATTAGCTACACACAATGCACAAGTATGACAATAGTGCTCTCTAGTTGGTGCTTTATAAGAGAAGATGGAGACTCAAAATAAAAATAAAAATTGCATAAAAGTAAATAGATAGGCCCTTCGCAGAGGGAAGCGGAGATTTACTAATGTGCCAGAGCTCAAAGCTTAAATTAGAGAGATAAAAAATATTTTGAGAGGCATGCTTTTCCTGTCAATGAAAACGACCGAGAATTTCCAATATCTTCCATGCTAGACACATCATAGGCGGTTCCCAAACAGAAAGTAAACTTTATTTCCTTTCCACCATTCTTTCACAATCCATGGCTAGCCGTATCCACGGGTGCCCTCCATACCATCACTTTCCAATGAATTTTGTTGTTATTAATTTTTGATTTCATTGTGGGATTGGGCATCCCTATTACCAGCCACTCTCTCGTGCAATGACAAGTGAATAAACACTCATCGTGAGAATAACACACCTAGCATGGAAAATATTGGCCACCCCCTGCCGCTTCATGAGCGGTACGGGCACACAAAACGGAAAAATTATTTTGAAAATTAGAGTTGGCACACGCAAATTTACTTGGAACGGCATGGGAATACCGCATATAGGTAGATATAGTGGACTCATTTGGCACAATTTGGGTTTAAGGAGTTTGGATGCACAAGCAGTATTTTCGCTTAGTACAAATGAAGGCTAGCAAATAGATTGAGAAGCAACCAACCAAAAAATGAAAACGGTCATAAACATGCATTGAACATAACTAACACCGAATAATGCACCATAAGTAGGATATAATTTCGTTGCATAACTATTGACTTAATGTGCATGCATAGGGAATCACAAACCTTAACACCAATATTCTTACTATATCACAATTACTCACTAACATGACTCACATATTATCATCTCCATATCGCAAAACTATTGCAAGGAATCACACTTGTCATATCCAATGATCTATATGAAGTTTTTATTATATCCCTCTTGAATATTCATCACTTTGGGACCAAATTCATATCTTGTGCAAATTACCGTTACTTTTATCAACTCTCAAAATGATATAAGTGAAGCATGAGAGTGCAAATATTTCTTCAAAATTTTAATCTTATCTACTCTCAAAATAATATAAGTGAAGCACGAGAGTTCATTTCTTCAAAATTTTAATCAACTCTCAAAATAATATAAGTGAAGCATGAGAGTTCATTTCTTCAAAATATAGCCACCGCCGTGCTCAAAAAGATTTAAGTGAAGCACTAGAGCAACTGCTTAGCTCAAAAAAAAAACTTAAGTGAAGCGCATAGAGTATTCTAACAAATTATGATGAACGTGTGGCTCTCTCAAATTGGTGTGTCCAGCAAATATGATTGTGACAAACTAAAAAGCAAACAAAGCAAAGACTCGTATAATACATGATGCTCCAAGCAAAACACATATCATGTGACGAATAAAAATATAGCTCCAAGTAAAATTACCGATGGTTGGTAGAAGAAAGAGGGGATGCCTTCCGGGGCATCCCCAATCTTAGACGCTTGAGTCTTCCTTGAATATTACCTAGGGGTGCCTCGGGCATCCCCAAGCTTAGGCATTTGCTACTCCTTATTCCTTCATCCATCGTGATCTCAACCCAAAACTTGAAAACTTCAATCACACCAAACTCAACAAAACCTTCGTTAGATCCGTTAGTATAACAAAATAAATCACTACTCTAAGTACTGTTGCAAACCCATTCATATTTTATTTTTGCATTATACCTACTGTATTCTAACTTCTCCATGGCTTATACCCCCCGATACAATCCATAGTTTCATCAAAACAAGCAAGTAGTGCATCAAAAAACAGAATCTGTCAAAAACAGAACAGTCTGTAGCAATCTATTTAAAAGCCATACTTCTGTAACTCCAAAAATTCTGAAAAATTAGGAAAACGTGGGAAATTCATATACCAATACTGTGTAAAAATTTAATATTTTTCTAATGCTCCAGTACAGAAACAAAATTTCAGCACTGGACGCAAAACTTTCTGTTTTCCAAACAGCATCAATTATACTATCTTCCAAATCATCCCAAAGGTTTTACTTGGCACAAACACTAATTAAAAACACAAAAACACAAGCATAACAGTAGAATAAACATGAAAAAACACAATAATATAAAAAAAATTATTTTATTCATTGGGTTGCCTCCCAACAAGCGCTATTGTTTTATGCCCCTAGCTAGGCATAATGCATAGTTTCAAGTATTGTCATCTTTGGTTTCCAATTCCTCAATCACACATCCATATTTCCTAGGAGTTCTAGCATGTATATTTTTAATGACCACGGTCCTAGGAACAAAGTTAAGGAATTTAATCTCATAAGTGGGTTTCTTTATCAATTCAACAAAATTGGGGTGAATACTAATCATTTTAAGATCTTCATCGTTGCTAGACGTGGCACCCTTGTTTTTAGGAACATATATAAATTTGCAATTCTTGCTAGGAGGAGTCTTTTCGATAGTTTTCACGGAAGAAAAAGCGGAGCCCAAGTTATTAATAATTTCTTCCAACTTATCAATCCTAGCGGGACTTTGTTCCATCCTTTCATTAACTACCGGTTCCTTTTCTTTTAAGGCTTTCAATGCGATTCCTACCTTAGAACCAAATTGAGTGACATGATTATGAAATTCTTTATCTAAATTCTCAAGATGTTCAATAGTAGACATTTTACTTTCAATAGCCTCTAACCTTTGCATAACATGTTCCAAAGTCAAAGTTGTTTCATTAACGGTGATAGGTGGTGATCCCACTAAATTTCCCATAGCATTGAAATCATCCATAGAGGGACACATCAAGAAATTCCCTCCGGTGATAGTATCAAGTACAAATCTATACCAAGTAGTGATACCCACATAAAAATTGCGAAGAAGAACAGTTGTGGATTGCTTACGAATTGATCTATTATGAGCATCACAAATCCTATACCAAGCATCTTTTAAATTCTCTCCTCCCCTTTGTTTAAAATTAAGTACTTCATTTTCAGGGGTAATAGTAACAAGCGAAGAACTAGCCATAATCGGAAAATGAGCAAACAATCAAGCAAACAAGAAAAAGGCAAACGGAAAATATTTTTGTATTTTTGTAAAAACTTTTTAGAAGTGGGGGAGATGAAAACGAGAGGCAAATGCAAATAAAAGTAAATAAAGTAAATGCAAGGAGATGTAAGTTTTATGCGAAGATACTTGATAGATGTTGATGATGTCTCCCCGGCAACGGCGCCAGAAATTCTTCCTGCTACTTGTGAGCTGCGTTGGTAATTCCCTGAAGAGGAAGGGAGATGCAGTACAGTAGAGTTAAGTATTTCCCTCAGTTATGAAACCAAGATTATCAATCTAGTAGGAGAATCATGCAACACCTCGTGAACAGCACCTGCACACAAAACAACAAATCCTTGCACCCAACGCAAACAAGGGGTTGTCAATCCCTCGGCGGTAAATTGCAAGATTAAATTATATGTGATAGATAGATAGATTGATACAAAAATACAAAATAAAATAAATAAGATAAAATTGCAGCAAGTATTTTTAGGGTTTTAGTAAATGATAAAGGTAGACCCGGGGGCCATAGTTTTCACTAGAGGCTTCTCTCAAGAAAATAGCATACGGTGGGTAAACATATTACTGTTGGGCAATTGATAGAAAAGCAAATAATCATGATGATATCCAAGGCAATGATCATGTATATAGGCATCACGTCCGAGACAAGTAGACCGACTCCTGCCTGCATCTACTACTATTACTCCACACATCGACCGCTATCCAGCATGCATCTAGTGTATTTAGTCCATAAAGAATGGAGTAACACCTTAAGCAAGATGACATGATGTAGACAAAGTAAACTCATGCATGAATAAACCCCATATTTTTACCCTTAATAGCAACGATACATACGTGTCATGTCCCTTTCTGTCACTGGGATTGAGCACCGCAAGATCGAACCCATTACAAAGCACCTCTTCCCATGGCAAGATAAATCAATCTAGTTGGCCAAACCAAATCAATAGATCGGAGAAGAAATACGAAGCTATAATAATCATGCATAAAATAGATCAGAGAAGACTCAAATAATATTCATGGATAATCTGATCATAAACTCACAATTCATCGGATCCCAACAAAAACACCGCAAAAAGTGATTACATCGGATAGAACTCCAAGAACATCGAGGAGAACATTGTATTGTAGATCAAAAAGAGAGAAGAAGCCATCTAGCTACTAACTATGGACCCGAAGGTCTGTGGTAAACTAATCACGCATCATCGAAAGGGCAGCAAGGTTGATGTAGAGCCCCTCCGTGATCGATTCCCCCTCCGGCGGAGTACCGGAGAAGGCCTCCAGATGGGATCTCTCGAGAACAGAAACTTGCGGCGGCGGAAAAAGTATTTCGTGGACTCCTCTATTGGTTTCTCGATTTTAGAGAATTTATAGTGGTGGAATTAGGTCAAAAGGGGCAGAGGTGGGCCCACGAGGCACCAGGGCGCGCCTGCCCCCCCCAGGCGCGCCCTGGTGGCTCGTGGCCACCTCCTGGGGCTTCTGGCCTTCTCCCAAAGCTTCTAGTGTTGGTTATGTCCAGAAAAAAATCTCCAAAAAGTTTCATGGCATTTGGACTTCGTTTGATATTGATATTCTGTAAAACCAAAAACAGGCAGAAAACAGCAATTGGCACTGGGCACTAAGTTAATAGGTTAGTCCCAAAAAATGATATATAATTGCTGTAAATGTATATAAAAACATCCAAGATTGATAATATGACAGCATGGAACAATGAAAAATTATAAATACGTTGGAGACGTATCAATAAGCTGTGCTAAAGCGCAGATGTGTTCCCATAGCTTCTTGGAAACTTTCCCAGAACTTAGAGGTAAAGAGGCTGCCACGGTCTGAACTAATCTCCAGCGGAACACTGTGGAGTGACACAATTCTGGAAATATATAAATCTGCTAACTGACTAGTAGTGATTGTCTCCTTGATAGGCAGAAAATGAGCAACCTTGGAGAGTTGGTCAACGATGACAAGAATAGCATCATGACCCTTTGACGATCTGGGAAGACCAGTGATAAGATCCATTTGAATTTTGTCCCATTTCCATTCAGGAATCGCAAGCGGTTGCAGAGTTCCGGCAGATCTTTGGTGTTCGGCCTTAACGCGACGGCAAACGTCACCCTCAGCAACATATCGAGCAATGCCTCGTTTCATATTGGGCCACCAGAATCTCTGACGGATGTCTTGGTACATCTTGGTACTACCCGGATGAATAGACAGAGGTGTATCATGAGCTTCTTGCATAACCTTCTCTGTCATATCCTCAAACTTAGGTACCATAAGGCGCTCTTTGAAGAACAAAGCTCCATCCTTATCAAGGGAGAAATCTGAGGGTTTACCAGTTGCAAGGGAGAGCTTAATCTTGTCGATTTCAGGGTCATGCTTCTGAGCAGCCTTGATGTGATGTTCAAGATCTGGTTCAACAACCAGGTTATTGAGATAACCCTGAGGAACAATATGGAGGTTCAACTTGCGAAGTTCTTCATAAAGAAGGGGTTGAGCCTGCTGAACCATGAGGTTGTTGCAATAAGACTTGCGACTCAAGGCATCGGCCATTACATTAGCCTTGCCAGGGGTATAAGAAATATCCATGTCGTAGTCAGCTATTGTATCGAGCCATATTTGTTGACGGAGATTCAAATCTGGTTGAGTATACAGATACTTCAGACTTTGATGGTCCGTGTATATCTCGCAACGATTACCAAGAAGGTAATGTCGTCACAGCTTTAGAGCATAAATAACCGCTGCAAGTTCGAGATCATGTGTTGGAAACTTATCTTTGTGAGGACGCAATTGACGAGAGCCATAAGCAATGACTTTCCGCTCTTGCATTAGGACACAGCCTAATCCTTGACGAGATGCGTCACAATAAATCACGAAGTCCTTGCAAGAATCTGGAGGAGCAAGCACTGGTGCAGTAGTCAACTTGTCCTTGAGTGTCTGGAAACTTTCCTGGCATTTAGGTGTCCATTCAAACTTCTGGCCCTTATGGAGCAAATCAGTCAATGGCTTCGCAATCTTGGAGAAATTCTCGACAAAACGGCGGCAATAACTGGCGAGTCCGAGGAAACTTCTGACTTGCTTGACATTCTTCGGAGGAGTCCAGTCAAGAATAGCCTGAACTCGTTCTGGGTTAACAGCAATGCCATCCTTGGAAATCACATGACCAAGATAGGTCACCTCAGATAACCAGAATTCACGCTTGGAATATTTGGCATATAGCTGGTGTTCTCGCAGTTTCTCCAATACAAGACAAAGATGTTCGGCATGTTCTTCTTCATTCTTGGAATATACAAGGATATCATCCAGATAAACCACGACAAACTTGTCGAGGTAGTCCATGAAGATATAATTCATCAATCGAGAGAAGGTTGCTGGAGCATTGGTTAAGCCGAAGGACATGATGGTGTACTCGTAGGAACCATAGCGAGTAACGAAAGCTGTCTTAGGAATATCCTCTTTGCGAACTCGGATCTGGTGGTAACCCAACCTTAAGTTTAGTTTAGAGAATGCAGAGGATCCAGCGAGTTGATCATACAAATCGTTGATCCGGGGAAGTGGATATTTATTTTGGATTGTTGCTTGGTTAATGGGACGATAGTCCTGTACCAAACGGCTCGTGCCATCCTTCTTCTTAACAAAGAGAGAAGGTGCTCCCCAAGCAGAGGAACTTGGACGAATGAAGCCCTTGCGAAGTGATTTATTGATTTCCTCCTTAAGCTCAAGGAGGTCATGCGGTGGCATCTTGTAGGGACGTTTAGCAATAGGAGTATTGCCTGGTTTCAAATCGATGACAAATTCGACAGCTCTTACAGGGGGTACTCCTAGAAGTTCTTCCGGAAAGACATCTTGAAAATCGCGAGTGACTAGAACGTTCTCGATTCCCTCAAGAGGTGCAGCATTCAAAGCATTCAGAGCATATATCTAAGCTTCAGCGTTCTGGATAATTCGAGCGATGTAGTTTACTATCTCACCGGAAGGATGTAGGAGTTGGACTGTTTTAGTGGCACAGTCAATTGAGGCAATATGAGCTTTCAACCAATCCATTCCCAGAATGAGGTCTATGGTGGAAGACTTTACGACAATGGGAAAATCAAGGAATTCCATCCCTTCGATTTCCATGGTGACATTGAGTGCCATCATGGAGGCTTGACATTGACCGGCGGGAGTGTTAACCACTAGCGGAAGGTTCATCGTTTCATATTTTATGCCATTCGTGAATGCAAAAGTTTCTGACATGATTGAATGCGATGCTCCTGTATCAAACAAAATAGAAGCTGGTACTGAGTTAACGAGAAGAGTACCCATCACAGTAGCAGGTTGATTCTGAACTTCTTCGAAACATGGTTGGCTTGACCTCTACCATAAGCAGGAGCCCCGGTATTATAGTTGCGAGGCTGGTTGTAACCACGGCCATGGCCACAGCCAGTTGAGGGAAGTGCAAGCTGATTCTGACCCTGGCGGCAGTCTTTGACACGGTGACCTGGATGGCAACACTTGAAACTGTTGGGGAACGGAGCATGAATTTCAAAAATTTCCTACGCTCACGCAAGATCTATGCATGGAGATGCATCGCTACGAGAGGGGAGAGTGTGTCTACGTACCCTCGTAGACCGTTTAGCGGAAGCGTCTCACAACGCGGTTGATGTAGTCGAACAATCCTTCGAGCTCCACCGATCGAGTACCGAACGTACGGCACCTCCGAGTTCTACACACGTGCAGCTCGGTGACGTTCCTCGCCTTCTTGATCCAGCAAGACGTCGAGGTAGTAGATGAGTTCCGTCAGCACGACGGCGTGGCGACGGTGACGGTGAAGTGATTCCGGCAGGGCTTCGCCTAAGCTCTCCGAAAATATGACCGAGGTGGAAAACGGTGGTGGGGGGGCACCGCACACGGCTAAGGATCAATGATCTTGTGTGTTCTAGGGTGCCCCCTTGCCTCTGTATATAAAGGAGGAGAGGGGGAGGCCGGCCGGCCCCTGTAGGGCGCGCCAAGAGAGAGGAGTCCTACTAGGACTCCAAGTCCTAGTAGGATTCCACTTGGTGGAAGGGGGAAGAAGGAAGGAGAGGGAGAGAGAAAGGAAAGAGGGGGCTGCGCCCCCTCCCCTAGTCCAATTCGGTTTGGGCAAGGGGGGGCGCACGCCTCCTCACGTGGCCTGCCTCTCTTTTTCCCGTATGGCCCAATAAGGCCCATTACTTCTCCCGGTGAATTCCCGTAACTCCCCGGTACTCCGAAAAATACCCGAATCACTCGGAACCTTTCCGATGTCCGAATATAGCCTTCCAATATATGAATCTTTACCTCTCGACCATTTCGAGACTCCTCGTCATGTCCGTGATCTCATCCGGGACTCCGAACAACATTCGGTCACCAATCACATAACTCATATAATACTATATCGTCATCGAACCTTAAGTGTGCGGACCCTACGGGTTCGGGAATGATGTAGACATGACCGAGACGACTCTCCGGTAAATAACCAACAGCGGGACCTGGATGCTCATATTCATTCCTACACATTCCACGAAGATCTTTATCGGTGAACCTCATATGTCAACATACGTTGTTCCCTTTGTCCGGCGGTATGTTACTTGCCTGAGATTCGATCGTCGGTATCCAATACCTAGTTCAATCTCGTTACCGGCAAGTCTCTTTACTCGTTCCGTAATACATCATCTTGCAACTAACTCTTTAGTCACGGTGCTTGCAAGGCTTCTGTGATGCTGTATTACCGAGAGGGCCCAGAGATACCTCTCCGATAGTCGGAGTGACAAATCCCAATCTCGATCCATGCCAACTCAACAAACACTTTCGGAGATACCTGTAGTGCACCTTTATAATCACCCAGTAACGTTGTGACGTTTGATACACCCAAAGTATTCCTACGGTATCCGGGAGTTGCATGATCTCATGGTCAGAGGAACGTGTATTTGACATAGTGAAAGCAATAGCAATAAACTGAACGATCATTTGCTATGCTAACGGTTGGGTCATGTCCATCACATCATTCTCCTAATGATGTGATCCCGTTATCAAATGACAACTCATGTCCATGGTCAGGAAACCTTGACCATCTTTTGATCAACGAGCTAGTCTAGTAGAGGCATACTAGGGACATAGTATTTGTCTATTATCCACACATGTATTTAGTTTCCGGTCAATACAATTCTAGCATGAATAATAAACTATTATCATGAACGGGGAAATATAGATAATAACTAATTTATTATTGCCTCTAGGGCATATTTCCAACAGTCTCCCACTTGCACTAGAGTCAATAATCTAGATTACATCTCCATGTAATTAACACTTAATCAGTTCTAAAGCTGTTCATGGTTTGCTTGTGAGAGAGGTTTTAGTCTACGGGTCTGCAATATTCAGATCCGTGTGTTCTTGGCAAATCTCTATGTTATATGTAGATGCTGCTACCACACTCTGTTTGGAGCTACTCCAAAAGATTTCCCCACTATACTTATCCGGTCTGAGACTCATAGTCTTTCGGATCAGTGTTTAAAGCTTGCATCGACGTAACCCCTTACGACGAACTCTTTATCATCTCTATTCCTGAGAAATTCTTCCTTAGTCATCTTAAGGATAATTTGACCACTGCCCAGTGATCTACTCCTGGATCACTTTGGTACCTCTTTTGCCAGACACATGGCAAGGCACACAGCTTGGCATACTTTATAGAACCTATGGCCGAGGCATAGGGGATAACCTTCATCCATTCTATTTATTTTGCCGTGGTCGAGATTTGAGTCTTACTCAACTTCACACCTTTCACCACAGTCAAGAACTCCTTTGACTGATCCATTTTGAACTTCTTCAAAATCTTATCAAGGTATATGTTTTGTGAAAGTCATATGAGGCGTCTCAATCTATCTCTATAGATTTTGATGCCTAACATGTAAACAACCTTTACCTAGATCTTCAAGTCTTACTCCACTTCACACCAGCCAAGAACTTATTACTTTTGACTTGATCCATTTTGAATTTCTTCAAAATCTCATCAAGGTGTGTGAAAATCTTTTATCAGGTGTCTTGATCTATCTCTATAGATCTCTATGCCCAAACCGTGGATAACTCAAAAAACAGGTTTTTATTGAAAAACTCCTTTCAATTAATTCTTTATGCTTTCCAGAAATTCTACATCATTTCCAATCACATATACTTATTAGAAATGTTATAGAGCTCCCACTCACTTTGTTGTAAATACAAGTTTCTCCATAAACTTGCATAAACCCAAACGCTTTGATCACTTCATCAAAGCGAGTATTCCAGCTCCGAGATGCTTGCACCAGTCCATAGATGGATCGCTGGAGCTTGCATACTTTGTTAGCACCTTTAGGATCGACAAAACCTTCCGATTGCATCATATACAATTCTTCCTTAAGAAATCCATTAAGGAATGCCGTTTTGACGTCCATTTGCCAGATTTCATAATCATAAAATGCGGCAATTGCTAACATAATTCTGACAGACTTTAGCATCGCTACGGGTGAGAAAGTCTCATCGTAGTCAACTCCTTGAACTTGTCGATAACCTTTAGCAACAAGTCGTGCTTTATAGACGGTGACATTACCATTAGCGTCCGTCTTCTTCTTAAAGATCCATTTATTTTTAATAGCTCGCCGTTCATCGGGCAAGTCTACCAAAGTCCACACTTTGTTCTCATACATGGATCTAATCTCGGATTTCATGGCCTCAAGCCATTTGTCGGAATCCGGGCTCGCCATCGTTTCTTCATAGTTCGTAGGTTCACCGTTGTCTAACAACATGACCTCCAAGACAGGATTGCCGTACCAATCTGGTGCGGAGCGTGTCCTGGTTGACCTACGAGGTTCTGTAGCAACTTGATCCGAAGCTTCATGATCATCATCATCTACTTCCTCTCTGGTCTGTGTCGGTGTCACAGAAATTTCTTTCTGTGGCATACTACTATCCAGAGGAGGTACAATTACCTCATCAAGTTCTACTTTCCTGCCACTCACTTCTTTCGAGAGAAACTCCTTCTCTAGAAAGGATCCATTCTTAGCAACAAATACTTTGCCTTCGGATCTGTGGTAGAAGGTGTACCCAACGGTCTCCTTTGGGTATCCTATGAAGACGCACTTATCCGCTTTGGGTTCGAGCTTATCTGGCTGAAGCCTTTTGACATAAGCATTGCATCCCCAAACTTTCAGAAACGACAACTTAGGTTTCTTACCAAACCACAGTTCATACGGTGTCGTCTCAACGGATTTAGACGGTGCCCTGTTTAAAGTGAATGCAGCTGTCTCTAATGCATAACCCCAAAATGATAGTGACAAATCGGTAAGAGACATCATAGAACGCACCATATCTAATAGAGTACGATTACGACGTTCGGACACACCATTACGCTGTGGTGTTCCAGGTGGCGTGAGCTGTGAAACAATTCCACATTGTTTTAAGTGATTGCCAAACTCGTAACTCAAATATTCTCCTCCACGATCAGATCGTAAGAACTTTATTTTCTTGTTACGATGGTTCTCTACTTCACTCTGAAATTCTTTGAACTTTTCAAATGTTTCAGATTTATGCTTCATCAAGTAGACATAGCCATATCTACTCAAATCATCTGTGAGCGTGAGAACATAACGATATCCACCGCGCGCCTCAACACTCATCGGACCGCATACATCGGTATGTATTATTTCCAACAAGTCTGTTGCTCGCTCCATTGTTCCGGAGAACGGAGTTTTAGTCATCTTGCCAATAAGGCACGGTTCACATGTCTCAAATGATTCATAATCAAGAGATTCCAAAAACCCATCTGCATGGAGTTTCTTCATGTGTTTAACACTGATATGACCTAAGCGGCAGTGCCACAAATATGTGGTACTATCATTATCTTTTGGCATTCGTGTTATGAACATATGTATTACTACGATCAAGATTCAATAAACCTTTCATTTTAAGTGCATGATCATCAATGATATTATCCAAATAGAATAACAATTATTCTCTGAAATTGAATAACCATCTTGCAATAAACACTATCAGATATAATGTTCATGCTTAACGCAAGCACCAAATAACAATTATTTAGGTTCATCACTAATCCTGAAGGTAGAGAGAGCGTGGCGATGGTGATCACATCAACCTTGGAGATACTTCCAATGCACATCGTCACCTCGTTCTTTAGCTAGCCCTCGTTTATTCCGAAGCTCCATGTTTCAAGTTGCAAGCAACTGAACAAGTATCAAATACCCAGGTGCTCCTACGAGTACTAGTAAGGTACACATCAATAACATGTATATCAAATATCTTTGTTGACATTGCCAGTCTTATTATCTGCCAGTTACTTTGGGGAAGTTCCGCTCCTTGTGACATTTCCCTTTGCAATGGGAGCACTAAGTCTCGGGTTTGGTTCAGCCTTGGGTTTCTTCGCGTGAGCGGCAACTATTTTACCGTTCTTCTTGAAGTTCCCTTTTCTTTCCCTTGCCCTTCTTGAAACTAGTGGTCTTATTAACCATCAACACTTGATGCTCCCTTTTTTTGATTTCTACATCCGCAGATTGTAGCATCGCGAATAGCTTAAGGATCTTCTATCCCTTGCATGTTTATAGTTCATCACGAAGATCCAGTAGCTTAGTGATAGTGACTGGAGAACTCTATCAATCACCACTTTATTCGGAAGTCTAACTCCCACTTGATTCAAGTGTTTGAAGTACTCAGACATTCTGAGTACATGCTCACTAACGGAGCTGTTCTCCTCCATCTTGTAGCTATAGAACTTGTCGAAGGTGTCATACCTCTCGACCCGGGTGTGAGCTTGAAAAACAAATTTTCAGCTCTTGGAACATCTCATATGCTCCGTGTTGCTTCAAAACATATTTGGAGCTCCGGTTCTAAGCCGTAAAGTATGGCGCACTGAACTATCGAGTAGTCATCTTTTCTTGTCTGCCAGACGTTCATAACGTCCTCAGACGAAGCCGTAGGGGTATTTCACTGAGCGGTGCATTTAGGACATAAGTCTTTTGTGCAGCAGTGAGGACAATCCTCAGATCACGGACATAGTCCGCATAGTTGCTTCCATCAACTTTCAACTTCGTTTTCTCTAGGAATATAATAAAAACAGGGGAACTACAGCGCGGTCTATTGATCTACAACATAAAATTGCAAAGATTATTTAGACTATGTTCATGATAATTGAAGTTCAATTAATCAAATTACTTAAGAACTCCCACTTAGATTAACATCCCTCAAGTTGTCTAAGTGTAACATGATCCACATCAACTAAACCATGTCCGATCATCACGTGAGGTGGATTAGTTATCAATGGTGAACATCTTTCATGTTGATCATATCTACTATATGACTCATGTTCGACCTTTCGGTCTCTTGTGTTCCGAGGCCATGTCTGTACATGCTAGGCTCGTCAAGTTTAACCCAAGTATTTTGCGTGTGTAAAACTGGCTTACACCCGTTGTATGCGAACGAAAGAATCCATCACACCCGATCATCACGTGGTGCTTAGAAGCGTCGAACCTTCGCAACGGTGCTTCACTTAACGTGTAGTATTTGTTTGTTGCACTCTTGCCATGCCATGCCTATTTAAACCGGACATGCATCATACTTGGTTGTGCATTATGCCATGATTATGCTTGCTTGTTTACCATGTTGTTTGCTTCTTTCCGGTTGTGCTTCTTCTCGATAGTCCGGTTACGTTGCGAAGTGTGAGGATTCATTCGACTACGATTGTTCGACTACTTCACGGATTCGGTCTTCTTCCTAGCGGGATTTCAGGCAAGATGATCATGACCATGGATATCTTTACTATCTTTGCTTGCTAGTTGTCTCGTTGCTATCGCTATGTCGCGCTTCCTACCACATATATGCCAGCCTCCCATATGCCATGATACAGCCTCTAACCACCCTTACCCAGCAAACCGTTGTTTGGCTATGTTACCGCTTTGCTCAGCCCCTTTCTTATAGCGTTGCTAGTTATAGGTGCAGTTGCAGGTTGTTCCATGTTGGGACATGGATATCATGGGATATCACAATATCTATTATTTAATTAATGCATCTATATACTTGGTAATGGGTGGAAGGCTCGGCCTTTTGCCTGGTGTTTTTTTCCACTCATGCCGCCCTAGTTTCCGTAATACCGGTGATATTCCTTGATGAGCGCTTCTAACACATGTGGGGCATATGGGAACCCCCCTGATCATTCGTTTTAGGATAAACTTCTCCAGCAAGGCCCAACATTGGTTTTAACTTTTGCCCAACATAATAATACTGATAATAAATTTGACGCATAGGGAGTTAGCACTACCCGAGGATTCTTAATTCCACATAATCCAGGTGGGCCAGTGCTGATGGTGCTGGTCCAAACTAGAGCCACTTGCGGCGCCACCTGGGGCAACTCGGGTTCTTGGCTGTCGTACGTAGTGTTCATCCGCCGTGTCCTGAGAATGAGATACGCGGCTCCTATCGGGATCGTCAACACGTCGGGAGGTCTTGCTGGTTTAGTTTTACCTTTTACGAGTGGCTTGTCCACCGGGATTCCTTATCGTAAGCATCGTGTTATCACGGTGTGAGGATGTTCCATCGGATGCGTGTGGTAATTTATAATGGACTACTTGGAGCACCCCTGCAGGGTTAAATCTTTCGCGAAGCCGTGCCCGCGGTTATGTGGCGACTTGGATATTTATAACCTCCGGTTGTAGAGAACTTGACACTAAATCTAATTAAAATACACCAACCGCGTGCGTAACCGTGATCGTCTCTTTTCGAGGGAGTTCGGTAAGAGAACACGGTGGGGTTATGCTTGACTCGTAAGTAGGTGTTCAGGATCACTTCTTGATCATTATTAGTTTGCGACCGTTATGCATAGTTTACTCTTCTTATTCTTGTACTCGTAAGTTAGCCACCATACAATGCTTAGTGCTTGCTGCAACCTCACCACTTTACCCCTTCCATACCCATTAAGCTTTGATAGTCTTGCTACCCATGGTTATGGGATTGCTGAGTCCTCGTGGCTCACAGATTACTACAACAACAGATGCAGGTACAGGTAATGCGATGATTTGACGTGAGAGCGATGCGCGTTTGCTTTTGGAGTTCTTCTTCTGCTTCTTCCTCTTCATCGATCTTGGGATAGGTTCCTGGTCGGCAGCCTGGGCTAGCAGGGTGGATGTCGTTCGTGTTTTTCATTTGTTTTCATCCATAGTTGGATTCTGCTCTTCTGTATGGTGTTGCTATGTATTGATGTATTCCTGTGATGATTGTATGTATTTCTCTGTATCCCCATCTATTATGTACGTGGTATGATGTAATGATATCCACCTTGCAAGCGTCTTCAATATGCGCTTCTATCCCTGGTGGGACCTCCGAGTTCCTCGAGGATAGGATCGCATATTGGGCGTGACAAGTTGGTATCAGAGCCTCGACCGACCATAGGAGCACCTTGATTGATCGAACCGTTGGCGAGTATAGAAGAAAAACTATTTTGAGTCTAATTATATATCAGAGAGTAGGAATTCTTTTTATTCTTTATCCCCTTCGTCGCTCTGGTGAGGAATTGTGCCGTAGATGTTTTGACTCTACTACTCTTCTCACTCAAATTTCTTTTTAGGATCACGCGGGTATTTTCGGAATCGTTGCGATATCGGTGTGACAGAATTCTGTCTTGGTGCCTCCTGACCGTATGGATTGGACCCGGGGAGTTGAGCTCCAAGGTGTTCTTGTCACATTCGCTATCGTTCCAGTTCCTGAATACCAGAGGACGCCGACATCGAAACGCTTCTATACTTTTTGTGGTGGCAAATAGTGCCATGACTTTTCCCCAGTACTGGAGGAGATAGCTCGGATGATCCACCATGACTAGTATCGCTGTGTTTTTGAAGGTCTGAGGTAGACGAATTTGCGAAGTTTCTCGGTTGTGTGTTAAGGGTTGCGGATGCAGTTGCAGCTGATTAGGTTGTTGATTGCTGAGTAGGTTCCTGGATCCGCAACCTGATTGCATGACCAAGAAGTTTCGGGAGTTCTTAGGTGGGAATTCAAGTAGTTACCTAGGATTGTCCTTCTGACAAATGCATGAGGGGTTATGTGTTTGTTCCGGCTTATTCTGCAAGCCACATTCTTTGTTTTGTTTTGAGTTGTGGTATTCGAGTTGCTTCGAAGTCAAGTGTGGATTCCATACCTTTCCTAAGTGGTGTTCCCATATTTTGATGTGAATGCCAATCCTTTTGTTCATCGAGATTGTCATGGTAACTCTTCTCAAAAGGCGCGCTTCTCTTCGAGTAATCCGATCCTTTCAACATTTGCAAGATCAATTCCTAGTTTTCTCAACGAAGCTCATTCCATCCTTCCCAAGTTGCCTTTGTTTTCCCCACCCTCCCACCCTTTTTCTTCGTGGAGTCAGAGATCTCAAATCAAGTATACATTTTATTCATGTGAAGTCTCTCCATTCTTTTCCTTCAATATTCTTAACCGGTGATTTCTCGTGAAGGTGCTTAGGAGTTCTAGTTCGTCATTTGTCAGTCTCATTTTCTTTCCGGTGGATTGAAATTCAAGTTTCGATGTTGGTCATATCCTTTTCTTTTGTTCGAATGCTTTTCCATGTTGGAAATTCTTACGCAAGCCTCTCTTGTTTATTCACCTCTCTCTATTCATATCCGGAGTGCTGAAGATATCTTAGAAGATTCACCTTTCCATTCAAGATCCGTTGGACATATCTCGAGGTTGTTATTTCTCTCAAGCCATTTAATTCAACCGGTGCAATCTCTATTTCAAGCATTCGTTCCAACGGTGTTTATTTTGAGTGGGCCCTAACCCACAAGTCTTTTCCCAGGATCTTACCTGACTCTTCTATTTTTCCCGGAGTTATTCTCAAAAATTCTTTCAAGGTGACGTAAGAATGGATTCCATCAGTCATATCCCTCTCCAAGATCTCTTTCAAATTCTTTTCAAATTTGGCTCAACCTTTCTATTCGTCATTATTCTGGAGTATCGCATAAATTCTTCATGGTGGTTCTCGTCGTCATTCTCAGCATTGGAAGACCAAAGAAGAATTTCTCTCATCCGTTCTCTTGAAGATTCGTGGTTCTAGCTTCATGCCATCCTCACAATTGTTTTCGATTGTGAGAAATTCTTTTCATACCCATCCAGAGCATTTCATGAGTACTTTCCATTTTTGATTCTCCGAAGGTCATCATTTCAGAAGATTTATTCGTTCTTAGTTTTCAGCTTTCGTTCTCCGATTATTCCAAAAATTGATGTCTCTTCGTTCGTCTCCTAATTCTTCTGGTGCATCGTTCAAGTATTCTCTAATAAGCTCGTGATCTCTTAATTCTCTTGTACCAAATTCCCTCAAGTATCTTCGTTCGTTTATCTAATTCTTCCCGGCGATTCGTTCTCTTTTTATTCGTCCTTTTCATTTCTTACGGTGGTTCGTTCAAGATTCCTCTTTCTTTGTTATCGTATCAATTCATTCGTTCTTTTTAAATCATACCGGTGGTTCGTTCAAGACCTTCTCCGAGATTGCTATATCTCTCTTCAATATTTTCAAGAAGAATAAGTGGCATGCCAATCCATTGCTTGTCATCAATTTAAGTTGATGAATTGTAAGCATGACATAATTCTTATTCTTATTTCATCGAGGAGATTTAATTCTTTCTTCCGGAGTTTGTTCATGTTGAATGAATTCTTGGATCCAAATTTGTTCATCTTTTCTTTCTGGAGTTCCAAGTTTTCTCGGTTATCTCGTCACGAAGCTCCATCTAAATCATTGCAAGGTTTCATCTTGTTCTTTTCAACCTTCGTTTCAATAATCCTTTTATTCACCGGAGCTCTTCATGGTGGTTCATAAAGGATTTAATTCATTCTCGAAGTGTTCTACAAAATTCTTTCTCCATTGCATTATATCATGTCTTGATTCTCTCTCGAAGTCAAGATCCGCCAAGCTATACTCCTAGAGATACATGGTGTTGAACACATGTTTTGTTTTAGGAGATCAAGCATTCTTCATCTTGCATTCCAAAGTGCAATTCCTTTCTACCTTGTCTTTTGAGGTGGTGTTATGTTATTCTTGATAATTTCCCTTCGTGTTTCATGATTCACAAATTGTCAGGAATGAGATATTTAAACCCATCATTTTTCTCTTTGTTCAGGAATGAGTTATCTTGGGTTATATTTCACCTAAAGCCTCCCCTAAGGAATGTTGCTATTATGGTGCTTATGAATGATCCAAGTACCCTTTTGTCCTCTCGGTGAAAGAAGTTTTCATCTCTTTGTTGACCTCAACCAATCAATTGTTTTCCATTAGTGGCCGGTTGTCACCTCATAATTTTGAGATGTTTTCCATAAGCCCACAACAAGCTTATTCTTTTCGTTGTTGATTTTCCAACAACCCCGTTCATTCTTTCGTTGTAAGGATGTTTTTCAAATTCAATTGTGGTAGAAGTTGTTATTTGCTTATCCCTTCTTTTCTTTCCAACAATCTAGCTTCTATTGTTTCGTTCCAGAGGCATGGTGATGTTGCTCTCTTCGACCATCATCTCGTTTTGTCAAGATCATGTTCTTTCCTTGCTTATCCATTTTACCGAAGTGTTGTGTCCTCTTTTCTAGTTCTTTTCATCTTATCAAGCTTTGCCTCTCTTTTCCATCGGAGTGCTGCCCAAATTCTTTCGTTCTCATTCCTTGCCTATCTCGTTTCAACCGGAGTGTTGTTGGTTTCACTCGTTTATCCAAGAAGAAACTTTGTTTTACCTCTTCCTTTTTCCTCTTCCTCTTCTCATGCTTAAATCTCGGGGCGAGATCTCTTGTAAGTGGGGGAGTGTTGTGACAGCCCCTAGCTCCCGTTGACCGCACCGGGCCGACCTCCTCTCTGCCAAGCCTCCACCGATCTGGGCCAAGCCCATGGTGAGTGCCCCCTCTAAATCTCGCCCAGGGGGCATCTTGCTATCCAGCGCTTAGTGGATTCAGCCCAGCTTCAGTTTTTTTCCGTTCTGCGAATTTTGCTAATTATCCAGGATTTACTATTTTCTAGAAAAGTCCCTCTAGATTATGCATTTAATAACTCCACAACCATGCATCGGTTTAAAATGATTCATATAAGTAAAATGCTTAGAATTTCATGTAGTTTCATAATATCCAACTTTCATCCATGTTAAAAATGTTAAAATTGCTGTTTGCATTAAAATTGCTAAATGACATACTAATATGGTTTATTTCATAACTAAATAACCGTAGCTCCGAATTAAATGAACTATATATGTAACTTGATTAGAAAATTGTGTAGATTAAAATTATGCATTTACTTTTTCTTTTTAACAAACTTAAAATATGATTTAGGCCAGAACAGTACCAAATTCGAAAATTGCATATGGGGATTTTCCGGAATTGTTATTTGTTGTTTCCGGCCTCATTTAAATTGCCTAGATAGGTAGTTTAATTATGCTTCACCTCTTGCAATGTTTAACAACATTTAATATTGATGAGTAGCATAAACGGGAGTGAACTAAATAATTATTGTGAAGTTTCGTCAATATGCAACTCGTTGCATATTGAGCTTCACTTAACATGTAGTATTTGTTTGTTGCACTCTTGCCATGCCATGCCTATTTAAACCGGACATGCATCATACTTGGTTGTGCATTATGCCATGATTATGCTTGCTTGTTTACCATGTTGTTTTCTTCTTTCCGGTTGTGCTTCTTCTCGATAGTCCGGTTACGTTGCGAAGTGTGAGGATTCGTTCGACTATTGTTCGACAACTTCACGGATTCGGTCTTCTTCCTAGCGGGATTTCAGGCAAGATGATCATGACCTTGGATATCTTTACTATCTTTGCTTTCTAGTTGTCTCGTTGCTATCGCTATGTCGCGCTTCCTACCACATATATGTCAGCCTCCCATATGCCATGATACAGCCTCTAACCACCCTTACCCAGCAAACCGTTGTTTGGTTATGTTACCGCTTTGCTCAACCCCTTTCTTATAGCGTTGCTAGTGACAGGTGCAGTTGCAGGTTGTTCCATGTTGGGACATGGATGTCATGGGATATCACAATATCTATTATTTAATTAATGCATCTATATACTTGGTAATGGGTGGAAGGCTCGGCCTTTTGCCTGGTGTTTTGTTCCACTCATGCCGCCCTAGTTTCCATAATACCGGTGTTATATTCCTTGATGGGCGCTTCTAACACATGTGGGGCATATGGGAACCCCCCTGATCATTCCTTTTAGGATAAACGTCTCCAGCAAGGCCCAACATTGGTTTTAACTTTTGCCCAACATAATAATACTAATAATAAATTTGACGCATAGGGAGTTAGCACTACCCGAGGATTCTTAATTCCACATAATCCAGGTGGGCCAGTGTTGATGGTGCTGGTCCAAACTAGAGCCACTTGCGGCGCCACCTGGGGCAACTCGGGTTCTTGGCTATCGTACGTAGTGTTCATCCGCCTTGTCCTGAGAACGAGATACGCGGCTCCTATCGGGATTGTCGACACGTCGGGAGGTCTTGCTGGTTTAGTTTTACCTTTTACGAGTGGCTTGTCCACCGGGATTCCTTATCGTAAGCATCGTGTTATCACGGTGTGAGGATGTTCCATCGGATGCGTGTGGTAATTTATAATGGACTACTTGGAGCACCCCTGTAGGGTTAAATCTTTCGCGAAGCCGTGCCCGCGGTTATGTGGCGACTTGGATATTTATAACCTCCGGTTGTAGAGAACTTGACACTAAATCTAATTAAAATACACCAACCGCGTGCGTAACCATGATCGTCTCTTTTCGAGGGAGTTCGGGAAGAGAACACGGTGGGGTTATGCTTGACTCGTAAGTAGGTGTTCAGGATCACTTCTTGATCATTATTAGTTTGCGACCATTATGCGTAGTTTACTCTTCTTATTCTTGTACTCGTAAGTTAGCCACCATACAATGCTTAGTGCTTGCTGCAACCTCACCACTTTACCCCTTCCATACCCATTAAGCTTTGATAGTCTTGCTACCCATGGTTATGGGATTGCTGAGTCCTCGTGGCTCACAGATTACTACAACAACAGATGCAGGTACAGGTAATGCGATGATTTGACGTGAGAGCGATGCGCGTTTGCTTTTGGAGTTCTTCTTCTGCTTCTTCCTCTTCGTCGATCTTGGGATAGGTTCCTGGTCGGCAGCCTGGGCTAGCAGGGTGGATGTCGTTCGTGTTTTTCGTTTGTTTTCATCCCTAGTCGGATTCTGCTCTTCTGTATGGTGTTGCTATGTATTGATGTATTCCTGTGATGATTGTATGTATTTCTCTGTATCCCCATCTATTATGTACGTGGTATGATGTAATGATATCCACCTTGCAAGCGTCTTCAATATGCGCTTCTATCCCTGGTGGGACCCCCGAGTTCCTCGAGGATAGGATCGCATATTGGGCATGACATGCGTATAGTAACATATAGTAACAATTATATAATAGCAATTCCCAGAGATCCTTTCTCGACTACCCTGCGAGAAAGCAATCTCGGAGCAAACATAACAGTTTAGTATCAATGAGTATCCGGTTCTAGTTGTAGTAGATCGGGATACAACTCCGAGCGTCTTGTTACCGTGGACATGGCTATTCAAATAGATTAACTTCCATGTAGGGGTTCACCACTGTGCCCAACATGCTCGATTACCTTTGGCCGGACACACTTGCCTGGGTAATGCCCGGCCTCGGGTGATCGACATGACGTAGTCCTACCTAGGCTCTCTAGAGAGGTCAGCACGCCGGTCTACATCCTAAGTGCGAAGGGGTCATGGGCCCATCACCCTAAGCACTCCTACGCATTGCAAACGCGGCCGGGACCAAGCCTAGCCTTTGTATACACAAGCAGGTGTAACCAGCTCACCCGGGCACGCGCCGCTCAACTGTGACGTCTGACAGAGCTATCGGGGGGAACGTACGGCGCCGAGAGCCCATACCATATTCCCGCGTGGTGGTTAGCGCGTAAAGGCCAGAGGCCTACTCAGATCAAATATCCAAATCCGTTAAGCATGTTAAGTAGCTCGCGGAGACGATCAGAGTACTTGTTGCCCTGTCTCGGTAATCCGCGATCAAGGGACCAGGTCCACCTCTCTCCTAGGTGGTGTCCACCTGATCCGTCGAACCGCCACCGTATTACTCGAGGGTACCCTTGGGGCCGACCCGACTTGTATCTTTATCTCGTGGGTGCCCTTGGGGCCGACCCGTCTTATCAAGGGGGAATGTCGTAACCTAGGGCCATACCGTCAAGGTGAGATCCGAGGAATCACCCTCGGTGGACCCACACTTGATACACTGCACGACAGAGACATCATCGAGGATGAACTATAAGGCATCACCCTCGGAAAGTTCACCCTTGAGGTGCTTCGCTACAGAGTCATCATCGAGAGTGATATACGAGGAATCACCCTCAGTAGTATCACACGTGTTGTGACTCTGCAGAGTCGTACAGTTGCATGGGCCTAAGGGGGTCTCAGGTCTCGGTACACCAACCAACTGGTTCAGTCAACCCGGACAACAAAGCATGGCAACATGGACAAGGTGTAGGGCCACTGATGGGACTCAGGTATTCCTATACTAAGCAAGTGGGATAGCAGGTAAGTATCAACAGCAGTTACAAAATCAGGCTATGCATCAGAATTAGGAGCTATCGAAACAGCAACAGTAGCAATTCTAATGCAAGAACAGGAGGGGAAAGAATAGGCAATATCGGAATGATCAAGGGGGTTTGCTTGCCTGGAAGCTCTGCTGTAAGGGGCTGGTCGTCAGGTGCGTAGTCGTAACCAGGGTCATCGGTAGTCGTCTCGGGGTCTACTGGAGAGAAAAGAGGGGGAAGAAATAGCAAACATATGCAACATAATGCATGACATGGTAGTATGCTATGCTAGGGGTGTTCTAATCCAGTGCTAGGTGTTTTGGTCGGAGCGGGAAAATATCCGGGAGGGTTCTCCCAGCTCCGGGTGATTATCGGTCAGACGAAACGGAGGGGAAGGTTCCATGTTCAACTAGATAGGAGTGATGGTCAAGCATTTTGACCACATATTCCGATTCGTCATATTTTTCTGATCATTTTTCATATATAAAACTTTTCCATCTGAGCTTACGGTTATTTTTCTATGATTTTTCAAAGTTTTAACAATTTTCTGGATTTTTCTGATTTATTTTTATTTTCAAAAAATTCACAGCCTAATTGCTAGGTGCACCCACAGGTGCACCAGAGGATGACAGTGGGCCCGGCCAGCTGACTCAGCTGGTCGGCAGTTGACCAGTTGACCAGTCAACTAGGCCCCACTTGTTAGTGACTGGGGGCTGCCCAGTCAGCTTGTTGACCTGGTCAACTGGGCCCGCGGGACCCAGCGGCCAGTCACTTCGGGGGGGGCCCCCACAAGTCAGGCCACGTGGCGGCGGCGCTGGAGATGGCTCCGGCGTGCCAAAAACACGGCGGCGCGTCTCGGCCGATGTCGGAATTTCGCCACAGTGGGCCAAAACGAACGCGGTTGGCACCGTTCGAACATGCGAAACGTGCCGCGTCGATCTAACCTACTGGCGTGGCCTGGGGTGGCCCTAGTCGATGGCAGCGACCAATCTTGCGGCGGCCGGACTTCGGCCGAGGTCGTGCGCGTTGCTACGGGGCTCGGGAGGTCGAGCTGGCGGCACGGGTGGCACCAGAGAGGTGGCCTGAGCTCGCTTGCGAGCTCAGTTGGCCCGGAGGTGGGGGGTGGCTACGGTGGCTAGCGACAGCAGCGGCGGCCGGAGCACGGCAGCGGCAACAGCAAGCAGCAGCGCAGGGGCCAGCCAGGGAGAGGGGAAGGCGGAGCGGAGCTCACCGAGCGGCGCAAGGAGGCCGGCGAGAGCTTAGTAGCGCATGGGGGATGATGAATCGGAGCTGTGGAGCTCCGGTGACCCGAGGTGGACGCCGGCTCGATCCGGGCAACGTGGTGGTCTCTGGCTCGAACGCGCGGTCGGGGAGGAAGTAGAAGACGCCGGCGGTGCTGGTGGACAGTTCGGAGAGGCGAGGCGCCGACTGCGGCTACGCGAACGACGACGACGTGGCCATGGCAGTGCTCGGGCGCCAATGGGGAGCGAGAGAGAGAGAGCAGGGGAGGAGGGGGAGAGTGGGTAGGAGGTGGCAGGGGAGCAGGTGGAGTCGATCCTTATCCTCTCCATCGCCACTGTGGGGCACGCGTCGAGGAACGGCGGTGAGACGAGCTCCTGGCCATGGCGGGCGCGATAGCGAGGCAGGAGTAGGTAGACGATGCGGTTTTTGGGCTGGGCTCACGCACTGTAGCACCGGGCCTTAGTGCCCAGTGGCTCTTTTCTTTTTCTAATTCCATTTTCTGTTTTGATTCTTCCACTCTGTTTTGTATTTCTTTTGGGCACTAAATGATTTTAGTAAATTGTGCCACTTGCCTCATAATTCACAATGCATTATTCTGTTATGCCAGAAAAAGTTTGGGATAGGTTTATAATCATTTGAATTTTGAATTAATTGGAAATGGCTTAAATGAGCTGAATTGGGTTCTGTTTTTGAGTGGTAGAATACAAATGAGTAAATAAGTGATATGGTTTTCCTTAACATTTATTATGTAGGGAATATTTGCTAAATGATGTACTATTTTGCTTGCTTATTTGTGAAACTTTTAATTTCACTTACAGTTTGAATTTTGAATTTGAGGTGGAATTTGAAATGAGATATTAACCAAAGATGATCAAGCACTGTAATCCATGATGACTTGGCATTATCAGTAGGTGGTTACTATGCTTAATTACATGGGGGTGTTACAATTCTCCTCCTCTAAAAGAAATTCTCGTCCCGAGAATTAAGAGGGAGACTGAAAGAGAGCGGGGTATTCTTCTCAAAGACGATCCTCGCGTTCCCAAGTGGCTTCTTCTTCAGAATGATTCGACCGCTGAACTTTAAGGAACTTGATGGCCTTCTGACGAGTTCGACGTTCAGCTTGATCAAGAATGCGGATTGGATACTCTTGATAAGAAAGATCATCTTGTAATTCAAGCATTTCATGATCCACTACTCGGATAGGATCCTTGCAGCAGCGTCGGAGTTGCGACACATGGAAGACATCATGAACTTGAGAAAGCTTCGGCGGCAATTCCAATTTATAGGCCACATATCCACGTCTGGCCAGAACACGGAACGGGCCGATGTAGCGAGGAGCTAACTTGCCCTTGATCCTAAAATGATGAGTGCCCTTCATCGGAGTGACACGAAGGTAAGCTTGATCACCAGGTTGATAGACCATTCCCAAGTGTTTACGGTCATAGCAGCTCTTCTGACGAGCTTGAGCCGTCTTAAGATGTTCACGAACAATACGAACTTGTTCTTCAGTGTGGCACCCCGGCTCAGAGTCACCGGAGCACCCCGTATTCCAGCCCAGAGATCAAGTCTTCTGGAATACGGCACTGCTTGGCATAGAACAAATCAGCTCTTTATTACGAATAGTTGGAGTACAAGGGTTTGAGATATTACAAAGGGTTGCCTCTGCAAGGCTACGCTTGCTATGATAATTCTATGCTAGCAGCGGCTCAAATCCTAGTAGCAGAATTACGGCGTCAAAATGGACTCCACTCCGCATGGACTCTGGCTGGGACACGTCCTAGCTCGCAACTCGATCATCTCCACTAAGCAAACATAGCAGCACCTGCAAACTGGCATGACACGCCAGGTGAGTACTTTGAATGTACTCGCAAGCTCGCAACAATCAAGATCATCAAGGCATAACAATGTCATAGCAATCATGATTAAATCAGATTTAAGTGCTACTAAAAGGGTGGAAGAAAATAATAACATACTATTGCTACAATTGTAAATCTTGTTACCACTATGGAACCACTTTGCCCTGAGCCACATGATTGAACCATTTACTCTCGTGATCAACTCATGGTCATCCCAAGAACACTAGACGATCATTCATGGGATCATCCTCAACAATTATCAGCAATCCTCAACATTCGGTCACCTAACTATACTGAGATGAGTTCTTCCATCATTAGCACGTCATTCCCTCATTGGTGTTGATCAAACAGCGCGCAGTGTGACTTAGTACGAACTGTGTCCAATACCGTGGACTCGGCTATTCGAATAGATTCTTACACTCTGCAGAGGTTGCGCACTTTACCCACACTATGAAGCTCCTGGCCCCATACCTCGGTACACTTCCCTTCCGGGTGGACCGGTGCTGCTCCAACGAAACTTGCCTAACCCGTGACCCCTCCATCGTACCACCGACAGTCATCCTCCCCCGGAGTCATGCCTTGGGTGGCCCCTGTGTCACTCTTGGCACCTACCACCGTCGTGGCCAACAAACTGTCCCAAATGGGGACGTGAGCTCAAAAACCAAACCGGGCTCACAAGGTTATCGTCGTCTACCTGATCAGGGTAGCACGCACGCATAATCTCCCCTCTTTGGTGGTACCGACAAAAGAGCACGTTGTTAGACCAAGCCAAGGCCATCCCATTCCTGCAGGTGTGGCTGCACTGGAAAGTTCGGTTCAGTGGCACTCGATCAACGATGAAGGAATTTATCCCCGAGTAATCATAGTCATCACTGACACTCTGATATACCAATGATCCAAGTCACCACAATACCCAACTAGAAATCCAATGAGCAACGTGATCAACTTCTACTACTGATCCCATATATGTAGTACCGGAGGAATCACAAATTAATCATAGACGGTAATCTCACAGTCCGACAGCATTACCACATATATCTGGAAATCTGCTACTATCCTATAATCCCATCATCATCATGACAGTAACTTATCCAAGATCCTCAAAGTATTGCATGAATTAACCCATTCATAAATAATTCATATTTGTCATCAAAATAATTATTTCTGCCATGATATTGCAATGCAATTATGCAAATGAGAGTTGTGGCTTGCCTTGCACCAATAGAGTGTGGGAGAGTACTCCTGGCCTTCACCAACTAGGCAAAACAATCTGAAAAGCATTTTTGAAAACATTTTCAAATACCACATAAAGCATTTTCTTTTGACCAAAAATTCTAGACAACAGAGAAAAATACCAAATTTTTACAGCAACTAGAGGAGCTCATAAGATAAATAATGCAAAAAGAATGAACTCATTTGGACTTATGGTTTAAAAGATATTGATGGTCAAAGTTTAGTCAAATTCTGGATTTAAAATGAATTTAACCGAAAAACAGAAAAACCCTGGAGCGGCCACGTCGAAGACGTAAACTGGCCAGGCACCTCCGCTTACATACCATTTCGAGCGCGCGTGGAGTCGCCGACAGGTGGGGTCCGCTTGCCAGGTTTGAACAGAGAAGAGGAGGGAACAGAGGACGGCGGAGCTCACCGGCGGGGTTCACCGGCGTAGAGGCCACGGCGGAGCTGGGCACGGGTGGGGATGGATCGGGCGGACGCCGGCGAGTACTCCCGTACCCGCAGCTTCTCGAACGGTGGCCGGACGTGGTCGCCCCCTTCATCTCAGGCGGCGGTGAGCTTCGGGTGGCGATCGATCCGGCGATTCCGGCGAGCACTCGGGCTGGGAAAGGGCTGGGACGGGTCAGTGGAGTGCCACGGGCTCAGTGGTGGCCTCAGCTCGAGCTAGGGTGGGCGGAGGTGAGTGGGTGGAGCAGGAGCAGAACGGTTGAGCTCTTCGCCGGAGATGGAGAAGGAGGGCTCTCCGGCCTGCTCTGGCGCTGTTGGTGGCGATTGAGAGGGACAGGAGTGGAGTGGTGCAGAGAAACGAGGCCGGGGAGGGCCTTTTATAGGCGAACGAGAGGTGGCCGAGCCGCTCGGCGCCGCGGACACGTCACCGGAGCGGGTATGGTGAGGCGGCCGTCGCGGAGTGAGGCGAAGCGACGAGAGAGGTCGGGGGAGTTAAAGCGCAAGGCGACGGCTCGCCGGGAAGCAGCTAGCCAACTCATCCCCGTACGGCCACTGTGCCGCCCATGCGTGCACTTGGCCGTGTGCAGTGGCGAGCCTTGCCGGAGGAGGTAGAGGGTTCCAGGCTGGCCAGGTGGACGACGGCGACGACGTCGGCATGACGGGACAAGGAGAGGCATTGAGAGGTGCCCGCAGCAGTCGCGCCCGGCACGGTCAACGTGCAGAGCACGGTTTTGGCCTGGGCAGACGCGTGGTCACCGCGTGCACTGGCGCACGCAGCGTGCTCTGGCCTGCCCGATCGTGTCCATGCGATAGTCCTTCCTTCCAGAGGCCTCCCGGTGCAGCTGGTTTGATAGGAGGTGGCTAGGATAGCTGGATAGCTTCCATGAAAGTTTTTGGACAGCAACTTGGGCAGCAAGCTAATTGAAAATGGCTAGGGTTTTGAGAGTGAAAGTTTGCCATGCTGTAGTATAGTAGTAAGGTGCATACACTGGGAAAAATTCAGACCAAATGGATAAGTATAGAGCATGATTGCTTCACAACTGCCTCTCTGGTCCAGAAATCTTGCTGAGGATGTTGAACTCACTTGGATGGGTTCATGTAGCTGAAACTTGGTATTTGTGGGTAATTTGATGATGCCAAGATGCTATAAAAATTTCAGTCCAATTGGGTTAGTGTACAGGGTACTTCCTTCACAACACTTCCCACTGGACAGAAACTTGGAGGAGTTTTATAGAGAAATTGGCTGAATGAAATGAGCCAAAAATTTGTGGAGACTGATAATATGGGTAGAAGAATGTCCTGGATTAATTGCAGAATTTTTGAAGCAGTATAAAATATAGTTGCCTCACAACCTGAAATTATGACCAGGATCAAAGGTTGATGCTGTGCTCACCATGAAAGATAAATCTTGAATATTTTCACATATCCAAGGTTTACATGGTCCAAAGGATTTATGAGAATTTTCTTGGAATTTTTGGAAGAACAGAAATATGGGTTGCTTCACAACCCAGAGCTCAAAGGGTTATTCCTTTAATGGAAAAAGGAATATTAGATTGGAATAAAATTGAGATTGAGCAAGAATGGAAGTGACATGACTTGGGAGAAGCTTTTGAGGGCCTGAGTCACTTGGGAAAGAAAATCAAGAAAATATTCCCAAGTTTTAAGTCCATAGAGCCATTCAGAAACAAATCCAAGCCAAATTCCAACTAAAATTTTCAATTAAATTTTGAAAAGAAAAGCTGGGAAAAAGCAGGGTGTCACATTCAGCTTGTTGGATAATATCTGGACCAGAGAGGGGCCGTTCCCCAGTTTCTGACCAATTCAGAGGGGTTCGGCACTTACGTCCATATAGCACTTCGAATGGTGCCATCTTCAAGCCAGCTTGATAGCTGTTGTTATAGGAGAATTCAGCATATGGGAGAGATTCTTCCCATTTCTTGCCAAATGAGATGACACAGGCTCGAAGCATATCTTCAAGCACTTGATTAACTCGTTCTACTTAGCCTTGGGACAGGGGGTGAAAAGCTGTGCTCAAGCGCATATGTGTTCCCATAGCTTCTTGGAAACTTTCCCAGAACTTAGAGGTAAAGAGGCTGCCACGGTCTGAACTAATCTCCAGCGGAACACCGTGGAGTGACACAATTCTGGAAATATATAAATCAGCTAACTGACTAGCAGTGATTGTCTCCTTGACAGGCAGAAAATGAGCAACCTTGGAGAGTTGGTCAACGATGACAAGAATAGCATCATGACCCTTTGATGATCTGGGAAGACCAGTGATAAGATCCATTTGAATTTTGTCCCATTTCCATTCAGGAATCGCAAGCGGTTGCAGAGTTCCGGCAAGTCTTTGGTGTTCGGCCTTAACGCGACGGCAAACGTCACACTCAACAACATATCGAGCAATGCCTCGTTTCATATTTGGCCACCAGAATCTCTGACGGATGTCTTGGTACATCTTGGTACTACCCGGATGAATAGACAGAGGTGTATCATGAGCTTCTTGCATAACCTTCTCTGTCATATCCTCGAACTTAGGTACCATAAGGCGCTCTTTGAAGAACAAAGCTCCATCCTTATCAAGGGAGAAATCTGAGGGTTTACCAGTTGCAAGGGAGAGCTTAATCTTGTCGACTTCAGGGTCATGCTTCTGAGCAGCCTTGATGCGATGTTCAAGATATGGTTCAATAACCAGGTTATTGAGATAACCCTGAGGAACAATTTGGAGGTTCAACTTGCGAAGTTCTTCATAAAGAACGGGTTGAGCCTGCTGAACCATGAGGTTGTTGCAATAAGACTTGCGACTCAAGGCATCGGCCATTACATTAGCCTTGCCAGGGGTATAAGAAATATCCATGTCATAGTCGGCTATTGTATCGAGCCATATTTGTTGACGGAGATTCAAATCTGGTTGAGTATACAGATACTTTAGACTTTGATGGTCTGTGTATATCTCGCAACGATTACCGAGAAGGTAATGTTGCCACAACTTCAGAGCATAAATAACCGCTGCAAGTTCGAGATCATGTGTTGGATACTTATCTTCGTGAGGACACAATTGACGAGAGCCATAAGCAATGACTTTCCTCTCTTGCATTAGGACACAGCCTAATCCTTGACGAGATGCGTCACAATAAATCACGAAGTCCTTGAGAGAATCTGGAGGAGCAAGCACTGGTGCAGTAGTCAACTTGTCCTTGAGTGTCTGGAAACTTTCCTGGCATTTAGGTGTCCATTCAAACTGTTGGCCCTTAAGGAGCAAATCAGTCAATGGCTTCGCAATCTTGGAGAAATTCTCGACAAAACGGCGGCAATAACTGGCGAGTCTGAGGAAACTTCTGACTTGCTTGACATTCTTCGGAGGAGTCCAGTCAAGAATAGCCTGAACTCGTTCTGGGTTAACAGCAATGCCATCCTTGGAAATCACATGACCAAGATAGGTCACCTCAGATAACCAGAATTCACACTTGGAATATTTGGCATATAGCTGGTGTTCTCGCAGTTTCTCCAATACAAGACAAAGATGTTCGGCATGTTCTTCTTCATTCTTGGAATATACAAGGATATCATCCAGATAAACCACGACAAACTTGTCTAGGTAGTCCATGAAGGTATAATTCATCAATCGAGAGAAGGTTGCTGGAGCAATGGTTGAGCCGAAGGACATGACGGTGTACTCGTAGGAACCATAGCGAGTAACGAAAGCTGTCTTAGGAATATCCTCTTTGCGAACTCGGATCTGGTGGTAACCCAACCTTAAGTCGAGTTTAGAGAATACAGAGGATCCAGCGAGTTGATCATACAAATCATTGATCCGGGGAAGTGGATATTTATTCTGGATTGTTGCTTGGTTAATAGGACGATAGTCCTGTACCAAACGGTTCGTGCCATCCTTCTTCTTAACAAAGAGAGAAGGTTCTCCCCAAGCAGAGGAACTTGGACGAATGAAGCCCTTGCGAAGTGATTTATCGATTTCCTCCTTAAGCTCAAGGAGTTCATGCGGTGGCATCTTGTAGGGACGTTTAGCAATAGGAGTAGTGCCTGGTTTCAAATCGATGATAAATTCGACAGCTCTAACAGGGGGTACTCCTGGAAGTTCTTCTGGAAAGACATCTTGAAAATCGCAAACGACTGGAACGTTCTCAATTCCCTCAAGAGGTGCAGCATTCAAAGCATTCAGAGCATATATCTGAGCTTCAGCGTTCAGGATAATTCGGGCGGTGTAGTTTACTATCTCACCGGAAGGATGTAGGAGTTGGATTGTTTTAGTGGTACAGTCAATTGAGGCAGTATGAGCTTTCAACCAATCCATTCCCAGAATGAGGTCTATGGTGGAAGACTTTAGGACAATGGGAAAAGCAAGGAATTCCATCCCTTCGATTTCCACGGTGACATCGGGTGCCATCATGGAGGCTTGACATTGACCGGCGGGAGTGTTAACCACTAGCGGAAGGTTCATCGTTTCATATTTTATGCCATGCATGAATGCAAAAGTTTCTGACATGAATGAATGCGATGCGCCTGTATCAAACAAAACAGAAGCTGGTACTGAGTTAACGAGAAGAGTACCCATCACAGTAGCAGGTTGATTCTGAACTTCTTCGAAATCAACATGGTTGGCTTGACCTCTACCATAAGCAGGAGCCCCGGTATTATAGTTGCGAGGCTGGTTGTAACCACGGCCATTGCCACGGCCAGTTGAGGGAAGTGCCAGCTGATTCTGACCCTGGCGGCAGTCTCTGGCATGGTGACCTAGACGGCAACACTTGAAACACAGACCATCTTCAGGACGAGGAGCAGCAGCATTGGGTGGAGCAGCTTGAACTCTCGGCTGCCTCGATGGCGGAGGAGGCAGACGAGGTGCAACGTAAGAAGGCCTCTGAACAGGGGCAGCTGGACGGTACAGGATGTGGGGAATCCATATGTGATGCTTCTGTGCGGACGAGCCCGAGGATGAACCAACGTCACGGTGGCGCTTCTGCGATTCCTTATGTTCCATCAGACTAGTCTCTTGCTGAATGGCCTTGTTCACCATAGTGGCGAAGTCGGGGAAGTCGTGGATAGCAAGTGCAAGCTTGATGTCTGGGTGCAGTCCATCACGGAACTTCTCCTGCTTGTGAGCGTCGTTTACAACATCTTCTTCAGCATAGCGGGATAAGTCAAGGAACTCTCGCTGATAAGCTTCTACAGTCTTGTTGCCCTAGGTGAGGTTGCGGAACTCTCGCTTCTTTCTGTCCATAATTCCGTGAGGAATGTATCGGGCATGGAAGGCAGCCTGGAATTCCAGCCAAGTAACGACTGTGCCAACAGGCAGTGAACGCCTGTGGCTGTCCTACCATTGAGCAGCGGGACCCTTCAGGAAATAGGACGCAAAGGTGACCAAGTTGGCAGGGGCGACATTAGCAGATTCCATCTCGTAAGTGATGTCGTGGAGCCAATCATCAGCATCAAGGGGCTGGGTCGAGTTGCGGAAAATGGTAGGGCTGAGGCGCACAAAGTCTTGCAGAGTTATTGGGGGTGGCTGCTGTTGGTTGTTCTGGTTCGAACACTGAGCCATGATTCTAGTCATAAACTGTCGGTTTAGCTCGAATTGCTGCATCATACCTGCCATGTAGTCGGGTGGCGGTGGGTGATTCTCACCACGGCCACGACCACCTGGTCTAACCATCTTGCTAAAATTTAACAGGGGGTAGTTTAGTAACAGCAATTGCAAGATTTAGAGACAATCATGATGTAACACGAACAATAAGCAAGAGTGTAATAGATACATAACAGCAGTCACTTAAGACATACAGATCCATACACAGAGTCGGTTATATCGGATAGTACGAGATCGAAAAGAAAATAAACTAGACATACTAGGCGGCACGCAGGCACGCGGTGGAGAGATACAACAACGGGACATAGCAAAGGCTACATCAACGTCGGGGAAAACCAGTGTAACCAGGTAACTGCAGGTGCTGACGCTGGGTACTCACGGTAGAAAGATCCTGTGCACCGTGGAGACTCTAATGCAGCACCCGATCCTGGACGGGGAGAAGAGGTCCACGTGCTGGCGTGCGACCTCCAACAGCAGGCCAAGCGAGGCCTGAGGGTATCTCGGTCCTGTGTGGGTAAAGGATATACTGCGGATGTATCCCTGCATGAACAGCTAATAGCAACTGTGTCAGAGCATCATAGAGACGTGCTCGGGTGGCGAACAACTCGACGGCAAGAGCCCGGGCAGTGCGATCCAGAGCCTGAGTGCACTGGATCAAGACCTGCGGGTCATATCGATGTCGCTCGTAAGGGGCACAAACAGTAGTGTAGTATCCAATCTCATCTGCAGCAGAGGCATACGGGATGTATCGGAACTCCGAGTCATCCAAGTGACTATGCTCGCCTCGAAGACGTGCGACAACAGAATAGGCAACATCATGGACTGCCATATCAACAGTCACTCCAACACCATGAAAGGTGTGCAACTCAGTGATGGAGTTATCTCGTTGATCGAAGATACGAACATCAGCGTGATACTGCTCCTGGTTAAACTCGCCAAAGTCCTCGTAAACCATGTACTTGTTGGAAATATGCCCTAGAGGCAATAATAAATTGGTTATTATTATATTTCCTTGTTAATGATAATCGTTTATTATCCATGCTATAATTGTATTGATTGGAAACTCAAATACATGTGTGGGTACATAGACAACACTGTGTCCCTAGTAAGCCTCTAGTTGACTAGCTTGTTGATCAAAGATGGTTAAGGTTTCCTAGCCATGGACATGAGATGTCATTTGATAACGGGATCACATCATTAGGAGAATGATGTGATGGACAAGACCCAAACTGTAAACGTAGCATTTGATCGTGTCAGTTTATTGCTATTGTTTTCTGCATGTCAAGTATCTGTTCCTTTGACCATGAGATCATGCAACTCACTGACACCGGAGGAATACCTTGTGTGTATCAAACGTCGCAACGTAACTGGGTGACTATAAAGGTGCTCTACAGGTATCTCCGAGGGTGTCTGTTGGGTTGGCATGGATCAAGACTGGGATTTGTTACTCCGTATGACGGAGAGGTATCTCAGGGCCCACTCGGTAATACAACATCACAATGAGCCTTGCAAGCAATGTGACTAAAGTGTTAGCCACGAGATCTTGTATTACGGAACGAGTAAAGAGACTTGCCGGTAACGAGATTGAACTAGGTATAGTGATACCGACGATCGAATCTCGGGCAAGTAACATACCGAAGAACAAAGGGAACAGCATACGGGATTAACTGAATCCTTGACATAGAGGTTCGACCGATAAAGATCTTCGTAGAATATGTAGGAGCCAATATGGGCATCCAGGTCCCGCTATTGGTTATTGGCCGTAGAGGTGTCTCGGTCATGTCTACATAGTTCTCGAACCCGCAGGGTCTACACACTTAACGTTTGGTGACGATTAGTATAATTGAGTTATTATGTTGGTGACCGAAAGTTGTTCGGAGTCCCGGATAAGATCCCGGACATGACGAGGATCTCCGGAATAGTCCGGAGGTAAAGATTGATATATGTGATAATAGTGTTTTGATCTCTGGAAGGGTTCCGGAGTTCACCGGAAGGGGTTCCGGATGTTTACCGAAGTGTTCGGGTGCAGCAACACTTTATATGAGCCAAAGGGATAAAGCCCACAAGGTATTGGAAAGTGCAAAAGTAGTTTTGCTGCCGCGTAAGCGGTACTACCGCTTGGTGAAGCGGTACTACCGCCCGAGCGGTACTACCGCTTGTTGTAAGCGGTACTACCGCCCAAGCGGTACTACCGCTTGTGTGAAGCGGTACTACCGCTTGTGCGCGGCTGTGCACGGTTCGGCAGGGTCCGAATTGGACTCTTTTCCTGCGGGCCAAACCGACCTTGTGCGGGCAAAACCGACCCGGAGGAGGCTTTTACTCCAAGTTTAGACCCCAAGGCTCAACATATAAATAGAGGGGCAGGGCTAGCACACGGGACACATCAGGATTTCCCAAGCCGTGTGCCGGCAACCCTAGCCCTCTAGTTCCTCCGTCATAATCTCCGTAGCGCTTGGCGAAGCCCTGCAGAGATTGTTCCTCACCACCATCACCACGCCGTCGTGCTGCTGGAACTCAACCACTACTTCACCATCGCTCGCTGGATCGAGGAGGTGAAGGCGTCATCAAGCCGTACGTGTGTTGAACGCGGAGGTGCCGTCCGTTCGGCACTAGATCGGAAGGATCGTGATTGGATCGCGGGACGCTCGGCGATTTGGATCGCGAAGACGTTCGACTACATCAACCGCGTTTATTAACGCTTCCGCTTAGCGATCTACAAGGGTATGTAGATTCACTCTCCCTCTCGTAGATGCTCATCACCATGGATAGATCTTATGTGTGCGTAGGAAAATTTTTGTTTCCCATGCAACGTTCCCCAACAGTGGCATCATGAGCTAGGTCTATGCGTAGATGAGATCTCGAGTAGAACACAAACGAGTTGTGGGTGTGGGTGTATACATATTGCTTGCCGTTACTAGTTGAT
The DNA here is from genome assembly GCA_039707655.1 of Elymus sibiricus. NCBI lineage: Eukaryota > Viridiplantae > Streptophyta > Magnoliopsida > Poales > Poaceae > Elymus > Elymus sibiricus. The sequence goes on from CM077672.1 coordinate 462,082,539, forward strand.
ACTTGATTCAGCGGCATTGTGAGATGAAGCGGCCCGGACCGACATTACGCGTACGCTTACGCGAGACTGGTTTTACCGCTGCGTGCACTTGTTGCATAAAGGTGACTGGCGGGTGTCTGTCTCTCTCACTTTAGTTGAATCGGTTCAATGAAGAGGGTTCTTTTAGAAGATCAAAAAGCAATCACTACACCACGTTGTGGTTTTGCGTAGGTAAGAACGGTTCTTGCAAACCCGTAGCAGCCACGTAAAATTTGCAACAACAATTAGAGGACGTCTAACTTGTTTTTGCAGGGTATGTTGTGATGTGATATGGCCAATTACATGATGAGATATATGTGATGTATGAGATGATCATGTTTTGTATAGAATATCACGACTTGCATGTCGATGAGTACGGCAACTGGCAGGAGCCATAGAGTTGTCTTTAATTATTGTATGACCTGCGTGTCAATCATTAAGCGCTATGTAATGCTTTACTTTATCGCTAAACGTTAGCTATAGTCGTGGAAGCAACAGTCAGCGCGACAACCTTATGGCGACACGTTGATGGAGATCAAGATGATGGAGATCATGGTGTCATGCCGGTGACGATGGAGATCATGCCGGTGCTTTGGAGATGGAGATCAAAAGCACAAGTTCATGGCCATATCATGTCACTTATGATTTGCATGTGATGTTAATCCTTTTATGCATCTTATTTTGCTTAGGACGACGGTAGCATTATAAGGTGATCCCTCACTTAAATTTCAAGATAAATTGTGTTCTCCCCAAGTGTGCACCGTTGCGAAAGTTCGTCGTTTCGAGACACGCCGTGATGATCGGGTGTGATAGACTCTACGTTCGCATACAACGGGTGTAAGCCATGTTACACGTGCGGAACACTCGGGTTAAACTTGACGAGCCTAGCATGTACAGACATGGCCTCGGAACACAAGAGACCGAAAGGTCGAACATGAGTCATATAGTAGATATGATCAACATGAAGATGTTCACCGTTGAAACCACCTCAACTCACGTGATGATCGGACTTGAGTTGGTGGATTTGGATCATGTAACACTCGAATGATCGGAGGGATGTCAATTTGAGTGGGAGTTTTTTAAAATATGATTAACTAAACTCATTATCTAAGAACAATAGTCTAAGTTGTCTTTGCTATATTTATGTTGTAGATCATGGCTCGCGCAGTAGCACCCCTGAATTTTAATGCGTTCCTAGAGAAAGCTAAGTTGAAAGATGATGGAAGTAACTTTGTGGACTGGGCCCGTAATCTAAGGATTATCCTTACGGCTTCCCAGAAGGCTTATGTCCTTGATGCACCGCTTGGTGATCCACCCGCTCCAGTTGAGTCTCTAGACGTTGTGAACGCCTGGCAGGCTCGTTCTGATGATTACTCAATAGTTCAATGTGCAATGTTGTATGGCTTAGAACCGGGACTTCAAAGACGTTTTGAACGTCATGGAGCATATGAGATGTTCCAGGAGTTGAAGTTTATCTTTCAGAAGAATGCCCGGATCGAGAGATATGAGATCTCCGACAAATTCTATGCTTGCAAGATGGAGGAGAACGGGTCTATCAGTGATCACGTGCTCAGAATGTCTGGGTACTCCACCCGTCTGGCTGAGTTAGGGATGCCCCTTCCGCCAGAGGCTATCACTGACAGAGTTCTTCAATCATTGCCACCTAGCTACAAGAGCTTCGTGTTGAACTATAACATGCACGGGATGAACAAGTCAGTCGCCGAGCTGTTTGCGATGCTGAAAATCGCTGAGTCTGAAATTCAGAAGGAGCATCAAGTGTTGATGGTCAATAAAACCACTAGTTTCAAGAAAAATGGCAAGGGTAAGAAGGGTAACTCCAAGAAGAGTGGCAAAGCAGTTGCTCCTCTCGTGAAGAAACCCAAGGCTGGACCCAAACCAGAAACTGTGTGTTTTCATTGCAAGGGAACTGGACACTGGAAGCGGAATTGCCCCAAGTATTTGGCTGACAAGAAGGCGGCCAACAACAAACAAGGTATATATGATATACATGTTATTGATGTGTACCTTACCAACTCTCGTTGTAGTGCCTGGGTATTTGATACCGGTGCGGTTGCTCATATTTGCAACTCAAAACAGGAACTGCGGAATAGACGGAGGCTGGCAAAGGACGAAGTGACGATGCGCGTGGGAAATGGTTCCAAGGTTGATGTGATCGCCGTCGGCACGCTCGCTCTTCGATTACCGTCGGGATTAGTGATGAACCTAAATAAGTGTTATTTGGTGCCTGCGTTAAGCATGAACATTATATCTGGATCTTGTTTATTGCGAGACGGTTACTCATTTAAATCAGAGAATAATGGTTGTTCTATTTATATGAGTAATATCTTTTATGGTCATGCACCCAATGTAAGGGGTTTATTCTTATTGAATCTCGATAGTAATGATACACATGTTCATAACATTGATGCCAAAAGATGTAGAATTGATAATGATAATACCACTTTCTTGTGGCACTGCCGTTTAGGTCATATTGGCGTAAAACGCATGAAGAAGCTCCATGCTGATGGACTTTTGGAGTCACTTGATTTTGAATCACTTGACACATGTGAGCCATGCCTCATGGGCAAGATGACTAAAACGCCGTTCTCTGGAACAATGGAACGGGCAAGTGACTTATTGGAAATCATACATACTGATGTGTGCGGTCCGATGAGTATTGAGGCGCGCGGTGGTTATCGTTACTTTCTCACCTTCACTGATGACTTAAGTAGATATGGGTATATTTACTTAATGAAACACAAGTCTGAAACATTTGAAAAGTTCAAACAATTTCAGAGTGAAGTTGAGAATCATCGTAACAAGAAGATTAAATTCCTACGATCTGATCGAGGGGGAGAATATCTGAGTTATGAGTTTGGCAGTCACTTAAGACAGTGTGGAATTGTTTCACAATTGACACCGCCTGGAACACCACAGCGTAATGGTGTGTCCGAACGTCGTAATCGAACTTTATTGGATATGGTGCGATCTATGATGTCTCTTGCCGATTTGCCACTATCGTTTTGGGGTTATGCATTAGAGACAGCTGCATTCACTTTAAATAGGGCACCATCGAAATCCGTTGAGACGACGCCATATGAACTTTGGTTTGACAAGAAGCCAAAGCTGTCGTTTCTTAAAGTTTGGGGATGTGATGCTTATGTCAAAAAGCTTCAGCCTGAAAAGCTGGAACCCAAAGCGGAGAAATGCGTCTTCATAGGATACCCAAAAGAGACAGTTGGGTATACCTTCTATCTCAGATCCGAAGGCAAAATGTTTGTCGCTAAAAACGGAACATTTCTTGAGAAAGAGTTTCTCTCGAAAGAATTGAGTGGGAGGAAGATAGAACTTGATGAGGTTGTTGAACCTTTACTTCAACCTGAGAGTAGCGCAGCGCAGAAAGTTGTTTCTGTGGAGCCTACATTAGCTGAAGAGGAAGTTAATGATGATGATCATGAAGCTTTGGATCAAGTTGCTATCGAACCTCGTAGGTCGACAAGGACGCGTACTACTCCTGAGTGGTACGGCAACCCTGTCTTAAAAATCATGTTGTTAGACAACGATGAACCTACGAGCTATGGAGAAGCGATGATGGGCCCGGATTCCGAGAAGTGGTTAGAGGCCATGAAATCCGAGATGGGATCCATGTATGAAAACAAAGTATGGACTTTGGAAGTATTACCTGAAGGGCGTAAGGCCATTCAGAACAAATGGATCTTTAAGAGGAAGACGGACGCGGACGGTAATGTCACCGTCTATAAAGCTCGACTTGTGGCAAAGGGTTTTTCACAAGTTCAAGGAGTTGACTACGATGAGACCTTCTCACCCGTAGCGATGCTTAAATCCGTCAGAATCATGTTAGCAATAGCTGCCTTTTTCGATTATGAAATTTGGCAGATGGATGTCAAAACAGCGTTCCTTAACGGTTACCTTAAGGAAGAGTTGTATATGATGCAACCAGAAGGTTTTGTCGATCCAGAGAATGCTGACAAAGTTTGCAAACTCCAGCGATCCATTTATGGACTGGTGCAAGCATCTCGGAGTTGGAATCTTCGTTTTGATGAGGTGATCAAAGCGTTCGAGTTTATACAAGTTTACGGAGAAGCTTGTATTTACAAGAAAGTGAGTGGGAGCTCTATAGCGTTTCTAATATTATATGTGGATGACATATTGCTGATTGGAAACAATATAGAAATGCTGGAAAGCGTAAAGGAATATTTGAACAAGAGTTTTTCAATGAAGGACCTAGGAGAAGCTGCTTTCATATTAGGCATCAAGATCTATAGAGATAGATCAAGACGCTTAATAGGACTTTCACAAAGCACATACCTTGACAAAGTTTTGAAGAAGTTCAAAATGGATCAGTCCAAGAAGGGGTTCTTGCCTGTATTGCAAGGTGTGAAGTTGAGTAAGACTCAATGCCCAGTGACTGCAGAAGATAGAGAAAAGATGAGTGTCATCCCCTATGCTTCGGCCATAGGCTCTATCATGTATGCAATGCTGTGCACAAGACCCGATGTCAGCCTTGCCATAAGTATGGTCGGAAGGTTTCAAAGTGATCCAGGAATGGAACACTGGACGGCGGTCAAGAATATCCTGAAGTACCTGAAAAGGACTAAGGACATGTTTCTCGTTTATGGAGGTGATCAAGAGCTCGTCGTAAAGGGTTACGTCGATGCAAGCTTTGACACTGATCCGGATGACTCTAAGTCGCAAACCGGATACGTATTTATTCTTAATGGGGGTGCGGTTAGCTGGTGCAGTTCCAAGCAAAGCGTGGTAGCAGATTCTACATGCGAAGCGGAGTACATCGCTGCCTCGGAGGCGGCGAAGGAAGGTGTCTGGATGAAGGAGTTCATGACAGATCTTGGAGTAGTGCCTAGTGCACTTAACCCAATGACTCTGTTTTGTGATAATACTGGTGCCATTGCTCTAGCCAAGGAACCAAGATTTCACAAGAGGACCAGACACATAAAGCGACGTTTCAATTCCATCCGCGATTACATCAAGGAGGACGACATAAATATTTGCAAAGTACACACGGATCTAAATGTTGCAGATCCGATGACTAAACCTCTTCCAAGGGCTAAACATGAACAACACCAGAACTGCATGGGTGTTCGATTCATTACAATGTAAATCACATAGTGATGTGAACTAGATTATTGACTCTAGTGCAAGTGGGAGACTGTTGGAAATATGCCCTAGAGGCAATAATAAATTGGTTATTATTATATTTCCTTGTTAATGATAATCGTTTATTATCCATGCTATAATTGTATTGATTGGAAACTCAAATACATGTGTGGGTACATAGACAACACTGTGTCCCTAGTAAGCCTCTAGTTGACTAGCTTGTTGATCAAAGATGGTTAAGGTTTCCTAGCCATGGACATGAGATGTCATTTGATAACGGGATCACATCATTAGGAGAATGATGTGATGGACAAGACCCAAACTGTAAACGTAGCATTTGATCGTGTCAGTTTATTGCTATTGTTTTCTGCATGTCAAGTATCTGTTCCTTTGACCATGAGATCATGCAACTCACTGACACCGGAGGAATACCTTGTGTGTATCAAACGTCGCAACGTAACTGGGTGACTATAAAGGTGCTCTACAGGTATCTCCGAGGGTGTCTGTTGGGTTGGCATGGATCAAGACTGGGATTTGTTACTCCGTATGACGGAGAGGTATCTCAGGGCCCACTCGGTAATACAACATCACAATGAGCCTTGCAAGCAATGTGACTAAAGTGTTAGCCACGAGATCTTGTATTACGGAACGAGTAAAGAGACTTGCCGGTAACGAGATTGAACTAGGTATAGTGATACCGACGATCGAATCTCGGGCAAGTAACATACCGAAGAACAAAGGGAACAGCATACGGGATTAACTGAATCCTTGACATAGAGGTTCGACCGATAAAGATCTTCGTAGAATATGTAGGAGCCAATATGGGCATCCAGGTCCCGCTATTGGTTATTGGCCGTAGAGGTGTCTCGGTCATGTCTACATAGTTCTCGAACCCGCAGGGTCTACACACTTAACGTTTGGTGACGATTAGTATAATTGAGTTATTATGTTGGTGACCGAAAGTTGTTCGGAGTCCCGGATAAGATCCCGGACATGACGAGGATCTCCGGAATAGTCCGGAGGTAAAGATTGATATATGTGATAATAGTGTTTTGATCTCTGGAAGGGTTCCGGAGTTCACCGGAAGGGGTTCCGGATGTTTACCGAAGTGTTCGGGTGCAGCAACACTTTATATGAGCCAAAGGGATAAAGCCCACAAGGTATTGGAAAGTGCAAAAGTAGTTTTGCTGCCGCGTAAGCGGTACTACCGCTTGGTGAAGCGGTACTACCGCCCGAGCGGTACTACCGCTTGTTGTAAGCGGTACTACCGCCCAAGCGGTACTACCGCTTGTGTGAAGCGGTACTACCGCTTGTGCGCGGCTGTGCACGGTTCGGCAGGGTCCGAATTGGACTCTTTTCCTGCGGGCCAAACCGACCTTGTGCGGGCAAAACCGACCCGGAGGAGGCTTTTACTCCAAGTTTAGACCCCAAGGCTCAACATATAAATAGAGGGGCAGGGCTAGCACACGGGACACATCAGGATTTCCCAAGCCGTGTGCCGGCAACCCTAGCCCTCTAGTTCCTCCGTCATAATCTCCGTAGCGCTTGGCGAAGCCCTGCAGAGATTGTTCCTCACCACCATCACCACGCCGTCGTGCTGCTGGAACTCAACCACTACTTCACCATCGCTCGCTGGATCGAGGAGGTGAAGGCGTCATCAAGCCGTACGTGTGTTGAACGCGGAGGTGCCGTCCGTTCGGCACTAGATCGGAAGGATCGTGATTGGATCGCGGGACGCTCGGCGATTTGGATCGCGAAGACGTTCGACTACATCAACCGCGTTTATTAACGCTTCCGCTTAGCGATCTACAAGGGTATGTAGATTCACTCTCCCTCTCGTAGATGCTCATCACCATGGATAGATCTTATGTGTGCGTAGGAAAATTTTTGTTTCCCATGCAACGTTCCCCAACAGTACTTGGGGTACCAACGGTATCCCAGTCTGGTCAAGAGGGCGACCAGGATAGCAGGAAAACCGGTAGCATCACGAGCCCAAGTCCGGCGTACGAGCTGCGTCGTGGGACGCGCCCAAAACAAACAGTGCATCTGAAACAAGGGAAATTTCGAAATTATCAGATGTCAGGGAGTGAATATTGCATCATGCATTCAAAGAAGTAATTTGCAGACAATCAGAACTCCGGGTGGATGTGATCACGAGAACATAGAGTCAGAGTTAGTAAAACTTTAGCCCGAACAGAAGACAGATCAGAGTCCCAGAGTAAAGGTGCGGAATAAATGATCCTAATCCCATCCATTGCGATGTGGGCCCATAAGCCACACAATGTTGTTAGTAAAATAGTTTTTCAATGACTAGACTCAACTTCGACCAAGGAATTGGAAGGGGGCTTCTTACGGGCAGTCGGCTCTGATACCAACTTGTGACGCCCCCGACTCAACCGTGCACTAATCATACACGCAAATGTGCACGATCAAGATCAGAGACTCACGGAAAGATATCACAACACAACTCTAGACACAAATTTAAACTTAAAGCTTTATATTACAAGCCAGGGGTCACGAGGACCCGAATACATAAGTCAGTGGAAGCAAATATATCTGAGTACAAACATAATTATACAAGTTTTCCATAAGAAGGCTAGCATAATAGCGACAACTAGATCAAAAAGGTGCAGGCCTCCTGCCTAGGGCCTCCGAACTACTCCTGGTCGTTAGTCTCCACGTAGTAGTAGGCACCTCCGGGGATCTCCGGCTCCTGGTAGTAACCTCCTGCGGTGGCGTCTGGCTCCGGGGCTCCGTCATTTGAATTGCAGTAATCGGGTAGGGGGGAAAAGGTAGCAAAGCAACCGTGAGTACTCATCCAAAGTGCTCACAAGACTTACATCAGATTTATGCTAAGTATGCATCGGTATCAAAGGAATGGGGCTATATCTTTGGACTAAATTGCAGAAAGCCAGAATAGAGGGGGAGAAGCCTAGCCTATCGAAGACTAGCATCTTGCAGTGTCTTGCAGCATCAGAAGAGAGTCACGTATAGTAACATATAGTAACAACTATATAATAGCAATGCCCAGAGATCCTTTCTCGACTACCCTACGAGAAAGCAATCTCGGAGCAAACATAACAGTTTAGTATCAATGAGTATCTGGTTCTAGTTGTAGTAGATCGGGATACAACTCCGAGCGTCCTGTTACCGTGGACATGGCTATTCGAATAGATTAACTTCCCTGCAGGGGTGCACCACTGTGCCCAACACGCTCGATTACCTGTGGCCAGACACACTTGCCTGGGTAATGCCCGGCCTCGGGTGATCGACACAACGTAGTCTTACCTAGGCTCTCCAGAGAGGCCAGCATGCCGGTCCACATCCTAAGTGCGAAGGGGTCATGGGCCCATCACCCTAAGCACTCCTGCGCATTGCGAACGCGGCCGGGACCAAGCCTAGACTCTGTATACACAAGCAGACGTAACCAGCTCACTCGGGCGCGCGCCGCTCAACTGTGACGTCTGACAGAGCTTTCGGGAGGAACGTACGGCGCCGAGGGCCCATACCATATTCCCGCGTGGTGGTTAGCACGTAAAGGCCAGAGGCCTACTCAGATCAAATATGCAAATCCGTTAAGCGTGTTAAGTAGCTCGCGGAGATGATCAGAGTACTTGTCGCCCCGTCTCGGTACTCCGCGGTCAAGGGACTAGATCCACCTCTCTCCTAGGTGGTCTCCACCTGATCCGTCGAACCACCACCGTATTACTCGAGGGTACCCTTGGGGCCGACCCGACTTGTATCTTTATCTCGCGGGTGCCCTTGGGGCCGACCCGTCTTATCAAGGGGGAATGTCGTAACCTAGGGCCATACAATCAAGGTGAGATCCGAGGAATCACCCTCGGTGGACCCACACTTTATACATTGCACGACAGAGACATCATCGAGGATGAACTATAAGGCATAAGCCTCGGAAAGGTCACCCTTGAGGTGCTTTGCTACAGAGTCATCATCGAGAGTGATATACGAGGAATCACCCTCGGTAGTATCACACGTGTTGCGACTCTGCAGAGTCGTACAGTTGCATGGGCCTAAGGGGGTCTCAGGTCTCGGTACACCAACCAGCTGGTTCAGTCAACCCGGACAACAAAGCATGGCAACATGGACAAGGTGTAGGGCCCCTGATGGGACTCAGGTATTCCTATACTAAGCAAGTGGGATAGCAGGTAAGTATCAATAGCAGTTACAAAATCAGGCTATGCATCAGAATTAGGAGCTATCGAAACAGCAACAGTAGCAATTCTAATGCAAGAACAAGAGGGGAAAGAATAGGCGATATCGGAATGATCAAGGGGGTTCGCTTGCCTGGAAGCTCTGCTGTAAGGGGCTGGTCGTCAAGTGCGTAGTCGTAACCAGGGTCGTCGGCAGTCGTCTCGGGGTCTACCGGAGAGAAAAGTGGGGGAAGAAGCAGTAAATATAAAGCAAACATATGCAACATAATGCATGACATGGCAGTATGCTATGCTAGGGGTGTTCTTGATGGGGATATGTACCTAGGGTAGGGTCATAGGCCTGACCTACCTGCTCTACCCAAGGACACTGCCCCAGAAAGCTTAAGTGCTGCAAGGAGATCTCCGACTGAAATCACCAAGGCGTACAAGTCACTCGACAATATCCACTCGGAGATTACCTTTTCACTCGACTGGTACCATTCACTCGGAAGAACCGGAAGACAGTCGACCGTAGAAGACCAGAAGCCACCCCAGGGAGGCCAACGGGCAGGCGTTCGTCTGTCTCATTAATAGCGTTTATTACGTACGTTACCAGTAACGTACATCTTTATAGCCACGATCTGACCCTTGAGTGCCGGACACTTATGAGGGGCAGCGCACTCTATATAAGCCGCCCCTCCCCTCTGGCACAAGGGTTCGCATCCCCTGTAACGACACTTATATTTCACTCGACAAGAGCTCCCGAGCACTGAGACGTAGGGCTTTTACCTCCACGAGAGGGGCCTGAACTCATACATCCGTGTGTACACCCTCGCCGTAGCTAGGACTCTGGCCTCTCCTTACGTACCCCTACCTTCTACTGTCAGGCTCATTCCCACGACAGTTGGCGCCCACCGTGGGGCGGCGTCTAAGCGACTTCCGGCGAGGTTGCATTTGTTTTCCTTTGTCATGTCTTCCGGCGGTGATTTGTTCCTGGGCCGTGAGATCCGTCTTGGAGCCCTCACCTTCATCGCCGACGGCTCGGCATGGCTCCAGGAAGCGCCTCTAGATGTTGAGGCGCTCCCAATACGCGAAGCGACGCACTTCTGCGCAAGCTCCTACGGTGTTCTTCTCCTTCAGCTGTCGACTCCGTACGTGTCGGCCCTCCATGCTGTTCGTCGCCGCATGCGATCCGGTCGTTCACGGCTACAGTGTTGGGTGCGACATGCGGCGGCCCGCCAGGCTTCGTCCCCGCTGATTGCGGCCATCGAGTCCGCCGAGTCACTTCTCGGCGTGTTCGACTCGGCGTCAGATCGGCCTGACGTTCCCTCCGAGTGCGAGAGCTGCGATCCTGCGGCTGAAGTTCTTATGGCTGGCTCTCATCAGAGTCCGCCGCCTGGCTTCAACCACGCCAGGCGCGAGATTGGTGGAACGTCGAATGAATAGCAGCGCCGGGACGAGGATGTTCTCCATACTCCCATCGTCGGCACGACTGCTGAGGCCCAGGCCATGGAGGCGACTCGCCTTCGACTCAAAGAGATGCAGAAAGCACTCGACGAGCGTGCTCGACAGCGTCCGCCGCGTCCCAATCGACATCACCGACAGTTGTTTCCGAGTGGGTCTCGGAATAACGTCGAGGTATTCCGTACTCCAGTGTTGAATGTTGCAGCTGCTGCTAGGATTGCAGATTCTATACAGCCGTCACGATCGGAAGCTGGTAGAGGTTTGCAACAGATCAGAACGTTGCTCGAGGCAGCGCAGCAGCAAAATGCGGCTGTTTCTCAGTCGCAGAACAGGTTACATAGCAATTCGCCCAGGGCGGAAACAGTTCAGTCGGCCCACAGCCCTGGGTCACCCCTGCGCCACAGAAGTGGAGACTTCCGTGAAGGTCGGTACAGAGATCAGGGGCGAGATCAGTTTGCTCCCCATTATCACCACGATGACCGCTGTCGAGTGTTTTCTCCTCCGCGGAGTGGTTCATATGTGCCCCGGCACAATGATGATAGGCGCCCGTTCGGTGATGAGCGGAATCCTGGATTTGACGCAAGGGATGTCCTCGCTCAAAGACGGGTCGACAGAGGCAGAGCCCACAGAGATGGTTATATCGGAGACTATCCGAGTGGAAGTGGAGCTGTTGTGTCTGGTCCCGAGTGTTTTAGCAGAACCATTCGCTCTGCAGAGATTCCCCCCAACTTCAGGTTGGCGGCTGGAATTAGCAAGTTTTCTGGCGAGACGAAGCCCGAGACATGGTTAGATGATTACCGAGTGGCCGTGCAGATTGGTGGAGGAAACGACAACATAGCCATGAAGCATTTGTCCCTGATGTTAGATGGTTCGGCCAGAGCTTGGTTGAATCGTTTGGCTCCCTCTAGTATCTATTGCTAGGAGGATTTGGCCCGAGTGTTCATCAGAACCTTTGAGGGCACCTGCAAACGTCCGGCTGGTTTGATTGATTTGCAGCACTGTGTTCAGAAACCCAATGAGACCTTGCGAGACTACATTCAGCGCTGGTCCACCCTGCATCACACGGTGGAGAATGTTTCCGAACATCAGGCTGTTTGTGCCTTCAAGGCTGGTGTTAGATACAGAGAACTCTATCTGAAGTTTGGTCGCACTGGTGATATTTCTCTGAGCAAGATGATGGAGATTGCCACTCGGTACGCCAATGGTGAAGAAGAGGACCGCCTCCGAAGCGGTAAAGGAAAAGCAGTCGACAATGATGTAGGCGGAAATTCCAATCGGAAGCAGAAGCGCAAGGCTGATCCCCCTGTTCAGGTAGAAGCGGCCGCTCTGGCGGCACAGGCCAAAAATAAAGGAAAGTCCAAAGCTAAGTTCACCCCCAAGAAGTCAAAGAATCAATCGGGTACAGATGTTATGGATTTACCGTGTGCAATCCACACGAGGAAAGATGAAGAGGGCAATTTAATATTGCCAAAGCATACCACTCGACAGTGCCGTTTGCTGATCCAACAGTTCAAAGAGAGTCAGTCGAGTGAAAAAGACCCCGAGAAGGGAGATGAAGAAGATAAAGAAGAGTTTCGTGAGATCAATGCCACTCTGTTGATTTTTGCTGATGTTGAGAGCAAGAGTCGACTGAAAGTTATCAACAGGGAGGTTAACATGGCGGTTCCCTCTACCCCCACATATCTCAAGTGGTCTCAGACTGCTATCACGTTTGATCAGTCAGATCACCCGGCGCATATCGCTACCCCCGGGCGGCAAGCGCTGGTGGTGGACCCAGTTGTGGGGGGCACTCGACTCCGCAAGGTTTTGATGGACGGTGGGAGCGGTCTGAACATCCTATATGCAGATACCCTCAAGGGGATGGGCATTCCTATGTCCCAACTCAGTGAAAGCAACATGCAGTTCCATGGCGTCATCCCTGGAAAAAAGGCCCGTTCACTCGGTCAAATAGCGTTGGATGTTGTGTTTGGTGACGATAAGCATTTTCGCAAGGAAAAATTGACATTTGAAGTGGTGGACTTCCAGAGTGCATACCATGCCATCCTTGGTCGTCCGGCTTATGCCCGTTTCATGGCCCGTCCATGTTACGTGTATCTCTAGCTGAAGATGCCCGGACCCAAGGGTGTGATCACAGTCACTGGCAATCGACAGAGGGCTGAGGAGTGCCTTCAGCAGGGCTCTAAGATCGCCGATCATCAGATGGCTATGGTTGAATTGGAAGAATACAAGAAAAACGCTGATCCTTCCGACCTGTTGCGCGCTAAGAAGCCCGCTTCTGAGTCATCTTTTCAGTCGGCAGGAGAAGTGAAGAAAGTGAACATTCACCCGACAGATCCAACTGCTGCCCCGACCAACATCTCGACGACACTCGACAGCAAATAGGAAGCCGAGCTCATCCAGTTCCTTCGTGAGAACTGGGACATCTTCGCATGGAAGCCTGCTGACATGCCTGGAGTACCCAGGGAACTGGCTGAGCACCGATTGAGAGTTGACCCGAAGGCCAAGCCTGTGAAGGAGCATTTGCGTCGGTCGGCAACGGAGAAGCGAAAAGCAATCGGCGAGGAGGTGGCTCGTCTCTTGGCGGCTAAGTTCATATGTGAGATTTACCACTCCGAGTGGTTATCGAACGTCGTTATGGTCCCTAAGAAGGACAAGTCACTCCGCATGTGTATTGATTTCAAACATATCAATCGGGTCTGCCCGAAAGATCATTTCCCACTCCCCCGCATTGATCAGATTGTCGACTCAACTGCGGGGTGTGAGCGTCTATCTTTTCTGGATGCTTACTCTGGTTACCATCAGATCCGTCTGTTTGGTCCGGATGAAATAAAGACAGCCTTCATCACCCCTTTCGGGTGTTTCTGTTATATCACCATGCCTTTTGGTTTGAAGAATGCTGGCGCTACTTTCACGCGCATGATTCAAAAATGTTTACTCGATCAGATCCCTCAGAATGTTGAAGCGTACATGGATGACATTGTCGTCAAGTCTCGCAAAGGTTCCGACCTGTTGTCTGACTTAGCTGAAACATTCGCCAATCTGAGGAGATATGACATCAAGCTAAATCCGACTAAGTGCACTTTCGGTGTTCCTGGCGGCAAATTACTCGGTTTTCTCGTTTCCGAAAAGGGAATCGACGTTAATCCTGAAAAGATCGGTGCCATCACCCGAATGAAAAGCCCTGAGCGTGTGCACGATGTCCAGAAGCTCACAGGTTGCTTGGCAGCATTGAGTCGATTCATTTCTTATCTCGGCGAAAAGGCATTGCCTTTATACCGACTGATGAAGAAGTCTGATACATTCGAGTGGACTCCAGAAGCTGAAGTAGCGTTTGTCGAGCTCAAAGCTCTGCTTTCCACCCAGCCGGTGCTTGCTGCTCCGCACAGTAAAGAGCCATTGCTATTGTACATAGCGGCTACTAATCAGGTCGTCAGTACAGTTCTCACTGTCGAGAGGGAAGAGGAAAGTAAAGCTTACAAAGTCCAGCGTCCTGTTTATTACGTCTCTGAAGTGTTGACTCCTTCAAAGCAAAGATATCCACATTACGAGAAGCTCGTGTACGGTATATATCTGTCAGCTAAGAAGGTGGCACATTATTTTCAAGATCACTCAATTTCAGTCATCAGTGATGCTCCATTGTCTGAAATTCTCCACAATCGAGATGCGTCTGGTCGAGTGGCCAAATGGGCTATTGAGCTCCTCTATTTTGACATCAAGTTCGAAGCAAAGAAAGCAATCAAGTCTCAAGCCCTCGCTGATTTCCTGGCCGAGTGGACTGAACAGCAGCAGCCGATCCAAGTTTACTCAGCACACTGGACCATGTTCTTTGATGGCTCGAAGATGCTGAATGGGTCTGGTGCTGGCGTAGTACTGGTGTCCCCAAAAGGCGACAAACTCAGTTACGTCTTGCAGATTCACTTTGATTCCTCCAACAATGAAGCTGAATATGAAGCACTCTTGTATGGGTTGCGTATGGCCATTTCACTCGGCGTCCGGCGCCTGATGGTATATGGCGACTCTGATTTGGTGGTCAATCAAGTGATGAAAGAGTGGGATGTCAGAAACCCCGCTATGACTGGATACTGCAATGCAGTAAGGAAACTCGAGAAGAAATTCGAAGGTTTGGAACTCCATCATGTTCCCCGAGTGAAGAATCAAGCAGCTGATGAGCTGGCAAAGATTGGGTCCACTCGGAAGCCTGTCCCTAGCAATGTATTTCTCGAGCACCTTCATTCTCCTTCGGTGCAGGAAGATCCCTTCACTGAGGAGCCCCCGCAGGCAAAAAGCGCCTCTGATCCGACCGAAGTCGATGTCCCAGCTGTCATTGATTTGGTCATGGAGATTTTAGTGATCACGCCCGACTGGACTGTACCCTATATTGCGTACATTCTTAGGAGAGAACTCCCAGATGATGAAGATGAAGCTCGACAGATAGTCCGTAGATCCAAAGCTTTTACTGTTATGGATGGACAACTCTACAGAGAAAGTGTGACTGGCATGACTCGGCGGTGTATTTCTCCTGAAGAAGGTCGACTGATTTTGGAGGAGATTCACTCGGGAACTTGTGGTCATCATGCGTCCGAGCTTACCGTGCGGGTTTCTTCTGGCCACGCGCCAATGAGATGGCTAAAGATATAGTCGATCACTGCAAAGGATGCCAGTTCTATTCGAACCTGTCACACAAACCTGCGTCTGCCTTGAAGACTATTCCACTCATCTGGCCGTTTGCTGTATGGGGCTTGGATATGGTTGGACCCCTTAGAACAGGCCAGAGTGGATTCACTCACTTATTGGTTGCAGTCGACAAGTTCACTAAGTGGATTGAAGCTAAACCCATCAAGAAGCTGAACGCCCGCACTGCTATCAAATTCATGAAAGAGATAACATTCTGGTATGGAGTCCCCCACAGTATCATTACAGACAACGGCTCTAATTTTGACTCGGAAGAGTTCAGATGCTTTTGCTCCTCTCAAGGCACTCGGGTGGACTACGCGTCCGTTGCACACCCCCAGTCTAACGGTCAAGCTGAGTGAGCGAACGGCCTTATCCTCCAAGGACTGAAGCCTCGGCTCATGCGAGATCTTGATCATGCTGCTAGAGCTTGGGTCACTGAATTGCCGTCTGTTCTGTGGGGCTTGAGGACGACTCCAAACCGGTCGACTGGGTGCACTCCTTTCTTCCTTGTGTATGGAGCTGAAGCCGTTTTGCCAAGTGACGTCCTTCACAATTCTCCCCGAGTGGATCTTTACTCTGAAGACGAAGCTGAGCAAGCTAGACAAGATGGGGTGGATCTCCTAGAGGAAGAACGAGAGATGGCCCTGATCCGGTTGACTGTATATCAACAAGACCTTCGCCGCTTCCATGTGAGACACGTCAAGAGCCGTTCATTCCACGAAGGTGATCTGGTGCTCCGAGTGGATCAGCAGTGACCCCACAAGTTGGCCCCAGCGTGGGAAGGTCCATTCGTCGTCACCAAGGTGCTGAACAACGGAGCGTACCATCTTTTCAACTTGAAGAAGAATATTGATGAGCCACGCGCCTGGAACGCGGATTTGCTTCGACGCTTTTATACTTGATGACTGAGTTATTTTGATGTAATAAGAGTGCTCCAGACTATGTCGTTTGTTAAATTATGACTTCCGCAGTCTATTGTCGATTCCGATCGCACAATTTCGCATTCAAAGACTTCTCCGAGTGAAGAGCAACCCTCTTGCTCGGGGGCTTAGCTGCGAACCCGTTTCGCCTAAGTTAAAAACCCTTCCGAGTGTATAACAGTCAATACACTCGGAGACTTAGCCGCGAACCAGTCTTCGCCTAAGTTTGGAAAACTTCTCCGAGTAAAGAGCAACCCTCTTGCTCGGGGGCTTAGCTACGAACCCGTTTCGCCTAAGTTAAAAACCCTTCCGAGTGTATAACAGTCAATACACTCGGAGACTTAGCCGCGAACCAGTGTTCGCCTAAGTTCGGAAAACTTCTCCAAGTAAAGAGCAACCCTCTTGCTCGCGCGCTTAGCTGCGAACCCGTTTCGCCTAAGTTAAAGACCCTTCCGAGTGTATAACATTCAATACACTCGGAGACTTAGCCGCGAACCAGTCTTTGCCTAAGTTCAGAAAACTTCTCCGAGTGTAGAGCAACCCTCTTGCTCGGGGGCTTAGCTGCGAACCCGTTTCGCCTAAGTTAAAAACTCTTCCGAGTGTATAACATTCAATACACTCGGAGACTTAGCCGCGAACCAGTCTTCGCCTAAGTTCAGAAAACTTCTCCGAGTGAAGAGCAACCCTCTTGCTTGGGGGCTTAGCTGCGAACCCATTTCGCCTAAGTTAAAGACCCTTCCGAGTGTATAACATTCAATACACTCGGAGACTTAGCCGCGAACCAGTCTTCGCCTGAGTTCAGAAAACTTCTCCGAGTGTAGAGCAACCCTCTTGCTCGGGGGCTTAGCTGCGAACCCGTTTCGCCTAAGTTAAAAACCCTTCCGAGTGTATAACATTCAATACACTCGGATTCTTAGCCACGAACCAGTCTTCGCCTAAGTTCAGAAAACTTTTCCGAGTGAAGAGCAACCCTCTTGCTCGGGGGCTTAGCTACGAAACCCGTTTCACCTAAGTTAAAAACCCTTACGAGTGTATAACATTCAATACACTCGGAGGCTTAACTGCGAACCCATTTCGCCTAAGTTAAAAACCCTTCCGAGTGTATAACATTCAATACACTCGGAGACTTAGCCGCGAACCAGTCTTCGCCTAAGTTCGGAAAACTTCTCCGAGTAAAGAGCAACCCTCTTGCTCGGGGGCTTAGCTGCGAACCCATTTCGCCTAAGTTAAAGACTCTTCCGAGTGTATAACATTCAATACACTCGGAGACTTAGCCGCAAACCAGTCTTCGCCTAAGTTCAAAAACTTTTTTGAGTAAAGAGCAATCCTCTTGCTCGGGGGCTTAGCTGCGAACCCGTTTTGCCTAAGTTAAAGACCTTTCCGGGTGTATAACATTCAATACACTCGGAAACTTAGCCGCGAACCAGTCTTCGCCTAAGTTCAAAACTTTTCCGAGTAAAGAGCAATCCTCTTGCTCGGGGGCTTAGCTGCGAACCCGTTTCGCCTAAGTTAAAAACCTTTCCGGGTGTATAACATTCAATACACTCGGAAACTTAGCTGCGAACCAGTCTTCGCCTAAGTTCAAAAACTTTTCCGAGTAAAGAGCAATTCTCTCACTCGGGGGCTTAGCTGTGAACCAGTTTTCACCTAAGTTAAAAAATCCTTCCGAGTGTAAGGTATTCCTAACACTCGGAACTTAGCTGCGAACCAGTCTTCGCCTAAGTCCTAAATTCTTTCGAGTGCAGAACACCCGTTCCATTCGAGAATTAAATAAATTCAGCCAAGCAAAATGTTGGAAAGCAAAGTGCGAGTAAGACTAGAATCTCTAGCGCAGCAAAAACTTGTTCGCGCAAAGGGGAGTTCTCAGGCTTAAGGCCTGAACGAAGTTTTAGTCGGTTACACCATCACTCGGCATACCGAGGCAAATAAAGTGGTAACTGAAAGCAACGTACTTTTTCAAGCTCCGGTAGGGCTTGAAGGCTCGACAAAGGTATCCAGGTCAATTCCGTCGGCGATCCGAGTAGCTGCTTCGATGAAAGTCTCCATGAAATCTTCAAATTGAAGCTTCTTTGTGTTGATCACTCGGAGGGCCTTCAGTTTGTCCTCCCTGGCCTCCTTGCAATGAACCCTGACGAGTGAAAGTGCCACATCGGCACCACAACGGGCAGCGGACTTCTTCCACGCCTGCACTCGACTTGGAATTTCGTTGAAGCGAGTCATCTTATACTCGAGGTCAGTCTGGAGGGGGTCTTCAGGCCACAGTTCCTTGTCGACTTTCTCGAATGCAGCCCTCAGCCGAGAAACATATCCCTGGACATTCTTAAGACGAGCTTCAAGTCGAAACATATCCATAGCCACGGCGTCTCCGATGAGTGACTTCGTGGGGTCCAGATTGGGCTCGATCTCTTCGGTTTCCTTCTCAAAGTCTTGACAGAATTCTGCGTGAAGAGAAAGGGAGAAGGTGATCACAATGCCGTTCTGAAGAAATCAAAGAAATTTATTAGACAGAAGAAAGTCACCTTCAAGCATGCTGAACATTATCTTCGCAAAGTCTCCTAAGTGTTTTTCCAGAGCACTTTTTCCCTTGGTCTGCACTTCAAGTTTTTTGATCCAGTCGGATCGTTCCTGCTTGAGTTTGGTGTTCTCTTCTTCCAGTTTTCTGGCTGCAGCAAGTTTCTTCTCAGCAGCTTCAGTTTTCTCCTTCGCTTCCTTCTGAGCATCAGCAAGTGATTTGTCCTTGTCCTCGAGCGCCTTCTTCATGGTGTCTAAAGAAATAACATGGTTGAGTCGCGCTCGGAGGTGACGGTTCTCATCACATACGTCTGTTCGAGTGGATTCACTCGGTTCAAAGGATGGAAGATGAAAGTGATAATACAATTGATCGACAAGGATTACCTCCCAAAGTCTTCAATTCAGTTTGTGCTCGGTCCGGGTTGTTGTTCGTCAGCTCCAGATCCAGCAGAAGTCGATTCTTTTCTTTTTCCAGCTCGACGTACTTGGTCCCGAGCCCAATAGCTTTCTGTAATCAGCAAAGAAGGGGTTCAGTCGACATAAATGTTTCTCTACTCCCGAGTGGAAAAGTACAAGTGCAGTCGACTAAAAGGAAGCCCGCCGCCCCACCCCACAACCCTATACAGCGTCATATCGTGGTTGATGGAAATGACGTCCATGAAACCTGCAAAACAGTTCTTAAGACTACTCCCCATCGTAAACGATCGGCAGTAGTCTCAGGGACTACACCCAGTGGGTGCACTCAGCGTGCCCCCACTGGACAGGAAATTACTCGACCAGGTCCGCCCTGTCCGAGTATATGTTTTTATCAGACCCCCGCCGATGCACGCACTCGACGACGGTCTCGGGGACTACACCCAGTGGGTGCACTCAGCGTGCCCCCACTGGACAGGAAATTACTCGACCAGGTCCGCCCTGTCCGAGTATATGTTTCTATCAGACCCCCGCCGATGCACGCACTCGACGGCGGTCTTGGGGACTACACCCAGTGGGTGCACTCAGCGTGCCCCCACTGGACCAGAGAATACCTGATCTACTTGCGAAGAAAACACCCAGTGGGTGTAAAATCAAGACGGATAGGAATTCAATTGGAAATGAACTTACAATAGCACTTACTCGGACGTTGGCTTGAAGCGCTGAGCTGGCATCATAGGCTAACTTGCTGGCTTCATACGCCTCCTTTGTTCGCAGCATCATCTGCCCAGCCTGAATCATGGCTTCCTTGGCAGCTCCAGTTTGGTCCTCCGGGACGTGATACAAAGGGTATGCGGGCGTCGAATGAGTTGGTACTGTAACTGAGGCAGCAGGAGGTGCTTCAGATTGTCCAATAGGTGCTGAAGCCACCAGAATTGAAGTGGTTGGCGGAGCACTCGACAGCGGGGCCACAAGAGCTGGAGGTGTCGCAGCAGTCGACCCACGGGGCGTCTGTCCTGACGATATTCTCCGAGTGTGTACGCGTGGAGCCCCCAGAGGCACAACTTCATCCTGCGTTCCTCGCTGCAGCTCCTCGTCATCTTCCAGTTCGATGACTTCGTCAGCTATCAATCGGCAATTTTAATCAAGTCACTCGACAATTATTCTTCAAAAAACAGAGTAGAGTGTGAGTTTGTTATACCTCGTTGGGAGGTGGCCGCATCAGGAGTGTCCACTTCCATATGGTCCCCATCATTTCGCTGGGGCGACGTCACAGAGGTAGCAGCTCTGGCGGATAAACTCCACTCGGTCAGCAGAGACATGAAGTGCCACAATCACAATTGCGGGAAAATAAACACTCACGTTGAGGCAACGGGCACAGCAATCTTGATACGAGGCAGGGCCTTCCGAGGTTTTGGCGCGTCCGGCTTGAGTTGTTTTGCAGCTTTTTCAGTCGACCCCGATGTTGCGGCACGGTCACGCTTTGGGTTCCTTGTGCTCGACGCCACAGTTTTGCTCGGAGCAACCTCTGGGTCTTCCTGCTGCTTGGTGCGACGCCCGGTGCGCAGAGGGACCTGAGCTTCCACCTCGCCTTCCTCCAGGTCGTCATCGCTGCTCTCGCTGTCGTCGGCGTAATCGCCGGCTGTGCTGCCATCTACGCTCCCTTCTTCTTCGTCAGGCTGTTCTCCGTTTGGCACGGGCGAATACATGTTTGTAAATTTCTGCAAGATACAAGCTTCAAAGTCAGTCGACTGAAGATCCAGTTACTCGACAAATATTAAAACAATCGACAGAGGTATAACTCACCAAGTTCGTTGGTGGGTTCAAAGCAGAAAAGGGCGGAATTCGCTTGGCTCCCTCTGGATTATCACAGGCTCCGGTGATGCTCCTGAGCCACTGAGAAACGGTCTCATCGGAAACTTCTTCAGGATGAGTCCGAGTGGTATCCTTAGGGCCCGAGTAATGCCACATGGTGTGATCCCGAGCTTGGAGGGGCTGGATCCGTCGACTGAGAAACATTTCAAGGAGATCCAAGCCAGTCACTCCGCCTCGGATCAGATCGGATACAGCGTTCACTAGGATCCCTACTTGGATTTTCTCTACCTTTGTCACGTACAGAGGTTTGGGGGTGGTAGGTCGATCCAAGGTGAAAGGAGGAAGTCCAGTCGACATATTTGGTGATGCGACATCCTTGCAATAGAACCATGTCGACTGCCAACCCCGGACAGAGTCAGGAAAGGTCATAGAGGGGAATGCACTCCTACCTCTCTTTTGGATCCCTAAGCCACCACACAGTTGGATTACGTGGGTTTTTCTATCACTGGGATTGGCTTTCTTGACGGATTGGGATCTAACGGAGAATATGTGTTTAAACAAACCCCAATGCGGAGAACAGCCCAAGAAGCATTCGCACAGGGTTATGAAACAGGAAAGATAGGCAATTGCATTCGGAGGGAAATGGTGGAGCTGCGCCCTGAAATAGTTCAGGAAACTACGGATGAATGGGTGGGGTGGCATGGAGAAACCTCGTTCGACATGGGTGAGAAGCAGAACTCGTTCGCCGTCGCGTGGTTCTGGCTCGGTTTCCCCCTTCGGCAATCTCCAGGACTCCGCAGCTATCAACCCGTCGTCGACGAGATTTTGCACATCCTCCGCCGTGACCGTCGATTGGAGGAAATCCCCCTGGATCCACCCCGGCGGCACCGTCGACCGGGCGCCCGAAGGCTTCTTCGCCTTGGCTCCTCCCTTCTTGGCGCGCTCGAGCTTCTCCGTCTTGCCCTTCGTCATGGCGGCGGCGGCCGTTGGAGTGGAGCTGAGCAGAGGAGGAGGAGGAGAAGAGCAGATTTGGGGGAAGAATACTGTACCAGCACCGGCGTCGTCGCCCCTTATATCCGCCTGTGTGGGTCACTGACCTGCGGGCCCGCCAGATCTCTGAGTATCCCGAATTCAGAGGAGGCGCACCGCGTGGCGATATTGGCGGCACGGTAATCGAGGCGTCGCGTCCCCACTTGCCTTTGCGGTTGCGTCATCTCTGCTCGGCGCGCGTTTGTCCAATTTTCAAATCCCGTAAAATCCGGACCCGACGGAGCAAACCGTCACATCAGAAGACTCTGCAGACCACTTGAACCTGATTTCGAGCTCAGTTTCACTCGGACCTGATTTCGAGCTCAGTTTCACTCGGATATACTTCAAGACAGAATCGATCAGGGCGAACGATAAAGGTTCCAATCGACGCAGATTTCTAAGAAGCCTCAAAATGCACTCGGAATTTTTGTGTCTTGTCAGAACTTGTATTGACACCTTTTACACTCGAACCCCGATCCATTCGGGGGCTAATGATGGGGATATGTACCTAGGGTAGGGTCATAGGCCTGACCTACCTGCTCTACCCAAGGACACTGCCCCAGAAAGCTTAAGTGCTGCAAGGAGATCTCCGACTGAAATCACCAAGGCATACAAGTCACTCGACAATATCCACTCGGAGATTACCTTTTCACTCGACGGGTACCATTCACTCGGAAGAACCGGAAGACAGTCGACCGCAGAAGACCAGAAGCCACCCCAGGGAGGCCAACGGGCAGGCGTTCGTCTGTCTCATTAATAGCGTTTATTACGTATGTTACCAGTAACGTACGTCTTTATAGCCACGATCTGACCCTTGAGTGCCGGACACTTATGAGGGGCAGCGCACTCTATATAAGCCGCCCCTCCCCTCTGGCACAAGGGTTCGCATCCCCTGTAACGACACTTATATTTCACTCGACAAGAGCTCCCGAGCACTGAGACGTAGGGCTTTTACCTCCACGAGAGGGGCCTGAACTCATACATACGTGTGTACACCCTCGCCGTAGCTAGGACTCTGCCGTCTCCTTACGTACCCCTACCTTCTACTGTCAGGCTCATTCCCACGACAGTTCTAATGCAGTGCTAGGTATTATGGTCGGAGCGGTAAAATATCCGGGAGGGTTCTCCCAGCTCCGGGTGATTATCGGTCAGATGATCCGGAGGGGAAGGTTCCATGTTCAACTATATAGGAGTGATGGTCATGCATTTTGACCACATATTCGGATTCGTCATATTTTTCTGATCATTTTTCATACATAAAACTTTTCCATCTGAGCTATGGTTATTTTTCTATGATTTTTCAAAGTTTTAACAATTTTCTGGATTTTTCTAATTTATTTTAATTTTCAAAAAATTCACAGCCTAATTGCTAGGTGCACCCGGTGCAGTGCACCCACAGGTGCACCAGAGGATGACAGTGGGCCCGGCCAACCGAGTCAGCTGGTCGGCAGTTGACCAGTTGACCAATCAACTGGGCCCCACTTGTCAGTGACTGGGGGCTTCCCAGTCAGCTCATTTACCTGGTCAACTTGTCAACTGGGCCCGCGGGACCCAGTGGCCAGTCACTTAGGGGGGGCCCCACAAGTCAGGCCACGTGGCGGCGGTGCCCGAGATGGCTCCGGTGAGTCAAAAACGCGGCGGCGCGTCTCGGCCGATGTCGGAATTTCGCCACAGTGGGCCAAAACGAACGCGGTTGGCACCGTTCGAACGTGCGAAATGTGCCACGTCGATCTAACCTACTAGCGCGGCCTGGGGTGGCCCTAGTCGAAGGCAGCGACCAATCTTGCGGCGGCCGGAGTTCGACCGAGGTCGTGCGCGTTGCTACGGGGCTCGGGAGGTCGAGCTGGCGGCACGGGTGGCACCAGAGAGGTGCCCTGAGCTCGTTTGCGAGCTCAATTGGCCCGGAGGTGGGGGTGGCTACGGTGGCTAGCGACAGCAGCGGCAAAAGCAAGCAGCAGCGCAGGGGCTAGCCAGGGATAGGGGAAGGCGGAGCGGAGCTCACCGAGCGGCGCAAGGAGGCCGGCGAGAGCTTAGTAGCACAGGGGGGACGACGAATCGGAGCTGTGGAGCTCCGGTGACCCGAGGTGGACGCCGGCTCGATCCGGGCAACGTGGTGGTCTCCGGGTTGAACGCGCTTTCGGGGAGGAAGGAGAAGACGCCGGCGGTGCTGGTGGACAGGTCGAAGAGGCGAGGCGCCGGCTGCGGCTACACGAACGACGATGACATGGCCATGCCAGCGCTCGGGCGCCGATGGGGAGCGAGAGAGAGAGAGCAGGGGAGGAGGGGAGAGTGGGTAGCAGGTGCCAGGGGAGCAGGTGGAGTCGATCCTTATCCTCTCCATCGCCACTGTGGGGCACGCGTCGAGGAACGGCGGTGAGACGAGCTCCTGGCCATGGCGGGCGCGACAGCGAGGCGGGAGCAGGTAGACGATGCGGTTTTTGGGCTGGGCTCAGGCACTGTAGCACTGGGCCTTAGTGCCCAGTGGCTCTTTTCTTTTTTAATTCCATTTTCTGTTTTGATTCTTCCACTCTGTTTTGTATTTCTTTTGGGCACAAAATGATTTTAGTAAATTGTGCCACTTGCCTCATAATTCACAATGCATTATTCTGTTATGCCACAAAATTTTTGGGATAGGTTTGTAATCATTTGAATTTTGAATTAATTGGAAATGGCTTAAATGAGCTGAATTGGGTTCTATTTTTGAGTGGTAGAATCCAAATGAGTAAATAAGTGATATGGTTTTCCTTAACATTTATTATGTAGGGAATATTTGCTAAATGATGTACTATTTTGCTTGCTTATTTGTGAAACTTTTAATTTCACTTAAAGTTTGAATTTTGAATTTGAGGTGGAATTTAAAATGAGATATTAACCAAAGATGATCAAGCACTGTAATCCATGATGACTTGGCATTATCAGAAGGTGGTTACTGTGCTTAATTACAGCAACAACTAGATCGAAAAGGCGCAGGCCTCCTGCCTGGGGCCTCCGAACTACTCCTGGTCGTCAATCTCCACGTAGTAGTAGGCACCTCCGGGGATCTCCGGCTCATGGTAGTAACCTCCTGCGGTGGCGTCTGGCTCCGGGGCTCCATCATCTGAATTGTAGTAATCGGGTAGGGGGAAAAAGGTAGCAAAGCAACCGTGAGTACTCATCCAAAGTACGATCAAGACTTACATCAGATCTATGTTAAGTATGCATCGGTATCAAAGGAATGGGGCTATATCTTTGGACTAAACTACAGAAAGCCAGAATAGAGGGGGAGAAGCCTAGCCTATCGAAGACTAGCATCTTGCAGTGTCTTGCAGCATCAGAAGAGAGTCGCGTATAGTAACATATAGTAACAATTACATAATAGCATAATCCAAAGATCCTTTCTCGACTACCCTACGAGAAAGCAATCTCGGAGCAAACATAACAGTTTAGTATCAATGAGTATCCGGTTCTAGTTGTAGTAGATAGGGATACAACTCTGAGCATCCTGTTACCGTGGACACGGCTATTCGAATAGATTAACTTCCCTGCAGGGGTGCACCACTGTGCCCAACACGCTTGATTACCTTTGGCCGGACACACTTGCCTGGGTAATGCCCGGCCTCGGGTGATGGACACGACATAGTCCTACCTAGGCTCTCCAGAGAGGTCAGCACGCCGGTCTACATCCTAAGTGCGAAGGGGTCATCGGCCCATCAACCTAAGCACTCATACGCGTTGCGAACGCGGCTGGGACCAAGCCTAGCCTCTGTATACACAAGCAGGCGTAACCAGCTCACCTGGGCACGCGCCGCTCAACTGTGACGTCTGACGGAGCTTTCGGCAGGAACGTACGGCGCCGAGGGCCCATACCATATTCCCGCGTGGTGGTAAGCGCGTAAAGGCCAGAGGCCTACTCAGAGCAAATATCCAAATCCGTTAAGCGTGTTAAGTAGCTCGCGGAGACGATCAGAGTACCTGTCGCCCCGTCTCAGTAATCCGCGGTCAAGGGACCAGGTCCACCTCTCTCCTAGGTGGTCTCCACCTGATCCGTCGAACCGCCACCGTATTACTTGCGGGTACCCTTGGGGCCAACCTGACTTGTATCTTTATCTTGCGGGTGCCCTTGGGGCCGACCCGTCTTATCAAGGGGGAATGTCGTAACCTAGGGCCATACCGTCAAGGTGAGATCCGAGGAATCACCCTTGGTGGACCCACACTTGATACACTGCACGACAGAGACATCATCGAGGATGAACTATAAGGCATCACCCTCGGAAAGGTCATCATCGAGAGTGATATACGAGGAATCACCCTCAGTAGTATCACACGTGTTGCGACTCTGCAGAGTCGTACAGTTGCATGGGCCTAAGGGGGTCTCAGATCTCGGTACACCAACCAACTGGTTCAGTCAACCCAGACAACAAAGCATGGCAACATGGACAAGGTGTAGGGCCACTGATGGGACTCAGGTATTCCTA
The DNA here is from genome assembly GCA_039707655.1 of Elymus sibiricus. NCBI lineage: Eukaryota > Viridiplantae > Streptophyta > Magnoliopsida > Poales > Poaceae > Elymus > Elymus sibiricus. The sequence continues at coordinate 462,109,125 of CM077672.1, forward strand.
TACTAAGCAAGTGGGATAGCAGGTAAGTATCAACAGCAGATACAAAATCAGGCTATGCATCAGAATTAGGAGCTATCGAAACAGCAACAGTAGCAATTCTAATGCAAGAACAGGAGGGGAAAGAATAGGCGATATCGGAATGATCAAGGGGGTTTGCTTGCCTGGAAGCTCTGCTGTAAGGGGCTGGTCGTCAGGTGCGTAGTCGTAACCAGGGTCGTCGGCAGTCGTCTCGGGGTCTACCGGAGAGAAAAGAGGGGGAAGAAACAATAAATATAAAGCAAACATATGCAACATAATGCATGACATGGCAATATGCTATGCTAGGGGTGTTCTCATGCAGTGCTAGGTATTTTGGTCGGAGCGGGAAAATATCCGGGAGGGTTCTCCCAGCTCCAGGTGATTATCGGTCAGACGATCCGGAGGGGAAGGTTCCATGTTCAACTAGATAGGAGTGATGGTCAAGCATTTTGACCACATATACGGATTCGTCATATTTTTCTGATCATTTTTCATATATAAAACATTTTCATCTGAGCTACTTTTTTTTTCTATGATTTTTCAAAGTTTTAACAATTTTCTGGATTTTTCTGATTTATTTTAATTTTCGAAAAATTCACAGCCTAATTGCTAGGTGCACCCAGTGTAGTGCACCCGGTGTAGTGCACCCATAGGTGCACCAGAGGCTGACAGTGGGCCCGGCCAGCTGAGTCAGCTGGTCAACAGTTGACCAGTTGACCAGTCAACTGGGCCCCACTGGTCAGTGACTAGGGGCTGCCCAGTCAGCTCGTTGACCTGGTCAACTGGGCCCGCGGGACCCAGCGGCCAGTGAATCAGGGGGGCCCCACAAGTCAGGCCACGTGGCGGCGGCGCCGGAGATGGCTCCGGCGAGCCAAAAATGCGGCGGCGCGTCTCGGCTGACGTCAGAATTTCGCCACAGTGGGCCAAAACGAATGCGGTTGGCACCGTTCGAACGTGCGAAACGTGCCGTGTCGATCTAACCTACTGGCGCGGTCTGGGGTGGCCCTAGTCGACGGCGGTGACCAATCTTGCAGCGGCCGGAGTTCGGCCGAGGTCGTGCGCGTTGCTACGGGGCTCGGGAGGTCGAGCTGGCGGCACGGGTGGCACCAGAGAGGTGCCCTGAGCTCGCTTGCAAGCTCAGTTGGCCCGGAGGTGGGGGTGGCTATGGTTGCTAGCGACAGCAGCGGCGGCCGCAGCGCGGCAGCGGCAACAACAAGCAGCAGCGCAGGGGCCAGCCAGGTGTTGGGGAACGCGACAGAAAACAAAAATTTCCGGTATAGCGAGTACGCCCAGGACCACTATGGAGACTGCATACAAGGTTTGATCTGATCCGTACCGACTCGAAGCGCAGCGGAAGAAGAGTCGGTGGAGATCGTTGATGCAGATCCCCGCAGCTAGGATTTTACAACCTCCCAACCGCGAGGATGTACTCCCTCGTCGGATAGCCCTTCGGGAGGCGGTCGGACAGTCCCTCGGACGATGTCACGGACAGCCCTTCAGGAGGACCTTCGAAACTCGGACGGTCACTCGGACAGCCCTTCGGGAGGACCTCTCAAACTAAGACGGTCACTCGGACAGCCCTTCGGGAGGACCTCTCAAAGTAAGACCGAAACTACGATCTCTCTACAGAGTTGCACACATACAGTGTCATCTATCTGGCAGGGCTTCGCCGTCCAGAACTAGTTCCTGCCGGAACCCAGACAGCCTTTCGGCTCTACGAAAAACTCTTTTCGTGGGAGGGAGAGAGAGAGCTAGCAAAGCATAGCATGTGTATGAGAGCAAGGGATGAATAGATGGCAGCCCTCACCTCCTCTATTTATAGGAAAGCCAAGGGGTAGGATGGGTATTCAAAATACCAAAACTTGCTCATGAAGGAAACACTTTCCAAGGGCAAACTGGGAAAGCCAAAAGACAAGTGGTGCTCCATGGAGGAGCACCACATGTGGCCGGCCACCCTCTTGGTGGGGCCCCCCCAAAGGAGGTCCCACCCATCCATCCCTTCTAGAAGCCTTTTGGGAAAATATCCCAAAAGGCACTTTTCCAAAAATATCCCAAAAAGCACTTTCACTATTCACGACGACATTTTTCAGCGTCTGATCGAACTGAAAATATTTATGTGGGCTTAGAACATTTCTAGTACCCACTAAAATAATTTTCAATGCGGCCCGGAACAATTCCGGATTAGTGATTTTCATCTGTGAAAAGTATCTGAAGTGGTTCCGGCAGCTCCGGAACATTTCCGGTTTTTCTTCCGGAAAATTCCCAGAAGTTTCCAGAATGATTCTGGCACCCTCCAAGAATTATCAGGCTTGTGCCGATACCAATTTGACTTTATGGTAACCCCTGAAACAACTTTTCAGTTTCACCGGAACTCATCCGGTGACCTCTCTCTTCGGAACTTTTCCGCTGTCTCCGAAAACTTTTTCCGGAAACTTTCTCTCAGACTCCCTATCTAGTATTCAGCAGACAGATAACCCTTAAGCGTGTGACCCTATAGGTTCGGTGAAGCATAGACATGACCCGGAACCCCTTCCGATCAATGATCAATATCGGAGCCGTGGACACCCATATTGACCCCTATACCCACACGAATGAATATTCGAGTGAACCTCCAGTTGCCGTGTGCTATTCCTGTTGCTTCGCGATATTTCACAAACACCTGAGGTGAGATTTTCTGCATCCCCGTGGATCAACAACTTGTCCACTATGCAAGTTACCTCGTTACCAGTTTTGTTCTCTTTTCTCGTTTTCGTGTTCCGGCATCCCTGTGATCAAATCACACTGTGTCTGGCCAGACGATGATGGATACCATAACACCGAGAGGGCCCGAGAATATCTCTCCATCGTCGGAGGAGCAAATCCCAATCTTGAGCTATTAAGTTACTTGCCATACTTTTTCGTGAACCCGTAAGCCGCCGTAATAGCCACCCAGTAACGGATGACGTTTAACAAACCCCAAAGTTCACGAAGCAAGCACGAAGGAACTTGATACTCTCATGGTCTAAGGAATTATGCAAACATTAACTATCTCTGTGTTATTAACCATTAACTTGTGACAAATGAATCTCATAGCATAACATCTATTTGGGTCGATTCAACACAAGTGTTCTACCAACATCGTGCCCTCAAAATTGCCGGCATAGCCATGCCTATGATCAGGAAAACAGGATCATCCTGCAATACTTGAGCCAGTCTTAGAGGCAATACTAGGAATACAATTTACCATTTATTATACCACACGTGCATATGAGTTTCCCTCCAAGCCTCGTGGTTATTGTAGACTCGAGAATCATTGCAGTTATAGCATGGATCATAAACATTCATTACAAACTCGGAGATACAAAATAACTGTTATTACTGCCTCTAGGGCATATCTCCTACAGTCTCCCACTTGCACTAGAGTCATAATCCAGTTACATGGCTTCCCTAACACCAATGGCTATCCGGTGTTGCTCATGCTTTGCTCGTGGTAGAGGCTTTGTCATCGGGTCTGACACATTCAGATCCGTGTGAACTTTGCGTACTTTCACTAAACCTTCTTCGACATGATGTCGAATGAGTTTATATTTGCGTTGAATATGCATTGTCTTATGGTGCGAACATGGCTCCCTTGCCTGAGCCACGGCGCCACTATTATCACAATAGATCTCCACCGGGTCCAGAGCACTTGGAACCACACCAAGGTCTTCAAGAAATTGCTTGATTCCGACAGCCTGCTTGGAGGCTTCTGAAGCAGCAACATATTCCGCCTCCGTTGTAGAATCCGCCACAGTCTTTTGTTTGGAACTTTTCCAATCAACTGCGCCGCCGTTCAATATGAAAACGTAGCCAGATTGAGATTTAAAGTCATCTGGGTCAGTCATGAAGCCTGCATCAGTGTAACAACTTACAATGAGCTCTTCATCACCTCCGTACACAAGGAGTAAATCCTTGGTCCTTCTGAGGTACTTAAGAATACCCTTGACTGCGGCCCAGTGTTCCAATCCTGGATCACCTTGGTACCGGCTGCTAACACTTAGCGCATAGGAAACATCCGGTCTTGTACATAGCATGGCATACATAATAGAACCAACTGCCGAAGCATATGGAATATCATTCATTTGTACTCGCTCATCAAGGGTCTGAGGACACTGATTCTTGCAAAGCACTGTGCCAGGTGACATGGGGAGTAGGCCCTTTTTGGAGTTCTCCATGTTGAACCTTTTCAACACCTTGTCAATGTACGTGCTTTGGCTAAACGCTATCAGGCGTCTTGATCTATCTCTATATATTCTGATGCCCAATACATATGCCGCTTCGCCTAAGTCTTTCATTGAAAAACTCTTCTTCAATGAGTCTTTTATTTCGCTAAGAAATTTCACATCATTTCCAATCAACAATATGTCATCCACATACAAGATTAGAAATGCTTTTGCGCTCCCACTAAACTTCTTGTAAACACAAGATTCTTCATCGTTCCTGATGAAGCCAAACTCTTTGACCACTTCATCAAAACGAATGTTCCAGCTCCTTGATGCTTGCTTCAGACCATAAATGGCTTTCTGAAGCTTACATACCTTTCCAGCATTCTTAGGATTGACAAAACCTTCTGACTGTATCATGTATACATCCTTTTCAAGGTTTCCATTTAGGAAAGCCGTTTTGACATCCATCTGCCATATTTCATAATCGAAATAAGCAGCAATTGCTAGTAATATCCGAACAGACCTAAGCATAGCTACGGGCGAGAAAGTCTCGTCGTAGTCTACCCCTAGAACTTGCGTGAACCCTTTCGCGACAAGTCTAGCTTTGTGGATAGTAATGTTACCATCCGCGTCCGTCTTTCTTTTGAAAATTCATTTACAACCAATGGGTTTTACGCCATCTGGAAGTTCTTCCAAGTTCCAAACTTGGTTTTCGTACATGGATTTCATTTCGGATTTCATGTCCTTGTGCCATTCCCTTGAGCTAGGCCCCGCCATCGCTTCCTTGTAGTGCGCAGGTTCATCGTCTTCAAGAATGAAGATTTCGTTACGCAACCATTCAGGTGGCTGGATAGCCCTACCTGATCTGCGCGGTTCAGTTACAACATTGTCTGAAGTTTCCGCATCACATGCGACAACTTCCGGCTCGGTTGTAGGGATAATTTGCGGAATTACTTCTGGTTCCTTAGCCATATCAACGGTTGCCGAAGATTCACTAATCTCATCAAGCTGTACTGTCCTCCCACTCAATTCTTTAGCGAGAAACTCTTTCTCAAGAAAGACTCCATTTTTAGCGACAAACACTTTGCACTCGGAGGGTTGGTAGAAGAAATACCCAACTGTTTCCTTGGGATAACCTACAAAGTTACATTTGTCTGATCTGGGATCGAGTTTGCTCGGTTGTAAACGTTTTACATAAGCTTCACAACCCCAAACTTTGAGATGCGACAAATTGGGTTTCTTCCCATGCCATAACTCGTATGGTGTCGTCTCAACAGACTTAGACGGTGCTCTGTTTAATGTGTGAGCGGCAGTAAGTAGTGCGTGACCCCAAAAAGATATCGGTAGATCTGTAAGAGACATCATCGACCTTACCATGTCTAACAGGGTTCGGTTACGTCTTTCCGACACTCCGTTTCGCTGTGGAGTTCCGGGAGGCGAAAGCTGTGAAACGATTCCACGGTCACTCAGATGTTGGCCAAACTCATGACTAAGATATTCGCCTCCGCGATCAGACCGCAAAAACTTAATCTTTTTGTTACGATGATTTTCCACCTCATTCTGAAATTCTTTGAACTTTTCAAAGGTTTCTGACTTATGCTTCATCAAGTAGATATAGCCATACCTACTTAAATCATTAGTAAAAGTCACGAAGTAGAAATACCCACCCCGTGCGATTGTGCTCATTGGACCACATACATCACTATGTATTATTTCCAATAAATCACTCGCCCGTTCAGGATGACCCGTGAACGGCGTCTTGGTCATTTTTCCCATCAAGCAAGCTTCACATGTGTCAAATGATTCAAAATCAAAGGACGGTAAAACTCCATCTTTATGGAGTCTTTGCATGCGTTTCTTTCCAATGTGGCCAAGCCGACAGTGCCACAAGTAAGTGGTGGTGGTATCAGCCTTCTTAAGGCGTTTAGCATTCACGTTAAAGACACCATTTTCACATTCAAGATTTAGTATGAAAAGGCCCCCAACAATGGGTGCAAATCCATAAAAATATCCTTACAATAAAGTGAACAACCATTGTTCTCAGACTTGTAGGAGTACCCATCGTGCACTAAACATGATCCAGAGATAATGTTTCTACACAACAACGGAACAAAATAACAGTTACTTAGTTCCAAAATAAATCCTAAAGGGAGACGTAGAGGCATAATGCCGACGGCTTGAGCGGCGATCCCAGCGCCGTTCCCGACACGCATCACGACTTCATTCTTTGCCAGCTTGCGCACCTTCTGAAGCCCCAGTATCGAGTTGCAAATGTGTGCAACCGATCCGGTATCAAATACCCAAGACTTAGAATTTTCGCTAGCAAGCAAAACGTCAATGACATTAACTTGTATAACAATTATACCTTTTCCGGTTTTCCCGGACTTCTTATCTTCCAGATACTTCTTGCAGTTTCTCTTCCAGTGTCCTGTGCCCTTGCAGTAGAAGCACTCAGTTTCATTCTTGGCTTTGCCCTTAGATTTGCATTGGAAGCCGGTCTTACCGGCGCCCTTGCCCTTCTTTGGCTTGCCCTTTTTGAAACTGGCAGTTTTATTCACAAGCAACACTTGCTTGTGATTTTTCCGCAGTCCTCCTTCAGCAGTTTTCAGCATGGCAAGCACCTCATTTGCTGTTTTGTCCATCCCATTCATGTTGTAGTTCATGATAAAACTGCCGTAAGACGGGGGGAGTGAACCGAGCAACATGTCCATAACATGCTCTGGCGGAAGTGGAAATTCCAGGGTTTTAAGCCTTTCAGCGTAGCCAATCATATTGACTACGTGCTCGCCAACTGAACTGCCCTCAGCCATATTGGTCTCCATCATCATTTTCATGATATCAAAACGTTCAGACCGTGCATTAAACTTGTACAGAGCATCCAGATCCTTGATCATATCAAAGGAGTTATGGAATTCAAAACGTTTTTGAAGCTCTGAACTCATGCAAGACAGCATGAGGCACTGCACTAAGTTGAAATCATCATCCTTAGTGGCCCAGACATTTTGTTCATCTGCCGGGGCGGTTGCTGCCGGCTTAGGTGAAAGAGGTATGTCAAGCACGTACACTTTCTTAGCACTCCTGAGGACAATCCTCAGGGTACAGACCCAGTCCGCATAGTTGTTTCCATTCGCAGCTAACTTGTCTTTCTCTAACATCGGGCCTAAGTTGAACGCGCTGTTGCGAGCCATTTGATCTACAACGGAAAACACAAGTTCACTTAGACTTTGTTCATAATGATATTTGCACTAGTGAATAAACAATTTTATTCTAAAGTGCGCTCCCACTCAAATCAATATCTCTCAAAATTGATTATGAGTGATACAAGACCCACATTTAATTCAACGCCATTGATGGGGACATCACTGATGACGAGAATTTCAATCGGTAGGCAAACTTGCCGATCACATCTCCATGTGACTCTTGTTCATCTTTCGATGGGTGTGTTCCGAGCTCAGGACGATCCTGCCTGAACGTCAAAGACAACCAAGTGATCTTGCTGCGAGGTCTGACCTCACCCGCCTCATTCCTCTCGATTCGTTCGTACCCATGTGGACATGGCGCACCCCGAAAAGATACGAATTTCAGACGGTGCTACACTTGGGTGAACACTAACTACTTTGATATTTTTGTGAGAGATCACCCTAATAAAAAGCGACTACTGCGCAATCAAGAAGGGTGCATCAAGAGGGATAAACATCTCAGGCAATTCATAATAGCATGATATGGTATAGCCCCTTCTGACGGAGAAGTCAAGTATTCTTCGTCTTCGGCATTCGCGTCGGAGTTCACCTTCGCGAAGATTGCCACCACCTTGTCGATGCACCAGATAATATTGCTATCTCTATAGCTAATAAAATAAGTGCATTACATAAGGTTGACACGCAGGTCATTAAAGTGCAATCATATGGCTCCAGCCATCATGTCGAATCATGACACGCAGGTCATGTTAATTACATCATATAGTCATCTCATACATAATCAAATTAATATGAGACTTGCTATACCACATCACATGCAAACCATCCTGCAAAACCAAGTTAGACGCCTCTAATCGGTTTATACAAAATTTTATTTTACGTGGCTTCTAAGGTTTTGACTCAAACCGCAGCTACCAACGCTCATCATCAAGTATGATAATTCAAGTTGCTAGATTAACTTTCCAGGGAGTATGAAACACGAGATAATAAAATCTCGAGCCCCATACTAAACTTCGTCATACGCGTGACCCCCGTGCAGATCATATCTGCATTGCCCTTTCGTCTGCGAAACATCCATCTTTCTTTAACTATGGTGGAACCCAAAGAACTGTTAGCACTTCGTTGATCTGTCAATCAGCATACTCAGGAGCAGCATGAAAGGATCGCGGATTGCCAGAACTTTGTGAGATTCCACCATGCCGTCAAGATCAGGACTACGCAAATTCACGGGAAGCAACAGGAACATCGGGTAACAAATTTCATCTGCTACCCGCACAAATAATTTTTAGTAATAGATCTCATCTACTACAAAATTATACTATGCAATACCCATACATCTCATGTACTCTAGATCATAACATGCATCTACGCATAGCCTGGCTCTTGATGCCACTGTTGGGGAACGCGACAGAAAACAAAAATTTCCGGTATAGCGAGCACGCCCAGGACCACTATGGAGACTGCATACAAGGTTTGATCTGATCCGTACCGACTCGAAGCGCAGCGGAAGAAGAGTCGGTGGAGATCGTTGGTGCAGATCCCCGCAGCTAGGATTTTACAACCTCCCAACCGCGAGGATGTACTCCCTCGTCGGACAGCCCTTCGGGAGGCGGTCGGACAGTCCCTCGGACGATGTCACGGACAGCCCTTCGGGAGGACCTTCGAAACTCGGACGGTCACTCGGACAACCCTTCGGGAGGACCTCTCAAACTAAGACGGTCACTCGGACAGCCCTTCGGGAGGACCTCTCAAACTAAGACCGAAACTACGATCTCTCTACAGAGTTGCACACATACGGTGTCATCTATCTGGCAGGGCTTCGCCGTCCAGAACTAGTTCCTGCCGGAACCCAGACAGCCTTTCGGCTCTACGAAAAACTCTTTTCGTGGGAGGGAGAGAGAGAGCTAGCAAAGCATAGCATGTGTATGAGATCAAGGGATGAAGAGATGGCAGCCCTCACCTCCTCTATTTATAGGAAAGCCAAGGGGTAGGATGGGTATTCAAAATACCAAAACTTGCTCATGAAGGAAACACTTTCCAAGGGCAAAATGGGAAAGCCAAAAGACAAGTGGTGCTCCATGGAGGAGCACCACATGTGGCCGGCCACCCTCTTGGTGGGGCCCCCCCAAAGGAGGTCCCACCCATCCATCCCTTCTAGAAGCCTTTTGGGAAAATATCCCAAAAGGCACTTTTCCAAAAATATCCCAAAAAGCACTTTCACTATTCACGACGACATTTTTCAGCGTTTGATCGAACTGAAAATATTTATGTGGGCTTAGAACATTTCCAGTACCCACTAAAATAATTTTCAATGCGGCCCGGAACAATTCCGGATTAGTGATTTTCATCTGCGAAAAGCATCTAAAGTGGTTCCGGCAGCTCCGGAACATTTCCGGTTTTTCTTCCGGAAAATTCCCAGAAGTTTCCAGAATGATTCTGGCACCCTCCAAGAATTATCAGGCTTGTGCCGAAACCAATTTGAATTTATGGTAACCCCTGAAACAACTTTTTAGTTTCACCGGAACTCATCCGGTGACCTCTCTCTTCGGAACTTTTCCGCTGTCTCCGAAAACTTTTTCCGGAAACTTTCTCTCAGACTCCCTGTCTAGTATTCAGCAGACAGATGACCCTTAAGCGTGTGACCCTATAGGTTCGGTGAAGCATAGACATGACCCGGAACCCCTTCCGATCAATGATCAACATCGGAGCCGTGGACACCCATATTGACCCCTATACCCACACGAATGAATATTCGAGTGAACCTCCAGTTGCCGTGTGCTATTCCTGTTACTTCGTGATATTTCACAAACACCCGAGGTGAGATTTTCTGCATCCCCGTGGATCAACAACTTGTCCACTATGCAAGTTACCTCGTTACCGGTTTTGTTCTCTTTTCTCGTTTTCGTGTTCCGGCATCCCTGTGATCAAATCACACTGTGTCTGGCCAGACGATGATGGATACCGTAACACCGAGAGGGCCCGAGAATATCTCTCCATCGTCGGAGGAGCAAATCCCAATCTTGAGCTATTAAGTTACTTGCCATACTTTTCCGTGAACCCGTAAGCCGCCGTAATAGCCACCCAGTAACGGATGACGTTTAACAAACCCCAAAGTTCATGAAGCAAGCACGAAGGAACTCGATACTCTCATGGTCTAAGGAATTATGCAAACATTAACTATCTCTGTGTTATTAACCATTAACTTGTGACAAATGAATCTCATAGCATAACATCAATTTGGGTCGATTCAACACAAGTGTTCTACCAACATCGTGCCCTCAAAATTGCCGGCATAGCCATGCCTATGATCAGGAAAACAGGATCATCCTGCAATACTTGAGCCAGTCTTAGAGGCAAGACTAGGAATACAATTTACCGTTTATTATACCACACGTGCACATGAGTTTCCCTCCAAGCCTCGTGGTTATTGTAGACTCGAGAATCATTGCAGTTATAGCATGGATCATAAACATTCATTACAAACTCGGAGATACAAAATAACCGTTATTACTGCCTCTAGGGCATATCTCCTACACCAGGGAGAGGGGAAGGCGGAGCGGAGCTCACCGAGCGGCGCAAGGAGGCCGGCGAGAGCTTAGTAGCGCAGGGGGGACGACGAATCGGAGCTGTGGAGCTCCGGTGGCCCGAGGTGGACGCCGGCTCGATCCGGGCAACGTGGTGGTCTCCGGCTCGAACGCGCGGTCGGGGAGGAAGTAGAAGACGCCGGCTGTGCAGGTGGACAGGTCGGAGAGGTGAGGCGCCAGCTGCGGCTACGCGAACGACAACGACGTGGCCATGGCAACGCTCGGGCGCCGATGGGGAGCGAGAGAGAGAGCAGGGGAGGAGGGGGAGAGTAGGTAGGAGGTGCCAGGGGAGCAGGTGGAGTCGAACCTTATCCTCTCCATCGCCACTGCGGGGCACGCGTTGAGGAACGGCGGCGAGATGAGCTCGTGGCCATGGCGGGCGCAACAGCGAGGCGGGAGCAGGTAGACGATGCGGTTTTTGGGCTGGGCTCGGGCACTGTAGCAACGGGCCTTAGTGCCTAGTGGCTCTTTTCCTTTTCTAATTCCATTTTCTGTTTTGATTCTTCCACTCTGTTTTGTATTTCTTTTGGGCACTAAATGATTTTAGTAAATTGTGCCACTTGCCTCATAATTCACAATGCATTATTCTGTTATGCCACAAAAAGTTTGGGATAGGTTTGTAATCATTTGAATTTTGAATTAATTGGAAATGGCTTAAATGAGCTGAATTGGGTTATGTTTTTGAGTGGTAGAATCCAAATGAGTAAATAAGTGATATGGTTTTCCTTAACATTTATTATGTAGGGAATATTTGCTAAATGATGTACTATTTTGCTTGCTTATTTGTGAAACTTTTAATTTCACTTAAAGTTTGAATTTTGAATTTGAGTTGGAATTTGAAATGAGATATTAACCAAAGATGAGACATTTTTTACATTGTATAAACATTTTTCGAAAATATGATTAACTTTTTTTTCAAACATATGTTTTGATGTCTAATTTTTTTCATACACATTGTACAATTTTTGTATACACTAGGAACATTTTTTTATACACATTTAACAATTTTAAAATACATTTTAAATTTTTTTCAAATATATGCTTTGATGTCTTTTTTCATACATGTTGTACTTTTTTTATACATCAAGAACATATTTGATATACATTTAACATTTTTTAAATACATGATTAACATTTTTCATATATATGTTTTGATGTCTATTTTTTCATATACGTCTAAATTTTTCAAATGCATGATTAACATTTTTTTTAAATATGTAAAGTGGTTTTTGAAGTATATATATATTTAAAATATTTCGAAATATAAAAAAAGGTAAAAGAGAAAGAAAAAACAAAAACAAAAATGTGAAAAAAAGAAAGGAAAAAACAAAAAAGAAACACGCGCGTGCCTGTGCTAGCTCGCTGGTCCTTATGAGACGTCCGCGGGTAGTCACGCGCTGGGCCCGGCCCATTGGCGCTAGCGCTTGAGGCGAGACGTGCGTGCCTCGCGTCAAGCGAGAATAGCCGCTCCCGTTGTGGTGCACCCGGTGCACCTGATCTTCTTAATGTTTCTTAAACATTAAAAATTATGATATTCAGTGAGAATATAAGTACAATAGATATTTATGATGGTATAAAATAATTAGATCCAAAGTCAGAATAGCTAACGCAAATCAGGCCAGAATTCGGCCCATTTCTTTTTAATGAATTTGTCATTTTTGTTTCTCATACTATGTTTCACATTTGAATATGAAATTTCGTAGCACGATGGATTCTTGTTTTTACTACGGCGTTATTTATTTCCAGAAAATATTCAACACATGTAAATAGGGTAATTTTAATTTCAGCGCAAAAAAGGATAATTTTGATTGGGTGCACCGGTTGCAGCATCAGTTTGGGACCAGAAGGCCCAGAAAGCAACAGGTTGTTTGAACATCTGACCACCTCTGTGTGTGTGTGTGTGTTTATTTATTTATTTGCGCTGGAAACCAGGAGCTTTATTAAGTTAAAACAGGATTACAATCTGCAGCTAGTAGAACTGCTACATCACTTGGGACATCCTGAAACCAAACATTGGTTAGATGATCCCTCCTTGCAAGTTTGGCTAAGAAATCTGCAATCCCATTCTGAGTACGACTAATCTTATCTAGCTTAAGTTCCCGATCTCCCCTGACTAACTCCTTCACTTCTTCCACAAAATGACCGAGGTAGGACCGATCAAGCTTATTGTTTGTCAGAGCTAATACACCTCTAGCACTGTCCGTTTGAAGAATCATTGGTAGGGACGTGTGCTGAGTGGCTATTTGTATGGCCTCCTTGATTGCCATCAGCTCAGCCTCAAAGGCGTCTCCACATCTATGTAAGTAGCGGCAAGCACATACAATCAGTTGTCCCAGATTATCCCTGACAACAACTCCCACCCCGCCGTCTCTGCTTGTATCACCATACGAGCCATCCACTGTTACAGCTACCCATCCAGCGGCCGGCGGAGACCAACTTGGAGCTAAGTCTTGCTGAACATTTCTTCCCGGCCGTCGCGGCAATTCATCTGTCATGATAGCTTTTCCTTTGATCGGATCCCTACCGTCATCATCCTTGATCATCACAAGTGTACTCTCTCTGTTATCAGACAAAAAACTTTGTACTAATAATGAACTCTTCTTTCCTGCAGTCTGAAAATATCACACTCAGGGCTCCTTTGATTCAAAGGTTTTTCATAGGAATTTTGGAGGATTAGAATCCTTAGGATTTTTTCCTGCGTTGGCTATTTGATTCATAGGATCGAATCCTATAGGAATTTTTCCTAATGATTTCTTTGTACTACTTCCCATAGGATTTCTAGTATCCACTCAAACCTCTTTGAAAGAATCCTTTGTTTTTCCTATGATGCAATCAAACAACCTAAAATCCTATAGGATTGATATGGCCATGACATTCCAATCCTATACTTTTCCTATTCCTGTGTTTTTAGAATCCTGCGAATCAAAGATTACTATATTGTTTACGATGGTATCCAGCGTGAATAAGATAGGAGTACAAAAGCATAAAAAACGAGTTAAAAGAATCGATTCCATTCCATCATGATGCACCATAATCATTAATTCATAATAATCGTAGATTGTTTTGTGTGGTTAGATCTACAAAAACAGCTCCTGATTATTTTATTTTATTTTGACGGCAAAAGCAGCTCCTGATTAAATTAGCCGCAACAACAACAAATTGGTTCTCAAAAAAATTTGTTTGCTACTACCTTATTCTTCAAGAGTACGCGAAACGCGTGCCATATTTTTATCAGTCGTCTCTCTACATACATGAGCAACCCCATCCCCAAGCCAAGCACCCGGCAAGCCCGCCCGCACGAACAACAATAATCCCCCCCCCCCCCTCCCCCCCAAAATGCGTCCACTGCGCACTCAAAGCTGCCATCCGTGCCCGCACCGCGATAGCACTAAACGTTTTTACAATCTAGAAAACTCATTGCTCGCTCTTGGTCTCCTCACGCTCCTCGATACAATGAGTGTTGATATGCTCCAGCTGACCAAACTAAAAGTCCCCAGCCTCTGACAATGCAAGCCAACACATTGCGAATCAGAGTGCATGTGAAGGCTCTACAAATTTCTTCTTTTCTAATGCGAAGTTGGAACCGGAGTGTTCTCACCTTGCTGACTTTATATATCAAATATAGGCTCCAGCAGGCCAATCTGCGATGATTCCTTCACCTGTATGTTACCACCAACACCAGATCACCTCGTTTCCTGAAAATAAGAGAACAAAACGAGGTAAACAAAGGAAAGGGAAAATACCAGGAAAGAACCAAACCATTGACAAAACCATGGATGACTTGCTATCTTCATGGCCTAAATCTTCCTCCAACAGTTAGCATCGACATTGATGTTCAATTAAACAATAAGGCAACAACTCCAAATAAATAACTAAGACAAAAATTAACACACAACCAAGGTCAAAGTCCCTGTGCGTGTTAACGCACACTCCGATATAGTAATATCACTTGTAGTAGTTAACTGGCACTCTTGAAAACTCTCTTCTGAAAGAATACAAGATAGATGCAACTGTAGCGTGCGCATGTAGGGGAGACCAGGACCTTCTCTAACATCTCCCATGAATAACGACATATCATCAATATTGCATTGGGTGTTCCATTTACCTTTCTGCGGAGACAAACCTACCACATGCTGATATAACCCAAGTTAGCCAATTTGCTGTTTGCATACATGTAGCATGAGTAGTTGGCATCCAAATATGCCTGGAACATCAACAGCCCTGCTAGTTTTCATAGTATGCATCTCCTTTCCAGCAGTGGAAGCAGCGCCCGAGGCCTCTTCCGAGCGCTCCATGTCGTTGCCAGGCTGCCCCGACAAGTGCGGTGACGTGCTCATCCCATGCCCTTTCGGGATAGGGGAAGACTGCGCCGCGACCAGGCGGAACAACTACTTCAACCTCATCTGCAATGGCACGATCGATCCACCACAGCCAATGGTTGATCTGTATGAGATATGCCCTAGAGGAAATAATAAGTGTTATTATTTATCTCCATGTTTGTAGTTAAGTTTATATTCCGTGCTATAACTGTTATGGTTCTCGAGTCTGCAATAACCACGAGCCTCGGAGGAAGACTCATATGCACGAGTGGAATAATAAACAGTAAAAAGTATTCCTAGTCTGGCCTCTAAGACTAGCTCAAGTGTTGCATGATGGTTCTGTTTTCCTGATAATGGGCATGACTATGCCGGCAACTTTGAGGGCACAATGTTAGGAGAACACTTGTGTTGAATCGACCCGAATTGATGTTATGCTATGAGATACATTTGTCACAAGTTAATGATTAATAACACAGAGAAAGTTAACATTTTCATAATTCCTTAGACCATGAGAGTATCGAGTTTCTTCATGCTTGATTTATGAACTTTGGGGTTTCTTAAACGTCATCCGTAACTGGGTGACTATTACGGAAGCTTACGGGTTCATGGGAAAGTATGTCAAGGGATTTGATAGCTCAAGATTGGGATTTGCTCCTCCGACGATGGAGAGATATCTCTGGGCCCTCTCGGTGTTACGGTATCCACCATCGTCTGGCCAGACACATTGTGATTTGATCACAGGGATGCCGGAACACGAGAACGAGAAAAGAGAACAAAACCGGCAACGAGGTAACTGGCATAGTGGACAAGTTGTTGATCCACGGGGATGCCGATAAATCTCACCTCGGGTTTTGTAACATATCGCGAAGCAACAGGAATAGCACACGGCAACTGGAGGTTCACTCGAATATTCATTTGTGTGGGTATAGGGGTCAATATGGGTGTCCACGGCTCCGATGTTGATCATTGATCGGAAAGTGTTCCGGGTCATGTCTATGCTTCATCAAACCTATAGGGTCACACGCTTAAGGGTCATCTATCTGTTGAATACTAAACAGGGAGTCTGAGACAGCGGAAACGTTCCGGAGAGAGAGAGCACCGGAATAGTTTCGGTAAAACTGAAAAGTTGTTTCAGGGTATACCATTGAGTCAAATTGGTTTCGGCACACATCTGGAAATTCTTAAAGGGTGTCAGAATTGTTCTGGAAACTTCTGGGATTTTTCCGGGATAAAAACCGGAAATGTTCCGGAGCTGCCGGAACCGGTTTGGTTGCTTTTCGCAGATGAAAATCACTAATCCGGAATTGTTTCGAAACGCGTCCAAAATCATTTTAGTGGGTACTAGAATTATTTTAAGACCCACAGAAATATTTTCGGATTTAACGGTCGCGGAAAAATGTTTCCGTGAATAGTGAAAGTGCTTTTTGGGTGGCTTCTTAGAGAAGGCACCTTGAGGGCCTTTTGGTATTTTTCCCCTTGGCTTCTTGGAGAAGCCACCCTTGGGCTTGGCCTATAAATAGGGGTGGAGGGGGCTGCCTAAAGACTCATCCCTTGCTCTCATACACATGCCATGACATTTCTGGCTTCTCTCTCCCTTCCAGCGAAATAGTTTCGTAGAGCCGAAAGGCTGTCTGGGTTCCGGTGGGAACTAGTTCTGGACGGCGAAGCCGTGCTGGATAGATGACACCGTATGTGTGCAACTCTGTAGAGAGATCGTAGTTTCGGTCTTAGTTCGAGAGTGCCTCCCGAAGGGCTGTCCGAGTGACCGTCCGAGTTTTGAGGGTCCTCCCGAAGGGCTGTCCGAGTGACCGTCCGAGCTTCGAGCGTCCTCCCGAAGGGCTGTCCGTGACACCGTCCGAAGGACTGTCCGACCGCCTCCCGGAGGGCTGTCTGAGGGACTGTCCGAGGGGCAGATGAGGGAGAACATCCTCGCGGTTGGGAGGTTGTAAATCCTAGCTGCGGGAATCTGCACCGCCGATCGTCATCGACTCTACTTCCGCTGCGCTACGAGTCGGTAACCAAAAGATCAAACCTTGTATGCAATCTCCATAGTGGTCCTGGGCTGGTGCGTAGGTCGGAAATTTTTTGTTTTCTGCTGCGTTACCCTACAGTGGCATCATGAGCCGTGCTATGCGTAGATGCAGGTTACGATCTAGAATACATAGAGATGTATGGGTGTTGCACAATATAATTTGTAGTAGATGAGTTCTATTGCTGAAAATTATTTGTGCGGGTAGCAGATGAAATCTGTTACCCGATGTTCTTGTTGCTTCCCTGGAATTTGCATATTTCTGATCTTGATAACAGCATGGTGGAGTTTCAAAGTTCTGGCAATCCGCGATCCTGATTGATCAACGATGAGCTAACAGTTTGTTGAATTCCACCATAGTTAAAAAGAAAGATAAAATTTCGCAGACAAAAGGGCAATGCAGATATGATCTGCACGGAGGTCATGCGTATGACGAAGTTCAGTATGGGGCTCGAGATTTTATTATCTCGTGTTTCATACACCCCGCAAAGTTAAAACTAGCGACTTGAATAATCATACATGATGATGGACGTTGGTAGTTTCGGTTTGTTTCGAAACCTTAGAAGCCACGTAAAATAAAATTTTGTATGAACCGATTAGAGGCGTCTAACTTGGTTTTGCAGGATGGTTTGCATGTGCATGTGATGTGGTATAGCAGTACTCATATTAATTTGATTATGTATGAGATGACTATATGATGTAAATTAACATGACCTGCGTGTTATGATTCGGCATGATGGCTGGAGCCATATGATTGTCACTTTAATGACCTGCGTGTCAACCTTTTGTAATGCAGTTATTTTATTAGCTATAGAGATAGCAATATTATCTGGTGCATCGACAAGGTGGTGGCAATCTTCGCAAAGGTGAACACCGACGCGAATGGCGAAGACGAAGAAATTAAAGACTTCTCCGTCGGAAAGGGCTATACCATATCATGCTATTATGAATTGCCTGAGATGTTTATCCCTTATGATGCACCCTTCTTGATTGCGCGGTAGTCGCTTTTTATTAGGGTGATCTCTCACAAAAATATCAAGTAGTTAGTGTTCTCCCAAGTGTAGCACCGTCACGGCACCTATCTCTTCGGGGTATCACAGGATCTCCCTGGGTACAAACGATTAGAGAAGTGTGAGGCGGGTGAGTTGAGACCTCGCAGCAAGATCACTTGGTTGTCTTGACGTTCTGGAAGGATCTCCCTGAGCTCGGAACACGCCCATCGAAAGATGAACAAGAGTCACATAGAGATGTGATCGGCAAGTTTGCCTACCGATTGAAGTTCGCGCCATCAGTGTTCATCTCGTTCAATGGCGTTGAATGGAAATGCGGGTCTTGAATCACTCATAATCAATTTTGAGAGATATTGATTTGAGTGGGAGCGCACTGTAGAATTAACTTGTTTAATTCTCACTGCAATTAGTTATGAACACTGTCTAAGTGTTATATGCATAATAGTTTTAGAAGAATGGCTCGCGTTTTCACCCTCCCTGTTAAAATTGAATAAGCTGTTAAATATCTGGTTAAAACTTTACGGTTGGTAACGTAATGTGAGGATTGTCCTCAAAAGTGCCGAGAAGGATTTTGTCCTATCGCAAGCTTTCGGTATCCTCCCGCTAATGCTATGGATAATGTGACTCTCGTCCTTCGATCCAAAAGCTAAAATTCCGTTACGGTCAAGTGCAATATGTTTGCTTCCATGAGACCCGAACTTCAAAAGTTTTGGGATAGCTATGTGATATTCATGGAACTGAAAATCATTTTTAGACACAAACAAAGGCTAAAAGATATGGGATATCCAAAATAATGTTTGTTTTGCAAACTATTAGTAAAAGTGTTTACTATGCATTTAACTAATATTAGAGGGATCCAGAAGAACGCCTGTCATATGATGAAAGGTGAATAAAACAACAACTTAAAGAGAAAGGAAATGTCCAAAGGGTGTTAGTGTGACTTACACACCTAGGAAGTCCGGGGCTAACGCCACTCTTAAGTTGAGTGCTTCTTCTGAGAGTAGGAGAAATACTGAAAGTTAAACTGTTAGAAGTATAAAGGCAAAAAGAGAGAAGACTGGAATGTCCAGCTCATGTATGAAAGTCATACAAGCTATTGATGTATAGAAGGCTGGTCAAAAGAAATAGTTCTTGAGAATTATGATTAAACATGTTAATCACTGATTCTTGGGTATTGTGAGTTGATCACAGAAATACCCGCTCGATTGCATTCTGTTGCGACTCGATGCAAGAACTACTATGGCCTAAAAGACTTGCCGGAGTGAGGTTCAGATACGCGCTGGGAACATAGTAAATGTTACTATACATTCCATCGGTGTATTACCTATGTATTTACCTTCATAATTCATTTAGAGTTTTACACACTCTAGCCCATTGCTTAAGGTATCTTGCAAGAAGGTTGTTCATAAGAGAACTTTTGATGTTTGATGTTATGAATAACTTAAGGGCCATACTTTCATTATGAATGAGATGTATGTTATGAATATTGATAATAATACATTACCTCTCTATTTACCTTCATAATTCATTTTAGAGTTTTACACACTCTAGCCCATTGCATAATGTTTGTTGCAAAAGGGTTGTTCATAAAAGAACAATTGTTGTTCAGTGTCATGAATAACATAAGGGCCATGCTTCCATCGTGGATGGGATGTATGTTATGAATATTGATGGTAATATGATACATCCATAACACTGACGCTAAATGTCGCAAGACTAAGAGAATACCACACATGTGTGGCACTGCATTTGGTCACATTGGAGAAACCCGCATGGAGAAATTCCATAATGATGGATTTTGAAGTCGTTTGGTTGTGAATCATCTGACACATGCAACTTTCCTCCGAAAAGTGAAGTGACTGAAATACCGTTCACAGGCCATAAGGAACGAGCAACGAACTTATTGGTGATCATACATTTTGATGTATGTAGTCCGATAAATGTTGTTGCTAGCAGTGGATTTATCTATCTTCAGAAATGACTCAAGTAGATATATGGATATTTACTTGATGAGATGTAAGTCTGGATCTTTTGAAATCATTCATAAGGTTTTCAATATGAAGTATAAATTATTGTAACAAGAAAATTATGTTTCTGCAATTTGATTGCGGAAAGGAATATTTGAGTTACAAGTTTAGCGAATGTCTGATGAGTTGTGAAAAGAGTTTCATAACTTACACCTCACGGAGCACCACTGTGAGTGGAATATCCGTGAAGATGTAATCAAACCATTTATGACATGGTAAGATCAAAGATGACATAAATCAATTTGCCATTATCCCTTTTAAAAGTAATGCTTTAGAGACTGCGGCTTTTACACTGAAAAGAGCACCATCAGATCTGTTAAAATTACTCCATGGTATGGTACACCCAACCATGTTATGTCTTTTCTTAACATTTGAAATATGGAGCTTGTGTAAAATATTTACAAACCTATTCCAAATCAGACAAGTACTACTTTGTAGGTTATCCCAAGTAATTGGGAATTCCTCCACCACTATACCGAGGCAAAAAGGTTTGCCACCAAGAACGGTATGCTTTTAAAGAGAATGGTTCTTGCAAAAAGGTGAGTGGGAGAACAGTGCAACTCGACGAGATAACAGTATCTTCGTCATCAGATCAAAGGAAAGAAACTTTGGAAGTAATTTCAGAGTTTCCTACCGCGACTGATACGGAAGCCTCTACATGAGATGTATGGACTTCGGTCGAACTTGCAACTGAACCACGTAGGCAAAACTCGTGCAAACCTCTCAGGTGCGCAAGCGAGATATTGTTATTAGACAACAGTATACCTACGATACACAAGGAAGCGTTGATGGGCCCTGACTCCGGAATTGGCTAAATTCCAATATAATCCGAGATAGTTTCCATAAATGATTCAAGATTATATCTTGATAAACCCTTCGGAAGACTTAGAGTCTAACGAATATTAATGGAACTATAAACTGATTTGGATAAAATGTTTTATCCATAAAGCTCGACTTGTTGCAATAACAAGTTCAAGTTCTTGACTACGATGAGGTTGTCTCACCATAGCGATGCTTAAAGTCAGATCGGGTTAAACTAGCAATCAATACATATTTCAATCTTGAGATATGATACATGGATGCCAAAAGGATTTTCATGTGATGGAAACGCAACCTAGGACTTGCATGAGATATAGTCCAAGGTATTTTGTCAATCCAGAGGATGCTAGTAAGTATGCAAACTTCAGAGTTCCAGCAATGGATAGAAGAGAGCAAAATGGAGTTGGAATCTTCGCTTTGATGAAATAGTCAAAAGAGTTTGATTTCATCAATGGATAACGAAGATGCTTGTGGTTACAAGAAAGTAAGTGGGAGCATAATAATATTTCTTAAAACCTTGTGTTCTTGACACATTATTGATTGGAAATAATATAAATTTCTTGACACGAATTAGGACTTCCTTGAAAATAGTTTTTGATGAAGTGCTTGGGCTAAATAGCCTTGACATTAGGCCTATTTATCTACGAGATAGAATTGCCTAATAGGCTAAAGCCAAAAATTACATATTGACAAGATGCTAAAACATTTTAGCATTAAAACGCCAAGGAGTGATTCTTGCCGAAGTCACATGGAAAGGGTTTTTGCAAGACTCGATGTCCCAAAACACCGATGAGCAAAATACATGATGGAAATTTCACACACTTTCGTGTTTGGATTAATCATGTATTCCATGGTATGTAAAACAACCAGATATGTCCAGTACTCCCAAGGAGTTGCGAGTATAGATACCGAAGTGATCAAAATACTGATCATGGGACAACAGTGAAAAATGTCATTGAGTACTGGAGTAGCACTGATGACATGTTTTCTCGCAAGCAGAGATTATGAAGTGCTCGTTGTAAGTAATTGCATCGATACAGTCTTCATCAATACTCCATGCGATTTTTTATTTAAGTTAAGGGTTTTGTGTAATACACGATATGGTGGCACGGTGTTTGGAAATCGTTCCAAACAGGTTACTGTGGCGAATTCTATAACTAAGGCTAAGTATGTTGCCGCTTTCAAAGCGACATAGAAGATGTTGAATCGTACAGTTCGTTCGTGAACTTAGTATGGTCCCAAGATGGCTTTGGTCAATGGAACACTATTGAAGATAGTTGCTCCATATCTCAGTCTGAGGAATCAAGGTTTGACCAGTGATTCACATTTATACGAAGCCAAGTCCACAGAAAATATGAATTTTGTGAAAGCGTGAAAACGCGAGGATATGCAAAGATACACACGAAACTGAAGTTGTCAGATCCGTTGGACATCAGGCTATACCACAAGCGAAGCATTTTTACACCGGTATGCCATAGGTGTAAAGTGCATCAGCATTGACGAGATTATTGACTCTAGTGCAAGTGGGAGTCTGTAGGAGATATGCCCTAGAGGCAATAATAAGTGTTATTATTTATCTCCATGTTTGTAGTTAAGTTTATATTCCGTGCTATAACTGCTATGGTTCTCGAGTCTGCAATAACCACGAGGCTCGGAGGAAGACTCATATGCACGTGTGGAATAATAAACGGTAAAAAGTATTCCTAGTCTGGCCTCTAAGACTAGCTCAAGTGTTGCATGATGGTTCTGTTTTCCTGATCATGGGCATGACTATGCCGGCAACTTTGAGGGCACAATGTTAGGAGAACACTTGTGTTGAATCGACCCGAATTGATGTTATGCTATGAGATACATTCGTCACAAGTTAATGGTTAATAACACAGAGAAAGTTAACGTTTGCATAATTCCTTAGACCATGAGAGTATCGAGTTTCTTCATGCTTGATTCATGAACTTTGGGGTTTGTTAAATGTCATCCATAACTGGGTGGCTTTTACGGCAGCTTACGGGTTCATGGGAAAGTATGTCAAGGGATTTGATAGCTCAAGATTGGGATTTGCTCCTCCGACGATGGAGAGATATCTCTGGGCCCTCTCGGTGTTACGGTATCCACCATCGTCTGGCCAGACACATTGTGATTTGATCACAGGGATGCTGGAACACGGGAACAAGAAAAGAGAACAATACCGGCAACGAGGTAACTGGCATAGTGGACAAGTTGTTGATCCACGGGGATGTCGATAAATCTCACCTCGGGTTTTGTAACATATCACGAAGCAACAGGAATAGCACACGGCAACTGGAGGTTTACTCGAATATTCATTCGTGTGGGTATAGGGGTCAATATGGGTGTCCACGGCTCCGATGTTGATCATTGATCGGAAAGTGTTCCGGGTCATGTCTATGCTTCACCGAACCTATAAGGTCACACGCTTAAGGGTCATCTATCTGCTGAATACTAGAGAGGGAGTCTGAGAGAAAGTCACCGGAAAAGTTTCGGAGACAGCGGAAACGTTCCAGAGAGAGAGCACCGGAATAGTTTCGGTAAAACTGAAAAGTTGTTTCAGGGTATACCATTGAGTCAAATTGGTTTCGGCACACGTCTGGAAATTCTTGGATGGTGCCAGAATTGTTCTAGAAACTTCTGGGATTTTTCCGGGATAAAAACCGGAAATGTTCCGGAGCTGCCGGAACCGGTTTGGTTGCTTTTCGCAGATGAAAATCACTAATCCGGAATTGTTTCAGAACGAGTCCAAAATCATTTTAGTGGGTACTGGAATTATTCTAAGACCCACAGAAATATTTTCGGATTTAACGGTCGCGGAAAAATGTTTCCGTGAATAGTGAAAGTGCTTTTTGGGTGGCTTCTTGGAGAAGGCACCTTGAGGGCCTTTTGGTATTTTTCCCCTTGGCTTCTTGGAGAAGCCACCCTTGGGCTTGGCCTATAAATAGGGGTGGAGGGGGCTGCGTAAAGACTCATCCCTTGCTCTCATACACATGCCATGACATTTCTGGCTTCTCTCTCCCTCCCAGCGAAATAGTTTCGTAGAGCCGAAAGGCTGTCTGGGTTCCGGTGGGAACTAGTTCTGGACGGCGAAGCCCTGCCGGATAGATGACACCGTATGTGTGCAACTCTATAGAGAGATCGTAGTTTCGGTCTTACTTCGAGAGTGCCTCCCGAAGGGCTGTCCGAGTGACCGTCCGAGTTTTGAGGGTCCTCCCGAAGGGCTGTCCGAGTGACCGTCCGAGTTTCGAGCATCCTCCCGAAGGGCTGTCCGTGACACCGTCCGAAGGACTGTCCGACCGCCTCCCGGAGGGCTGTCCGAGGGACTGTCCGAGGAGCAGACGAGGGAGAACATCCTCGCGGTTGATAGGTTGTAAATCCTAGCTGCGGGGATCTGCACCGCCGATCGTCATCGACTCTACTTCCGCTGCGCTACGAGTCGGTAACGAAAAGATCAAACCTTGTATGCAGTCTCCATAGTGGTCCTGGGCTGATGCGTAGGTCAGAAAATTTTTGTTTTCTGCTGCGTTACCCTACATGGTCATCCTGCACCAGTAGTTGAGCTCGCTGACATCTCACTGGAGCACGGCGAGATGCGCGTCCTCAGCCCCGTCAGCCACATCTGCTTCAAGTCAAACACCACATTCACAAAGTTCACCAGAGGGTACGAGCTGCAGGACACGCCCTTCCTACCCTCCCCATCGCGCAACCACTTCACAGTCATCGGATGCAACATCCTGGGACTCATCAGCGGTTACAAGGCCACCACAGGCCAGTATGTGACTGGCTGCTACTCCTACTGCGATGGTGTCAACAACACGTCGGATGGCGCGTCATGTGCTGGGATGGGGTGCTGCTACTCCTACTGCGATGGTGTCAACAACACGTCGGATGGCGCGTCATGTGCTGGGATGGGGTGTTGTGAGGCTGCCATCCCAGCCAACCTCACCACCTTCGAGGTCATTTTTCCGATGAACCAGAGCAAGGTATGGGGCTTCAACCCGTGCTTCTACGCCATGGTGGCCGAGGTTGGGTGGTACAATTTCAGGCAGCAGGACCTCGTTGGCAGCCTTGGGTTCATCAATGATCGAGCCCAGAGGGGTGCCCCCATTGTCGCTGACTGGGCCATTAGGAATGGCTCATGCCCAGAGGAGGGGAAGGACACACCTAATGACTACTAGATCGGGATCGCGCCTTGGCGCGAGGGTGCCGGTCCGAACGACTTGTCCAAGCGAATAAAGATCAAACACATGTTGCATTAGTAGGAAGGCAAGTTTAGCACATATATTCAACAGACCAATTGATTTTCAGGTTCAAGATAAAAAGAAACATATGATTACAATAGCTAATTGCATTTAGTCCATCCCATAAGCAAGGCAGCATCGAGTTCGGTATGGTCATGAGATTACAAAAGCTAATTAGACGACATTAGGTTCAACACTTGGAGCAGGAACATAGAATATATACAATTATGCTTCCGATAATACCTAATATACATATTTGAAGTACACAGAAATCAAAAGCATCAGTAAAGCAAAATCAAGAAGGCAATCGATATCAACTATAACCACAAGCATTGAATATATACTTATGCATTCATTGGTAACATGTTTCAGGATGGACATTTACATAGGGCAAGATTCAGTACAAAATGACGACTTGCAGGAGCTGAGACTACTAAAACTCTTATACCTATGGAAATAGCGCTGCATGAAGGCGAGTCGGTAGCAGCAAGGAGAAACAGGGCAGCAGTGTAGTGATGCACTCTTCCGGCCTCCCTTGCTCTTCCACGATTTCAAGGCGACCTCCTCTTTTGTCCCTCCCAAGCTGCGGCACACACACATGCTGATCTGTATGTCGAGGTGTAGAAAATGGAATAAGGTCATTCGTAGATTAAAACATTGGTCATGCAAGGCAGATTCAATTTCTTCTGTACTTGGAATAAAACAACTCCATACTCATAATGTATATAATACCATCAAAGAAAAAAGATTACACCTACCATAATAATAATCTAATATCACCTCCTCCTTTAAATCATGAAAAGGGAAATCAAATGGCATAAAACGGCCTTCTCCGAAGCTCAGTTATATAAGTGAAATAAAGGAGACCACATCCACCCAACAAAAGATATATTTGCACTTGCATTAGATATTAGCTCGCATATATGTATAGTGGCAGATCCAACTTCCAAAGCTCAATGAAAATTTGATAACATATCATTTGATGTTGCGGTCAAAGGTTATTAAGTTTTTATTTCCACAATCACAAGATACGTATGCATTAAAATTGGAACACGCTAAAGTTTCTAGTTACTCACTCCGTTGCAAAACTGGAAATAATCACATACTGGTTCATGGAATAACCACATCAATTATACTATCATGGACCAAAACATCATCCTCTTCTTTATCAGAATATAAAATAGCAGCCCTATATATAAAATCAAATTAAGTATACTTAACAATGCAGAGTATCACATTGTGTCAAGGAACTGCAGGAATGAGGCTCCAACGCTATACAAATGTGTCCAAAGAAGTAATCACATACATGAGAAGTAACATATATGTATCCTGCACATGCAGTATTCTTATTATAGATAGGTATAATATATTTGGAAACAGAATGTGCCAGGCCAGGCTCATAAATAAGAGTGACACGATAAGTAAAAAAACAACGGTGGCACAAGCTAATCTGTGAATCGGTGGTATTTAGATCGTTTAATAGATTCATTAGGTGAGCATTCATACTAAATAAAAATCAATACCACAAATAAATCACAGTCAATAGATCTGAAGTATTCTCTCTGAAAAGGGCGTTCTACCGGACCATGAGACTCTCACAACAATAGAACTACAACTACTACTGACAACCGTGGAGCATTTTTATACATGGCCCAAAGAACAATAAGATTCACTCACATGAGCCCTAGATCGACACTACAGAAGTACGGAATTTATAAGCGACCGACAGCTCGTGTTTACCTTGTTCATTGGTGGTACCGTGGACTAGATTTTCCCTGTTGTTGCGGCAGAGAAGAGCTCCCTCCATGCGCTCTTGGTCCAGTGCACCAAATACAAAACAATACAGGATGCAACCAGCTGCTTAAAGCAGCGGACAATTTGATAGTGAAAGCAATGCATCAAATAACTTAACCCATGAGCATCTGGCCAAATAAGCATTGTCCAGTACAACTGAGACATCAAGTTCAGAAAGGCAGTTCTATAGACCAGGATTAGGAATACACATTAGGGAAGAAGGACCATACAAAATTATAGCAAGGCCTTTATACAAAAGACCAACGATAACAATAAAATAATATCAGAAATCCTCCTTGAACTCCTCATGAAGAACCAATAGCATTGCCAAACCATCATTTATCCCAGAATAACAAAGTGCAACTTACTCTTAACCAGATTAAATCAAGGACCAACAACAAACAATAAAAGATCAAGAACAACTTATATGCAATAAAGGTATGAGAGAGAAGAAATCTTTACATAAGACGGCTATAAACACTGGAGCATAAATAAGCAACACCTTTAAAAAAAAGGGCAGCCCGGTGCAGGTAGCTCCCGCTTGCGCAGGGTCCGGGGAAGGGTCCGACCACTTTGGGTCTATTGTACGCAGCATTTTCCTACATTTCTGTAAGAGGTTGTTTCCAGGACTCGAACCCGTGACCTCATAAAGAACCAATAACAAAGCATAAATAAGCAACACCTTTAAATACAAATAAAAAGGGTTCAGGATTCATTGCATAGTGGGCTCAGATTCGCCTTTCCTCGATCATATAACCTACCCCCGTCATCTCTTATCACCAGATCAATCTGTTTATACAGTGGATCTGCCCTGGTTATCACTCAACAAGAATGACCATCCAAGGACAGAACAATAAGTATCACAGGATCAAAAAGGATTATAGAGACAAGAGGGAGGATCAAACTTGCTACCCACAGGTGCCTCGATTGCTCAAAGGCACACTTATTTCAGACACGGTTAATCATCATCGCCCTAGCACGAACGCCTTTGATCAATTTAGCAAATCCAGGAGCACAGCTATAGGACCAGGGCATTATCATGTAAACCAGAGCATCACATGAGCTCCTATGATAGCAACTGAACATGAACAGCAGCCTGCAAACCCTAGAATAGCATGGATCCACAACTACAGAGCTCAAGTAGGAACTGATGCATGAGTAGGGCATAGAGCATCAACCAGACGAGCACCACATCAATATAGCCACGGCCATGTCCCATACAGTAGCCAAAGCAGAGGAGCAGGAGGAAGATGGAGCTCACCGAGGGAGGTTGTAGCCGAGGAGAGAGGCGGCTAGGGTGTCACCACAGGCGCCGTTCTTTTATACGCCTATATGCGAAATGACGAGAATGCCCTCGGCGGGGCACTGTAATTACACGCGGTGGCATGCCGGGAGTGAAACTATTCATTGATACAGTCGTGCGGGCTCGATCCGACGGCCGACGTCCTCCGGCGGCTCGATCCAACGGCCGAAAACGCATCAAGCAAATCGATCGGACGGCCGAGAGTCGCTAAACTCTGAGAGAGCTCGGGGCTAGACTCGGTTCTTGTTTCTGGAAGTGGGCTCAGATTTGCCTTTCCTCGATCATATAACCTACCCCCATCATCTCTTATCACCAGATCAATCTATTTATACAGTGGAGCTGCCCTGGTTATCACTCAACAAGAATGACCGTCCAAGGACAGAACAATAAGTATCACAGGATCAAAAAGGATTCTAGAGACAAGAGGGAGGATACAACTTGATACCCACAGGTGCCTCGATTGCTCAAAGGCACACTTATTTCATCCATGGTTAATCATCATCGCCCTAGCACGAACGCCACTGATCAATTTAGCAAATCCAGGAGCATAGCTATAGGACCAGGGCATCCACATGTAAACCAGAGCATCACAGGAGCTCCTATAATAGCAACAAAACATGAACAGCAGCCTGCAAACCCTAGAATAACATGGATCCACAACTACAGAGCCCAAGTAGGAACTGATGCATGAGTAGGGCATAGAGCATCAACCAGACGAGCACCACATCAATATAGCCTTGGCCATGTCCCATACAGTAGCCAAAGCAGAGGAGCAGGAGGAAGATGGAGCTCACCGAGGGAGGTTGTAGCCGAGGCAGCACTCAGTGGGCGCCGGGGTTGCGCCTGAACGCCGTCCAACCGGCGAGGAACCGCGTCGGAGTTGCGCCTTGCACCGTCCCACCGACGAGCACGAACGCCACGGGCACTGAAGCGGCCAAGGAGGCGAGGAGGTGATGTATAGCACATCCAGGAGCACCATCAGGGGTGGAGATGACCGGGGCAACGAGCAGGCGGCCACCGAAGGCGAGGTCAACCTCCACCACGGAAACCCTAGCGGGGGAAATCGATGGGGGCGACCACAGGAGGCGAGTTAAAGTAGAATATCTCCCCTGTATTTCACAACAGTGTTTTCGAAACTACCTGCAACAGGAAGAAAATTCTCATGGCTAATGCCATTTCTTCATCATGACAAAAGCAACAATTTTTCTCATGCATTCACAAAAGTAGAACATCTGCAGTCAAGGTGTAGAACATCTTCAGTCAACTGAGAGAGAGAGAGAGAGAGAGAGAGAGAGAGAGGAGAGATGGACCTGTAGGTCATCGGCAATATCCTTGATGGTGCCCTCTGGTACCTGGTGGTGGTGGTGTCTTGCATTCTCTAGTACCTGGTGGTGCTGTCTTGCGCTCTTCCTACCCTGTACCTGACCAGGTAAGGCAAGCCATGATCTCATCTGGCTCCAGCGGCGACCTGCAAGCCAAGGCAATGGAAAGAGCGGCGGTCAGAGAGAGAGAGAGATGCTTTGTAATGAAAATGATGGTTGTAGAAAGCAAAACCAATAGAAAAAAAAAAAGAATACAGTACAGTACAAATAAAGAAGCTTCATTTCCTAGTCCCACAAAAGTAATCATCAGGAATTAAGCTTAAATTAGCTCGATCAATTACTAATATTTTCAGGCAAAAGACCTAAGCGTTAAGTATAATTTAACACCAAACTATATGAATCATACTCAAGATTCTGTTGCACAGCCAGTCAATCACACCATACAAATATTAATTACAAAGAGAGGTAATACAACATTTTTTTGGGAGTATTTTTAGTCCTAGTGGAATATCACCAAATTTAAACTATCACAGGACATGGATAACACCATGTATATTAGATTATCAAGAAATAGTCCTGAGCCAGATGAACTGTACAACAAATCGGAGATTCCACTATACGTGCATAACAGGCCTATGATAATGACATTATCATCTTATAAGAGTGAATATAAAACACTACAACCTGGCCATCAGTTCACATCATGCATAAGTAGATTGAAATTATTCACACATCGTCAGAATAAATGGCCAACTTGTAATGACATACCAAACTAACACATAATCTAATACGGTCCTCTCCCCACGACCACCTTGCCCTCTTCTCCGGCGCCGAGGTTCCTCTCCCCACGACCACCATGCCTACAGCGGATCCGAAGCTGAGGAGCAGGAGGAAGATGGAGCTCACCGAGGGAGGTTGTAGCCGAGGCAGTACTCACTGGGCGCCGGGGTTGCGCCTGAACGCCGTCCAACCGGCGAGGAACCGCGTCGGAGTCACGCCTTGCACCGTCCCGCCGACGAGCACGAAAGCCACGGGCACTGAAGCGGCCAAGGAGGCGAGGAGGTGATGTATAGCACCTCCAGGAGCACCATCAGGGACGGCGATGACCGGGGCAACGAGCAGGCGGCCGCCGGAGGCGAGGTCCACCTCCACCACGGAAACACTAGCGGGGGAAATCGATGGGGGCGACCACAGGAGGCGAGTTAAAGTAGAATATCTCCCCTGTATTTCACAACAGTGTTTTCGAAACTACCTGCAACTGGAAGAAAATTCTCATGGCTATGGCCATTTCTTCATCATGACAAAAGCAACAATTTTTCTCATGCATTCATAAAAGTAGAACATCTGCAGTCAAGGTGTAGAACATCTTCAGTCAACTGAGAGAGAGAGAGAGAGAGAGAGAGAGAGAGAGAGAGAGGAGAGATGGACCTGTAGGTCATCGGCAATCAGTACGACGACATCCTTGATGGTGCCCTCTGGTACCTGGTGGTGGTGGTGTCTTGCACTCTCTGGTACCTGGTAGTGCTGTCTTGCGCTCTTCCTACCCGGTACCTGACCAGGTAAGGCAAGCCATGATCTCGTCTGGCTCCAGCGGCGACCTGCAAGCCAAGGCAATGGAAAGAGCAGCGGTCAGAGAGAGAGAGAGATGCTTTGTAATGAAAATGATGGTTGTAGAAAGCAAAACCAATAGAAGAAAAAAAAAAGAATACAGTACAGTACAAATAAAGAAGCTTCATTTCCTAGTCCCACAAAAGTAATCATCAGGAATTAAGCTTAAATTAGCTCGATCAATTACTAATATTTTCAGGCAAAAGACGTAAGCGTTAAGTATAATTTAACACCAAACTATATGAATCATACTCAAGATTCTGTTGCACAGCCAGTCAATCACACCATACAAATATTAATTACAAAGAGAGGTAATACAACATTTT
Organism: Elymus sibiricus; assembly: GCA_039707655.1. Lineage (NCBI taxonomy): Eukaryota > Viridiplantae > Streptophyta > Magnoliopsida > Poales > Poaceae > Elymus > Elymus sibiricus. The sequence goes on from CM077672.1 coordinate 462,140,912, forward strand.
TTTGGGAGTATTTTTAGTCCCAGTGGAATATCACCAAATTTAAACTATCACAGGACATGGATAACACCATGTATATCAGATTATCAAGAAATAGTCCTGAGCCAGATGAACTGTACAACAAATCGGAGATTCCACTATACGTGCATAACAGGCCTATGATAATGACATTATCATCTTATAAGAGTGAATATAAAACACTACAACCTGGCCATCAGTTCACATCATGCATAAGTAGATTGAAATTATTCACACATCGTCAGAATAAATGGCCAACTTGTAATGACATACCAAACTAACACATAATCTAATACGGTCCTCTCCCCACGACCACCTTGCCCTCTTCTCCGGCGCCGAGGTTCCTCTCCCCACGACCACCATGCCTACAGCGGATCCGAAGCTGAGGAGCAGGAGGAAGATGGAGCTCACCGAGGGAGGTTGTAGCCGAGGCAGTACTCAGTGGGCGCCGGGGTTGCGCCTGAACGCCGTCCAACCGGCGAGGAACCGCGTCGGAGTCACGCCTTGCACCGTCCCGCCGACGAGCACGAAAGCCACGGGCACTGAAGCGGCCAAGGAGGCGAGGAGGTGATGTATAGCACATCCAGGAGCACCATCAGGGACGGCGATGACCGGGGCAACGAGCAGGCGGCCGCCGGAGGCGAGGTCCACCTCCACCACGGAAACCCTAGCGGGGGAAATCGATGGGGGCGACCACAGGAGGCGAGTTAAAGTAGAATATCTCCCCTGTATTTCACAACAGTGTTTTCGAAACTACCTGCAACTGGAAGAAAATTCTCACGGCTATGGCCATTTCTTCATCATGACAAAAGCAACAATTTTTCTCATGCATTCATAAAAGAAGAACATCTGCAGTCAAGGTGTAGAACATCTTCAGTCAACTGAGAGAGAGAGAGAGAGAGAGAGAGAGAGAGGAGAGATGGACCTGTAGGTCATCGGCAATCAGTACGACGACATCCTTGATGGTGCCCTCTGGTACCTGGTGGTGGTGGTGTCTTGCACTCTCTGGTACCTGGTGGTGCTGTCTTGCGCTCTTCCTACCCGGTACCTGACCAGGTAAGGCAAGCCATGATCTCGTCTGGCTCCAGCGGCGACCTGCAAGCCAAGGCAATGGAAAGAGCAGCGGTCAGAGAGAGAGAGATGCTTTGTAATGAAAATGATGGTTGTAGAAAGCAAAACCAATAGAAGAAAAAAAAAAGAATACAGTACAGTACAAATAAAGAAGCTTCATTTCCTAGTCCCACAAAAGTAATCATCAGGAATTAAGCTTAAATTAGCTCGATCAATTACTAATATTTTCAGGCAAAAGACGTAAGCGTTAAGTATAATTTAACACCAAACTATATGAATCATACTCAAGATTCTGTTGCACAGCCAGTCAATCACACCATACAAATATTAATTACAAAGAGAGGTAATACAACATTTTTTTGGGAGTATTTTTAGTCCCAGTGGAATATCACCAAATTTAAACTATCACAGGACATGGATAACACCATGTATATCAGATTATCAAGAAATAGTCCTGAGCCAGATGAACTGTACAACAAATCGGAGATTCCACTATACGTGCATAACAGGCCTATGATAATGACATTATCATCTTATAAGAGTGAATATAAAACACTACAACCTGGCCATCAGTTCACATCATGCATAAGTAGATTGAAATTATTCACACGTCGTCAGAATAAATGGCCAACTTGTAATGACATACCAAACTAACACATAATCTAATACGGTCCTCTCCCCACGACCACCTTGCCCTCTTCTCCGGCGCCGAGGTTCCTCTCCCCACGACCACCATGCCTACAGCGGATCCGAAGCAGAGGAGCAGGAGGAAGATGGAGCTCACCGAGGGAGGTTGTAGCCGAGGCAGTACTCAGTGGGCGCCGGGGTTGCGCCTGAACACCGTCCAACCGGCAAGGAACCGCGTCGGAGTCACGCCTTGCACCGTCCCACCGACGAGCACGAAAGCCACGGGCACCGAAGCGGCCAAGGAGGCGAGGAGGTGATGTATAGCACATCCAGGAGCACCATCAGGGGCGGCGATGACCGGGGCAACGAGCAGGCGGCCGCCAGAGGCGAGGTCCACCTCCGCCACCGAAACCCTAGCGGGGGAAATCGATGGGGGCGACCACAGGAGGAGAGGAAAAGTAGATCGATGCGGTGAAGCTAGTAGAGCTCGTTGAGGAGCAGCCGTGTGTGTGTTGGGCGGCGCCGGAGCTCACCGGAGCGGCCCTCCCTGTGACCTGCATGGGTAGATAGATAGATGCAGTCTAGCAATTTAGGACTTGTCATCATCTCTGTTCTCTGAAGAGAAGAACGTTTCAGTTTTATATATGAGGTGCAGTACAGGTCTGAGGAAGAAGAAAGCGAACTTCAGGGAGGGAGTGGGGGAGGGGAGCAGCCAAATCCAAAACAATCAACAGTCCAGGGGACCTTGACGACATCCAGGCCTTCCATGGCTGTCGGGCCGAGGTTGATCGGGCTGGTAGCAGAGGAGGCGTCCCAAGAGGGAGTCACTCCTACCCTCCCGGAGCAGAGGGCTCGACGACGGAGCGGAGCGGAGCTCGATCCAAGACCAGCAGTTGAGATTGAGAGATCCACCCGATGGGGCGGTTGATGGTGTAGAGGGGTCCAACAGCTAGAGTGGAGAGACTCCGGTGACCGGAGATCTGGTGACTGGCGGCGGCGCTTGGAGGTGGCGCTTGAAGGCAGAGGGGGAAGCGGAGCAGGAGGATTATGACCCTTCATGAGAAGTATTGTACATTTGATGCACAATCAACCATAGCCATCAGTATTCTCCCCGAATGCACGTCAGCGAGTTAAACAATTCTGATTCAGACTACAATCCGACTAATACATCAAGCACACAATGGGCAATATCCATTAAGAATCAAACCAGGAGTTGTTACGAATACAATAATCGAAATCTGAAAGTAGTACATCATAGCATACAATTATTTGCAATATCCATCAAGAATCTAACCAGAATCTATTACAGATCCCGAGATTCGAATATAAAATATATGTTGTTACTCGTCAATAGCTATTTAAGAAAATAAAACAGGGAACGCGTAGCCTTCCTATGGTACATTTATATATAGTAAACAAAACTAAACAGAACCTGCATCAGTAAAATCTAGAGAACACTGTATTTATAAAAAATAAACTGAAACATAAGTAAACAGAGTAAACAAAACTAAACAGACTCGGCTTCATATGCTGTAGTAATTAACATTTTCACTACCCAGTCACTCAGAAGAACACACATTTTTCTCCACACAATAGCAGGCAAGTGTGAAAACAAACAACAATGTATCTGTTCATTTCACAGGCTCATAACAGTAGCAGGCAAGAACGAAAACCACAAATGCATGAGCTGTTAAATCAATAGTAGGACATGCTCATGGTGTAGATTAGCAGGTAAGAACAACAACCAGTAACAATGCATTAGCTGTTAAATAAACAGTAGAAAAGGTACAAGAAGCGACCAACCAAAGCGTCGACCAACGGCCGACGGAAGGCGTGCGGTCAGATCCCGGTCGCGCTGCAGCAGGACAAACGCGTTCAGGCAGCACATCACCAGGCCGAGAAGGAGCGTGGAAGGGACGAAAGGAAACGCGGGAAAGAGCACCTGAGGCGAGGCGAGAAGCCTAGAGGCGAGCAGTGCAGCTCCAGATCCAGATCTTGTTGAGCGCCGGGGATGACGGTTCGGGCTAGCTCCCTAACCTGGAAGACAAAATACCGTTAAAATTTTCAGGACTGAAATCTCCTTTTACATAGCACTGGGCTAGCTCCCTAAGCAAATACTACTCTCTGGTTCCATTTTCAAGTTCTGACTGGGTGGCTGTGAATAGGTGAAGCACAAACTTGTGGTGATTTGTGCGATTTGATCAAAGTGCCCTCAACAGAAGCTCATGCTATCCATACCTACTCACATGGGCCACTCTAACCAATGCATTGTGAAGTATGCCAACTATAAATTCAATAAGATCTGCTTCATAGATCGCCATGAATAACACACTACTACAGTGAGCAAATTGAGTGTTTGTTCCGAAGTTCAGAGAATAAATATGAGACATAGTTTCCAACAGGAGAAAGAGGATAGCCCTAAAAAGCTTTGCACTGTCACGTCACATACCCTTTCTGTAAGTCTAAATCTAAAATATATATCACCAATGATTCTATTCCTAAATCAAACCAAATAAATAAGAGGCATACACAATCTGCGCCATAGAGCGTAGGTGCAGAAATCTCACTAACTGATAAACATCACCAAAAGGAGGAGGTCAGGTGTGCCTTGGAGCGTAGGTGCAGAAATCGTACATGTTTTTCAGCTATAACTCAAACAGATAGTCTAAAAGCAGAGCAAGTCAGGGTAGACTGACCTGAAACAAGAGAAGCAGCCCCAGTAGGCCTACAGGTGCAGCGGCAAGAAGATTTTCCGCATATGCAAACACACCAGATATCCCTGTAGTTTGACAAAATAGTGGTTAATGGATGGACATATTACCGTGCTAGCAGACAACATGTATCTTTTTTCAGTTTGACATAGAAGTACATTTCCAGAGAACAGAGATGCTCTATATACTTACCACCTCTAGAGCTCACCAAGTATAGCGATCGGTAGTCGACAGTCTGGGTCCGGGTTTCTCTGGTGGTCTTCTTTGCGGTCTTTCTCCCAAACTGCGAAGAAAGGGAGGACAAAATAGGTTACCAGATTAATGCAAATACAAGATTGAAAGTGGAGTACACTACGGAGGTAGTACTTCACAAAGATGTTTGTAAGCTAACCAGAGATACTATTGGTGTGCTTCGCTGTTGCTTCCGGGCATGTCTCCTCGTACAAGCAAAATACCCTTTGCATGGTAGATTTGCAGTGCTCCATGATGGACCAGTTGAAACCACATGTCTAGCTGAAGATGTACAAAAGGAAAAAAGGTCATGCCACTGGATGTGCTTTACATTGGACTGCCTTCATTCATTGAGGAAACACATATGCAAGACATTAATTAATGGTTTTTCTGCAACAAATTTAACAAACATTTCAAGCATGACTGTGCGTTCGTTCAGATGAGTAGCATGTGCCCAAGCAAACAGGGCCTACCCAAACCCAAACCCTATCCAGCCTAACGAAACAAAAGCTACCGCTTTGAGCTCGGAATCACTACGTGGGCAGAGGTGCTACGCCGGACGGCAAGAACTTCAGTGAGAGGGGAGTTATCGGAGTTGGGTTGGTACCTCTGGGCGGAGCGGCGAGGAAGAGGGGAGAAGATAACGAGAGAGTGGTCGCCATAGCTGCTGCTCCTCTCCACGGGAGAACATGGACGTTCCAGCGACGACTCCATCTGTCGAACGGAGCTGAGAGCCCGAGTCCCTGGATGCAGCAGTTGACGACGCGAGAGGAGTACGGCGCATCTCCCGCCGTGAGCACGCAAGGTTGACGGCGATGACGACCTGGACGCGGAACTGCCGAGTCCCGAGGCACGGCGACCGCGGACACCGGATCCGGCACCGCCATGAGCCGCTCGACGCCGAGGGAGAGAGGGCCGAGCAGCTGAGGGAGCGGCAACCTCCGGTCCTCCTGGCGATGGGGACGCTCGAGCTGGACGGGGAAGCAGCGGCGCTACCAGCGGCGGCGCCCCTTCGGGAGATGCAAGAGGACGGCCGACTGGGGGAGGGGGCCGATGGGGAGGAGAAGAGGCGGGACGGGGAGGATGGCTGGCGGCGGCGACGACGCTCGGTGTGTTGCGCGCGGCCGGGAGTGGGAGGGGAGGAGGAGTCGACGAAGGCGGCGGCCGATGGATGAAAGAGATGGCGGCGGCGTGTGGTCACGGGAGGGGTGGAGGAGCGAGTGCGGGAGGAGGAGGCGGCTAGGGTTCTCTCCACGGGAGCCACTGCATTTTATACCCCTGTGCGCGAAATGACGAGAATGCCCTCGGCGGGGTGCCGGAATTACGGGCGATGGCACGAAGGGGGTGAAACTATTCATTGCTACAGTCGCACGGGCTCGATCCGACGGCCGACGTCCTCCGGCGGCTCGATCCAACGGCCGGAAACGCATCAAGCAAATCGATCGGACGGCCGAGAGTCGCTAAGCTCTGAGAGAGCTCAGGTTCAGACGCTATGTATCTTTCTGGATGCCTGCATCAGTGAAAATAGCTACTGCAAGGCCGCGAACAATGGTCCCGAGTACTTATGCCAGTGCTCCAAAGGATATGAGGGCAATCCTTATCTTCTGAACGGCTGTCAAGGTTAAATATTTACTCAAACATAACTTGTGTAGATTTCCAGAGATATTACTCTAAAACTGATGGAACTCTAAACCATATTCAGTTTTAGTTAAACCAAATACGCTTCCACGAAACATGTGTCCGGAAACTCACCAGTAGGTGGGTTCCAAATTTCACCTTGTGTAGCAACTCCAACTGTTGGTTTCAACAGAAGTCTTCCAACACTTTTGGGCATACTTATGAGTGCCTGGCAGCACTCATATAATCGTATTTGGTTTCCAGCACACCTCAGTGTAGTACTGGCAAAAAAAAATGCATCTTTTCTGGTGTAAATTACTAACACGTGCTGTAATATTACGTTGAATTTTTTTTATTGAAAGCGAAGCTGCATCATTTCAAAGTGAATTCGTTACTTGAATCTATTACTTTTTAAACCATTCTTAATGAAAGTAATATAGTAGTTTATGTTTAATTTGATGCTTCTAAGTGCTTTCGTTAATATCTTCAGACACAGATGAGTGTGCATTGCGTAAGCAGGACCCCAAGTATGAAGAGTTGTATCCGTGCAGAAAAGGGGTCTGCCACAACATACCGTGAAGCTACTTATGCAAATGCAAGCCAGGAAAAAGATCTGACAGTACAAATTTTGGATGCCGATCACTGCATTCTTCAGCAGACAAAAAGGTTATTGGTAAGCACAATTTATGTAAACCGTTTATCTCTGTTCATGCTTTCACCCCCATTTAGATGTGTATTGCCATAACAAACATCATGTAATAGTAACAAAAATATTAACTCTGAACACTTCTTACAAGTTACAACCAAAAGAAAAATAAAAGTCCAAATTCTAATAGAAATTTTCTAGTATCAGTTTCATGTTTGCAGGCCTCAGTGTTTCTGCAACTGTGGCGATGGCCTTCATATGCATGTTGCTCATGCAATTTCAAAGAAAAAGGCACAGGAGGGAGAAAGCTGAGTATTTCAAACAAAATGGAGGTCTCAAGTTATATGATGAGATGAGGTCAAGGCAGGTCGACACAATCCGCATACTTACAGAGAAAGAGATAAAGAGGGCCACTGACAACTACAATGAAGATCGAGTTATTGGATGTGGTGGTCATGGTATGGTCTACAGAGGAACTTTGGATGATCAAAAAGAGGTCGCCATAAAGAAGTCCAAAGCAGTCAACGATGATTGGAGGGAAGAATTTGTCAATGAGATTATAATCTTGTCACAAATCAATCATCGAAACATTGTGAGGTTACTAGACTGTTGTCTGGATGTAGATGTTCCAATGTTGGTCTACGAGTTTGTCTCCCATGGTACTCTATCTGAGTTCCTTCACAGTGCTGATCGTAGATCGTCAATCCCCTTTGATCTTCGCCTGATGATTGCTACACAGTCAGCAGAAGCTCTAGCTTACTTACATTCGTCGACATCTCGCACAATCCTACATGGGGATGTTAAGTCTGCCAACATTCTCTTGGATGATCAGCTCAATGCAAAGGTTGCCGATTTTGGAGCATCAGCACTTAAGTCCATGGATGAAAGTGAGTTCATCATGTTTGTCCATGGGACACTGGGCTACCTTGACCCCGAGAGCTTTATCAGCCGTCATCTCACCGACAAAAGTGACGTATACAGCTTCGGGGTGGTTCTTCTGGAGCTGATGACAAGAAAGAGGGCTATACATACCGACAACTTCAACGAAAAGGAATCATTGTCTTATAGTTTTCCCTTGATGTTTGGCAAGAAGACACACCGCATTATGCTGGACTTTGAAATTATAAATGATGCAGTTGCGGTGGTGCTCGAGAACATGGCCGAACTCGCAGTGCACTGCCTTAGCCCGAGGGGAGACGACAGGCCAACAATGAAGGAAGTTGCAGAGAGACTAGAGATGATGAGGAGACTCCAATTGCACGCCACCAGTGCTTGTGAACATAACCGATATGCACACAACTACGGAGGATCATCTTCGGTTATTGTCCCTTTCAACGAGACAACAAACGGGACCATCCATATGTCTGAACTGGTTGAAGATCTTGCAAGATGATGTTTCTACTTTTGGGGTATGCGGTAGCGATAGTAAACCCACACACCGTTGTAATAAGGTAACCAGTTCACCGAGCAATGATCCTAACATTCAATTTGGTATGCCAGAGAAATTTCTCCATATGCCATTGTACAATGTGTGTAGTTTGATCATGGGTGACTAGCTCTTGTTTTGACCATTTAGTTTGTTCACTGTTGATATAAGAGTTGTTCGCAGTCTGAACTCTGAAGGCATATTCAGTTACTCAGAACACAGTACTGATTTTATTGATTTCCACTTGTGAATCGAAATTTACCTGTGCTGGGCGTGGAATGGACCCTCTTCTCTTAGCGGTGCTCGATCAGCGCCGCGGATCCAATCGCGAGCCGCCGACCAGCCACCGCCCAGGTGACTCGCCGCCGTCCCGACGAACAGATCCGAATTCACCAGCAAGCACTGGCGTTCACCACCGGCCGCCTCGCCTCACGGACCCCTCCCTCTCGTCCAGGGCCTTCGCGGTTCGCGTGACGGAGCCTCGGCGCCGGAAGCCCGCAACGGCGTCCCGGAGGAGCCGCTTCCCCCGCACCGCACTGCTCGTGCCGTAGCAATGTGGCCGCTCGCTGAAGCCTCCCACCGTTGCTGCGCAGCTTCATCCTTCCCCGCCATCCTCCGCCGTCCGTCGGGCACCTCGGCAGTCGGCACGATGGCCGGCGACTTGTGGGGAGGTACTGTCGCTCACTGGGATGGGGGGAGGAGCACTTGAGCAGTGAGCGGTGAAACCGGCGAGAGATATTCCGGCAAGCGTATTCTTGCCTCCAGAGTGTATTCCTTCCTGGCGACTACTAGGCGCCGGCGCGCCGGCCCAATAGTTCGGCCGGTCGCGCCCCAGCCGCCCGATGCAGCGCAGCACAGCCATTTGATCTGGCTTCCGCATCCTCTTCTTCCCCCATCCCTCGCCTTCCTCTTCTTCCCGAGCGACACGGCCGCCCCCAGGCCCACGTTGATTACCCCAAGCGACCCCGCGCGAGACGACCGGCCTCGAAGCTCGCCGCCCCCCGCCGTCGACAGTCGCCGCCGACGCTCACCCCTCGCCGGTGCTGCCTCCCCCCTCGCCTCCCTTCAGATTCAATGGTGACGACGCCGTGGTTCACATAAAAAAAAACGGTTGTAGCAAAAAATGGCACTGGTTCCAGCAAATCAAAAATACGGTGGTAGCAAATCATGCAAATTGGACGTTGTTCCAGCAAATCAAAAATGCCGGTGGTAGAAGCTCGCTCCAGCAAACTAAAACGCCGGTGGTAGCAAACATTACAAACTTGGGGGCTGGTTCAAGCAAACCCATAAACCGGTGGTAGCAAAAACTTGTGCTGGTTCCAGCAAAAAATAAACGGTGGTAGCAAAAATGCAAAATCGGGCGATGGTTACAGCTTTCCCCGGGAGTGGTTGCAACTTGCGGCGCCGCAGGTTCCAGCTCCGTGGAGAGGTGGTTGCAGCTTTCGGCATGGAAGGTCATTGTGGCCGGCCTCAGATAGCTCTTACCAGCGGCGACACCAGTTGTAGCAGGGTGCTACGCCGTTTGCAACATCACACGAACTGGTTGTAGCACCGAGCGAGCAGGTGGTAGCAGGGTGCAGTGCCGCTCGGAGTAGCTCTCATGGCTAGAACGGGTCATAGCAGCGCCCCCATGGCCTCGCCACACATGCCGAGATGTCTTCGCGACACCGCTCGTCGTGCTTCATCCTGCAGCGCCGCCGCCCCTCCCTTTCGCCGGTTGCAGCTCATGGGCGGTCTTGGCCCGCAGCAGAAAAAGCAACAGCAACCTTGGCTGTGATGCGGTGTGGGAGGTGAAGGGGAAAAGGAGATAGAGGAAGGAATGGGGACGAGTGGATGAGAGCAACGCTGCATGTGAAAAAGATAAGGATCAGGAGAGAAAAAGCGGTGCGTGGCCCCACCGCTGTGGAACTCCCGCGTAGGATAAGGTGGGCCTCTGCAGCGAGTGAACGGTGCGACCGGCCGAACGCTCGGCCGGTCGTCCGTATACAAACGTTTCCCTTCCTTGTTTACCGCTTTCGTTGTTTCTTGAGTTTGGTATTCACTTGCAACAAGCGGAGTCTAAATTTGAGGAACTCATACGTTTATTTTGCATCATTATTTTCTATTATAATTTATCCTATTTCAATGATATATTTCATATTATGATGTCATTCTAATGCATTTCTCTTTTAAACTGCAAGGAACATAAAGAGAGGGGAACTGTCGGACAACTGAAAATCTGGACCTAAAATGCAACAGAAAAAAAGTAATTTTCTGAACCTCAAAATGTAGCGTGAATTTTTTGATAATTATTTTGGAATATATAATGATTTATGGAGCGAAGAAGTATCAGAGGGGACCCGCCAGGTGTCGGTGCTAAATCCGGCATATCTCGAGGTAGGCGTCCTAAGCTAGTCGTCTTGGAAAGATGGTAACATGTACACAGGATTTTACTCAAGTTCGGACTCTCTCGAAGAAATAATACCCTACGTCTTGCTTTTGATTGTATTGATATAGGTATAGTACAGAGTACAGGTATCTACCACGAGATTGGTATCTAAGTTGTAATGTAATCATCTATTGACTAGCCTGCCCTCGGTTTATATAATGCACCGGAGGCCTAGGATAACAGGAGTCTTCGTCTTTTGCGCCAAGTCTTGTAGAAACCTCCTTGTATACGTCATGGACCGCCCAAAGTGGCCCATTAGTGAACCGCCTAGTCCAGGACTCCATCAGTAGCCCCTTGAACCGGTCTTCAAGTTGGGGACGCTCCTCGGTTCTTTCAAACTGTTTTTCGTCTTCGGTTGTTGGTCTTGAAAGGTGGTTCAACAAATATTCTCATCTCCGATCTCGAGGATCGCCGAGGTGTATCCAAAGAGTTCACACGTCAGGCATCCGAGGAGCCCCTTTAAGTTCTCGACCTTTATCAATGCCTTATTATTTTTGCGCCACACCCCGGGTTCGAAGTTTTTCCCGTGAGGCGGTGACCTCTTACAGCCGAACTCTAATGCCGGACTACATCCGAGGTGTATTTTTGCAGCTGAGCTCCAACGCCGGTCGACATCCGAGGTGTCATAGATTACCTCGGTCTTTGAAAACGTTGAAGGAGTTCAGCCGAGCTTAATGCCGGAAAAGTCCTCTGTGGATCCAGCCACTCGTATCCGAGCTTTATGCCGGACTGCTTCCGAGGTGGTGCACCACCTCGGCCTTGGCTGATTTTTTGCGGATTTTTTTTTTTGATTGGTGCAATTTATTCTCTGCCGAGATGTATAGTCACTAGCCCTCAAGGTGTGTACCAGACTAAAATCCGAGATGCACCTGAAGGATAACATAAAACCGCTGATCCCAGTAGCCCCTGAGACTCAGGTCGATTTGAAAAATCGGCCTGAGGATTAAGTCCTTGCTCGGCAGCATACTTTTAGGAACGAAAACGCGGTGCGCAAAAGCTTTCGAGACTCAGGTTGGGTGCGGCCGACCAACCTGAGAATCGTAATCTCCTCGAAAATTGTTTTGCACTTTTAAATTGACTGCATTGAATCGAAAATGCAGTAGCCCCCGAGACTTGGGTTGGGCAACATGGCCGACCCTATGATCGTATCTCCTTGGGAACTAGTTCAACCGTCGTGTGCGTTTGGCCAACGCCGAGGTGCAGCTCGGCAGGGAAGATGCCAAACTACGGGTCGGAAAAAAATTCCCGAGGAGAATTACCACACAGGACACCTCGAGCAAAAGGATATCCTGCCTCCTGAAAAAAAAACATACAAATAGGTTAAAAGTGTCATAAGCTCGGAAAACCAAAAAACTTACGTAAAAACTTTACATCTAAATTAAATCAAGTTTTTTGGTGTCAATCCGAAATTGGTCTTAAAATTAATTTGTGCTTTCGTCGTGCTTTAACATGACACGTCCGATCTCAAGACTTCAATTGGGTCGGCCTTCGGCTTCAACCTCCTTTCTCCGAAGGCGGAGTGCTTCTCAGGCCAGTTTAGCGAACTAAACTCGAGCGGCTTTAGAGAGAAGCCAGGCTATCCGGCTATTTGACCATACACTCGAGTCGAAAAAGAAGTGGTAGAAAAAGACTTTGCAGCAACTTAGAAGAAAATACTTAAAAACTGCACATATAAATTTATGGGCCCCAGTTAACTTGGGTAGAGGAAGTTGCTTTTAACAAACAGCTTTTTTGTTTAACAAAAATATAACGCTTGGTTGAACCGAACAAAAAAATTAAAAATTAAAAAAAGTTGAGCATGAAAGCGACTTAGCTGGTTAATGCTTCCGATGTTGGTCATGTGGTCCGGGCTTGCGGTGGGATGAGGACGCCCATCGGACTTTGACAAATCTGACATGGTGCATAGTCCTCGGCTTGACCGAGGTCTCAGCCCCCAAGCCCGTCCGGAGGTGACCGAGCGAGGAGCTCGCCTTGACAAAGTGGCGATGTAGCACGGTTGATGTGGCTAGGCGAAGCCCCCGGTCCAGCTGTTGAGACGAAGTTGGTCGGCGGGGTGATGATGAAGCCCCCGGAGCATGTCACTGAAGCGATGGCGAAGCCCCCGGTCTAACTGAGGTAACGGAGCAGGTCGGTGAGGTGACGTCAGAGCCCCACGTCAGCCGACGTGTCGAAGCAGGTCGGCGTGGTGGACGTCGGCTTGAAGAAGCGACGGCGTGGCGATGCCGACGCAGGTTGGAATTTGTGACGCGGTCAATGCTGGCTTGATGAAGTGACCGCGCGCCGACGCCGGCGCGCCCGACCGGTGCAATCCGTGGGGCGATGATGTGGTCTTGACGATTTAGCCTTCGCGATGCCGAACTCTTGGTCGGCTCGCCGAGGTGATGAACCGATGTGGTTGACCTCGGTTCGACGAAGCGACGACCCGTCTAGCGCAGGTCGGCAGCCGTGGAGCAACATGGTCGGGCGCGCCGGCGTATCTCGAGGTAGGAGTCCTAAGCTAGGCGTCTTGGAGCGATGGTAACATGGACATGGGATTTTACCCAGGTTCGGCCTCTCTCGAAGAGATATTACCCTACATCCTGCTTTTGATTGTATTGATATGGGGTATAGTACAGAGTACAGGTATCTACCACGAGATTGTTGATCTAAGTTGTAATGTAATCATCTATTGACTAGCCTGGCCTCGGTTTATATAATGCACCGGAGGCCTAGGATAACAAGAGTCCTCGTCTTGTGCGCCAAGTCTTGTAGAAACCTCCTTGTATACGTCATGGGCTGCCCAAAGTGGCCCATTAGTGAACCGCCATGGGGTCCTCTGCCAGACCCACCTGGTAGCGAGACGACGTGGTGAGTACCCCCTAGTCCAGGACTCCATCACCAGGCCCTAGAAGATTTTCCCTATAAAAAATCACAGAAAATTCTCGGGGCTTTCCTCCGCCGTTTGCGAGGCGGAACTTGTCCGGAGCACTTTTGCTCTCCGGCGGAGCGATTCTGCCGGGGAAACTTCCCTCTAGGAGTGGGAAATAGAAGCCTTCATCATCACCAATACTCTAATCATCGTGGGGATCATCATCTTCATCTCATCTCCAAACCCTAGTTCTTCCTTTGTGTTCAATCTTTGTACCAAACCTCGGATTGGTACCTGGGAGTACTTGTAGGTGTTGAATACATCTTGTAGCCAATGCTTAGGGGTTTTATTGGTGGAAAATTATTGTGTTCAGATTGTTAACCGCAAAGTTATACCCACTGATCATGATCCATATGATGAGTTGTGAGTAGTTTCATTAGTTCTTGAGGACATGGGAGAAGTCTTGTTGCTATTAATCATGTGAAGTTAGTTATCGTTCAATGTTTTAATGATATGTTGTATTGTTCCTCCTCTAGGGGTGTTACGTGAACGTTGACTACATGACACTTCACTATCTTTGGGCCTAGGGGAAGGCATTGTGGAATTAGTTTGTAAATGATGGGTTGCTGATACGTCTCCGTCGTATCTATAATTTTTCATTGTTTCATGCCAATATTTTACTACTTTCACATACTTTTGTCAACAATTTATATGATTTTCTTGGACTAACATATTGATCCAGTGCCTAGTGCCAGTTCCTGTTTGTTGCATGTTTTTTTTATTTCGTAGAAAAACCATATCAAATGAAGTCTAAACGCGATAAAATTTTACGAAGATTTTTTTTGGAATATATGTGAATTTTTGGCGCAAGAATCAACGCAAACGGAGGCCCACGGCATCCACAAGACAACAGGGCGCGGCCACCCCCCAGGGCGTGGCATGATGTCTTGTGGTCACCTCGTAAGTCAGTTGGAGCTCTTCTTCGGCCGCAAGGAAGCTTATATCGGAAAAAAAATCGTGTTAAAATTTCAGCCCGATCGGAGTTACGGATCTCCGGATATTTAAGAAACGGTTTTCGACCAGAAATAGAGACGCGTAACAGAAGAGAAATAGAGAGAGGGATCCAATCTCGAAGGGGCTCCTGCCCTCCGGGAGCCATGGCGGCCAAGGACTAGAGGGGAAACCCTCCTCCCATCTAGGGGGGAGGGTAAGGAAGAAGAAGAAGGAGGGGGCCGGGGCTCTCTCCCACTCTCTTTCGGCGGTGCTGAAGCGCCCGCCGGGGGAACCATCGTGACGGCGATCTACACCCAACAACTTCACCACCGTCATCACCAACTCTCTCCCTCTCCTTATAGCGGTGTAACCTCTCTTTTCCCGCTGTAATCTCTACTTGAACATTGTGATTTATGCCACATATTATTATCCAATGATGTGTTGCCATCCTATGATGTTCGAGTAGATCCTTTTTGTCCTACGGGTTAATTGTGGTATGGTGTGATTGATATGAGTTGTATGTTGATATGATGCTGTCCTATGGTGCCCTCCGTGCCACGCACACGTGTGGGAATTCCCGCTGTAGGGTGTTGCAATACGTTCATAATTCACTTATAGTGGGTTGCGAGAGTGACAGAAGCTTAAACCCGAGTAAGGGGGTTGTTGCGTATGCGAGTAAAGGGGACTTGTTACTTAATGCTATGGTTGGGTTTACCTTAATGATCTTTAGTAGTTGCGGAGGCTTGCTAGAGTTCCAATCATAAGTGTGTATGATCCAAGTACGAAAAGTATGTTAGCGTATGCCTCTCCCTCATTGCATATAATAAGTATCACGCGTATCATATTCAATTGCCTATGGACAATCTTTCTCATTGTTCTACAAAAGCTTTCTACTAAACAATTAACTTTTATTATCTCGCAAAGTACTTCTATTTTTATTCTCGCAAAGTAAAGTAAGTTTTATTACTTGTTTCTAGGTAAAGCAAACGTTGGTGTGCGTAGAGTTGTATCGGTGGTCGATAGAACTTGAGAGAATATAAATTCTACCTTTAGCTCCTCGTTGGGTTCGACACTCTTACTTATCGAAAAAGGCTACAAACGACCCCCTATACTTGTGGGTTATCAAGACCTTTTTCTGGCACCGTTGCCGGGGAGCAATAGCGTGGGGTGAATATTCTCGTGTGCGCTTGTTGGATTTATCTCTAAGTAGTTTTTATTTTGTCTTCTTGTTTTCTATCTTTAGTTATGGGTAGGAAACGTAAAATACCAAAAAAAAAAGTTGTACTTGCTAACCCAATGGTTGAAGAACCACCCAAAATCTACCGTACTGCTGAAGCTTTTTACTTGGACAATATTTGATCCATTTGTGCTCGTGCTGAAAACCCAACTAGCTTAGTTGAGGGAAAATCATTAGATGAGCATGCTTATTTTGTGCGTTACCGCTTATCTCAAAAAGGGAAACACTTGTGGGATCAAATACCTTGGTTAGAATGCTATGCTTTGAATTTATGCGAAATATATGATTTTACTTGCTGCTCTAGAAAGGGCCCTAAGAAACACCTTCCCTATCAATGTGAGTTTAATGATAATGAAGTCTTATCTTCTTATGCCAAGGGTGTTTATAGTTATTATGATATTGAACAAATTGAAGAATTTGTCGCTTTTAAGGGTGCCTATGAAATTGCTTCTTTGATTGAAAAGTTTGATGCCACTCTTTACAAATCTGAAAATTTTGCCATACTTAAATATTGCTATGAAAACTATGCCTCTAATGCTTATATTAAGGAATTTATTGAGAGAATGTCTACTGTATTGGAAGAGACTAATATTTTGCAGGAATCTATGGAAGAAGAAATTGATGAAACTATGAGCTCATTAGATGAAAAAGATGAGGAGGAGAGCGAAGAACAAAAGGAGGAAGAGCGGATTGATCACCCGTGCCCACCTTCTGATGAGAGTAACTCTTTATCTCCTACATTGTTTAATTTCCCTTCATGCTTACCGAAGGATGATTGCTATGATCCCTTGGATTCGTTTGAAATATCCCTTTTTGATGAACTTGATGCTTGCTATGCTTATGGCCATGATGCCAATATGAATGATGCTTATGGAGATGAACTTGCTATAGTTCCTTATGTTAAACATGAAATTGTTGCTATTTCACCCGCACATGATAGTCCTATTATCTTTTTGAATTCTCCCAACTACACTATATCGGAGAAGTTTGCTCTTATTAAGGATTATATTGATGGGTTGCGTTTTACCATTACACATGATGATTTTGATGGATATAATATGTATGTGCTTTCTGCTCCTACTTGCAATTATTATGAGAGAGGAACCACATCTCCACCTCTCTATATTTCTAATGCGATAAAATTGCAAGAAATTGTGTATGCTATGTATCGGCCTTTATTATGTGTGCATGAATTTTTTTATGACATGCCGATGCATAGGAAGAGAGTTAGACTTCGTCATTGTATGATATATGTTGCTTTGTGCTCATTACTAAATTATAAATCATTGTTAATTAAAATTGGCTTTGATATACCTTGGGATCCGGGTGGATCATTGAGCACTTTATGCCTATCTTAATGGCTTTAAAGAAAGCGCTGCCTGGGAGACAACCCGGAAGTTTTAGAGAGTCATTTTCTTATGTTGTGTGCTTTTACAATATTTAAAAACAAAAAAATATAGAGGGGAACCTAAAACTTTTTCAAAAAGAGAAGCGATTGGAAAGTTATGCATTGAAGAAGTGAGGATCGACCTTGAACACTTGTGTTCATGCTCATGGAAACAATGTAGAATTTTTCATGGAAGATTCACACAAAAATAATTATCCCCTTGTACAAATCCATTGTATTATAAAAATAATGTGCCAAGATTTACCTTTAGGGTGTTTAAATTGCTTGTTTGGTGTGTGCTGTGCAAAAACAGAAACTTTTGCTGTAGTGTTTGAATTTTGATATTTTACTGGAATGTGCAAAAATTCTGAAATTTTTACATAGTACTTATATACAAATTATTTATTACTTCCTAATTTTTCAGAATTTTTGGAGTTACATAAGTATATTTACCATCTGCATCTTTACAGACTGTCCTGTTTTGACAGATTGCTGTTATAGTTTCTTTATCTGCTTGTGTTTGCAATTTTTTCCAAGCCCCATTGATGTGGGAGCATTAGAATTGTGATAGCATACAGTAGGTAATGTTTGTATTATAATTATACAATATTGTCACAGCAAGACATGATGGGATTTGATGTTATATGTACTAACCCCTCTAATAAAAGTTCGGTTAAGTTTTGTGTGGATGAAGTGTTCGAAGACCGAGGAGGCATCAATATGAGAAGAATAAGGAGAGGGAAGAGTTCAAGCTTGGGGATGCCCAAGGCACCCCAAGTAAATATTCAAGGATACTCAAGCGTCTAAGCTTGGGGATGCCCCGGAAGGCATCCCATCTTTCTTCCTCGACAATTATCGGTATGTCTCGGTTTTTGTTTTGTTCACATGATATGCATAAATTCTTGGAGCGTCGTGTGCTTTTTATTTTTCTTTTAGTAATGAACCATGCTGGTATGGGATAGTCCTTGGTTGATTTATAGAATGCTCTTTGCACTTCACTTATATCTTTTGATTATGGCTTTATAGAATGCTTCATGTGCTTCACTTATATCATTTGAAGTTTGGATGCTCGTTTCTCTACATTGGAACACCGTTATTTGTAGAATTCTCTTTTGCTTCACTTATATTTGTTAGATTTTTGCCAAGTCTTTTGTAGAAAGAATTAAACTCTCATGCTTCACTTATATCTATTTAGAGAGTTAACAGGAATTGGTCATTCACATGGTTAGTCATAAAATCCTGCATAAAACTTGTAGATCACTGAATATGATAAGTTTGATTCTTTGCAATAGTTTTCAGATATTGAGGTGGTAATATGGGGGCATGCTAGTAAAAGAATTAAAATTGAGTATTAATAATGTTGTTAAGGAAAGTGAGTCCTCACGCATGTAAAGTGGTGGCCGCTGACATTAGCGGTGAGGTCGGAGCATAATTTATCATTGATTGAGTCTTTGTGTTGTCCGGATCAGGGGCGCACGATGGTTAACTCCTCCCAACCTCCTTCCTAGGGGCATGCGAGTAGTACTTTGCTTCGAGGGCTATTCAATTTTCACAATAAGTATATGAGTTCTTTATGACTAATGTGAGTTTGTGGACTGAAGCACTCCCACCTATCCATATTTTGCTAGCCTCTTCAGTATCATGCATTGCCCGTTCTCACCTCGAGACTTGGTGCAAACTTTGCCGGTGCATCCAAACCCCGTGATATGATACGCTCTATCACACATAAGCCTCATTATATCCTTCCTCAAAATAGCCACCATACCTACCTATCATGACATTTCCATAGCCATTCCGAGATATATTGCCATGCAACTTCCATTGTTACTATTCATTACATGACTTGAGTTCATTGTCATATTGCTTTGCATGATCATATAGAGCTGACATGATATTTGTGGCACAGCCACCGTTCATCATTGTTATACATGTTATGCTAGATCATTGCACATCCTGGTACACTGCCAGAGGCATTCATATAGAGTCATATTCTTTCAGTTTATCGAGTTGTAAGTAAATAAAAGTGTGATGCATTCTCGAGTGTTACCCCTACCTGTGAGGATAATTTTTTTTAAAAAAAAAGAGGCTAAAAAGAGCCCACCAAAAAATAAAGAAAAAAAACAATAAAAAATGAGAGAAAAAGAGAGAGGGGGCGCACTACTATCCTTTACCACACTTGTGCTTCAAAGTAGCACAATGTTCTTCATATAGAGAGTCTCCATGAGTTGTCACTTTCATACACTAGTGGGAATTTTTACATTATAGAATTTGGCTTGTATATTCCGATGACGGGCTTCCTCAAATGCCCGAGGTCTTCATGAGCAAGCAAGTTGGATGCCCACCCACTTAGTTTCAATAAGGAGCTTTCATACACTTATAGTTCTAGTGCATCTGTTGCATGGCAATCCCTACTCCTTGCATCGATATCGATTGAAAGGCGTCTCCATCCGCCGAGTTGATGCGAGACTTTCTCTATTTTTGTCTTCCCTTGAACCCCTACCATCATTCTCTATTCCACCAAAAGTGCTAAGTCCACGGCTCACGCTCAGGTATTGAGTGAAGTTGAAAATGCTGAAGCGCGTGAAAAAGTATGATACAATTGCTTGGTTTGGCACCGGGGTACTCTTGATTTGATATATCTATGCAGGGAAGACTGAGCGTGTCATGCTTACCACAACAAAGTGTATAGAGGTTGTTTCCTTTAGCTCCATTATTATGAAAGGCAATGATGAATTACATGCATGTTTTGTATTATTGTTTCAATATCAAATTGATAGACTATTGCCTTGAATCACTCGTATCCTAATATTCATGCCATGATTAGATTATTTGATCAAGATTATGTTAGGTAGAATTCCATATCAAAAATTATTTTGTTTTATCATTTACCTACTCAAGGACGAGCAGGAATTAAGCTTGGGGATGCTGATACGTCTCCGTCGTATCTATAATTTTTGATTGTTTCATGCCAATATTTTACTACTTTCACATACTTTTGGCAACAATTTATATGATTTTCCTGGACTAACATATTGATTCAGTGCCCAGTGCCAGTTCCTGTTTGTTGCATGTTTTTTTGTTTCCCAGAAAAACCATATCAAACAAAGTCCAAACGCGATAACATTTTACGGAGATTTTTTTTGGAATATATGTGATTTTTTTACGCAAGAATCAACGCAAACGGAGGCCCACGGCCTCCACAAGACAACAGGGCGCGGCCACCCCCAAGGCGTGGCATGATGTCTTGTGGTCACCTCGTAAGTCGGTTGGAGCTCTTCTTCGGCCACAAGGAAGCTTATATCGGGAAAAAATC
Organism: Elymus sibiricus; assembly: GCA_039707655.1. Taxonomy (NCBI): domain Eukaryota; kingdom Viridiplantae; phylum Streptophyta; class Magnoliopsida; order Poales; family Poaceae; genus Elymus; species Elymus sibiricus. Next base: position 462,161,462 of record CM077672.1, read on the forward strand.
GTGTTCAAATTTCAGCCCGATCGGAGTTACGGATCTCTGGATATTTATGAAACGGTTTTCGTCCACAAACAGAGACGTGAAACAGTAGAGAAACAGAGAGAGAGATCCAATCTCGGAGGGGCTCCTGCCCTCCGGGAGCCATGGCGGCCAAGGACCAGAGGGGAAACCCTCCTCCCATCTAGGGGGGAGGCCAAGGAAGAAGAAGAAGGAGGGGAGATCTTTCCCCCTCTCTTCCGGCGGTGCTGGAGCGCCCGCCGGGGGAACCATCATAACAGCGATCTATACCAACAACTTCACCGCCGTCATCACCAACTCTTCCCCTCTCCTTACAGCGGTGTAACCTCTCTTTTCCCGCTGTAATCTCTACTTGAACATGGTGCTTTATGCCACATATTATTATCCAATGATGTGTTGCCATCCTATGATGTTCGAGTAGATCCTTTTTATCCTACGGGTTAATTGTGGTATGGTGTGATTGATATGAGTTGTATGTTGATATGGTGCTATCCTATGGTGCCCTCCGTACCGCGCACACGTGTGCGAATTCCCGCTGTAGGCTGTTGCAATACGTTCATAATTCACTTATAGTGGGTTGCGAGAGTGACAGAAGCTTAAACCCGAGTAAGGGGGTTGTTGCGTATGGAAGTAAAGGGTACTTGTTACTTAATGCTATGGTTGGGTTTACCTTAATGATCTTTAGTAGTTGCGGATGCTTGCTAGAGTTCCAATCATAAGTGCGTATGATCGAAGTACGGAAAGTATGTTAGTGTATGCCTCTCCCTCATTTCATATAATAAGTATCACGCGTATCATATTCAATTGCCTATGGACAATCTTTCTCATTGTTCTACAAAAGCTTTCTACTAAACAATTAACTTTTATTATCTCGCAAAGTACTTCTATTTTTATTCTCGCAAAGTAAAGTAAGTTTTATTACTTGTTTCTAGGTAAAGCAAACGTTGGTGTGCGTAGAGTTGTATCGGTGGTCGATAGAACTTGAGAGAATATAAATTCTACCTTTAGCTCCTCGTTGGGTTCTACACTCTTACTTATCGAAAAAGGTTACAAACGATCCCCTATACTTGTGGGTTATCAGTTGCACAAGTGATAGAAACCCAAACCCCAGTTTATGAATTGTTCCGTGAGGGGCTGCTTTGGATCCAACTGTTTAATGCTATGGTTAGATTTATCTTAATTACTTCTCTTATAGTTGCGGATGCTTGCATGGAGAGTATAATCATAAGTAGGTATTTGTTCAAGTTAGGACAGTACCTTAGCTCTAGTCCACCCACACAACACTTATCGAATCAATGAACGGTAACTTAATGAATCATGCTGAAAGTAACTTGACGAGATTCTCGTGTGTCCTTGATACGTCTCCAATGTATCTATATTTTATGAAGTATGCATGCCATGTTTATTATAGTTTTGTATGATTTTGGTGCACTTTTATATGGCTTTTATATGATTTTTATAGACTAACATATTGACCTAGTGCCCAGTGCCAGTTGCTGTTTTCTGCTTGTTTTTGGTTTTCCAGAAAATCCATATCAAATGAAGTCCAAATGCAGCGAAACTTTTTGAAGATTTTTTCTGGAAGTAAACAGACCCAGGAAGCTTCGGGGGAGCAGCAGAAGACCCACAGGGGTCCCACAAGCCACCAGGGCGCGCCACCCCCCCAGGCGCGCCCTGGTGCCTCGTGGGTCCCCTGTGGCACCTCTTTGCGTGATTCCAACGCTGAAAAATCATATATATTCATAAACCCCCGAAAGTTAACCTAGATGAGTTTTTACGCCGCCGCAAGCCTCTGTTCCGAAGCGATCTCATCTGGAGCTCCGTTCCGGCACCCTGCCGGATGGGGAAATCATCACCGGAGGCCATCTTCATCATCCCGGCGGTCTCCATGACGAGGAGGGAGTAGTTCACCCTCGGGGCTGAGGGTATGTACTAGTAGCTATGTGGTTGATCTCTCTCTCTCTCGTGTTCTTGATTTGGCATGATCTTGATGTACCGCGAGCTTTGTTAATATAGTTGGATCATATGATGTTTCTCCCTCTCAATCTTGTTGTGATGAATTGAGTTTTTACCTTTGAGGTTTCACTATTATCGGATTGAATACTTTTATGGATTTGAGAACACTTGATGTATGTCTTGCATATGAATTCCCATGGTGACAGTGGGGTATTATATTGATTCACTTGATGTATGTTTTGGCACTCAACTCGCGGATTCCCGAGGTGACATAGGGGTAATCTATGCATAGGGGTTGATGCATGTTTACATCCTACTTTCTCCGGTAGAAATCTTGAGGCACTCTTTGAAGTTCTTTGTGTTGGATTGAATATTATGATTATGAAGTTGTTTGATGCATATCGAATAATCAACTCACGGATACTTGTGGTGACATTGGAGTATCTAGGTGACATTAGAGTTGGTTGATGCGTATCATATGGTGTTATTTTAGTACGAACTCTAGAGCTATTTGTGACACTTATAGGAATGGCTCAATAGATCAATCGGAAAGGATAACTTTGAGGTGATTTCGTACCCTACAACAATTTCTATCTTATGTTCTCCGCTAATAGGAACTTTGGAGTGATTCTTTATCGCACGTTAAGGGATTGTTATATAATCCAATTATGTTAGCACTGTTGAGAGATTGCACTAGTGAAAGTATGAACCCTAGGCCTTGTTTCTAAGCATTGCAATACCGTTTGTGCTCCATTTTATTACTTGCTACCTTGCTGTTTTTTTATTTTTCAGATTATAAAAACATATTTCTACTATCCATACTACACTTGTATCACCATCTCTTCGTCGAACTAGTGCACCTATACAATTTGCTATTGTATTGGGTGTGTTGGGGACACAAGAGATTTCTTGTATTTGGTTGCAGGGTTGTTTGAGAGAGACCATCTTCATCCTACGCCTCCCACAGATTGATAAACCTTAGGTCATCCACTTGAGGGAAAATTGCTACTGTCCTACAAAACTCTGCGCTTGGCGGCCCAACACGAGTCTACAAGAATAAGTTGTGTAGTAGACATCAAGCTCTTTTCTGGCGCCGTTGCCGGGGAGGTGAGTGCTTGAAGGTATATCTTTAGATCTTGCAATCGAATCTTTTTATTTCTTGTTTTATCACTAGTTTGGTTTATAAAAGAAAACTACAAAAAAATATGGAATTGAGGTTGCCTCATATTATTCATCTTTATAATGTCTTTCTTGAAAATGATGGATCGGAAAATTGTGCTCAATTGATAGAAGAAAAATTCAATAAAATGTTTGGCATAAAATCTTTGAATGATGAGCATGATTGCAATGTTGTTAGTATGCTTTCTATGAATATCCATGATGCTAATGATATGCAAAGCCATAAGCTTGGGGGTGCTATATTTGATGAATATGATATTTTTAGTCCCCCAAGTTTTGATGAGGAAATTTATTATGATGATGACATGCCTCCTATCTATGATGATTATTGTGATGACATGTATGCTATAAAGAATAATGATAACTATGAAACTTTTCATCATGATTTTAATTTTCAATTGGATTATGCCAATCAAGTATCTCATGATAGTTATTTTGTAGAGTTTGCTCCCACTATTATTGATGAGAACAAATTTGCTTATGTGGAGAGTAATAAAATTTCTATGCTTGTAGGTCATGAAAAGAATGTTTTATGTGATAGTTATATTGTTGAATTCATTCATGATGATACTGAAAATTATTATGAGAGAGGATCATATGCTTGTAGGTGTTGCAATAATATCAAGTTTCCTCCCTATGTGTTGAACGTTTTGAAGTTATGCTTGTTTTGCCTTCCTATGCTAGTTGATTCTTGCTCTCATAAATTGTTTGCTCACAAAATCCCTATGCATAGTAAATGGGTTAGGCTTAAATATGCTTGACATATGTTTCATGATACTCTCTTTACGTTTCAATTCTTTATTCTTATGCAAGCATTATTGAAATCATCATGCCTAGCTAAAAAGGCATTAAAGAAAAGCGCTTGTTGGGAGACAACCCAACATTTACCCCTACTGTTTTTTTGTGTTCACATGATTAAGATACTGTATTAATCATGTTTTATAGCTTTTGTTTGAATAAAGTGCCAAGTAAAGCCTTTGGGATAGTGTGGATGCTTGTTGATTTGATTCTGTGCAAAAACAGAAACTTTTGCGTCCAGTGCTGGAATTTCTATTCTGTACTAGAGCGTGAGAAAATTCTGAAATTTTTACAGAGTATTGGGTTACAAATTTTCTATGTTTTCCTAATTTTTCAGAATTGTTGGAGGTACAGAAGTATAGGTTTTAAATCGATCACTACGCGCTGTTCTGTTTTTGACAGATTCTGTTTTCGGTGCATAGTTTGCTTGTTTTAGTGTTTCCATAGCTTATATTATGAGATATAAAATGTGGAAATGATAGAATACAGTAGGAATTATGTTATAACAATTATGAATCTTGTCTTGACAGTACCTAAGTGGATGATTTATTTTTATCATACTAACCTATCTCACAAGTTCTGCTAAGTTTTGTGTGATTGAAGTTTTCAAGTTTTGGGTGAGATATCCATATGAGGAGAATAAGGAGTGGCAAGACCCTAAGCTTGGGGATTCCCAAGGCACCCCAAGGTAATATTCAAGGAAGACCCAAGCAACTAAGCTTGGGGATGCCCCAGAATGCATCCCCTCTTTCGTCTTCAACACTATCGGTAACCTCACTTGGAGCTATATTTTTATTCGTCACATAATATGAGTTTTGCTTGGAGCATCATTTTATTTTGTTGATATTTGCTTTCTGTTATCAATAATCATGTTTTGTATCTTTTAGTTCAATAAAATGTCAATTATAGCCTTTACCATGCTCAGTTTGCAAGTTCATGTGTTGCTGTTTGAAAACAGAAAGTTTTCTGTTATGTCCAGAATATTCCTGAATAGTCAGAACATGATAAAAATCTGAAATTTTTACACAGCAAGAATGCATGAGTTCTCTGTCACGTGGTAATTTTTCAGAATTTTTGGAGTTAGGAAAGTATGAATTTTAAATCCCCCTTTACAAACTGTTCTGTTTTGGCAGATTTCGGTTATAGTTGCATTGTTTGCATTTGTTGCTTGTTTACTGTTTCTATTTGTGGATAGGAGTATTAAATATGCAGAGGCATTTAGTATGCAATTTTTAATTATAATGTTAGTGATTTGTTACAGTAGAGAATGTTAAGGTTTTGAGTTGATTTATACTAACTTATCTCACGAGTTCTTGTTGAGTTTTGTGTGGATGAAGTTTTTAAGATTTAGGAGAAACCGTGATATGAGAGGAATTAAGGAGACACAAGAGCTCAAGCTTGGGGATGCCCAAGGCATCCCAAGTTAATAGTTCAAGAAGTCTCAAGCATCTAAGCTTGGGGATGCCCCGGTAGGCATCCCACCTTTCTTCATCAACAATTATCGGTTAGTCTTGGTTGAGCCTAAGTTTTTGCTTCTTCACATGAGATGTGCTATTCTTGGAATGTCATTTTATTTTGTTTTCTTTGCTGTTTGAATAAAATACTTAAGATCTGAAATTTTTAAATGAGAGAGAGTCCTCACATAGCTACCTATTTACTTAACTACTCATTTGGTCTTCACTTATATCTTTTTGGAGTAGTTTGCCATTTACTCTTGTTCTTCACTTATATCCTATGAGTAAATTGTTGAATAAATTGAATATCATAAAGTTGAAATTATATGTGCTTCATATGCTTGTATCATGTCTAGTAGTAGTTTCACATTGGGTTTAGAAAGTGAAATCTATTGAAGCTTGACAATCACAATATTGGTCATACAGGCAATTCATGAATGATTAGTATAAGGAAGAGAACTTTCACATATAAATATATTATCTTGGACATCTTTTATGATTGTGAATACCCATTAATTATTTTCAAACTTAAGCAAATTAGTTGAAGTTGGACAAGGAAGACAACGTAATGAGTTATGTTTGGGTATATTTGCATACAAGTTATATTGTTATGGATCCTCCAACATGTGATGCTTGCTTAGGATCTTTTGCTAGCCAAAAATTCGTACTAAGTAGAGATACTACCTATGCATCCAAAAACCCTTAAACCCAGTTTCTTGCCATGAGTGTCCACCATATCTACCTATGGATTGAATAAGATCCTTCAAGTAAGTTGTCATCGGTGCAAAAAGCAATAAAAATTGCTCCTAAAATATGTATGATCTTTTATTGCAAGGGAAAATAAGCGTTGTACGAATTTTTGATGGTAAAGAAATAAAAGCGACGGACTGCATAATAAAGGTTGCTATCACAAGGGGCAATATAACGTGACGTTCCTTTGCATTAAGGGCTTGTGCATCCAAAAATCAAAAGCGCATGACAACCTCTGCTTCCCTCTGCGAAGGGCCTATCTTTTACTTTATGTATTTACTTTTATGCAAGAGTCAATAGTATTACTTCTCATTTCAACCTCAATTATTCTCTAGTTGGTAAGCATCATGTGGTGGGGAAAGATCCAGGCACATATGGCCAGTCAAATATATTTGATCATGAATTATTATTGTTGACAATTATCTCAATGATAAATAAGTTGGGAGGCGAAACATTAAGCCCCTATCTTTCTCTGTGTTCAATGGATGCCATTTGTTCTAAAAATATGCTTTGAGTACTAGCAATCATAGAAGACTAAATGATAATTGAGTATGTGGAGCTCTTACTTAGACTTTGTTGAAATTAAGTTGAATTGCAATTGTTTGGTGACTAAGAACATAGGTTGTTAAGTTTCAAGAGAATGCATTGTTTGAACCATAACATGTGAATTGATTGCTACTTTATCATGATGAGTTTTATGAGAAAAAGTTGCTGTTATGATGCTAGGAAAAGTGATTGAAATTATCATTGATCAAACTTATGCACTATGCTAGCATTCACACTTCATAAATTATTTCTTTTATCATTTACCTACTCGAGGACGAGCAGGAATTAAGCTTGGGGATGCTGATACGTCTCCAACGTATCTATAATTTATGAAGTATTCATGCCATGTTTATTATAGTTTTGTATGATTTTGGTGCACTTTTATATGGCTTTTATATGATTTTTATGGACTAACATATTGACCTAGTGCCCAGTGCCGGTTGTTGTTTTCTGCTTGTTTTTGGTTTTCCAGAAAATCCATATCAAATGAAGTCTAAATGCAACGAAACTTTTTGACGATTTTTTCTGGAAGAAAACAGACCCAGGAAACTTCGGGGGAGCAGCAGAAAACCCACAGGGGCCCCACAAGCCACCAGGGCGCGCCACCCCCCCCAGGCGCCCCCTGGTGCCTCGTGGGCCCCCTGTGGCACCTCTTTGAGTGATTCCAATGCTGAAAAATCATATATATTCAGAAACCCCCGAAAGTTAACCTAGATGAGTTTTTACCCCGCCGCAAGCCTCTGTTCCGAAGCGATCTCATCTGGAGCTCCGTTCCGGCACCCTGCTGGAGGGGGAAATCATCACCGGAGGCCATCTTCATCATCCCGGCGGTCTCCCTGACGAGGAGGGAGTAGTTCACCCTCGGGGCTGAGGGTATGTATTAGTAGCTATGTGTTTGATCTCTTCCTCTCGTGTTCTTGATTTGGCACGATCTTGATGTACCGCGAGCTTTGTTAATATAGTTGGATCATATGGTGTTTCTCCCTCTCTATCTTGTTGTGATGAATTGAGTTTTTACCTTTGAGGTTTCACTATTATCGGATTGAATACTTTTATGGATTTGAGAACACTTGATGTATGTCTTGCATATAAATTCCCGTGGTGACAATGGGGTATTATATTGATTCACTTGATGTATGTTTTGGCACTCAACTCGCGGATTCCCGAGGTGACATAGGGGTAATCTATGCATAGGGGTTGATGCACGTTTTCATCCTACTTTCTCCGGTAGAAATCTTGGGGCACTCTTTGAAGTTCTTTGTGTTGGATTGAATATTATGATTATGAAGTTGTTTGATGCATATCGAATAATCAACTCATGGATACTTGTGGTGACATTGGAGTATCTATGTGACATTAGAGTTGGTTGATGCGTATCATATGGTGTTATTTTAGTACGAACTCTAGAGCTATTTGTGACACTTATAGGAATGGCTCAATAGATCGATCGGAAAGGATAACTTTGAGGTGGTTTCATACCCTACAACAATTTCTATCTTATGTTCTCCGCTAATAGGAACTTTGGAGTGATTCTTTATCGCACGTTGAGGGATTGTTATATGATCCAATTATGTTAGCACTGTTGAGAGATTGCACTAGTGAAAGTATGAACCCTAGGCCTTGTTTCTAAGCATTGCAATACCATTTGTGCTCCGTTTTATTACTTGCTACCTTGCTGTTTTTTATTTTTCAGATTATAAAAACCTATTTCTACTATCCATACTACACTTGTATCACCATCTCTTCGCCGAACTAGTGCACCTATACAATTTGCTATTGTGTGTTGGGGACACAAGAGATTTCTTATATTTGGTTGCAGGGTTGTTTGAGAGAGACCATCTTCATCCTACGCCTCCCACTGATTGATAAACCTTAGGTCATCCACTTGAGGGAAAATTGCTACTGTCCTACAAAACTCTGCGCTTGGAGGCCCAACACGAGTCTACAAGAATAAGTTGTGTAGTAGACATCGGTCCTCAACAACATTTTAGCCATTATAAGAAGCACCTCCGGCTTGTCCTTAGCATTCATAAGGATTGGGTCACTTGTTGCACCTATTTTTTTTGTTACTATTTACCTTGTTACGAAATATCTTGCTATCAAATGATCTATCAAAACTATCTTTACAACACTTGGAGTGAAACCTTGCTGAAAATTACTTGTCAATTTCTTCTGCTCCTCATTGGGTTCAATACTCTTAATTATCTAAAGGACTATGATAGATCCCCTATACTTGTGGGTCATCATGTAACCATTCCAGTGTTAAAAGAAAAGACACCACATGAATGGTTTTATTTGTTGAAATAGAACACCGCAGGGCGAAAGTTGATGAAACCTGGACAAATAAAGGGCCGGGATAATAGGGCATCTAGGTGGTCGGGCAAATGATTAAGTTGAGTACAATATTTCTTCTGAGTGAATCAAACTTTGGTCGGAGTGCGTGAGAAAGAAAGGGGCAGATAGATGCGTGATGGGTACTTCCTTCTTCCAAATTTATTAGGATCCTTTGTATTTTGAATCATTATTGGACCATTAATACGGGTAACAAAATATGAGGTATATGTTAGAAAAATATACCAATGGATTTGTAGTCAAAATAAGTTTCTCATGGTATATTTTTTGTGAAATATAGTTTATATTTTATTACTGAAATTTATTGTCAAATTTTGATCCAAAATACGTGGGGGCAAATAAACCCGGTTAGAGGACTATTTCCGTTGTAAAACCGGTCGCCTGAGTTTGAGTTGCTAGCATGCATATTCGGCTTTCACACGGGAGTAATGATTCCTTACCGACGGGTGGCGATGGACATCGATGGTGTAGACGAACCACCCCAGCGTGACGTAGACAATCTGCTGGTGCGACTAGGATGGATAAAGACGAAGACAATGTGCAGGTTAATAAGAAAGAGTACAATTTATACTAAACTTGTATACTTTTGTAAGACTTCTTTTTAACATGTTATAGCCTTAATGGATACAATTTACATGTATGGCATAATTAATCACGTAACATTGTTTCAAAACATCAATTATCGTGTTTTTTTGTTATACAATTGTATTGGACACCATTTTAAAATACACTTGCATCACGTTGCATTTAAATTGTATTACAAAATCCTACTTGAGTTATTCTTCACATTTGCATAAGCAACATTGTTGATGTTGTTGTTGTGTGTGTGCGTGTGCGTGTGCGTGTGTGTGTGTGTGTGTGCGCGCACGCGCACGCGTGTGTGTGTTATATAGAATTTATTAAACATCATGGTAGAGATATCTAGATCGTACGATCAAATGAATATATTAATAGCAGTTTCTAGTTTTTGGTTAGGTAAACATATTCTAGTGTATAAGTCGAGTTGTTGGACTTGATTCTTTACCGGTATTTTGATGGTGAATGTGTACTGCAAGGTATTGTGGGTTCTGTCATAAGTTTTCAAGGTTGTCATGATTTGTACTTTGTACTCCCTCGGTTCTATAATATAGCATGCATTAGTCTTATCAAAAGTCAATCTTCACAAACTTTGACCAAATTTATTGTGAAAAATGTCTAAATCTACAATGCCACATATATAGCATATGGAAATATATTTCATGATGAATCTAACTATACTAATTCGGTATTCTAGATGTTGATACTTTTTTTATAAACTTGGTCCAAGTTTACAAGGTTTGGCTCTAAAAAAAATTTATGCACAATATATTTTGGGACCGATGGAGTATTAAATAGCCTCCCGTGTAGTAATAACCGATGAGCATATGAATGTCGAGTACTACTTTTGCATACATACAATTTGATTATTCGATATGCTCCCATGACATGTGCTTGGCATCATCTGATGTATACGGGTGCTCCTGCCAGATTCTAAAATAAAAGGATATGCAGTAAAGAAAAATAAAAGTATTGATTTAAATTGCAACGAGCCCCCCCCCCCCCCCCCCCCCCCCCCCCCCCCCCAAAACAAAAAAAGGGGTTTTGGAAATTGACTTATGATAAGACACTTCGGTGGACCAATGTTTACCTTGAGTTTAATTCAGATATAGTATCTACTCTAGTTGAAACCAAAGGGTTATGACCACCAGAATTCCCAAATAATCCTGAAGGTTTCCACTAGATATCTCTTATATCCACCACCTTTTAACATTCTGGAACTTTGGACCCCGTTAGCATGAACTATCAGGTGAGTTGAGAAAGTTGTCAAGTAAATTTATTTGCAGATCCAGGAGTACCGATCTTTCATTCAAGGAACAACCAGACTTCTGATTCTTTCTGGCCATTCTCCGTTCAATCCACTACCATAGAGCTTTTTGCATTCGATAATACATTTTATAAGTTTTGGGCTATCTGGTCTTCATCTATTTCTCTGTCTCTTCCATGGTGCCGTTCATGGTACGTGTTGAGGCTAGAGGGTGGAGACCTATTTGTAGACTCCACTTCCACATATTCTAGTATTCCATTTGTTTCCAAATAAATATGTGTGACTCCTAAGTAATGTCACCAACCACGATCATACATGCCAGTTTACAGGATCACTAGTCCTTGTCATAAGTGTGAGTCATGTGTGATTAGACTATATGGGGTTTTTTTTTTTGAGACAATAGACTATATGGGTGAGATCAGTTCCAACCTAATCATGTGGGCCAACAACAGGCAAATCAAATCTTGCAAAGAAAACCCAACTCTTCTTCCATGTGCTCTACATAGGAAAAACAAATACGTACATATAAAGTTTCAGTAGAGTCAACCTAAATTAATTCCTCTATTGTATTCACTCATTGTCGTCCTCGGCACCTCGAGTATAACTTCTCCGTCAATTATCCCTTGTAACAATAGATAATAGTCATATTGAATCAATGTTGAAAGCGAAAGAAATATCTAACGATATTGATTCCATTAGGTTTGCTTCAGTTCATAACCACCAAGGTTTACCGTTTGGTATTTTTTGGTCATCAATTTGACCGAAATATGTGTTACAAGCTAGCAAAAGTATTCCACTCAAGTCATATTCGAATGAAATTTGGGATGTTATATATTTAGAATATCTCAAATAAAGTAATGTAATTTCTGAAGAATTATATATTTAGAATATCTCAAAATATATTTAAAAAAATAAGTGCTAACGTTGATAGAGGAAAACCAGTGCTATGTCTTTGCGCTACACGTTTTTGTTTTCAAAAAGACCAACGCCATACGTTGGTAGAGGAAAACCAGTGCTCCAGTGTAACGGGCCTGCCCACTAAAGGAGCACGGAAGTCTGAGGGAGCATCTACAGCTCAATAGCACATGTAATGCAATAGCCATTCCAACCAATCAATAATAATCAATCATCAAGAACTATACATATATACTATGCGCACAACTGGATTTCCTAGTCGAAGCTTGAGGACCGGCCCCAGAAGCCGCAGCCCGTGGAGGTGTCAGCACAGCTCCGTGCTGCACCGCCGCAACGGTGCTATTTTTTTTTTAACAATCTAGGGAACTCATCTCTCGCTCATGGTCTCCTCATGCTCCTCAATAGTCAACACAATGAGTGTTGTTATGCTCCAGTTGACCAGAGTAATAGTCACCAGCCTCTGAGAATGCAAGCCAGCACATTGGCGAATCAAGAAATCTCACCACTCACTCCTGGTTTTCTCATGCTTCTCAATACATGAATGTTGATATGATCCAGCTGTCCAAAATAAAAGTCCCCATCCAACACAAGAGCGTATGTGTATGCTACAGAATTGTTCTGACCTTGTTGATTTTTTTTTAAATGTGTAGGCTTCAACCCGCCAATCTACGATGATTCATCCTCCTTCACGTTACCACCGGCACCAAACCATCTCATTTCCTGGAGATGATAGAAGATCAGATGCGGGGTGTGAAACCATTGACAAAAGTAGCAACTCCAAATAAAAAATTAAGAGCAAGGCAAACACACAATCACGGTCAAAGTCTCTGCGTGTTAACGTACACTCTGATATAGTGATACCACTTGTAGTAGTTAACTGACACTTGGAGATTCTCTCAGATGAATAACTGTACACAATCAGGAATTCAGGATCCTATGGCAACTTGCAATTTTTCTTTTGCAGAGACAAGCTTACCACATACTGATTTAGCTGGGTTAGCTAATGTGCTGTTTGCATACATGTAACATGGGTAGTTGCCATCCAGTCATGCCAGGAGCATCAGCAGCCCTGCTAGTTTTAATAGTATGCATCTCCTTTCCAGCAATGGCAGCAGCGGCCGGAGCCTCATCCGACCGCTCCATGTCGTTGCCAGGCTGCCCTGACAAGTGCGGAGACATGCCCATCCCATACCCCTTCGGCATTGGGGAAGACTGCGCCGTGAGCAACCGGAGCAGCTACTTCAACCTCACCTGCAACGGCACGATCGATCCACCATGGCCAATGGTTGGTAAGAAATTGGTTATTGGTAAGCCTCGTTTATATAAGCAGTTTATCTCTGTTCATGCTTTCATCTACAAAATGTGTGTTTCCATAGCAAACATCATGTAATAGAAACAAAAATATTAACTCTGAACACTGCTTACAAGTTGCAACCAAAAGGAAAATTGCAAAGTCCAAATTCTAATAGAAATTTACAAGCATCCGTTGCTCCCAAATATATTATTGCAGGCCTCAGTGTTTGTGTTTCTGCAACTGTGCTGATGGCCTTAACATGCATGTTGCTCATCCAATTTCAAAGAAAAAGGCACAAGAGGGAGAAAGATGAGTATTTCAAACAAAATGGAGGTCTCAAGTTACATGATGAGATGAGGTCAAGGCATGTCGACACAACCCACATACTTACAGAGAAAGAGTTAAAGAGAACCACCGACAACTACAATGAAAATCGAGTTATTGGATGTGGTGGTCATGGTATGGTCTACAGAGGAACTTGCATTTAGTTATTTCTGGTGACAAACCTACTTCATATTGATTTAACCCTGTCCAGCGAATGTGCTGTTTGCATACATGTAACATGGCTAATTGGCATCCAACTATGGCAGGAACATCGACAGTCATGGTACTCTTCATAGCAAGCATCTTCTTCCCAGCGGTGGGAACACTTGCTGGAGGAGCCTCTTCTGGACGGTCCATGTTGTTGCCAGGTTGCCCTGACAAGTGCGGCGACGTATCCATCCCATACCCCTTCGGGATTGGCGCGCACTGTGCTGCAATCAGCCTGAACAGCTACTTCAACCTCGCCTGCGACAGAACGGTCGATCCACCAAGGCCAACTGTTGGTGATCCGGATGTAGCAGCTGAGATAGCCGACATCTCACTGAAGCATGGCGAGATGCGCATATACAGCCCTGTCAACCACATCTGCTTCACGTCAAACACCAGATTCACCAAGTTCACCACAGGGTACGATCTGAAGCACACACCCTTCCTCCCGTCACCGTCACGCAACCATTTCACAGTCATTGGCTGCAACACCCTTGGGCTCATCACCGGCTACAAAGAAACCGCGGGCCAGTATGTGACTGGCTGCTACTCGAACTGCGAGGGCATCAACAACACGTCTGAGGGCACGCCATGCAATGGGATGGGCTGCTGTGAGGTCGCCATCCCCACCAACCTCACCTCATTGGAGATCATATTTGAGATGACCCAGAGCAGGGTATGGAACTTCAACCCATGCTTCTACGCCATGGTGGCTGAGGTTGGGTGGTACACCTTCAGGCAGCAGGACCTTGCCGGCACACTTGGGTTCATCAATGGTCGAGCCAAGAGGGGTGCTGCCGTTGTTGTCGACTGGGCCATTAGGAATGGCTCATGCCCAGAGAAGGGGAAAGACACACCTACTGACTATGCTTGCATCAGTACAAACAGCTATTGCATGGCCGCGAACAATGGTCCAGGATACTTATGCCAGTGCTCCGGAGGATATGAGGGCAATCCTTATCTTCTGAATGGCTGTCAAGGTTAAGTATTTACTTTAATTTAACTTCTGTAGATTTCCATGGATATTACATTGAAAACTGATGGAACTATAAACAATATCTAGTGTTAATTAGTTAAGCCCAGAGACACTCACACAAAACATCTATATGAAGACTTTCCAATATGTGGGTCTGATTTTCACCTCATGCAGCTTTGATTTCCACTACACCTTCACAAAGAACTGGCAAACAATAATTTTTTTCTGATGTAAGTTGGTAATGCACGATGTAATATTAATTTTGAAGATGTTATGTGAAGCATAGTTGCAGCATTGCATATTGAATGGAAAACATGGTTTCATTACTTCTTGAATCTTTCTTTAGCCAACATGCAATAGTGAAAGCATAGTGAATTCATGTTTTAGATTTACTCTTCTGAGTGGATGTTTCCAATGTTATCTTCAGACATAAACGAGTGCACATTGCGTAAGCAGGACCCGAAGTATGAAGATTTGTATCCATGAAGACAAGGGGTCTGTAACAACACACCCGGGAACTACTCTTGCATATGCAAGAGAGGAACACGATCTGATGGTACAAAATTTGGATGCCGATCTCTGTTGTCTTCAGATCAAAAATTGGTCATTGGTACGCATCATTTATTCAAACAGTTAACCCCTTTTCATACTTTTATTTACACTAACATATGCATTGTAATAACTAACATTCATGTACCAATAACAAAAATATTAATTATACAACCAAAAGAAAATAGTGAGCTCAAAACTTGTTATAGAAATATAATAGCATTAGTTTCTGAAAAATATGCATTTGCAGGGCTGAGTATTTCTGCTACTTTGGTGATGGCCTTAGCATGCTTGCTACTCATGCAATTTCAAATAAAAAGGCACAAGAGGGAGAAAGATGAGTATTTCAGACAAAATGGAGGTCTCAAGTTATATGATGAGATGAGGTCAAAGCAGGTTGACAGAATCCGCATACTTACGGAGAAAGAGATCAAGAGAGCCACTGACAACTACAATGAAGATCGAGTTATTGGATGTGGTGGTCATGGCATGGTCTACAGAGGAACTTTGGATGATCAAAAAGAGGTCGTCATAAAGAAGTCCAAAGCAATCAATGCTGATTGGAGAGAAGAATTTGTCAATGAGATTATAATCTTGTCACAAATCAATCACCGAAACATTGTGAGGTTACTAGGCTGTTGTCTGGACGTGGATGTCCCAATGTTGGTCTATGAGTTTGTCTCCCATGGTACACTATCCCAGTTCCTTCACGGTGCTGATCGTAGATTGCCAATCCCCCTTGCTATTCGCCTGAAGATTGCTACACAGTCAGCAGAAGCTCTAGCTTACTTACATTCATCCACATCTCGCACAATCCTACATGGGGATGTCAAGTCTGCCAACATTCTCTTGGATGACAAGCTCAATGCAAAGGTTGCTGATTTCGGAGCATCAGCACTGTTTGTCCATGGAACGCTGGGATACCTTGACCCTGAGAGCTTTATCAGCCATCTTCTCACTGAGAAAAGCGACGTATACAGTTTCGGGGTGGTTCTTCTGGAGCTAATGACACGAAAGAGGGCTATATATGCCGATAACTTTAATGGAAAGCACTCACTGTCGTATAGTTTTCCCTTGATGTTTCAGCGGAAGACGCACCACGTTATGCTGGACTGTGAAATTACAGATGACACAGGTATGGTGGTCCTTCAGAACATGGCTGAACTTGCAGTTCACTGCCTTAGCCAGAGGGGAGATGACAGGCCAACAATGAAGGAAGTTGCAGAGAGACTAGAGATGATGAGGAGACTCTATTCGCACACCACTAGTGCTTGTGAACATAACTGCTTTGCACGTAGCTATGGAGCACCATCTTCAGTGGCTGTCCCTTTGGACGAGACAACACGCGGGACCATCGATATGTCTGAGCTGGTTGAAGATCTTGCAAGATGATGTTTGTATTTGATGCACAGTCAGTTCTTTTGTTTGGGATATGCAACACTAAATATTTAACCCACCCATTGTTGTAATAAGTTGCCAGTTTACGGAGCAATAATCCAAACATTTGATTTGTCATGCTGGAGAAACCGCCACATCTGCCATTGTTTTTTTGGTAGAACCCTTACACCATTGTAGTAATTTTGTGAGGAACGAGCTTTTGGATGTGTATGACCCAATTAAGCAGCCTTTGACTGTTGTTATTTTGCTCCAAGTGTCATCTTCTGATGGCTCAAACTAACTTCAACTAGCATTTCGGTAAAAAAACTTAAGCTGGCATCATCTGCCATAATTTATGCTTATCTTTTGTAGATAGAAATAAAATGCATATACTTGGTAAAGAAAAACTTCAGCTGGCACACAACCAATGGTCATGAAGACAACAGCTATGCACATAACTATGGAGGATCATCTTCGGTTGTTGTCCCTTTCGACAAGGGAACACACGGGACCATCGACATGTCTGAGCTGGTTGATGATCTTGCAAGGTGATGTTTGTAATCTTGTATGCACAGTTAGTTCTTTGGTTTGTGGTATGCAAAACCAAACCCAGCCACTGTTATGATTGTGAATTGTAATAAGTTAACCCGTTCCCAGTCTTGGCATTTCTAGGTATGCAGCATGTACATAATCCTGTTTTGTTCCCAGTCTGAACTCTCAACAATACTGAATCGAAATTTACCTGTGCTGGGTTTGGAGTGGATCCCCTTCTCTTTGCGCGGCTCGGTCCAATCGTGGGCCGCCGAGCAGACTCGCCGCCATAGCGACGTACCGACCCAAACTCACCAGCACCGGCGCTCACCACCGGCCGCCGCGCGGCAGGAACCCCTCCCTCTTGGTCAAGGCCGCCGTCATTCGCGCAGCGTAGACTGCGCGCCGGAATCCGGCAGCGGCGCCCCGGACACGCCGCGTGGCCCCAGCCGCTGCTGCTGACGCCGGAATCCCGCAGAGCCCTCCCGTCGAGTCCGCGTCTCGGTTCGCGCGACGGAGCCTCGTCGCCGGAAGCCCCCGCTGCTCCTCCTGCCGCAGCAATGCGGCCGCTCGCTGAAACCTCCCGCAGTCGCTGCGCAGCTGCATGCTTCCCCGCCGTCCTCCTCCGTCCGGCCGGCACCTTGGCAGTCGGCACAGCGGGGTGGAAGGCCGGCCGGCGACATGGGCGAGGGACTCTCGCTCGCTCACCGGAATGGGGGATTCTGCAACCGTATTCTTGCCTCCAAAGCGTATTTTCGTTTACCGCTTCCGTTCCTCCTTTGTTGGGTTTTTTTTAACAGTTGGATCATCCTCGGTAACACTGCCGTCCGTAGTTATGACAGCAGATCAATTCCCTTTTATAAACCTACTAAAATGCTAATGTACCACTCGCAAATTTTTTTTTGCTAATGTACCAATGTCAGTTTTATGAGCAATGCTAGACCTACTAAAGGTTACTTAATGATTTTACGTACTTGCTGATATGGAGTATTGAGATTAGAAGTAGGGAAAGGAAGGGCCCACCCAGTGAAATTCAGAGGGGAGGGAAAAGAGTTAGTTAGTTTGGAAAGTTAAGTAAGTGTTTGTAGTGTAGGGGAACGCGACAGAAAACAAAAAATTTCGGTACATCGAGCACGCACAAGATCACTATGGAGACTGCATACAAGGTTTGATCTTTTCGTTACCGACTCGTAGCGCAGCGGAAGTAGAGTCGATGACGATCGGCGGTGCAGATCCCCGCAGCTAGGATTTTACAACCTCCCAACCGCGAGGATGTTCTCCCTCGTCTGCCCCTCGGACAGCCCTCCGGGAGGCAGTCGGACAGTCCCTCGGACGGTGTCACGGACAGCCCTTCGGGAGGACGCTCGAAACTCGGACGGTCACTCGGACAGCCCTTCGGGAGGACACTCGAAATTCGGACGGTCACTCGGACAGCCCTTCGGGAGGCACTCTTGAACAGCCCCTCGGGCAAAAAGATCGAACCTACGACCTCTCTACGGGGTTGCACACATACGGTGTCATCTATCCGGCAGGGCTTCGCCGTCCAGAACTAGTTCCCACCGGAACCCAGACAGCCTTTCGGCTCTACGAAACTATTTCGCGGGGAGGGAGAGAAGAAGCCAGATCATTGCAATGGCATGTGTATGTGAGAAAGAGTGAGTGTGAAGAGTGCCTCTCCACCTCTATTTATAGGAAAACCCAAGGGGTAGGGTGGCTTCCAAAATACCAAAATGCCCTCAGATATTTTCACACTATTCATAATAGTGTTTCCACTATTCATGAGATATTTTCTCCCAATAGTGTTTCCACTATTCATAATAGTGTTTCCGCTATTCGTTAGATATTTTCTCCCAATAGTATTTCCACTATTCATGAAACATTTTCCGCAACCGTTTAATCCAAAAATATTTCTGTAGGTCTTAGAACATTTCCAATACCAACTAAAATAATTTTGGACGCGTTTCGAAACAATTCCGGATTAGTGATTTTCATCTGCGAAAAGCAACCAAAGCGGTTCCGGCAGCTCCAGAACATTTCCGGGTTTTTTCTCCGGAAAAATCCCAGAAGTTTCCAGAACAATTCTGGCACCCCCCAAGAATTTCCAGGCATGTGCCGAAACCAATTTGACTTAATGGTATACCCTGAAACAACTTTTCAGTTATACCGAAACTATTCCGGTGTTCTCTCTCCGGAACTTTTTCGATGTCTCCGAAACTTTTCCGGTGACTTTCTCTCAGACTCCCTGTTTAGTATTCAGCAGATAGATGACCCTTAAGCGTGTGACCCTATAGGTTCGGTGAAGTATAGACATGACCGGAACACTTTCCGATCAATGATCAACATCGGAGCCGTGGACACCCATGTTGACCCCTATACCCACACGAATAAATATTCGAGTGAACCTCCAGTTGCTGTGTGTTATTCTTGTTGCTTCGCGATATGTTACAAACACCCGAGGTGAGACTTATCGGCATCCCCGTGGATCAACAACTTGTCCACTATGCCAGTTACCTCGTTACCGGTTTTGTTCTCTTTTCTCGTTCCCATGTTCCGACATCCATGTGATCAAATCACATTGTGTTTAGCCAGACGATGGTGAATACCGTAACACTGAGAAGGCCCAGAGATATCTCTCCATCGTCGGAGGAGCAAATCCCAATCTTGAGCTATCAAGTTACTTGACATACTTTTCCATGAACCCGTAAGCCGCCGTAATAGCCACCCATTTACGGATGACGTTTAACAAACACCAAAGTTCATGAAGCAAGCATGAAGAAACTCGATAGTCTCATGGCATAAGAAGGAGAAAGATGAGTATTTCAAACAAAATGGAGGTCTCAAGTTATATGATGAGATGAGGTCAAGGCAGGTCGACACAATCCGCATACTCACAGAGAAAGAGATAGAGCCACTGATAACTACAACGAAGATCGGAGTTATTGGACGTGGTGTCATGGTATGGTCTACAGAGGAACTTTGGATGATCAAAAAGACGTTGCCATAAAGAAGTCCAAAGCAATCAACGATGATTGGAGAGAAGAATTTGTCAATGAGATTTTAATCTTGTCACAGATCAATCACCGAAACATTGTGAGATTACTCGGCTGTTGTCTATAGATGTAGATGTCCCAATGTTGGTCTATGAGTTTGTCTCCCATGGTACTCTATCTGAGTTCCTTCATGGTGCTGCTCCTAGATCTCCAATCCCATTCGATCTTCGCCTGAAGATTGCTACACAGTCAGCAGAAGCTCTAGCTTACTTACATTCGTCGACATCTCGCACAATCCTACATGGGGATGTCAAGTCTGCCAACATTCTCTTGGATGATCAACTCAATGTAAAGGTTGCCGATTTTGGAGCATCAGCACTTAAGTCCATGGATGAAAGTGAGTTCATCCTATTTGTCCATGGAACACTTGGCTACCTTGATCCTGAGAGCTTTATCAGCCGTCGGCTCACTGACAAAAGTGATGTGTACAGTTTCGGGGTGGTTCTTCTGGAGCTGATGACACGAAATAGGGCTATATATTCTGACAACTTCAATGGAAAGGAATCATTGTCATATAGTTTTCCCTTGATGTTTCATCAGAAGACACACCACATTATGCTGGACTCTGAAATTACAGATGATGCAGGTTTGGTGGTCCTTGAGAACATGGCTGAACTTGCAGTCCATTGCCTTAGCCAGAGGGGAGATGACAGGCCAACGATGAAGGAAGTTGCAGAGAGACTAGAGATGATGAGGAGACTCCAGTTGCACGGGAACACTCCCGAAAACAACCACGGTGCACATAACTATGGAGGGTCATCTTCGGTTCTCGTCCGTTGCGACGAGAAAACACACGGAACCATCGATATGTCTGAACTGGTTGAAGATCTTGCAAGATGATGTTTGTAATTTCGTATGCACAGTTAATTCTTTTGTTTGTGGTATGCAATACTAAAACCACACACTGTTGTAAATTGCAATAAGTTAGAGCAACAATACACTCTAAAAACACAGCCTCTATAATGGTTTTAGAGTGTACTCTAAAAGTTTCTTTGGAGGCTATAAAGTGCTTTCCCATTTCAGACACACTAAAACTGCAGCTATTATATTTTTGTTGTCATATGGAGCCACTTGGCAGTGGTTTACCATTTCTTTCTTTCTTTTTTCCTTTCTTTTTCTTCCTCCTTATCCTGCCTGCACCTCCCCCGTCCGGGCCGGCCCCTCCGCCGGCGGCCTCTCCCCGCGCAGCCACATGCTGTCAACCTTCGATACCAAATGATATGAACAGTAGCATCGATTTGGAGAAGCTTCCGCTGAAGCGAAGAAAAACAAATTCTTAGCTGCCAACTGAGTCCACATCTTCTTTCTCTTCAACTATGTTCTGATAGCAATATATGGTCATATATTTTCAGCTTATAAGTTGGGCCACATCGGATTCCGAATAGTGTGCATTTTGCTGGGCCCAGAAGTAAATAGGCCCAACCGTACCACCTGGCCCATGCAGCTAGAAACTCGTCACAGCCCTCCTCAATACATGAACGTATTCTTCTAGGAGAACACATGAATCTTGACATGCCCCAGCTGACCAATTTCTTTTTAAATAAAAAGCCTCTGAGAATGCAAGCTAACGCGTTGGCGAATGAGTGTATGAGTAGGCTACATATTTCTTCTTTTCTAATGAGAAGTTGGAACCGGGGTGTTCTCACCTTGTTGATTTTAAAAAGAATGTGTAGGCTTCAACAACTCCAAATCGTCTCCTTTGCGTTACCATCAACACCAAATCATCTCATTTCCTGGAAACGATAGAAAATAAGATGAGGGGGACGAAACCATTGACAAAAGCAACAACTCCAAATAAAGAAGTAAGAGAAAGGCAAACACACAATCAAGGTCAAAGTCTCTGTGCGAGTTAACGTACATATAGTAATACCACTTGTAGTAGTTAACTGACACTCCTGAATATTCTCTCAGATGAACTATATACAATCAGGATCGTATGGCAACATGCAATTACTTTTTTTGCAGAGATAAGCATACCACATACTTATTTAGCTGGGCTAGCTGATGTGCTGTTTGCATACATGTAACATGGGTAATTGGCATCCAATCGTGCCAGCAGCATCAGCAGCCCTGCTAGTTTTCATAGTATGCATCTCCCATCCGCAATGGCAGCCGCGGCCGGAGCCTCATCCGACCGCTCCATGTCTTTGTCAGGCTGCCCCGACAAGTGCGGCGACGTGCCCATCCCATACCCCTTCGGCATTGGGGAACACTGTGCCGCGGCCAGCCGGAACAGCTACTTCAACCTCATCTGCAACAGCACGATTGATCCACCACGGCCAATGGTTGGTCATCCCGAACCAGTAGCTGAGGTCGCTGCCATCTCACTGGAGCATGGCGAGATGCGTGTGCTCAGCCCTGTCAGCCACATCTGCTTCAAGTCAAACACCACATTCACCAAGTTCACCGGAGGGTACCAGCTGCAGGACACGCCCTTCCTACCCTCTCCATCACGCAACCACTTCACAGTCATTGGCTGTAACACCATGGGGCTCATCGGCGGTCAGAAGGGCGCCGCGAACCAGTACGTAGCTGGCTGCTACTCCTATTGTGATGGTGTCAACAATACATCGGATGGCGCACCATGTGCTGGGATGGGCTGCTGTGAGTCTGCTATCCCAGCCAACCTCACCACCTTCGAGGTCATCTTTGCGACGAACCAGAGCCAGGTATGGGGCTTCAACCCATGCTTCTACGCCATGATAGCCGAGGTTGGGTGGTACAATTTCAGGCAGCAGGACCTCGTCGGCAACCTTGGGTTTATCAAAGATCGAGCCCGGAGGGGTGCTCCCACCATCGCTGACTGGGCCATTAGGAATGGCTCGTGTCCGGAGGAGGGGAAAAACACACCTAATGACTACGCCTGCATCAGTGCAAACAGCTACTGCATGGCCACGAACAATGGTCCAGGGTACCTATGCCAGTGCTCCAAAGGATATGAGGACAATCCTTATCTTCTGAACGGCTGTCAAGGTTAGATATTTACTCTAATATAACTTGTGTAGATTTCCAAGGATATTACCCTAAAAACTGATGGAACTCTAAAGCTAAACCATAAAGTGTTAGTTAGACCAAATACACTTCCACGAAACATCTGTAAGGAAACTCACCAGCAGGTGAGTTCCTAATTTCACCTTGTGTGACCGCCTGGCAACACTCATATAATTGTATTTGGTTTCCAGCACACCTCAGCATAGTACTGACAAAAAAAACGTCAGCTTTTCTGTAATATTAAGTTGAAACAAATTTACAGAAAGCCAAGCTACATCATTACAAAGTAAATTCCCTAGTTGACTTTATTACTCTTTATCCATATTGATCTTCTAAGTGCTTTCGTTAATATCTTCAGATACAGATGAGTGTGCGTTGCGTAAGCAGGACCATAAGTATGAAGATTTGTATCCGTGCAGAAAAGGGATCTGCCACAACAGACCGGGAAGCTACCTATGCAAATGCAAGACAGGAGAAAGATCCGATGGTACAAATTTTGGATGCCAATCTCTGCATTCTCCAGCTCAAATATTGGTTATCGGTAAGCAACGTTCATGTAAACAATTTATCTCTGTTCATGCTTCCATCAACATTAAGATTTGTACTGCCATAACAAACATCATGTAACAGAAACAAAAATATTACCTCTGAACACTACTTACAAGTTGCAACCAAGAGGAAAATAGCAAAGCCCAAATTCTAAAAACAGGAATTTACTAGCATCAATTTCTCCAAAATATATTTTTGCAGGCCTCAGTGTTTGTGTTTCTGCAACTGTGGCGATGGCCTTAACATGCATGCTGCTCATGCAATTTCAACGAAAAAGGCACAAGAGGGAGAAAGATGAGTATTTCAAACAAAATGGAGGTCTCAAGTTATATGATGAGATGAGATCAAGGCAAGTCGACACAATCCGCATACTTACAAAGAAAGAGATAAAGAGAGCCACTGACAACTACAATGAAGATCGAGTTATTGGACGCGGTGGTCATGGTATGGTCTACAGAGGAACTTTGGATGATCAAAAAGAGGTTGCCATAAAGAAGTCCAAAGCAGTCAACAATGATTGCAGAGAAGAATTTGTCAATGAGATTATAATTTTGTCACAAATCAATCACCGAAACATTGTGAGGCTACTCGGCTGTTGTCTAGATGTAAATGTCCCAATGTTGGTCTACGAGTTTGTCTCCCATGGTACTCTATCTGAGTTCCTTCACAGGGCTGATCGTAGATCGCCGATCCCATTTGATCTTCGCTTGAAGATTGCTACACAGTCAGCAGAAGCTCTAGCTTACTTACATTCGTCGACATCTCGCACAATCCTACATGGGGATGTCAAGTCTGCCAACATTCTCTTTGATGATCAGCTCAACGCAAAGGTTGCTGATTTCGGAGCATCAGCACTTAAGTCCATGGATGAAAGTGAGTTCACCATGTTTGTTCATGGAACCCTTGGCTACCTTGACCCTGAGAGCTTCAATGGAAAGGAATCATTGTCATATACTTTTCCTTTGATGTTTCATCAGAAGACGCACCACGTTATGCTGGACTCTGAAATTACAGATGATGCAGGCATGGTGGTCCTTGAGAACATGACTGAACTCGCAGTCCACTGCCTTAGCCAGAGGGGAAATGACAGGCCAACAATGAAGGAAGTTGCAGAGAGACTAGAGATGATGAGGAGACTCCATTTGCATGCAACCAATGGTCATGATGACAACCGCTTTGCACGAAACTACGGAGGATCCTCTTCAGTTGTTGTCCCTTTCTACGAGGCAACACATGGGACCATCGATATGTCCGAACTGGTTGAAGATCTTGCAAGATGATGTTTGTATTTGATGCAGAGTCAATTCTTTAACCCACCCATTGTTGTAATAAGCTTGCCAGTTTACGGAGCAAATCCTAACATTTGATTTGACATGCTGGATAAACCGCCACATACGCCATTATTTTTTTGATAAAACACTTACCCCATTGTAGTTATCCAGCGAGGAACGAGCTTTTGGATGTGTATGGTTCAATTAAGCAGCCTGGACTTTCGCTGTTTTGCACCAAGTGTCATCTTCTGATGGCTCAAACTAACTCCAGCTAGCATTTCGGTCAAAAAACCTTCAGCTGACATTGGCTGCCGGAATTTATGCTTATCTTTGCAGATGGGAAAAAATGCACTCTGTTAGCTAGCTGACTGATTCCATACGCTTGTTCTATTTCACAAATCTATTTCCATAACAATGTAAATTGATATTTTTAGATTAAGCATCATTGTTTTATTATTGGCCTGTAAATATAAGGGCTGATTTGTATCTCGTGGTGCGCATTTTGTCGAGCCCAGTGGCAAATAGGTCCAACTGGACCTCCCAGACCATCCAGCAAGATTCATCACACACTCCATGTACATGACTGTATTTTTTTATCAAGACATGAATGTTAATATGCTCTAGCTGACTGAACTAGTAATTCTCACCCTCTGAGATTGCAAACTGATACGTTGGCAATTGAGGTGTATGTCTAGGCTCCAGATTTATAATGAGAAGTTGGAACCGGGGCATTCTCACCTTGTGGAATTTTAGGAAATGTTTAGGCTCCAACAGGCTAATCTGTTATGATTTATTCTCATGCCTGCTTCCAACTTCAGATTACATCGTTTACTGTAAGACAAGAAAAAATAAAAAATGAGGCAAAAAGGAAATGTTATATATCGTACCATTGACAAAACTAACAGGTAGTTTATTTATAGCATGGGATGACTCGCTGTTTCATGGTTAAATTCTTCCTCCAACAGTAAGCAGCAACGGTGATGTTCAATTAAAGATTAAGGAAACAACTCTGGAAAATAATTAGATCAAAGCCAAAAAAAAAAAAAATCAAGGTCAAAGTCTGTGTTTTGACATACTCTGATATCACAATATCACTAGTGGTAGTTAACTAACACCCTTGGAATATCTCCCATATAATATAACTCTATCTGATCAGTATTGTATCACAACTTGCATTTAGTTATTTATGGATACAAACCTACTTCATATCAATTAAACCCTGTCCAGCTAATGCGCTGTTTGCATACATGTAACATGATTAATTAGCATCCAACGATGCCAGAAGCATCAACAGTCATGGTAATCTTCATAGCAAGCATCTTCTTGGCTGCAGTGGGAACACCTGCCAGAGCCTCTTCTGGACACTACATGCCATGCATACGCTCCCACCCAAGACAACACGTGGGACCATCGATATGTCCGAAGTCCGAACTGTTGAAGATCTTGCAAGATGATGTTTGTCTTGGATGCACAGTCAATTCTTTTGTTTCAGATATGCAACACTAAATATTAAACCCACCCACTGTTATAATAATTACAGAGCAATGATCCTAACATTCGATTTGACAAGCCAGAGAAATCGCCACATACGCAATTGATTTTTCGATAGAACACATAGGCCACTGTAGTAAGCCAGTGAGGAATGAGCTGTTGGATGTGCATCGTCGAATTAAGCAGCCCCAACTGTCGTTGTTTTGCGCTAAGTGTCATGTTTGTGATCACTCAAATTAACTTCAGGTAGCTTCTTCCTTTTGATATGGGTTGTAGGAATAGGATGAGACAAATCTGACAGGGTTGGATCTGCAACCTTTGCTCTAGATTAGCCTTCCTCGGATTTTTCTGTTCCCCCTTTCAGTTTGTAGAGACCACTGTTTCTAGTAATGGAAATCGGAGGGAGCCCCCCTCTTTTTAAAAAAAAACTTGTCTTTCTAAATAGAAGAAAAGGTGCATACTCTCTTCGCTAGACGTCCAATTCCATACAATTTGTTATATTCTGCAAATTGATATATTAATATAGTTTTCAAGTAAGAATCACTTATTACTATTTTCTAGGCCGATTAGTATCAGATGTCGTGTATTTTGTTGAGCCCGGTGGCAAACAGGTCCAACTGAACCCCTTCCAGCAAGAAACTCATTACACACTCCACGTACATGAATGTCTTTTTTTAGATTAACACATGAGTGTTAATATGCTCCATCTGACCAAATTAATAATTGCCACCCACTTTGATTGGAAGCTACTAATAGATCACCGACAAAGAGTGTATTTGTAGGCTCCAGATTTCTAATGAAAAATTGGAACCAGGGTATTCTGACCTTGATGATTTTAAAAAATGTTTAGGATCCAACCGGCCAATCTCTGATGATTCCTTCTCCTGCCTGCTACCACCAACACCATATTACATCATTTCCCGAAGATAAGAGAAATAAAATGACGCAAATATGGAAGCAGTACATATCGTGAACAAACCGCTGACAAAACCAAGAGATATTATTCTTGTATGAGATGACTTGCTGTTTAATGGTTGAATCCTTCCTCGAACAGTAAGCAGCAATAGTGATGTTCAATTAAAGATTAAGGAGACAACTCCAGAAAATAGTTAGACCAAGGCAAGAAACCAATCAAGGTCAAAGCCTCCGTGCGTGTTAACGTACTCTGATAAAGCGATGTCACTAGTGGTACTTAACTAACACCCTTGGAAAATCTCTCCATATAGATCAGTATTGTATCGCAACTTGCAATTAGTTATTTCTGGTGACAAACCTACTTCATGTCGATTTAACCCTGTCCAGCTAATGTGCTGTCTGCATACATGTAACATGGCTAATTGGCCTCCAACCATGCCAAGAGTATCGACAGTCATGATAATCTTCATAGCAAGGATCTTCTTCCCAGCAGTGGGAACACTTGCCAGAGCCTCTTCTGGACGCTCCATCTCGTTGCCAGGTTGCCCCGACAAGTGTGGCGACGTACCCATCACATACCCCTTCAGGATTGGCACACACTGTGCCGCAATCAGCCTGAACAGCTACTTCAACCTCGACTGCAACAGCACGGACGATTCACCAAGCCCAAGTGTTGGTGATCCTGCGGCAGTTGTAGAGATCGACAACATCTCACTGGAGCATGGCGAGATGCGCGTATACAGCCCCGTCAACCACATCTGCTTCACGTCGAACACCACATTCACCAAGTTCACCCACGGGTACGATCTGCAGCACATGCCCTTCCTCCCGTCACCGTCATGCAACCACTTCAGTCATTGGCTGCAACACCCTTGGGCTCATCACCGGCTACAAAGAAACCGCGGGCCAGTATGTGACTGGCTGCTACTCCTACTGTGAGGGCGTCAACAACACGTCTGAAGGCGTGCCATGCGCTGGGATGGGCTGCTGTGAGGTTTCCATCCCCACCAACCTCACCTCCTTGGCGATCGTATTTGAGATGACCCAGAGCAGGGTATGGAGCTTCAACCCGTGCTTCTATGCCATGGTGGCTAAGGTTGGGTGGTACACCTTCAGGCAGCAGGATCTCGATGGCACACTTGGGTTCATCGATGGTTGAGCCAAGAGGGGTGCTCCCGTTGTTGTTGACTGGGCCATTAGGAATGGCTCATGCCCAGAGAAGGGGAAAGAGACAGACCTACTGACTATGCTTGCATCAGTGCAAACAGCTATTGCATGGCCCCGAACAATGGTCCAGGATACTTATGCCAGTGCTCCAAAGGATATGAGGGGAATCCTTATCTTCTGAACGGCTGTCAAGGTTAATCATTAACTCCTATTTAACCTCTGCAGATTTTCATGGATATTACACTGCAAACTGATGGAACTCTAAGCAATATCCGGTGTTAGCTAAAGCCCAGATACACTTTCACGAAACATCCATATGAAGACTTGCCAATAGCTGAGTTGCAATTTTTACCTCGTGTAGCTTTGATTTCCACCACACATACACAAAGAACTGGCGAACATTTTTTTTTTCTGATTTAAGTTGTTAACGCACGGTGTAATACTAATTTGAATATGATATGTGAAGCATAGTTGCACCATTGCATAGTGAATTGACTACATGGTCTCATTACTTCTTAATCTTTCTTTATCCAACATGTATAAGAGTGAAAGCAATATAGAATTCATGTTTTGGATTTACTCTTCTGAGTGGATGTTTCCAATGTTATCTTCAGACATAGACGAGTGCACATTGCGCATGCAGAACCTCAAGTATGAAGATTTGTATCCATGCAGAAACGGGATCTGTCACAACTCACCAGGGAACTACTCTTGCATATGCAAGAGAGGAACACGATCTGATGGTACAAATTTTGGATGCCGATCACTGTTGTCTTCAGATCAAAAATTGGTCATTGGTACGCATCACTTATTTAGGGCCAGTTCTTTTCCAGCTTCTAGCAGCTTATTGTCAAAATATCACTTTTATCTACATTAAGATGTGTACTGTAATAACAAACATTCATGTAATGGTAACAAAAATATTACTTACAACCAAAAGAAAAATAGTGAGCTCCAAATAAGTTATAGAAATTTACTAGCATTAGTTTCTGAAAATATATATACTTGCAGGCCTCAGTATTTCTGCAACGGTGGTGATGTCCTTAGCATGCTTGCTGCTCATGCAATTTCAAATACAAACGCATAAGAGGGAGAAAGATGAGTATTTCAGACAAAATGGAGGTTTCAAGTTATATAATGAAATGAGGTCAAGGCAGGTCGACACAATCCACATACTTACAGAGAAAGAGATAAAGAGAGCAACTGACAACTACAATGAAGATTGAGTTATCGGATGTGGTGGTCATGGTATGGTCTACAGGGGAACTTTGGATGATCAAAAAGAGGTCGCCATAAAAAGTCCAAAGCAATCAATGCTGATTGGAGAGAAGAATTTGTCAATGAGATTATAATCTTGTCATAAATCAATCACCGAAACATTGTGAGGTTACTAGGTTGTTGTCTGGATGTAGATGTTCCAATGTTGGTCTATGAGTTTGTCTCCCATGGTACTCTATCCGAGTTCCTTCACGATGCTGATCCTAGATCGCCAATCCCCTTTGATCTTTGCCAGAAGATTGCTACACCGTCAGCAGAAGCTCTAGCTTACTTACATTCATCGACATCTCGCACAATCGTACATTGGGATGTCAAGTGTGCCAACATTCTCTTGGATGACAAGCTCAATGCAAAGGTTGCTGGTTTTGGAGCATCAGCACTTAAGTCCATGGATGAAAGTGAGTTCATCATGTTTGTCCATGGAACACTTGGCTACCTTGACCCTGAGAGCTTTATTAGCCATCTTCTCACAATGAAAAGCGATGTATACAGTTTCGGGGTGGTTCTCTGGAGTTAATGACACGAAAGAGGGCTATATATACCGACAACTTGAATGGAAAGCACTCACTGTCGTATAGTTTCCCCTTGAGGTTTCACCGAAAGACACACCACATTATGCTGGACTCTGAAATTACAGATGCTACAGGTATGGTGGTCCTTGAGAACATGGCTGAACTTGCAGTTCACTGCCTTAGCCCGAAAGGAGATGACAGGCCAACAATGAAGGAAGTTGCAGAGAGACTAGAGATGATGAGGAGACTCCATTCGCGCGCAACCAATGGTCATGAAGACAACCGCTATGCACATAACTATGGAGGATCATCTTCGGCTGTTGTCCCGTTTGACGAGGCAACACGTGGGACCATCGACATGTCCGCGCTGGTCGAAGATCTTGCGAGGTGATGTTTGCAATCTTGTATGCACAGTTGGTTCTTTGGTTTGTGTTATGCAAAACTAAACCCAGCCACCCATATGATTGTGAAGTGTAATAAGTTAACCTGTTCATGGAACAATTATCCTAACATTCGATCGGGCATGCTGGAGAAACCGCCACACTTGGCATTTCTAGGTATGCAACATGTACAAAATGTGTGTATACTGTATAGTTTGACCATGGCCATAATGTGTGTATACTGTATACTCTGTTGGTTGTTGCCATGTGAATTGTCCCCATTCTGAACTCTGAAGATATATTCAGCTATGTGACGCAATACTGAATCGAAGTTTACCTGTGGTGGGCGTGGAATGGATCCCCTTCTGTTGGCGTGGCTCGATCCGCTCCCCCGATCCAATCGTGAGCCGGCGACCAGCCGCCGCCGAGCAGACTCGCGGCCGTCGCGACGAACCGGTTCGAATTCACCAGCACCGGCGTTCACCACCGGTCGCCGCGCAGCACGGACCTCTCCCGGAGAGTCCGCGGGACGGAGCCTCGGCGCCGGAAGCCCGCAGCGGCGTCCCAGAGGAACCGCGTGGCCACCGCCGCTGCTGACGCGGACGCTCGCTGAAGCCTCCCTCCATCCCTGCCGCAGAGCCCTCCCGTCGAATCCGCGTCTTAGTCCGGAGCCGGAAGCCCGCGCTACTCCTGCCGCACCAATGCGGACGCTCGCTGAAGCCACCCGCCGTCCGTCCAGCACCTCGGCAGTCGGCGCCGGGGTGGGAGGCCGTCCGGCGGCTTGGGCAAGGGACTCTCGCTGCTCTGGTGAGCGGTGAAACGGCGAGAGATATTCGGGCAGGCGTATTCTTCCCTTCAAAGCGTATTTTTTTTACCGCTTTCCTCATTGCTTTGTTGAATATTTTAGCAGAAGATGGACCATCTTCAGTAAT
Source organism: Elymus sibiricus (assembly GCA_039707655.1). Classification (NCBI taxonomy): domain Eukaryota; kingdom Viridiplantae; phylum Streptophyta; class Magnoliopsida; order Poales; family Poaceae; genus Elymus; species Elymus sibiricus. The sequence continues at coordinate 462,193,064 of CM077672.1, forward strand.
TGCGTTAGCGTAGCCATGATAGCTGATCAATTTTTCTAACACAAAAGGTCGCCTTATATACGATATTTATTAAGAGAGCCTGGTTTTAGATGTAAATAGGGAAGGTTTTTGCTCTTCAGAAAATTTCCTGCTTTTCCAACAAAAATGAAGACCAAAAAGTTGAAAAGCAAATGAAACATGAACATAAATATTGAAATACACAGTTCATTGCATAATTCACAAGAAATGAAGATAAAAAAAATTTGCAAAGCAAATGAAACATGATACATAGTTAGTTGCATAGTTTAAAATTCAATACGAAGTATTGCCGATTAAACATAAAACAACATATTTATTTTTTGCAAAACTAGCTCTAGCACTACAAACAGCCATAGAGTTCGTACTAAAATAACATCATATGATACACATCAACCAACTCTAATATCACCTAGATACTCCAATGTCACCACAAGTATCCGTGAGTTGATTATACGATATGCATCAAACAACTTCATAATCATAATATTCAATCCACACAAAGAACTCCAAGGAGCACCCCAAAGTTCCTATCGGAGAAAAGATAATGAAAACGTGCATCAACCCCTATGCATAGATTACCCCAATGTCACCACGGGAATCCATGAGTTGAGTGCCAAAACATATATCAAGTGAATCAATATAATACCCCATTGTCACCACGGGTATTCATATGCAAGACATACATCAAGTGTTCTCAAATCTGAAATATTCAATCCAACTGTTAGGACCGAGAGTATATCGACCAGAGGGGGGGTGAATGGGAGATTAAAAAATTCTTGCGAAGGTTCTGAACCAATCCCAAACACAGCAGCGGAATGATATGGTTCGGTAGAGTAACACTTGAAAGAGCTCGCTATAGAATGATAAATATGTCGAAGTATAAATCAGTTATCATTCGATCTCAAGTTCAACAGATATTAATGCAATATACGAGCAGATCCAGCGGCACGAGGAAAAACAATGTAATGACAATGATGGAAATGCGCAGAGATGGATGACATGATAAGGATTCGGTAGAGAAAGTAATTACGCAGGCATTCACATATACGAGAAGAATTGAACTAGCCTGAGACAAAGGAAAAACTAGGAACGATGAGAATGAGATAGACAAATATTAAACTATGTTTGATCAGATACAACTATCAGCACTGAGCACGAAGGTAAACCACTGAATGAAATGCAATAATGTAAAGCGAACCAGTGGTGCTCGATGGCGACAGGAGAATTTGGTAGACCAGTTCGCCCTTCTGCCAAAGGACTACGTCTGGTTGGAGGGGTTGTGATTTAACACAGAGGATAAACTCTCCTCGCCCTATTCTCCTTCAACTCGGAGCTGATCAGACTCCAGTTGATTTCACTCGTGGTAGATACTTGTCAGCGATCTCCAAACCTTCACTGAAGATAAACTCTCTTCAGCTCTCTTCGCGAACCACAATGACTCTTGGTTGCTGAAGATCTCGCTCGGTGAAGACAATTACTCTTCGACACTCGAGCCGACACCTATCCGTCTAGAGAGTGGGCAGCTCTCAAGAGTAATAGGTACAAGAACTCTAACTCAGAACTACTGTGATGCTCAACCACTGTCTAAGTTTCGGCTCTTGATTTTTCTCTCGGTGGATCTTAAACTCAAATCACTCGGAGAGGGGTTGCTCAATCAATCGTCTCAGAAATCTTAAGCGGAGCAGCCAACGGGCAACGTTGGAGCGGGGTGGCTATTTATAGCCGCAGCCTTCCCTGATGGGAAATGACCAAATTGGACATGTGGAGCAGCCAATGGCCGAACGACACAAGTCCAACGGTCGGAATTGAGCACAACGGTAACATTACGTGCGGAGCAAGTAATGCTAACTCCTCAGTTCGAAAGATATCTCCTACAGCGAAGAAGAACAACGTCTCTTGCTGGTAGGTAATCATTCGAAGCATAAAGAGATTTCTCTCAATCTCGCATAGGTTTGGCCTAAGCATCACAGCGGATCTAAGCTTCGAGAACCTATACCCCTCTTAATAGTACGGAGGTCCTATGACTCAAATGAACGAAAGAGGAACAACGAAAAGAATGCTACGTCTTCACTTCGTCTTCATCTTTCACCGCTGCAGTCAATTTCTTCAGACAGAATCACCGAACCAATTGCTTCGCGTCAGCAATGAAATTTTCGAGGGGTCATCTCCTTCACTTCATTCTTCTCATCTACAAGTCTTCACAGGATGTAGCTCATACTTCTCTGCAGCGCAGATATTCTTCGGTGAAGTTCTTCGAACTGTACACCGGAGACAGCATTCTCTTCGGTACTGCGTGGACTATTTCTCTCTGTGTGCACTAGCAAACAAATCAGTCCATGCCTGTTTCTGTCAACAATCTCCAAAACATACGAGGGCAAGTATTGCACCAACAATCTCCCCCTTTTTGGACGATTGTTGACAAAACAGAACACATCGATAGATAGATAACAGAATGAAATGAAGTGTGATAGACGAGAGATAAATACGAAGATAAAATACGCTCCCCCTAAAGATATGCATTATTCTGATTGGAGTAAGCATAGGAGATAATACGTAGGGTGGCGAGATTAATCTTCGTATGAGTGACATTAGCAGATGGTTTCATTCGTAGTTTCATCCAATGCACTCGACGGTGTTTGAGATATTTCCTGCCACACACAACCTTTGACATAGATTAGTTAGATAGCAAAGATAGCATGAAAACGTTGTGGCAAAAGGATACGCCATGAAGATTTTCTCAGAACACCGATTAAATCCACACGAGATATAACTTTTCCTGCAAATTAGATGTTCGAGGAATAATCAGAGCAAAGGAGAGCAAAGGAGTCACAAGTATATTGCTCGGAGTGTATATGCCTCAGACTATGTTTTCCTGCAACAAAGATGATCTCATAGATATATGCGAGGGAAAACAGCTTTGTCAGATAGACAGAAGAAATTCACTTTTGAATCACGAGCAATTTTTACTCTGAATCGACTTTACTTCTCCTGCATCGTTAGATAGTGAAAGATAGATATATGTAGTAAATTTACTCTTTTCGAGAGACATGAATTTCAATTCTCCTTGAAGGGCTTTCACTTAACCTTGCACGAAAGATAAATATCGAGGATAATCATTTTAAGGAAGTAAGCATTCGATAGCACCTGCAACCAAATAACGAAATGATAGCAACTATAGCATTGCAGGGGTTATTAACGGTACATGACGACGCAGTGAGCCATCACCACAGACGGTGAGATTAAGTTTCACGACCAAAAGTTCAACGACCAAAAGCAAATTGTTCGAAAGAAGAGCAAATGGCGAATGAAAACACCCTGCAAATAACCCGCTTATCTATCTCTCGATGTTCTTCTCCCCCTTTTTGTCAACAAGTGTCAAAAAGGAAAGAGAATGCATGCGAGGAACTACTCGTCCGAAGAATCCCCAGAGCTCGAACTGTTTGGCGAAACAGAGCGAGCGATGGTCGATGCTGAAGCAGGAGTTGGAGACGCAGCACGGGCTTCGGGATCAGCTTCGGGAGTAGCAGAGCGAGGTGCATCGGGCTTGTAAATGAAGGTGCCTGCTGTGTCTTCGAGTTCATCATCGGGTTCAACAAACAGCAGGTCAGTGGAGGCAGAACGCTGAGGAAGCACAGGGGTTTGCCTTCGGATGCGAGGAATCTCAAACAACTCTAGATGATCATAATCTTTCTCGATCCCCTTTGCAGACAGTTGTTTGCGAGAGTAATGCTTGCGCAGAAGGATCCACGAGCGCTTCTTCTGTTCTTTCTCATATAGCAGAGCTTGACGAGCATAATTGTGAAGCAGATTGATCTCAGTCATCATTTCCACTTTCTCTTTGCGATCGAGCTTAATGTGACTCTCCAGGGATTGCTGAGTGCGAAGACAAATCTCGTATAGTGAGGGATTTTCTTCACGAGGGATATCAACTTTGACCTTCTTAACCTTCGGAGCTCTAGCAGAGGCAGAAGCAGTGGCGTCAATAGGTGTCTTTCCTTTGCCAATGTCCTTCACAGTTCGGAGAGTATCTCGGACTGGTGGCATAAAAACTTTCGGGACATATAGGCAGAAGTACTTTTTCACGAGAAGTTGCTCAATGGCGAACATGACCCATGGTGCATATGGCTTCAAGACTTGAGGGCTATCAGCTGCATAGGCCAAGTTGCGAATAAGAAGATCGGGAATATCAAACCGAATGCCATGAGCTATAGCCTGAAGAGCATTTGCCACAATGCCATGAATGTTTTCGGGCCTGTTTGTTGGCGTGAGAGAGTTGCACAAGATATAGAACTAAACTTTGTTCTCATAGGCCAGATGCTTGGGATTAGCCTCGGTACATTCATCTCCAACAAGTTCGGGGTCCATCAACATGTGAAGTTCAGCTTCGGAGACATCCCAGAAGTGCAGTCTGTGTTCACGTGAGGCATCAAATTCGCATCGAGGAAGATTCAACAGAGCCAAAAACTGGTCAGCCGAGCATTTGATCTTTTCTTCCTCGGTCATCCATTCGAGAATCCAAGTGCTGCTGTCGTTGAGGTCCCCTGAGATATAAAGAGTGGCATAGAACTGAAGGACAACTTCACGGTTCCATCCATGATTAAAACGAAGAAAACTCTTCTGGAAGACCTGTTCAATCTGCTCGATGGTGTGATGGAAGCAAGGTAAACTTTCGAGCTCAGCGAAATCCAGAATTTGGTGCTTGAATATCCGGTTCTTGCCATACAGAATGCGAGCATAATACACTGCTTGTTCCTTTGTCCAGAATCTCGGTGACATGGATGTGCTTTCACCATCATATGGGCTGGTCCCAAAGAATGCAAGTTTCGAATGATGAAACCGCTCATTGAAAGCTGGACCATTAGGGCCATCATTGACAGGAAACAACGGGAAAGTTTCCAGCGGGTTGCTAAGTGGTTCTTCATCAGCCATGGACCGGATTCGAATATCATCAGGCGCAGGCACGCCTTCCTCAATGGGCTTGAGACGAGCATGATGCTTTCTTGATTTGTCTCGTGCAGACTGCTTCGAGGAACTTGACTGATAGCTGTTCTTGCTCGCCGGAACTCCTTCGGCATCTTTCTGACTTTCGGGCTCAAGGGCCTTTTCCTTCCTTTCACTTTCATCGGCGGGAGGCACAACAACTTCTTTCTCGGGTGTTTGAGTCACAACTGGTGGGGCAGTTTCTTCTCGAGCCATCGGCTCAGCAGATTTCTTTTCTTCCTCTACCAACTGTGGTGCGGTGGTAAGAGGAGCAGGATCAACATCCATTTGGGTAGGAGCACCAGATGATGAGAGCGGGGGTGTTTTCTCTCGGGAAGCATTGAGCTACCCCTCAATCTTGTCATTCTCCTCTTATTTTGTTCGGAGGGCTCTGCTTGCAATGTTCTCGGAGGCGATGGTTCTGCCTTTTCAACCTCAATCTCTTCATCAACTTTGTCAACTGGTGATTTCTGCTCGGGAGGTGCATTTTCCTCATCAATCCTTTCCAGGAATATATCAACAACTTTATTTTGCTCTGGAGCTACTGGCGCAGGAATGATAACCTCTTCAGCACTAACTTGTTGCATAAGTTCATCCTCGTGAGGTGGAGATGGAGGAACTTGCTGCAACGCTACATGGGAATCCAGTGGAGCAGGATCAGCAGTGACATTCTGAAGACGGCGTTCTTTGTTAACTTTCGGTTTGCTTGATCTCGCCCTGGCCTTCTGACGTTTTTCTTCCTGAATTCTTCTTCGAGCAAGATCTGCCCTGCGTTCAATCTCCTCATTCCTTCTGTCACACAGCTGAGACACATCCATGTGCAAGCGAGAGTGCCACTCAATTTTCTCATTTCTCAAGGCACTGAGGGCCTTGGTGAGTTCAACAATTTCTTTGTTCATCTTTTTTCCTTTCGGATTCAGATTTGACCTCATTTCTCTGTTTCTCGACGGCTTGTTTGTCTTTGACTGCTTTGTTGAGCTTCTTTGAGATTTTTCTCAGCTCAATGAAATGCTTCGTTACCAATTTGGTAACATCATCGTGGAGTCCCAGATCGCACACCTCATTAGCATTTGCATCATAAGCTGCACTGTCAATCACATCAATCATGAAGTTGAAATCATACTTCTGTTCCTCTGTGGGAGCAGGGACAGTGAGCTTTGTCTTCTTGGCAGCCACATCTGCTTGTTCTTCAGACTGCAGCTTTCTCTTCGCTGCAGTGCCCGACAAAGTTTTCGGAGCCACAGAACCCGAAGGTTTATCAGTGAGTGAAATGGGTGCAAGCCTGGGTGATTTCCTCGGAGAGGGAAAAGCTTTCACAGGAGAGGGAGTCTTGGATTGCTTGTTGAGGATGGCGAGACGATCATACAGTGGAATTTCATCAGGAGTATCTTCTCTTGACGACTCATCAGATGAGTCGGGAACTGCCTTCTTGGTTCTCTTGGTGAGGGTTTTCTTTTGAGGTGCACGAGGGGAAACAGATTTCTCAGATTTTCTTTCCCTTGAACCTGATGCACGTTCCTTCTGCTTCTGTACGTCTTGTTGAGTCAGCGCGACGTTTTTCGCTTCAACTTGGTTTTTCTTAGCTTCCCTAGCTTCACGCTTGGCCTTAGCCTTCGCCCTCTTAGCTACTTCCTCGGGGAAATCAGCGATAGTTTTGAGGGAATCTTTGTGAGCATTTGGAGGCGGTGGTGGTCTGACTTTTTCATCATCGGGGCCAATGCAGTTCTCAGCAATGCAGTCATTCCACGGCGGTGTGAAGGCAAACAGAATCTGGTACTTCTCGCGAACATTTTCATATCGGTACCATTTGCTCGCCCAGTGGTGGCGAATCCTCTGGAGCCAGTTGTTGTGATCTGTTGCCGATTCTCCTTCAGGTGGAGTTCTGTAACTTTCAGGATCAGACATTTCTGCAGTAGTGTTCTTTTCTCTGCCACGACCGCCCTTTTTGGGATTTCCATCAGAGAAGATGGTTAGAGCGTCAGTTACTAATTCATCCTCGGGTTGACTGTGAGCAGAGGGAATTTCTTCAGAATCTCCTTCGGACACCGATTCTTGTCTCTTCTTCGGAGCCTTGGGTGGCTTCGAGGATTTACCTCCTCCAGTCAATCTCATTCGCTCGGACCTTGATGGAAGCTGAGGCAAATATCCTTCAGAATCTGAATGCTCTACAGAACTCTGCGACATGACCAACATGTGAACAGAATAGATGCGAGGGAAAACAGAGGTAGGGTCATAAGCATGCACAGAAGGTATTTTGAACGAATATGATTTTGTAGAAGCCCAACCAGGAACTCATGGTAAAATAGAAAGATATCATTGATAGATTTTACCAGCTAGCCAGAGACAAATCCGGGGCAGGTTGATAGCTATCTAATCTTTCGGATAAATACACATGAACCCTAGATGAGGAAAACCAGTACGAGGAAGATCTACAAACCGTACCAGTCAAACCCTAGTGATTTCTAAAGATCTACTGCAGTAAAATAAATCAAGGAAAACAGCATTGGTAAGAACTGCCCTATGAACTGACAGAGGGAAAGGAACAGTTCCGGATCTAAGCGCCCTAACTTGGCAACTTAGATCAACTACGGCAATGCGGGAGGATGGATTACCGCACGGGCGTGATCAGCTGCGACGAGACTTCACCGGAGTTTCACGACGGAGCACCTCGCCGGAGTTGCTTCGAGCTCGGGCTCGGTTGATGGAGAAATGAGGGTTTGTGCGAATGAGGAAGAAGACGCGACGAGGGGTATTTATAGCTGAAGGGCTGAACCTCTTCTCCGAAATCTACGGCCTATAGTTGCGGGATGCTTCGCATTCGACGGACACGATCACGATCGTGGAGATCGTGGGCACGTGGCAACCGTTTTCTGCGACAAACTCGGGAAGAGAGCGAGATTGCAAAAGATTTGAAGTGCTGATCGCCAAAAGTAGATAAAAGTTCGAAGTAGATTTCTTTCGTGACCAAGGACGTCGGAGAGAGATCTTCTTCGGATCAAATTGCATGCTTACGACGGACAGCATAGATTTAGAAGAGAAAGAATGGAGGGATAAAATGGTCCGAAACAAAGCACTCAGCCAAACCAAAAAAAATACCAATCAAGAAACTATAAGTGAGTTGTTCATCGGACGAAACACAAACACGGCAATTCGAAGATAAACAACATAGAGAGCAAATAACACAAAGAGCTAGCACCAACAATATAGATCTTAGGGCAAAGGATAATCGATAAGAATCCCTGAGATAGAGTTCCTGCAAGATGGGTTAGTTCTTTTTCGCAACCCACACTTGTGTGGGCAGCACAGACCTCATTCGTCTTGACTGAGCAGGAACGTTCTTTCGTAGATTTCCGTAGTTCACCTGTGCATCTCGAGAGTAATCATATGAGTAAGCATTGAAATTGTTCCCAGAGACATGAGCATAATGATACGAGGAGATACGCATGTACTCCTTTTGTCAAAAGTTTGACTGATATCTGTTCGAGGAAGTTGCACTGCCATACTATGAGGGATTACCATTTCCTCGAAGAGAATTTCTCTGCATATTCAGGTTAGTAGTGACAGATAAACTTTCAATTGTGCACTTCTTCACCCAGATTTTCTTCTTGGGTGAACTAGACCTGTAGTTAGTGCCAACATACCGAGCGAAAACCTTACCATTCTGTTGTTTGAAGAATTTGTAGTTTGAGTCATCAGACTCGTCGGAAGCAACAGGAATGGGAGAGTCATATCCAGACAGGAGTGCAGGTTCGAGAGTTTTGCTTTTAGCAAGAACCCAACTCGTACGAGGATATTGCTCGGGAGTCCAGTAAGTTCCATCAACGTTGAGTTTCCTTTCGAAACCCAATCCTTCCTTTCGGGGATTTTTGTGCAGTATTGACTTCTTGAGCACATCACATAGTGTTTGATGTCCTTTGAGGCTCTTTAGCATTCCCGTTTCAAGCAATTTCTTTAGCCTGCAATTTTCATCAGATATAGCAACAAATTCCTCGGGAGAGGGGTTAGGAATATCATTCGAAGTGGTTGCAATATTCTCGATAGCAGCATTGGATATTTTAGCATTTGAATCAGCATTGCTACGTTCTAGGCATTTTGAGCAAAGAGGCACAAAGTTAACAGGAAGGTTGTTAGATTGCTCGGCGAAGAGAGAAGATTTTTCTTTCGCAAGAACGTTATAAGACTCTTTCAGTGACTCGAGTTCTTGATTCCTGCTAAGGAGTTCATCTGATGAACTCTCGTAGTCGACTGCAAGAGAATCATATCGTTTGGAAAGAACATCAATCGTTGAAGAGAAAGCATCATGCTTTTTAGTCAACTCTTGATTTTTCTCCATCTCTTCGACCAGTAATCCTTCGGTTTTCCTGAGATTCATCTCAAGTCTTTCAAGCTCATCATGTTGAGACTTTGCAATCTTAACAAGTTTGGCATAGGCAATGTATTCAGAGGAATATTCAGTCATTGATTTTCGGTGTTCAGCTGATACCTGATCCTTTGAGGTTTTTGCCATGAGACAAAGTGTAGTAGGTTCATCATCACTTGAAGCATTATCATCCGTGTCTGATTCGAGAGACTTCTCTGATGGTCCATAGGCGATGAATGCATTTCCTCTTCCTTGGCTTTTGTAAACTTCTTCGTCTTCTGATTCGTAATCAGATGTTTCATCTTCAGATTCCATATTCATTTCTGCACATACTTTAGTCAGCTGTGATATTTTCTTCATATTAGATTCAATGGTAGCTCTCGTATGTACGTCAGTGACTGGTCTCGACGAAGATGATGCGGCAGATTCATTTCTCTTCGGGAGCTTAGTATGACGATCCACTTGAGTGAATCCAAAGCAGTGAAGATAAATCCATCTGCTGCTAGGTTTTTCATCTTGATCCCAGCAAGGACAGTCTGCAATGTAGTAACCGAGTTGTTTGCACTTGAAGCACTTTATTTCTTTCGGAGGTAATCTTCTCGAAGATTCAGGCAAGTCAACTTTGTCATCATTTGTGAGACACAGATTCTGTCTTCTGAGATCACCAAGTCTTTCTGTAAGCATTTCGAGTTCTTGTGTGATGGAGTGTTCATTCTCGACATCCTCCTCTTGTGAACTTCCATAGTGTGAAAGAATTTCCCATTCGCTTTCTGAAGAAGATTCATGATGCCCATTTTCAAGTTCCATCTTTTCTTCGTGGATAGACAATAACGTCATGACCTCGACATAGTGAAGTTCTTCATAGTCAGGTCTTTGCTTGATTTCAGCCACGATTGGATCAAAGGTTGCATCAAGAGCACTTAGCAACTTATCGACTACATCTCTATCGGTGATATCCGTTACTCCTCGTTGATGAAGTCTTTCAACAATGTTTGTCAACCGATCGGTGAGTTCCATAGCACTTTCCCTACGAAGACTCCTAAAACCAGCATACATGGCACGAAGCATTTATGTGTGTTGATCTGTTCTGGCAATGGATTCTTCATGAACATCCTTGATAGCATTCCAGAGTTGCTTTGCAGAGTCAAGCTTTCGGAACCGAATGAAAATGTCTTTTGAGATACTGTCACAGATGATATCTTTTGCTTGAGCATTCAAACGCATTCTAGCTTTGTCATCGGAAGTGGGAGCATCAGGGTGCTGAACAGTGTATCCATTTTCCACAATCTGCCAAAGTTCAATGTTGATGGCTTGCAGTCTGATTTTCATTCGCTCTTTCCAGTAGACATAATCATTTCCATCGAAGATAGGAAACCTTTCAGAATGCGAGGATCTACCCGCATACGACATACTCAAAACTCCAAGGTTGTTAGACCTTTAATAGACAGAGACAGGGAGAACCTGCTCTGATACCAATTGTTAGGACCGAGAGTATATCGACCAGAGGGGGGGTGAATGGGAGATTAAAAAATTCTTGCGAAGGTTTTGAACCAATCCCAAACACAGCAGCGGAATGATATGGTTCGGTAGAGTAACACTTGAAAGAGCTCGCTATAGAATGATAAATATGTCGAAGTATAAATCAGTTATCATTCCATCTCAAGTTCAACAGATATTAATGCAATATACGAGCAGATCCAGCGGCACGAGGAAAAACAATGTAATGACAATGATGGAAATGTGCAGAGATGGATGACAGGATAAGGGTTCGGTAGAGAAAGTAATTACGCAGGCATTCACATATACGAGAAGAATTGAACTAGCCTGAGACGAAGGACAAACTAGGAACGATGAGAATGAGATAGACAAATATTAAACTATGTTTGATCAGATACAACTATCAACACTGAGCACGAAGGTAAACCACTGAATGAAATGCAGTAATGTAAAGCGAACCAGTGGTGCTCGATGGCGACAGGAGAATTTGGTAGACCAGTTCGCCCTTCTGCCAAAGGACTACGTCTGGTTGGAGGGGTTGTGATTTAACACAGAGGATAAACTCTCCTCGCCCTATTCTCCTTCAACTCGGAGCTGATCAGACTCCAGTTGATTTCACTCGTGGTAGATACTTGTTGGCGATCTCCAAACCTTCACTGAAGATAAACTCTCTTCAGCTCTCTTCGCGAACCACAATGACTCTTGGTTGCTGAAGATCTCGCTCGGTGAAGACAATTACTCTTCGACACTCGAGCCGACACCTATCTGTCTAGAGAGTGGGCAGCTCTCAAGAGTAATAGGTACAAGAACTCTAACTCAGAACTACTGTGATGCTCAACCACTGTCTAAGTTTCGGCTCTTGATTTTTCTCTCGGTGGATCTTAAACTCAAATCACTCGGAGAGGGGTTGCTCAATCAATCGTCTCAGAAATCTTAAGCGGAGCAGCCAACGGGCAACGTTGGAGCGGGGTGGCTATTTATAGCCGCAGCCTTCCCTGATGGGAAATGACCAAATTGGACATGTGGAGCAGCCAATGGCCGAACGACACGAGTCCAACGGTCGGAATTGAGCACAACGGTAACATTACGTGCGGAGCAAGTAATGCTAACTCCTCAGTTCGAAAGATATCTCCTACAGCGAAGAAGAACAACGTCTCTTGCTGGTAGGTAATCATTCGAAGCATAAAGAGATTTCTCTCAGTCTCGCATGGTTTGGGCTAAGCATCACAGCGGATCTAAGCTTCGAGAACCTATACCCCTCTTAATAGTACGGAGGTCCTATGACTCAAATGAACGAAAGAGGAACAACGAAAAGAATGCTACGTCTTCACTTCGTCTTCATCTTTCACCGCTGCAGTCAATTTCTTCGGACAGAATCACCAAACCAATTGCTTCACGTCAGCAATGAAATTTTCGAGGGGTCATCTCCTTCATTTCATTCTTCTCAACTACAAGTCTTCACAGGATGTAGCTCGTACTTCTCTGCAACATAGATATTCTTCGGTGAAGTTCTTCGAACTGTACACCGGAGACAGCATTCTCTTCGGTACTTTATGGACTATTTCTCTCTGTGTGCACTAGCAAACAAATCAGTCCATGCCTGTTTCTGTCAACAATCTCCAAAACATACGAGGGCAAGTATTGCACCAACACCAACAATAACGAAACCTCAAAGGGAAAAGATTTGATTCATCACAACAAGGATAGAGAGGGAAGAAACACCATATGATCCAACTATATTAACAAAGCTCGCGATACATCAAGATCGTGCCAAACCAAGAACACGAGAGAGAGAGATCAAACACATAGCTACTGGTACAAACCCTCAGCCCCGAGGGTGAACTACTCCCTCCTCGTCATGGAGACCGCCGGGATGATGAAGATGGCCTCCGGTGATGATTCCCCCCTCCGGCAGGGTGCCGGAAAAGGGCTGTAGATTATATCATGGAGGTACAGAGGCTTGCGGCGGCGTAAAAACTCATTTAGGTTAACTTTCGGGGGTTTTTGAATATATATATATGATTTTTCAGCGCTGGAATCACGCAAAGAGGTGCCACAGGGGGGCCAGGAGGCACCAGGGCGCACCTGGGGGGGCAGGCGCGCCCAGGTGGCTCGTGGGACCCTTGTGGCTCTTCTACTGCTCCTCCTAAGCTTTTTGGGTCTGTTTCCTTCCAGAAAAAATCGTCAAAAAGTTTCGCTGCATTTGGACTTCATTTGATATGGATTTTCTGGAAAACCAAAAATAAGCAGAAAACAGCAACTGGCACTCGGCACTAGGTAAATATGTTAGTCCATAAAAATCATATAAAAGCCATATAAAAGTGCACCAAAATCATACAAAACTATAATAAACATGGCAGGAATACTTCATAAATTATAGATACGTTGGAGACGTATCAGCCTACTCAGATCACATATCCTAACCCATTAGTGTGTTGGGAGCTCGCGGTGACGATTAGTGCTCCACGATCTGTGGTCTCGTCGCCCCGTCTCGAGGACTTGCGGCAAGGGCCAGGCCCAATTCCTCTCCTCCCTCTCCTGAGGCAATCTGCCTGCCCGGCCGTGCCTCGTAATTATTCCGCGGGTACCCTCATGGTCAACCCGACTTCACATTTCTCGCGGGTACCCCTCGGGGCCGACCCGACTTTAATCAGGAACTGAAATAAATACATGGTATCTGTGTGTTCATAACATCAAGGAGGAATCCGAGGAATCACCCTCGTTGGATTCCCACTCGATATTTCTATCAAGGTGAACCCGGAGGAATCACCCTTGATGGATTCACACTTGAGGGGTTGCACGACAGAAGCTTCATCGGAGGTGGTGAAAGAGGAATCACCCTCGGTAACCCACAACCGACTAGCTATACTACAGAGGCAACATCAGGAGTGTGGTAAGAGGTATCACCCTCGACACTCGATGGTAGCTCTGCAGAGTCGTATAACTTAGGGGGTGTGCGGTGATGTGTCGGTCTCAGCCCCTCGATCACATCGATCGGGCACCAGTAACAAAGCGGGGCAACAGGGACAAGGATGAGGGGCCACAGATGGTTTACTAACCAACCTATACTAAGCATTTAGGATAGCAGGTATGGTATCAACAACAGTTACAAAAACAGGCTACGCATCAGAATAGGTATTTCGGAATAACAATTGTAGCAATTCTAATGCAAGCATAAGGGAGAAAGAATGGGTGATATAGGCATGTTCAAGGGGGTTTGCTTGCCTGGAAGCTCCGTTGAAAAGGTCTGATCGTCAGGGGTGTAGTCGTACTCGGCAGCAGCGTCGGTCTCGGGGTCTACTGGAGAGAAGAGGGGGAGGAAACAAATAAATACAAGGCAAACAAATGCAACACAGATGCATGGCATGGCAATATGCTGTGCTGGTGGTGACCTATCGCAGTGCTACGCGTAAGAGACAGTGCGGGAAAATATCTGGGAATATTTTCCCGGCTATAGGCATCTGTCAGACAAATGAACCGGAGGGGAAGGTTCCATGTTTGCAGTGTTGTAGGCATGTGACAGCTACATGGAGGGCATATTCGGGTTCGTCTCGTTTTTCTAATCAACTTTCATGTAGAAAACTTTTTCATCCGAGCTACGGATTATTTTCTATGATTTTCTGAAGTTTTAAGCAATTTTCTGAAATTCCTGGAATTAATTGAAATTCGAAAATAACAGAAAAAGCTTTATTGCGTCAGCATTGCATCAGGATGACATCAGCAGTCAACCCAGCCGATCCAGGTCAAACCTGACGGCTGGGACCCACATGTCAGTGGCACAGGACTAATCAGTGGTTAATTAAACTTAAACAGAGGTTAATTAGCAGCTGGGACCCCACTGTCGGTGACTAATTAGCTAAACAAATTAGTTTAATTAGGTTAAACAGTGATTTAAACAAGTGGGCCCCGCATGTCAGTGTCAGGTGCTGCCCAGTCAGCAGAGTTGACCAAGTCAACTCGGTCAAATGGGCCCCTGGGGCCCACTGGCAGTGATCCCGGGGTGGCCCCAGGCCGTGCCACGTCGGCGGTGGCCGGCGTTTAGACGCCGGCGACGCCAAAACGGGGCGGCGCGTGCGGGACTGCGGCGGAAATCGGCTACGGGCGGCCATTTGGCGCGCGGCTTGGCGCGTAGGACGAGAGGAGCGAGCCGCTTCATTTGGTGGCGGTGGCGTCGCCGGAGACGGCCTACAGCGACGGCGGCGAGCAGCGGGGGCGGCGGCCGACATCGGGCGATGGCGGTTATGGCGATAGCGAGCACGACAAAGCACGCGGGCGGGCGCGTTAGGCTGTTAGGGAGGCTCTGAGCATGTTACCGTGCTCGGTTGAGCTCGATGGCAAGTGTGCCCACGGCGACGAGCTCGACAGCGGCGACGAGTACGGCCATGGCGGTTACGGCGGCTGATACGTCTCTGTCGTATCTACTTTTCCAAACACTTTTGCTCTTGTTTTGCCCCCTAATTTGCATGATTTGAATGAAACTAACCCGGACTGACGCTGTTTTCAACAGAATTGCTATGGTGTTGTTTTTATGCAGAAATCAAAGTTCTTGGAATTAGATGAAACTTTTTGGAGAATTTTTATGGAATATATAAAAATTATTGGCGCAAGAATCAACATAAGGGGGGCCACCCAGTGCACACAAGGCACCAGGGCGCGCCACGCCCCCCCCGGCGCGCCCTGGTACCTCGTGGGGCCCATGTGGCTCCGTATGACCTAATTCCAACGCTATAAATTCAGTTTCCCGAAGAAAAAAACCAGAGAGAAAGTTTTATTGCGTTTCACGATACGGAGCCGCCGCCACCTCCTGTTCTTCATCGGGAGGCCAGATCTGGAGTCCGTTCAGGGCTCCGGAGAGGGGGATCTTCCGGCATCGTCATCATCAACCATCCTTCATCACCAATTTCATGATGCTCACCGCCGGGAGTGAGTAATTCCTTCGTAGGCTTGCTGGACGGTGATGAGTTGGATGAGATATATCATGTAATCGAGTTAGTTTTGTTAGGGCTTGATCCCTAGTATCCACTATGTTCTGAGATTGATGTTGCTATGACTTTGCTATGCTTAATGCTTGTCACTAGGGCCCGAGTGCCATGATTTCAGATCTAAACCCTTTATGTTTTCACCAATATATTTGTGTTCTTGATACGATCTTGCAAGTTATACGCACCTGCTACGTGTTATGATCCGCATACCCCAAGGTGACAATAATTGGGATTCTTTCCGGTGATTGCCGTAGTTTGAGGAGTTCATGTATTCACTAAGTGTTAATGCTTTGTTCCGGTTCTCTATTAAAAGGAGGCCTTAATATCCCTTAGTTTCCTTATGGACCCCGCTGCCACGGGAGGGTAGGACAAAAGATGTCATGCAAGTTCTTATTGCAAGCACGTATGACTATATACGGAATACATGCCTACATTACATTGATGAATTGGAGCTAGTTCTGTGTCGCCCTAGGTTATGACTGTTACATGATGAATGTTATCCAACATAAGTCACCGATCCAATGCCTACGAGCTTTTCACATATTGTTCTTGCTAAGTTACTATTGTTACTACTGCTGTTACAATTGCTACTACTACTGCTGTTACCGTTACTGCTACTATTACTATCATTGCTACTGCTATCAAGCTATCATACTACTGTGCTACTGATCACTCTGCTGCAGATATTTAGTCTCCAGGTGTGGTTGAATTGACAACTCAACTGCTAATACTTGCGAATATTCTTTGGCTCCCCTTGTGTCGAATCAATAAATTTGGGTTGAATACTCTACCCTCGAAAACTGTTGCGATCCCCTATACTTGTGGGTTATCAAGACCTTTTTCTGGCGCCGTTGCCGGGGAGCATAGCTATATTTGCTAAGTCACTTGGGATTTATATCTGTTGATCACTATGAAGAATCTGAAAGACGCTAAGATCAAGATCGTTCCCTCTAAGACGAGGGGAGGTAAGAAACTGCCATCTAGCTCTGCACTTGATTCACCTTCTGTTTTGAGTAAACTTGCAACACCACCACATGCTATTAATTCTGATGTGTCGCAAGTTATTGATGATACCACTTTTGCTTTGAATGATACTCATGATGATGCTAGTACCATACTTGATAATGCTGTGCCACTTGGTGAATTTCTTGCTGAACAAATTGCTAAAGCTAAAGAAACTGAAAATGCTGAAACTCTTAAAAATTATGATTCACCTATTATGCCTAGCTCTCCTACTAGAGTTGAAACACCTGATGAACAATGTTTTGATAGGGAGACAGCTAGAGCCATCCTTGCTTGTAATGATAGAAATGAAGTTATAAAATTGTTTGCTGATATGAAAGAAAAATCTCTGAGGGAGAGAATGAAATATGATCTGATGTCTACTACACAACTCGTTCTTGTAGACTCGTGTTGGGCCTCCAAGCGCAGAGGTTTGTAGGACAATAGCAATTTTCCCTCAAGTGGATGACCTAAAGTTTATCAATCCGTGAGAGGCGTAGGTTGAAGATGGTATCTCTCAAACAACCCTGCAACCAAATACAAGAAATCTCTTGTGTCCCCAACACACCCAATACAATGGTAAATTGTATAGGTGCACTAGTTCGGCGAAGAGATGGTGATAAAAGTGTAGTATGGATAATAGATATAAGTTTTTGTAATCTGAAAATATAAAAACAGCAAGGTAGCAAGTAACAAAAGTGAGCATAAACGGTATTGCAATGCTTAGAAACAAGGCCTAGGGTTCATACTTTCGTTAGTGCAATCTCTTAACAATGTTAACATAGTTGAATCATATGAAAATCCCTCATGTGCAACAAAGAGTTCACTCCAAAGTCACTTATGGCAAAGAACAAACGAAGAAATTGTTGTAGGGTACGAAACCACCTCAAAGTTATCCTTCCCGATCAATCTTATGAGCCATCCCCATTAATTGTCACGAACAGCCCTAGAGTTCGTACTAGAATAACACCTTAAGATACACATCAACCAAAACCCTAATGTCACCTAGGTACTCCAATGTCACCACGAGTACCCACGGGTTTGATTATACGATATGCATCACACAATCTCAGATTTATCTATTCAAACCAACACAAAGAACTTCAAAGAGTGCCCCAAAGTTTATACCAGAAAGTCAAGACGAAAACGTGTGCCAACCCTTATGCATAGATCCCCAAGGTCACGGAACCCGCAAGTTGATCACCAAAACATACATCAAGTGACTCAAGTGAATATCCCATTGTCACCACAGATATCCATATGCAAGACATACATCAAGTGTTCTCAAATCCTTAAAGACTCAATCCGATAAGAAAACTTCAAAGGGAAAACTCAATTCATCACAAGAAGATAGAGAGGGGAAAACTCCATATGATTCATCTATATCAACAAAGCTCGCGGTACATCAAGATCGTGCCATCTCAAGAACACGAGAGAGAGAGATCAAACACATAGCTACTAGTACATACCCTCAGCCCTGAGGGTGAACTACTCCCTCCTCGTCATGGAGACCGCCGGGATGATGAAGATGGCCTCCGGTGATGCTTCCCCCCTCCGGCAGGGTGGCAGAAAAGGGCTCCAGATGGGATCTCCTTGGTACAGAGGCTTGCGGCGGCGTAAAAACTCATCTAGGTTAACTTTCGGGGGTTTCTGAATATATATGATTTTTTGGTGTTGGAATCACGCGAAGAAGGGCCACAAGGGCCCCACGAGGCACCAGGGCGCGCCTGGGGGGTGGCACGCCCTGGTGGTTCGTGGAGCCCCTGTGGGTCTTCTGGCCTCCTCCCGAAGCTTCTAGTGTCTCTTATGTTCCAGAAAAAATCGTCAAAAAGTTTCGCTGCATTTGGACTTCATTTGATATGGATTTTCTGGAAAACCAAAAAACAAGCAGAAAATAGCAACTGGCACTGGGCACTAGGTCAATATGTTAGTCCATGAAAATCATATAAAAGCCATATAAAAGTGCACCAAAATCATACAAAACTATAATAAACATGGCATGAATACTTCATAAATTATAGATACGTTGGAGACGTATCAGCATCCCCAAGCTTAATTGCTGCTCGTCCTCGAGTAGGTAAATGATAAAAGAAATAATTTATGAAGTGTGAATGCTAGCGTAGTGCATAGGTTTGATCAATAATAATTTCAATCACTTTTCCTAGCATCATAACAGCAACTTTTCCTCATAAAAGTCATCATGGTAAAGTAGCAATTAAAAACAGAAATTTTGATGTTGAATGCTACCTATCATAATCATCATATAATCTTCTTTTGTTGCATGGACATTGGACTTGAATGATTCAAAGCAAGATCATTATTATAACAGCAATATTTATTATCATAAAACTTCTCATGAGCAAGTAACAATTCATCACAATAATGAAGTAGAAGGCATAAACTTTCTTGGAAACTAACAAGCTATTCTAGTCAACAATGCAATTGCAATTCATCATATTTTCAGGAAGGGTCTCATGTAGGAGCTTTTTCTCATGTAGGAGCTTTTTAGCAAGTCCACGTACTCAACCATCATTTAGTCTTCTATGATTGCTAACACTCATGACATATATATGGAGCAAAAGTTTCAGCCAGACACATAGAAAGATAGGGGCTTGTGATTTCGCCTCCCAACTTATTCACCTCAAGGGTGATGTCAACAATAATAACTCATGATCACTCATATCCAACTGGATATATGTGCCTAGATCTTTCCTCACCACATGATGCTTGCAAAAGAGAAAAATAAAAAGGAAGTAGAGGAGAACACTATTGACTCTTGCATAAAAAGTAAATACATAAAAGTAAAGGATAGGCCCTTCGCAGAGGGAAGTAGAGGTTGTCATGCGCTTTTTGTTGTTGGATGCACAAGCCCTTAATGCAAAGGAACGTCACGTTATATTGCCCCTTGTGTGATAGCAACCTTTATTATGCAGTCCGTCGCTTTTATTTCTTTACCATCACAAGTTCGTACAACGCTTATTTCCCTTACAATAAAAGTTTAGACATATTTAGAGGCAATTTTTATTGCTTTTTGCACCGATGACAACTTACTTGAAGGATCTTATTCAATCCATAGGTAGATATGGTGGACACTCATGGGAAGAAACTGGGTTTAAGGGTTTTGGATGCACAGTACAAGTAGTATCTCTACTTGGTGCGGATTTTTGGCTAGAAAAGATATTGGGCAAGCACCACATGTTGGAGGATCTATAACAATATAACTTCTATGTGAATATGAACAAACATAATTCATTACGTTGTCTTCCTTGTCCAACGTCAACACTTTGACATAACATACTTAATGGGGGCTCACAATCATAAAAGATGTCCAAGATAGTATATTTGCATGTGAATCTTCTCTTCCCTTGTTAACTTTTTCATGAATTGCATCATTGACTAAAGCTATGCTTGTTAACCTCCAATAAATTTTACCACTTATACTTTTCTTTATGTAATGTCATTACTTTCCATAAGATTAGCATATGATCTCTTTCATTATTTCATTGCAAGGAATCACACTTATCATATCCAATGATCTATATAAAAGTTTTTATTATATCCCTCTCGAATATTCATCATCTTGGGACCAAATTCATATCTTGTGCAAATTACCATTACTATTATTAACTCTCAAAAATATATAAGTGAAGCATGAGAATTAATGACAAACTACTCCAAAATATATAAGCGAAGATCAATGAGTAGTGAAACAATTAGGTAGCTATGTGAGGACTCTCTCTCATTTAAAAAGTTTCAGATCTTGATATTTTATTTAAACAGCAAGCAAAACAAAGACACAACCAAGTATAACACACATCATGTGAAGAAGCAAAAACTTGGGTTCAATCGAGACTAACCGATAGTTGATGAAGAAAAGTGATGGGATGCCTACCGGGGCATCCCCAAGCTTGAATGCTTGATACTTCTTGGAATATTAACTTGGGGAGCCTTGGGCATCCCCAAGCTTGAACTCTTGTGTCTCGTTAATTCTTCTCATATAATAGTTTCCCTAAGTTTCAAAAACTTCATCCACACAAAACTTGACAAGAACTTGTGAGATATGTTAGTATAAATCCACTCAAAACCTCGACATTCTCTACTGTAGCAAATCACTAAAATTATAATTAAACATTGAATACTAAATGCCTCTGCATATTTAATACTCCTATCCTCAAATAGAATCATTAAACAAGCAAACATATGCAAACAATGCAAACATAACAGCAATCTGCCTAAACAGGACAGTCTGTAAAGGATAATTAAGAATCCATACTTAGATAACTCAAAAAATTCTGAAAATTTACCACACTGGAAATAATTTATCAAAGTTGACTGTGTAAAAATTTCAAGATTTTATCACATTCTGACATTTCTGGGCAATTTAACCAATAGCAGCAAACTTTCTGTTTTGAAACAGCAACTCATGAACTTGCAAAATAAGCATGGTAAAGGCTATACTTGACATTTTTATTGAAATAAAAGATACAAAACTTGATTATTGATAACATCAAGCAAATATAAACAGAATAAAATGACGCTCCAAGGAAAACTCATATTATGTGACGAATAAAAATATAGCTCCGAGTGAGGTTACCGATAGTGTTGAAGACGAAAGAGGGGATGCCTTCCGGGTCATCCCCAAGCTTAGTTGCTTGGGTCTTCCTTGAATATTACCTTGGGGTGCCTTGGGCATCCCCAATCTTAGGGTCTTGCCACTCCTTATTCTCCTCATATCGATATCTCACCCAAAACTTGAAAACTTCAATCACACAAAACTTAACGGAACTTCGTGAGAACGGTTAGTATGATAAAGAATAAACCATCACTTAGGTACTGTCCAAGACAAGATTCACAATTGTTCCCATATAATTCCTACTATATTCTATCATTTCCACAATTTATATCTCATAATATAAGCTATGGAAACATTAAAACAAGCAAACTATGCATTGAAAACAGAATCTGTCAAAAACAGAACAGTCTGTAACAATATGAGAAACTACCATACTTCTGGAACTCTAAAAATTCTAAAAAATTAGGAAAACGTCAACAATTTTCATATAAATACTGTGTAAAAATTTCAGAATTTTTTGACGCTCCAGTAAAATCTGGGAAATTAAACACTGGAGGCAAAAGTTTCTGTTTTTGCACAGAATTGAATCAACAAGTATCCACACTATCCCAAAGGCTTTACTTGGCACATTATTGAAAGAAAACATATAAAACATGATTACTACAGTAGCTTAATCATGTGAACACACTAAAACAGAAAGGATGCATATTGGGTTGCCTCCCAACAAGCGCTTTCCTTTAAAGCCTTTTAGCTAGGCATGATAATTTTGAATGATGCTCACATAGAAGCAAAGAATTGAAACGTAAAGGGAGCATCATGAGAAATATATCAAACACATTTAAGCCTAAACCACTTCCTATGCATAGGGATTTTGTGAGCAAATAGTTTATGGGAGCAAGAATCAACTAGCATAGGAAGGCAAAACAAGCATAACTTCAAAACTTTCAACACATAGAGAGGAAACTTGATATTATTGCAACACCTACAAGCATATGATCCTCTATCATAATAATTTTCAGTAGCATCATGGAGAAATTAAACAATATATCCATCACATAAAGCATTCTTGTCATGATACGTAAGCATAGAATTTTTATTACTCTCCACACAAGCAATTTTCCTCTCGTTCATAATAGTGGGAGCAAACTCAACAAAATAACTATCATGAGATACTTGATTGGCATAATCCAATTGAAAATTAAAATCATGATGACAAGTTTCATAGTTATCATTATTCTTTATAACATACATGTCATCACAATAATCATCATAGATAGCAACTTCGTTATCATAATCAATTGAAACATCTTTCAAAATAGTGGAATCATCATTAAATAAAGTTGTGACCTCTCCAAATCCACTTTCATCATTGTAATCATCATAAATAGGAGGAATGCAATCATCATAATAAATTTCTCATCAAAACTTGGGGGACTAAAAATATCATCTTCATCAAACATAGCATCCCCAAGCTTATGGCTTTGCATCTCGTTAGCATCATGGATATTCAAAGAATTCATACTAGCAACATTGCAATCATGCTCATCATTCAAATATTTTATGCCAAACAATTTATTGAATTCTTCTTCTATCAATTGAGCAAAATTTTCCGATCCATCATTTTCAAGAAAGACATGATAAAGACGAATAATATGAGGCAACGTCACTTCCATTTTTTTTGTAGTTTTCTTTTATAAACCAAACTAGTGATAAAACAAGAAACTAAAAGATTCGATTGCAAGATCTAAAGATATACCTTCAAGCACTCACCTCCCCGGCAACGGCGCCAGAAAAGAGCTTGATGTCTACTACACAACTTGTTCTTGTAGACTCGTGTTGGGCCTCCAAGCGCAGAGGTTTGTAGGACAGTAGCAATTTTCCCTCAAGTGGATGACCGAAGGTTTATCAATCCGTGGGAGGCGTAGGTTGAAGATGGTATCTCTCAAACAACCCTGCAACCAAATACAAGAAATCTCTTGTGTCCCAACACACCCAATACAATGGTAAATTGTATAGGTGCACTAGTTCGGTGAAGAGATGGTGATAAAAGTGTAGTATGGATAGTAGATATAAGTTTTTGTAATCTGAAAATATAAAAACAGCAAGGTAGCAAGTAACAAAAGTGAGCATAAACGGTATTGCAATGCTTAGAAACAAGGCCTAGGGTTCATACTTTCGTTAGTGCAATCTCTTAACAATGTTAACATAGTTGAATCATATGAAAATCCCTCATGTGCAACAAAGAGTTCACTCCAAAGTCACTTATGGTGAAGAACAAATGAAGAAATTGTTGTAGGGTACGAAACCACCTCAAAGTTATCCTTCCTGATCAATCTTAAGAGCCATCCCCATTAATTGTGATGAACAGCCCTAGAGTTCGTACTAGAATAACACCTTAAGATACACATCAACGAAAACCCTACTGTCACCTAGGTACTCCAATGTCACCACGAGTACCCACGGGTTTGATTATACGATATGCATCACACAATCTCAGATTCATCTATTCAAACCAACACAAAGAACTTCAAAGAGTGCCCCAAAGTTTCTACTAGAAAGTCAAGACGAAAACGTGTGCCAACCCTTATGCATAGATCCCCAAGGTCACGGAACCCGCAAGTTGATCACCAAAACATACATCAAGTGACTCAAGTGAATATCCAATTGTCACCATAGATATCCATATGCAAGACATACAACAAGTGTTCTCGAATCCTTAAAGACTCAATCCGATAAGAAAACTTCAAAGGGAAAACTCAATTCATCACAAGAAGATAGAGAGGGGAAAACTCCATATATATGATTCATCTATATCAACAAAGCTCGCGGTACATCAAGATCGTGCCATCTCAAGAACACGAGAGAGAGAGATCAAACACATAGCTACTAGTACATATCCTCAGCCCCGAGGGTGAACTACTCCCTCCTCGTCATGGAGACCGCCGGGATGATGAAGATGGCCTCCGGTGATGCTTCCCCCCTCCAGCAGGGTGCCAGAAAAGGGCTCCAGATGGGATCTCCTTGGTACAGAGGCTTGTAGCGGCGTAAAAACTCATCTAGGTTAACTTTCGGGGGTTTCTGAATATATATGATTTTTTGGCGTTGGAATCACGCGAAAAGGGCCACGGGGGGCCCACGAGGCACCAGGGCGCGCCTGGGGGGTTGGCGCGCCCTGGTGGCTCGTGGAGCCCCTGTGGGTCTTCTGGCCTCCTCCTGAAGCTTCTAGTGTCTTATGTTCCAGAAAAAATCCTCAAAAAGTTTCGCTGCATTTAGACTTCATTTGATATGGATTTTCTGGAAAACCAAAAACAAGCAGAAAACAGCAACTAGCACTGGGCACTAGGTCAATATGTTAGTCCATGAAAATCATATAAAAGCCATATAAAAGTGCACCGAAATCATACAAAACTATAATAAACATGGCATGAATACTTCATAAATTATAGATACGTTGGAGACGTATCATGATCCTAAGTTTGCAACCTCTCACATATTTGTTACTGATAAGGATTACGAATTCTCTGTTGATCCTGAGTTGATTAAGTTGGTAGAATCTGATCCTTTCCCTGGATATGAAACTGAAACCGTTGTGGCACATCTCACTAAATTAAATGATATAGCCACCCTATTTGCTCATGAGGAAAAAATTCGCCACTACTATATCCTTAAGTTATTTCCTTTCTCATTAAAGGGTGATGCTAAAGAATGGTATAATACTCTTGCTCCTGGATGTGTGCGTAGTCCCCAGGATATGATTTATTACTTCTCTGAAAAATATTTCCCTGCTCATAAAAAACAAGCTGCTTTACAGGAAATAGTTAACTTTGTGCAAATTAAAGAAGAGAGTCTCCCTCAAGCTTGGGGGAGGCTTCTCCAATTACTTAATGCTTTACCTAATCATCCTCTTGAGAAGAATGAAATACTTGATATCTTCTATAATGGACTAATCGATGCTTCTAGGGACTACCTAGATAGTTGTGCGAGTTGTGTTTTCAGGGAACGGACTATTGAACAAGCTGAGGAATTATTGAATAATATATTGAAGAATGATAATGATTGGACACTTCCAGAACCACCGCCTAAACCCACTCCGAAGAAGAGGGGTATCTTATATCTCAGTCCTGAAGATATGCAAGAAGCAAAGAAATGCCAGAAAGAAAAAGGTATTAAAGCTGAGGATGTTAAGAATTTACCACCTATTGAAGAAATACATGGTCTTGACAAACCGACACAGGTAGCAGAGGTAAATTCTCTTATAAAGTTTGATGAAAGTGATATTCCTTATAACAAACCTCCTAGTCAATGCTTGTATGAATTTGACAATTATATTATTAAGCAAGATCATTTCAATGCAAATGTTATGAAACAATTGAAACGAAATGCCTATATGATTGATCGCTTGACTGACTTGTTATTTAGAATTGCTAATGATGTTAAGGGTGTGAGTAAACATGCATCTATGGTTCAAACTCAATTAGAACAAGTTTCTAAATCTCAAAGTGAATTGCTCAATGAAATGAATAACAATATGAATGATCATGCTGTCAGAGTAATGACTAGAGGAGGTAGAATGACTCAGGAGCCAGTTTATCCTGAGGGTCACCCTAAAAGAATTGAACAAGACTCTCAAAGAATTAATGTTGATGCACCTAGTCCATCTAAAAAGAAAAAGAAAAAGAAAAATGATAGGACTTTGCATACTTCTAGTCAACCTGAGGTAGAAAAACCTTTGGAGGATAGTAATGATGTTTCTATTTCTGATGCTGAAACACAATCTGGTAATGAACATTCACCTGATGATAATAATAATGATGATGCTCATGTGGATACCCAACCAGATAATGATAAAGTACCTGATAATGATGTTGAAATAGAACCTGATGCTGATCTTGATAACCCACCTTCTAAAAATAAACGCTATGATAAAAGAGATTTCGTAGCTAGAAAACATGGTAAGGAAAGAGAACCATGGGTCCAAAAACCCATGCCCTTTCCTCCTAAACCATCTAAGAAAAAGGATGAGAAAGAATTTGAATGTTTGCTGAAATGCTTAGGCCAGTCTTTTTGCGTACTCGTTTGACTGATATTTTAAAGATGGCCCCTTATGCTAAATATATGAAAGACATTGTCACAAATAAAAGGAAGATACCTGAAGCTGAAATTTCTACCATGCCTGCAAATTATTCTTTTAAGGATGGAGTACCTAAGAAACTAGGAGATCCGGGAATACCAACTATACCATGCTCCATTAAACGAAATTATGTTAAAACTGCTTTGTGTGATTTAGGAGCCGGTGTTAGTGTTATGCCTTTCTCTTTATATAAAAGACTTGATTTGAATAAACTCACTCCCACAGAAATATCATTGCAAATGGCTGACAAATCAACTGCCATTCCTATCGGCGTTTGTGAGGATGTGCCCGTTGTCGTTGCAAATGTTACTATTCTAACAGACTTTGTTATACTTGATATGCCAGAGGATGACAACATGTCGATTATCCTTGGTAGACCCTTTCTGAATACTGCAGGGGCTGTTATTGATTGCAACAAAAGCAAGGTCACTTTTCATATCAATGGTAATGAACATACGGTGCACTTTCCGAAGAAATAATTTCAAGTAAATGGTATTCATATTATTGAAAAGACTCCGACAATTCCTATTGGAAGTTTTCAAATCCCTCTTCCTACTGTTAAAAGGAAATATGAAACTCTTATTATTGGGGAGATGCATATCCCCGTTGAGGTAACCTAGTGTTATACGAAAATTCTTCGGTTTCATGTCACTCGGAAATGGTTTGTTAATAAGACCTGATCAACCTTATTAATGGATTCTTTTTGAGAGGCAAGTGGTCGATGAATTTAGTAAGCACAACCTTCTGTACCCACCTTTTTTTTCTGTTATTCTTAGTTAAATAAAATAAAATGCCATGATTACCCTGTTTTCTGAATTATCCGTGCAATAAAAAAGTGCCCAAAAATGAAAGTGCTCAGAATGCAATAAAATTTTGATATGAATTTTTATTTAATATTTAAGAATTTTTGGCACAAAAATCATACCAGGGGGTTCCCCAGGTGCCCATGAGGCACCAGGGCGTGCCACCCCCCCAGCGCGCCGAGGTACCTCGTGGGCCCCACAGGGACCCCCTCACTTATCTCTTCAGCTCACTTCGTCTCTTACCTCTAGCAAAAATTCCTGGTAGCTCTCTCTCTCTCTCTCTCGTGTTCTTGCTCACAAACCTGAAATTTTTGATCTCTTTGCTCGGAGCTCCGTTTCCGAAACTGTTGTGGGAGATTGCTCCTTGGTATGTGACTCCTCCATTGCTCCAATTAGTTTTTGCTTTAGTGGTTTATATTTTGCATAATTAGCTGCTCTTGGTGCTACAGAAAATGAGCTTGTATGTTGAATTCTTTGAGTTCCAAGCAGTTTGAATGCTTGATATAGCCTCTAGACATCCACATGAGTAGTTGCTATCAATCTTGTGAAGTTTTATTGATATCATTTTGTGACCCAAAATTTTCAGAAATTTGTTCTTAGGAGAATGAACATCTTCCGGAGGAGTCCTCGAAGCGGAACGCCAATGGAGTCCTTGGGGAGTCCTCGGATAGTGACCTCAACATTCCGCGTAGGACGGAGGTCCGGCCGTGCGAATGGCCGCACAATGCCTTCATGAACGAAGCCGGATTATACCAAGAGTTCGCGCAATTCATTGCAAATGCCGGACTGACTGACTTCCTCGCAGATGAGTGTGACCAGCACCACATCCTTACAAATTCCTTTGTGCAAAACTTTCATTTTCTGAGTAGGCTCGAACCCCCTGAGGTGCGCTTTGATTTATATGCTGAACATTATCAGATACCTCTAGCTGAATTTTGTGAGATATGTTTGATTCCCTTTGATGGGGAAATCAGAGAGCCTCGACCGAAGGAGTTTGAGGCTTTCCGCCGCACTTTGACTGTGGGAGAGGAAAGGGGCGTGTCGAAGGCCCGAGCCACTAGCTTGCAGTTTCCCTCTGTTCATTACTTCGCTTTATTCTTAGGGAAATGCTTGATTGCTAGGGAGCAAGGTAGTGCGCTAGCTGCACCTGACTTTGCCATTTTACGCCGCGCACTGCATAATGATAACACTTATAACCTTGGAGCTATCGTTGCACGCCGCTTGCACACTAATAGGACTAGGGGAATAATTCATGGCGGCATTTATGCTACTCGCTTAGCGAGACGTTTTAATGTTAACATATGCCCTCATGATTGTTTGTTGCCCAGAGTTTACTTAGATTTCCAGTCCACGAGGGACCACCATTTTCTTGATGCTCCTGAGCTTCCTCACCACATTCGTTATAACTTGGTTTTTAGTGAGGATACTTGTGATATTATTCCGTTGCCTGCACCTGCTTTGTTTGATTCTCATGCCAGGAACGGATATACCGTGATGCCACTGGACATCGTTGCTTACCGGAATGCCTTGGCAGCGGCAGAGCAGGAGGCCCAGGATTGGGACGCTCGGGTGCCGCCACCTCAGGAGTTTCACATGGGACCGGATGGCTACTACGGATGGCCGTTGACCAAGCTAGGCCAAAAGCCTAAGCTTGGGGGAGTGTATATTTCTCACCGACATTACATTCATATCCACACATTTCATTCCAGTTGTCGGTGTTCATACTTTTTCATTGTATAATCCATGTTAGTTTTATTTTCTTGCTTTCTTCTTGTGTGTTTGAAAAACTTTGGGAAAATACAAAAATATTTCTCGTTTCTTTTTGGTTTTTCTTTTTAGCTTAGTTTGCAGTAGTATTAAAAGAAAACCCAAAAAGATTTCCCATTTCTTCTTTTGCTTGGTGGGAGCTCTCCCGTGTAAATAGTTTTCTTTTCTCGTTTTTCGTCTTCTTCTTTTCACTTTCTTCAGAAAACTAAAAACTCCAAAAACATTTCAGTGTGTTTCTCTGAAATTCTTTTCTTTTGTTGAGTCATTGTAAGGAGAAGACCACGATGAAAATAATGAGTGGCTCTCATATGCATTATTGTTGATCTAACAAAGAGCCCATTTTACCTTGTCTTCTCCTTCGAATAAAATGCTTGCAGATTCCATCTTAGTCCACGGCACACTTGCACTATTTTTATTTTCATATCATTCGGTCGTGCAAGTGAAGGGCAATAATGACGATGATTTGATGAAGTGACTGTGGCAAGGGAATGCGGGTATGAACTCAACTTGTTCTTTGTTTTTGTAAATATGTTTAACGCAGTATCCATGATTCAGCATATTATGATTAAACATGTTTGTGATGACAATTAGAGATTATAGTTGCTCATGCCATGCTTAAGTAGCTAGGAGTGGATAATGATTTATCTTGAGTGTCAACATGCATTAAAATGTTCATGATGTAGTATGATGATATGGTATCCTCCTCTGAATGTTTCAAGTGGCTTGACTTGGCACATGTTCACGCATGTAGTTGATTCAAAACCAACATAGCCTCCACGATATTTATGTTCATGGTGTTTATATCCTACTCATGCTAGTATTCAATGTTGATTATTCATAATGCATGATTATGACCATTTTCGCTCTCTAGCTAGTCGCTTCTCAACCTATTTGCTAGCCTTCGCCTATACTAAGCGGGAATGCTGCTTGTGCATCAAAAACCCTTAAACCAAAGTTATTCCAGATGAGTCCACTATATCTACCTATATGCGGTATTACTCTGCCGTCCTAAGTAAATTTGCATGTGCCACCTCTAACTATTCAAATGAACATCTGTTTTGTGTGCCCGTACCGCTCATGGAGCGACAGGGGGCAGTCAGTATCTTCCATGCTAAGCGGGTTATTCTCATGACGAGTGTTTACTGACTTGTCCTTGCACGAGAGGGGCTGGTAATCGGGATGCCCAGTCCCATTATTAAAAATGCAAAATAATAAAACAAACTCCCCCGGAAAGTTGTTGGTATGGAGGGCACCCGAGGATTCGGCTAGCCATGGCTTGTGATTGTTGGTGGAGGGGGAGTAAACTTTACTTTACCGCTTGGGAACCGCCGCTAATGTGTTTAGCATGGAAGATATTGAAAACTCTCGGTCGTGACGTTGGCAGGAAAGGCATACCTCCCAAAATTTTATTTACCTCTAATTTAAGCTTCGAGCTCTGGCACCTCAACAAATCCATGCTTCCCTCTGCGAAGGGCCTATCTATTTACTTTTAGGTTATTTTACTTTTATTGTTGAGTCATCACCTTCTCAAACAAGCACCAAACCTGAGAGCACTATTGTCATTCTCATGCATTGTGTATAGTTAATGTTGTGTGCATCATGACTGGATCTCTGCTACCATGACTTACAATGTTTAGTCGCTGCTTGAACTTTGGAGGTGCTCTGCATTTATGTTTTGCGGTCTCAGAAAGGGCTAGCGAGATACCATGCTGTCATATTATATCATGATTGTTTTGACAAAGTGTTGGCATTTGAGATATCTTATTGTTGCTCGCTAGTTGATTATGCCATTGATATGAGTGAATATAATTTCTAAGAGTTATCATTTGCATGGTTAGTTATAATCTTTGCTGAAAACTTGGACATTATTTAAGCATATATATAGATACAAGAACAAAAGAGTTTGTAAAAGTTTTTCTTTATCACTTTCAGTTTGTCAACTGAATTGCTTGAGGACAAGCAATGAGTTAAGCTTGGGGGAGTTGATACGTCTCCGTCGTATCTACTTTTCCAAACACTTTTGCTCTTGTTTTGGCCCCTAATTTGCATGATTTGAATGAAACTAACCCGGACTGACGTTGTTTTCAGCAGAATTGCTATGTTGTTGTTTTTGTGCAGAAATCAAAGTTCTTGGAATTGGATGAAACTTTTTGCAGAATTTTTATGGAATATATAAAAATTATTGGCGCAAGAATTAACAGAAGGGGGGCCACCCAGTGCCCACGAGGCACCAGGGCGCGCCACCCCCCCTGGCGCGCCCTGGTACCTCGTGGGGCCCACGTGGCTTCGTCTGACCTAATTCCAACGCTATAAATTCAGTTTCCCGAAGAAAAAAACCAGAGAGAAAGTTTTATTGCGTTTCACGATACGGAGCCGCCGCCACCTCCTGTTCTTCATCGGGAGGCCAGATCTGGAGTCCGTTCAGGGCTCCGGAGAGGGGGATCTTCCGGCATCGTCATCTTCAACCATCCTTCATCACCAATTTCATGATGCTCACCGCCGGGAGTGAGTAATTCCTTCATAGGCTTGCTGGACGGTGATGAGTTGGATGAGATTTATCATGTAATCGAGTTAGTTTTGTTAGGGCTTGATCCCTAGTATCCACTATGTTCTGAGATTGATGTTGCTATGACTTTGCTATGCTTAGTGCTTGTCACTAGGGCCCGAGTGCCATGATTTCAGATCTGAACCCTTTATGTTTTCACCAATGTATTTGTTTTCTTGATCCGATCTTGCAAGTTATACGCACCTTCTACGTGTTATGATCCGCATACCCCAAGGTGACAATAATTGGGATTCTTTCCGGTGATTGCCGTAGTTTGAGGAGTTCATGTATTCACTAAGTGTTAATGCTTTGTTCTGGTTCTCTATTAAAAGGAGGCCTTAATATCCCTTAGTTTCCTTATGGACCCCGCTGCCACGGGAGGGTAGGACAAAAGATGTCATGCAAGTTCTTATCGCAAGCACGTATGACTATATATGGAATACATGCCTACATTACATTGATGAATTGGATCTAGTTCTATGCGCCCTAGGTTATGACTATTATATTATGAATGTTATCCAACATAAGTCACCGATCCAATGCCTACAAGCTTTTCACATATTGTTCTTGCTAAGTTACTATTGTTAGGACTGCTTTTACAATTGCTACTACTACTGCTGTTACCGTTACTGCTACTGTTACTATCATTGCTACTGCTATCAAACTATCATACTACAGTGCTACTGATCACTCTGCTGTAGATATTTAGTCTCCAGGTGTGGTTGAATTGACAACTCAACTGCTAATACTTGCGAATATTCTTTGGCTCCCCTTGTGTCGAATCAATAAATTTGGGTTGAATACTCTACCCTCAAAAACTGTTGCAATCCCCTATACTTGTGGATTATCAGCGGCTACGGCGTGGATAGGAGCGGGGAGTGAGGGGAGAGGAAGAGGAGCTCACTGGGGAGGCGCAAGGGGGGCTAGTGACAGCTTAGGAGCAGCAGGCTCGCCGGAATCGATGACGAACGCCGGCGATCCGAGGAGGAATAAGACGGCGTGGGCAAGGCTACGGCGGCTCCCGGCTTGCGTTCGTGGACGGGACGACGTAGCGGACGACGGCGAAGATGATGGGCATGGTGGTGAGGCGAAGGGTGGACGGTGGCCACGAGAACGACGGCGAGCGGTGACGGATGTGCTCGGTTGCGACGGAGAGCGAGCGAGAGAGGGCGAGAGAGGAGGGAGAGAATGGATGAGGACGGTGACGGGGCCGAGGGCGTCGGCCTTATCCTCTCCCCGACGAGCGGGCGCGTGGCCACGGCCATGTCGACACGGGGAGGAGAGAGGCGGGAGGTGGGAGAGAGAGAGGGTGGTGGGCTGGGCCGGTGCCACTGTGCACTTAGGCCCAGCTCACAGTAGTTGTTTAGGCCGTTTTCCATTTTTCTTTTTGGTTTTTTTTACAGAAAGGTTTTGCAATATTTTGAGCTGCCAAATGGATTTTGTAAAATGTGAAACTTGGCCACATAATTACTCTGCAATGTACTGCACTGCCACAAAAAGTTTGGAAGGCTTTTGAATCCATTTGAATTTTTCATAAATGGAAAGGCATTTAAAATGTTGTTTTAGCACTGTTTTAATTGCCCTAGTCCACATTTAGCTTGATGGTGATGTTGTTTTCCTGAACCAAAATTTGTTTTGGAATATTTGCTAAATGATGAACTATTTTGCAGCAACTTTTGTGCCACTTCAAAATTCACTTGCAATTTGAATTTGAATTCAGAGGTGGAATTTGAAATGAGATATTAATCCAATGTGATCAAGCATTGCAAATCAAGGTGACTTAGCATAATCATGATGGATTACTGTAGCTCATTACACACGGGTGTTACAATTCTCCTCCTCTAAAAGAAATTCTCGTTCTGAGAATTCAGGAGGTAGAAGGGAAAAGATCGGGGTATTCTTCGCGAAGACGATCCTCGCATTCCCAAGTGGCTTCATCTTCAGTATGATTTGACCATTGCACTTTAAGGAACTTGGTTGTCTTCTGACGGGTCCGATGTTCCGCTTGATCGAGAATGCGGATCGGATGCTCTTTATAATATAGGTCATCTTGCAATTTGAGCAATTCATGATCCACTGCTCGGTGCGGATCCTTGAAGCAACGACGAAGTTGCGACACTTGGAAGACGTCGTGGATGTGAGAGAATTGCGGCGGCAACTCCAATTTATATGCCACATGTCCACGTCAGGCGAGAATGCGGAAGGGACCAATGTAGCGAGGAGCTAACTTGCCCTTGATTCCGAAGCGATGAGTGCCCTTCATAGGAGTGACACGTAGATAAGCTTGCTCACCAGGTTGATAGATCGATCCCCAGTGTTTACGATCATAATTGCTCTTCTGACGAGACTGGACCGCCTTGAGATTTTCTCAGACAATACGGACTTGCTCTTCAGCGTGTTGGATAATATCCGGACCAATGAGCGGTCGTTCCTAGTTTCTGACCAATTCAGAGGGGTCCGACACTTACGTCCATATAGTACCTCGAAGGGGGCCATCTTCAAGCTAGCTTGATAGCTGTTGTTGTACGAGAATTTAGCATACGGGAGAGATTCCTCCCACTTCTTGCCAAATGAAATGACACAAGCACGCAGCATATCTTCAAGCACTTGATTAACTCGCTCAACTTGGCCTTGAGACTGGGGGTGATAAGCTGAGCTCCAGGTTATATGACTTCCCATAGCTTCTTGGAAACTTGCCCAGAACTTAGAGGTGAAGAGGCTGTCACGGTCTGAACTGATCTCCTTCGGAATACCGTGGAGTGTTACAATTCTGGAGATATATAACTCTGCTAACTGACTAGCAGTGATCGTCTCCTTGACTGGCAGAAAATGTGCAACTTTGGAGAGTTGATCGATGACGACAAGAATATCATCATGACCCTTTTGTGACCTGGGAAGACCAGTGATAAGATCCATTTGAACTTTGTCCCATTTCCACTCAGGGATTGGAAGCGGTTGCAGAATTCCAGTAGGCTTCTGATGTTCTGCTTTGACGCGATGGCAAATGTCACATTCAGGAACATATCGAGCAATGTCTTGCTTCATTTTAGACCACCAGTACCTTTGACGAAGGTCGCGATACATCTTAGTGCTACCCGGATGAATAGACAGTGGTGTATCATGTGCCTCCTTCATAACTTTGTCGGTCATAAGTTCAAACCGGGGTACTACAATGCGATCTCTGAAATACAAGGTTCCGTCTTCAGCAAGCGAGAAATCTCTGGCCTTTTCAAGGACAAGATCCCTTTTCATCTGATCAACTTCAGCATCCTTTGCTTGCGTAGACATAACAACTTTCTCAAGATTTGGCTGCAGAACAAGGGTATTAAGAGAACCCTGTGGAACGATATGAAGGTTCAACTTGCGAAGTTCCTCATAAAGAAGGGGTTGAGCTCGCTGAACCATGAGATTGTTGCAGTACGACTTACGACTCAAAGCATCGGCCATTACATTAGCTTTGCCAGGGGTATAAGAAATACCGCAGTCATAGTCTGTAATTGTTTCCAACCATCGTTGTTGGCGGAGATTGAGATCTGGCTGAGTAAACAAATACTTCAGACTCTGATGATCCGTGTATATCTCACATCGATTACCGGGGAGGTAATGTCGCCATAACTTCAGTGCATATATAACTGCAGCAAGTTCAAGATCATGCACTGGGTATTTCTCTTCATGAGGACACAATTGTCGCAAGGCATAAGCAATCACTCTGCGCTCTTGCTTCAGGACACAGCCTAATCCTAGACGAGAGGCGTCGCAATAAATGACGAATTCCTTGCGAGAATCCGGAGGAGCAAGCACTGGTGCAGATGTCAGCTTGTCCTTGAGAGTTTGGAAACTTTCCTGACATTTATTTGTCCACTCCAACTTAACGCCTTTGTGAAGCAGATTAGTCAGAGGCTTGGCAATCTTTGAGAAGTTCTCAACAAATCGACGGCAATAGCTTGTGAGTCCAAGAAAACTTCTGACTTGCTTGACATTCTTCGGGGGAGTCCAGTCAAGAATAGCCTGAACTCGTTCTGGGTTGACAGCAATACCATCCTTGGAAATCACATGACCAAGGTAGGTCACTTCAGATAACCAGAATTCACACTTGGAATATTTGGCATATAGCTGATGCTCTCGAAGCTTTTCCAGAACAAGACAAAAATGTTCAGCATGTTCTTCCTTATTCTTGGAGTATACCAGGATATCATCCAGATAAACCACGATGAATTTGTCAAGGTAATCCATGAAGATATAATTCATCAGGCGGGAGAACGATGCTGGAGCATTGGTTAAGCCAAATGACATGACGGTGTACTCGTATGAACCATAGCGAGTAACAAAGGCGGTCTTCGGGATATCCTCTTCACGGACCCGGATCTGGTGGTAACCCAACCTCAAGTCGAGTTTAGAGAATACCGAGGATCCAGCAAGCTGATCATACAGATCGTTGATCCGAGGAAGCGGATACTTATTCTGAATGGTGGCCTGGTTAATAGGTCGGTAATCTTGGACCAACCGGTTCGTACCATCTTTCTTCTTGACAAAGAGAGAAGGTGCTCCCCAGGCAGAGGAACTTGGACGAATGAAACCTTTACGAAGTGACTTGTCGATTTCCTCCTTAAGCTCAAGAAGTTCATGCGGCAGCATCTTATAGGGACGCTTCGCAATAGGAGTGGTGCCTGGTTTTAAGTCGATGACAAACTCGACAGCTCTGACAGTGGGTACTCCTGGAAGTTCTTCTGGAAAGACATCTTGGAAGTCATGAATGACTGGAACATTTTCGATCCCCTCAAGAGGAGAAGCGTTCAACGCATTCAGCGCATAAATTTGAGCCTCAGCATTTTGAACTAGATGAGCATGGTAGTTTACTATCTCATCCGAGGGGTGTAGAAGTTGGACGGCTTTAGTGGCACAATTGATTAAGGCGGTATGAGCCTTCAACCAATCCATTCCCAGAATGAGGTCAACTTTGGAAGACTTCAAAATAATGGGAAAAGCATGGAATTCCAACCCTTCAATTTCAATGGCAACATTGGGGCTGAACATAGAGGTCCGACAATGGCCCGCGGGAGTGTCAACCACTAACGGCTGGTGCAAATTCTCATGTTTAATGCCATGCATGAATGCAAAATATTCTGATATGAAAGAATGCGATGCTCCTGAATCAAATAAAACAGAAGCTGGTACTGAATTAACAAGAAGAGTACCCATCACAGTAGCTGGTTGGTCTTGATCTTCATTCATGTTGACATGATCAGCCTGACCACGACCATAAGAAGGCCTGGCATTGTTGTTGCGGGGCTGGTTGATACCACGACCATTTCCACGGCCAGCAAAGGGAAGTGCCAACTGATTCTGATTCTGACGGCAGTCTTTGGCACGGTGACCTGGACGACCACACGTGAAGCACAGCCCGCCATTGGGACGGGGAGCAGGAGCTCAAATTGGTGCAGCTTGAGGTCTCAGCTGCCTCGGTGGAGGAGGCAGACGAGGCGCAACATAGGATGGCCATGGAGCAGGTGCAGTCGGACGGTACATGCTGTGAGGGATCCAAATACGACGCTTCTGCGAAGACGAGCCCAAAGATGAGCCCGCTTCACGGGTGCGCTTGAGCGCGTCCTTGTGATCCTTCAGACCAGTCTCAACCTGTATGGCCTTGTTCACCAAGGTGGCGAAGTCGGCGAAGTTTTGGACTAGGAGTGCGAGCTTGATATCAGGGTTGAGCCCTTCACGGAATTTCTCCTGTCTGCAGGCATCAGTAGCAATATCCTCTTCAGCATAGCGAGACAATTCAAGGAACTCCCGCTGATAGACCTCCACAGTCTTGCTGCCCTGAGTAAGGTTGCGGAACTCACGCTTCTTCCGGTCCATGACTCCTTGAGGGATATAGCGGGCATGGAAGGCAGCTTGGAACTCCACCCAGGTGATGATTGTTCCAGCAGCTAGGGTATGCCTGTGACTGTCCCACCATTGAGCTGCAGGACCCTTCAGAAAGTAGGATGCGAATGTGACATAGCTGGCAGGGGCCACATTAGCAGACTCCATCTCATATGTGATATCACGGAGCCAGTCATCAGCATCAAGCGGCTGAACTGAG
Source organism: Elymus sibiricus (assembly GCA_039707655.1). NCBI lineage: Eukaryota > Viridiplantae > Streptophyta > Magnoliopsida > Poales > Poaceae > Elymus > Elymus sibiricus. The sequence goes on from CM077672.1 coordinate 462,230,807, forward strand.
TTGTGGAAGATAGTCGGGTTGAGGCGCACAAATTCTTGCAAGGTTATCGAGGCTGGCTGCTGGTTGGCATTTGGACGAGGAAACTGATCCATAAGCCCTTGCATGAATTGACGGTTCAGTTCGAACTGTTGCATCATTCCAGCCATATAGTCGGGCGGTGGGGGATTGTTGGCACCACGGCCACGACCTGTGGGTCTGACCATCCTGCTAAAATCAACAGGGGGTAGTTTAGCAACGAGCATTGCAGTTGTATGGAATCATTCATGAAGTAACACGCACAACAAAGGAAATGCAATAGATACAACATCATAGTCAAACATGACATATAGATCCATACATAAATTTGGTTACAAGCCAGCGGTACAAGTTCGGAAAGGAAAAGCTAGACACACTAGGCGGCACGCAGGCACGCGGTGGAGGGATACAACAACGGGGCATAGCGATAGCTACATCAACGTCGGAGAAAACCACTGAAGCCAGGTAACTACAAGTGACGATGCAGGGTACCCTCGATGCGAGGATCCTGCGCTCCGTGAACACTCTGGTGCAGAACCTGGTCCCAAACTAGAAGAAGAGGACCACGTGGAGGAGTACAACCTCCAACAGCAGGCCACTCAAGACCTGGTGGCAACTCCGTCCTGCGCGGGTAAAGGATGTACTCTAGATGTATCCCTGCACTGACTGCTGGCAGCAACTGTGTCAGAACGTTGTAAAGACAAGCACGAGTGGCGTACAACTCGACAGCAAGAGCTCGGGCAGTGCGATCCAGAGCCTCAGTGTACTGGACCAAAACATGCGGGTCATAACGACGTCGCACGTAAGGGGTATAGACGGCAGGGTAGTATCCACTCTCATCCCCAGCGGGGGCATACGTGATATATCTGAAAGCAGTCTCCTCCAAGCGACTGTGCTCTCCACGGAGACGGGCAATAGTAGTATAGGCAGCATCATGGACGGCCATGTCGACAGTCACTCCAACACCATGAAAGGTGTGCAACTCAGTGATGGAGTTGTTCTGCCGATCAAAGATACGAACCACGGCGTGGTACTGCTCCTGGTTGAACTCACGGTAGTCCTCGTAAACAGTGTACTCGAGGTACCAGCGATATCCCAGCCAGGTCAAGAGGTCGACCAAAATAGCAGGGAACCCAGTCGCATCAACAGCCATAGTGTGGCGTACGAGCTGTCTTGCGGGACGCATCTGAAACAAAGCAGTACAAGATGTCAAATGACAGTGTGAGAAGCATATGATAACTTTGAAAGGAATGATTGCGGATAATCCAGCTCTCCGGGTGAAATGTGATCACGAGAACCTAATGTTAGAGTTAGCAAAATCTTTAACCCAAAAAGAAGAGAGATCAGAGTCCCAGAGTAAGGAAGAGGAATAAAAGATCCTAAACCCATCCATTGGCGACGTGGGCCCGTAAGCCACATAGCCATGTTAGTAAAAACGTTTTTCAAGGACTAGACTCAACTTCGGCCAAGGAGTTGGAAAGGCGGTTCCTACAGGCAGTCAGCTCTGATACCAAGTTGTGACGCCCCCGACTTAATCGTGCACTAATCATACACGCAAATGCACACGATCAAGCCTAAGGACTCACGGGAAGATATCACAACACAACTCTAAACACAAATAAAAGTCATACAAGCTTTATATTACAAGCCAGGGGCCTCGAGGGCTCGAATACATAAGCTCGCGAACAAGCGTTAGCGGAAGCAACACAATATCTGAGTACAGACATCAAGTTAAACAAGTTTGCCTTAAGAAGGCTAAGCAAAACAACGACATATGATCGAAAAGGCACATGCCTCCTACCTGGGAGCCTCCTATCTACTCCTGGTCGTCGGTCTCCACATAGTAGTAGGCTCCACCGAAGGGGTAGTAGTAGTCGTCGGCGGGGGCATCAGGCTCCGGGGCTCCGTCATCTGATCGCAACAATCAGGTATGGGGAAAAAGGGAAGCAAAGCAACCATGAGTACTCATCCAAAGTACTCACAAGACTTACATCAGATCTATTCTATTTATGCATCGATATCAAAGGAGAGGCTGTATCTGTGGACTAGACTGCAGAATTGCCAGAATAGAGGGGAAGGCCTAGCCTATCGAAGACTAGCATCTTGCAGCATTAAAAGAGTATAGATTAGTAACATAACATATAGTAATAAATAATTAGTAGTAATGCCCAGAGATCCTTCCTCGACTCCCTGCGAGAAAGCAATCCCGGAGCTAACATAATAATTAAGCACCTCAAGTATCCAGTTCTAGTTGTAAAAGATCGGGATACTTCCTGAGCGTCCTGTTACCGTGGACACGGCTATTCGAATAGATATACTTCCCTGCAGGGGTGCACCAACTTACCCAACACGCTCGATTAACTCTGGCCGGACACACCTACTCGGTCCATGCCTGGCCTCGGCTGATCGACATGTCGCAGCCCTACCTAGGTCCAACAGAGAGGCCAGCATGCCGGTCAACACCCTAAGCGCTCAGGGGTCTTGGGCCCATCGCCCTTTGCACTCCTGCGCATTGCGAGGACGGCCGGGACCATACCTAGCCCCTGTATACACACGCAGGCTTTCGCAGTCCACCCGGGCGCGTGCCGCTCAACTGCTGATGTCTGAAGAACTTCGGCCGATACATACGACGCCGAGTGCCCATACTATTCCCGCGTGGAGGTTAGTGTGAAAAGGCCAGAGGCCTATGATGTCTACTACACAACTTATTCTTGTAGACTCGTGTTGGGCCTCCAAGCGCAGAGTTTTGTAGGACAGTAGCAATTTTCCCTCAAGTGGATGACCTAAGGTTTATCAATCCGTGGGAGGCGTAGGATGAAGATGGTCTCTCTCAAACAACCCTGCAACCAAATAACAAAGAGTCTCTTGTGTCCCCAACACACCCAATACAATGGTAAATTGTATAGGTGCACTAGTTCGGCGAAGAGATGGTGATACAAGTGTAGTATGGATAGTAGATATAGGTTTTTGTAGTGCGAACAATAAAAAACAGCAAGGTAGCAAGTAACAAAAGTGAGCATAAACGGTATTGCAATGCTTAGAAACAAGGCCTAGGGTTCATACTTTCGCTAGTGCAATCTCTCAACAATGCTAACATAATTGGATCATATAACCATCCCTCAACGTGCGATAAAGAATCACTCCCAAGTTCCTATTAGCGGAGAACATAAGATAGAAATTGTTTGTAGGGTACGAAACCACCTCAAAGTTATCCTTTCCGATCGATCTATTGAGCCATTCCTATAAGTGTCACAAACAGCCCTAGAGTTCGTACTAAAATAACACCATATGATACACATCAACCAACTCTAATGTCACCTAGATACTCCAATGTCACCACAAGTATCCGTGAGTTGATTATATGATATGCATCAAACAACTTCATAATCATAATATTCAATCCACACAAAGAACTCCAAGGAGCACCCCAAAGTTTCTATCGGAGAAAAGATAATGAAAACGTGCATCAACCCCTATGCATAGATTACCCCAATGTCACCACGGGAATCCGCGAGTTGAGTGCCAAAACATATATCAAGTGAATCAATATAATACCCCATTGTCACCACAGGTATTCATATGCAAGACATACATCAAGTGTTCTCAAATCTGAAATATTCAATCCAACAATAACGAAACCTCAAAGGGAAAAGATTCGATTCATCACAACAAGGATAGAGAGGGAAGAAACACCATATGATCCAACTATATTAACAAAGCTCGCGATACATCAAGATCGTGCCAAATCAAGAACACGAGAGAGAGAGAGAGAGATCAAACACATAGCTACTGATACAAAACCTCAGCCCCGAGGGTGAACTACTCCCTCCTCGTCATGGAGACCGCCGGGATGATGAAGATGGCCTTCGGTGATGATTCCCCCCTTCGGCAGGGTGCCGGAAAAGGGCTGTAGATTAGATCGTGGAGGTACAGAGGCTTGCGACGGCGTAAAAACTCATCTAGGTTAACTTTCGGGGGTTTCTGAATATATATGATTTTTCAGCGTTGGAATCACGCAAAGAGGTGCCACAGGGGGCCCATGAGGCACCAGGGCACGCCTGGGGGGGCAGGCGCGCCCAGGTGGCTCGTGGGGCCCCTGTGGCTCTTCTGCTGCTCCTCCGAAGCTTCCTGGGTCTGTTTCCTTCCAGAAAAAAATCATCAAAAAGTTTCGCTGCATTTGGACTTCATTTGATATGGATTTTCTGGAAAACCAAAAACAAGCAGAAAACAGCAACTGCACTGGGCACTAGGTCAATATGTTAGTCCATAAAAATCATATAAAAGCCATATAAAAGTACACCAAAATCATACAAAACTATAATAAACATGGCATGAATACTTCATAAATTATAGATACGTTGGAGACGTATCAGCATTCCCAAGCTTAATTCCTGCTCGTCCTCGAGTAGGTAAATGATAAAAGAAATAATTTATGAAGTGTGGATGCTAGCATAGTGCATAAGTTTGATCAATGATAATTTTAATCACTTTTCCTAGCATCATAACAGCAACTCTTTCTCATAAAACTCATCATGATAAAGTAGCAATCAATTCACATGTTATGGTTCAAACAATGCAATCTCTTGAAACTTAACAACCTATGTTCTTAGTCACCAAACAATTGCAATTCAACTTAATTTCAAACAAGTCTAAGTAAGAGCTCCACATACTCAATTATCATATAGTCTTCTATGATTGCTACTACTCAAAGCATATTTTTAGAACAAATGACATCCATCGAACACAGAGAAAGATAGGGGCTTAGTGTTTCGCCTCCCAACTTATTTATCATAGAGATAATTGTCAACAATAATAATTCATGATCAAATATATTTGACTGGCCATATGTGCCTGGATCTTTCCCCACCACATGATGCTTGCCAACTAGAGAATAATTAAGGTTGAAATGAGAATGAATACTTATTGACTCTTGCATAAAGGTAAATACATAAAAGTAAAAGATAGGCCCTTCATAGAGGGAAGCAGAGGTTGTCATGCGCTTTTTATGTTTGGATGCACAAGCCCTTAATGCAAAGGAACGTCACGTTATATTGCCCCTTGTGATAGCAACCTTTATTATGCAATCCGTCGCTTTTATTTCTTTACCATCACAAGTTCGTACAACGCTTATTTTCCCTTGCAATAAAAGATCATACATATTTTAGGAGCAATTTTTATTGCTTTTTGCACCGATGACAACTTACTTGAAGGATCCTATTCAATCCATAGGTAGGTATGGTGGACACTCATGGCAAGAAACTGGGTTTAATGGTTTTTTAATGCACAAGTAGTATCTCTACTTAGTACGAATTTTTGGCTAGCAAAAGATCCTAAGCAAGCACCACATGTTGGAGGATCCGTAACAATATAACTTCTATGCAAATATACCCAAACATAACTCATTACGTTGTCTTCCTTGTCCAACTTCAACTAATTTGCTCAAGTTCAAAAATAATTAATGGGTATTCACAATCATAAAAGATGTCCAAGATAATATATTTATATGTGAAAGTTCTCTTCCTTATACTAATCATTCATGAATTTCTTGTATGACCAATATTGTTATTGTCAAGCTTCAATAGATTTCACTTTCTAATCCAAATGTGAAACTACTACTAGACATGATACAATCATATGAAGCACATATAATTTCAACTTTATGATATTCAATTCTTTCACAATTTACTCATAGGATATAAGTGAAGCACAAGAGTAAATGACAAACTACTCAAAAAAGATATAAGTGAAGATCAAATGAGTAGCTAAGTAAATAGGTAGCTATGTGAGGACTCTCTATCTCATTTAAAATTTTTAGATCTTATTATTTTATTAAAACAACAAGAAAAACAAAATAAAATGACATTCCAATAACAGCACATATCATGTGAAGAATTAAAAACTTAGGCTAACCGGTAGGTGTTGATGAAGAAAGGTGGGATGCCAACCGGGGCATCCCCAAGCTTAGTTGTTTGAGACTTCTTAGAATGTTAACTTGGGGTGCCTTGGGCATCCCCAAGATTGAGCTCTTGTGTCTCCTTAATTCCCCTCATATCACGGTTTCTTTAAATCTTAAAAACTTCATCCACACAAAACTCAACAAGAACTCATGAGATAAGTTAGTATAAATCCACTCAAAACCTTAACATTCTCTACTGTAACAAATCACAAAAATTATAATTAAACATTGCATACTAAATGCCTCTTCATATTTAATACTCCTATCCTCAAATAGAAACATTAAACACGCAAACATATGCAAACAATGCAACTATAACAGCAATCTGCCAAAACAGAACAGTCTGTAAAAGGGGAATAAGAATCCATACTTCTCTAACTCCAAAAATTATGAAAAATTACCACGTGACAGAGAACTCATGCATTCTTACTGTTTAAAAATTTCAGATTTTTATCATGTTCTGACTATTCAGGAATATTCTGTACATAACAGAAAACTTTCTGTTTTCAAACAGCAACACATGAACTTGCAAACTGAGCATGGTAAAGGCTATAATTGGCATTTTATTGAACTAAAAGACACAAAACATGATTATTTATAGCATCAAGCAAATCTCAAAAAAATAAAATGACGCTCCAAGCAAAACTCATATTATGTGACGAATAAAAATATAGCTCCAAGTGAGGTTACCGATAATGTTGAAGACGAAAGAGGGGATGCCTTCCGGGGCATCCCCAAGCTTAGTTGCTTGGGTATTCCTTGAATATTACCTTGGGGTGCCTTGGGAATCCCCAATCTTAGGGTCCTGCCACTCCTTATTCTCCTCATATCGATATCTCACCCAAAACTTGAAAACTTCAATCACACAAAACTTAACGGAACTTGTGAGATAGGTTAGAATGATAAAAATAAATCATCCACTTAGGTACTGTCAATACAAGATTCATAATTTTTCTCACATAATTCCTACTGTATTCTATCATTTCCACAATTTATATTGCTCAATATATGCTATGGAAACACTAAAACAAGCAAACTATGCACCGAAAACAGAATCTTTCAAAAACAGAACAGGATGGAGTGAGAGATTTAAAAACCATACTAATGTACCTCTAAAAATTCTGAAAAATTAGGAAAACGTAAACAATTTGTCACCCAATACTGTGTAAAAATTTCAGAATTTTTTCACCCTCCGGTACAGAATAGAAATTCCAGCACTGGATGCAAAAGTTTCTGTTTTTGCACAGAATCAAATCAACAAGCATCCACACTATCCCAAAGGCTTTACTTGGCACACTATTGAAAGAAAACATATAAAACATGATTAATTCAGTAGCTTAATAATGTGAACACACAAAAACAGTAGGGGTAAATGTTGGGTTGTCTCCCAACAAGCGCTTTTCTTTAATGCCTTTTAGCTAGGCATGATGATTTCAATGACGCTCACATAAAAGTAAAGAATTGAAACACGAAGAGAGCATCATGAATCATATGACAAGCACATTTAAGCCTAACCCACTTCCTATGCATAGGGATTTTGTGAGCAAACAATTTATGGGATCAAGAATCAACTAGCATAGGAACGCAAAACAAGCATAACTTCAAAACTTTCAACACATAGAGAGGAAACTTGATATTATTGCAACACCTACAAGCATATGATCCTCTCTCATAATAATTTTCAGTAGCATCATGAATTAATTCAACAATATAACTATCACATAAAGCATTCTTTTCATGATCCACAAGAATAGAATTTTTATTACTCTCCACATAAGCAAATTTGTTCTCATTCATAATAGTGGGAGTATCATATGATACTTGAATACTAAAAATTGTTTCCACATTAAAAGAGTAATGTTCAGTAAAAGGGTATTCATAATTATGACAAGTATTATAATAATAATCATCACTCTTTTTCATAACATAAGTATCATCACAATAATCATCATAAGTAGCAATTTTGTTCTCATCATAATCAATTGAAACCTCTTCCAAAGTAGTGGATTCAACATTAAATAAAGTCATGACCTCTCCAAATCCACTTTTATCATTATTAAAATAAGATTGAACACCCTCCAAAATAGTGGGATAATTATTATCTAGAGTTGACACTCTTCCAAACCCACTTTCATAAATATTGCAATCGTCATAATAGGAGGCATGCAATCATCATAACAAATTTGATCATTCAAAGGAGGGGGACTAAAAAGATCATATTCATTAAGCATAGCATCCCCAAGCTTGGGACAAACATTAATTGCAGCAAATAAATTCTCAAACATGTCATTCTCATCAAACATAGCATCCCCAAGCTTGTGGCTTGGCATATCATTAGCATAATCACTATTATCATCAATAGTATGAATAGCACCAATAGTATAATAATTATTATCATATTCCTCCAAGTTGGTGCCATAAAGATTTTCAAGATCATAAGAAGTATCATTATCTTCCCAATCATAATCATCACAACAAGCAATAGGCATAACAAAATCATCATCAAGTGTATCATCGTCCACAATTATTTTTGATTCATTCTCATGAGGTACAACAATAGTAGGAGCAACATTATTTGGGAGAGATATATACCTCTTTACCTCTACTTTTCCTTCTTTTCTTTTTCTTTACCACATTATGTGTGGGTTTATTTAATTCTTCCGAGCTTCTTATTGAAGAGATTGGTTGGATAGGAAGCTCCTCCTCGTTACCTGTTTCATCATGAGAGAAAAAAGGAGGGAAAGGGGGGATCTTTACCCTTCCATTAGTATTTCTTTTATATTCTATTTGTTTTCCTGTTTTTCTATAGTTGGCAATATAAGCATTCTCCTTGCAATTTACCATACAAAACATATAGATTTCCTTTAAATTAGTTTCAATGTCATCCGTGAGAATGAATACTTCAAACCAACTATTTTTATGTGACAATTCCTCACACACCAAAAATAGATAAAGCTCATTATATAGTTTGAGGGCGGTCAAGTCATTACAATATTTAGCCATGATTCGATCATGAAAAAGTATGCATTGAAAATTAAGGTGACCAACTTTATTGCAAAGTTCACAAGTAATAGGATAGAGGGAACATAATTTTGTAGCAAATTCATCTATCACTTTGAGCAAAAAATTGGTTCTATCATGTTTATGCTTCTTACAAAATCTACCATCCCTATAAGGCATGTCTTCACAAACTTTATGCACTCCACAAAAATTGACATGCTTATAAGAAATATTTTTGTCATGACTAGTGCAATCATCATTAGTATTTTGGATATTCATAGAATTCATACTAAAAACATTGCAAACATGCTCATCATTCATGGATTTTATGCCAAACATTTTATTGAATTCTTCTTCTATCAATTGAGCACAATTTTATGATCCATCATTTTCAAGAAAGACATTATAAAGACGAATAATATGAGGCAACCTCAATTCCATTTTTTTTTGTAGTTTTCTTTTATAAACCAAACTAGTGATAAAACAAGAAACTAAAAGATTCAATTGCAAGATCTAAAGATATACCTTCAAGCACACACACCTCCCCGGCAACGGCGCCAGAAAAGAGCTTGATGTCTACTACACAACTTATTCTTGTAGACTCGTGTTGGGCCTCCAAGCGCAGAGTTTTGTAGGACAGTAGCAATTTTCCCTCAAGTGGATGACCTAAGGTTTATCAATCTGTGGGAGGCGTAGGATGAAGATGGTCTCTCTCAAACAACCCTGCAACCAAATAACAAAGAGTCTCTTGTGTCCCCAACACACCCAATACAATGGTATATTGTATAGGTGCACTAGTTCGGCGAAGAGATGGTGATACAAGTGTAGTATGGATAGTAGATATAGGTTTTTGTAGTGCGAACAATAAAAAACAGCAAGGTAGCAAGTAACAAAAGTGAGCATAAACGGTATTGCAATGCTTAGAAACAAGGCCTAGAGTTCATACTTTCGCTAGTGCAATCTCACAACAATGCTAACATAATTGGATCATATAACCATCCCTCAATGTGCGATAAAGAATCCCTCCCAAGTTCCTATTAGCGGAGAACATAAGATAGAAATTGTTTGTAGGGTACGAAACCACCTCAAAGTTATCCTTTCCGATCGATCTATTGAGCCATTCCTATAAGTGCCACAAACAGCCCTAGAGTTCGTACTAAAATAACACCATATGATACACATCAACCAACTCTAATGTCACCTAGATACTCCAATGTCACCACAAGTATCCGTGAGTTGATTATACAATATGCATCAAACAAATTCATAATCATACTATTCAATCCACACAAAGAACTCCAAGGAGCACCCCAAAGCTTCTATCGGAGAAAAGATAATGAAAACATGCATCAACCCCTATGCATAGATTACCCCAATGTCACCACGGGAATCCGCGAGTTGAGTGCCAAAACATATATCAAGTGAATCAATATAATACCCCATTGTCACCACGGGTATTCATATGCAAGACATACATCAAGTGTTCTCAAATCTGAAATATTCAATCCAACAATAACGAAACCTCAAAGGGAAAAGATTTGATTCATCACAACAAGGATAGAGAGGGAAGAAACACCATATGATCCAACTATATTAACAAAGCTCGCGATACATCAATATCGTGCCAAATCAAGAACATGAGAGAGAGAGATCAAACACATAGCTACAGGTACAAACCCTCAGCCCCGAGGGTGAACTACTCCCTCCTCGCCATGGAGACCGCCGGGATAATGAAGATGGCCTCCGGTGATGATTCCCCCCTCCGGCAGGGTGCCGGAAAAGGGCTGTAGATTAGATCGTGGAGGTACAGAGGCTTGCGGCGGCGTAAAAACTCATCTAGTTTAACTTTCGGGGGTTTCTGAATATATATGATTTTTCAGCGTTGGAATCACGCAATGAGGAGCCACAGGGGGCCCACGAGGCACCAGGGCGTGCCTGGGGGGGTAGGCGTGCCCAGGTGGCTCGTGGGGCCCCTGTGGCTCTTCTGCTGCTCCTCCGAAGCTTCCTGGGTCTGTTTCCTTCCAGAAAAAATCGTCAAAAAGTTTCGCTGCATTTGGACTTCATTTGATATGGATTTTCTGGAAAACCAAAAACAAGCAGAAAACAGCAACTAGCACTGGGCACTGGGTCAATATGTTAGTCCATAAAAATCATATAAAAGACATATAAAAGTGCACCAAAATCATACAAACCTATAATAAAAACATGGCATATATACTTCATAAATTATAGATACGTTGGAGACGTATCAGCCTACTCAGATCACATATCCTAACCCATTAGTGTGTTGGGAGCTAGCGGTGACGATCAGTGCTCCACGATCTGTGGTCCCGTCGCCCCGTCTCGAGGACTTGCGGCAAGGGCCAGGCCCAATTCCTCTCCTCCCTCTTCTGAGGCAATCTGCCTGCCCGACCGCGCCTCATAATTATTCCGCGGGTACCCTCATGGTCAACCCGACTTCACATTTCTCGCGGGTACCCCTCGGGGCCGACCCGACTTTAATCAGGAACTGAAATAAATACATGGTATCCGTGTGTTCATAACATCAAGGAGGAATCTGAGGAATCACCCTCGTTGGATTCCCACTCGATATTTCTATCAAGGTGAACCCGGAGGAATCACCCTCGATGGATTCACACTTGAGGGGTTGCACGACAGAAGCTTCATTGGAGGTGGTGAAAGAGGAATCACCCTCGGTAACCCACAACCGACTAGCTATACTACAGAGGCAACATCAGGAGTGTGGTAAGAGGTATCACCCTCGACACTCGATGGTAGCTCTGTAGAGTCGTACAACTTAGGGGGTGTGCGGTGATGTGTCGGTCTCAGCCCATCGATCACATCGATCGGGCACCAGTAACAAAGCGGGGCAACAGGGACAAGGATGAGGGGCCACAAATGGTTTACTAACCAACCTATACTAAGCATTTAGGATAGCAGGTATGGTATCAACAGTAGTTACAAAAACAGGCTATGCATCAGAATAGGTATTTCGGAATAACAATTGTAGCAATTCTAATGCAAGCATAAGGGAGAAAGAATGGGTGATATAGGCATGTTCAAGGGGGTTTGCTTGCCTGGAAGCTCTGCTAAAAAGGTCAGATCGCCAGGGGTGTAGTCGTACTCGGCAGCAGCGTCGGTCTCGGGGTCTACCGGAGAGAAGAGGGGGAGGAAACAAATAAATACAAGGCAAACAAATGCAACACAGATGCATGGCATGGCAATATGCTGTGCTGGTGGTGACCTATCGCAGTGCTACACGTAAGAGACGGTGCAGGAAAATATCTGGGAATATTTTCCCGGCTATAGGCATCTGTCAGACAAATGAACCGAAGGGGAAGGTTCCATGTTTGCAGTGTTGTAGGCATGTGACAGCTACATGGAGGGCACATTCGGGTTCGTCTCATTTTTCTGATCAACTTTCATGTAGAAAACTTTTTCATCCGAGCTACGGATTATTTTCTATGATTTTCCGAAGTTTTAAGCAATTTTTTGAAAATCCTGGAATTAATTGAAATTCAAAAATAACAGAAAAAGCTTTATTGCGTCAGCATTGCATCAGGATGACATCAGCAGTCAACCCAGCCGGTCCAGGTCAAACCTGACGGTTGGGACCCACATGTCAGTGGCACAGGACTAATCGGTGGTTAATTAAACTTAAACAGAGGTTAATTAGCAGGTGGGACCCCACTGTCAGTGACTAATTAGCTAAACAAATTAGTTTAATTAGGTTAAACAGTGATTTAAACGACTGGGGCCCGCATGTCAGTGTCAGGTGCTGCCCAGTCGGCAGAGTTGACCAAGTCAACTCGGTCAAATGGGCCCCTGGGACCCACTGGCAGTGACCCAGGGGTGGCCCTAGGCTGTGCCACGTCGGCGGTGGCCGGCGTTTAGACGCCGGCGACGCCAAAACGCCGCGGCGCGTGTGGGACTGCGGTGGAAATCGGCTACGGGCGGCCGTTTGGCGCGCGGCTTGGCGCGTTGGAACGAGCGGAGCGAGCCGCTTCATTTGGTGGCGGTGGCGTCGCCGGAGACGGCCTACAGCGACGGCGGCGAGCAGCGGGGGCGGCGACCGGAATCGGGCGATGGTGGTCATGGCGATAGCGGGCATGGCAAAGCATGCAGGCAGGCGCATTAGGCTGCTGGGGAGGCGCTGAGCACGTTGTCATGCTCGGTTGAGCTCGACGGCAAGTGTGGCCACGGCGACGAGCTCGACAGCGGCGACGAGTACGGCCATGGTGGTTACGGCGGCTACGGCGCGGATAGGAGCGGGGAGTGAGAGGAGAGGAAGAGGAGCTCACCGGGGAGGCGCAAGGGGGCCCGGTGACAGCTTAGGAGCAGCAGGCTCGCCGGAATCGACGACGAACGCCGGCGATCTGAGGAGGAAGAAGACGGTGTGGGCAAGGCCGCGGCGGCTCCCGACTTGCGTTCGTGCATGGGGACGACGTAGCGGACGACGGCGAAGACGATGGGCACGGTGGCGAGGCGATGGGTGGACGGTGGCCATGAGAACGACGGCGAGCGGCGACGGATGCGCTCGGTTGCGACGGAGAGCGAGCGAGAGAGGAGGGGGAGAATGGATGAGGACGGTGAAGGGGCCGAGGGCGTCGGCCTTATCCTCTCCCCGACGTTGTAGCGTCGCCGTGTCGTCCCCTGGCCGGTGAGCGCGCGCGCGGCCACGGCCATGTCGACATGGGGAGGAGAGAGGCGGGAGGTGGGAGAGAGAGAGGGTGGTGGGTTGGGCCGGTGCCACTGTGCACTTAGGCCCAGCTCACAGTAGGTGTTTAGGCCGTTTTCCATTTTTCTTTTTACAGAAAGGTTTTGCAATACTTTGAGCTGCCAAATGGATTTTGTAAAATGTGAAACTTGGCCACATAATTACTCTGCAATATACTGCACTGCCACAAAAAGTTTGGAAGGCTTTTGAATCCATTTGAATTTTTCATAAATGGAAAGGCATTTAAAATGATGTTTTAGCACTGTTTTAATTGCCCTAGTCCACATTTAGCTTGATGGTGATGTTGTTTTCCTGAACCAAAATTTGTTTTGGAATATTTGCTAAATGATGTCCTATTTTGCAGCAACTTTTGTGCCACTTCAAAATTCACTTGCAATTTGAATTTGAATTCAGAGGTGGAATTTGAAATGAGATATTAATCCAATGTGATCAAGCATTGCAAATCAAGGTGACTTAGCATAATCATGATGGATTACTGTAGCTCATTACACAGGGGTGTTACACGCGGGGGGGGGGGGGGCATCGGGGAAATTGAGCCTCACCCGGCTCCCAAAGTAGCGGAGCATCACGGCGTCCGATTATTGCTATCGTGCATAGCTATGATAACAGATCAATTTCTTTTATAAAAATTCACCAAAGGGCATTCATATATGACACTATGTTGATTAAGGAGAACTTGACACAAACGATCACTTAAAATAAAAATACATTGAAAATATTCCTCACCATCTTCTTACTTCGATTTTCCACCATTCACCAAAATTTAAAACTTGCACTGAACAGAGAGTAAAGAAAAGGGGCACTTGCAAATGCCCTCGTCATTCAATGTTTTGAACACTTCAGTAACCACCTGCCGCTCGCAACAAGATCTAGTAACCGATGAAGGCACATCGAACAGGGAAACACCCCAAGCAGCATAGACTTGCTACCCTTAAGCACCAATCCACACTTGCTACCCTTAAGCACCAATCCACAGGGTTGGAGAAAATGGACCTTACCAAGAACAAAACAAAAGAAGAGATCAAAGCCGTTCCACCAAAAAGCCAGCCAATTGTTTTCTCCTGGTGTGTCAAACCAACTGTTTTTCGTGGTTGACGCACGAACTCTCAAGATTCAAAGAGAACCAACAGATCTCGCAACACCTGCCTGCATATGCCCTTCAGTATCACCAGATCGAACATTGTCGAGGTAGGGAGAGACCTTATTCCAACGTGTCATCGCCACGCAACACCTCATCGATGATGTAAGGAAACCAAAATATAAGGGTTGAGCTACTAGAACTAAGATTAACGCCATGGGCGGGTCCCCGCTCCTATGTCCGTCGACGAGGCCGCTGCACGGGAAAGAGGAAGGAGGAAAAGATGGTGGCATGAAGGAAACACTCGGTGACAGATAGGATGGGGGCACAGCTGTTGTAGTAGATTAATTCTCGACCATTTAACTCACTCTATTTTTTCTCAAAAAAAGAAAAAGAAGCTCCATTGCCCTAGTCTTTGCATCGAATTGCTAACATTAGAATGATCTGGTTTATTGGGTTACTAAATATTAGTTTGATGAAAACCAGAAGGGGATGAAAAACTAGGAAAAATAGATGAAGGGTGGAAGGTCAGACGAATGGATGGAGGAGAGAAAACCATAGTCTAAAAACCGAAGCGGGGCGCCGGTTAGACCGGAAAAAACCAGAACCAACGGCCTTGGCAGTTTTTAAAATATAATTAGACCGTTCCGCAATCGGACCGTAGAAAACCGGTTGAACCGGCTGTTTTTTATACGAACCAGGGTTAAAAACCTAACGCAATTGAACCGGTCAATGATGCTAGCTATGTCGAGTGTGAAAAATCAATTGCATTGAGTGGAATTTGAACTCGGGTCAAGTTGTGACAGATCAAATGAGCTAAACTTGGACCAATCTAATTGTTTTTTTGAGACAATGGACCAATCTATATCTATATTTATATTTATACCTAATAATAAAGGGGCTATTGCTACTTGCGGTACGTCATGAAAATTGCCCTCAAAGTTGCAAAATATTACCCACCAATGACACGTATAAGTGATAAAAAACGTTTCACACAGGGGAATCCCCAGCCTGGGCCGGCCCATTGTCGTGGGAAACGAACACCTATGGGATCAAGGAGATCCCTTACGGTTCGGCAAGGGGAGAGGGTTGCACAAAGAGCAGAACTAACGAACAGCACGCGGGGGATTTACCCAGGTTCGGGCCGCAAGGATGCGTAAAACCCTACTCCTGCTTTGATTGTATTATTGTGGATGTTCTTGGCCAAGTTCTGGGAGCTACAGTAGCAGCTACGCATGCAGAATGGGCTTTCGAAGTGCCCTCCTCCTCCCCTATACGTCTCGGGCCTCCTTTTATATTAGTCAAAGGGGCTACCACAGTGGCGTACAAGATAAGGCATGAGGTGGAAAGTAACTACAGTGTTACTACAGTATTATCATACCTAACCCTGACGGCTTAGGACAAAACTCATTAAATGCACCGTGAGGTGTCCGTCGAGGTGTCCCTTAGCGTCTCGGGCTTGGAAAAGCTTTACAGGGGATGGGCAAAAGCAGCCATCCCATCAGCACCGCTTAAGCATCGCGTGGCCAGCATTACGCCACGTCACCATGAGGACAAGCCCTAAACGACAAGGCTGGCCGCTGCACTGGAGCGATAGCGCTGCACTGTGCAGAGCCTTGCCGGGGCTGAATCCTTGCCGGGCCCGGGGCTTGCCGGGACCGAATCCTTGCCGGGCCCGGGGCTTGCCGGGACTGAATCCTTGCCGGGCCCGGGGCTTGCCGGGACCGAATCCTTGCCGGGCCCGAGGCTTGCCGGGACCGAATCCTTGCCGGCCCGGGGCTTGCCGGGACCGGGTCTTGTCTGGCGCGGGGCCTTGCCGACAAGGGTCTTGCCGGGCCTCCGCAACCCTTTGGTCTTCTGTTTTCTGGTCTGATCGTTGACTTGAATGCCTCCTTGTCGTCTTAGTCTCGTGATTACTCCTAGCTATTCCCCGGCAAGGCTTGCCGCGGTACGGCTACAACTGCCCGTGCACAAGTAAGGGGTACTAAAAAGACCCATACTTTAGTACACCGACAGGAGCCCCCGGGCCTAGGCCATACACGGGTGCCAGGCCTGTTGGGCTAGGCCCAAAACAGTGCACGGGCACGCGTGGCAGGGAATAACTGCTCGTAATCATTATCTCTTTTACCACGCCCCCCCCCCCACTACGCGCATTAATCGCGCGACGTGAGAGACGTGGGCGGAAACTCCGCTGTAAAAGCGGGCGGTAAAGAGCCCGCCTCGCGCCTTCCCCATAAAAAGGGAATCACAGAGGGCACTGCTCATTTACCCCCTCCGCCTTTCCAATCTCAATCTCAGAGCCGTCGCCATCGTCTTCTTCCTCACGCCCAAAGCAGAGCCTTTCTCCCTCCACCCGCCTCCACCGCGCTCTCGACGTCTTCAGCGCCCACTTCCATAGCCACCATGCCGCCCAAGCTGAGCAAGGGCAAGGCGGCGGAAGCGGCCGCCGCGGCGGAGAGAAAGCTGGTGAAGATGCGGAAGGAATGCGCCGTCTTCCCCTCGACGCTTGATGCGGAGACCTTGAAGAAGAGGTACCAGTTCGCATGGGCGTCTGAGACCACGGCGCATCCAGCCACCAAAGTGAGTGTAGCTTCTCGCAAGGCAAAGCCAGGAGACTATCCCTTCTTTGCCGATTACTTCTGGTGCGGCCTCTGTCCCCCGTACTCGGATTTCTTCGTAGATATCATGCTCACCTACGGCTTCCAGCTGTTAGATTTCACGCCGAATGCCGTGACTTGTATGTCCGTCTTCGCGCACCTTTGCGAGAATTTTGTTGGGGTCATCCCGAGCACTGCACTTTTCCGGCACTACTTCTACCCCCGTATCCAAAGGGGCGACGCCCTCTCCGGCAGCATCGCTTGGATCCCGAGGGCGGCAACCAAGGAGACATACCCAGAGGAGCTCTACCGCGATAGATGGGATGAGTGGCGCGGCAAGTGGTGCTGGGTCCGGGAAAAGGAGCCCCAACTGTTCTGCGAGGTGCGGAAGCAGAAGGTGGCCCGCGGCAAGGATTGGGGCGCCGCGGACCCTGATGACAGTAAACTCACCATCGCCACCACCAGGATACTGCACCTCAGGGCTGCCGGGCTGAAGGTGGAGATGATTGCTTCAGATTTCCTTCGCCGGCGCATTGCCCCACTGCAGAACAAGGGGCGCCCTGCCTGGGAGTACATGAACGCTGCCGACGTCATGAGGGTGCGGCCTGGGCTGGATAATGATCTGACAGCCATGGGGCACGCAGCCCTCTGCCAACAGCTCTTCAATTCTGGATCAGTGGGAGACTTGCCGGCGGGCGTCGTCCCACTATGCAACAACTCATCACTGACCTCCATCATCGCCATGATGCCGGCGTTTAATGCCCATAGTATCGACGAGAGGTGGATCGAGCCGTCCGCGGAGCAGGCGCTGGCGTTCTTCGACAACTTGGCGGAGAAGGCCATCCGCGCGGAGAACCTTGTCCGCGCCACCACGGAGGAGGAGCTCGCCTACATCGCCAACAGGGCGGAAGAGGCGAACCTTGCCGAAGAAGCCGGCAGCGCTGAGTCCAGCGAAGGCGAGGACTTGCTGCTGGAAGATCTTGCCGGGCGAGACGAGGCTGCCGGGGAGCCAAGCGGAGCCGCTGCCGGGAGCTCTTCTGCCGGAGGCGCCGCCGAAGAGGAAGAAGAGGAGGAGGAAGAGCCCCCAGCTCTTCAACACAGAAAGAGGCGCGTCCTCCGGAAGAACGCCACTGGCGCTCCAGCCTGCCAACCTCCCTCAAGCAGCGAGGCTTCCGGGAAAGGGGCGGCTGGCGAGGCCGCGCCGCAACCTGCCGCTGCCAAGCGGCCCAGGGCCAATCCTCCTCCTCCTCCGTCAGGAACGGCGGCGAGGGTCGGCTTCGACCTCTCCGCCATCAGCTCCGAGGAAGAAGAAGAAGAAGAGTAAGAGTCCTGCCACAGCCTTGATTCTCGTCCTTCTAGTTTTGCTTGATTAACTTGCTCTGTTTTTGCCTCCTCAGAGATGCGGAGACTCCGGCACAGAGGGTGGCGAAGAGGGCCAAGACCTCAACAAGCATCGAGCCGCCGGCAAGCACCTCGGGCGCGCCGGAAACGGTTCTCGTCAGCTCGGAGTCAAGCCCAGAACGCAACCCTCGATGCAGTCCTCGACGCAGCCCCCGGCGCAGCCCCCAGCGCGAGTCTTCTACTCACTACCCACTGGCGCGTGCCGGGGTGTGCATCTTCTCTGCTGACATCTCCGGGCGTGCAGGAGCGGAGCAACAGCGAGAAGCGACAGCAGGAGCTGCCTCTGCCATGCCACCTCCGTCGACCACACCGCCCAGGGGTGAGTCTTCGGGCAAGCTCTACCGCGACGATGAGGAGGGGCCGGCAAGCGCAAGCTTCGGCAACCCCTTCCTTGACGCAGGTAAAGTTACTTGCCCCAAAGAATTTTTGTCGCTTTGGTTTTTCTTCTTTTTGTCTTCTTGGACTTCCTTCCCAGCTTCATCTTAATCAAGTTCTTGGCTTTCAATCTTATTCTGACAGAGCTCATGGATACTGACGCCGTCATTGAAGAGACCGCCAAGGATGCCGCCACTGAAGCCGGCAAGGTTGCTGCCGAAGAGGCCGCCAAGCATGCCGCCGCCGAGGCTGCCAAAGCTGCTGCCGCCGAGGCTGCTGCCGCTGAGGCCGCCAAGGCCGCTGCCGCCTAGGCCGCCAAGGCCGCTGCCGCTGAGGCCACCAAGGCCGCTGCCGCCAAGGCCGCCGAGGGGGGCGGTGAGGAGACCCGCGGCAATACTGACGGCGCTTCCGCCGCAGGAGCGCCAGGCGCTTCTACTGCCGCAGGGCCCTCGACTGCCGAAGACCAATCCTCGTCGTTCCAGGCCCCTCCCTCAAGCCAATATATCAGGGCCGGCAAGAACGTTGTCAGCATGCCGGGGTCGGCAAACATTGAAGAGCTGGTTGAAGGGGAACATCTTGACGGGGAAATCACCGTCGCTGCCGTCAGTGAGCCCAAGGAGGAGCAACTACTTCAAGCCATGAACGACAATTATCAGAAGCTCCAGACGCTCTATCGCGCCCGGAAGGAGAAACTGGACTCCCGAGCAGCGCTTGTCGAGGCCGCGGAAGGAGACTTCCAACAACGCGTCACGGAGACACAGGCTTGGTATGGCGAGGCCCTCCAAGAGCTGAATATTTATCGGGAGCAGCTGGCGGAAGAGCGGAACATCCTCCTGCTGAAGCAATCAGACATCGAGAAAGCGCAGGAGGAGGCCGCCCAGCAAGCCGCCGCGGCAGAAGCCCTCTTGACGCAGCGCCGCATCAGCCTTGACGCCCAAGAAGAGGACCTTGCCGCCCGCGAGGCGGCGCTTGCCGCCAAGCTTCGCAACAAGGATGAAGAGCTCGAAAGTCTTGTCGCGCGGCGGGTCCAGGAGCTTGAGCAGAAACACTTGAAGACGCTCAGAGCTCTAACTGAAGACCACGCCGGCAAGCTCAAAGAGGCCCTCGACGCTGCCGGAGCTGCGGAGACCGCCAAGAACTTGCTGGAGGAGAAGACGAAGCAGCTGGAGGTCGCTCTCGAGGACCACGGCAAGAAGGTCTCAACACTCGAGGCCGAGAGAGACAAGGCTCTCCACAGCCTGATGGAGACACAGGCCGCCGCATCCGAGAAGATCCAGCAGCTCTCCTCCGCCAAGGAATCCATTGAAGATCTGAAGCTAAAGCTATCCACGCTGGAGGAGTCTCTTGAGGCCGCCCGAGTTCGCTAGAGGACTCTTATCAAAGACCTCCATGACGAACAGGAGCTGCTCCAGAACGCCGCCACCACCCACAACGAGTACACCTCAAGCGTGAAGCTCTGGACTGCCAGGCTGGCGGACGTCGCCGAGAAGCTTGGCGCGGAGCTGGAGACCATGGACTTGCCGGGCTTCGAATACTCAGTCGATGACAACATATCCTCAAGCGCTAGGCTAACCATGTTCTTCGACAAGCTCGTCGACGCCCTCAAGCTACTCCAGGCGAATCAGACAAGCAAGCTGGCCGACGAATCCCGGAAGCTCTGCCAGCTCGTCCTCCGCAAGGTGTTGATGAAGGTGGCGTACAGGAACCCTGGCGTCGACCTCTCCAAAGCCTTGAAGAGCTTGCCGAAGGACGCGGACGTCAAGGCTCTTGAGGAGCTTGTCGCGCCCATCGTCGATCGGGTGAGCCAGGTGAAGAGGGTCGAGGGCGATCGCCGGGATTAACTATAGCCTCCTATCTCTTCCTCATCTTGCCGCCAGCATTCCATGTAAAAGACAATTCGTCTTATGTCAGAAACGCGGCAAGCACTAGATGTAATATAACTTGCTCTCTTTGAATTATGGCATGCTATTCCCTTTGTTCAATTTCTCTCTGTATGGTGTGTACCCTACGCTTTGCTGGGAACTTGCCGGAGCATAACCCCGTCGCGAGCGCTGGATTCGGGTCGTCAGCAGCTTGCGGGTAGTGCTGCTCACGGCAAGAAATCTTAACGCTTTCAGCGCGGCCACCTAGACTGTTGAGCGGACTCGAAACAGAGTAAGGGCGCAGCCGATCACGACAAGATTCCATCGCGTGCAGGTTTTCCATACAAAGCCGAAATCGTCCAAGGGAATACAGCCTTACAAAAATCAAAATCTGCTTAAGGGGTTTAGCAACTTAGCTCTGCTTTTTGTTGCTATTCCTTTTCTTCCGGCAAGGCGCCAACCTTGAACGTCGTCTGGCCTCCATACCACCATTCTCCTACCCCCCCGGCAAACTTGCGCGCGAGGGAATCTTCTATCTCTTGAGAAAAAGAAAGAAGAGAAAATAAAGGTATGGAACCCTGAGGGTTCGTTAGCTCTTACCGGGATCAAGTGCAATACATATCTCAGATAATACATGCATATAGAATGACATGAAATCAACAAGAAATGTAAAGCACACAGATCTCATTAAAATATGCACAGGGATGTGCCTGCTCTGTACAAAGGATTACATGCCAGCGGCAACACTTGTACAGAATGGCGTTGCCGGGATCTTGCCGGAGCGTTACGCTGCCGCGAGCGCTGGATTCGGGTCGTCAGCAGCCTGCTGGCCGTATCGCTGTCACAGCAAGAAACCCGAACAACTGCGCCTTACGGGTAGAACTTGCGAAGGTGCTCGATGTTCCAGGAGTTGCTCACTGGCAAGCCCTCTTCGGTCTCCAGGCGGACAGCGCCAGGCCTGGTGACTCGCACTACCCGGTAAGGGCCTTCCCACTTCGGCGTCAACTTGTTGGAATTCTTGGCCGACTGAACGCGCCGAAGAACAAGGTCGCCTTCCTCAAGACTCCGGGCGTGAACCTTGTGGCTATGGTAGCGGCGCAAAGCTTGCTGGTAGCGAGCGGCTCGCACAGCAGCCCGAAGACGGTTCTCCTCAAGGAGCAGCGCGTCATCTTGCCGCAGCTGCTCTTGCTCAAGCTCATCATAAGCGAGCACTCGAGGTGACCCGTATATGAGTTCCGTGGGGAGAACTGCCTCCGCTCCGTAGATCAGAGCGAAGGGCGTCTGGCCGGTGGCTCGATTTGGCGTCGTCCTGATCGACCAAAGAACCGCCGGCAACTCATCAATCCAGCGTCTTCCATGCTTGTGCAGCTTGTCGAAAGTTCTGGTCCGGAGACCACGCAGCACCTCAGCGTTTGCCCTCTCCGCTTGGCCATTGCTTCTCGGGTGAGCAACAGAGGAAAAACAAATCTTGCCGCCAAGGTCTTGGGCGTACTGCATGAAGGTGCGGCTTGTGAACTGTGTACCGTTGTCAGTGATGATCCTGTTCGGCACACCAAAACGGCACACAATCCCCTTGAAGAACTTCACTGCTGACTGTGCTGTCACCCTCCTCACTGCTTCCACTTCTGGCCACTTCGTGAACTTGTCGATAGCAACGTACAAGTACTCGAAGCCCCCGGCAGCGCGGGGGAAGGGACCCAGTATGTCGAGCCCCCAGACCGAGAAGGGCCAGGAGAGAGGGATCGTTTGGAGAGCTTGAGCTGGCTGATGAAGTTGCTTCGAATGAAACTGACACGCTTCACACTTGGTTACTAGTGCCGTTGCATCCTGGAGGGCAGTAGGCCAGAAGAATCCTTGCCGGAATGCCTTGCCGACAAGGGCTCTTGAGCCTATGTGGGATCCACATACGCCCCCATGAATCTCTGCCAACAGCTCTAGTCCGTCCTCCCGAGGAATGCACTTCAATTTCACACCGTTGGGTCTCTTTCTGTACAGGACGTCGTCGACGAACTGGTACATACTTGACTGACGGGCTACTTTCTCAGCTTCTTCCTGCTCCTCAGGGAGTTCTCCTGTCTGAAGGAAATGGACTATTTGCTGTGCCCATGCCAGAGCCTGTGGCTCGACGACAAGGACTAAAGGCGACTCTTCAGCTGCGGGAGCATTTGCTTCTACGGCAAGAACCTGAGGCTCTTGGCGGAGCAGCTGCTCACCGGCAACTGGTATTCCTCCGGCAGCAAGGGCGCTTGCTTCGGCGGCAAGAACCAGAGGTTCTGCGCGAAGCCGCTGCTCACCGGCAACCGTGTCGTTCCCGGCAAGATCCTTGCCGGGGGCTTCGGGAAGCCCTGCCGGGAAGTACTCGCCGGTACTTAACTTTCTTCTCTTATCAGGCCTTGTCGATGGCGACACGGATGGTTGAGTCAAGCGGAGCACAAAAGTCCCTGGTTCCACAGGTAGCTTGAGTGCGGCACGCTTCGACAGGTCGTCGGCAATGCTGTTCTCTGATCGAGGAACATGCTCTGTCTGAAGACCGTCAAAGCGCTCCTCCAGCTTCCTTACTTCATCGACGTATGCTTCCATCAACGGGCTCTGATAATCTTTGTTGACCTGCCTCACGACGAGCTGGGAGTCACCCCTGACGATGAGCTTCTTGATCCCAAGGTCTGCCGCGATCCTGAGACCGGCAAGCAGTCCTTCATACTCTGCCGTGTTGTTGGTCAATCTCTCCCGGGGAAAATACATCTGGATGACGTACTTGAGGTGCTCTCCGGTGGGTGCGACAAGCAGTACGCCGGCACCGGCGCCTTGCAGCGAAAAGGCTCCATCAAAGTACATGATCCATTCGCGATCTGTTTCCTTGCCGGGAATCGCTGATTCTTGAACTTCGTCGTCTGGCGTTGGGGTCCATTCTGCAATGAATTCTGCCAAGGCCCTGCTCTGGATAGTTGAAGAACTTTCAAACTTGAGACCAAAGCATGACAGCTCCAACGCCCACTCCACGATCCTGCCGGTTGCTTCTGGGTTCCGGAGAATCCATTGTAGCGGAAAGCGAGTGACGACGGTGATCTCATGTGCTTGGAAGTAATGGCGCAGCTTCCTCGAGGCCATGAGAAGGCCGAAGAGCAACTTCTGTATACCAGAATACCTCGACCTAGCCCCCTGCAACAGGGAGCTGACGAAATAGACTGGGCGCTGCACCATCTTCTTCTTCTGCACTGCCTGACTTGACTGCGCGGGTCTTTCCTTGTCAGCACCAGACTTTGCCGGGGCTGGCCCCGGCAAGTCGCTTGGTGGGCCTGCCGTTGCCGCTGCATCCTCCTCTGCTTTTCTCTCTGCCACCAGCGCAGCACTAACCACTTGATTCGTTGCCGCCAGATATAGGAGCAATGGCTCTTGTGGTCTAGGCGCGACTAGTACTGGCGAAGAGGAGAGGTACTTCTTCAAATCCTGCAGCGCTGCCTCCGCTTCTGGAGTCCATTTCATTGGACCTGCCTTCTTCAAAATTTTGAAAAACGGCAGGGCGCGCTCAGCAGACCTTGAGATGAACCTACTCAAAGCAGCGACGCAGCCGGCAAGGCGGCGCACATCCTTAACTCGTCTTGGCGCTTCGATCTGCTCAATTGCCTTGATCTTGTCGGGATTGGCTTCAATTCCACGCTGAGATACAAAGAACCCGAGAAGCTTGCCGGATGGGACGCCAAACACGCACTTCTCGGGATTGAGCTTCAGGTTGATCCTGCGCAGATTTGCAAATGTCTCCTCCAGATCTTGAATGAGCGTTGCCTTGTCCTTGGTTTTGACCACTATGTCATCCATGTAAGCTTCCATATTTCTATGCAGCTGGGCCCCGAAACCAATCTGGACAGCTCTAGCGAAGGTCGAACCAGCACTTTTCAACCCGAAAGGCATACGCAAGAAGCAATATGTGCCACACGGGGTGATAAATGCGGTCTTCTCTTCGTCTTCTTTCGCCATGAAGATCTGGTGATAGCCTGAGTATGCATCAAGAAATGACAGCAAATCGCAGCCGGCAGTGGAATCCACAATCTGGTCGATGCGCGGCAAGGGAAAGGGATCTTTTGGACAGGCTTTATTGATATCTGTAAAGTCAATACATAGCCTCCACTTACCATTCGCCTTGCGCACAACAACTGGGTTGGCCAACCACGTAGGATGGAGGACTCCTCTAACCAGGCTTGCCGCCTCAAGCTTCCTAATCTCTTCCGCAATAAACTCTTGCCGCTCCAAGGCTTGCTTCCGCACCTTCTGCTTGACGGGCCGCGCGTGGGGACAGACAGCTAGGTGGTGCTCAATTACCTCCCTGGGAACACTGGGGATGTCAGATGGTTGCCATGCAAACACATCGACATTCGCCCGCAGGAAGGCAACGAGTGCGCTTTCCTATTTGTCATCAAGGGTGGAGCTTATGGTGAAGGTTCCCCCCGTCCCGTCCTCCTTGGCGGGCACCTTCTTGGTCTCAGGCGGAGCAGCCTTGGATTTCTTGATCTGGCCGGCAGAGCTCTCTAGGGCACCCTCGACGGCAGCGCAGCACTCTGGAGAGGCACGCTTGCCGGAGTTTGTACCAGAGGTCTTGCCGGGCTGCTTCTTCTTGTCGGGATCTTGAGCGGCAGGAGCATGCGCCTTGGCGGCGGACGCTGCAACTGCTTCCCGGTAGAGCTTCTCGGTGCAAATGAGAGCATCTTTCTTGTCGGAGTGGACACTGATGACGCTCATTGGACCGGGCATCTTCAAGACGTTGTAGGCGTAGTGCGAGGCCGCCATGAACTTAGCCAGCGCTGGGCGGCTAAGGATTCCATTGTATGGCAACGGAATCCTGGCGACGTCGAAAACGACCTTCTCCGTCCTGAAGTTCAGCTCGCTGCCGAAAGTTACCGGCAGCGTGATCTTGCCTTTCGGCTGGTTCCTTCCCGGATTGACCCCTTGGAAAGAACCTGTCTCCTCGAGATCTTCGTCGGGAATTTGCAGCCTCTTGATCACATCGGGCGAGATCAGGTTCAGGCCGGCCCCACCTTCAACTAACATTTTCGTCACCTGGAGGTTGCGAATCGTTGGTGAAACCAACAACGGCAAGCACCCGACCGCAGTTGTGCGATCAGGGTGATCCTCGGCGTCAAAAATGATAGGCGTGAGGGACCACTTCAGTGGCTTCCGGGCATCGAGGGATGGCTCTACTGCATTAATCTCACGCGCCCACTGCTTGAGCTGGCGGTGAGAGGAATGCAACGAAGCGCCCCCGTCGACGCACATGGCCTCTGTAGCCTTCTGGAACTCGTGTTCGCTGGACTCGTCGCCCTCTGCATCGTCATCATCATTTCCTTGTTCTTTGGCGCGGCCCCGGGCAGGCTTCTCTTGCTGCTGCCTGGGCTTGCCGCGACGACCTCCTCGACCGCGCTTCCTGCCAGACCCTCCGGCACCATCTTGGGCTCTTTCCTTGTCGCGCCTTTCGTACTCGGCGCGCTGCTTCTCGGCAAGCTCCTCAACTTGCCGGCAGTCTTGGAGATCATGGCCCTTGGTACGGTGGATCTTGCAGTACTGCTTGCCGGATCCTTCTGGCTTGTCGGCAGCCGCCAAGGCCTGACACGCCGCACACCCGGCAACCTCCTTGCCGGGGTCGTCGGTCTTGGACTTCTTGGCGGTGCCGGCGTTGCCCGAACCTTCAACGGCAAGCACGGCCTTGCCCTTGCGCTTCTTGTTCTTCCGCCGCCCCTTTCTTGCCGGGGCAGGAGCGTCTTCGCTATCGGAGTCGACTCCAGCGCCAGCGTTCTCGCCGGGGAGTCTCCTTCCTTCTTCTGCCCGAGAACATTTGTCGGCCAAGGCGTAGAGCTCGGCGACATCTCTGACTTTGTTCATCGCCAACTCCTCCCGCATCTTACGATTGCGCACATTCTGATGAAAGGCGCTGATGACGGCGGCGGGATGAACGTCAGGAATGTTGTGCTGGATGCGGCTGAACCTCTGGATATACTTGCGCAAAGTTTCGCCCTCCTTCTGGGGAATGATGTGCAGATCACTCTCCTGGCCAGGAGCTTGATGGCCGCCGGTGAAGGCGCCAACAAACTGATGGCACAGGTCGACCCAAGAAGAGATGGAATTCTCGGGCAGGTGCATCAACCACGATCTCACGTTGGGCTTCAGTACCAACGGAAAGTAGTTGGCCAGCACCTTATCGTCACGAGCCCCGGCAGCCTGCACCGCGATGGTGTAGATGCTCAAGAACTCAGACGGATGAGTCTTGCCGTCGTACTTCTCCGGTACTTCCGGCTTGAAGGAGCGGGAGCTAGGCCACTGGACTTGCCGCAGCTCACGAGTAAACGCTGGTCAACCCACCTCGTAAGGTAGGCAGCCAGGGTACCCTGGCGCGGGCTCGTCAACAGAGGTCCCAGCGTGCTTGTCGGACTGGCGACGCGCTTCCCTTCTGCGCTCGATGGTGGTTCGAGCGTCCTCCTTCTTCCGTTCCCGAAGAACGTGACGTTGATCACGGCGAACCCGCGGATCAGACGATGCCGTGGAATCATCCTCACGGGCGCTGGTCCGCCGAGTTAACGACCGCTCTTGACGCAGCGGAGGGGAACGCAACGTAGTCGTTCCAGCTCCGGTCTTCTCTCCATCGCCACGCACCAGCCTAGACGACCGCAGCCGCGAGGGTTCACCCTGCTGCGGTACGTCGTTGTTGGCTAGGCCGATGAGGCTCTGGATAGCGGCTCGCCACTCGTCTAGCTTCTCCGCGGCGGGAGGGAAGTCTAGGAGCAGCTGAGCTCGCGCCAACGCCTCTGCTGGCGTAGGCGGCGGCGACAGGTGCGAAGAGCGTGAGGTGCTCAAACTCCTAACAGGGTTAGAAGGAGCACCATCACGACTCTGCACCCGCGCGCGGCTTCCACCAGCTCGCTGGCGCGGATCTTGGCCCTGCGCACCCTGGGAGTGATGCGCAGGGGTCTTCCCATGCGGACGCCCAGAACCACCAACGTCTTGAGGCCGCACGTCACGCGCGTCCTGAGAAGGTCACGGTGCATGCGCCGGCGTATTCGTCCTGGAAGGCGCCGCTCCATCCTTGGAAGTCGCTGCACCACCCGCAGGTTGCGCAACTCCATCCTTGGACCTGTTGCTCGTCCGGCTCGGATCGCCGGAACGCCGTGGAAGCTCGGAGCCTCCACCTCCTCCACCCGCGTCTACCCCGTCGCCTGCGCGCGCAGCATCAGGCACGATGGATGAGGATGGACCAACCTCCGTGAAACCCTTCTTCTTGGGAGCCATGGTGGTGAAGATGATCAAAGATCTGACGCGCTGATCACTAGATCAGGTTCGCACAACCTCGATCCCCCTACCTGGCGCGCCAAAGATGTCGTGGGAAACGAACACCTATGGGATCAAGGAGATCTCTTACGGTTCGGCAAGGGGAGAGGGTTGCACAAAGAGCAGAACTAACGAACAACACGCGGGGGATTTACCCAGGTTCGGGCCGCAAGGATGCGTAAAACCCTACTCCTGCTTTGATTGTATTATTGTGGATGTTCTTGGCCAAGTTCTGGGAGCTACAGTAGCAGCTACGCATGCAGAATGGGCTTTCGAAGTGCCCTCCTCCTCCCCTGTACGTCTCGGGCCTCCTTTTATATTAGTCAAAGGGGCTACCACAGTGGCGTACAAGATAAGGCATGAGGTGGAAAGTAACTACAGTGTTACTACAGTATTATCATACCTAACCCTGACGGCTTAGGACAAAACTCATTAAATGCACCGTGAGGTGTCCGTCGAGGTGTCCCTTAGCGTCTCGGGCTTGGAAAAGCTTTACAGGGGATGGGCAAAAGCAGCCATCCCATCAGCACCGCTTAAGCATCGCGTGGCCAGCATTACGCCACGTCACCATGAGGACAAGCCCTAAACGACAAGGCTGGCCGCTGCACTGGAGCGATAGCACTGCACTGTGCAGAGCCTTGCCGGGGCTGAATCCTTGCCGGGCCCGGGGCTTGCCGGGACCGAATCCTTGCCGGGCCCGGGGCTTGTCGGGACCGAATCCTTGCCGGGCCCGGGGCTTGCCGGGACCGAATCCTTGCCGGGCCCGGGGCTTGCCGGGACCGGGTCTTGTCTGGCGCGGGGCCTTGCCGGCAAGGGTCTTGCCGGGCCTCCGCAACCCTTTGGTCTTCTGTTTTCTGGTCTGATCGTTGACTTGAATGCCTCCTTGTCGTCTTAGTCTCGTGATTACTCCTAGCTATTCCCCGGCAAGGCTTGCCGCGGTACGGCTACAACTGCCCGTGCACAAGTAAGGGGTACTAAAAAGACCCATACTTTAGTACACCGACACCCATGCAGTAGGGACCTCCTATACTGCGCTCTGCACGCTAGGAGAATACGCAGCGCGCCCGTTTGGGCCCGCCCATGTCTGTGCGGCTTGTTTTTTATTTTTTTTATTTTTCTTTTCCGTTTTCTTTTTTTCTACTTTAAATAATTTTGAACATCAAAAAAATTCTGAAAATTCAAAAAATGAGAATTTTCAAATAAAATGTTTCATAAATCATAAAATGTTTGTGGATTCAAAAAATGTTTGTGATTTTTATAAAAAAAATTGCTTATTAAACAAATGTTCAAAATTTTGAAAACAAATGGTCAGGAAATCAAAAAATGTTCATGATATTTTAAAAAGTTCGTGTATTAAAAAATGTTAATGAAATTGAACAAAATTTCGCCAATTCAAAAAATGTACATGAATGCAAATATATCCTAAAAATTTAAAAACTCTTCGTGACTTACAAAATAGTTTATTTATTCATAAAATGTTCGCTGATTCAAAAATTGATCATGCATTTCAAAAA
Source organism: Elymus sibiricus (assembly GCA_039707655.1). Taxonomy (NCBI): domain Eukaryota; kingdom Viridiplantae; phylum Streptophyta; class Magnoliopsida; order Poales; family Poaceae; genus Elymus; species Elymus sibiricus. Next base: position 462,260,654 of record CM077672.1, read on the forward strand.
ATGTTCGTTAAATCAAAAAAATGTTCGTGAATTTCAGAAATTGTTCCACCAATTTCCAAAACAATGTTCGTCCATTCTAGAAATGTTCGCCGATTTAAGAAAAATGTTAAAAAAATGTTCACAATTTTTAAAAAATGTTTGGAAATGTTATAACATGTTTATTAATTCAAAAAATGTTCTTGATTTTAGAAATTGTTCAAAAATTTGTAAAAGTGTTCATGAACTTGAAAAATGTTCATGATTTCAAATATGTTCATGAGTTTCAAAAATTGTTCATAATTTCATGAAATTGAAAGTGATAGTGTATCTCAGTGATGCAACAAAATGTGATCACGGCCATTGGAGATTATCATTTTTTTTCTCCCGTTGCAACACAGGGGTCCTTTTGCTACTAACCACTAAATCTCACCCGAGTTGTTTTACTAAAGAAAGGAAATAATCTTTTTGACCTTCCCTACTACAAAAATATATTATATTTTGCACCTAGGGAACCAATAATTGAACCGGCAAACCAACGGTCCGACCAGTAAAAACCTGAACCGCCAGGCTCACCGGTTCGATTTTTAAACTATGGAGAAAAGTCAGTGAAAAATGAAACCTTACGTTCTTTTTAAGTAGTAGACATAGAAATAGAGAGTAGAGAGATCAGGTGTATAAGTTGCACCGTAGGCACAGATGTACCTGTAGGGGAACGCAGCAGAAAACAAAAAATTTCCGACCTACGCACCAGCCCAGGACCACTATGAAGACTACATACAAGGTTTGATCTTTTCGTTATCGACTTGTAGCGCAGCGGAAGTAGAGTCGATGACGATCGGCGATGCAGATCCCCGCAGATAGGATTTACAACCTCCCAACGGCGAGGATGTTCTCCCTTGTCTGCCCGTCGGACAGCCCTCCGGGAGGCGGTCCGACAGTCCCTCAGACGGTGTCGCGGACAGCCCTCCGGGAGGACCTTCGAAACTCGGACGGTCACTCGGACAGCCCTTCGGGAGGACCCTCGAAACTCGGACGGTCACTCGGACAGCCCTTCGGGAGGCACTCTCGAACTAAGACCGAAACTACGATCTCTCTACAGAGTTGCACACATACGGTGTCATCTATCCGGCAGGGCTTCGCCATCCAGAACTAGTTCCCACCGGAACCCAGACAGCCTTTCGGCTCTCCGAAACTATTTCGCAGGGAGGGAGAGAGAAGGCCAGATCATGCATGGCTTGTGTATGTTGAGAAAGAGTGAGTGTGGAGAGCACCTCTCCACCTCTATTTATAGGAAAATGCAAGGGGTAGGGTGGCTCACAAAAACCCAAAATGCCCATGTAAAATGAATCACATAAAGGGCATAATGGGGAGGGAAGTGGAGCTCCATGGAGCTCCACCATGTGGCCGGCCACCCCTAGTAGGGCCCCCCATGAGGGGCTTCCTTGGTCCCCAAGCCCTTCTAGAAGCCTTTTGGTAAAAGCCCTAAAAGGTGGCTTTCCATAAAGTAACCCAAAAAGCACTTTCACTATTCATAGAAACATTTTTCCACGACCATTAAAGCCGAAAATATTTCTGTGGGTCTTAGAACAATTCCAGTACCCACTAAAATGATTTTGGACGCATTCCAAAACAATTTCGGATTAGTGATTTTCATCTGCGAAAAGCAAACAAAGCGGTTCCGGCAGCTCCGAAACATTTCCGGTTTTTTTCTCCGAAAAATCCCAGAAGTTCCTAGAACCATTCTGGCATCCTCTAAGAATTTCCAGGCATGTGCCATAACCAATTTGACTTAATGGTATACCCTGAAACAACTTTTCAGTTTTACCGAAACTATTCCGGTGCTCTCTCCGGAATGTTTCCGTTGTCTCCGAAACTTTTCCGGTGACTTTCTCTCATACTCCCTGTCTAGTATTCAGCAGATAGATGACCCTTAAGTGTGTGACCCTATAGGTTCGGTGAAGCATAGACATGACCGGAACTCTTTCCGATCAATGATCAACATCGGAGCCGTGGACACCCATATTGACCCCTATACCCACACGAATGAATATTCGAGTGGACCTCCAGTTGCCGTGTGCTATTCCTGTTGCTTCGCGATATGTTACAAACACCCGAGGTGAGACTTATTGGCATCCCCGTGGATCAACAACTTGTCCACTATGCCAGTTACCTCGTTGCCGGTTTTGTTCTCTTTTCTCATTCCCGTGTTCCGGCATCCCTGTGATCAAATCACAATGTGTCTGGCCAGACGATGGTGGATACCGTAACACCGAGAGGGCCCAGAGATATCTCTCCATCGTCAGAGGAGCAAATCCCAATCTTGAGCTATAAAGTTACTTGACATACTTTTCCATGAACCCGTAAGCCGCCGTAATAGCCACCCATTTACGGATGACGTTTAACAAACCCCAAAGTTCATGAAGCAAGCATGAAGAAACTCGATACTCTCATGGTCTAAGGAATTATGCAAACATTAACTTTCTCTGTGTTATCAACCATTAATTTGTGATGAATGAATCTCATAGCATAACATCAATTCGGGTCGATTCAACACAAGTGTTCTCCTAACATTGTGCCCTCAAAGTTGCCGGCATAGTCATGCCCATGATCAGAAAAACAGAACCATCATGCAACACTTGAGCTAGTCTTAGAGGCCAGACTAGGAATACTTTTTACCGTTTATTATTCCACACGTGCATATGAGTCTTCCTCCGAGCCTCGTGGTTATTGCAGACTCAAGAACCATAGCAGTTATAGCACGGAATATAAACTTAACTACAAACATGGAGATAAATAATAACACTTATTATTGCCTCTAGGGCATATCTCCTACAGACTCCCACTTGCACTAGAGTCAATAATCTAGTCAATGTTGATGCACTTTACACCTATGGCATACAGGTGTAAAACATGCTTCGCTTGTGGTATAGTCTGATGTCCAACGGATCTGACAACTTCAGTTCCGTGTGTATCTCTGCATATCCTCGCGTTTTCACGTTTTCACAAAATTCATATTTTGTGTGGACTTGGCTTCGTATATATGTGAATCACTGGTCAAACCTTGATTCCTCAGACTGAGCTATGGAGCAACTATCTTTAATAGTGTTCCATTGACCAAAGCCATCTTGGAATCATACTAAGTTCATGAACGAACTGTACGATTCAACATCTTCTATGTCGCTTTGAAAGCGGCAACATACTTAGCCTTAGTTATAGAATTCGCCACAGTAACCTGTTTGGAACGATTTCCAAACACCGTGCCACCATATCGTGTATTACACAAAACCCTTAACTTAAATCAAAAATCGCCTGGAGTATTGATGAAGACTGTATCGATGCAATTACTTACAATGAGCACTTCATAATCTCTGCTTGCAAGAAAACATGTCATCAGTGCTACTCCAGTACTCAATGACATTTTTCACTATTGTCCCATGATCAGTACTTTGATCACTTTGGTATCTATACTCGCAACTCCTTGGGAGTACTGGACATATCTGGTTGTTTTACATACCATGGAATACATGATTAATCCAAACACGAAGGTGTGTGGAATCTTCATCATGTATTTCGCTCATCAGTGTTTTTGGGACACCGAGTCTTGCAAAAACCCTTTCCATGTGACTTCGGCAAGAATCACTCCTTGGTGTTTTAATGCTAAAATGTTTTAGCATCTTGTCAATATGTATTTTTGGCTTTAGCCTATTAGGCCATTCTATCTCGTAGAAAAATATGCCTAATGTCAAGGCTATTTAGCCCAAGCACTTCATCGAAAACTATTTTCAAGGAAGTCCTAATTCGTGTCAAGAAATTTATATTATTTCGAATCAACAATGTGTCAAGCACACAAGGTTTTAAGAAATATTATTATGCTCCCACTTACTTTCTTGTAACCACAAGTATCTTCGTTACCCATTGATGAAATCAAACTCTTTTGACTATTTCATCAAAACGAAGATTCCAACTCCATTTTGCTCTCTTCTGTCCATTGCTGGAACTCTGAAGTTTGCATACTTACTAGCATCCTCTGGATTGACAAAATACTTCGGACTGTATCACATGCAAGTCCTAGGTTGCATTTCCATCACATGGAAATCCTTTTGGCATCCATGTATCATATCTCAAGATTGAAATATGTATTAATTTCTAGTTTAACCCGATCTGATTTTAAGCATCGCTACGATGAGACAATCTCATCGTAGTTAACTCCTTGAATTTGTTATTGCAACAAGTCGAGCTTTATGGATAAAATATTTTATCCACATCAGTTTATAGTTCCATTAATGTTCGTTAGACTCTAAGTCTTCCGAAGGGTTTATCAAGATATAATCTTGAATCATTTATATGGAAACTATCTCGGATTATATTGACATTTAGACAATTCTGGAGTTAGGGCCCATCAACGCTTCCTTGTGTATCATAGGTATACTGTTGTCTAACAACAATATCTCGCTTGCACACCTGAGAAGTTTGCACGAGTTTTGCCTACGTGGTTCAGCTGCAAGTTCGACCGAAGTCCATACATCTCATGTAGAGGCTTCTGTATCAGTCGCAGTAGGAAACTCTGGAATCACTTCCAAGGTTCATTTCCTTTGATCTAATGACAAAGATATTGTTATCTCGTCGAGTTGCACTGTTCTCCCACTCACCTTTTTGCAAGAACCATTCTCTTTAAAAGCATACCGTTCTTGGTGGCAAACCTTTTTGCCTCGGTATAGTGGTGGAGGAATTCCCAATTACTTGGGATAACCTACAAAGTAGTACTTGTCTGATTTGGAATAGGTTTGTAAATATTTTACACAAGCCCCATATTCCAAATGTTAAGAAAAGACAAAGCATGGTTGGGCGTACCATACCATGGCGTCATTTCAACAGACCTGATGGCGCTCTTTTCAGTGTAAAAGGCGCAGTCTCTAAAGCATTACTTTAAAAGGGATAATGGCAAATTGATTTATGTCATCTTTGATCTTACCATGTCATAAATGATTTAAATACATCTTCACAGACATTCCACTCACAGTGGTGTTCCGGGAGGTATAAGTTATGAAACTCTTTCCACAACTCATCAGACATTCGCTAAACTTGTAACTCAAATATTTCTTTCCGCAATCCAATTGTAGAAACATAATTTTCTTGTTACAATAATTTCTACTTCATTTTGAAAACCTTATGAATGATTTCAAAAGATCCAGACTTACGTCTCATCAAGTAAATATCCATATATCTACTTGAGTCATTTCTGAAGATAGACAAATCCACTGCCAGCAACAACATTTATTGGACTACACACATCAAAATGTATGATCACCAATAAGTTTGTTGCTCGTTCGTTATGGCCTATGAACGGTATTTCAGTCACTTCACTTTTCGGAGGAAAGTTGCAAGTGTCAGATGATTTACAATCAAACGACTTCAAAAATCCATCATTATGGAATTTCTCCATGCGGGTTTCTCCAATGTGACCAAATGCAGTGCCACACATGTGTGGTATTCTCTTAGTCTTGCGAAATTTAGCGTCAGTGTTATGGATGTATCATATTACCATCAATATTCATAACATACATCCCATCCACGATGGAAGCATGGCCCTTATGTTATTCATAACACTGAACAACAATTGTTCTTTTATGAACAACCCTTTTGCAACAAACATTATGCAATGGGCTAGAGTGTGTAAAAACTCTAAAATGAATTATGAAAGTAAATTCGGAGGTAATATATTATTATTAATATTCATGACATACATCTCATTCATAATGAAAGTATGGCCCTTAAGTTATTCATAACATCGAACATCAAAAGTTCTCTTATGAACAACCTTCTTGCAAGATACCTTATGCAATGGGCTAGAGTGTGTAAAACTCTAAAATGAATTATGAAAATCAATATATAGGTAATACACCGATGGAATGTATAGTAACATATACTATGTTCCCAGCGCGTATCTGAACCTCACTCCGGCCAGTCTTTTAGGCCGTAGTAGTTCTTGCATCGAATTGCAACAGAATGCAATCGAGCGGTTATCTCTGTGATTAACTCACAATACCCAAGAATCAGTGATTAACATGTTTAATCATAATTCCCAAGACCTATTTCCTTGACCAGCCTTCTATACATCAATAGCTTGTATGACTTTCATACATGAGCTGGATATTCCAGTCTTCTCTCTTTTTGCCTTTATACTTCTAACAGTTTAACTTTCAGTATTTCTCCTACTCTCAGAAGAAGCACTCAACTTAAGAGTGGCGTTAGCCTCGGACTTCCTAGGTGTGTATGTCACACTAACACCCTTTGGACATTTCCTTTCTCTTTGTTGTTTTATTCACCATCATCATATGACAGGCGTTCTACTGGATCCCTCTGTTATTAGTCAAATGCATAGTAAACACTTTTACTAATAGTTTGCAAGACAAACATTGCTTTGGATATCCCATATCTTTTAGCCTTTGTTTGTGTCTGAAAATGATTTTCAGTTCCATGAATGTCACATAGCTATCCCTAGACTTTTGAAGTTCGGGTCTCATGGAAGCAAACATATTGCACTTGACCGTAACGAAATTCTAGCTTTTGGATCGAAGGACGAGAGTCATATTATCCATAGCATTAGCGGGAGAATACCAAAAGCATGCGATAGGAGAAAGTCCTTCTCGGCACTTTTGAGGACAATCCTCACATTATGTTACCAACCGTAAAGTTTTAACCAGATATTTAACAGCTTATTCAATTTTAACAGGGAAGGTGGAAACGCGAGCCATAATCCTATAACTATTATGCAAATAACACTTAGACAGTGTCCATAATTAATTGCACTGAGAATTAAACAAGTTAATTCTATAGTGCGCTCCCACTCAAATCAATATCTCTCATAATTGATTGTGAGTGATTCAAGATCCGCATTTCAATTAGACGCCATTGACGGGTTCATCACTAATGACGTGAATTTCAATCGGTAGGCCAACTTGCCAATCACATCTCTACGTGATTCTTGTTCATCTTTCGATGGGCGTGTTCCGAGCTCAGGACTCTTCTGCCTGAACGTCAAAGACAACCAAGTGATCTTGCTGCGAGGTCTAACCTCACCCGCCTCATTCCTCTCGATTCGTTCGTGCTCATGTGTACATGGCGCACCCCGAAAATATACGAATTTCAGACGGTGCTACACTTGGGTGAACACTAACTACTTTGATATTTTAAGTGAGAGATCACCCTAATAAAAGCGACTACCGCGCAATCAAGTATGGTGCAACATAAGGGATAAACATCTCAGGCAATTCATAATAGCATGATATGGTATAGCCCTTTCTGACGGAGAAGTCTTTTATTTCTTCGTCTTCCGCATTCGCGTCGGTGTTCACCTTTGCGAAGATTGCCACCACCTTGTCGATGCACCAAATAATATTGCTATCTCTATAGCTAATAAAATAAGTGCATTACTTAAGGTTGACACGTAGGTCATTAAAGTGACAATCATATGGCTCCAGCCATCATGCCGAATCATGACACGCAGGTCATGTTAATTTATATTATATAGTCATCTCATACATAATCAAATTATTACGAGCACTGCTATACCACATCACATGCACATCTTATGTCATCCTGCAAAACCAAGTTAGACGCCTCTAATCGGTTTATGCAAAATTTGTTTTTACGTGGCTTCTAAGGTTTCGAAGCAAACCGAAGCTACCAACGTCCATCATCAAGTATGATTATTCAAGTCGCTAGATTAACTTTGCGGGGTGTATGAAACACGAGATAATAAAATCTCGAGCCCCATATTGAACTTCGTCATACGCATGACAACCGTGCAGATCATATCTGCATTGCCCTTTCGTCTGCGAAATTTCATCTTTCTCTCTAACTATGGTGGAATTCAATGAACTGTTAGCACTTCGTTGATCAATCAGGATCGCAGATTGCCAGAACTTTGAAATTCCACCATGTTGTTATCAAGATCAGAAATATGCAAAGTCCAGGGAAGCAACAAGAACATCGGGTAACAAATTTCATCTGCTACCCGCACAAATAATTATCAGCAGTAGAACTCATCTACTATAAATTATATTGTGCAACACCCATACATCTCTATGTATTCTAGATCGTAACCTGCATCTACGCATAGCACGGCTCTTGATGCCACTGTAGGGGAACGCAGCAGAAAACAAAAAAATTCCGACCTACGCACCAGCCCAGGACCACTATGGAGACTGCATACAAGGTTTGATCTTTTCGTTACCGACTCGTAGCGCAGCGGAAGTAGAGTCGATGACGATCGGCGATGCAGATCCCCGCAACTAGGATTTACAACCTCCCAACCACGAGGATGTTCTCCCTTGTCTGCCCGTCGGACAGCCCTCCGGGAGGTGGTCGGACAGTCCCTCAGACGGTGTCGCGGACAGACCTCCGGGATGACCTTCGAAACTCGGACGGTCACTCGGACAACCCTTCGGGAGGACCCTCGAAACTCGGACGGTCACTCGGACAGCCCTTCGGGAGGCACTCTCGAACTAAGATCGAAACTACGATCTCTCTACAGAGTTGCACACATACGGTGTCATCTATCCGGCAGGGCTTCGCCGTCCAGAACTAGTTCCCACCGGAACCCAGACAGCCTTTCGGCTCTATGAAACTATTTCGCGGGGAGGGAGAGAGAAGGCCAGATCATGCATGGCTTGTGTATGTTGAGAAAGAGTGAGTGTGGAGAGCACCTCTCCACCTCTATTTATAGGAAAATGCAAGGGGTAGGGTGGCTCACAAAAACCCAAAATGCCCATGTAAAATGAATCACATAAAGGGCATAATGGGGAGGGAAGTGGAGCTCCATGGAGCTCCACCATGTGGCCGGCCACCCCTAGTAGGGCCGCCCATGAGGGGCTTCCTTGGTCCCCAAGCCCTTCTAGAAGCCTTTTGGTAAAAGCCCTAAAAGGTGGCTTTCCATAAAGTAACCCAAAAAGCACTTTCACTATTCACGGAAACATTTTTCCGCGACCGTTAAATCCGAAAATATTTCTGTGGGTCTTAGAACAATTCCAATACCCACTAAAATGATTTTGGACGCGTTCTGAAACAATTTCGGATTAGTGATTTTCATCTGCGAAAAGCAAACAAAGCGGTTCCGGCAGCTCCGGAACATTTCCGGGTTTTTTCTCCGAAAAATCCCAGAAGTTCCCAGAACCATTCTAGCATCCTCCAAGAATTTCTAGGCGTGTGCCATAACCAATTTGACTTAATGGTATACCCTGAAACAACTTTTTAGTTTTACCGAAACTATTTCGGTGCTCTCTCCGGAACGTTTCCGTTGTCTCCGAAACTTTTCCGGTGACTTTCTCTCAGACTCCCTGTCTAGTATTCAGCAGATAGATGATCCTTAAGCGTGTGACCCTATAGTTTCGGTGAAGCATAGACATGACCGGAACTCTTTCCGATCAATGATCAACATCGGACACCAATATTGACCCATATACCCACACGAATGAATATTCGAGTGAACCTCCAGTTGCCGTGTGCTATTCCTATTGCTTCGCGATATGTTACAAACACCCGAGGTGAGACTTATTGGCATCCCCGTGGATCAACAACTTGTCCACTATGCCAGTTACCTCGTTGCCGGTTTTGTTCTCTTTTCTCGTTCCCGTGTTCTGGCATCCCTGTGATCAAATCACAATGTGTCTGGCCAGACGATGGTGGATACCGTAACACCGAGAGGGCCCAGAGATATCTCTCCATCGTCGGAGGAGCAAATCCCAATCTTGAGCTATCAAGTTACTTGACATACTTTTCCATGAACACGTAAGCCGCCGTAATAGCCACCCATTTACGGATGACATTTAACAAACCCCAAAGTTCATGAAGCAAGCATGAAGAAACTCGATACTCTCATGGTCTAAGGAATTATGCAAACATTAACTTTCTCTGTGTTATCAACCATTAACTTGTGACGAATGAATCTCATAGCATAACATCAATTCGGGTCGATTCAACACAAGTGTTCTCCTAACATTGTGCCCTCAAAGTTGTCGGCATAGTCATGCCCATGATCAGGAAAACAGAACCATCATGCAACACTTGAGCTAGTCTTAGAGGCCAGACTAGGAATACTTTTTACCGTTTATTATTCCACACGTGCATATGAGTCTTCCTCCGAGCCTCGTGGTTATTGCAGACTCGAGAACCATAACAGTTATAGCACGGAATATAAACTTAACTATAAACATGGAGATAAATAATAACACTTATTATTGCCTCTAGGGCATATCTCCTACAGTACCTGGTAACAACATGCCCTCCAACTTCCATCAATGTTATGTCTTGCTCACTGCGAGACAAAATAAAGTGTATGTCTTAGTGAGATGGCCCAATAGCACAGTTTTAGGAAGTTTCTATGGACCAGTACAGACCGGTCTAAGAACCTTTCCTTTTTTTTTCTTTTCTTTTTCAATGCTACGTCTCTATAGGTTTCCTTTTGAATTTTCTTATTTTTATTATTTTTCTCCTTTTAAATTTGTTTCCATTTACCATATATATGTCAACTTTTTAAAAAATACAAATTGAACATTTTACGTATATAGGTTGAACATTTTTCACGTACATGATTGAACATTTTACAAATACACGTTGAACATTTATACTAATCCATGTTGAACATTGCAAAATGCATACTGAACAGTTTTTAATACATAGTGAACATTTCTAAACACATGTTTGAACATTTGTAAAAAATACCTTGAATATTTTTTAAACGTGTAAACATTTTGTTTATGTGTTACAAAATTCTTAAATGGCGTGAACATTTTTCAAAAAAACTTATCAACATGTTCTAAATTTGTGCGAACAAATTTTTATGTTTCATGAAATTTTCTTAGTGCATGATGAAAGTTTAAAAAAAATTATTAAAGTAATTTTTGAAGAATTATATATTTAGAACATCTCGAAATATAAACAAAAGTAAGAAAAAAAAACAGTGCTAAAGGTTTTTTTAGGGGTAAAACAGTGCTAAAGGTTATAGAGGAAAACCAATGCTATGTCTTTGCGCTACACTTTTTCGTTTTCAAAAAGACCAGCAGTGTCACGGGCCAGCCCACTAAAGGAGCGCTGTAGGCGAGCATTCACTCCTTTTTGCGACAAGTGAGCTATAGGTCTCAGACTTCCTTTTTTCGGAAAGGATCCAAATCTATTATCAAAGTTCATCGAAAGTACAAAGCATCTCAAATAAAAAAAAAATACATCAAGATTTCAAGACCACTGCCGCTGCCAGAACGAGCCGCCGATGTGTTGCTGTCGCCGCTCCCTCCCCCAGTCTTGGACCAGCACCAACAGGCCATGGTAATGTCAGCTTGTTGATGTTCATCCATCACCAGCTTGCTCCTGGCCTCGCAAGATCCTGGGACTGTAGCGTCGTCGCAGCATTCAGTTAAACAAACCAGATCTGGTCTGGTCTGGTGCCCCGTCCCCATGCTCCATGCTCCATCATCAGGCAGCCAAGAGCACAACAGCTCTAGATAACATCAGGCGAAAGACTTTGTACTAATAATGAACTCCTCTTTTCTACAGCCTGAAAAGATCACCTCAGATTTGGTACCTCTGAGTGAATAACTATACTGTTTATTATGATGTTCCGACGAGAAGACAGGGGCACAGAAGAAGAAAAATAAGATAAAACAATCGATTCCATCTTGATGCACAATGAAACCATCCATTCATTCATAATACTCGTAGATTGCTTTGCCGGGCACTACAAGGTCAGCAAGGTTAGATCTACAACTGCTACTACAAAGGCAACTAGTAATTCAACTAGCAAACAATAGCAAACTGCTACTACCATCAGCCGTCTCTCTACATAGCATGTGCAACCCAACCCAAGCTCCTGGCAAGTCCCACACCAACAAAAATAATCTCCCCCAAATGCCTCGACCACGCAATAGCCATTCCAACCAATCAATAATAATCAATCATCAGGAACTATACATACTATGCGCACAACTGGATTTCCTAGTCGAAGCTCGAGGACCGGCCCCAGAAGCAGAAGCCGCAGCCCGCGGAGGTGTCAGCACTCAGCACTGCTCCGTGCTGCACTGCCGCAACGGCGCTATTTTTTTTTACAATCTAGAGAACCCATCTCTCGCTCCTAGTCTCCTCATGCTCCTCAATAGTCAATACAATGAGTGGTGTCATGCTCCAGCTGACCAGACTAATCGTCACCAGCCTCTGAGAATGCAAGCCAACACATTGGCGAATCAAGAAAACTGATCACTCACTCCTGGTTTTCTCATGCTTCTCAATACATGAATGTTGATATGATCCAGCTGACCAAAATAAAAGTCCCCATCCAGCACAAGAGCGTATGTGCATGCTACATAATTGTTTTTTTCCTAATACATAACAGTTGGAACCGGGGTGTTCTCACCTTGTTGATTTTTTTTTTTAAATGTGTAGGCTTCAGCCAGCCAATCTACGATGATTCATTCTCCGTCACGTTACCACCGACACCAAACCATCTCATTTCCTGGAAACGATAGAAGATCTCAGATGAGGGGTGTGAGACCATTGACAAAAGCAGCAACTCCAAATAAAGAATTAAGAGTAAGGCAAACACACAATCACGGTCAAAGTCTCACACTCTGGTATAGGGATACCACTTGTAGTAGTTAACTGACACCATTGGAGATTCTCTCAGATGAATAATTGTACACAACAGGATCCTATGCCAACCTGCAATTTTTCTTTTGCAGAGACAAGCATACCACATACTGATTTAGCTGGGTTAGCTAATGTGCTGTTTGCATACATGTAACATCTCCTTTCCAGCAATGGCAGCAGCCCTGCTAGTTTTCATAGTATGCATCTCCTTTCCAGCAATGGCAGCAACGGCCGGAGCCTCATCCAACCACTCCATGTCGTTGCCGGGATGCCCCGACAAGCGCGGCGACGTGCCCATCCCATACCCCTTCAGCATTGGGGTAGACTGCGCCGCGAGCAGCCGGAACAGCTCCTTCAACTTCATCTGCGACGGCAAAATCGATCCACCACGGCTAATGGTTGGTCATCCCGAAGCAGTAGCTGAGCTCGCCGACATCTCACTGGAGCACAGCGAGATGCGCGTGCTCAGCCCCGTCAGCCACATCTGCTTCAAGTCAAACGCCACATTCAGCAAGTTCACCAGAGGGTATGAAGTGCAGGACATGCCCTTCCTACCCTCCCCATGGCGCAACCACTTCATAGTCATCGGCTGTAACACCTTGGGGCTCATCGGCGGTTACAAGGGCGCCGCAAGCCAGTACGTGGCTGGCAGCTACTCCTACTGCGATGGTTTCGACAACACGTCGGATGGCGCACCATGTGCTGGGATGGGCTGCTGTGAGGCTGCCATCCCAGCCAACCACACCACCTTCGAGGTCATTTTTGAGATGAACCAGAGCAAGGTATGGAGCTTCAACCCGTGCTTCTACACCATAGTGGCCGAGGTTGGGTGGTACAATTTCAGGCAGCAGGACCTCATCGACAGCCTTGGGTTTATCAATGATCGAGCCCCAGGGGGTGTTGCCCTCATCGCGGACTGGGCCATTAAGAATGGCTCATGCCCGGAGGAGGGGAAGGACACACCTAATGACTACGCCTGCATCAGTGCAAACAGCCACTGCATGGTTACGAACAATGGTCCAGGGTACTTATGCCAGTGCTCCAAAGGATATGAGGGCAATCCTTATCTTCTGAATGGCTGTCAAGGTTAGATATTTACTGTAAATAACTTGTGTAGATTTGTAAGGATATTACTCTAAAAACTGATGTCACTCTAAACCATACTCAGTGTTAATTAGACTAAATACACTTCCACGAAACATCTGTATGGAATCTCACCAGTAGGTGGGTTGCGAATTTCACCTTGTGTAGCAACTCCAACTGTTAATTTCAACAGAAGTCTTCAAGACTTGTGCATACAGGTGAGCGCCTGGCAGCACTCATATAATCGTATTTGGTTCCCAGCACACTGCACACCTCGGTGTAGTATTGGCAAAAACAATGTGAACTCTTCTGGTGTAAATTATTAACACGTACTGTAATATTAAGTTGAGAAAAATTACAGAAAGCCAAGCTACAGCATTACAAAGTGAATTCTTTACTTGAATCTATTACTACTTTTTAAATCACTCTTAATGAAAGTAATATAGTAATTCGTGTTTAATTTGATGCTTCTAAGTACTTTCGTTAATATCTTCAGACACGGATGAGTGTGCATTGCGTAAGCAGGACCCCAAGTATGAAGATTTGTATCCGTGCACAAAAGGGGTCTGCCACAACACACCAGGAAGCTACTTATGCAAATGCAAGACAGGAAATAGATCTGGCGGTACAAATTTTTGGTGCCAATCTCTGCATTCACCAGCTGAGAAATTGGTTATTGGTAAGCATCATTTATATAAGTGGTTTATCTCTGTTCATGCTTTGTGTGTTTCCATAACAAACATCATGTAATAGAAACAAAATATTAACTCTGAACACTACTTACAAGTTGCATCCAAAAGGAAAATAGCAAAGTCCAAATTCTAATAGAAATTTATAAGCATCCGTTCCTCCAAAATATATTATTGCAGGCCTCAGTGTTTGTGTTTCTGCAACTGTGGTGATGGCCTTCACATGCATGTTGCTCATGCAATTTCAAAGAAAAAGGCACAAGAGGGAGAAAGATGAGTATGTCAAACAAAATGGAGGTCTCAAGTTATACGATGAGATGAGGTCAAGGCATGTCCGCATACTTACAGAGGAAGAGATAAAGAGAGCCACTGACAACTACAAGGAAAATCGAGTTATTGGATGTGGTGGTCATGGTATGGTCTAGAGGAACTTGCATTTAGTTATTTCTGGTGATAAACCTACTTCATATTGATTTAACCCTGTCCAGTTAATGTGCTGTTTGCATACATGTAACATGGCTAACTGGCATCCAACTATGGCAGGAGCATCGACGGTCATGGTAATCTTCATAGCAAGCATCTTCTTTCCAGCAGTGGGAACACTTGCCGGAGCCTCTTCTGGACGGTCCATGTTGTCGCCAGGTTGCCCTGACAAGTGCGGCGATGTATCCATCCCATACCCCTTTGGGATTGGCGCGCACTGTGCTGCAATCAGCCTGAACAGCTACTTCAACCTCGACTGCGACAGCACGGTCGATCCACCAAGGCCAACTGTTGGTGATCCGGAAGTAGCAGCTGAGATCGCCGACATCTCACTGAAGCATGGCGAGATGCGCGTATACAGCCCCGTCAACCACATCTGCTTCACGTCGAACACCACATTCACCAAGTTCACCACAGGGTATGATCTGAAGCACACGCCCTTCCTCCCGTCACCGTCACGCAACCGTTTCACAGTCATTGGCTGCAACACCCTTGGGCTCATCACTGGCTACAAAGAAACCGCGGGCCAGTATGTGACTGGCTGCTACTCGAACTGCGAGGGCATCAACAACACGTCTGAGGGCGCGCCATGCAGTGGGATGGGCTGCTGCGAGGTTTCCATCCCCACCAACCTCACCTCCTTGGAGATCATATTTCAGATGACCCAGAGCAGGGTATGGAACTTCAACCCATGCTTCTACGCCATGGTGGCTGAGGTTGGGTGGTACACCTTCAGGCAGCAGGACCTTGCTGGCACACTTGGGTTCATCGATGGTCGAGCCAAGAGGGGTGCTACCGTTGTTGTCGACTGGGCCATTAGGAATGGCTCATGCCCAGAGAAGGGGAAAGACACACCTACTGACTATGCTTGCATTAGTACAAACAGCTATTGCATGGCCGCGAACAATGGTCCAGGATACTTATGTCAGTGCTCCGGAGGATATGAGGGCAATCCTTATCTTCTGAATGGCTGTCAAGGTTAAGTATTTACTTTAATTTAACTTCTGTAGATTTCCATGGATATTACACTGAAAACTGATGGAACTATAAACAATATCCAATGTTAGTTAAACCCAGATACACTTTCCCAAAACATATATATGAAGATTTTCCAATATGTGGGTTGTGATTTTACCTCATGTAGCTTTGATTTCCACCACACCTTCACAAAGAACTGGCAAGCAAAAAAAAAAAATCAGATGTAAGTTGGTAATGCACGGTGTAATATTAATTTCGAAGATGTTATGTGAAGCATAGTTGCAGCATTGCATATTGAATTGAAAACATGGATTCATTACTTCTTGAATCTTTCTTTGGCCAACATGCAATAGTCAAAGCATAGTGAATTCATGTTTCAGATTTACTCTTCTGAGTGGATGTTTCCAATGTTATCTTCAGACATAGACGAGTGCACATTGCGTAAGCAGGACCCCAAGTATGAAGATTTGTATCCATGCAGACAAGGGGTCTGTAACAACACACCCGGGAACTACTCTTGCATATGCAAGAGAGGAACACGATCGGATGGTACAAAATTTGGATGCCGATCTCTGTTGTCTTCAGATCAAAAATTGGTCATTGGTACGCATCATTTATTCAAACAGTTAACCCTTTTTCATACTTTTATTTAAATTAACATATGCATTGTAATAACTAACACTCATGTAACAATAACAAAAAAATTACTTATACAACCAAAAGAAAATAGTGAGCTCAAAATTTGTTATAGAAATATAATAGCGTCAGTTTCTGAAAAATATACATTTGCAGGGCTCAGTATTTCTGCAACTTTGGTGATGGCCTTAGCATGCTTGCTACTCATGCAATTTCAAATTAAAAGGCACAAGAGGGAGAAAGATGAGTATTTCAGACAAAATGGAGGTCTCAAGTTATATGATGAGATGAGGTCAAAGCAGGTTGACACAATCCGCATACTTACGGAGAAAGAGATAAAGAGAGCCACTGACAACTACAATGAAGATCGAGTTATTGGATGTGGTGGCCATGGTATGGTCTACAGAGGAACTTTGGATGACCAAAAAGAGGTCGCCATAAAGAAGTCCAAAGTAGTCAACGATGATTGGAGAGAAGAATTTGTCAATGAGATTATAATCTTGTCACAAATCAATCACCGAAACATTGTGAGGTTACTAGGCTGTTGTCTGGATGTAGATGTCCCAATGTTGGTCTATGAGTTTGTCTCCCATGGTACTCTATCCCAGTTCCTTCACGGTGCTGATCGTAGATTGCCAATCCCCCTTGCTATTCGCCTGAAGATTGCTACACAGTCAGCAGAAGCTCTAGCTTACTTACATTCGTCCACATCTCGCACAATCCTACATGGGGATGTCAAATCTGCCAACATTCTCTTGGATGACAAACTCAATGCAAAGGTTGCTGATTTCGGAGCATCGGCACTTAAGTCCATGGATGAAAGTGAGTTCATCATGTTTGTCCATGGAACACTGGGATACCTTGACCCTGAGAGCTTTATCAGCCATCTTCTCACCGAGAAAAGCGACGTATACAGTTTCGGGGTGGTTCTTCTGGAGCTAATGACACGAAAGAGGGCTATATATACCGATAACTTTAATGGAAAGCACTCACTGTCGTATAGTTTTCCCTTGATGTTTCAGCGGAAGACGCACCACGTTATGCTGGAGTCTGAAATTACAGATGACGCGGGTATGGTGGTCCTTGAGAACATGGCTGAACTCGCAGTTCACTGCCTTAGCCAGAGGGGAGATGACAGGCCAACAATGAAGGAAGTTGCAGAGAGACTAGAGATGATGAGGAGACTCTATTCGCAAGCCACTAGTGCTTGTGAGCATAACTGCTTTGCACGTAGCTTTGGAGCACCATCTTCAGCGGCTGTCCGTTTGGACGAGACAACACGTGGGACCATCGATATGTGTGAGCTGGTTGAAGATCTTGCAAGATGATGTTTGTATTTGATGCACAGTCAATTCTTTTGTTTGGGATATGCAACACTAAATATTTAACCCACCCATTGTTGTAATAAGTTAGCCAGTTTACGGAGCAATAATCCTAACATTTGATTTGACATGCTGGAGAAACCGCCAGATATGCCATTGTTTTTTTGGTAGAACACTTAAACCATTGTAGTAATTTTGTGAGGAACGAACCTTTGGATGTGTATGGTCCAATTAAGCAGCCTTTGAATTTCGTTATTTTGCTCCAAGTATCATCTTCTGGTGGCTCAAACTAACTTCAACTGGCATTTCGGTAAAAAAAAAAAAACTCAGCTGGCAACGTCTGCCAGAATTTATGCTTATTTTGTAGATAGAAATAAAATGCATACTTGGTAAAAAAATCTTCAGCTGGCACACAACCAATGGTCATGAAGACAACAGCTATGCACATAACTATGGAGGATCATCTTCGGTTGTTGTCCCTTTCGACAAGGGAACACACGGGACCATCGACATGTCTGAGCTGGTTGATGATCTTGCAAGGTGATGTTTGTAATCTTGTATGTACAGTTAGTTCTTTGGTTGTGGTATGCAAAACCAAACACAGTCACTGTTGTGATTGTGAATTGTAATAAGTTAACCGGTTCATGGAGGAATGATGCTAACATTCGATTTTGGCATACCGGAGAAATCGCCACACTTGACATTTCTGGGCATGCAGCATGTACATAATGTGTGTGTAGTTTGATCATGGGAGTCCAGCTCCTGTTCCCAGTCTGAAGATACATTCAGCTATGCAACACAATACTGAATCGAAATTTACCTGTGCTGGGTTTGGACTTTGGGATGGATCCCCTTCTCTTCGCGCGGCTCGAAGGTCCAACCGTGGGCCGCCGCCGTTGCGACGTACCGACCCAAACTCACCAGCACCGGCGCTCACCACCGGTCGCCGCGCGGTACGAACCTCTCCCTCTTGCTCAAGGCCGCCGTCATTCGCGCAGCGGAGCCTTCGGGCCGGAATCCTGCGGCGGCGTCCCGGAGGAGCCGCGTTGCCCAAGCCGCTGCTTCTGACGCCGGAATCCCGCAGAGCCCTCCCGTCGAGTCCGCGTCTCGGTTCGCGCGACGGAGCCTCGTCGCCGGAAGCCCGCGCCGCTCCTCCTGCCGCAGCAATGCGGCCGCTCGCTGAAACCTCCCGCATTTGCTGCGCATCTGCATGCTTCCCCGCCGTCCTCCTCCGTCCGGCCGGCACCTTGGCAGTCGGCACAGCGGGGTGGAAGGCCGGCCGGCGACATGGGCGAGGGACTCTCGCTCGCTCACCGGAATGGGGGATTCTGCAACCGTATTCTTGCCTCCAAAGCGTATTTTCGTTTACCGCTTCCGTTCCTCCTTTGTTGGGTTTTTTTTAACAGTTGGATCATCCTCGGTAACACTGCCGTCCGTAGCTATGACAGCAGATCAATTCCCTTTTATAAACCTACTAAAATGCTAATGTACCACTCGCAATTTTTTTTTTTGCTAATGTACCAATGTCAGTTTTATGAGCAATGCTAGACCTACTAAAGGTTACTTAATGATTTTACGTACTTGCTGATGTGGAGTATTGAGATTAGAAGTAGGGAAAGGAAGGGCCCCACCCCAGTGAAATTCAGAGGGGAGGGAAAAGAGTTAGTTAGTTTGGAAAGTTAAGTAAGCGTTTGTAGACCTTTTGTAGGTGTATTATTGCAGTTTTATAAGAATTCTGAGTAAACACTATTCTGTTCGATTGCTAGCACGCATCTCGGCATCTGATGCTCGTTCAATTGCCGCGTAGAAAAATCATTTGTTCGCTCACTGATGTCTAGCGTGAACGTGATACGTCTCAAATGTATTTATAATTTGTTATTGTTTCATGATATTATAATATCACTTTTGAATAATTTTCATAGCAACTTTTATATTTACTAGCAAAAGGGCCCGTGCGTTGCAACGGGAGAAAAAAAAATCATAATCTCCAATGGCCATGATCACATTTTTCTGCATCACCGAGATAAACTATCACTTTCAATTTCATGAAATCATGAACATTTTTTTAAACTCGTGAACATATTTGAAATCAGGAACACTTTTCAAATTCGTGAACATTTTTACAGATTTTCGAACATTTTCTAATATCATGAACATTTTATACTATCTGCAAACGTTTTTTTCTAAAATTGTGAACATTTTTAAAATGTTTTTCTCGAATAGGCGAATTTTTTTTTGGAAATTGGTGGAACAATGTTTGAAATTGACGAACATTTTTTTTTTGATTTAACAAACATTTCTTGAAATGCTTGATCATATTTTGAATCAGCAAACATTTTATGAATCAATAAATTATTTTGTAAGTCATGAATAGTTTTTGAATTTTTAGGATATTTTTCAATTCATGAACGTTTTTTGAATTGGCGAACTTTTGTTCAATTTCATTAACACTTTTTAATACACCAACTTTTTAAAAAAAATCATGAACATTTTTTGATTTTCTAAATATTTATTTTCAAAATTGCGAATTTTTTTGAATATGCGAACATTTTTAAAATCACAAACATTTTTTGAATCCACAAACATTTATGAATTATTGAAAATTAATTTAAAAAATATTTTTTTAATTTTCGAAATTTTTTGAAGTCCTAAATTATTTGAAGTAGAAAAAAACGAAGACGGAAAACGGAAACGAAAAATAAAAAACAAAATTTAAAAAACAGGCTGCCCGGACATGGGCCGGGCCCAACCAGCGCGCTGTGTCTTCTCCCTGCGTGCAGAGCGCAGTATAAGATTCCTGCTGCATGGGCCGGCCCAGGCGCGGATTCCCTGTGTGAAACGTTTTTTATCACTTATAAATGGCATCAGTGGGTAATATTTTGCAACTTTTGGGGTAATTTTGAGGACGTATGGGCAGAAGCACTCCGTACTTTATTATTAGGTAGAGATTATTATTATTATAGCAAAATGGCCCGTGCGTTGCTACGGGAGAAAAATAATATCACAAGCCCTTGCTCCTAATAAGCACGGCTGAAGACCCCCCCCCCCCCCCAACAACCCCCAACATGTCCACGACCTTATTTGAAATCAGAGTCCATCCTATGTCGTTATGCTTATCCTCCTTCCCACCCTTGTCGAAGTGGATTGTAGCAAACTTATGCCAACAGATTTGTATGGAATAAATTTGTAAAGAAAATTTATTGGCATCTACATTAACCTTAAAAGTAGTTTTAGAAGACAACAGGGGGCAATGTATATGTTGACCTAAAGTGCCAATGTAAATAGTGATGCCAAATGCTAACGAACCTACACCATTTTATAATAGCTGACGCCATGGAACCTACTCCATTTTATTATAGTTGATGCCATGCTCCTATGAAGAAGTCGATCATTTAATTTTTTTTCAAATGACAACCTATATTTAAATTTATATTTGAACTGTTGAATGAGTAGCACACAGCAACAAGAAAAAAAATGTTGAATGAATGCCAGTAGGTGGTCGCACCTGTAGGAGATATGCCCTAGAGGCAGTAATATCAGTTACTTTGTATCTCCGAGTTTGTAATGAATGTTTATGTTCCATGCTATAACTACAATGATTCTCGAGTCTGCAATAACCACGAGGCTCGGAGGGAAACTCATGTGCACGTGTGGTATAATAAACGGTAAAATGTATTCCTAGTCTTGCCTTTAAGACTGGCTCAAGTATTGCATGATGATCCTGTTTTCCTGATCATGGGCATGTCTATGCCGGCAATTTTGAGGGCACAATGTTAGTAGAACACTTGTGTTGAATCGACCCGATTGATGTTATGCTATGAGATACATTCGTCATGAGTTAATGGTTAATAACACAGAGATAGTTAATGTTTGCATAATTCCTTAGACCATGAGAGTGTCGAGTTTCTTCATACTTGCTTCATGAACTTTGGGGTTTGTTAAACGTCATCCGTAAATGGGTGGCTATTACGGCGGCTTACGGGTTCATGGAAAAGTATGTCAAGTAACTTGATAGCTCAAGATTCGGATTTGCTCCTCCGACGATGGAGATATATTCTCGGGCCCTCTCGGTGTTACGGTATCCATCATCGTCTGGCCAGACACTTTGTGATTTGATCACTGGGATGCCGGAACACGGAAACGAGTAAAGAGAACAAAACCGGTAACGAGGTAACTTGCATAGTGGACAAGTTGTTGATCCACGGGGATGCATAAATCTCACCTCGGGTTTTGTAATATATCGTGAAGCAACAGGAATAGCACACGGCAACTGGAGGTTCACTCGAATATTCATTCGTGTGGGTATAGGGGTCAATATGGGTGTCCACGGCTCCGATGTTGATCATTGATCGGAAAGAGTTCCGAGTCATGTCTATACTTCACCGAACCTATAGGGTCACACGCTTAAGGGTCATCTATCTGCTGAATACTAGACGGGGAGTCTGAGAGAAAATCGTCGAAAAAGTTTCGGACGAAACGGAAACGTTCCGGAGAGAACACCGGAATAGTTTCGGTGAAACTGAAAAGTTGTTTCAGGGTATTCCATTAAGTCAAATTGGTTCTGGCACACACCTGGAAATTCTTGGAGGATGCCAGAAGTATTCTGGAAACTTCTGAGAATTTTCCGGGACAAAAACCGGAAATGTTCCGGAGCAGCCGGAACCGCTTTGGTTGCTTTTCGCTGAAAAAACATTGTTACGAAATTGTTTCGGAATGCGTTCAAAATTATTTTGGTGGGTACTGGAATTGTTCTAGGCACACATAAATAATTTGGGATTTATCGGACGCAGAAAAATGTCTTCGTGAATAGTGAAAGTGTTTTTTGGATATTTTTTGGAAAACACCTTTTGGGATATTTCCAAAAGGCTTTCTAGAAGGACTTGGGAGCCAAGGCACCCCCATGTGGGGGGGGGCAAAGAGTAGCCGTCCAAGCAAGGTGGAGCTCCTTGGAGCTCCACATGGCACCCCTTTTATCTTTATTCTTTTATGAAAAGGCATAAAGTGGGGGTACTTTGGGGTTTTTTGTATGACATCTTTACCCCTTGGCTATCCTATAAATAGAGGTGAGTGGGCAGCCCCAATACTCATCCTTGCTCTCATACACATGCCATTTGACTTGTCTGGCTTCTCTCTCCCTCCCAGCGAAATAGTTTCGTAGAGCCGAAAGGCTGTCTGGGTTCCGGCAGGAACTAGCTCTGGACGGCGAAGCCCTGCCGGATAGCTGACACCGTATGTGTGCAACCCCGTAGAGAGATTGTAGTTTCGATCTTTTGCCCGAGGGGCTATTTTCGAGTGTCCTCCCGAAGGGCTGTTCGAGTTACCGTTCGAGTTTCCGGCGTCCTCCCGAAGGGCTGTCCGGGTTACTGTTCGGGTTCCGAGGGTCCTCCCGAAGGGCTGTCCGCGACATCGTCCGGGGGACTGTCCGACCGCCTCCCGAAGGGCTGTCCGGAGTGGGAGTACATCCTTGCGGTTGGGAGGTTGTAAATCCTAGCTGCAGGGATCTGCAACGACGATCTACACCGACTCTTCTTCCGCTGCGTTTCGAGTCGGTACGGATTAGATCAAACCTTGTATGCAGTCTCCATAGTGATCCTGGGCGTGCTCGCAGTACCGAATATTTTTGTTTTCTGTCGCGTTCCCCTACAGCACCATCATCAGATCTTATGAACATTTTGTCTATAAACATCTTTGCAAAAATTCAAAAAAAAAAACATCTTTGCAGAACACTAAAACATAAAAGAATAGCACCAAAATATAAGTTACTACACAGCGTCGAACTTGTCCCATCTAGCACGTCTCTTGTTTCTCCAATCATGTTCCACCTTCTTTTCCAGGTTGGCAAGGAGACCACAGCTCGACGTGAATTGTGATGTCTTTTCTCACACCTATCACAGGGGAGATATTCCTAAATTTTATTCTTATAAAAAAGTATTTGCATCAAACATGTTTTGTTCAAGAAGGCACACAATGCAAAACCTTTGCTATTTGCAACTGATTATGCAATGCAACCATCGCCACACAAATGAATGAAGCAAATTTAGTACATTCATTCGATTGTTAAATTAATGCGGAAAAATGTTTTCAGTTAGATCCAGCATCCATGGTAACAGAATTAAGCCAATTTAGAAAAGAAACAGGGAAAACAATAGAGTTTAGAGGTCCTCAATGAAGGGAGAGCTAGCTTGTAGAGGGAGAGGTGGGAAAGATGGTACCTATCTAAGCAATCTTTACTTTAGATTCGTAGCTACAGAATTCGAAATGGTGACAAAGCAAGTAAATAGATGTATGTATTTTAACAACACAGTAGTGGAAAAAGGGTGAGGGCAAGCTACCATTTTGATCATATTCATGATTTCAATCTTCAGCTGATACTTTCCTTTTGTACATTCATGTCAATATTATCAAAAGAAAATAGCGTTGGTCCTCCACAAGGAAAAACCAACTACATAAACAATGTTTTCCTAACCAGCCTGGTAATCTGGCCTTGTAAAACCTGATGCATACACCTGCATATAGCACAAATAACATTGGTGTGAACTTCTGAGATGCGGTTCATTACAGGAACATCAAAAAGATCGCACAAGATTAATGCCACAGCTGTAAAGTGTGACACAAGAAAATGTTCTCTAAAGTGAATGCCATAGCCATCCAATTTACATATGCACTCAACCTTGAATATCGTACCAGGCAACCAATTCCGGTATTATGTACATCAAAATGGCGAAACAATTGCCACCGGCTGTAGAAGCGCAAGCAAGTGGATCAGGAGCTTGGAGATGAGGATTTTTTTTCAGGACTGCAACTTTGTATGAAACCACAAGCACTGAAATATTAAAAGTTCTATTACTACCGAAATTTAGAAACCAAGAAACATAACAGGCTGTAGAAGTCTTAGTTTGTGAGGAATTTCTGAAGCACAGTAAGCAACATAAGCATCTTGAATCCGAGGAGCCACCTTGTAGTCGTCAATGTACCATGTTCTGAAATCCTTCTAACCATATGTAACAAGCTAATGGGAAGAAGACAACACCGTCCTTCATCAGCCCCTTTGCCTACATGACCTTTGAGACATAATGACACTTCATAAGTTAATATTGGTAAATAGCAGAAACTCTATCATAAGGTAAATTTTTTGTCAAATAATTAGGATATGCTGGTGTTTGCAGACAACAACATGAGCTTTGCGGCTAGCTAGGACACCATGGCAATATCGCACACACTTGGCCTGCACAGTCATGCATTGCTTGAGCAGTCAGGCTTGGCGACCTTTCTAAGGCCGAGAAGGTCGGTAGTTGTAGTTTGCCAGTTCGTCGTCATGGTATGAGCTTGTGAAAGGGACAAAAAAGGGTACACATACCTCGAGCTTGGGGGCGATGTGGCAGGAGCGGAGTGCCAGGGTGCCGACCAGGAGGAATTGCGCGATCTGGATAGAAACCAGACATCAAAACCCCCATCCACCAGCATGCCTAGGTTAAAAAAAAATGCATCTCCCAAAAAACGAATCCACCAAAATTCATCTTCAACCAATTTGGGTTCGGCAGCTTCCAGCCAACTCATATATCTCGGCAACCTGCAAGTCCAGTTAATGTTCAGAAAATTCAGTTGTGTATTTTGCAAACCCGAACTTGAAGAAATACATGTTCAATAGCACCTCCCGTATTCAGAGCAGTCCACCATAGGCATGTGAATTCAAGCTTGTTGAGCGTGGTATGGTTCCCAGCTCGTGCAGGATACATAGGCTCCCGTCCGCGCCACCCAAGACGGTGTTGGGGATGCGCTAGAGGAGAAGGTGCTCCCAGCCCCAGCCGTTGGGATGCGCTGCAAGACGCCGCTGGGGATGCGTGCTCTCGTCTCCCAGCCGGCGTGCACGACGGCAAAGCCGCCTATGTCCGGGGAGACATAGGAAGGGCGACCCAGCACGCCGGCGACGGCCGTGACACATGGATCTGCAGGACCGCAGAGCAGCAACCGCACGACGTGGTCTGGACAGGCGGTGCTGGGAACTCCACAGCCTCTCGAGGTGCATCTCTTCGGACACGACCCGCAGTGTGACCGCCACCTTCTCCCTCTGCTCGCTTAGCGAGGTTGAGCTTCGGGTGCAGCGCGGAGAGGACCAGCGCTGTTGGCTGCACCTGGCGACGGCGCAGGGGGGCTGCAGCAGCTGGTCCAGCGTGGCGCGGAGGCCGGCGGCGACGACCTCGTGGCTCTTGGCGACGCCAAGCCATGCTTGGCCCTCTGCCGGAGCCTCTCCTTCAGTTCGCCGTTGCGGTAGCGCGCGCACTGCAGTTCAGCCACTACGGCCTGAAGCCGCCCCGCCGCAGCGCGCTCCACAGTAGCCAACACCGCCCTCGCGTGCCGCCGGCGCGCCGCGACGCCTCGCCCCAACAGGACACGGTCTGCAATTTCGATCCAAATCAGACACGGGTCGGTCTCGCGCGCGAGCACGGCGCAGCCCACGGCGCGCAGAGAGACGGCCATGGCCGCCCGATTCCCGAGCGCCGCCGGCCAAGGTGGCCGCCCGTGGCCACCCGATGCACGAGCGCCGCCGGCCAAGGACCCGTCGGCGTCCAGACCCCCTCCACGCCATCCCCATCTCGCCGGAGACCTGCTCCAAGTCTGGCCGCCCGTGGCCGCCCGATGCCCGAGCGCCGCCGGCCAAGGACACGCCGGCGTCCAGACCACCTCCACGCCATCCCCATGTCGCCGGAGACCTGCACCAAGTCCCATCCAGCGCCCGCGCCACCCTTCGGCCCCCGCCCCGCAGCTCTGCAGCCCAAGCGCTTCAACCGCCTCGAGCCCGAAGCAGAGGAGAGAAGCTCCCTGCGACGAGCCTCTCCAGCGCCGGAAAACCAGCAGGCTGACCCCGCCTCCTTCTCGCCTCCCTCCTTGACGCCGGCGGCAAGATGCGGCCCGTGCCCGGTGGAGAACGCAAATGGATAAGCGGTGCTGGTGCCCGGGGGTGTTTTTGCAAAAACGAATCGTTTTTTCTCAGATACCCACTTAAAATAGGACTGCGGGTTGAATTCCAAAAAACAGATGGGCCTTTTTGCAAAAGTGCCATGACGGGTGTACGGGCAGAAGCGATCACCGCTTTATTATTATATATATATATATATATATATATATATATATATATATATATATATATATATATATATATATATATATATATATATATATATATATATATAGGTAGAGATTTTTTGTACTAACCTATTAATTTAGTGCCCAAAACCAGTTGTTGTTTTCTGCATATTTTTGAGTTTTCAGAAAATTCATATCTATGAAGCTCAAAATACCATAAGGATTTTTTACTATCTTTTTCAACACCAGAAGATTACAGAAAGTACCGTGAGGGGCCAGGGGGCCACCTTAGGCCTCCACACGGCCAGGTGGTGCAACCAGGGAGCCATCCGTGTGAGGAGGCCGTGTTGGGCCCCTAGGCACCGCCTTATGCTGATTTTTTCGCCTATAAATCTCATAATTTGAGAAACCCTCCGTACCATTTTTTTTCGCGATTTTTTCCGCCGCCACAAGTTCCTATTCTGGGGAGATCCAATCTGGAGGCCTGTTTCGACACCCTGCCGAAGAGGAAATCCATCACCAGAGCCATCTTCATCAGACTTGTTGCCACCATGACCATGTGTGAGTAGTTTTCTTAGGACATCAGGGTCCATAACAGTAGCTAGATGACATCCTCTCTCACTTGTGAGTCAATACAAAGTTTTCGTGAGCTGCCTTACATGATCAGGATCAATAATTGGTGGTTGTGTTTGTTGGGATATGATGAATTATCACTTTATAATTAGATTCGTTCGCTCGGGGAAGCTCCCTGGGCTGAGGAGCTTTGCTACACTTACTGGCAAACTTTATGGGATTGCAGTTTACAGGATGACGTGACATTAATTTGACTGGGCAACACTGGGCCCCACAATTGAAAATCAAGGGAGGGGGAGGATTAAAAGGGGGACACGTATGCCCGTAAGTGCAGCCCGTAGGAGTTAGCCTGTAAGTGTAGAATTTTTGCTGGGTTGATATTCCCTCTTTATTCATGTCCTTTATAAAACCCTCTAAAAAAGGTGTCTCATATATGATACTATATATTAATGAGAACTCAAAACACAAAACGACCACAAATAAAATAAAAATAAAAATACATTGAAAACACTCTCATCATTTTCATTCAATTGGTTGTTGCTCGCGAAGTTTAAACTTACAGTGAACATAGAGTAAAGAAAAGGGATACTTGCAAGCGTCCTCGCCATCCAAGGCTTTGAAGATCGCATTAACCACTCGCCACTAACAACGAGATCTACTAGCCGTTGAAGGAACATCAATTGAGGAAAACACCCCAAGCAGCACAAGCTTACAATCTTTCAACACTAGTCCAGAGGGTCGGAACCGACCTTACCTTAGAACAAACCAAAAGAAGAAATCGGAGACTTCGCACCAAACACCAGCCAAGTGCTTCCCTTAGTGTGTCAAACCAACTGCTTTCCAACCATCAAGATACAAAGAGAGTCACAAATAAGAACCTATCCTCATAGGCCCTTCCTGCACCAGTTAAGACGTCGTCAGGGTAGGGATAGACCAGAGAGACCTTATTCCAAAGTGTCATCATTGCTGCCACCTCGTTGATGTCGTACGGGAACCAAAACCTAAAGGAAAAAAAGACCTACTACAACTAAGATTAACGACGGGCGAGTCCGCACTCCTCTAGCCGCTGGGGCGTGGAGGAAGCACTAGGTGGCGACATTCCCGAACATTTAAATCACTCTATTTTCTAACAAAAATAGAGGTTTTATTGCTCCAGCCCATCGAAGGTGCATATATATATACCCTATTCGTCGGACCAGACGGTCCAGAAGCAACAGGTGCTGCTTATGTGGCTATGGACCAGCAGCAGAACTGTTCATTTCTACAGCCCGACCTCAGATTTGGTACCTTTCGAGTGAGAATTGTTTACAATGGTATCCAACAGGAAGACAGAAGCAAAAACAGTTAAAAGAAGCGTTTCCAGAGTGTTCAATCAGCTCAAGGTCAGCAAGGTTACATCTACAACAACACAACAACATCACCCGCGAAAAACATAAACAACATCATCATCAACAAATTGCTACTATTAACCGTCTCTGTACATACATGAGCAACCCAACCCAAGCGCGCGGCAAGCCCGCCCGCACCAACAACAATAGTCTCCCCCAAATGCCTCCACTGCGGAATAGCCATTTCGACCAATCAACGGCAATAATCATCATGAACTATACATACAACGCACACAACTGGATTTCCTACTTGAAGCTCGAGGGCCGGGTCCAGAAGCTGCGACAGCGCTAAAAAAAATTACAATCTAGAAAACTCATCGCTCGCTCCTGGTCTCCTCATGCTCCTCGATACAATGAGTGTTGATATGCTACAGCTGACCAAGCTAAAAGTCCTCAGCCTCCGACAATGCAGGCCAGCACATTGGCGAATCAGAGTGTACGTGTATATTCAAATGCGAGGTCGGCACCGGAGTGTTCTCAGCTTGCTGACTTTATATATTTAAAAATATAGGCTGCAGCAGGCCAATCTGCGATGATTCCTTCTCCTGCATGTTACCACCAACACCCAATCACCCCGTTTCCTGAAAAGAAAACAAAACAAAATGAGGCAAGCAAAGGGAAGGGAAAATACCGGGAAAGAACGAAACCATTGACAAAACCATGGATGACTTGCTGTCTTCATGGCCTAAATCATCCTCCAACAGTTAGCAGCAATTAAATAATAAGGCAACAACTCCAGATATGATCTATCTGCCCAAATTAATAATTCTCATCCACTGAGATTGCAAGCGACTAATACATCGGCGACAGAGAGTGTATTTGTTGGCTCCAGATTTCTAATGAAAAATTGAAACCAGGGTATTTTGACCTTGATGATTTTAAAAAAATGTGTAGGCTCCAACCGGCCAATCTGTGATGATTCCTTCTCCTGCCTGCTAACACCAACTAGATTACATCATTTCCTGAAGATAACAGAAAAATAAATTGACGCAAATATGAAAGCAGAACATATCGTGAACAAACCGCGGACAAAACCAAGAGATATTATTGTTGTATGAGATAACTTGCTGCTTCATGGTCAAATCCTTCCTCCAACAGTAGCAGCAATAGTGATGTTCAATTAAAGATTAAGGAGACAACTTCAAAGTGTTAAAGTACTCTGATAAAGCGATGTCACTAGTGGTACTTAACTAACACCCTTGGAAAATCTCTCCATATAGATCAGTATTGTATCACAACTTGCAATTAATTATTTCTGGTGACAAACCTACTTCAGATCGATTTAACCCTGTCCAGCTAATGTGCTGTTTGCATATATGTAACATGGCTAATTGGCATCCAACCATGCCAAGAGTATCGACAGTCATGATAATCTTCATAGCAAGGATCTTCTTCCCAGCAGTGGGAACACTTGCCGGAGCCTCTTCTGGACGCTCCATCTCGTTGCCAGGTTGCCCCGACAAGTGTGGCGATGTATCCATCCCATATCCCTTCGGGATTGGCGCACACTGTGCCGCAATCAGCCTGAACAGCTACTTCAACCTCGACTGCAACAGCACGGACGATCCACCAAGGCCAAGTGTTGGTGATCCTGGGGCAGTAGTTGAGATCGACAACATCTCACTGGAGCATGGCGAGATGCGCGTATACAGCCCCGTCAACCACATCTGCTTCACGTCGAACACCACTTTCACCAAGTTCACCCACGGGTACGGTCTGCAGCACACGCCCTTCCTCCCATCACCGTCACGCAACCGCTTCACAGTCATTGGCTGCAACACCCTCGGGCTCATCACGGGCTACAAAGAAACCGCGGGCCAGTATGTGACTGGCTGCTACTCCTACTGCGAGGGCGTCAACAACACGTCTGAAGGCGTGCCATGCGCTGGGATGGGCTGCTGTGAGGTTTCCATCCCCACCAACCTCACCTCCTTGGCGATCGTATTTGAGATGACCCAGAGCAGGGTATGGAGCTTCAACCCGTGCTTCTACGCCATGGTGGCTGAGGTTGGGTGGTACACCTTCAGGCAGCAGGACCTCGATGGAACACTTGGGTTCATCGATGGTCGAGCCAAGAGGGGTGCTCCCGCTGTTGCTGACTGGGCCATTAGGAATGGCTCATGCCCAGAGAAGGGGAAAGACAGACCTACTGACTATGCTTGCATCAGTGCAAACAGCTATTGCATGGCCCCGAAGAATGGTCCAGGATACTTATGCCAGTGCTCCAAAGGATATGAGGGGAATCCTTATCTTCTGAACGGCTGTCAAGGTTCATTATTTACTCTAATTTAACCTCTGCAGATTTTCATAGATATTACACTGAAAGCTGATGGAACTCTAAGCAATATCCGGTGTTAGTTAAGCCCAGATACACTTTCACGAAACATCCATATGAAGACCTGCCAATAGCTGGGTTGCAATTTTCACCTCGTGTAGCTTTGATTTCCACCACACATACACAAAGAACTGGCAATTTTTTTTTTTTTGCAATTTAAGTTATTAACGCACGGTGTAATATTAATTTCGAAGATGATATGCAAAGCATAGTTGGACCATTTCATAGAGAATTGACTACATTGTCTCATTACTTCTTAATCTTGCTTTATCCAACATGTATAATAGTGAAAGCAATATAGAATTCATGTTTTGGATTTACTCTTCTGAGTGGATGCTTCCAATGTTATCTTCAGACATAGACGAGTGCACATTGCGCATGCAGAACCGCAAGTATTTAGATTTGTATCCATGCAGAAAAGGGATCTGTCACAACTCACCAGGGAACTACTCTTGCATATGCAAGAGAGGAACACGATCTGATGGTACAAATTTTGGATGCCGATCACTGTTGTCTTCAGATCAAAAATTGGCCATTGGTACGCATCATTTATTTAAACAGTTAATCCCTATTCATACTTTTATCAACATTAAGATGTGTACTGCGAAGGGGAGCCTTGGCGCAGCGGTAAAGCTGTTGCCTTGTGACCATGAGGTCATGGGTTCGAGTCCTGGAAGCAGCCTCTTGCGGGAAAGGCTGCGTACTATAGACCCAACGTGGTCGGACCCTTCCCAGGACCCTGCGCAAGCGGGAGCTACGTGCACCGGGCTGCCCTTTTTTCTAACATGTGTACTGCAATAACAAACATTCATATAATGGTAACAAAAATATTACTTACAACCAAAAGAAAATTAGTGAGCTCCAAATTAGAAATTTACTAGCATTAGTTTCTGAAAATATATACTTGCAGGCCTCAGTATTTCTGCAACAGTGGTGATGTCCTTAGCATGCTTGCTGCTCATGCAATTTCAAATACAAAGGCATAAGAGGGAGAAAGATGAGTATTTCAGACAAAATGGAGGTCTCAAGTTATATGATGAAATGAGGTCAAGGCAGGTCGACACAATCCGCATACTTACAGAGAAAGATATAAAGAGAGCAACGGACAACTACAATGAAGATCGAGTTATTGGATGTGGTGGTCATGGCATGGTCTACAGAGGAACTTTGGATGATCAAAAAGAGGTCGCCATAAAGAAGTCCAAAGCAATCAATGCTGATTGGAGAGAAGAATTTGTCAATGAGATTATAATCTTGTCACAAATCAATCACCGAAACATTGTGAGGTTACTAGGCTGTTGTCTGGATGTAGATGTCCCAATGTTGGTCTATGAGTTTGTCTCCCATGGTACCCTATCCCAGTTCCTTCACGGTGCTGATCGTAGATTGCCAATCCCCCTTGCTATTCGCCTGAAGATTGCTACACAGTCAGCAGAAGCTCTAGCTTACTTACATTCATCCACATCTCGCACAATCCTACATGGGGATGTCAAGTCTGCCAACATTCTCTTGGATGACAAGCTCAATGCAAAGGTTGCTGATTTCGGAGCATCAGCACTTAAGTCCATGGATGAAAGTGAGTTCATCATGTTTGTCCATGGAACGCTGGGATACCTTGACCCTGAGAGCTTTATCAGCCATCTTCTCACTGAGAAAAGCGACGTATACAGTTTCGGGGTGGTTCTTCTGGAGCTAATGACACGAAAGAGGGCTATATATACCGACAACTTTAACCGAAAGCACTCACTGTCATACAGTTTTCCCTCGATGTTTAACCAGAAGAGGCACCACATTATGTTGGACCCTGAAATTACAGCCGGTGCAGGTATGGTGGTCCTTGAGAAAATGGCTGAGCTCGCAGTTCACTGCCTTAGCCAGAGGGGTGATGACAGGCCATCGATGAAGGAAGTAGCAGAGAGACTAGAGATGATGAGGAGACTCCAGTTGCACGCGACCAATGCTCATGAAGACAACCAGTGTGTGTATAACTATGGAGGATCATCTTCGGTTGTTGTCCCCTTCGACGAGGCAACACATGGGACCATCGACATGTCCAAAGTGGTTGAAGATCTTGCAAGGTGATGTTTGTAATTCTGTATGCACAGTTAAGTCTTTTGTTTGTGGTATGTAATACTGAACCTACCCAGTGTTGTGAACTGTGATAAGTTGATCTGTTTAAGGAGCAATGATCCTAGCATTCGATTTGGCATGCCGGAGAAATCGCCGCATACGGCATTTGTAGGTATGCAACAAATGTATATAATGTGTGCGTATTTTGATCATGGGTACCCGGCTCTTGTTTTGGCCATTTTATTTTGTTCCCTGCTGCCATGAGAGTTGTTTCAATTCTGAATCTGAAGATATATTCCGCTATGCGACACGACACTGATTTTAGTGGTTCCACTACTGAATCGAAGTTTACCTGTGCTGGGTCTGGGCTTTGGGATGGATCCCCTTCTCTTCGCGCGGCTTGATCCGCGCCGTGGATCCAATCGTGGGCCGGCGACCAGCCTCCGCCGAGCAGACTGGCCGCCGTCGCCCCGCCTCCCTCTCGGTCAGGGCCGCCGCGGTTCGCGCGACAGAAGTCCGCAGCGGCGTCCCGGAGCGGCCGCTCTCTGGAGCCTCCCTCCATCTCTGCCGCAGAGCCCTCCCGTGGAGTCCGTGTCTCGATTCGCGCGACGGACGGAGCTGGCGCCGGAAGCCCGCGGTAATGCGGCCGCTTGCTGAATCCTCCCGCCGTCGCCGCGAAGCGTCATGCTTCCCCGCCTGCCTCCGCCGTCCGTCGGGCACCTCGGCTGTCGGCATGCCGGCCGGCGACTTGTGGGGAGGAACTGTCGTCCACTGGAATGGTGGGAGGGAGTGAGCGGTGAAACCGGCGAGAGATACTCCAAAGCGTATTCCTTGTTTACCGCTTTCGATGTTCTTTTAAAAAAAAATAGCAAGCAGGAGCTCCACCTTTTTAGAAGAGAATTGATCAGTTTATAAGAAAAACTGACCGAAAACCGATATAACAAACACACGCCAGCAGGCCCGGGGCTGTGTACCAAACGAGTCGACAACTTTGTTGCTCAAGCAACCAGAGTAGACACCCTACCACTCGACTCGGAGCTGTCATTCCGGCTTACAAACCCCAACAACACACATACACGTCGGCCCCGAGGCCCCACTTCACACGAGCCGATGACTCTGTCGTCCATGCGACCAGATCCGACACTCCACAATATAGAGGTGTTCCTCGAAGTCGTCGACTTCCCCAACGACCCCGAGGTCACGCTCCACACGATCTGACGCCTCTGCCGTCCACACGACCAGATGTGCCACTCCACAATACCGAGGTACTCTTTGGAGCCGCCGCTCCGACTTCCCCACCGACCCCGAGGTCGCGCACCTGCCAAGCCGAAGACGAAATCGTAAGACAACAATAACCACCAAGGTCTAATAAAAGACCAGGAATCCAAGACAGCACCCCCATGGAGGATGCGGCGGGTACGCCGTTGCCGTCCGCCCTGGCCATAGCCAGAACTTAGGTTTTCACCCGGAAAAGCTCGAGATATCCAAATAACAAGGGAGGTGAAGGTGCTCCACAACAACGCCTCCAAGAAGGTAAACGACGCCTCAGGCCGCCGCCTTCATCGGCATCGACCAAGGCCGATGCAAGGCTTTCGCCTAGAGCTTACCATGCCCAAAGTCACAGCATCACGTCCCAGCCTCCGCCCGAGCACTAGTAGCCAAGACGGCTCGCTGCCGCCAACACCCACTGTCAGCCATCCCGATCTGCAGCTCACCGCAACCGCCAGCTGCACTCAGGACCAGATCTAGCCGGACCTAGCCCACTGACACACCCACAGACGTAGATCTGAGCGCGAACGCCCCAACTGACGCCCCAGCTCGCTGCCCCGCCACCCACATGACTGGAGCAGCCAGATCTGGCAACAACACACATCCGCCAGCCTAGAGCCATTGCTCTGGCGTCCAAGCAGGCACCGCCCAACAACCATGAAGCTCGCCACACTCACTTCTACGCCTGCGCAGCGGCGCAAGGAACCGGCCATGACGGCCCAGATCTAGCCCGCCCACGCAGCCAACACACGGCGGCGCCTCCACGCACGCACCATGCCTTCACCACGTGTGCCTCACAGCACGACCGTCGAGGTAGACGACCGCAGCACATCGGTGCTCCACAACCCCCACCATGCCTCCGAGCACCGAGCTCCGTCGCCGCCACATCAGCGCGCCTTCGAGCACCACATCTTGCACATCAGGAACCTATCCCCGCTGCCGCCGTCCGCTGGTGAGGGCTTCGCCCGCCGACATCCTCTGGCAGCGGCGAGGGAACGAGAGGAAGATAGGGAGCTCGGGCGGCGACTAGGTTTTTCGCCACCCGAGTCGCCCAGGAGAGGAGCGACACGGGGGCCTAGTGCTCTCGCAACAGAAGCTCTTTTGTGACGCCCCCGACCCGACCGTGCACTAATCATACACGCAAATGCGCACGATCAAGCACAGGGACTCACGGGAAGATATCACAACACAACTCTAGACACAAAAAAAAATACAAGCTTTATAGTACAAGCCAGGGGCCTCGAGGGCTTGAATACATAAGCTCGAGTTACACAAGAGTCAGCGGAAGCATTAGTACCTGAGTCACTACTGGAATTCAGTTATTTGCCATCTTCCACCTCTTTGCCGTCTGCCAGCTGATGGCAAAGAGGCTGTTTGCCGTCTGTCTTGCCAAAGCAGACGGCAAAGAACCAGCTGATGGCAAAGAGGGTCTGCCGTCCAGGGGCTTTGCCGTCTGCCAGCAGACGGCAAAGTGGCCTTTACCGGCACCCATTCGGCCGGACTGTTCGCCGTCTGCTGGCGGACGGCAATGGCTTTGCCATCCGCCAGGCAGGCCTTTGCCGTCTGCTATGGCAGACGGCAAAGAAGCTGATTCCAGTAGTGAGTACAGACATAATTAGACAAGGTCGCCTTAAGAAGGCTGAGCAAAACAACGACAACTAGATCGAAAAGGCGCAGGCCTCCTGCCTGGGAGCCTCCTAAACTACTCCTGGTCGTCGGCCTCCACGTAATAGGCTCCGTCAGTGTGGTAGTAGTCGTCGACGGGATCAGCTGGCTCCAGGGCCTCATCATCTGATCGCATCAATCGGGTATGGGGAAAAGAGGTAGCAAAGCAACCGTGAGTACTCATCCAAAGTACTTGCAAGACTTACATCAGAACTATTGTAATTATGCATCGGTATCAAAGAAGGGCTGTATCAGTGGACTGGACTGCAGAAATGCCAGAATAGAGAGAAAGGCCTAGCCTATCGAAGACTAGCATTTTCAGCGTCTTGCAGCATTAGAAGAGTGTAGATTAGTATTTAAATATAATGATAGCAACAAGTATATTAGCAGCCAAGCCCAGAGATCCTTCCTCGACTCCCTGCGAGAAAGCAATCCCGGAGCTTACAATTAATTAACATGTATCCAGTTCAAGTTGTAGTAGATCGGGATACAACACTGAGCGTCCTGTTACCGTGGACACGGCTATTCGAATAGATAATCTTCCCTGCAGGGGTGCACTACTGTTACGCAACACGCTCGATTAACTCTGGCCGGACACACTTTTCTCGGTCATGCCCGGCCTCGGCTGATCGACACGACGTAGTCCTACCTAGGCTCAGCAGAGAGGTCCCCGCCGGTCTACATCCTAAGTGCTCAGGGGTCTTGGGCCCATCGCCCTTTGCACTCCGGGTCGTTGCGAGCAGGGTGAATACCAGCGCCATCCCTCTCCTGGATGGCACGATCCGGCCGTGCCACAATGCTGAACTGGACATCTGACAGAGCTTTCGGCTGATACATACGGCGCTGAGGGCCCCATTAAACCATTATCCCGCGTGGTGGTAGTGCGTATAGGCCAGTGGCCAACTCAGATCAAATACCCAAATCCGTTAAGTGTATTGGGAGCTCGCGGTGACGATCAATACTCTTGTCGCCCCGTCTCGAAGAAGTGCAACAAGGGTCAGGCCCATCCCTCTCTAGGGCGGTCTCTGCCTGCCCGGCCGCGCCTCGTAATTATCTCGCGGGTACCCTCCAGGTCAACCCGACTCTCAAGAGACTGTTGGGAACTCAGGTCCACCTCTACCGGGGTGGTACCGCCTGTCCCTTCAGTCCCGCAATAACAGTACAAGGGGGCAACAGTTAAAGTAACCGTGTGTCCATAACATCGAGAGGGTAATCCGAGGAATCACCCTCGATGGATTCCCACTCGATGTAACCGTCAAGGTGAACTTGGAGGAATCACCCTCGATGGGTTCACACTTGTGGGGTTGCACGACAGAGGCATCATCGGAGGTGGTGAAAGAGAAATCACCCTCGATAACCCACTACCGACTAGCTACGCTACAGAGATATCATCAGGAGTGAGATAGGAGGTATCACCCTCGGCACTCGATAGTAGTTCTACAGAGTCGTACAACTAAGGGGGTGTGAGGTGCTGTGTGATGGGGAGCGTTGCATGGAAAACAAAAAAAATTCTACGCACACGCAAGATCTATCCATGGAGATGCATAGCTACGAGAGGGGGAGTGTGTCTACGTACCCTCGTAGACCGTAAGCGGAAGCGTTAGAACAACGCGGTTGATGTCGTCGAACAACTTCACGATCCAACCGACCGAGTACCGAACGTACGGCACCTCCGCGTTCAGCACACGTTCAGCTCGGTGATGTCCTCGACTTCTTGATCCAGCAAGACGGCGAGGTAGTGGATGAGTTCCGGCAGCACGACGGCGTGGTGACGGTGATGGTAATGCTATCTCCGCAGGGCTTCGCCCAAGCACTGCGAAAATATGACCGAGGGACGGAACTGTGGAGGGGGATGCCGCACACGGCTAAGACAATGTTGTGTCTCCTTTGGGGAGCCCCCTCTCCTCTATTTATATATGTGTAGGGGCTTGGAGTAGAAGGAATAGTGCCATGTGAACAGTAACCGTGAATAGTACACACGTGGACTTGGACTCCAAAGTCCAATCCTATTCCTACTAGGACTCTCCCTTTTTTCCTTCCCTAGCTGCGTGGGCTTTTGAGGACTTGGTGCACCTGGCCCAATAAGGCCAGGGCGCCTCCCCTTAGCCCATGCCAGCCCTTGGGACGTGGTGGACCCACTTGTGGACTTCCGGACCCCTCCGGAATCCTCCGGAACCTTCTGGAAGCTTCCCGGTACAATACCAAAAAAACTGCACTTTTTTCCGGAACCCAAAATATGACTTCCCATATATAAATCTTTACCTCTCGACCATTCCGAGACTCCTCGTGACGTTCGGGGTCTCATCCGGGACTCCGAACAATATTCGGTTACCAATTCACATAACTCATATAACACTATATTGTCAACGAACGTTAAGCGTGCGGACCCTACGGGTTCGGGAATGATGTAGACATGACTGAGACGCCTCTCCGGTCAATAACCAATAGCGGAACCTGGATGCTCATATTGGTTCCTACATATTCCACGAAGATCTTATCGGTCGAACCGCAATGACAACATACGTAATTCCCTTTGTCCGTCGGTATGTTACTTGCCCGAGATTCGATCGTCGGTATCTCCATACCTAGTTCAATCTCGTTACCGGCAAGTCTCTTTACTCGTTCCGTAATACATCATCCCGTAACTAACTCCTTAGTCACTTTGCTTGCAAGCTTCTTATGATGTGCATTACCGAGAGGGCCTAGAGATACCTCTCCGAAACACGGAGTGACAAATCCCAGTCTCGATCCATGCCAACTCAACGGACACCTTCGGAGATACCTGTAGAGCATCTTTATGATCACCCAGTTATGTTGTGACGTTTGATAGCACACAAGGTATTCCTCCGGTATCCGGGAGTTGCATGATCTCATGGTCTGAGGAACATGTATTTGACATTTCAAGAAAGCAGTAGCAATAAACAGAACGATCATATGCTAAGCTAACGGATGGGTCTTGTCCATCACATCATTCTTCTAATGATGTGATCCCGTTATCAAATGACAACTCATGTCTATGGTTAGGAAACCTTAACCATCTTTGATCAACGAGCTAGTCTAGTAGAGGCTCACTAGGGACACGGTATTTGTTTATGTATTCACACATGTATTTAAGTTTCCGGTCAATACAATTCTAGCATGAATAATAAACCTTTATCATGAACAAGGAAATATAAAATAATAATAACTTTATTATTGCCTCTAGGGCATATTTCCATCAGTCTCCCACTTGCACTAGAGTCAATAATCTAGATTACATAGTAATGAATCTAACACCCATGGAGTCTTGGTGCTGATCATGTTTTGCTCGTGGAAGAGGCTTAGTCAACGGGTCTGCCACATTCAGATCCGTGTGTACTTTGCAAATTTCTATGTCTCCATCCTTGACATATTCACGAATGGAGTTGAAGCGTCTCTTGATGTGTTTGGTCTTCTTGTGAAACCTGGGCTCCTTGGCTATGGCAATTGCTCCAGTGTTGTCACAAAAGATTGTCATTGGACCCGATGCACTAGGTATTACACCTAGATCGGATATGAACTCCTTCATCCAGACTCCTTCATGTGCTGCTTCCGAAGCAGCTATGTATTCCGCTTCACACGTAGATCCCGCCACGACGCTCTGCTTGGAACTGCACCAACTGACAGCTCCACCATTTAATATAAATACGTATCCGGTTTGTGACTTAGAGTCATCCGGATCAGTGTCGAAGGTTGCATCGACGTAACCCTTTACAACGAGCTCTTCGTCACCTCCATAAACGAGAAACATGTCCTTGGTCCTTTTCAGGTACTTCAGGATATTCTTGACCGCTGTCCAGTGATCCACTCCTGGATTACTCTGGTACCTCCCTGCCAAACTTATGGCAAGGCACACATCAAGTCTGGTACACAGCATGGCATACATAATAGAACCTATGGCTGAGGCATAGGGAATGACTTTCATTTTCTCTATATCTTCTGCCGTGGTCGGGCATTGAGTCTGACTCAACTTCACACCTTGCAAGACAGGCAAGAACCCTTTCTTTGACTGATCCATTTTGAACTTCTTCAAAACTTTGTCAAGGTATGTGCTTTGTGAAAGTCCTATCAAGCGTCTTGATCTATCCATATAGATCTTGATGCCCAATATATAAGCAGCTTCACCGAGGTCTTTCATTGAAAAATTCTTATTCAAGTATCCCTTTATGCCATCCAGAAATTCTATATCATTTCCAATCAACAATATGTCATCCACATATAATATTATAAATGCTACAGAGCTCCCACTCACTTTCTTGTAAATACAGGCTTCACGGTAAGTCTGTACAAAACCATATGCTTTGATCACCTCATCAAAGCGTATATTCCAACTCCGAGATACTTGCACCAGTCCATAGATGGATCGCTGGAGCTTGCACACTTTGTTAGCACCCTTAGGATCGACAAAACCTTCTGGTTGCATCATATACAACTCTTCTTTGAGAAAACGATTAAGGAATGCAGTTTTGACATCCATTTGCCAGATTTCATAATCATAAAATGCGGCAATTGCTAACATGATTCGGACAGACTTAAGCATCGCTACGGGTGAGAAAGTCTCATCGTAGTCAACCCCTTGAACTTGTTGAAAACCTTTCGCGACAAGTCGAGCTTTGTAGACAGTGATATTACCATCAGCATCCGTCTTCCTCTTAAAAATCCATTTATTCTCAATGGCTTGCCGATCATCGGGCAAGTCCACCAAAGTCCATACTTTGTTCTCATACATGGATCCTATCTCGGATTTCATGGCCTCAAGCCATTTTTCGGAATCCGGGCTTATCATAGCTTCTTCATAGTTCGTAGGTTCGCCGTTGTCTAACAACATAACTTCCAGAACAGGATTACCGTACCACTCTGGTGCGGAACATACTCTGGTCGACCTACGAAGTTCAGTAGTAACTTGATCTGAAGTTTCATGATCTTTATCATTATCTTCCTCTCTTATTGGTGTAGGCATCACGGGAACGGTTTTCTCTGATGAGCTACTTTCCAATTCGAGAGAAGGTACAATTACCTCATCAAGTTCTACTTTCCTCCCACTCACTTCTTTCGAGAGAAACTCCTCTAGAAAGGACCCATTCTTGGCAACAAAGACCTTGCCTTCGGATCTGTGGTAGAAGGTGTACCCAATTGTTTCTTTAGGGTATCCTATGAAGACGCACTTCTCCGCTTTGGGTTCGAGCTTATCAGGTTGAAGCTTTTTCACATAAGCATCGCATCCCCAAACTTTAAGAAACGACAGCTTAGGTTTCTTGCCAAACTATAGTTCATATGGTGTCGTCTCAACGGATTTAGACGGTGCCCTATTTAACGCGAATGCAGCTGTCTCTAATGCATAACCCCAAAACGATAGTGGCAAATCGGTAAGAGACATCATAGAACGCACCATATCCAATAAAGTACGGTTACGACGTTCGGACACACCATTACGCTGTGGTGTTCCAGGTGGCGTGAGTTGTGAAACAATTCCACATTTTCTTAAATGAAGGCTAAACTCGTAACTCAAATATTCGCCTCTGCGATCAGATCGTAGAAACTTTATTTTCTTGTTACGATGATTCTCTACTTCACTCTGAAATTCTTTGAACTTTTCAAATGTTTCAGACTTGTGTTTCATCAAGTAGATATACCCATATCTACTCAAATCATCTGTGAAGGTTAGAAAATAACGATACCCGCCGCGTGCTTCAACGTTCATCGGACCGCATACATCGGTATGTATTATTTCCAACAAATCAGTAGCTCGCTCCATTGTTCTGGAGAACGGAGTTTTAGTCATCTTGCCCATGAGGCATGGTTCGCAAGTATCAAATGATTCATAATCAAGAGATTCCAAAAGTCCATCCGCATGGAGTTTCTTCATGCGCTTTACACTAATATGACCTAAACGGCAGTGCCACAAGTATGTTTCACTATCATTATCAACTTTGCATCTTTTGGCATCAATATTATGAATATGTGTATCACTACGATCGAGATTCAACAAGAATAGACCATTCACAAAAGGTGCGTGACCATAAAAGATGTTACTCATATAAATAGAACAACCATTATTCTCTGACTTAAATGAATAACCATCTCGCAATAAACAAGATCCAGATATAATGTTCATGCTCAACGCTGGCACCAAATAACAATTATTGAGGTCTAAAACTAATCCCGAAGGTAGATGTAGAGGTACCGTGCCGACGGCGATCACATCAACCTTGGAACCATTCACGAAGCGTATCGTCACCTCGTCCTTAGCCAATCTTCGCTTATTCCGTAGCTCCTGTTTCGAGTTACAAATATGAGCAACCGAACCAGTATCAAATACCCAGGCGCTACTGCGAGCATTAGTGAGGAACACATCAATAACATGTATATCAAATATACCTTTGCTCACTTTGCCATCCTTCTTATCCGCCAAATACTTGGGGCAGTTCCGCTTCCAGTGACCAG
This sequence comes from Elymus sibiricus, assembly GCA_039707655.1. Lineage (NCBI taxonomy): Eukaryota > Viridiplantae > Streptophyta > Magnoliopsida > Poales > Poaceae > Elymus > Elymus sibiricus. Next base: position 462,303,306 of record CM077672.1, read on the forward strand.
TCCCTTTGCAGTAGAAGCACTCTATTTCAGGCCTGGGTCCAGCTTTGGGTTTCTTCGTGGGAGCGGCAACTTGCTTGCCGTTCTTCTTGAAGTTCCCCTTCTTTCCCTTGCCCTTTTTCTTGAAACTAGTGGTTTTGTTAACCATCAACACTTGATGCTCCTTCTTGATTTCTACCTCCTCTGATTTCAGCATCGCGAAGAGCTCGGGAATTGTCTTCTCCATCCCTTGCATATTATAGTTCATCACGAAGCCTTTATAGCTTGGTGGCAGTGACTGAAGAACTCTGTCAATAACACTCTCAACCAGAAGATCAATTCCTAGCTGAGTCAAGTGGTTGTGGTACCCAGACATTCTGAGTATGTGTTCACTGACAGAACTATTCTCCTCCATCTTACAGCTAAAGAACTTGTTGGAGACTTCATATCTCTCAACCCGGGCATTAGCTTGAAATATCAATTTCAGCTCTTGGAACATCTCATATGCTCCGTGGCATTCAAAACGCTTTTGCAGTCCCGGTTCTAAGCCGTAGAGCATGGCACACTGAACTATCGAGTAATCATCAGATCGAGCCTGCCAGGCGTTCACAACGTCTGCAGCAGCTCCTGCAGCAGGTCCATCACCTAGTGGTGCATCAAGGACATAATTCTTCTGTGCAGCAACGAGGATAATCCTCAAGTTACGGACCCAGTCCGTGTAGTTGCTACCATCATCTTTCAACTTAGCTTTCTCTAGGAACGCATTAAAATTCAACGGAACAGTAGCACGGGCCATTTATCTACAACATAGATATGCAAAGAAACCATCAAGACTAAGTTCATGATAAATTAAGTTTAATTAATCAAATTAGTAATGAACTCCCACTTAAATTAACATCCCTCAAGTTAACTAAGTGATACATGATCCAAATCAACTAGCCCATGTCCGATCATCACGTGAGATGGGATAGTCATCAATGGTGAACATCTCCATGTTGATCATATCTACTATATGACTCATGTTCGACCTTTCGGTCTCCAGTGTTCCGAGACCATGTCTGTACATGCTAGGCTCGTCAAGTTTAACCCAAGTATTCTGCTTGTGTAAAACTGGCTTACACCCGTTGTATGTGAACGTAGAATCTATCACACCCGATCATCACGAGGTGCTTCGAAACGACGAACTTTAGCAACGGTGCATACTCGGGGAGAACACTTTTATCTTGAAATTTAGTGAAGGGATCATCTTATAATGCTACCGTCGTTCTAAGCAAAATAAGATGCATAAAGGATAAACATCACATGCAATCAAAATATGTGACATGATATGGCCATCATCTTGTGCTTTTGATCTCCATCTCCAAAGCATCGTCATGATCTCCATCGTCACCGGCTCGACACCTTGATCTCCATCGTTGCGTCGTGGTCGTCTCGCCAACTATTGCTTCTACAACTATTGCTAACGCATAGCGATAAAGTAAAGCAATTACATGGCGCTTGCATTTCATACAATAAAGAGACAACCATAAGGCTCCTGCCGGTTGCCGATAAATTACCAAACATGATCATCTCATACAATAACGTATATCACATCATGTCTTGACCATATCACATCACAGCATACCCTGCAAAAACAAGTTAGACGTCCTCTACTTTGTTGTTGCAAGTTTTACGTGGCTGCTACGGGCTTCTAGCAAGAACCGTTCTTACCTACGGCACAAAACCACAATGGTGATTTATCAAGTTTGCTGTTTTACCCTTCAACAAGGACCGGCCGCAGTCAAATTCGATTCAACTAAAGTAGGAGAAACAGACACCCGCCAGCCACCTTTATGCAAAACAAGTTGCATGTCTGTCGGTGGAACCGGTCTCATGTACGTGGACATGTAAGGTTGGTCCGGGCCGCTTCATCTTACAATACCGCCGAATCAAAATAAGACGTTGGTGGTAAGCAGTATGACGATCACCGCCCACAACTCTTTGTGTTCTACTCGTGCATATCATCTACGCATAGACCTGGCTCTGATGCCACTGATGGGGAACGTTGCATGGAAAACAAAAAAAATTCTACGCACACGCAAGATCTATCCATGGAGATGCATAGCTACGAGAGGGGGAGTGTGTCTACGTACCCTCGTAGACCGTAAGCGGAAGCGTTAGAACAACGCGGTTGATGTAGTCGAACAACTTCACGATCCAACCGACCGAGTACCGAACGTACGGCACCTCCGCGTTCAGCACACGTTCAGCTCGGTGACGTCCTCGACTTCTTGATCCAGCAAGACGGCGAAGTAGTGGATGAGTTCCGGCAGCACGACGGCGTGGTGACGGTGATGGTAATGCTATCTCCGTAGGGCTTCGCCCAAGCACTGCGAAAATATGACCGAGGGACGGAACTGTGGAGGGGGACGCCGCACACGGCTAAGACAATGTTGTGTCTCCTTTGGGGCGCCCCCTCTCCTCTATTTATATATGTGTAGGGGCTTGGAGTAGAAGGAATAGTGCCACGTGAATAGTAACCATGAATAGTACACACGTGGACTTGGACTCCAAAGTCCAATCCTATTCCTACTAGGACTCTCCCTTTTTTTCCTTCCCTAGCTGCGTGGGCTTTTGAGGACTTGGTGCGCCTGGCCCAATAAGGCCAGGGCGCCTCCCCTTAGCCCATGCCAGCCCTTGGGACGTGGTGGACCCACTTGTGGACTTCCGGACCCCTCCGGAATCCTCCGGAACCTTCTGGAAGCTTCCCGGTACAATACCGAAAAAACTACACTTTTTTCCGGAACCCAAAATATGACTTCCCATATATAAATCTTTACCTCTCGACCATTCCGAGACTCCTCGTGACGTCCGGGATCTCATCCGGGACTCCGAACAATATTCGGTTACCAATTCACATAACTCATATAACACTATATCGTCAACGAACGTTAAGCGTGCGGACCCTACGGGTTCGGGAAGGATGTAGACATGACTGAGACGCCTCTCCGGTCAATAACCAATAGTGGAACCTGGATGCTCATATTGGTTCCTACATATTCCATGAAGATCTTATCGGTCGAACCGCAATGACAACATACGTAATTTCCTTTGTCCGTCGGTATGTTACTTGCCCGAGATTCGATCGTCGGTATCTCCATACCTAGTTCAATCTCGTTACCGGCAAGTCTCTTTACTCGTTCCGTAATACATCATCCCGTAACTAACTCCTTAGTCACTTTGCTTGCAAGCTTCTTATGATGTGCATTACCGAGAGGGCCCAGAGATACCTCTCCGAAACACGGAGTGACAAATCCCAGTCTCGATCCATGCCAACTCAACGGACACCTTCGGAGATACCTGTAGAGCATCTTTATGATCACCCAGTTACGTTGTGACGTTTGATAGCACACAAGGTATTCCTCCGGTATCCGGGAGTTGCATGATCTCATGGTCTGAGAAACATGTATTTGACATTTCAAGAAAGCAGTAGCAATAAACAGAACGATCATAAGCAAACGGATGGGTCTTGTCCATCACATCATTCTCCTAATGATGTGATCCCGTTATCAAATGACAACTCATGTCTATGGTTAGGAAACCTTAACCATCTTTGATCAACGAGCTAGTCTAGTAGAGGCTCACTAGGGACACGGTATTTGTTTATGTATTCACACATGTATTTAAGTTTCCGGTCAATACAATTCTAGCATGAATAATAACCATTTATCATGAACAAGGAAATATAAAATAATAACAACTTTATTATTGCCTCTAGGGCATATTTCCATCACTGTGTCGGTCTCTGAACATCGATCACTCTGATCGAGTCACCGGTGATAAAGCATGGCAACACGGACAAGGGTGTAGGGCCATTGATGGATCACTAACCAGTCTATACTAACTATTTAGGACAACAGGTAAAGTATCAACAGCAGTTACAAAATCAGGCTATGCATCAGAATAGGAGTGTGACGCCCCCGAGTCGACCGTGCACTAATCATACACGCAAATGCACACGACCGAGATCAGAGACTCATGGGAAGATATCACAACACAACTCTAAACACAAAAGAAAAACATACAAGCTTAATATTACAAGCCAGGGGCCTCGAGGGCTCGAATAAATAAGCTCGAGTCATACAAGCATCAGCGGAAGCAAAAGTATCTGAGTACAGACACAAAGTTAAACAAGTTTGCCTTAAGAAGGCTAGCACAAACAGCGACACTGATCGAAAAGGCGAAGGCCTCCTGCCTAGGGCCTCCGAACTACTCCTGGTCGACGGGCTCAACGTAGTAGTAGGTACCTCCGGGGATCTCCTGCTCCTGGACTCTGTCGTCTGATTGCAGCAACCGGGTATGGGGAAAAGAAGTAGCAAAGCAACCGTGAGTACTCATCCAAAGTACTCGCAAGACTGACATCAGAACTATACTAATTATGCATTGGTATCAAAAGAATGGGGCTATATCTTTGGACTAAACTACATAAATGCCAGAACAGAGGGGGGAGAGGCCTAGCCTATCGAAGACTAGCATCTTGAAGCAATCTTGCAGCATCAGAAGAGAGTAGAACAAGACAATATATAATCCATCATATTTTAGTAATGCCCTGGGATCCTTCCTCGACTACCCTGCGAGAAAGTGATCCCGAGAGCAGTAGTAACAGTTTAACATTGTACCAGTAACCATTCATAGTTGTAGTAGATCAGGATACAACTCCGAGCGCTCTGTTACCGTGGACACGGCTATTCGAATAGATAACTTCCCTGCAGGGGTGCACTACTGTTACCCAACACGCTCGATTAACTCTGGCCGGACACACTTTTCTCGGTCATGCCCGACCTCGGATGATCGACACGACATAGTCCTACCTAGGCTCAGCAGAGAGGTCCCCGCCGGTCTACATCCTAAGCGCTCAGGGGTCTTGGGCCATCGCCCTTTGCACTCCGGGTCATTGTGCGCAAGGTGGATCCAGGCACCACCTCTGGGGCGCCGATCCGACCCGGCCACAATGCTGAACTGGACGTCTGACAGAGCTTTCGGCTGATACATACGGCGCCGAGGGTCCCATAACCATTATCCCACGTGGTGGTAGTGCGTATAGGTCATTGGCCAACTCAGATCAAATACCCAAATCCATTAGGCGTGTTTAGTAACTCGCGAAGACGAACAGGATCCCTGTCGCTCCGACTTGAGAACACACGGACCACGACCAAGGACCAGGCCCACCTCTCTCCTAGGTGGTCTCCGCCTGCCTTGACGTTCCGCCACAATATCACTCGCGGGTGCTCTTGGAGCCGACCCGTCTTTAACATTATTCTCTCGCGGGCACTCTTGGAGCCGGCCCGACTTTAACAGTTTAAAGTATTGCAGTAATGTAACATTTCCGTGATCATCACCCAAAGTGTTCACGGCCCGATAACAAGCCTGGCAAACGGACAAGGGAGAAGGGCCACAGATGGATCAATAGCATAGCTAACTAAGCATCATGGGATAGCAGGTAGGTATCAACAGCAGGCGACGAAATCAGGCTATGCAACAGAATAGGAGTTATCGGAGCAACAACAAAAGCAATTCTAATGCAAGCATAAGAGAGAAAGAATGGGCGATATCTGATGATCAAGGGGGTTTTGCTTGCCTGGTTGCTCTGCAGGCGAAAAGGAATCTTCAACGGTGTAGTCGATCCCCGGTTCGTCAGCGGTCTCGGAGTCTACCGGAGAAGAAGAGGGGGAAGAAACAATAAATACAATGCAAACAATATGCAACACAAATGCATGGCATGGCAATATGCTGTGCTGGGGGTGACCTAACGCAGTGCTACACGTGGCAGATGAAGCGGGAAAATTAACTGGAACATTTTCCCGGTTTCGGACATCTGTCAGGCAGATGAACCGGAGGGCAAGGTTCCATGTTTGCAGTGCTGGAGGCATCTGACAGGTATGTGGATAGCGTATTCGGGTTCGTCTCATTTTTCTGATCAACTTTCATGTACAAAACTTTTTCATCCGAATTACGGTTTATTTTATATGATTTTTCAAAGTTTTAATCATTTTCTGGATTATCTGGAATTTAATTTAAATTTGAAATTAAAATAGGAAAATGCTATGGGTACACAAAGAGTGTACCCAGAGATGTGCATCTGTGGCTGACAGGTGGGTCCACTTGACCCAGTCAATGATTGACTGGTCAACGGCTACTGTTCATGGGGCCCACCTGTCAGTGTCTCATTTTTTTATTTTTTTTATTTTTTTATTTAATTCTTTTCTTTGCTTTCCTTTTTTTAATCTGGGCCGGCCCCACTGGACAGTGGCCCAGCCGGCCACTCGAGAGGTCAACGCGCGCGCGCGGCAGAGGGTCGGCCGCGCCAGAGGTGGGCTCGGCGAGGCCGGCTACGCCAGGCAGGGGGGAAGGCCGGAGCTCGGCCGGCAGGCGGCAGCGGACGGAGCCGGCGAGGCCGGGCGGAGGCGGGCTGCATGCGGGGGAGCAACGGCGGCAGCGGAGCAGCCAAGCAGCAGCTGCGGGGCAGTGGGGCGAGCGGCGGGCGTGGCGCGGCTGGGCGAAGGCGGGCGCGCGCGCGGGGCTCGGCCGAGCGCGGGCGGGCTAGCAGGGGCGCGCGGGAGCGCGGCCACGAGCTCGGCGACCGCGAGGGCGACCGCGGGCTGGCCGGACTTGCGCGACGGTGGCGTACGGCGCCTACAAGCGGCGGGAGGAGGGGAGAAGCAGGGGATTGGAGGAGCGGCTCACAGGGGGAACTCGCAGACGTGGTCGGGAGGCCGGGGAAGCGCCGTCGTAGGAGATCCGGGGCGGGGCAACGGCGACCGGGCGCGGGGAAGACGACCCGATGGTGAGGCTCAGAGGCGTCCCCGCTCGATTGGAGGCTCGGAGAAGATGAAGTCGTCCGCGAGGTTCCTCCTGGACATCTCCTTGCGGCGCGGGGTGGCTCCGGAGCGCGAGGACGATGAAGGCGCGGCGATGGAGGAGCTCGGGCGGGCTCTAATCGAGACAGAGAGTGAACGAGGGGGAGAATGGGGATTAGAGTTTGTCTACCACGATGGGGAGGTTCTTATGCATCTCGGGGTATCGATGGATGAATGACACGACGACGATCTATGGCGTGAACGGCGCGCACAGTGGCCACGCCATGGCCTCTGCCTCTCCCCTGTACTGAGAAAGGAGAAGGCCTGGGGTGGGCTGGGCTGTGCACTGTAGCAGTGGGCTACAAGTGCACAGTGCAGTTCTTCTATTTTCTTTTTCTTTTTCTGTTTTATTTATTCCCTCTCTGCTCCCTATTTAATTTAGCTACTAAATGATTTTTGCAAAGTGTGGAACTTGGCACATAATTCAAGCACAATATTACCAGGTTGCACAAAAAGTTTGGGGATTTTTGGAATCGTTTAACTATTTTTAGAAATTGAAAAGGTCAAATTATTTACTGGTGGTCCACTGTTTTGGTTGCTAGAGTCAATTTGGGAATCCAAATAATGTTGGTTTTATTTTTATAATTGCTTTGGGATTATTTGCAATATTATGAACTATTTTGTTTTCAACTTTGATCAACTTTATTTTGACTTGCATTTTGAATTTTTGTTTAAAATGGAATTTGAAATGAGATATGAATTCAATGATAATTAAACAATGCAAGCAAAGATGACTTGGCATAATTAGGTGAGGATCACTGTAGCTTAATACATGGGGATGTTACAACTCTCCTCCTCTAAAAGAAATTCTCGTCCCGAGAATTAAGAGGTAGAAGGGAAAAGGTCGGGGTATTCTTCACGAAGACTATCTTCGCGTTCCCAAGTGGCTTCATCTTCAGAATGATTCGACCACTGAACTTTAAGGAACTTGATTGCCTTCTGATGGGTTCGACGTTTAGCTTGATCAAGAATATGGATCGGATGTTCCTTATAGGACATGTCATCCTGCAATTCCAGCACTTCATGATCCACTCCTCGGATCGGGTCCTTGAAGCAGCGGCGGAGTTGTGACACATGGAAAACATCATGAACCTGTGAAAGGTTCGGCGGTAGTTCCAACTGATAGGCCACTTCTCCACGTCTGGCGAGGATACGCAACGGGCCTATGTAGCGAGGTGCTAACTTGCCCTTGATTCCAAAACGACGAGTGCCCTTCATCGGAGTGACACGAAGGTAAGCTTGTTCGCCAGGTTGATAGACCATTACCTGGTGTTTTCGGTCATAATTGCTCTTCTGACGGGACTGAGCAGTCTTCAGATGTTCCCGTACGATACAGACTTGCTCTTCAGCGTGTTGGATAATGTCTGGGCCGAAGAGTGGCCGTTCCCCAGTTTCTGACCAATTCAGAGGGGTTCGGCACTTACGTCCATAGAGAACTTCAAAGGGTGCCATCTTCAAACTAGCCTGATAGCTATTGTTGTATGAGAATTCAGCATATGGGAGAGATTCCTCCCATTTCTTACCGAATGAGATGACACAAACTCGAAGCATATCTTCCAGCACTTGATTGACTCGGTCAACTTGTCCCTGGGACTGGGGGTGAAAGGCAGTGCTGAAGGACAGATGAGTACCCATAGCATCTAGGAAACTGTTCCAAAATCTTGAGGTAAAGAGGCTGCCATGGTCTGAACTGATCTCCAACGGAACACCATGGAGTGACACAATCCTGGAAACATACAAGTCTACTAACTGACTAGCAGTGATTGTCTCCTTGACTGGTAGGAAATGAGCAACTTTGGAGAATCGGTCAATGACGACAAGAATAGCATCATGACCCTTCTGCGATCTGGGAAAACCAGTGATGAAGTCCATTTCGACTTTTTCCCATTTCCATTCAGGAATAGCAAGTGGTTGCAGAGTTCCAGCAGGCCTTTGATGTTCTGCTTTGATGCGACGGCAAACGTCACACTCAGCAACATAACGAGCAATGTCTCGCTTCATATCAGGCCACCAATATCTCTATCGAATGTATTGGTACATCTTGGTACTACCAAGATGAATAGACAAAGGTGTGTCATGTGCTTCTTTCATAACATCCGAGCGCGAGTCCAGATTGTGCTTTCTGGGGACCACTAGTCGCCCTTTGAAGAGCAAGGCACCATCATCATCAACATGGTAGAACGAAGAATTTCCCTTGGAGAGATAGTTCTTAATCTTCTCGACTTCAGAGTCATATTTCTGCCGTGTCTTGATGTTGCACTCGAGATCCGGTTCAACAACCAAGGTATTTAGATATCCTTGAGGAACTATCTCGATGTTCAGCTTTCGAAGCTCTTCATACAAGGGTGGCTGCTGCAGCTGAACCTCAAGTTCACAACAGTAGGATTTACGGGTCAAAGCATTAGCCATCACATTAGCCTTGCCAGGGGTATAAGAAATACCCAAGTCATAGTCGGTAATGGCCTCCATCCATCTTTGCTGACGGAGGTTCAGAGAGGGTTGAGTGAACAAGTACTTTAAACTTTGATGATCCGTGTAGATCTCGCTACGATTACCAAGTAGGTAATGTCGCCATAATTTCAATGCATAAATAACTGCTGCAAGTTCGAGATCATGCGTTGGATAGTTCTCTTCATGAGGACGCAACTGTCGAGAGCCATAAGCAATCACCTTGCGCTCTTGCATTAGGACACAGCCTAATCCTTGGCAGGATGCGTCACAATAAATCACGAAGTCCTTGCGAGAATCTGGAGGAGCAAGCACTGGTGCAGAAGTCAACTTGTCGTTGAGAGTTTGGAAACTTTCCTGACATTTTTCTGTCCACTCAAATTTAACGCCTTGTGAAGTAGGTCAGTCAGAGGGTTGGCAATCTTAGAGAAGTTCTCGACAAAACGGCGGCAATAGCTTGCGAGTCCGAGAAAACTTCTGACTTGCTTGACATTCTTCGGGGGAGTCCATTCAAGAATAGCCTGAACTCGTTCTGGGTTAACAGCAATGCCATCCTTGGAAATCACATGGCCGAGATAGGTCACTTCAGATAACCAAAACTCACACTTGGAATACTTGGCATACAGTTGATGTTCACGCAGCTTCTCCAGTACAAGCCGAAGATGTTCAGCATGTTCTTCTTCATTCTTCGAATATACAAGGATATCATCCAGATAAACCACGACGAATTTGTCGAGGTAACCCATGAAGATGTAGTTCATCATTCGGGAGAAGGTTGCTAGAGCGTTGGTTAAGCCAAAGGACATGACAGTGTACTCGTAAGAACCATAGCGAGTAACGAAGGCTGTCTTTGGAATATCCTCTTTACGAACCCGGATCTGGTGGTATCCCAATCTCAAATCAAATTTAGAGAATACTGAGGAACCAGCAAGTTGATCATACAGATCGTTGATTCTGGGAAGCGGATACTTGTTCTGAATTGTTGCTTGGTTGATAGGTCGATAATCTTGAACCAACTGATTTGTTCCATCCTTCTTCTTAACAAAGAGCGAAGGTGCTCCCCAAGCAGAAGAACTGGGGCGGATGAAACCCTTTTGAAGTGACTTGTCGATTTCCTCCTTAAGTTCAAGGAGTTCATGCGGCGGCATCTTGTATGGGCGCTTGGCAATTGGAGTGGTGCCTGGTTTCAGGTCGATAACAAATTCGACAGCCCTAGCAGGTGGTACACCTGGGAGTTCTTCTGGGAAGACATCTTGAAAATCCCGAACGACTGGAACGTTCTCTATTCCCTCAAGAGGTGAAGCATTCAAGGCATTCAATACATATATCTGGCTCTCGGCATTCTGAGTTGTTCGGGCTGAGTATTGGATTGTCTGGCCAGAAGGGTGTGTGAGTTGGACTTTCTTAGTGGCACAGTCGATGAAAGCATTATGGGCTTCCAGCCAATCCATACCGAGAATGACATCTATGGTAGAAACCTTAAGGGCCATGAGTGAAGCAGTAAACACTAATCCTCCAATTGCAATGTGGTTGTTGTGGGCTATCATCGAGGTATCCCACCTGGATTCTGGAGAGCTAACCACCAGCGGAGGGTACATATTTTTGAATGATAAGTCTTGCTTACGTGCAAACGCCTCAGATATGAAGGAATGTGACGCTCCTGAATCAAAAAGAACAGAAGCTGATACTGAGTTAACAGGGAGGGTTCCCATCACGACAGTCGGTTTCTTCTGAGCCTTTTCAACATCGACATGATTGGCATGGCCAAGTACAACAGCAGACGGTTTGGTATTACAGTTTCTGGATCGACGGTTTCGATAACCCCTTTTACGGCCAACAGGAGAACGTGATGCATTCCGCAGCTGACCCTGACGACAATTGAGAGCAAGGTGCCCTGGCTGTCCACACTTGCGGCATAAACCATCATTATGGTGAGGAGCCATAGCATTGGACTGTCCACCCTGAACCGTTAGCTGTCTCGGCGGTGGAGGCCGACAAGGTGCGACATAAGACGGCCTTGGTGTTGGAGCAGGTCGGTGATAAACATTGTGCGGGATCCAGACTTGACGTTTCCGAGCAGGCTGACCCGAGGATGAGCCAACATCTCGAGTACGCTTGAGCGATTCCTGGTACTCAGTCAGACCAGTTTCAGCTCGAAAAGCTTGGCTGACAAGCGTCGCAAAGTCCGCGCAATCATGGACAATAAGTGCGAGCTTTATATCAGGACGCAGTCCTTCACGAAATTTCTCCTGCTTACGAGCATCAGTGCAGACGTCATCCTCAGCATAGCGGGATAAATCAAGGAATTTCCTCTGATATTCATCCATAATCATTTTACCCTGTGTGAGTTTGCAGAATTCCTTCTTCTTCTGGTCCATCAGACCTTGAGGAATATGCCGTGCACGAAAGGCTGACTGAAATTCCTGCCAAGTGGTTACAGTTCCAGCAGGCAGCATGCGCCCATGGCTTTCCCACCATTGAGCAGCTGGACCCTTCAGGTGAAATGCCGCAAAGGTGACGTAACTGACAGGGGCAACCTTAGCTGACTCCATCTCAAACAGGATGTCACGAAGCCAATCATCTGCATCCATAGGATTGGTGGAGTTGCGGTAAACAGACGGGTTGAGGCGCACGAAATCTTGAAGTGATATCGGGCCAGGCTCCTGACGAGCATCGTTGCGTTCTAAGCGGTTTACCAGACTCTCATTGAGCCGACGGTTCAGTTGAAACTGCTGCATCATTGCGGCAATATAGGGTGGAGGCGGATGATCATCAGCCATCCTGCCAAAACAACAGGGGCAGTTTAGCAAGAACAACTGCAGGTGTATGGAGTTATTCATGATGTAACATGGCAATGAAAAAAAAGTGCATTAAATACATATTAGTAGTCATTAAAGACATACAGATCCATGCACGGAGTTGGATACCAACGGACAACGTGAGTTCGGAAACACACGCAGCTAGACAAACTAGGCGGCGCGCAGGCACACGGTGGAGAGATACAACAACGTGACATAGCAAAGGCTAGATCAACGCCGGAGAAAACCACTGGAGCGAGGAATCTGCAAATGACAACGCAGGGTGCCCTCGATAAAAGGATCCTGCGGTCAGTGAACTCGGTGAAGCAGAACCTGGCCCTCATCTCGAAGAAGGGGGGGGGGGGTTAATTCAGAACTCCGGATGGATGTGATCACGAGAACCTAATGTTAGTGTTAGTAAAATTTTAACCCGAAAGGAAGAGAGATCAGAGTCCCAGAGTAAGGAAGAGGAATAAAAGATCCTAAACCCATCCATTGGCGATGTGGGCCCGTAAGCCACACAGCCATGTTAGTAAAATAGTTTTTGAAAGACTAGACTCAACTTCGGCCAAGGAGTTGGAAGGGGGTTCCTATAGGCAGTCGGCTCTGATACCAACTTGTGACGCCCCCGACTCGACCGTGCACTAATCATACCCGCAAATGCACACGATAGAGATCAGAGACTCACGGGAAGATATCACAACACAACTCTAAACACAAATTAAAAACATACAAGCTTAATATTACAAGCCAGGGGCCTCGAGGGCTCGAATAAATAAGCTCGAGTCATACAAGCATCAGCGGAAGCAAAAGTATCTGAGTACAGACACAAAGTTAAACAAGTTTGCCTTAAGAAGGCTAGCACAAACAGCGATACTGATCGAAAAGGCGAAGGCCTCCTGCCTAGGGCCTCCGAACTACTCCTGGTCGGCGGGCTCAACGTAGTAGTAGGTGTAGGGGAATGCGACAGAAAACAAAAAAATCGGTACAGCGAGCACGCCCAGGACCACTATGGAGACTGCATACAGGGTTTGATCTGATCATTACCGACTCGTAGCGCAGCGGAAGAAGAGTCGGTGTAGAACGTCGGTGCAGATCCCTGCAGCTAGGATTTACAACCCCCCCAACCGCGAGGATGTACTCCCTCGTCGGACAGCCCTTCGGGAGGCGGTCGAACAGCCCCTCGGACGATGTCACGGACAGCCCTTCGGGAGGACCCTCGAAACTCGAACGGTAACTCGGACAGCCCTTCGGGAGGACCCTCGAACAACCCCTTGGGCAAAAGATCGAAACTACGACCTCTCTACGGGGTTGCACACATACGGTGTCAGCTATCCGGCAGGGCTTCACCGTCCAGAACTAGTTCCTGCCGGAACCCAGACAGCCTTTCGGCTCTACGAAACTATTTCGCTGGGATGGAGAGAGAAGCCAGACAAGTCTATGGCATGTGTATGAGAGCAAGGGATGAGTGTGGAGAGCACCCCTCCACCTCTATTTATAGGAAAGCCAAGGGGTAAAGTTAGCATACAAAAATACCAAAAGTACCCCCACTTTATGTCTCACATAAAAGAATAAAAGGCAAAAAGGGTGTAACATCCCCATGTAATAGCTACAGTGATCACCCCTTGATAATGCCACCATGCTTAACAGAGCTTGATCATCATTTGCATCATATCACATTTCAAATTCCAATTCAAATTGAAACTCAAATTTGAAGTGAAAAATAAAAGTTGTTCAATTTGGAAACAAAAATGTTCATTAAATAGCAAATAATCTATTTCTAATTATGTTCAGGAAAACAACATCACTAAAAATCACTAAGAGACTCTATCATCCTAAAACAGTAGCAATCAGCAACATTTAATACCATTTTATTTAATAGAATTACAAATGAAATCATTATTTCACCAAACCAGTTTCTGGCAGTGTTAAATATTACCTAGTATTTAAATGAACAACACTTGTATTTTACAAAAGTCATTTGTTAGCCAAACAATTTGCAAAACAGAAATAAAATAGAAAACAGAAAATAGAAAAAGAAAAGGGGAAAGGACTTACTGTGCGGCTGGGCTTAAGTCGAACAGTAGCCGGCCCAGCCCGCTACCACGGTCGTCGTCCTCCTCTCGCACGCGTCAGCGCGCGCGCGCATCCGAGCACCGAGCGCCGCGCTGTCGGCCATCCGCCGCCTCCCCGGCGCGGATAAGGATGCCCTCGAGCCCCTCTCGCCCTCCCGCGAACCCTAGATGCCCCAGAACCCCCTCTCGTCCCCTCCATCGCTCTCGCGCGAGCTCACCCGAAAGTCGCCGCCGCCATTGCCGTCGATCCCGCGTTCTCCGTCGTCCCCAAGCTTCGCCGAGATGTCGTAGGGCATCGCCGTCGTCCTCCACGTCTTCCGGTGCACGCCATTGGAGCCGGGAGCCCCCACCGCGAGCGCTGCTTCCTCTTCTTCCTCCTCGGGCTTCTTCTTCTCCGACGCGATTCCGGCGATGACAAGCTTCCCCGAGCTCGCTTACACACACCTGTAGGGCCCGGTGAGCAGTCGTCGTCTTTCCCCTCTCTCTCCCGCGCGTTTTCGTCGCTGTAGATGCCCTAATGGAGACGCTCGAACACCTCGCCGCCGATGAGTTCCTCGCCGTGGCCACGCTGCCAGTCGAGCTCCAACGAGCTCACAGCCGTGCTCTAGACCTCGCTAGGACCCCGTGGAGCCTCTCCGCTGGCCTTGCCGTGCCCTCTAGCCGTCATTCACGAGATGGCCGAACTCCGGCACCGCCGCGGTCGCCGTAGCGCTCAACTCCGGCCGAGTTAGCCTGCGAGACCGCCATAGATCGACGCGGCATCCTCTCCCTGATCGAACGCGCCTAGCCCGCTCGAAATGGTGGCCTGTGGCCGATTTCCGGCGACACCCGAGGCCGCGCCGCCGCGGAAATGGTCGTCGGCGACTAGCCGCCGGCGCCGCTGACGTGTCGTCGTCATTAACCGCTAACCCCGCCTCTGTGTGACAGACCGATGGGCCCCGCTCACTAATTAAACCCGGATTAGTTTAAACGCTAATTAAATTAACCTAACAGACACTGACATACGGGCCCCACCCGTTTAATTAAAACTGATTTAAATTTAAACTAAATTATAATTAGTATAGACACTGACAGGTGGGTCCCTCTAGTTAATTAGGTTAGTTTAATTAAAATTAACCTCTGTTAGTTTAAACAGTCACTGACCAGTGGGACCCACTGGTCAGGTTTGACTGGTCATCGAGTCTGTTGACTGCTGACGTCACTCCTACGTCATGCTGACGTCACCTAACACTATTCTGGATAATTCAAATTAAATAATTAAAATAATTCCAGAAAATCAATAAAACTTTGAAAATCATATAAAATAAACCGTAACTCGGATGAAAATAATTTATATATGAAAAATGATCAGAAAAATATGTAGAATCTGAATATGTGGTCAAAATGCTTGACCATCACTCCTATCTAGGTGAACATGGAACTTTTTGCCCGATTTCGATAAATGAATAGTGCATAACCTTAATAAAATAATTCCAAATAAATTCCTAAATTAACTAATACAATTAAATAGGCAATATATCACATCTGCATATCATTTAGGCATGTCATACATCGTTGTTGCATTTTTGCCGTGAATTTATTGTTTCTTCCCCCTACTTCTCTCCCGATAGACGCCGAGACCGCTGCCGACGCAGTTGAGTACGACTACGCTCCCGACGAGCAGCCTTCCAACGACCAGCCTCTCTCAGCAGAGCTTCCAGGCAAGCAACCCCCCTTGACGCATGCCTATATCACCTATTCTCTCTCCCTCCTGCTTGCATTAGAAATTGCTACTGCTTTGCTTTATCCTATTCTGATGCATAGCTTGTTCTTGTAACTGTTATTGATACCTGCCTGCTATCCGAGATGCTTAGTATAGGTTGGATGGTAAACCATCTGTTTCCCCTCTTCCTTGCTGTAGTTGCCCCGCCTTAGTACCTGTGCCCCGATCGATGTGATTGAACGGGTTGAGAACATCACATCACCGCACACACCCTAAGTTGTTCGACTCTACAGAGCTACCACCGAGTGCCGAGGGTGATACCTCTTATCTCACTTCCGATGATGCCTCTGTAGAATAGCTATCCGGTTGTGAGTTACCGAGGGTGATTCCTCTTTCATCACTTCCGATAAAGCTTCCGTCGTGCAACTCCTCGAGTGGGAATCCATCGAGGGTGATTCCTCGGATTCCTTCTCGATACTTGGACACACAGTTACTTTGACCTTTGTTATAGGCGGGTCGACCCCGAGGGGTACCCGCGGGGAAATATGAAGCCGGGCTTGCCAGAAGGGCATCCGCGAGAGATTATCGTGGCGGAACGACAGGGCAGGTGGAGACCACCCTGATCGTGATCCGTGTGTTACTAAGTCGGAGCGACAGGTAGTCTGATCGTCTCTTCGAGATACTAAATGAGCCTAACGGATTTGGGTATTTGATCTGAGTGGGTCGTTGGCCCTATACGCACTACCACCACGTGGGATAATGGTTAAGGGACCCTCTACGCTGTATGTATCAGCCGAAAGCTCTTCAGACGTCACAGCTCAGAGATGCGGGCTGATTGCTGGGGTGGGCTGGTTACGTCACTTGTGTATACAGTGTCGCGCCTGGGCCCCGGCCAGTCTCACAACATGCAGGAGTGCAAAGGCCGATGGGCCCAAGACCCCTTCGCACTTAGGATTTAAACCGGCGTGTTGACCTCTCTGCTGAGCCTAGGTACGACTGCGTCGTGTCGATCTCCCGAGGCCGGGCATTACCCAGTAAGTGTGTCCGGCCAGATATGATCGAGCGTGTTGGGTAATAGTAGTGCACCCCTGCAGGGAAGTTATCTATTCGAATAGCCGTGTCCACGGTAACAGGACGCTCAGTGTTGTATCCCGATCTACCACTATTTGAACTGGATACATGATAAATAATTATAAGCTCCGGGATCGCTTTCTCGCAGGGAGTCGAGGAAGGATCTCTGGGCTTTGCTTCAACATGCTTGTTAATTTAATTATGATAATCTGCACTCTTCTAATGCTGCAAGATTGCTTCAAGATGCTAGTCTTCGATAGGCTAGGCTTTTCCCCCTTTATTCTGGCATTCTGCAGTTCAGTCCACATATACAGCCTACCATTGATAATGATGCATAATTAGTATAGATCTGAAGTCAGTCTTGCGAGTACTTTGGATGAGTACTCACGGTTGCTTTGCTTCCCCTTTTTCCCCATACCCGACACTTGCGACCAGATGACGGAGCCCAGGAGCCAGACGCCACCACAGCAGACTACTACCAGGAGAGCCCCGGAGGCACGTACTATTGGGTTGAGCCAGCCGACCAGGAGTAGTTCGGAGGCCCTAGGCAGGAGGCCTTCGCCTTTTCGATCAGTGTCGTTGTTTGTGCTAGCCTTCTTAAGGCAAACTTGACTAACTATGTCTGTACCCAGATATTATTTGTGTGTATGACTCATGTATTCGGGTCCTCGTGACCCCTGGTTTGTAATATGAAGATTTATGTTTAAATTTGAGTTTAGAGTTGTGTTGTGATATCTTCCCGTGAGTCTCTGATCTCGATCGTGTGCATTTGCGTGTATGATTAGTGCACGGTCGAGCAGGGGCGTCACAAAGGGATGGCATGTGGAGCTCCATGGAGGAGCCCCACCTTGGCCGGACACCCTCATGGGCCCCCCAAGGGGGCTTCCTTAGTGCCTAAGTCATTCTAGAAGCCTTTTGGGAAAATCCCAAAAGGTGGCTTTCCAAAAAATATCCATAAAGTGATTTTCACTATTCACGGAACCAATTTTCCGCGACCGTTAAATCCAAAAATATTTCTGTGGGTCTTAGAATAATTCCAGTACCCACACAAATGATTTTGGACGCGTTCCGAAACAATTTCGGATTAGTGATTTTCATCTGCGAAAAGCAACTAAATCGGTTCCGGCAGCTCCGGAACATTTCCGGTTTTTATCCCGAAAATTCCCAGAAGTTTCCAGAACACTTCTGGCATCCTCCAAGAATTTCCAGGCGTGTGCCGAAACCAATTTGACTTAATGGTATCCCCTGAAACAACTTTTCAGTTTTACCGGAACTATTCCGGTGTCCTTTCCGGAACGTTTCCGTTGCGTCCGAAACTTTTCCAGTGATTTTCTCTCAGACTCCATGTCTAGTATTCAGCAGATAGATGACCCTTAAGCATGTGACCCTAAAGGTTCGGTGAAGTATAGACATGACCCGGAACACTTTCCGATCAATGATCAACATCGGAGCCGTGGACACCCATATTGACCCCTATACCCACACGAATGAATATTCGAGTGAACCTCCAGTTGCCGTGTGCTATTCCTGTTGCTTCACGATATATTACAAACACCCGAGGTGAGATTTATTGCATCCCCGTGGATCAACAACTTGTCCACCATGCAAGTTACCTCGTTACCGGTTTTGTTCTCTTTTCTCGTTTCCGTGTTCCGGCATCCCAGTGATCAAATCACAATGTGTCTGGCCAGAAGATGATGGATACCGTAACACCGAGAGGGCCCGGGAATATCTCTCCATCGTCGGAGGAGCAAATCCCAATCTTGAGCTATCTCGTTTCTTGTCATACTTTTCCGTGAACCCGTAAGCCGCCGTAATAGCCACCCAGTTACGGATGACGTTTAACAAACCCCAAAGTTCACGAAGCAAGTACGAAGGAACTCGATACTCTCATGGTCTAAGGAATTATGCAAACATTAGCTATCTCTGTGTTATTAACCATTAACTTGTGACGAATGTATCTCATAGCATAACATCAATTCGGGTCGATTCAACACAAGTGTTCTACTAACATCGTGCCCTCAAAATTGCCGGCATAGACATGCCCATGATCATGAAAACAGGATCATCATGCAATACTTGAGCCAGTCTTAGAGGCATGACCAGGAATAAATTTTACCGTTTATTATACCACACGTGCACATGAGTTTCCCTCTGAGCCTCGTGGATATTGTAGACTCGAGAATCATTGCAGTTATAGCATGGAAACTAAACACTCATTACAAACTCGGAGATACAAAACAACTGTTATTATTGCCTCTAGGGCATATCTCCTATAGACTCCCACTTGCACTAGAGTCATAATCCAGTTACATGGCTTCCCTAACACCAATGGCTATCCGGTGCTGCTCATGCTTTGCTCGTGGTAGAGGCTTTGTCATCGAGTCTGACACGTTCAAATCCGTGTGAACTTTGCGTACTTTCACTAAACCCGCTTCGACATGATGTCGAATGAGTTTATATTTGCGTTCAATATGTCTTGTCTTATGTGCGAACTTGGCTCCCTTGCCTGAGCCACGGCGTCACTATTATCACAATAGATCTCCACCGGGTCCAGAGCACTTGGAACCACACCAAGGTCTTCAAGAAATTGTTTGATCCATACCGCCTCCTTGGAGGCTTCTGAAGCTGCAACATATTCCGCCTCCGTCGTAGAATCCGCCACAATCTTTTGGTTGGAACTTTTCCAATCAACTGCGCCACCGTTCAATATGAAAACATAGCCTGATTGAGATTTGAAGTCATCTGGGTCAGTCATGAAGCCTGCATCAGTGTAACCACTTACAATGAGCTCTTCATCACCTCCGTACACAAGGAGTAAATCATTGGTCCTTCTGAGGTACTTAAGAATACCCTTGACTGCGGCCCAGTGTTCCAATCCTGGATCACTTTGGTACCGACTGCTAACACTTAGCGCATAGGAAACGTCCGGTCTTGTACATAGCATGGCATACATAATAGAACCAACTGCCGAGGCATATGGAACATCATTCATCTGTACTCACTCATCGAGGGTCCGAGGACACTGATTCTTGCAAAGCACTGTGCCAGGTGACATGGGGAGTAGGCCTTTCTTGGATTTCTCCATGTTGAACCTTTTCAACACCTTGTCAATGTACGTGCTTTGGCTAAGCGCTATCAGGCGTTTTGATCTATCTCTATAGATTCTGATGCCCAATATATATGCCGCTTCGCCTAAGTCTTTCATTGAAAAACTTTTCTTCAATGAGTCTTTTATTTCGCTAAGAAAATTCACGTCATTTCCAATCAACAATATGTCATCCACATACAAGATTAGAAATGCTTTTGCGCTCCCACTAAACTTCTTGTAAACACAAGATTCTTCGTCATTCCTGATGAAGCCAAACTGTTTGACCACTTCATCAAAACGAATGTTCCAGCTCCTTGATGCTTGCTTCAGACCATAAATGGCTTTCTGAAGTTTGCATACATTTCTAGCATCCTTATGAACGACAAAACCTTCAGGCTGTATCATGTATACATCTTCTTTGAGATTTCCATTTAGGAAAGCCGTTTTGACGTCCATCTGCCATATTTCATAATCAAAATAAGCAGCAATTGCTAGTAATATCCGAACAGACCTAAGCATAGCTACGGGCGAGAAAGTCTCGTCGTAGTCCACTCCTGGAACTTGCGTGAACCCTTTCGCGACAAGTCTAGCTTTGTGGATAGTAATGTTACCATCCGCGTCCGTCTTTCTTTTGAAAATCCATTTACAACCAATGGGTTTTACGCCTTCTGGAAGTTCTTCCAAGTTCCAAACTTGGTTTTCGTACATGGATTCCATCTCGGATTTCATGGCCTTGTGCCATTCCCTTGAGCTGGGCCCCGCCATCGCTTCCTTGTAGTGCGCAGGTTCATCGTCTTCAAGAATGAAGATTTCGTTATGAAACCACTCAGGTGGCTGGATAGCCCTACCTGATCTGCGCGGTTCAGTTACAACATTGTCTGAAGTTTCCGCATCACATGCGACAACTTTCGGCTCGGTTGTAGGGATAATTAGCGGAATTTCTTCCGGTTCCTTAGCCATATCAACGGTTGCCGAAGTTTCAATAATCTCATCAAGTTGTACTGTCCTCCCACTCACTTCTTTAGCGAGAAACTCTTTCTCAAGAAATTGTCCATTTCTGGCAACAAACACTTTGTTATCGGATGGGTGGTAGAAGGAATACCCAATTGTTTCCTTGGGATAACCTACAAAGTAACATTTGTCTGATCTGGGATCGAGTTTGGTAGGTTGTAAACGTTTTACATATACCCCACAACCCCAAATCCCGAGATGCGACAAACCGGGTTTCTTCCCGTTCCATAACTCATATGGTGTCGTCTCAACAGACTTAGACGGTGCTCTGTTTAATGTGTGAGCGGCAGTTTCTAGTGCGTGACCCCAAAAAGATATCGGCAGATCTGTAAGAGACATCATCGACCTTACCATGTCTAACAGGGTTCGGTTACGTCTTTCCGACACTCCGTTTCACTGTGGAGTTCCGGGAGGCATAAGCTGTGAAACGATTCCACGGTCACTCAGATGTTGGCTAAACTCATGACTAAAGTATTCGCCCCCGCGATCAGACCGCAGAAACTTAATCCTTTTGTTACGATGATTTTCTACATCATTCTGAAATTCTTTGAACTTTTCAAAGGTTTCCATACCTACTCAAATCACCAGTAAAAGTCACGAAGTAGAAATACCCACCCCGTGCGATTGTGCTCATTGGACCACATACATCACTATGTATTATTTCCAACAATTCACTCGCCCGTTCAGGATGACCCGTGAACGGCGTCTTGGTCATTTTCCCCATCAAGCAAGCTTCACATGTGTCAAATGATTCAAAATCAAAAGACGGTAAAACTCCATCTTTATGGAGTCTTTGCATGCATTTCTTTCTGATGTGGCCAAGGCGACAGTGCCACATGAAAGTGGTGGTGGTATCAACCTTCTTAAGGCGTTTAGCATTCATGTTAAAGACATCATTTCCACATTCAAGATTTAGTATGAAAAGGCCCCCAACAATGGGTGCAAATCCATAAAACATATCCTTACAATAAATTGAACAACCATTGTTCTCAGACTTGTATGAATACCCATCGTGTACTAAACATGATCCGGAGATAATGTTTCTACACAATAGTGGAACAAAATAACAGTTACTTAGTTCTAAGATAAATCCTGAAGGGAGACGTAGAGGCATAATGCCGACGGCTTGAGCGGCGATCCCAGCGCCGTTCCCAACGCGCATCACGACTTCATTCTTTGCTAGCTTGCGCACCTTCTGCAGTCCCTGTATCGAGTTGCAAATGTGAGCAACCGATCCGGTATCAAATACCCAAGACTTAGAATTTTCGCTAGCAAGCAAAACGTCAATGACATTAACTTGTATAACAATTATACCTTTTCCGGTTTTATCGGACTTCTTATCTTCCAGATACTTCTTGCAGTTTCTCTTCCAGTGTCCTGTGCCCTTGCAGTAGAAGCACTCGGTTTCATTCTTGGCTCCGCCCTTAGAGTTGCTTTGGGAGCCGGTCTTACCGGCGCCCTTGCCCTTCTTTGGCTTGCCTTTCTTTTTGAAACTGGCGGTTTTATTCACAAGCAACACTTGCTTGCAATTTTTCCGCAGTCCTCCTTCCGCAGTTTTCAGCATGGCGAGCACCTCTTCTGGTGTTTTCTCCATCCCACTCATGTTGTAGTTCATGACAAAACCGTCGTAAGACGGGGGGAGTGAAGAAAGCATCATGTCCATCATATGGCCTGGTGGAATTGGAAATTCCAGGGTTTTAAGCCTTTCAGCATAGCCAATCATTTTGATTACGTGTTCGCAAACTGAACTGCCCTCAGCCGTCTTGCATTCCATCAAGGTCTTCATGATATCAAATCGTTCAGACCTTGCGGTTTCCTTGTACAGAGCATCCAATTCCCGGATCATATCACGGGGTTTATGGAATTCAAAACGTTTTTGAAGCCCTAGACTCATGCAAGCTAGCACGAGGCACTGCACTAAGTTGTGATCATCATCCTTAGTGGCCCAGACATTTTGTTCATCTTCCGGGGCATCTGCCGCCGGTTTAGCTGCAAGAGCAGTTTCAAGCACATACATTTTCTTAGCGCTCCTGAGGACAATCCTCAGGTTACAGACCAAGTCTGCATAGTTGTTTCCAGTTGCAGCTAACTTCTCTTTCTCTAACATCGGACCTAAGTTGAACGCGGTGTTGCGAGCCATTTGATCTACAACGGTAAACACAAGTTTCACTTAGACTTTGTTCATAATGATTTTTGCACTAGTGAATAAACAATTTTATTCTAAAGTGCGCTCACACTCAAATCAATATCTCTCATAATTGATTGTGAGTGATTCACGATCCGTATTTCAATTCGACGCCATTGACGGGTTCATCTCTGATGACGCGAATTTCAATCGGTAGGCCAACTTGCCGATCACATCTCTATGTGATTCTTGTTCATCTTTCGATGGGCATGTTCCGAGCTCAGGACTCTCCTGCCTGAACGTCAAAGACAACCAAGTGATCTTGCTGCGAGGTCTGACCTCACCCGCCTCATTCCTCTCGATTCGTTCGTGCTCATGTGTACATGGCGCACCCCGAAAAGATACGAATTTCAGACGGTGCTAAACTTGGGTGAACACTAACTACTTTGATATATTAAGTGAGAGATCACCCTAATAAAAAGCGACTACCGCGCAATCAAAAGGGTGCATCATAAGGGATAAACATCTCAGGCAATTCATAATAGCATGATATGGTATAGCCCTTTCTGACGGAGAAGTCTTTAATTTCTTCGTCTTCGGCATTTGCGTCGGTGTTCACCTTCGCGAAGATTGCCACCACCTTGTCGATGCACCAGATAATATTGCTATCTCTATAGCTAATAAAATAAGTGCATTACTTAAGGTTGACACACAGGTCATTAAAGTGACAATCATATGGCTCCAGCCATCACGCCGAATCATGACACGCAGGTCATGTTAATAAATTTACATCATATAGTCATCTCATACATAATCGAATTAATATGAGCATTGCTATACCACATCACATGCACATCCTGCAAAACCAAGTTAGACGCCTCTAATCGGTTTATGCAAAAATTTATTTTACGTGGCTTCTAAGGTTTTGACTTAAACCGCAGCTGATACGTCTCCAACGTATCTATAATTTATGAAGTATTCATGCCATGTTTATAACAATTCCATATTGTTTTGGTATGACTTGATTAGAACTAACCCGGACTGACGCTGTTTTCAGCAGAATTGCCATGGTGTTGTTTTTTGTGCAGAAATAAAAGTTCTTGGAATTGGTTGAAACTTTTTGGAGATTTTTTATGGAGCAAATAAGAAATACTGGAACCAAGACCCACTGGAGGGGGGCCACCCAGTGCCCACGAGGCACCAGGGCGCGCCACCCCTACCAGGCGTGCCCTGGTACCTCGTGGGGCCCACGTGGCTCCATCTGACGTGATTCCAACGCTGAAAAATCCTATATATTCAGAAACCCCCGAAAGTTAACCTAGATGAGTTTTTACGCCGCCGCAAGCCTCTGTACCTCCACGATCTCATCTACAACCCTTTTCCGACACCCTGCCGGAGGGGGAAGGCATCACCGGAGGCCATCTTCATCTCCCGGTGGTCTCCATGACGAGGAGGGAGTAGTTCACCCTCGGGGCTGAGGGTTTGTACCAGTAGCTATGTGTTTGATCTCTCTCTTTCGTATTCTTGAGATGGCACGATCTTGATGTATCGCGAGCTTTGTTGATATAGATGAATCATATGGAGTTTTCCCCGCTCTATCTTCTTGTGATGAATTGAGTTTTCCCTTTGAAGTTTTCTTATCGGATTGAGTCTTTAAGGATTTGAGAACACTTGATGTATGTCTTGCATATGGATATCTGTGGTGACAATGGGATATTCACTTGAGTCACTTGATGTATGTTTTGGTGATCAACTTGCGGGTTCCGTGACCTTCGGGATTTATGCATAAGGGTTGGCACACGTTTTCGTCTTGACTTTCTGGTAGAAACTTTGGGGCACTCTTTGAAGTTCTTTGTGTTGGTTTGAATAGATGAATCTGAGATTGTGTGATGCATATCGTATAATCAAACCCGTGGGTACTCGTGGTGACATTGGAGTGCCTAGGTGACATTAGGGTTTTGGTTGATGTGTATCTTAAGGTGTTATTCTAGTACAAACTCTAGGGTTGTTCATGACAATTAATGGGGATGGCTCATAAGATTGATCGGGAAGGATAACTTTGAGGTGGTTTTGTACCCTACAACAATTTCTTCGTTTATTCTGCGCTATTTGTGACTTTGGAGTGAACTCTTTGTCGCACGTGAGGGATTTACATATGATTCAACTATGTCAACAATGTTGGGAGATCGCACTAGTGAAAGTATGAACCCTAGGCCTTGTTTCTAAGCATTGCAATACCGTTTTTATGCCCGTTTACTTTTCGTTACCTTGCTGTTTTTATATTTTCAGATTACAAAAACCTATATCTACTATCTATACTACACTTTTATCACCATCTCTTCGCCGAACTAGTGCACCTATACAATTTACCATTGTATTGGGTGTGTTGGGGACACAAGAGATTTCTTGTATTTGGTTGCAGGGTTGTTTGAGAGATACCATCTTCAACCTACGTCTCTCATGGATTGATAAACCTTAGGTCATCCACTTGAGGGAAATTTGCTACTGTCCTACAAAACTCTGCGCTTGGAGGCCCAACACGAGTCTACAAGAATAAGTTGTGTAGTAGACATCAAGCTCTTTTCTGGCGCCGTTGCCGGGGAGGTGAGTGCTTGGAGGTATATCTTTAGATCTTGCAATCGAATCTTTTAGTTTCTTGTTTTATCACCAGTTTGGTTTATAAAAGTAAACTAAAAAAATGGAATTGAGGTTGCCACATATTATTCATCTTTATAATGTCTTTCGTGAAAATGATGGAAAGGAAAATTGTGCTCAATTGATAGAAGAAGAATTCAATAAAATGTTTGGCATAAAATATTTGAATGATGAGCATGATTGCAATGTTGCTAGTATGAATTCTTTGAATATCCATAATACTAATGATGATTGCACTAGTCATGATAATGATGTCTCCTATAAGGATGTCAATTTTTGTGGAGTGAACTGGGAGTGCAAATGCATACCAAAAAGAGAAAATAGATTTTGTAAGAGGCATAAGTATTTAGAAACTAAAGGGTTGCAAGAGAGGCTAGATGATTGTGCTGAAAGATTTAATTTTTCTCGCCATCCTTGTGAACTTTGCAATGAACGTGGTCATTTAAATCTCCAATGCAAATTGTTTCATGGTCGAATCGTGTCCAAAAATTGTGATAACTTGATTACCCTTGTGCATCATAATGAACTTAGTCTGCTTCTGGGGTATGAAGAAATGAAACGTATAACTAGGGATATTCCAGAATATAATCTCAAAAGATTTCTCAATTTTGATCTAGAGGAAATTTATATGTATTGTGCGGTAAATTGCATTGAGAATCCTTATATTGCCAATTATTTAAAGACAAGAAAACAAATAGAAGATGAAGAGAATACTAATGAAGGGGAAGAGGTTTCCCAATATCCTCCTATTTTTTCTTATGATGAATCAGGTAACGAGGAGGAGCTTTTTATTCAACCAATCTCTTCAATAAAGTGCACGGAAAAATTGATTAAACCCACACATGAGGTGGTGAAGAAGAAAAAGAAAAGAAGAAAGAATAGAGGTAAAAAGGTATCCCTCCCAAATGATGTTGCTCCTATTATTGTTGTGCCTCATGAGAATGAATCAAAAATAATTGTGTAAGATGATACACTTGATGATGATATTGCTTCTTTGTCTTATGGTACAATGTCCGAAGGAACTATTGAGGGTGATATTGTTATGCATATTACTCATTGTGATGATTATGATTGGGAAGATAATGATACTTCTTATAATCTTGAAAATCTTTATGGTGCCAATTTGGAAAATTATGATGATAATAATTGTTATACTATTGGTGCTATTCATACTATTAATGATGAAAGAGATTATGCTTATGATATGCAAAGCCACAAGCTTGGGGATGCTATGTTTGATGAGAATGAAATTATTGAGAATATATTTGCAGTAATTAATATTTGTCCCAAGCTTGGGGATACTATGCTTAATGAAGATGATCTTTTTAGTCCCCCTACTTTGAATGATCAAATTTGTTACGATGATTTCATGCCTTCTATCTATGATGATTATTGTGATGATACTTATGTTATGAAAAATAGTGATGATTCTTATTATACTTGTTATATTATGAAAATCATTTTACTAAACATCACTCTTTTAATGTTGAAACAATATATAGCATTCGAGTTTCATACGATACTCCCACTATTATGAATGAGAAGAAAATTGCTTGTGTGGAGAGTAATAAAAATCCTATGCTTGTAGGTCATGAAAAGAATGCTTTATTTGATAGTTATATTGCTGAATTCATTCATGATGCTACTGAAAACTATTATGAGAGAGGAACTTATGATTCATGATGCCCCCGTTATGTATCAATCCTTTACTTCTATGAGTGCATCATTCAAAATTATCATGCCTAGCTAAAAGGCATTATAGAAAAGCGCTTGTTCGGAGACAACCCAATACTTTTACCTACTATTTTTGTGTGTCCACATGATTAAGCTACTGTAGTAATCATGTTTTATATGTTTTCTTTCAATAAAGTGCCAAGTAAAACCTTTGGGATAGTGTGGATACTTGTTGATTCAATTCTGTGCAAAAACAGAAACTTTTGCCTCCAGTGTTTAATTTCCCAGATTTTACTGGAGAGTCAAAAAATTCTGAAATTGTTACACAGTACTGATATGAAAATTGTTGACGTTGTCCTAATTTTTCAGAATTTTTAGAGTTCCAGAAGTATGGTAGTTGCTCAGATCATTACAGACTGTTCTGTTGTTGACAGATTCTGTTTTCAATGTATAGTTTGCTTGTTTTAATGTTTCCATAGCTTATATTATGAGATATAAATTGTGGAAATGATAGAATACAGTAGGAATTATATGGTAACAATTGTGAATCTTGTCTTGGACAGTACCAAAGTGATGGTTTATTCTTTATCATACTAACCGTTCTCACGAAGTTCCGTTAAGTTTTGTGTGATTGAAGTTTTCAAGTTTTGGGTGAGATATCGATATGAGGAGAATAAGGAGTGGCAAGACCCTAAGCTTGGGGATGCCCAAGTCACCCCAAGGTAATACTCAAGGAAGAATCAAGCGCCTAAGCTTGGGGATGCCCCGGAAGGCATCCCCTCTTTCGTCTTCAACACTATCGGTAACCTCACTTGGAGCTATATTTTTATTCGTCACATAATATGAGTTTTGCTTGGAGTGTCATTTTCTTCTGTTGATATTTGCTTTGTGTCATCAATAATCATGTTTTGTATCTTTTAGTTCAATAAAATGCCAATTATAGCCTTTACCATGCCTAGTTTGCAAGTTTATGAGTTGCTGTTTCGAAACAGAAAGTTTGCTGCTACTGATTAAATTGCCCAGAAATGTCAGAATGTGATAAAATCTTGAAATTTTGACACAGTCAACTTTGACAAATTATTTCCAGTGTGGTAAACTTTCAGAATTTTTTGAGTTATGTAAGTATTGATTCTTAATTATCCTTTACAGACTGTCCAGTTTCGGCAGATTGCTGTTATGTTTGCATTGTTTGCATATGTTGGCTTGTTTAATGATTCTATTTGAGGATAGGAGTATTAAATATGCGGAGGCATTTAGTATTCAATGTTTAATAATAATTTTAGTGATTTTCTACGGTAGAGAATATTGAGGTTTTGAGTGGATTTATACTAACATATCTCACAAGTTCTTGTCAAGTTTTGTGTGGATGAAGTTTTTGAAACTTAGGGAAACTATTATATGAGAAGAATTAACGAGACACAAGAGTTCAAGCTTGGGGATGCCCAAGGCTCCCCAAGTTAATATTCCAAGAAGTATCGAGCATTCAAGCTTGGGGATGCCCCGGTAGGCATCCCATCACTTTTCTTCATCAACTATCGGTTAGTCTCGATTGAACCCAAGTTTTTACTTGTTCACATAATGTGTGCTATACTTGGTTGTGTCTTTGTTTTGCTTGCTGTTTGAATAAAGTATCAAGATCTGAAACTTTTTTTTAATGAGAGAGAGTCCTCACATAGCTACTTAATTGTTTCACTACTCATTGATCTTCGCTTATATCTTTTTGGAGTAGTTTGTCATTTACTCTTGTCCTTCACTTATATCCTATGAGTAAATTGTTGAAATGAATTGAATGTCATATAGTTGAAATTTATATGCTTCATATGCTTGTCCCATGGGGAGTAATGACATTACATAAAGAAAAATATAAGTGGTAAAATTTATTGGAGGTTAACAAGCATAGCATTAGTCAATTATGCAATTCATGAAAAAGTTAATAAGGGAAGAGAAGATTCACATGCAAATATCTTGGACATCTTTTATGATTGTGAGCCCCCATTAAGTATTTTATGTCAAATTGTTGACGTTGGACAAGGAAGACAACGTAATGAATTATGTTTGTTCATATTCACATAGAAGTTATATTGTTATAGATCCTCCAACATGTGGTGCTTGCCCAATATCTTTGCTAGCCAAAAATCCGCACCAAGTAGAGATACTACTTGTGCATCCAAAACCCTTAAACCCAGGTTCATGTCATGAGAGTCCACTATATCTACCTATGGATTGAATAAGATCCTTCAAGTAAGTTGTCATCGGTGCAAAAAGCAATAAAAATTGCTCCTAAAATATGTATGATCTTTTATTGTAAGGGAAATAAGCGTTGTACGAACTTGTGATGGTAAAGAAATAAAAGCGACGGACTGCATAATAAAGGTTGCTATCACAAGGGGCAATATAACGTGACGTTCCTTTGCATTAAGGGCTTGTGCATCCAAAAATAAAAAGCGCATGACAACCTCTGCTTCGCTCTGCGAAGGGCCTATCTTTTACTTTTATGTATTTATTTTTTATGCAAGAGTCAATAGTGTTCTCCTCTACTTCCTTTTTATTTTTCTCTTTTGCAAGCATCATGCATGTGGTGGGGAAAGATCTAGGCACATATATCTAGTTGGATATGAGTGATCATGAGTTATTATTGTTGACATCACCCTTGAGGTGAATAAGTTGGGAGGCGAAATCACAAGCCCCTATCTTTCTATGTGTCTGGCTAAAACTTTTGCTCCATATATATGTCGTGAGTGTTAGCAATCATAGAAGACTAAATGATGGTTGAGTATGTGGACTTGCTAAAAAGCTCCTACATGAGACCCTTCCTGAAAATATGATGAATTGCAATTGCATTGTTCACTAGAATAGTTTGTTAGTTTCCAAGAAAGTTTATGCCTTATACTTCATTGTTGTGATGAATTGTTACTTGCTCATGAGAAGTTTATGATAATAAATATTGCTGTTATAATAATGATCTTGCTTTGAATCATTCAAGTCCAATGTCCATGCAACAAAGGAAAAGATTATATAATGATTATGATAGGTAGCATTCCACATCAAAATTTCTGTTTTCAATTGCTACTTTATCATGATGGCTTTTATGAGAGAAAGTTGTTGTTATGATGCTAGGAAAAGTGTTTGAAATTATTATTGATCAAACTTATGCACTATGCTAGCATTCACACTTCATAAATTATTTCTTTTATCATTTACCTACTCGAGGACGAGCAGGAATTAAGCTTGGGGATGCTGATACGTCTCCAACGTATCTATAATTTATGAAGTATTCATGCCATGTTTATAACAATTCCATATGGTTTTGGTATGATTTGATTAGAACTAACCCAGACTGACGTTGTTTTCAGCAGAATTGCCATGGTGTTGTTTTTTGTGCAGAAATAAAAGTTCTTGGAATTGGATGAAACATTTTGGAGATTTTTTATGGAGCAAATAAGAAATACTGGAACCAAGACCCACTGGAGGGGGGCCACCCAGTGCCCACGAGGCACCAGGGCGCGCCACCCCCCCAGGCGCGCCCTGGTACCTCGTGGGGCCCACGTGGCTCCGTCTGACGTGATTCCAACGCTGAAAAATCCTATATATTCAGAAACCCCCGAAAGTTAACCTAGATGAGTTTTTACGCCGCCGCAAGCCTCTGTACCTCCACGATCTCATCTACAGCCCTTTTCCGGCACCCTGCCGGAGGGGGGAAGGCATCACCGGAGGCCATCTTCATCATCCCGGCGGTCTCCATGACGAGGAGGGAGTAGTTCACCCTCGGGGCTGAGGGTTTGTACCAGTAGCTATGTGTTTGATCTCTCTCTTTCGTGTTCTTGAGATGGCACGATCTTGATGTATCGCGAGCTTTGTTGATATAGATGAATCATATGGAGTTTTCCCCGCTCTATCTTCTTGTGATGAATTGAGTTTTCCCTTTGAAATTTTCTTATCGGATTGAGTCTTTAAGGATTTGAGAACACTTGATGTATGTCTTGCATATGGATATCTGTGGTGACAATTGGATATTCACTTGAGTCACTTGATGTATGGTTTGGTGATCAACTTGCGGGTTCCGTGACCTTGGGGATTTATGCATAAGGGTTGGCACACGTTTTCGTCTTGACTTTCCGGTAGAAACTTTGGGGCACTCTTTGAAGTTCTTTGTGTTGGTTTGAATAGATGAATCTGAGATTGTGTGATGCATATCGTATAATCAAACCCGTGGGTACTCGTGGTGCCATTGGAGTGCCTAGGTGACATTAGGGTTTTGGTTGATGTGTATCTTAAGGTGTTATTCTAGTACGAACTCTAGGGCTGTTCGTGACAATTAATGGGGATGGCTCATAAGATTGATCGGGAAGGATAACTTTGAGGTGGTTTTGTACCCTACAACAATTTCTTCGTTTGTTCTCCGCTATTTGTGACTTTGGAGTGAACTCTTTGTCGCACGTGAGGGATTTACATATGATTCAACTATGTCAACAATGTTGGGAGATCGCACTAGTGAAAGTATGAACCCTAGGCCTTGTTTCTAAGCATTGCAATACCGTTTTTATGCCCGTTTACTTTTCGTTACCTTGCTGTTTTTATATTTTCAGATTACAAAAACCTATATCTACTATCTATACTACACTTTTATCACCATCTCTTCGCTGAACTAGTGCACCTATACAATTTACCATTGTATTGGGTGTGTTGGGGACACAAGAGATTTCTTGTATTTGGTTGCATGGTTGTTTGAGAGATATCATCTTCAACCTACACCTCCCACGGATTGATAAACCTTAGGTCATCCACTTGAGGGAAAATTGCTACTGTCCTACAAAACTCTGCGCTTGGAGGCCCAACACGAGTCTACAAGAATAAGTTGTGTAGTAGACATTAGCAGCTACCAACGTTTATCATCAAGTATGATTATTCAAGTCGCTAGATTAACATCGCGGGGTGTATGAAACACGAGATAATAAAATCTCGAGCCCCATACTAAACTTCGTCATACGCCTGACCCCCGTGCAGATCATATCTGCATTGCCCTTTCGTCTGCGAAATTTCATCTTTCTTTTGACTATGGTGGAACCCAAAGAACTGATAGCACTTCGTTGATCAATCAGGATCGCGGATTGCCAGAACTTTGTCAAATTCCACCATGCTGTCTCGAGATCAGAAATACGCAAATTCTAGGGAAGCAACAAGAACATCGGGTAACAGACTTCATCTGCTACCCGCATAAATAATTTTCAGCAATAGATCTCATCTACTCCAAAATTATATTATGCAATACCCATACATCTCCATGTATTCTAGATCGTAACCTGCATCTACGCATAGCACAGCTCATGATGCCACTGTAGGGGAACGCGACAGAAAACAAAAATTTCAGTACAGCGAGCACGCCCAGGACCACTATGGAAACTGCATACAGGGTTTGATCTGATCATTACCGACTCGTAGCGCAGTAGAAGAAGAGTCGGTGTAGATCGTCGGTGCAGATCCCCGCAGCTAGGATTTACAACCTCCCAACCGCGAGGATGTACTCCCTCGTCGGACAGCCCTTCGGGAGGCGGTCGGACAGTCCCTCGGACGATGTCACGGACAGCCCTTCGGGAGGACCCTCGAAACTCGAACAGTAACTCGGACAGCCCTTCGGGAGGACCCTCGAAACTCGAACGGTAACTCGGACAGCCCTTCGGGAGGACCCTCGAACAGCCCCTCGGGCAAAAGATCGAAACTACGACCTCTCTACGGGGTTGCACACATACGGTGTCAGCTATCCGGCAGGGCTTCGCCGTCCAGAACTAGTTCTTGCCGGAACCCAGACAGCCTTTCGGCTCTACGAAACTATTTCGCTGGGAGGGAGAGAGAAGCCAGACAAGTCTATGGCATGTGTATGAGAGCAAGGGATGAGTGTGGAGAGCACCCCTCCACCTCTATTTATAGGAAAGCCAAGGGGTAAAGTTGGCATACAAAAATACCAAAAGTACCCCCACTTTATGTCTCACATAAAAGAATAAAAGGCAAAAAGGGATGGCATGTGGAGCCCCATGGAGGAGCCGCACCTTGGCCGGCCACCCTCATGGCCCCCCCAAGGGGGCTTCCTTAGTGCCTAAGTCATTCTAGAAGCCTTTTGGGAAAATCCCAAAAGGTGGCTTTCCAAAAAAATATCCATAAAGTGATTTTCACTATTCACGGAACCAATTTTCCGCGACCGTTAAATCCGAAAATATTTCTGTGGGTCTTAGAATAATTCCAGTACCCACACAAATGATTTTGGACGCGTTCCAAAACAATTTCGGATTAGTGATTTTCATCTGCGAAAAGTAACTAAATCGGTTTCGGCAGCTCCGGAACATTTCCGGTTTTTATCCCAGAAAATTCCCAGAAGTTTCCAGAACACTTCTGGCATCCTCCAAGAATTTCCGGGCGTGTGCCGAAACCAACTTGACTTAATGGTATCCCCTGAAACAACTTTTTAGTTTTACCGGAACTATTCCGGTGTCCTCTCCGGAACATTTCCGTTGCGTCCGAAACTTTTCCGGTGATTTTCTCTCAGACTCCCTGTCTAGTATTCAGCAGATAGATGACCCTTAAGCGTGTGACCCTATAGGTTCGGTGAACTATAGACATGACCCGGAACACTTTCCGATCAATGATCAACATCGGAGCTGTGGACACCCATATTGACCCCTATACCCACACGAATGAATATTCGAGTGAACCTCTAGTTGCCGTGTGCTATTCCTGTTGCTTCACGATATATTACAAACACCCGAGGTGAGATTTCTTGCATCCCCGTGGATCAACAACTTGTCCACCATGCAAGTTACCTCGTTACCGGTTTTGTTCTCTTTTCTCGTTTCCGTGTTCCGGCATCCCAGTGATCAAATCACAATGTGTCTGGCCAGAAGATGATGGATACCATAACACCGAGAGGGCCCGAGAATATCTCTCCATCGTTGGAGGAGCAAATCCCAATCTTGAGCTATCTCATTTCTTGTCATACTTTTCCGTGAACCCGTAAGCCGCCGTAATAGCCACCCAGTTACGGATGACGTTTAACAAACCCCAAAGTTCACGAAGCAAGTACGAAGGAACTCGATACTCTCATGGTCTAAGGAATTATGCAAACATTAACTATCTCTGCGTTATTAACCATTAACTTGTGACGAATGTATCTCATAGCATAACATCAATTCGGGTCGATTCAACACAAGTGTTCTACTAACATCGTGCCCTCAAAATTGCCGGCATAGACATGCCCATGATCAGGAAAACAGGATCATCATGCAATACTTGAGCCAGTCTTAGAGGCATGACCAGGAATACATTTTACCGTTTATTATACCACACGTGCACATGAGTTTCCCTCCGAGCCTCGTGGATATTGCAGACTCGAGAATCATTGCAGTTATAGCATGGAAACTAAACATTCATTACAAACTCGGAGATACAAAATAACTGTTATTACTGCCTCTAGGGCATATCTCCTACAGTAGGTACCTCCGGGGATCTCCTGCTCCTGGACTCCGTCGTCTGATCGCAGCAACCGGGTATGGGGAAAAGAAGTAGCAAAGCAACCATGAGTACTCATCCAAAGTACTCGCAAGACTGACATCAGAACTATACTAATTATGCATTGGTATCAAAGGAATGGGGCTATATCTTTGGACTAAACTGCAGAAATGCCAGAACAGAGGGGGGGAGAGGCTTAACCTATCGAAGACTAGTATCTTGAAGCAATCTTGCAGCATCAGAAGAGAGTAGAACAAGACAATATATAATCAATCATATTTTAGTAATGCCCTGGGATCTTTCCTCGACTACCCTGCGAGAAAGTGATCCCGAGAGCAGTAGTAACAGTTTAACATTGTACCAGTAACCATTCATAGTTGTAGTAGATCAGGATACAACTCCGAGCGTCCTGTTACCGTGGACACGGCTATTCGAATAGATAACTTCCCTGCAGGGGTGCACTACTGTTACCCAACACGCTCGATTAACTCTGGCCGGACACACTTTTCTCGGTCATGCCCGGCCTCGGCTGATCGACACGACGTAGTCCTACCTAGGCTCAGCAGAGAGGTCCCCGCCGGTCTACATCCTAAGCGCTCAGGGGTCTTGGGCCATCGCCCTTTGCACTCCGGGTCGTTGTGCGCAAGGTGGATCCAGGCACCACCTCTGGGGCGCCGATCCGACCCGGCCACAATGCTGAACTGGACGTCTGACAGAGCTTTCGGCTGATACATACGACGCCGAGGGTCCCATAACCATTATCCCACGTGGTGGTAGTGCGTATAGGCCGGTGGCCAACTCAGATCAAATACCCAAATCCATTAGGCGTGTTTAGTAACTCGCGAAGACGAACAGGATCCCTGTCGCTCCGACTTGAGAACACACGGACCACGACCAAGGACCAGGCCCACCTCTCTCCTAGGTGGTCTCCGCCTGCCTTGATGTTCCTCCACAATATCACTCGCGGGTGCTCTTGGAGCCGACCCGTCTTTAACATTATTCTCTCGCGGGCACTCTTGGAGCTGGCCCGACTTTAACAGTTTAAAGTATTGCAGTAATGTAACATTTCCGTGATCATCACCCAAAGTGGTCACGGCCCGATAACAAGCCTGGCAAACGGACAAGGGAGAAGGGCCACAGATGGATCAATAGCATAGCTAACTAAGCATCATGGGACAGTAGGTAGGTATCAACAGCAGGCGACGAAATCAGGCTATGCAACAGAATAGGAGTTATCGGAGCAACAACAGAAGCAATTCTAATGCAACCATAAGAGAGAAAGAATGGGCGATATCTGATGATCAAGGGGGTTTTGCTTGCCTGGTTGCTCTGCAGGCGAAAAGGAATCTTCAACGGTGTACTCGATCCCCGGTTCGTCAGCGGTCTCGGAGTCTACCGGAGAAGAAGAGGGGGAAGAAACAATAAATACAATGCAAACAATATGCAACACAATGCATGGAATGGCAATATGCTGTGATGTGGGTGACCTAACGCAATGCTACACGTGGCAGAAGAAGCGGGAAAATTAACTGGAACGTTTTCCCTGTTTCGGACATCTGTCAGACAGATGAACCGGAGGGGAAGGTTCCATGTTTGCAGTGCTGGAGGCATCTGACAGGTATGTGGATAGCGTATTCGGGTTCGTCTCATTTTTCTGATCAACTTTCATGTAGAAAACTTTTTCATCCGAGTTACGGTTTATTTTATATGATTTTTCAAAGTTTTTAATCATTTTCTGGATTTTTTGGAATTTAATTTAAATTCGAAATTAAAATAGGAAAATGCTATGGGTACACAGAGAGTGTACCCAGAGATGTGCATATGTGGCTGACAGGTGGGTCCAGTTGACCCAGTCAAAGTTTGACTGGTCAACGGCTACTGTTCATGGGGCCCACCTGTCAGTGCCTCATTTTTTTATTTTTTTATTTTATTTATTATTTATTATTATTTTTATTTACTTCTTTTCTTTTCTTTCCTTTTTTTTTATCTGGGCCGGCCCCACTGGACAGTGGCCCAGCCGGCCACTAGAGAGGTCAACGCGCGCGCGCGCGCGGCAGAGGGCCGGCCGCGCCAAAGGCGGGCGTGGCGAGGCCGGCTGCGCCAAGCAGGGGGCGAGGCCGGAGCTCGGCCGGCAGGCGGCGGCGGGCGGAGCCGGCGCGGCCGGGCGGAGCCGGCGCGGCCGGGCGGAGGCGGGCTGCAGGCGGGGGAGCAACGGCGGCAGCAGAGCAGCCAAGCAGCTGCTGCGGGGCAGCGGGGCGAGCGGCAGGCGAGGCGCGGCTGGGCGAAGGCGGGCGCGGCGAGCTGAAGGGGAGCGCGGCAGCGGGCGCGCGCGCGGGGCTAGACCGAGCGCGGGCGGGCTAGCAGGGGTGCGTAGGGCGCGGCTGGGCGCGGGAGCGCGGCCACGAGCTCGATGACCGCGAGGGCGACCGTGGGTTGGCCGGACTTGCGCGACGGTGGCGTACGGCGCCTACAAGCGGCGGGAGGAGGGGAGAAGCAGGGGATTGGAGGAGCGGCTCACAGGGGGAACTCGCAGACGTGGTCGGGAGGCCGGGGAAGCATCGTCGGAGGAGATCCGGGGCGGGGCAACGGCGATCGGGCGCGGGGAAGACGACCCGATGGCAAGGCTCAGAGGCGTCCCCGCTCGATTGGAGGCTCGGAGAAGGTGAAGTCGTCCACGAGGGTCCTCCTGGACATCTCCTTGCGGCGCGAGGTGGCTCTGGAGCGCGAGGACGATGAAGGCGTGGCGATGGAGGAGCTCGGGCGGACTCTAATCGAGACAGAGAGTGAACGAGGGGGAGAATGGGGATTAGGGTTTGTCTACCATGACGGGGAGGTTCTTATGCATCTCGGGGTATCGATGGATGAATGACACGACGACAATCGGTGGCGTGAACAGCGCGCACAGTGGCCACGCCATGGCCTCTGCCTCTCCCCTGTACTGAGAAAGGAGAAGGTCTGGGGTGGGCTGGGCTGTGCACTGTAGCAGTGGGCTACAAGTGCACAGTGCAGTTCTTCTATTTCCTTTTTTCTTTTTCTGTTTTATTTATTCCCTCTCTCCTCCCTATTTAATTTAGCTACTAAACGATTTTTGCAAAGTGTGGAACTTGGCACATAATTCAAGCACAATATTACCAGGTTGCACAAAAAGTTTGGGGATTTTTGGAATCGTTTAACTATTTTTAGAAATTGAAAAGGTCAAATTATTTACTGCTGGTCCACTGTTTTGGTTGCTAGGGTCAATTTGGGAATCCAAATAATGTTGGTTTTATTTTTATAATTGCTTTGGGATTATTTGCAATATTATGAACTATTTTGTTTTCAACTTTGACCAACTTTTATTTTGACTTAATTTTGAATTTTGTTTAAAATGGAATTTGAAATGAGATATGAATTCAATGATAATTAAACAATGCAAGCAAAGATGACTTGGCATAATTAGGTGAGTATCACTGTAGCTTAATACATGGGGATGTTACAAGGAGCAATCAATTACAGTAGCAAAATCTAATGCAAGCATGGGAGAGAAAGAATGGGCGATATAGGAATGATCAAGGGGGTTTTGCTTGCCTGGAAGCTTTGCTGAAAAGGAAGAAGGGTCGTCGGTGACGTAGTCGATCACAGGGACAGCGTCGGTCTCGGAGTCTACCGGAGAGAAAAGAGGGAAGAAACAATAAATATAAAGCAAACAAATGCACACAGATGCTTGGCATGGCAATAGGCTATGCTAGGGGTGCCCTAACGCAGTGCTAGGTATTTAAAACGGAGCGGGAAAATATCCAGGAATATTTTTCCAGCTCCGAACACTATTCATTTAGCGGTTTCGGTAGCAAATGTTCAACGTTCAGTATGTTAGAGGCATGTGACAGGTATGTGGAGGGCATATTCGGATTCTTCATATTTTTCTGATCATTTTTCGTATATAAATTATTTTCATCCGAGTTACGGATTATTTTATATGATTTTCTAAAGTTTAAATGATTTTCTAGAATTTCTGGATTTTATTTTAATTCGAAATTAAATGGATAATTGCTATGTGTACCCAGAGGGTGCCTAGCCTTTTAGTATGATAGGTGGGGTCCAGTCAACTAGTCCAGTCAGCGGTTGACCAGTCAAAGTTGACTGGTCAACAGGGTCAAAGGGGCCCACATGTCATGGTCTCTGGTCTTAACAGTTTACTTAATTTGGGTTAACTAACGGGTGGCCCACATGTCATAGGGTAATTAGACTAACTAAACACTAATTAATTTAATTAACTTCAACTAATAGGGTCGGCCCCACTTGGCAGTGGGATTAGCCGGCCACACACACACATCACACATCACTCGGCACACACACACATACGCTGCACACCCACACTGCACACTCAGCCATGGCTATGGCCAGCAGCAGCGACGGGCCACGGCGGCAGTGGCGAAGAGCAGCAGCGGCAGCGGCTAGGAGCGAGCGGCAGCAGCAACAGCAAGTGGCAGCAGCACTAGCAGCAGAGCAGCGCTAGCAGGAGCAGCTAGCAGCGCTAGCAGGGAGCAGCGGCAGCGGGCGCTGGGAGGCTGCGGCGCGGCGCAGCGAAGAGCAACAGCAGTTGGGCGCACTGGCGCGCGTGTGCAGGCACGGCTGGACATGCTAGGCGCGGCCAGGAGCAGTAGCAGTACGCGGGCGCGCGCGGACGTGGAGCTCCAGCGACCATGGCGGACGGAGCTCACGGGGCGGTCACTACGGGCACGGATCGAGCCGGAGAAAAGGGGCAAACGGAGGAGGGGCTCACCGCGGTGCCGGAGGTGAGCTCGAGGTGGACCGGGACGGACCGGAGCAGCGGCAAACGATGACGAACGACGACGACGTACGCGACGAAGACGAGCTAGATGGCGAGCACACGGGTCGTCCCGGCTCGATTCGTTGCTCGGGGAAGACGAAGTCGAGGGCGGCGGTCCTCCTGGATGGATCTACAGGCGCCGGGGAGCACGTTGGCCGCGGCAACGGTGATGACGTGCGCGGTCACGGCGCGAAGTTCCGAGCTCGATTCTGAGCAGAGGAGGAGGGGGCGCGATGGGGAACGAGAGGGGAATGGAGGAGGGCAGGCTAGGGTTCGCGTTGGCGCAGTTATAGGCCGACGGGATCGACGTGGAGGCCATCCATGGCCATGGCAGCTGTGGATGCACGCCACGCATGCTCTCTGTCTCCTCTCTGTACAGAGAAAGGAGACAGCCGTGTGGTGGGCTGGGCTGTGTACTGTAGCAGTGGGCTACAAGTGCACAGTTCAGTTTTTCCATTTTAGTCTTTTTCATTTTTTGTTTTTGCTTTTTGATATTGTGTTCTA
The DNA here is from genome assembly GCA_039707655.1 of Elymus sibiricus. Lineage (NCBI taxonomy): Eukaryota > Viridiplantae > Streptophyta > Magnoliopsida > Poales > Poaceae > Elymus > Elymus sibiricus. The sequence continues at coordinate 462,343,639 of CM077672.1, forward strand.
TTTACTTCGCCTAGCAAACGAATTTAGTTAGTCATGAAACTTGACACACAAATACTAGGTAATATTTTGAGGCCACACAACAAGTCTCACATTATTTGGAAATCGCATTTACTTTTAGGATTTAAAATGGCCAAACTAGATGCTATCGGACCTGTTTAAAGGTTGTTGGGGTTAATTGGGTTAACCAAATGAAGTTGGTTTCTACATGACAAATGATCAGGGGAATTTATGGAATAATACGAACATTTTTGTTTTACTGTTTGGATAACTTTTATATTTGACTTTATTTTAAATTTGAATTTGAAGTTGGATTATTCTCTAAATGCAATTTATTTAGGATGATCATGATGACATGGCTAATTAATTAGCTTAATGACAGAGTTGAGATCTAGGGATGTTACATCTTTTGTGGGCAATTTGATGTTCTTTTAACAGAAGCTCAGTATCATCGTTGTTGTGCATAGCTAGTTAGCTACAACAGCTGATAAAGAGTTAAAAACACATGAGGTGCCTAAATTTGTCCTGCGCAATCAGTTTAGTGCATAAAGTTACAAAATACGTAAAACTGCTGGTGCTTAAACTTGTCCGCCCATGCAACTACAATGCCTTCATGCGTATTCGGACGTGCGTCCAGCCCACGTGGCGTGCCAACATGCCGGTGGCCCACCTGTTAGTGGCTGAGAGCGGGGAAGGCAATGGGTGCCCCGCGCGTGAGTATTTTTTTATAAAAAAACCCTCATATTTCATTTAATTTCATAAAAGAGCCCGACAAATTAGAAACATGGGTCCAGGTCAAACTCTGCTCAATATCCATTCATATATGGCTTTACCATGCAAAAAGTAACATTGGAGCACGCGCAAATTGTGCCCCTCTTTTTCAAAGTTCAAAGAAACAGATTTTTATAGCTTAAAAAAAATCGATATTGTTTGTACGTGCACAGACTTAGAACTGCGAATTTTCATCAAAATCTGTGTTTGTATGTGAGAGATACAAAAAGATAAACAAATGCAAAAATCAGTGGACGGATACAGGACCACGTTGGATGGCAAAACACATCCGGACCGCACGGTCCAAATGGATGCGGACAGTTTGAGGGTCATGTTGAAGATGCCCTTATTACTCTTTCTCTCTTGCTCCGGTGTTTTAGAAAAAGGAAGTTGTGTTCTTATCTAGCCATTGCATTTTTTTGCAGGGATCTAGCCACTACATTGAAGATGCATATTAGCCCATGTTTAGCATATCATGTTCTTTCTTCCAGCGAAGAAAGGCCATCTCGCGGTCGCCGTCAGAGAGCTTCGCTCCGCCGCCGTCCTCCGGCGGCTCCCCTCCGCCGACGACCTCGGTCGTCGGTGGTGAGGGGGGTCACCGGATCCACGCGTGTGGATCGTTTTAGGCATTAGTTGCTTACGGTTTTAGGCTGTTCATTGTCTTGGCTTCGGCGGTGGCGATGACGGCGCTGAATAAAGAATCTTCAGATCCGATCTTTGTTTGGGGTTGGATTTGGAAACCAGTCTGTTCAAGCAAGGATGGCGTGGCGGCGGCGGCATCCTCATGGTGGACTTGTGTCCTTGGGCTCCACCGTTGTGACGACGTTTGCTCCAGCGCCGGCGTAGAGCTTGGGAGGTAGCTATGAGCGGATGCAGATTGTGGTTTGCATCGGCGGCATCTGGAAGATGGTGGATCGTGTGCTGGGTTCATGATTCGTGGCAGGCAGGTATGGTTTCCTCCTCTGACATCTTAGTCGTGCGAGGATGTCAGATTTGAAGTTCGGTGGCATGTCCGGATGTTGCACCGGTCTGATTCGTTCAACGGCAATGGCTTCGCCTTTGGTGAGCCACCTTGGAGGTCCGCAAAGCTATATATCAGTGATGGGGCCGTGTCGAGCTCGGTGAGGAGGTGATCCGTCATTTTTTCCTTTGGTGGCTGATGTGGTGGTGCCAGGCAGGTGACGGGCGTTGGTGTCAAGCTGAGGGGATTCTTCGGTCTTGATTTTATTTCCTTTTCTTGGCTGGTGTTCCTTTGTGCAAAGGCTAGTGTGCTGCTGTCTTTTCAGTTTTACCAGGTCGGTGTCCACGTGGTTTGTACTATGATCTTGTTGATTTATAAATGGGACACGTATTACCATGCAAAAATAATAATTTAAATTTGAACTAAAACATAGCCGATCGTCATTTTTTTTGCGAGAAAAACTCCCGATCTATTCATCAACAGTCAAAGGTAGTACAAAGAACACCAAAAGTAAAAACTACATCCACGTATGGGACCTGCCTTTTTAATGGGACATCCCGACAACAGGCCTACTCATGCATGTGGCCAAGTACTTGACCAATCCTCGGAGCGAAGGGTTGAACGAATTCTCGAGGTCTGGTTATTGGACGGAGCCGGAGTATGACTGGAAGGTCAGCCTAGCTAGTCTTGTCAATCGGCCCTGACTCGTCTTCTCCTTGGTACCTACCGCTATTGAACTTCGGTACCTATATTCCTGAAACAAGACACGGAAGAGGCAAAGGGAAGAGCGGGGTTGCTGAATTGTTTCTCAGAGCCGGACGAAACATCTATCTCTATTTACAATACCCTTACCCTCAAGAAATCCGTTGACCACCTAGCGACGACTACAAGCACTGGAGCGAGCCGAAGGCGCGCCGCCGTTATCACCCCTCCATCACCGGAGTCGGGCAAACCTTGTTGTAGTAGACAGTCGGGAAGTCGTCGTGCTAAGGCCCTACAGGACCAGTGCACCAGAATAGCAACCGCCGGCGATGAAGAGAAGCGTAGATCGGAAGGATCCAACCTTTAAACACAGGAACACAAACGAATAAAGACCGGATCCACGTGGATCCACCGAAGACAAACACCGACCGAATCCCACGAGATCCGCCGGGGACAAACCTCCACACACTCTCCGATGACGCTAGAAGCACTGCCGAGACGGGAGATAGATAGGGAGAACATTATTCCATCTTCAGAGAGTCGCCGCCGTCTCATTTATCTGAGCAGAACACAAACCCTAACAAAACTCAGAAAAACATCAAAACAGATCTGGTCTGGTATCCGTGCCCCCAGTTAAACAAAGCAGATCTGGTCTGGTATCCGTCCCCCCATCCATCCCCCCAATCCCCATGCAATGCAATGCATGCTCCACGTACTAGCAAACATCTCACACCTTCAAGTACTGAAGCACCCACAGTTTCTGTTGTCACAGTACAGTACTAGGACTAGTGGCACATACATACAACTCGATCCACTTGTGCATCACATTATCCACCTAGGTTATTGTTACGAAGCAAAAAAAATCTGTACTAATAGGCTCCCCTGTTCTACAATCTGAAAGGATCAACTCAAATTTGGTAATGGTATCTCCAGTGTCAGACGCTACTGTTTGCCTGTAGACAATGTTAAACTGTACATGTACTGTCCTTGTATGTAACTTGTATAGCTCCTAGTATTTAGGATCTGTAACGCCCATGGCCTGCGTGCCTACCTTCTCGGGCGCCTCTCTTCCTCTCGCGGTACATAAGGTAGCACACTGTAACAGTTCATGATTAAGGAAGGAAATATTCTCTCCAACTTGGTATCAGATACCAGGAACCTCACCATGACCGACACAGGCTCTTCGTCCTCCTCCGCCGCCCTGGGCTCCGCCACCTCGCCGGCCTCCCTCTCTTCTACGGCGCCGGGCGCGCCAACCTCCTCGGTCACCTCCGCGGCCTCCTCCCCGCCATTCATTTTCGGCACTAGCCCCTCCTTCCTCACCGCCACTTCCGCTGCATCTGGATCCCAATTCGCCCCTCTCTTCAACTCCGCTGCCCAGCCGGCGCCGCCAGCTCCCACCCCCCGTCACCCCATCTTCGGCGACCACATTACAAACCACGTCAAGTTTCTCCTGGATTCCGCTGCCCACAACTATCACAAGCGGAAGTCGTTCTTCCTCATGGTGCTCCTCCGCTACGGCGTCACTTTTCTCATTGAGCACCCCCTGCCACCCAATGCCAATCCCCAACTTCTTGAGCTGGACGCCCATGTTGCCCTCTAGATCTACGCCACCCTCGCCGATCCTCTCGTCGACCACGTCGTCGGCGCCACCACTACATACACCCTCTGGAAGAAGATCAAAGACTTCTTTCTTGCCAACCGCGCCGCCCGCTTCATGATCCTCAATCGCCAATATCGCAATCTCAAACAGGGTGATCTCTCTGTCACTGAGTATGCTCGCCGCATGAAGCTCCTCACCGATGGCCTCGCCGACATTGACCATGCCGTCACCGAGATCAATCTCACCACTCAGTTCCTCCACGGTCTCGACAAGCGCCTGGACACGATTCGGGTCGTTCTGGGTGACCAACTGCCGGCGATGCCATTTGACACGGTCCTCTCTCGCGTTGTCCTAGCCGAGGAATCCATGAAGCAGCAGGCCGCCGATGAGAGCGCCTCGGCCTTTGCTCTCTCCGGGGGCAGCTCGTCCAGTGGCGCTGGCCCCTCCAATGGTGCCGACCGCGGTCAAGGCGATCGTGGTGATCACTCCTCTGATCGCGGCACCGAGCGCTCCCAGGGTCCTCCGCATCCCCAACAACCCACCCCTGACCGCACTCGTGGTGATCGCAACGGCGATGGCGGTGACCGCGGACGGGGCCGCGGCCGTGGCCGTGGCCGTGGACGCGGACGTGGCGACAACGGCGGGCGCGGCCAGTGATAACCCACAAGTATAGGGGGTCAATTGTAGCTTTTTCGATAAATAAGAGTGTCGAACCCAACGAGGAGCTAAAGGTAGAATTAATATTCCCTTCAAGTTCTATCGACCACCGATACAACTCTACGTAAACTTAACGTTCGCTTTACCTAGAACAAGAATAAAACTAGACGTACTTTGTAGGTGTAATGCTAGAACTACTTTGCAAGATTAAAACTAGGAGTACTTTGCAAGAATAAAACTACGAGTAATTTGCAAGATAATAAAAGTTAGTTGTTTAGTAGAAAGCTTTTGTAACACAAGAGAAAGATTTGTCCCTAGGCAATCGATAACTAGACCGGTAATCATTATTGCAATTTTATATGAGGGATAGGCATGAGCTAACATACTTTCCGTACTTGGATCATATGCACTTATGATTGGAACTCTAGCAAGCATCCGCAACTACCAAATATCATTAAGGTAAAACCCAACCATAGCATTAAGTAACAAGTCCTCTTTACTCACATACGCAACAACCCCCTTACTCGGGTGTAAGCTTCTGTCACTCAAGCCGCCCACTATAAGAGAATTATGAACGTATTGCAAACCCTACAGCGGGAATCCCTCACGCTTGCGCGACACGGAGGGCACCATAGGATAGCACCAAAATAAAACATACAACTCACACCAATCACGATCATCAATCAACCCATAGGACAAAAAGAATCTACTTAAACATCCTAGGATTGCCATACATCATTGGATAATAACATATAGCATTAAGCACCATATTTAAGTAGAGATTACAGCGGGGAGAAGAGGTGTTACACCGCTGCATAGAGGGGGAGAGAGTTGGTGTTGACGGCGGCGAAGTTGTTGGTGTAGATCGCCGTCACGATGGTTGCCCCGGCGGCGTTCCGGCGCCACCGGGAGAGAGGGGGAGAGAGCCCCCCTCCTTCTTCTTCTTGCTTGGCCTCCCCCCTAGATGGGAGGAGAGTTTCCCCTCTGGTCCATGGCCGCCATGGCTCCCGGAGGGGAGGAGCCCCTCCGAGATTGGATCTCTCTCTCTATTTCTCTTCTCTTTCGCGTTCCTGTTTTCTGGCCGAAAACCGTTTCTTATATTCCCGGAAATCCGTAACTCCGATTGCGCTGAAATTTTAACACGATTTTTTTTTCGATATAAGCTTCCTTGCGGCTGAAGAAGAGCCCCAACCGACTTACGGTGTGCCCACAAGGCACCACCACGCGGCCTGGGGGGGTTCGTGCCAAAGTGCCTTGTGGAGGCTGTGGGCCTCCGTTTGTGTTGATTCCACCTCCCAAAAATCACATATATTCCAAAATAATTCATCGTACAATTTATTGCGTTTGGACGTCGTTTGATATGGATTTTCTGTGAAACAAAAAACAAGCAGAAAACAGGAACTGGTACTGGGCACTGGATCAATATGTTAGTCCAAGAAATCATATAAAATGTTACCAAAAGTATGAGGAAATTGTAGGATATTGGCATGAAATAATCAAAAATTATAGATACGACGGAGACGTATCAGCATCCCCAAGCTTAATTCCTGCTCGTCCTCGAGTAGGTAAATGATAAAAAGATAATTTTTGATGTGGAATGCTACCTAGCATAATCTTGATCATGTAATCTAATCATGGCATGAATATTAAGACACGGGTGATTCAAAGCAATAGTCTATAATTTGATATAAAGACATCAATACTCAGGCATACCAACAAACAATCATGTCTTTCAGAGTAAAAATGCTAAAGAAAGTTATCCCTACAAAATCATATAATCCTGTTGATAACCCACAAGTATAGGGGATCAATTGTAGATTTTTCGATAAATAAGAGTGTCGAACCCAACGAGGAGCTAAAGGTAGAATTAATATTCCCTTCAAGTTCTATCGACCACCGATACAACTCTACGCGCACTTAACGTTCGCTTTACCTAGAACAAGTATGAAACTATTTTGTAGGTGATAGGATAGGTTTGCAAGAATAAAACTAGAAGTACTTTGCGAGAATAAAACTATGAGTAATTTGCAAGATAATAAAAGTTAGTTGTTTAGTAGAAAGCTTTTGTAACACAAGAGAATGATTTGTCCCTAGGCAATCGATAACTAGACCGGTAATCATTATTGCAATTTTATATGAGAGAGAGGCATGAGCTAACATACTTTCCGTACTTGGATCATATGCACTTATGATTGGAACTCTAGCAAGCATCCGCAACTACCAAAGATTATTAAGGTAAAACCCAACCATAGCATTAAGTATCAAGTCCTCTTTACTCCCATACCCAACAACCCCTTACTCGGGTGTAAGCTTCTGTCACTCTAGCCGCCCACCATAAGAGAATTATGAATGTATTGCAAACCCTACAGCGGGAATCCCTCACGCTTGCGCGACACGGAGGGCACCATAGGACAGCACCAAAATAAAACATACAACTCAAACCAATCACAATCATCAATCAACCCATAGGACAAAACGAATCTACTCAAACATCATAGGATGGCAACACATCATTGGATAATAATATGCAGCATTAAGCACCATGTTTAAGTAGAGATTACAGCGGGGAGAAGAGGTGTTACACCGCTGCATAGAGGGGGGAGAGTTGGTGTTGACGGCAGCGAAGTTGTTGGTGTAGATCGTCGTCACGATGATTGCCCCGGCGGCGTTCCGGCGCCACCGGGAGAGAGCCCCCCTCCTTCTTCTTCTTCCTTGGCCTCCCCCCTAGATGGGAGGAGAGTTGTTCCCCCTCTGGTCCATGGCCGCCATGGTGGCGGAGGGGCAGGAGCCCCTCCTAGATTGGATCTCTCTCTCTGTTCTCTTCTGTTTCGCGTTCCTGTTTTCTGGCCTTTCACCGTTTCTTAAATTCTCGGAGATCCGTAACTCCGATTGCGCTGAAATTTTAACATGATTTTTTTCCCGGATATTAGCACCAACCGACCTACGAGGGCCTCACGAGGCACCACGGCGCGCCTGGCCCCCCCTGGCGCGCCCTGGTGCCTCGTGGGGCCCACGAGCACCGCCTTGCGTTGATTCCATCTCCCAAAAATCACATATATTCCAAAATAATTCTCCGTAAAATTTATTGCATTTGGACTTCGTTTGATATGGATATTCTGCGAAACAAAAAACATGCAACAAACAAGAACTGGCACTGGGCACTGGATCAATATGTTAGTCCCAAAAAACAATATAAAATGTTGCCAAAAGTATGTGGAAATTATAGGATATTGGCATGAAACAATCAAAAATTATAGATACGACGGAGACGTATCACCTGTCATGCTCCATCTTCTTAACATAAAGTATTTATCATGCACTACCCCGATGACAAGCCGAGCAATTGGTTCATACTTTTTAACGCGCTTCAGCTTTTTCAACCCCCACGCAATACATGAGCGCAAGCCATGGATATAGCACTATGGGTGGAATAGAATGATGATAGAGATTAATAAGGGGAAGTCAAAAAAGGAAGATAGTCTCACATCGACGCGACTAATCAACGGGCTATGGAGATGCCCATCAATTGATGTCAATGCGAGGAGTAGGGATTGCCATGCAACGGATGCACTAAGAGCTATAAGTGTATGAAAGCTCAAACTGAAAACTAAGTGGGTATGCATCCAACTTGCTTGCTCATGAAGACCTCGGGCATTTGAGGAAGCCCATCATCGGAATATACAAGCCAAGTTCTATAATGAAAAATTCCCACTAGTATATGGAAGTGACAACATAGGAGACTCTCTATATGAAGAACATGGTGCTACTCTGAAGCACAAGTGTGGTAAAAGGATAGTAACATTGCCCCTTCTCTCTTTTTCTCTCATTTCATTTTTTTTGTTTTCCCTTCTTTTTTTTGTGTGGGCTCTCTTTTTTTTTCTTTTTTTTTTCGTCCGGAGTCTCATCCCGACTTGTGGGGGAATCATAGTCTCCATCATCCTTTCCTCACTGGGACAATGCTCTAATAATGATGATCATCACACTTTTATTTACTTACAACTCAATATTACAACTCGATAAAAACTATACAAGATGACTCTAAATGAATGCCTCTGGCAGTGTACCAGGATGTGCAATGATCTAGCGTAGCAAAGATATCAAAAAACGGACAAGCCATGAAAATATCATGCTAGCTATCTTACGATCATGCAAAGCAATATGACAATGAATGCTCAAGTCATGTATATGATGATGATGGAAGTTGCATGGCAATATATCTCGGAATGGCTATGGAAATGCCATGATAGGTAGGTATGGTGGCTGTTTTGAGGAAGATATAAGGAGGCTTATGTGTGATAGAGCGTATCATATCACGGGGTTTGGATGCACCGGCGAAGTTTGCACCGACTCTCGAGGTGAGAAAGGGCAATGCACGGTACCGAAGAGGCTAGCAAATTGCGGAAGGGTGAGAGTGCGTATAATCCATGGACTCACATTAGTCATAAAGAACTCACATACTTATTGCGAAAGTTTATTAGCCCTCGAAGCAAAGTACTACTACGCATGCCCCTAGGGGGATAGATTGGTAGGAAAAGACCATCGCTCGTCCCCGATCGCCACTCATAAGGTAGACAATCAATAATAAATCATGCTCCAACTTCTTAGCATAACGACAGATCATACGTGCATGCTTCGGGAATCACAAACCTTAACACCAATATTCTTACTAAACCACAATCATTCACTAGTACCTCCCACATATCACCATCTTAATATCGCAAAACTATTGCAAGGAATCAAACATATCATATTCAGTGATCTATAAATTTTATGTAGGATTTTATGACTAACCATGTGAATGACAAATTCCTGTTGACTCTCTAAATAGATATAAGTGAAGCATGAGAGTTTAATTCTTTCTACAAAAGACCACACTCTAATGAATATAAGTGAAGCAAAAGAGCATTCTACAAATAATGGTTTTCCTATATGTAGAGAAACAGGCAATCCAAACTTCAAATGATATAAGTGAAGCACATGAAGCATTCTATAAAGCCATACTCAAAAGATATAAGTGAAGTGCATGAAGCATTCTATAAATCAACCAAGGACTATCTCATACCAGCATGGTGCATTATAAAAAGCACACGATGCTCCAAGAATTTACGCATATCATGTGAACAAAACAAAAACCGAGACATACCGATAATTGTCGAAGAAAGATGGGATGCCTTCCGGGGCATCCCCAAGCTTAGACGCTTGAGTCTCCTTGAATATTTACTTGGGGTGCCTTGGTCATCCCCAAGCTTGAGCTCTTGCCTCTCCTTATTCTCCTCATATCGTTACCTCCTCGATCTTCGAGCACTTCATCCACACAAAACTTAACCGAACTTTTTATTAGAGGGGTTAGTACATATAACATCAAATCCCATCATGTCCTGCTGTAACATTATTGTATAATTATAATCAAACAGTACCCACTGTATGCTATCATAATTCTATGGCTCCCAAGTCAATGGGGCTCAACAAGATTTCAAACATAAGCAAATAAAGAAACTATAACAGCAATCTGTGAAAACAGGATAGTCTGTAAAGATGCAGATGGTACATATACTTATGTAACTCAAAAAAATCTGAAAAATTAGGGAAAAATAAAAAAATTGCATATAAGTACTGTGTAAAAATTTCAGAATTTTTGCACGTTCCAGTAAAATAAAACAATTCAAGCACTACAGCAAAAGTTTCTGTTTTTCACAGCACACACCAAACAAGCAATTTAAACATCATAAAGGTAAATTTTGGCACATTATTTTTATAATACAATTGATTTATACAAAGGGATAATTAATTTTGTGAGAAACTTCCATGAAAAATTCTACATTGTTTCCATGAGCATGAACACAAGTGCTCAAGGTCGACCCTCACTTCTCCAATGCATAACCTTCCAATCGCTTCTCTTTTTGAAAAAGTTTTTAGGTTCCCCTCTATATTTTTTTGTTTTTAAACTTTTTAAAAGCACACAACAGAAATAAATGACTCTCTAAAACTTCCGGGTTGTCTCCCAGGCAGCTCTTTCTTTAAAGCCATTAAGCTAGGCATAAAGTGCTCAAGTAATCGATCCACCCGGATCCCAAGGTATATCAAAGCCAATTTTAATTAACAATTATTTGTAATTTAGTAGTGAGCACAAAGCAACATATATCATGCAATGACGAAGTCTAACTCTCTTCCTATGCATCGGCATGTCATAAAAGAACAATTCATGCACTTCAAGTAAAGGCCAATGCATAGTATAAGCAGTTTCTTGCAATTTTATCGTATTGGAAACATAGAGAAGCAGAGATGTAGTTCCTCTCTCATAATAATTGCAAGTAGGAGCAGCAAGCACATGCATATTATATTCATCAAAATCATCATGTGCAACGGTAAAACGCAACCCATCAATATAATCCTTAATAAGCACAAACTTCTTCGATATAGTGTAGTTTGGAGAATTCAAAAAGATAATAGAACTATCATGTGTAGGTGCAATAGCAACAATTTCATTCTTAACATAAGGAATTATAGCAAGTTCATCTCCATAAGCATCATTCATATTGGCATCATGGCCACAAGCATAGCAAGCATCAATTTCATCAAAAAGGGATATTTCAGACGCATTAAAGGGATCATAGCATTCATCCTTCGGTAAGCACGAAGGGAAATTAAACAATGTATGAGATAAAGAGTTACTCTCATTAGAAGGTGGGCACGGGTGATCAATCCACTCTTCCTCCTTTTGTTCTTCGCTCTCCTCCTCAATTTTTCATCTAATGAGCTCACAGTGTCATCAATTTCTTCTTCCATAGATTCCTGCAAAATATTAGTCTCTTCTTGGACAGCGGAGGTGTCCTCAATATATTCTTTCACATAAGCATTAGAAGCATAGTTTTCATAGCAATATTTAAGTATGGCAAAGTTTTCAGATTTGTAAAGAGTAACATCACACTTTTCAATCAAAGAAGCAATTTCATATGAACCCTTAAAAGCAACAAATTCTTCTATTTGTTCAATATCGTAGTAACTATAAACACCTTTGGCATAAGAAGATAAGATTTCATTATCCTTAAACTCACATTGGTACTGAAGGTGTTTTTTAGGGTCTTCAGAATAACAAATAAAATCATATATTTCACATAAATTCCAAGCATAGCAATTCAAAGTATTAATATGATGCCATAAGAGTTTCCCTTTTTGAGACAAGCGGTGTCGCACAAAATAAGCATGCTCATCTAATGATTTTCTCTCAACTAAGCTAGTTGGGTTTTCAGCACGAGCACAAAGGGATCGAAGATGATCAAAGTAGAAAGCTTCAGCAGTACGAAAGATTTTGGGTGGTTCTTCAACCATTGGTTTAGCAAGTACAACTAATTTTTTTGGTATTTTACGTTTCCTACCCATAACTAAAGATAGAAAACAAGAGCACAAAATAAAAACTACTTAGTGATAAAGCAAACAAGCACACACAAGAATATCAGCCCCACGCTATTGCTCCTCGGCAACGGCGCCAGAAAAAGGTCTTGATAACCCACAAGTATAGGGGATCAATTGTAGCTTTTTTGATAAATAAGAGTGTCAAACCCAACGAGGAGCTAAAGGTAGAATTAATATTCCCTTCAAGTTCTATCGACCACCGATACAACTCTACGCACACTTAACGTTCGCTTTACCTAGAACAAGAATAAAACTAGAAGTACTTTGTAGGTGTGATGCTAGAACTACTTTGCAAGATTAAAACTAGGAGTACTTTGCGAGAATAAAACTACGAGTAATTTGCAAGATAATAAAAGTTAGTTGTTTAGTAGAAAGCTTTTGTAACACAAGAGAAAGATTTGTCCCTAGGCAATCGATAACTAGACCGGTAATCATTATTGCAATTTTATATGAGGGAGAGGCATGAGCTAACATACTTTCCGTACTTGGATCATATGCACTTATGATTGGAACTCTAGCAAGCATCCGCAACTACCAAAGATCATTAAGGTAAAACCCAACCATAGCATTAAGTAACAAGTCCTCTTTACTCCCATACGCAACAACCGCCTTACTCGGGTGTAAGCTTCTGTCACTCTAGCCGCCCACTATAAGAGAATTATGAACATATTGCAAACCCTACAGCAGGAATCCCTCACGCTTGCGCGACACGGAGGGCACCATAGGACAGCACCAAAATAAAACATACAACTCAAACCAATCACGATCATCAATCAACCCATAGGACAAAAAGAATCTACTCAAACATCATAGGATTACCATACATCATTGGATAATAACATATAGCGTTAAGCACCATGTTTAAGTAGAGATTACAGCGGGGAGAAGAGGTGTTACACCGCTGCATAGAGGGGGAGAGAGTTGGTGTTGACGGCGGCGAAGTTGTTGGTGTAGATCGCCGTCACGATGGTTGCCCCGGCGGTGTTCCGGCGCCACTGGGAGAGAGGGGGAGAGAGCCCCCCCTCCTTCTTCTTCTTGCTTGGCCTCCCCCCTAGATGGGAGGAGAGTTTCCCCTCTGGTCCATGGCCGCCATGGCTCCCGGAGGGGAGGAGCCCCTTCGAGATTGGATCTCTCTCTCTATTTCTCTTCTGTTTCGCGTTCCTGTTTTCTGGCCGAAAACCGTTTCTTATATTCCCGGAGATCCGAAACTCCGATTGTGCTGAAATTTTAACACGATTTGTTTCTCGATATAAGCTTCCTTGCGGCCGAAGAAGAGCCCCAACCGACTTACGGTGTGCCCACAAGGCACCACCACGCGGCCTGGGGGGGTCGTGCCAAAGTGCCTTGTGGAGGCTGTGGGCCTCCGTTTGCGTTGATTCCACCTCCCAAAAATCACATATATTCCAAAATAATTCTCCGTAAAAATTTATTGCGTTTGGACTTCGTTTGATATGGATTTTCTGCGAAACAAAAAACAAGCAGAAAACAGAAACTGGTACTGGGCACTGGATCAATATGTTAGTCCAAGAAATCATATAAAATGTTGCCAAAAGTATGAGGAAATTGTAGGATATTGGCATGAAATAATTAAAAATTATAGATACGACGGAGACGTATCAGCCAGCCCTCCCAGCCTCAGTACTCCCCCTTCACCGGCTACTTCGCGCTTTATGGCATGTCGCTTCCGTCCCCGCGCTCCGGTTGGGTACCCCCCAATGCCGCCGGCGTGCTCGGTCTGCGCCCCGGCTCCCATGCGCAGGCTTACCCCATGTTCCCGGCCGCACCATCTGCCCCTGCTCCATTTTACCCACCGCAGCCGCCGTCGTGGGAGCACGCCGCCATGCTCAATGCAGCATACAACAACGGCGGCTTCCCCTCCAACCCTGCCCCCGAGTGGTACCTCGACAGCGGCGCCTCTTCGCACGTAACAGGCCACCAAGGTAACCTTTCCAAGTTTAGTTCTTCTTTAAAGCATGTTCCCTCTAGCATACTTGTTGGCATCGGGCATCACCTACCTGTCACTGCCACCGGCTCCGCCACTCTATCACCGCATGATTTTCGCCTCACCGACGTGCTAGTTTCTCCTCATGTCGTCACTAGTCTTATTTCCGTCCGTCGCTTTACTCGTGACAACTCTTGTTTTGTTGAGTTTTACCCATGTGGTTTTCTTGTGAAGGACCTACGCACACGGAGGGTGCTCATGATCTCCGTTAGCAACGGCGACCTCTATCCATTCACTGGCAATAACTCGGCTCGGACGTCAGCTCTCCTCGCCGCCACCACCTCGCCGGACCTGTGGCATCGTCGCCTTGGACATCCCGGCGCCCATACTCTTTCCACTTTAGCTCAAGATTTTCTTAGTGATTGTAATAAGGCCACCCATTCCCCCTGTAGTGCTTGTCAACTTGGCCGGCAACCCCGCCTTCCTTTCTCATCTTCCTTTAGCAAAACATATGCACCTTTTGATTTGATACATTGTGATTTGTGGACATCACCTGTTATAAGCTTTTCCGGTTTCCAATATTATTTAGTTATCTTGGATGATTTTACCCACTATTCATGGACCTTTCTCATGCGCGCCAAATCGGAAACATCCACCATTCTCCAACGTTTCTTTACATATGTTCACACTCAATTCAATGTTATCATCAAAGCCATGCAATGCGACAACGGCGGTGAATTCATCAACACTTCCCTCTGTTCCTTCTTCTCCTCCAATGGCATTGTCTATCGTTTCTCTTGCCCCCATACGTCTCCCCAAAATGGCAAGGCCGAAAGACTTCTTCGCACAACCAATGATATTGTTCGTACCCTTCTCCAACAAGCTAACCTCACGCCACCGTTTTGGGTAGAAGCCCTTCACACGGCCACTTACCTTCTCAACCGTCGTCCCTCTCGAGCCATAGCCAGCCACACACCCAACTTTCTTCTCCATGGCG
Source organism: Elymus sibiricus (assembly GCA_039707655.1). NCBI lineage: Eukaryota > Viridiplantae > Streptophyta > Magnoliopsida > Poales > Poaceae > Elymus > Elymus sibiricus. The sequence goes on from CM077672.1 coordinate 462,358,682, forward strand.
TCCATCCCACATACGATCATCTCCGCGTCTTCGGTTGTTTATGCTTCCCTAACACATCCGCTACCATGGACCATAAACTTTCGCCACGCTCCACCCGGTGTGTTTTTCTTGGCTATCCACTTGAACACAAGGGGTACCGGTGCTACGATCTCACCTCTCGCCGTGTCATCGTCTCTCGGCACGTTATTTTTGACGAAATGAATTTTCCTTATCGGCCGGCCACACCATTCCCCACACACCCCACGTCCACACCGGATCCCTCTGGTCCACTCCTGCCCAGACCGAATCTCTTGGATCTCCCGCCTCCACCTCCCTCAGATGCGCCACGCCCGCCCCTATCGCATGTGTCCTCCACCCCTTCACCCGGGCCCCACAATCCCACTACCCCGACAACCTCGTCCCCTCCCGTTGGCTCGCTTGGCTCGCCCGGATCCCGCGGCCGATCCGCCTCGCCTGCCACGCACACCACCAATGCCTCCCACCAATCGCGCTCCGCCTCGCAGCCCGTGCCTGCCAGCCCCGTACCGCCCACGCCCGAATCTACCTCGCTATCCCCAACTGTCGGACCTGCCTCCACTTTTGCTGCCCGGCCCACCGAATCCACCTCATGTTGCGTGTCACCCACTACCCCGTTGCCACGTCTGCCCCGCCATGCCATTCCGGTAGAGCCACCCCGCAACTCACACCGCATGTCCACCCGCGCCAAAACAGGTTATTGCATGCCCAAACGACTTTTTCTTCCCAGCTCCACTTCTCCACCGCTCTCACCCATTCCTCCAACGTACAAATCTGCCCTCAAAGACCCCCATTGGTTCCAAGCTATGCAAGATGAATTTCATGCTTTAACGAATAACTCTACTTGGTCTTTGGTGCCTAAGCCTGCAGGTGTGAACGTCGTCACGGGCAAATGGATTTTTCGCCACAAATTCAACTCGGATGGCACATTGGCTCGCTACAAAGCACGGTGGGTCGTGCGTGGCTTTACACAGCAGGAGGGTGTGGATTACGATGAAACATTCAGCCCAGTGGTCAAACCAGCAACTATTCGGGTCGTGCTCAGTCTTGCCACGTCCAACTCTTGGCCCACTCATCAATTGGACGTCAAGAATGCCTTTCTACATGGTGATCTCAAGGAGACAGTGTATTGCTCGCAACCGGCTGGGTTTGTGGATGAATCTCGACCGGATCATGTTTGTCTGCTTCGCAAATCACTATATGGGCTTAAACAAGCACCCCGGCAATGGTTCCTCCGGTTTAAAACCTTCCTCCTCACCATTGGCTTTTGCGCCTCCAAGAGTGACTCCCTCTTCATTCTACACCATGGTACCACCATCGCTTACCTTCTCGTCTATGTGGACGACATAATTCTTACCGCCAACTCTACCCACACTCTCCACTCCATCATAGCCTCTCTCAAATCTGAATTCTCCATGTCCGACCTCGGTGATTTACATCACTTCCTCGGCATCAATGTCACACCAAACCCCTCGGGCTTATTCCTATGCCAACAGCAATATGCTCTTGAGATCTTAGATAGGGCAAAGATGCTCAACTGCAAACCCGTTTCAACACCGATTGACACCAGCTCCAAACTATCCTCCACTGATGGCCAACTCCTCTCCAGCCCCACTTACTATCGTAGCCTCGCCGGGGCCCTACAGTACCTCACACTCACCCGACCGGACATCTCATACGCCGTGCAGCAAGTGTGCTTGTTCATGCACGAACCACGCGACACTCACATGCAGTTGATCAAACGCATACTCCGGTATTTGCAAGGTTCTACTCATTATGGCATTCAGTTTTACAAGTCCTCCTCCAAGGATCTGGTGGCCTACACAGATGCAGATTGGGCCGGTTGCCCCGACACCCGCAAATCCACATCTGGGTTCTGTGTTTTTCTCGGCTCAAACTTGGTGTCTTGGTCCTCCAAGCGTCAGCCCACCGTTTCCCGTTCCAGTGCCGAGGCCGAGTACAGAGGGGTTGCTAATTGTGTCGCGGAGTCTTGCTGGTTGCGGCAGTTGCTTCATGAACTCAAGTACCCTCCGCCGCGCGCTACACTTGTCTACTGCGACAACATCAGTGCCTCTTACCTCGCTTGCAATCCGGTACAGCATCAGCGGACTAAGCATGTCGAGATTGATCTGCACTTTGTTCGGGATCGTGTTGCTCTTGGGGAGGTCCGCGTCCTACATGTCCCATCCAGCTCTCAGTTCGCAGATGTGTTCACAAAGGGACTGCCGTCACATGTTTTCTAGAATTTAGATCCAGCCTGAACGTCCTTCCACATGGAGTTCCGGCTGAGGGGGGTGTTAAACTGTACATGTACCGTCCTTATGTAACTTGTATAGCTCCTAGTATTTAGGATCTGTAACGCCCATGGCCTGCGTGCCTACCTTCTCGGGCGCCTCTCTCCCTCTCGCCAGTACATAAGGCAGCACACTGTAACAGTTCATGATTAAGGAAGGAAATATTCTCTCCAACTGACAACAGTACCTAAATGAGGAGTACTAGATTGTTCAAGATGGCATCCGAGGAGAAGACAGCAACATCAACACAAAAGCAAAAGGTTCAGACGAAACCATACATTCATTCATCATAATCGTAGAATGTTTTGCATGTGCCCCCCACCCGAGGCCAGCAAGGATTAGATCTACAACTGCTACCACAAAAGTAACTCCTAATCAAATTCAGTTAGCAACAACAACATCATCAGACATCTCCCTCCCTACACACATGAGCAAGCCAAGCACCCACCAAAGAATCTCCCCAAAATGTGAGATGCCTCAACTGCAACAATACCCATTTCAACCAATCGATAATAATCGTCAGCAAATATACAGAAACCACAGACGGCCGGCCGGATCGCCTAGTCGAAGCTCGAGGACCGGCTCCAGTACCCGCCGTCCGCGGAGGTGTCGGCGGTCTGCTCCGTGCTGCACCGCGACAGCGCGTCCTCCTCCTCGTCCACGCCCAGCAGCGCCAGGTTCAGGTGGGACTGCATGTTCGAGCGTGGGGTCGCCGCCTCCTCATCCGACACGTCCAAGCCTGCGTACATCTGCGACCTCGCCCACTGGACCGTCTCGTCGTCCCCCTCAAGCAGTTTCAGCACCTGGGTTACAAAGTTTAGCCAATTCAGATTTCTGTGGCATCAGCAATGGATGTTTACAAGTGGTGTTTCCGGTCTTGAATCGGAAGACGTCCTCATGCACAGCGAGGCGGCGAGCATCATCCTCTCCATCTCATCACAGTCGTAGTCGTTCCCCAGAGCTGAATCCACCAGCTGCTTGACCTCCCAGCTTGATAGTAATGGCCTTGCCTGAAATGAAAGCAAGAACAAAATATTAGGCAAAGAGAAGGCAGATCTTACTTGTGAACTCCAAGAGTAAATATGAACCATGAAGTCAACAAAGAGAGCAAGTGCAGCAGCAACAGTCTAGTGTCATTTGAATATCATCACAAGTGAATGCACAAATACTATCTTGTTCTCAGAGCATGTTACTCCTGAGAAGAACCAGCACTTAGGCATATAAATCTGAGTTAGGGGACACTCACCCATCCAACCAGGCTTTCCTGGCCCTTCGCACACCCTGTTATAATGGGTTTCCTCCCTGAAACTATCTCCAGCAGCACAACCCCAAATCTTGATGCACCATAATCATTAATTCGTAATAATCGTAAATCGTTTTGTGTGGTTAGATCTACAAAAGCAGCTCCTGATTAAATTAGCAGCAGCAACAGCAACAGCAGCAGCAGCACCAGCACCAGCACCACCAGCACCAGCAACAACAAATTGGTTCTCAAAAAAAGAAACAACAACAAATTGCCACATACTACCCTTTTTTTCCAGGAGTACGCGAAAACATAAGGTGCACACAGCCGGATTTCCTACTCGAAGCCCCAAAGCTGCCATCCGCGCCCGCACCGCGATAGCCCTAAACGTTTTTACAATCTAGAAAACTCATCGCTTGCTCCTGGTCTCCTCATGCTCCTCGATACAATGGGTGTTGATATGCTCGAGCTGACCAAACTAAAAGTCCCCAGCCTCTGACAATGCAAGCCAACACATTGCCAATCAGAGTGCATGTGAAGGCTCTATAAATTTCATCTTTTCTAATGCCAAGTTGGAACCGGAGTGTTCTCACCTTGCTGGCTTTATATATCAAATATAGGCTCCAGCAGGCCAATCTGCGATGATTCCTTCGCCTGTATGTTACCAATAACACCAGATCACCTCGTTTCCTGAAAATAAGAGAAAACAAAACGAGGTAAACAAAGGAAAGGGAAAATACCAGGAAAGAACGAAACCAACCATGGATGACTTGCTATCTTCATCCAACAGTTAACATCGACATTGATGTTCAATTAAATAATAAGGCAACAACTCCAAATAAAGAACTAAGACAAAAACAAACACACAACCAAGGTCAAAGTCTCCGTGCGTGTTAGCGCACACTCCGATGTAGTAATATCACTTGTAGTAGGTAACTGACACTCTTGAAAATTCTCTTCTGAAAGAATATAAGATAGATGCAACTGTAGCGTGCGCATGCAGGGGAGACCAAGACTTTCTCTAACATCTCCCATGAATAACGGCATATCATCAGTATTTTATTCGGTGTTGCATTTACCTTTCTGAGGAGACAAACCTACCACATGCTGATATAACCCAAGTTAGCCAATTTGCTGTTTGCATACATGTAGCATGAGTAATTGGCATCCAAATATGCCTGGAGCATCAACAGCCTTTCTAGTTTTCATAGTATGCATCTCCTTTCCAGTAGTGGCAGCAGTGGCTGGAGCCTCTTCCGAGCGCTCCATGTCGTTGCCAGGCTGCCCCGACAAGTGCGGCGACGTGCTCATCCCATACCCTTTCGGCATAGGGGAGCACTGCGCCGCGACCAGCCGGAACAACTACTTCAACCTCATCTGCAATGGCACGATCGATCCACCACGGCCAATGGTTGGTCATCCTGAACCAGTAGTTGAGGTCGCCGACATCTCACTGGAGCACGGCGAGATGCGCGTCCTCAGCCCCGTCAGCCACATCTGCTTCAAGTCAAACACCACATTCACAAAGTTCACCAGAGGGTATGAGCTGCAGGACACGCCCTTCCTACCCTCCCCGTCGCGCAATCACTTCACAGTCATCGGCTGTAACACCCTGGGGCTCATCGGCGGTTACAAGGGCGCCGCAAGCCAGTACGTGGCTGGCTGCTACTCTTACTGCGATGGTATCAACAACACGTCGGACGATGCACCATGTGCTGGGATGGGCTGCTGTGAGGCTGCCATCCCAGCGAACCTCACCAACTTTGGGGTTGTGTTTGAGATGAAGCAGAGCAAGGTATGGGGCTTCAACGCGTGCTTCTACGCCATGGTGGCCGAGGTTGGGTGGTACAATTTCAGGCAGCAGGACCTCGTTGGCAGCCTTGGGTTTATCAATGATAGAGCCCAGAGGGGTGCCCCCATTGTCGCTGACTGGGCCATTAGGAATGGCTCATGCCCGGAGGAGGGGAAGGACACACCTAATGACTATGCCTGCATCAGTGCAAATAGCTACTGCAAGGCCGCGAACAATGGTCCCGGGTACTTATGCCAGTGCTCCAAAGGATATGAGGGCAATCCTTATCTTCTGAACGGCTGTCAAGGTTAAATATTTACTCAAACATAACATGTGTAGATTTCCAGAGATATTACTCTAAAACAGATGGAACGCTAAGCCATATTCAGTTTTAGTTAAACCAAATACGCTTCCACGAAACATGTGTCTGGAAACTCACCAGTAGGTGGGTTCCAAATTTCACCTTGTGTAGCAACTCCCAACTGTTGGTTTCAACAGAAGTCTTCCAACACTTTTGGGCATACATATGAGTGCCTGGCAGCACTCATATAATCATATTTGGTTTCCAGCACACCTCAGTGTAGTACTGGCAAAAAAAATGCATCTTTTCTGGTGTAAATTACTAACACGTGGTGTAACATTAGTTGACTTTTTTTTATGGAAAGCGAAGCTACAGCATTACAAAGTAAATTCTTTACTTGAATCTATTACTTTTTAAACCATTCTTAATGAAAGCAATATAGTAGTTTATGTTTAATTTTGATGCTTCTAAGTGCTTTCATTAATATCTTCAGACACAGATGAGTGTGCATTGCGTAAGCAGGACCCCAAGTATGAAGACTTGTATCCGTGCAGAAAAGGGGTCTGCCACAACATACCGGGAAGCTACTTATGCAAATGCCAGCCAGGGAAAAGATCTGACGGTACAAATTTTGGATGCCGACCACTGCATTCTCCAGCTGACAAAAAGGTTATTGGTAAGCACAATTTATGTAAACTGTTTATCTCTGTTCATGCTTTCACCCCCATTTAGATGTGTATTGCCATAACAAACATCATGTAATAGTAACAAAAATATTAATTCTGAACACTTCTCACAAGTTACAACCAAAAGAAAAATAAAAGTCCAAATTCTAATAGAAATTTACTAGTATCAGTTTCATGTTTGCAGGCCTCAGTGTTTCTGCAATGGTGGTGATGGCCTTAATATGCATGTTGCTCATGCAATTTCAAAGAAAAAGGCACAGCAGGGAGAAAGCTGAGTATTTCAAACAAAATGGAGGTCTCAAGTTATATGATGAGATGAGGTCAAGGCAGGTCGACACAATCCGCATACTTACAGAGAAAGAGATAAAGAAGGCCACTGACAACTACAATGAAGGTCGAGTTATTGGATGTGGTGGTCATGGTATGGTCTACAGAGGAACTTTGGATGATAAAAAAGAGGTCGCCATAAAGAAGTCCAAAGCAGTCAATGATGATTGGAGAGAAGAATTTGTCAATGAGATTATAATCTTGTCACAAATCAATCATCGAAACATTGTGAGGTTACTAGGCTGTTGTCTGGATGTAGATGTCCCAATGTTGGTCTATGAGTTTGTTTCCCATGGTACTCTATCCGAGTTCCTTCACGGTGCGGATCGTAGATCATCAATCCCCTTTGATCTTCGCTTGAAGATTGCTACACAGTCAGCAGAAGCTCTAGCTTACTTACATTCGTCGACGTCTCGCACAATCCTACATGGGGATGTCAAGTCTGCCAACATTCTTTTGGATGATCAGCTCAATGCAAAGGTTGCCGATTTCGGAGCATCAGCACTTAAGTCCATGGATGAAAGTGAGTTCATCATGTTTGTCCATGGAACACTGGGCTACCTTGACCCCGAGAGCTTTATCAGCCGTCATCTCACCGACAAAAGTGACGTATACAGCTTCGGGGTGGTTCTTCTGGAGCTGATGACAAGAAAGAGGGCCATATATACCGACAACTTCGATGAAAAGGAATCATTGTCTTATAGTTTTCCCTTGATGTTTGGCAAGAAGACACACCGCATTATGCTAGACTATGAAATGATAAACGATGCAGTTGCGGTGGTGCTCGAGAACATGGCCGAACTCGCAGTGCACTGCCTTAGCCCGAGGGGTGATGACAGGCCAACAATGAAGGAAGTTGCAGAGAGACTAGAGATGATGAGGAGACTCCAATTGCACGCCACTAGTGCTTGTGAACATGACCGATATGCACACAACTATGGAGGATCGTCTTCGGTTGCTGTCCCTTTCAACGAGACAACAAATGGGACCATCGATATGTCTGAACTGGTTGAAGATCTTGCAAGATGATGTTTGTAATTCTATATGTACAGTTAATTATTTTGTTTGTGGTATGTAAATTGTAATAAGTTAACTGATCCTAGCATTGATTTGGCATGCCGGAGAAATCACCGCATATGGCATTTGTAGGTATGCAACAACGTATATGATGGGTGTATAGTTTGGTCATGGCCTCATGGGTATCCAGCTCTTGTTCTGGCCATTTAGTTTGTTTGTCGTGGCCATGGCAATCATTTCCATCCTGAACTTTGAAGATATATTCAGAATTCAATTATGCAGCATGATACCGAGTTTATAGGTTCTACTACTCAATCGAAATTTACCTGTGACGGGCGTGGAATGAATCCCCTTCTCTTAGCGAGGCTGGATCCGCGCTGCGGATCCAATCGCGAGCCGCCGACCAGCCACCGCCGTCGCAGACTCGCCGTCATCCCGACGAACCGCTCCGAATTCACACGGTGTCCACCACCGGCCGCCGCGCCGCACGACCCCTCCCTCTCGGTCAGGGCCGTCGCGGTTCTGGCGACGGAGCCTCGGCGCCGGAAGCCCGCGGCGGCGTCCACGAGGAATCGCTTCCCCCGCACCGCACTGCTCCTGCCGCAGCAATGCGGCCGCTCGCTGAAGCCTACCGCAGTCTCCGCAGAGCTTCATGCTTCCCCGCCGGCCGGCCGTAGGGCACCTCGGCAGTCGGCACGGCGGCCGGCGACTTGTGGGGAGGCACTGTCGTCGCTCACTGGGATGGGGGGAGGAGCGGTGAGCGGTGAAACCGGCCGAGAGATATTCCTGCAAGCGTATTCTTGCCTCCAAAGCGTATTCCACTTTACCGCTTCCGCTACCGCCTTGTCGGGTTTTTCGACAGCAGATAAATTCTCAGATGTTTAATCCACTCTCTTTTCTTTTAGAAAACGAAAGTCACAGTGTTATCTAGCCTCAGTGAATTTCCGCATATAGCCTACCTATTATTACATACTATATTTGTTATAAATACCGCATGCAAAGAATCGACATAATTTTTCAATTAAAGAGGTCACGTGACCCCATTTTCATTACGGAATTTAGGACATTAAAATTGAATCTAATCTCACCTCTCTCACGCCATCAGTGACGGAGCTAAATCCGGCAGATCTCGGATAGGGGGTCCTCGTCCCGGCCCATGACTTGGGCAGAGGCTAGATGAGACCTAGTGTTTACCCAGGCTTGGGACCCCTACTCGAGATCCGTCGGATTTAACTCCATCAATCAGCAATTTGGACCGTCAGATATCATGGTTTGGACGTCCTGACTGTCGTATCTAACTTCAACTCGCGCACTGGCCATTTGTCCTACGAGTCTATTATTCTATAAGAAAATTCTAAGTTTGTGGTTGATTGGACCTACTGCCGCACGAAGCCCATTCTTCAGCCTCGCACGACCCCTCTTTCCGCATTCCACTCTCTTGGTGCGCCTTCTCCCCTCTCCTGCATCAAGCAGCGCCGCCCCTCCAGAGATGAAGGAAGGAAATGTGGATCGAACCATAGACAACACACAAAGGGAATGGCTCGCACTAAGACGTCAACACTTTACCATCCTCGGTGCTGCGACTCTTTGCGCTTTCTTCCTCCAGCTAAAGCTTAACAACGACTATGATTCTCCACCAGGTTACTGCCACCACCCCTGCAGCGCACGTCCCATCTTCTCCTCCATCCTACCAGCATTGCCGCTCTACATCTCACTTGCCGCAAAAAAGTTGGTTGGATTGGAGACAGTGGCGAAGCCAGCCAAAAATAATCTGTGGGGTCATTGCTAATTTTTGGGATTATTTTCTTCACAAAATACAGTAGCTCTACAGTATTTTTAGGTTGTTTTTCCCAAAAATTGTGGGTCAGGTGACCCCACAGCTTTACATAGAATCGCCACTGGTTGGAGATGGGATTTGAGGCGCTAATGTTTTTCCAATCTTAAGGTTCTATGGATGGCAGTAACGTCCTTGGTCGACTCTTCCCTTGCGTTGACAGACTGTGCATTTTCACGCCCCTATGCAATTCCCCCTCACCACTAGAAAAAAAATACAAAGGTTTGAGATGTTTGTGAGTTCACAGGACCGTAGCATGGGTTGATTGGTCGGTCGGGTCCAGGAAAGCACCGCAACAAGATATGGTGCTACAAAATCAATTAGATGTGCTGCAATAGTCTCGGTTGATCTTATATTCGGCCCTTGAATGGCGTTATCGTTGCCATGATGTAATGGACGGCTGAATCTTCTGAAACATGTGTTGGTGTCTTAATATGCTTCAGGCAATGTCTTCTTGAGTGAGAAACCGTTCCCTGCACTCGCCACATACTTAACAACACTACACTCTTAGTCTAGTAGGTGAGTAAAAAAACTGTAGCTTCTTCTAGCTTTCTCATACTTTGAAGTCACCCAATAGTTATATGTTGTATCAATGCAATGTTCTTTTCAGAACCGGATTTTGATAATATCATTGTCTAACTTGCAGCAGAAGATGAACATTATAGAAGAAGAGTCTCAAAGAAATCAGAACCTAAAGTTGTCAACTTGAATACCTGAATTTTGTTGATCCAAATGTGAATCTTGTAAGCTATGAGTTCATGTGTTTTTTACCCATTTCGTTCTATATGTATGCCCTGGACTAATTGGTTAATCGATCCTTATAGAGGAGAAATGTGCAATCCACTGTTTCAAATTAAGGGTAACATAAGACAAAAGTTGGCTCATGTCATCAAAAAGTGCCAAAAGAATTCAAACTCAAGATGAAACCAAATTTTCTTGCATTGATCTGAAGTGCAACTACACCGCAGCATCTCCGAGGCATGCAAATTATTTCCTCTCATACACTCCTACCCCTTTCTTAATCTAACAGTTGTCTTATAAAGATATGGGTTCGACAGGTAATTGCCCCCCCCCCATTTTATTCTCTAAGGAACCCTCTCCTTGATGACAAGATAGGGGAAGTTGAGTTTCTATTCTTTGTTGCAATATTGTAAAATGGAGAGGCCACCATCCATGAGGTGTGGCACTACTCCTGCAATCTGACTGTCCTGCTTGGCACTCAATTAGAATAGCCAACATATCAGCAACAATGTTAAATAACATGGGAGACATGGGGTCACCCTTACATAATCCTTTTTTCGTTTGAAAATAATGGCCTACGTCATCGTTGACTTTGACGGCCACAATACCTTGATGACCCACAAGTATAGGGGATCAATCGTAGTCCTTTCGATAAGTAAGAGTGTCGAACCCAACGAGGAGCAGAAGGAATCAATAAGCGGTTTCAACAAGGTATTCCCTGCAAGTGATGTAAAGTAATAGTAACAGATAGTTTGACAGTAGGAAAACTCGTAGCAAGTAACAAGTAACCAAAGTAACAAGGTGCGGCAAGGTGACCCAATCCTTTTATTGCAAAGGACAAGCCGGAAGTACGTACTTCTTATAGTGAGCAAAATGTTCTCGAGGACACAAGGGAATTTCGTCTAGTTAACTTCATCATGTTTAGCTGATTCACATTCACTGCTTTGATAAGTTGTTAGGTGGGTGGATCGGTGCTAGGGTGTTGTTCTTACTTGAACAAACAACCCACTTATGATTACCCTCTCGCAAGCATCCGCAACTACGAAAGAAGAGTTAAGATAAATCTAACCATAATATGAAACATATGGATCCAAATCAGCCCCTTACGAAACAATGCATAAACTCGGGTTTAAGCTTCTGTCACTCACGCAACCCCATCATCTACTTAATAATCCCACAATGCCTTCCCCTAGGCCCAAGCATGGTAATGTGTTGTGTAGTCGACGCACTACTAGGAAATACCTTATAGATAGATGATTAGCAGTAGCGCGCGGTAGCTAGCCGGCGCTGCTACTATTTAGCAGTAGCGAGGGCCCAGATACGGCGCTATATGTAAACGTTAGTAGCAGCGCGGGCCTGCGTAGGCCCCGCTACTACTATGTGGCCCTCACCATGTTCCCCGGGGCTAGCCACAGTAGCAGCGTAGGCTGCAGAACACGCGCTACAACTAACTATGTAGCAGTAGCGCGGCCTTTTGTACCCTGATACGTCTCCAACGTATCTATAATTTTTGATTGTTCATTGCTATTATAGTATCAATCTTGGATGTTTATTATGCAATTATATGCCATTATATATCATTTTTTGGGACTAACCTATTAACCCAGTAACTCTGCCTATGTTGTCTCAACATAGCCGGTCCCAAGCCCGGATAAAGGAGGAGGGTTGTGATAGGCTTGGCGAGCCAACGTCAAAACTCAGCCACTCTTATGGAGATGAAACCCAAAAGATTTTCGTTGGGGCGTAACCCTCTCAGCGACGCGCCACATCGGAACCCGGGTGTGGTGGAAAATGGGCAAGGGCCGGGCCGTCACCCCCCAGGTGGCGCGCCGTATCTTGATCTGGATACGGTGGCAAGTGAGCGAGGATCGGGTCGTCGCATCCTTAGTGGCGCGCTACATCGGCGCCCGGGTGTAGTGGAAATTGAGCAAGGGTCTTCGCATTTGACTCGACGAGTGCGAAGGGTAAGGAAGCTAGCCGAGCCTAGGAGGATTCGCTTAGGTAGCTGGAACGTAGGGTCTCTGACAGGTAAGCTTCGGGAGGTAGTTGATACCGCGGTGAGGAGAGGCGTTGATATCCTTTGCGTCCAAGAGACCAAATGGAGGGGACAAAAGGCGAAGGAGGTGAAGGGTACCGGCTTCAAGCTGTGGTACACGGGGACGGTTGCAAACAGAAATGGAGTAGGCATCTTGATCAGCAAGAGCCTCAAGGATGGAGTGGTAGACGTCAAGAGACGTGGGGACCGGATTATCCTGGTCAAGCTGGTAGTTGGGGACTTAGTTCTCAACGTTATCAGCGCGTATGCCCCGCAAGTAGGCCACAATGAGAACACCAAGAGGGAGTTCTGGGAAGGCCTAGAGGACATGGTTAGGAGTGTACCGATTGGCGAGAGGCTCTTCATAGGAGGAGACCTCAATGGCCACGTGGGCACATCTAACACAGGTTTTGAAGGGGTGCATGGGGGTTTTGGCTATGGCATCAGGAACCAAGAAGGAGAAGATGTCTTAAGCTTTGCGCTAGCCTACAACATGATCATAGCTAACACCCTCTTTAAGAAGAGAGAATCACATCTAGTGACTTACAGTAGTGGGCAACACTCTAGCCAGATTGATTTCATCCTCTCGAGAAGAGAAGACAGGCGTGCATGCCTAGACTGTAAGGTGATACCTGGAGAGAGTGTTGTCCCTCAGCATAAGCTTGTGGTTGCTGACCTCCGCTTTCGGATTCGTGTCCAGCGGGACAAGCGTGCCAAAGTCGCTAGAAAGAAGTGGTGGAAGCTCAAGGGGGAGGTAGCTCAGGCGTTCAAGGAGAGTGTCATTAAGGAGGGCCCTTGGGAGGAAGGAGGTGATGTAGACAACATGTGGATGAAGATGGCGACTTGCATTCGTAAGGTGGCCTCAGAGGAGTTTGGAGTGTCCAGGGGAAGTAGAAGAGAAGCTAAAGATACCTGGTGGTGGAACGATGATGTCCAGAAGGCAATTAAGGAGAAGAAAGAGTGTTTCAGATGCCTATATCTGGATAGGAGTGCAGACAACATAGAGAAGTACAAGATGGCAAAGAAGGCCGCAAAGCGAGCTGTGAGTGAAGCAAGGGGCCGGGCGTATGAGGACCTCTACCAACGGTTAGACACAAAGGAAGGCGAAAGGGACATCTATAAGATGGCCAAGATCCAAGATCCGAGAGAGGAAGACGAGGGATGTTGACCAAATCAAGTGCATCAAGGACGGAGCAGATCAACTCCTGGTGAAGAACGAGGAGATTAAGCATAGATGGCGGGAGTACTTTGACAAGCTGTTCAATGGGGAGAGTGAGAGCTCTACCATTGATCTGGACGACTCCTTTGCTGATACTAGCAGGCTTTTTGTGCGGCGAATCCAAGAGTCAGAGGTCAAGGAGGCTTTGAAGAGGATGAAAGGAGGCAAGGCGATGGGCCCTGATTGTATCCCCATTGAGGTGTGGAGAGGCCTCGGGGACATAGAGATAGTATGGCTAACCAAACTTTTCAACCTCATTTTTCGGGCAAACAAGATGCCAGAAGAATGGAGACGGAGTATATTAGTACCAATCTTCAAGAACAAGGGGGATGTTCAGAGTTGTACTAATTACCGTGGAATTAAACTGATGAGCCATACAATGAAGCTATGGGAGAGAGTCATTGAGCACCGCTTAAGAAGAATGACAAGCGTGACCAAAAATCAGTTTGGTTTCATGCCTGGGAGGTCGACCATGGAAGCCATTTTCTTGGTATGACAACTTATGGAGAGATATAGGGAGCAAAAGAAGGACCTGCATATGGTGTTCATTGACTTGGAGAAGGCCTATGATAAGATACCGCGGAATGTTATGTGGTGGGCCTTGGAGAAACACAAAGTCCCAGCAAAGTACATTACCCTCATCAAGGACATGTACGATAATGTTGTGACAAGTGTTCGAACAAGTGATGGCGACACTGATGACTTCCCGATTAAGATAGGACTGCATCAAGGGTCAGCTTTGAGCCCTTATCTTTTTGCCTTGGTGATGGATGAGGTCACAAGGGATATACAAGGAGATATCCCATGGTGTATGCTCTTTGCGGACGATGTGATGCTAGTCGATGAGAGTCGGACGGGGGTCAACAGGAAGTTGGAGTTATGGAGGCAAACTTTGGAATCGAAAGGTTTTAGACTTAGTAGGACTAAAACCGAGTACATGAGGTGCGCTTTCGGTACTACTAGGCACGAGGAGGAGGAGGATGTTAGCCTTGATGGGCAGGTGGTGCCGCAGAAGGACACCTTTCGATATTTGGGGTCAATGTTGCAGAAGGATGGGGATATCGATGAAGATGTGAACCATCGAATTAAAGCCGGATGGATGAAGTGGCGCCAAGCTTCTAGCATTCTCTGTGACAAGAGGGTGCCACAAAAGCTAAAAGGCAAGTTCTATAGGACGGCGGTTCGACCCGCAATGTTGTATGGCGCTGAGCGTTAGCCGACTAAAAGGCGACATGTGCAACAGTTAGGTGTGGCGGAGATGCGCATGTTGAGATGGATGTGTGGCCACACAAGGAAGGACCGAATCCGGAATGATGATATACGAGATAGAGTTGGGGTAGCGCCAATTGAAGAGAAGCTTGTCCAACATCGTCTGAGATGGTTTGGACATATTCAGCGCAGGCCTCCAGAAGCCCCAGTACATAGCGGACGGCTAAAGCGTGCTGATAATGTCAAAAGAGGCCGGGGTAGACCGAACTTGACATGGGAAGAGTCCGTAAAGAGAGACCTGAAGAATTGGAGCATCACCAAAGAACTAGCCATGGACAGGGGTGCGTGGAAGCTTGCTATCCATGTGCCAGAACCATGAGTTGGTCGCGAGATCTTATGGGTTTCACCTCTAGCCTACCCCAACTTGTTTGGGACTAAAGGCTTTGTTGTTGTTGTTGAACCTATTAACCCAGTGCCCAGTGCCAGTTGCTGTTTTTTTTTGCCTGTTTTTGCCTTTTCAGAAAATCATTATCAAAAAGAGTCCAAACGAGAAAAAAAAACTTTGGATTAAATTTTTCTGGACCAGAAGTGACCCACGAAGCTTCGGGAGAAGACCAGAGGATCCACGAGGGAGCCACAAGCTCGGGAGGCGCGCCCCCCAGGCTTGTGGGCTCCTCGTAGCCCCTCCTGACCTAATTCCAGCTCTATAAATTCCCAAATATTCCCAATATACCAGAGAGACAAAAGAGAAAACCTTTCCGCTGCCGCAAGCCTCTGTTCTTCCGCGATCCCATCTGGAGGCCTTTTCCGGTACTCTGCCGGAGGGGGAATCGATCACGGAGGGCTTCTTCATCAACCTTGCTGCCCTTTTGATGATGTGTGAGTAGTTTACCACATACCTACGGGTCCATAGCTAGTAGCTAGATGGCTTCTTCTCTCTCTTTAATCTTCAATACCATGTTCTCCTCGATGTTCTTGGAGTTCTATCCGATGTAATCTTCTTTTGCGGTGTGTTTGTTGGGATCCGACGAATTGTGAGTTTATGATCAGATTATTCATGAGAAATATTTGAGTCTTCTCTGAACTCTTTTATACATGATTGTTATAGCTTTGTATTTCTCTCTGATCTATCGATTTGGTTTGGCCAACTAGATTGGTTTATCTTGCAATGGGAGAGGTGCTTTGTGATGGGTTCAATCTTGCGGTGCTCAATCCCAGTGACAGAAAGGGACATGACACGTATTTGTATTGTTACCATTAAGGATAAAAAATGGGGTTTAATCATATTGCTTGAGTTTACTTTGTCTACATCATGTCATCTTGCTTAAGGCGTTACTCTGTTTCATACTTAATACCCTAGATGCATGATGGATAGCGGTCGATGGGTGGAGTAATAGTAGTAGATGCAGGCAGGAGTCGGTCTACTTGTCTCGGACGTGATGCCTATATACATGATCATTGCCATGAATCCATCATAATTATTTGCTTTTCTATCAATTGTCCAACAGTAATTTGTTTACCCATTGTATGCTATGTGTCCAAGAGAGAAGCCTCTAGTGAAAACTATGGCCCCCGGGTCTACTTTTATCATATATTAAAAACCAAAAATACCTTGCTGCAATTTATTTACTTTTATTTTATTTAGTATTTTATTTTATCTATCTACCACTATCAGAATTAATCCTTGCAAATAACCACTAAGAGGATTGACAACCCTCTTATTTGCGTTGGGTGCAAGTGTTTGCTTTTGTGTGTGCAGGTGCTGCTAAAGGGATTTTGTGTGGTTCTCCGACTGGATTGATAACCTTGGTTCTTAATTGAGGGAAATACTTATCTCTACTATACTGCATCATCCTCTCCTCTTCAGGGAAATACCAACGCAGTCTACAAGTAGCATGAAGAATTTCTGGCGCCGTTGCCGGGGAGACATCACCAAAATTTATCAAGTACCTTCGCACAGACTATCATCCACTTGCATTTATTTTATTTGCCTTTTTATTTGCATTTGCCTCTCGTTTTCATCTCTCCCGCTTCTAATTTTTTTTACAAAAACACAAAAATATTTTTGTTTGCTTGCTTTGCTTGAAATCGTTATCATGTCTGAACTTGAGAAAGTTGTGGTTGAAAGTGCTAGCGAAGATAGTGGTAGTGAATCTCTTGGGGAGAAAACTCATCCTTTTGATCTTAATCATGACCCTCCTGAGATTGACCCCCCCGCTAATTTTAAGAGTAAAGTCTATCATGTGGGAAGTGGTAATATTATTGGGAAGAGCATTATTCAGGAATTCTTTAATTGCGCGGGAGTTATACCAATAATTAGGGGATCTATTCTTGATAAAACAAATTTCTATGTGGATGCTATTGCCATGCTTGTGGTTAAATTAGAAAGAAATTTTTTACATATCCACCCCGCCTTACAAAAGATATTTTATGAGCTTCCCAACATCCATGATCCTAGGGCTAAGAAAATTGCCACTATAATCCTTATGCGTGAATTTGATTATATAATCCGAGAATCTAGGGATATTTTTTCATTTTATAAAATTGATTTTGAGCATCCTCCTATAGATAAAATTCTTCATGATAAAGATACTATCCATAGGTTGGAATCTAAAGATTACTTTGCTTACGGTGAGAATATTAGAAGAAGAGTTCCTTATGCCGAAATAATTAAAACTTTGTACCACCATGCATGTGATAAATTTGAGTGGATTACTAAAGGAATTGATGAGGGATTTAGCGAAGAATGGTTTGAGAGTACGGCTAGAGACCCTATTGATGATGAGATACATGTGTTGTATGAGGATGTTTATGGTGATGATTCTGAGTTCAAAGTTATGAATGTTAAAGTCACAAATCAAAGTCCCTTTAAGTATTTAAGCTCCCCTGCTAGAAAAGAAGAACATGAAAGTAGAGAATTAATGAGAAAAGTTTTGAAAAGTTTTGATTAAGAATGATTTGGGGATGAAGGATGACAACACTTGAAACTATGCATTATGCCTAGCTAGGGGCATAAAATAATAGCGCTTGTTGGGAGGCAACTGCTACTTGTAGTTTGCGTTGGTATTTCCTCGAAGAGGAGAGGATGATGCAGTACAGTAGAGATAAGTATTTCCCTCAGTTAAGAACCAAGGTTATCAATCCAGTAGGAGAACCAAGCAAAATTCTGTTAAGCGCACTTGCACACACAAGAGCAAACACTTGCACCCAACGCAAATAAGAGGGTTGTCAATCCTCTTAGCGGTTATTTGCAAGGATTAAATCTTATCGAGGTAAATAGATAAACTAAACTACTAATTAAAATAAAAGTAAATAAATTGTAGCATGGTATTTTTAGGTTTTTGATATGATAAAGATAGACCCGGGGGCCATAGTTTTCACTAGAGGCTTCTCTCTTGAGCATAGAAACATACGGTGGGTAAACCCATTACTGTTGGGCAATTGACAGAATAGCAAATAATTATGATGGATTCATGGCAATGATCATGTATATAGGCATCACGTCCGAGACAAGTAGACCGACTCCTGCCTGCATCTACTACTATTACTCCACTCATCGACCGCTATCCAGCATGCATCTAGAGTATTAAGTTAATAAAAACAGAGTAACGCCTTAAGCAAGATGACATGATGTAGAGAAGCAAATTCAAGCAATATGAATAAACCCCATCTATTTATCCTTAATGGCAACAATACAAATACGTGTCATGTCCCCTTCTGTCACTGGGATTGAGCACCGCAAGATTGAACCCATCACAAAGCACCTCTCCCATTGCAAGATAAATCAATCTAGTAGGCCAAACTAAACTGATAGATTGGAGAGAAATACAAAGCTATAACAATCATGCATAAAAGAGTTCAGAGAAGACTCAAATATTTCTCATGAATAATCTGATCATAAACTCACAATTCATCGGATCCCAACAAACACACCGCAAAAGAAGATTACATCGGATAGAACTCCAAGAACATCAAGGAGAACATTGTATTGAAGATCAAAGAGAGAGAAGAAGCCATCTAGCTACTAGCTATGGACCCGTAGGTCTGTGGTAAACTACTCACACATCATCGGAAGGGCAGCAATGTTGATGTAGAAGCCCTCCGTGATCGATTCCCCCTCCGGCAGAGTACCGGAAAAGGCCTCCAGATGGGATCGTGGAAGAACAGAGGCTTGCAGCGGTGGAAAGGTTTTCTCTTCTGGCTCTCTGGGGGTTTCCCAATATTTGTGAATTTATAGAAGTGGAATTAGGTCAAACGGAGTCACGTGGGCCCCACAAGGCAACACGGCGCCCCCACCCCCTGGGGCGCGCCCTGTTGCCTCCCGAAGCTTCCAAGGTTTCTTTTGTCCAGAAAAAAATCTCCAAAAAGTTTCGTGGCATTTGGACTTCATTTGGTACTGTTTCTCTGAAAAGCCAAAAACAAGCAAAAAACAGCAACTGGCACTGGGCACTAGGTTAATAGGTTAGTCCCAAAAAATGATATATAATTGCATATAAAAACATCCAAGATTGATACTATAATAGCATGGAACAATCAAAAATTATAGATACGTTGGAGACGTATCAAGCATCCCCAAGCTTAATTCCTGCTCGTCCTCAAGTAGGTAAATGATAAAAACAAAAAATTTGATGTGGAATGATACCTATCATGTTTCATCATGTAATCTCTCTTTTACGGTATGAATAAGAAGATCCAAGTGATTCAAAGCAATAGTCTATAATTTGATATAAAGACTTCAATACTCAGGCATACTAATAAACAATCATGTCTTTCAAAATAAAAATGCTAAAGAACGTTATCCCTACAAAATCATATAATCCTGTCATGCTCCATCTTCTTCACACAAAGTATTTATCATGCACTACCCCGATGACAAGCCGAGCAATTGGTTCATACTTTTTAACGCGCTTTAGCTTTTTCAACTCCCACTCAATACATGAGCGCAAGCCATGGATATAGCACTATGGATGGAATAGAGTATGGTGGTAGAGATAAATAGGAGAAGTCAAAAATGGAGAAAGTCTCACATCGACGAGGCTAATCAACGGGCTATGGAGATGCCCATCAATTGATGTCAATGCGAGGAGTAGGGATTGCCATGCAACGGATGCACTAAGAGCTATAAGTGTATGAAAGCTCAACATGAAAACTAAGTGGGTGTGCATCCAACTTGCTTGCTCATGAAGACCTCGAGCATTTGACGAAGCCCGTCATCGGAATATACAAGCCAAGTTCTATAATGAAAAATTCCCACTAGTATATGAAAGTGACAAAATAGGAGACTCTCTATATGAAAAACATGGTGCTACTCTGAAGCACAAGTGTGGAAAAGGATAGTAACATTGCCCCGTCTCTCTTTTTCTCTCATTTTTTTCTTCTTTTTCTCTTTTTTTCTTTTTCTTTTCTTTTCTTTCTCTCTTTTTTCTTTTCTTTTTCATGGCTCTTTTTCGCCTCTTTTTTTTAGAACGGTCTCATGGACCTCATCCCCACTTTTTCGAGGACTCATTAGTCTCCACCATTCTTACCTCACTGGAACAATGCTCTAATAATGATGATTAGCACACCTCTATTTACTTACAACTCAACATTACAACTCGGTACCAGAACAAAAATATGACTCTATATGAATGCCTCTGGCAGTGTACCAGGATGTCCAATGATGCTAGCGTAACATGTATAACAATGATGAACGGTGGCTGAGCCACAAATACTATGTCAGCTATATGATCATGCAAAGCAATATGACAATGATGATGTATGTCATAAAAACGGAACGGTGGAAGTTGCATGGCTATATATCTCGGAATGGCTATGGAAATGCCATGATAGGTAGGTATGGTGGCTGTTTTGAGGAAGATATAAGGAGGCTTATGTGTGATAGAGCGTATCATATCACGGGGTTTGGATGCACCGGCGAAGTTTGCACCAACTCTCGATGTGAGAAAGGGCAATGCACGGTACCGAAGAGGCTAGCAAATTGCGGAAGGGTGAGAGTGCGTATAATCCATGGACTCACATTAGTCATAAAGAACTCACATACTTATTGCGAAAGTTTATTAGCCCTCGAAGCAAAGTACTACTACGCATGCCCCTAGGGGGGAGGTTGGTAGGAGTTAACCATCGCGCGCCCCCGACCGCCACACAAAGGAAGACAATCAATAATAAATCATGCTCCAACTTCTTAGCATAACGACAGATCATACGTGCATGCTTCGGGAATCACAAACCTTAACACAATTATTCTTACTTGAAAGAACATGTGCTGCCCCCATGTTTGGTTTTGGTAATTGATGACAATCTCTATGGACTAATGGTTGCCTTGAGTTATATTTGAAGGGTTTGTCCATAGGCATTGCTTGAAGACCATTTGTTGGTTTCAAGGTTATTAGAAGAAGAATGTGTGTTGACCAAGGTGCTATTCAAGGATTTATCCAAAGATTGGTCATGTTGATCAAGACTAAATATGAAGAGTGATTCAAGTTGATCAACACACAAAGCGTAGAAGATGTACCGAGTGGGATCAAGTGATCTCACGGTATGGTAAGCATTGTCCATTACGCTTTGTGTACTAACCCATGTTCTATGCGAGAGTTCTATGTGGGGTTAGGTATGTTTCCATGGGCTTGCGTCAAGAGGAAGATCTCATTCAACCCATGGAGGATGACAACAAGTGGTGATCGTCATCAAGATTGCGGTGTGCAAGTTCAAGTGGAGCATCACGAAGAGATCACATGCTTGAAGCTTGCCGTCCATTGTGGTGACAATGGACTTGTGAAGATGTGCCGAAGAGTGGCTCACCCATAGTGGAGTATGGGGGAGCAATCAACTAGTCTTCATCGAGCCGGCGCAATCAAGAAAGGTGGTCCAACTTGAGGAGGTCAAGATCGTCATCATCTAGCTCAAGTGGACTATGCGCAAGGCAAAGGTTTGCCCTTGATAGGTTTTCTATTTTACCGGTCTCATGGTAGTAGTTGGGAGACCGGGTTATAGGATTGATAGCCGTACTATCAAGGGGGGCTCTCAAGTGAGTAGCTTTATCGTATCTTCGTAGAGAGCTCAAACCATTGCATCCTTGCATCATCTTTCTTGGTTCGTGTTTGGTGTTTCTCTTTGTGAGTCTTTGAGCTTTTGGTCATCTTCATGACAAGCTCGAGGTCATAGAAAACGGAGTTCATCTATGCATCTTCTATGATGTTTTCGATGTTGGAGTTTATGCCGATTATTCATTCATAGAGGTTTCTCATCTCTATATGTTAGGCATATCTCCCCTGCCACTTCTTATTATAACCAGTCGTTGTTGGATAGTATTTGTCGTCATCTATCCAACAAGCTTGAGTTTGCTCAATTCGGAGCTCATATGTAGAAGTTGTGGCAGTTCTAGTTTTCCTGTATCTGTCTGTTCTGCTTGGGCACTTTTGCAGCACCCAAGCGGTAGTACCGCTCGGTACCATGGTAGTACCGCTGTGGTCTACCGCTGCGTGTACCGCTTGGGGGTATTTCTTCTGGTATCGTTTTCTATTAAACGGTAGTAGTGCGGCAGTAGTGCGGCAGTACCGCTCAGGGCGGTAGTACCGCTCTGCTGGGCGGTAGTACCGCTTGGTGCGGTACTTCCGCCCTCCACTACCGCTTGTTTTTTCGCAGAGTGTGCAAGCTTTTGTTGCTCTTTTCGCTTTAGCGGTAGTACCGCTTGGTTGGAACGGTAGTACCGCTAAGTGCGGCACTACCGCTCCAGTTCCGTGTTCTCGCCTGCTGTTTTTTGAATTACTACCGCCCGAGCGGTAGTACCGCTCTATGCGGGCTGAGACAGGTAACGGTTGGATTTGGGGGCTCCTTTAAAAGGGGGTCTTCTTCCCCCTTGCCCCCAACGGTTCTTTTATCCCATTGCAAGTTCTCTCTCCTCCATTGTTGACCTTCTAGAGCTTTGCTATCTCTCAATCCCTCCAATGATTCTTGCTCCTTCTTGAGGGAAAAGAGAGAGGAGATCTAGATCCATCTTTCCACCAATCACTTTCTCCTCTATGTGAGGGAAACCTTGTGGATCTAGATCTTGGAGTTCTTGGTGTTCTCCTTGTTCTTCCTCTCACTTTCCTCCATAGCTTTTGTTGCTTTGGTGGGATTTGAGAGAGAGGGACTTGAGCACTTCGTGTGTTCTTGCCATTGCATTAGTTGCATCGGTTTGAGTTCTCCACGGTGATACGTGGAAGTTAGTTGTTGAGAAGCTTATTACTCTTGGGTGTTTGAGCACCCTAGAGCTTGTTCCTCTTGGGTGCCTTGGCGCCCTAGACGGCTTGGTGGTGCCTCGGAGCTCAATCATTGTGGTGTAAAGCTCCGGGCAAGCGTCGGGGTCTCCAATTAGGTTGTGGAGATCGCCTCGAGCAATTTGTCGGGTACCGGTGACCGCCCCCAAGGGTTGCCAAAGTGTACGGGTTCGGTGACCGCCCTCAAGGGTTGCCATTTGTACGGGTTCGGTGACCGCCCTCAAGGGTCCCTTAGTGGAATCACGGCATCTTGCATTGTGCGAGGGCGTGAGGAGATTACGGTGGCCCTAGTGGCTTCTTGGGGAGCATTGTGCCTCCACACCGCTCCAAACGGAGATTAGCATCCGCAAGGGTGTGAACTTCGGGATACATCGTCGTCTCCGCGTGCCTCGGTTATCTCTTACCCGAGCCCTTTACTTATGCACTTTACTTTGTGATAGCCATATTGTTTCTAGTTATATATCTTGCTATCACTTAGTTGTTCATCTTGCTTAGCATAAGTTGTTGGTGCACATAGGTGAGCCTAGTCGATTTAGGTTTTGTGCTTGACAAATTAAACGCTAGTTTTATTCCGCATTTGTTCAAGCCTAAACCGTAATTATTTTAAAGCGCCTATTCACCCCCCCCCCCCCTCTAGGAGACATCCACGATCTTTCATTACTAAACCACAGTTATCTACTAATACCTCCCACACATTACCATCTTAATATCGCAAAACTATTGCAAGGAATCAAATTTATCATATTCAGTGATATACATGAAAGTTTTTATTATATCCCTCTTGAATACCTATCATATCAGGACCAAATTCATAACCCGTGCAAATTACCATTGCTATTATGAGACTCTCAAAAATATATAAGTGAAGCATGAGAGTGCAACTATTTTTTTAAAATATAACCACCACCGTGCTCTAAAAGATATAAGTGAAGCACTAGAGCAACTGCCTAGCTCAAAAGATATAAGTGAAGCACATAGAGTATTCTAACAAATCACGAATAATGTGTGTCCCTCTCAAAAAGGTTTGTTCAGCAAAGATGATTGTGACAAACTAAAAAGCAAACAAAAGCAAACAAACTATTTCACAAGACGCTCCAAGTAAAACACATATCATGTGATGAATAAAAATATAGCTCCAAGTGAGTTACTGATAGATTGTAGACGAAAGAGGGGATGCCTTCCGGGGCATCCCCAAGCTTAGACGCTCGAGTCTTCCTTGAATATTACCTTGGGGTGGCTTGGGCATCCCCAAGCTTAGGCTCTTGCCGCTCCTTATTCCTTTATCCATCGTAGTCTCACCCAAAACATGAAAACTTCAGCACGCAAAACTCAACTGAAACCTCGTGAGATCCGTTAGTATAACAAACAAATCTTAAACTTTAGGTACTGTTGTAAATTGATTCATATTTAATATTGGCATAATGCTACTGTACTCCAACTTCTCCATGACTCATACCCCCCGATACGATCCATAGATTCATCAAAATAAGCAAACTATGCAACAAAAACAGAATATGTCTAAAACAGAACAGTCTGTAAAGATCTATTTAAAAGGCATACTTCTGTAACTCCAAAAATTCTTAACAATTAGGAAAACGTAAACAATTCATATACCAACACTGTGTAAAAATTTCAGATTTTTCTAACACTCCAGTACAGAATTAAAATTCCAGCACTGGATGCAAAACTTTCTGTTTTCCAAGCAGCATCAATTATACTATCATCAACATCATCCCAAAGGCATTACTTGGCACAAACACTAATTAAAACATAAAAACACAATCATAATAGAAGCTATAATCATGCAAACACACAAAAACAGTAGGTAAAAGCAAAATTTTATTTTATTCGTTGGGTTGCCTCCCAACAAGCGCTATTGTTTTATGCCCCTAACTAGGCATAATGCATAGTTTCTAGTGTTGTCATCCTTAGTTTCCAACTCCTCAATCACACATCCATTTTTTCTAATAGATTTAACATAGGAGTTTCTCATCATCACACTTCTAGGCACAAAATCAAGAATCTTATTTTTATAGATAGGCTCCTTAATTATATCAATGAAATTGGGGTGCACGCTAATCATTTTAAGATCCTCGCTCTCTTTACTAGAAGTAGCACCCTTGACCTTAGGAACATATATAAACTTACAATTTTTATTTGGAGGAGTCCTATAAATGTTTTTAGTGGAGAAAAAAGCGGAACCCAAGTTGTTGATAACTTCCTCCAACTTATCAATTCTAGCGGAACTTTGGTCTATCCTTTCGTTAATTATTGGTTCCTTTTCCTTTAAAGTTTTCAAAGCAATCCCCACCTTGGAACCAAATTGAGTAATATTATTGTGGACCTTTTTATCTAAATTTTCAAGATGTTAAATAGTAGGCATTTTATTTTCTATAGCTTCTAACCTTTGCATAACATGCTCCAAAGTCAATGCCGTTTCATTAATAATGATAGGGGGTGAACCCACTAAATTTCCCATAGCATTCAAAGAATCCAAAAGGGGACACATCAAGAAATTCCCTCCGGTAATAGTGTCAAGAACAAATCTATACCAAGTAGTAATCCCCACATAAAAATTTCGAAGAAGAACGGTAGTGGATTGCTTACGAGTTGATCTATTTTGAGCATCGCAAATCCTATACCAAGCATCCTTTAAATTCTCTCCTCCCCTTTGTTTAAAATTAAGTACTTCATTTTCAGGGGTAGTAGTAACGAGCGAAGAACTAGCCATAATGGTGAAGCAAGCAAGCAAACTAGCAAATAAAATATTTTTGTGTTTTTGTAAAAAAAATTAGAAGTGGGGGAGATGAAAACGAGAGCCAAATGCAAATAAAAGGTAAATAAATTAAATGCAAGTGAATGATAATTTGTGCGAAGGTACTTGGTAATTTTGATGATGTCTCCCCGGCAACGGCGCCAGAAATTCTTCCTGCTACTTGTAGTCTGCGTTGGTATTTCCCCGAAGAGGAGAGGATGATGCAGTACAGTAGAGATAAGTATTTCCCTCAGTTAAGAACCAAGGTTATCAATCCAGTAGGAGAACCAAGCAAAATTCCGCTAAGCGCACCTGCACACACAAGAGCAAACACTTGCATCCAATGCAAATAAGAGGGTTGTCAATCCTCTTAGCAGTTATTTGCAAGGATTAAATCTTATCGAGGTAAATAGATAAACTAAACTACTAATTAAAATAAAAGTAATAAATTGCAGCAAGGTATTTTTAGGTTTTTGAGATGATAAAGATAGACCCGGGGGCCATAGTTTTCACTAGAGGCTTCTCTCTTGAGCATAGAAACATACGGTGGGTAAACAAATTACTGTTGGGCAATTGACAGAATAGAAAATAATTATGACGGATTCATGGCAATGATCATGTATATAGGCATCACGTCCGAGACAAGTAGACCGACTCCTGCCTGCATCTACTACTATTACTCCACTCATCGACCGCTATCCAGCATGCATCTAGAGTATTAAGTTAATAAAAACAGAGTAACGCCTTAAGCAAGATGACATGATGTAGAGAAGCAAATTCAAGCAATATGAATAAACCCCATCTGTTTATCCTTAATGGCAACAATACAAATACGTGTCATGTCCCCTTCTGTCACTGGGATTGAGCACCGCAAGATTGAACCCATCACAAAGCACCTCTCCCATTGCAAGATAAATCAATCTAGTAGGCCAAACTAAACCGATAGATCGGAGAGAAATACAAAGCTATAATAATCATGCATAAAAGAGTTCAGAGAAGACTCAAATATTTCTCATGAATAATCTGATCATAAACTCACAATTCATCGGATCCTACCAAACACACCGCAAAAGAAGATTACATCGGATAGAACTCCAAGAACATCAAGGAGAACATTGTATTGAAGATCAAAGAGAGAGAAGAAGCCATCTAGCTACTAGCTATGGACCCGTAGGTCTATGGTAAACTACTCACACATCATCGGAAGGGCAGCAAGGTTGATGTAGAAGCCCTCCGTGATCGATTCCCCCTCCGGCAGAGTACCGAAAAAGGCCTCCAGATGGGATCGCGGAAGAACAGAGGCTTGTGGCGGCGGAAAGCTTTTCTCTTCTGGCTCTCTGGGGGTTTCCCAATATTTGTGAATTTATAGAAGTGGAATTAGGTCAAACGGAGTCATGTGGGCCCCAGAAGGCAACATGGCGCGCCCCCCCTGGGGCGCTCCCTATTGCCTTGTGAAGCTTCTGTGAGGCTTCTGGCCTCCTCCCGAAGCTTCCAAGGTTTCTTTTGTCCAGAAAAAAATCTCAAAAAAGTTTCATGGCATTTGGACTTCATTTGGTACTGTTTCTCTGAAAATCCAAAAACAAGCAGAAAACAACAACTGGCACTGGGCACTAGGTTAATAGGTTAGTCTCAAAAAATGATATATAATTGCATATAAAAACATCCAAGATTGATACTATAATAGCATGGAACAATCAAAAATTATAGATACGTTGGAGACGTATCAGCAACCCAATGAATAAAATAATTTTTTGGTTTACCTTCTGTTTTTGTGTGTTTACACAATTGTAGCCTCTGTTATGATTGTGTTTTTATCTTTTAATTAGTGTTTGTGCCAGGTAATGCCTTTGGGATGATTTGGATGATAGTATAATTGATGCTGTTTGGAAAACAGAAAGTTTTGTGTCCAGTATTTGATTTTTGATTCTGTACTGGAGCGTCAGAAAAATCTGAAATATTTACACAGTATTGGTATATGAATTTTTTACATTGTCCTAATTTTTCAGAATTTTTCGAGTTACAGACGTATGGATTTTAAATAGATCTTTACAGACTGTTCTGTTTTAGACGGATTCTGTTTTTGTTGCATAGTTTGCTTATTTTGATGAATCTATGGATCGTATCGGGGGGTATGAGTCATGGAGAAGTTGGAGTACAGTAGAATTATGCCAATATTAAATATGAATCAATTTACAACAGTACCTAAAGTTTAAGATTTGTTTATTATAGTAACGGATCTCACGAGGTTTCTGTTGAGTTTTGTGTGCTGAAGTTTTCAAGTTTTGGGTGAGAGTACGATGGATAAAGGAATAAGGAGCAGCAAGAGCCTAAGCTTGGGGATGCCCAAGGCACCCCAAGGTAATATTCAAGGAAGACTCAAGCGTCTAAGCTTGGGGATGCCCCGGAAGGCATCCCCTCTTTCGTCTACAATCTATCGGTAACTCACTTGGAGCTATATTTTTATTCATCACATGATATGTGTTTTACTTGTAGCGTCTTGTGATATAGTTTGTTTGCTTTTGTTTGCTTTTTAGTTTGTCACAATCATCTTTGCTGAACACACCTTTTTGAGAGGGACACACATTATTCATGATTTGTTAGAATACTCTATGTGTTTCACTTATATCTTTTGAGCTAGGCAGTTGCTCTAGTGCTTCGCTTATATCTTTTAGAGCACGGCGGTGGTTATATTTTAAAGAAATAGTTGCACTCTCATGCTTCACTTATATCTTTTTGAGAGTCTAATGAATAGCAATGGTAATATGCACGGGTTATGAATTTGGTCATAATATGATAGGTATTCAAGAGTGATATAATAAAAACTTTCATGTAGATCACTGAATATGATAAGTTTGATTCCTTGCAATAGTTTTGCGATATTAAGATGGTAATATGTGGGAGGTGCTAGTAGATAATTGTGTTTAGTAATGTAGGGGAACGCAGCAGAAAACAAAAAAAATCGGTACTGCGAGCACGCCCAGGATCACTATGAAGGTGCATACAGGGTTTGATCTGATCGTTACCGACTCGTAGCGCAGCGGAAGTAGAGTCGATATTGATCATCGGTGCAAATCCCCGCAGCTAGGATTTACAACCTCCCAACCGCGAGGATGTACTCCCTTGTCTGCCCCCGGACAATCCCTCGGACAGCCCTTCGGGAGGAGGTCGGACAGTCCCCCAGACGGTGTCACGGACAGCCCTTCGGGAGGCACACACAGAATCTCGGACAGTCACTCAGACAGCCCTTCGGGAGGCACTCTCGAACAGCCCCTCGGGCAAAAAAGATCGAACCTATGACCTCTCTACGGGGTTGCACACATACGGTGTCATCTATCCGGCAGGGCTTCGCCGTCCAGAACTAGTTCCCACCGGAACCCAGACAGCCTTTCGGCTCTACAAAACTCTTTTCGTGGGAGGGAGAGAAGAAGCCAGATCATTGCATGGCACTGTGTATGAGAGAGTGAGTGAGTGTGGAGAGCTCCTCTCCACCTCTATTTATAGGAAAACCAAGGGGTAGGGTTGGCACTTTAAAATACCAAAACACCCACACTTTATGTCACACATAAAGGGCATAAAAGGCATAAAAGGATGGCATGTGGAGCTCCATGGAGGAGCTCCACCCTTGGCCGGCCAACCTCAAGGGGGCCCCCCCAAAGGGGGTTCCTTGGTCCCTAAGTCCTTCTAGAAGCCTTTTGGGAAAAGCCCTAAAAGGTGGCTTTCCAAAAAAGTAACCATAAAGTGATTTTAACTATTCATGGAAACATTTTTCCGCGACCGTTAAATTCGAAAATATTTATGTGGGTCTTAGAATAATTCCAGTACCCACTAAAATGATTTTGGACGCGTTCCGAAACAATTCCGGATTAGTGATTTTCATCTGCAAAAAGCAACCAAAACGGTTCCGGCAGCTCCGGAATATTCCCGTTTTTTATCCCGGAAAAATCCCAGAAGTTTCCAGAACAATTCTGGCACCCTCGAAGAATTTCCAGGCATGTGCCAAAACCAATTTGACTTAATGGTATACCCCGAAACAACTTTTCAGTTTTACCGAAACTCTTCCGGTGTTCTCTCTCCGGAACTCTTCCGTTGTCTCCGAAATTTTTCCGGTGACTTTCTCTCAGACTCCCTGTCTAGTATTCAACAGATAGATGACCCTTAAGCATGTGACCCTATAGGTTCGGTGAAGTATAGACATGACCCGGAACACTTTCCGATCAATGATCAACATCGGATCCGTGGACACCCATATTGACCCCTATACCCACACGAATAAATATTCGAGTGAACCTCCAATTGCCATGTGCTATTCCTGTTGCTTCGCGATATGCTACAAACACCCGAGGTGAGATTTATTGGCATCCCCGTGGATCAACAACTTGTCCACTATGCCAGTTACCTCGTTACCGGTTTTGTTCTCTTTTCTCGTTCCCGTGTTCCGGCATCCTGATACGTCTCCAACGTATCTATAATTTTTGATTGTTCCATGCTGTTATAATATCAATCTTGGATGTTTTTATAATCATTTACAGCAATTATATATCATTTTTGGAGACTAACCTATTAACTTAGTGCCCAGTGCCAGTTGCTATTTTCTGCCCTGTTTTTGTTTTACAGAAAATCAATACCAAATGAAGTCCAAATGCCATGAAACTTTTTGGAGATTTTTTATTGGACAAGATAAACAATGGAAACTTCAGGAGAGGGCCAGAAGATGAAGGAGTAGGCCACGAGGCACCAGGGCGCGCCCCAGGGGGGTGGCGCGCCTTGGTACCTCGTGGGGCCCACCCAGCTCTGTTTGACCTAATTCCAGCACTATAAATTCAGAAAAAAATCAAAACCCTCAGGGGAGTCCATGAAATACTTTTTCCACCGCCGCAAGTTTCTGTTCCAGAGAGATCCCATCTGCAGGCTTTCTCCGGTACTCCGCCGGAGGGGGAATCGATCACGGAGGGGTTCTAACTCAACCTTTCTGCCCTTCCGATGATGTGTGAGTAGTTTACCACAGACCTTCGGGTCCATAGGCAGTAGCTAGATGGCTTCTTCTCTCTTTTTGATCTTCAATACAATGTTCTCCTCGATGTTCTTGGAGTTCTATCCGATGTAATCACTATTTGCGATGTGTTTGTTGGGATCCGATGAATTGTGAGTTTATGATCAGATTATCCATGAAATTATTTGAGTCTTTGCTGCACTCTTTTATGCATGATTATTATAGCCTCGTATTTCTTCTCCGGTCTATTTATTTGGTTTGGCCAACTAGATTGATTTATCTTGCCATGGGAAGAGGTGCTTTGTAGTGGGTTCGATCTTGCGGTGCTCAATCCCAGTGACAGAAAGGGACATGACACGTATGTATCGTTGCTACTAAGGGTAAAAAGATGGGGTTTATTCATACGTGGGTTTATCTTGTCTACATCATGTCACCGTTCTTAAGGCACTACTCCGTTCTTATGGACTTAATACACTAGATGCATGCTGGATAGCGGTCGATGTGTGGAGTAATAGTAGTAGATCCAGGCAGGAGTCGGTCTACTAATCTTGGACGTGATGCCTATATACATGATCATTGCCTTGGATATCGTCATGATTATTTGCTTTTCTATCAATTGCCCAACGGTAATTTGTCTACCCACCGTATGCTATTTTCTCGAGAGAAGCCTCTAGTGAAATCTATGGCCCCCGGGTCTATCTAAATCATATTACTAAAACCCTAAAAATATTGCTGCCATTTTCTTTTATTTATTTTATTTTGTATTTTTGTTTCAATCTATCTATCTATCACATACAATTTAATCTCGCAATTTACCGCCGAGAGATTGACAACCTCTCGTTTGCGTTGGGTGCAAGGATTTGTTGTTTGTGTGCAGGTGCTGCTAACGAGGTGTTGTGTGATTCTCCTACTGGTTCGATAACCTTGGTTTCATAACTGAGGGAAATACTTATCACTACTATGCTGCATCATCCCTTCCTCTTCGGGGATAATACCAACGCAAGCTACAAGTAGCAGGAAGTATTTCTGGCGCCGTTGCCGGGGAGACATCATCAACATCTATCAGGTACCTACGCATAAAACTCTCATCTCCTTGCATTTATTTTATTTGCCTCTCGTTTTCATCTCCCCCACTTCTAAAAAGTTTTTACAAAAATACAAAAATATTTTTTCCGTTTGCCTTTTTGCTTGTTTGCTATCTTTGCTTGTGTTGCCATGTGCCTTCTATTTGCTTGCATCTTCGCTTGCTAAAAATCTATTGGTATGGATCCTCATCCACTTGCTAATCTTTTCAAAAGACCCAATTATGATGAACCAATTGCTAGTGAGTTGAGTGCACTTGATTTCCTCTATGAAGTTTTGCTTGAAAATCATGAATCTGAAAATTGTGATGAAGTGTTGAAAGAAGAAATTTATAAAGTGATTCATGATAGCTCCTTCAATGAAAAGCATGTTGGGGAACGTTGCATGGGAAACAAAAAATTTCCTACGCACACACAAGATCTATCCATGGTGATGAGCATCTACGAGAGGGAGAGTGAATCTACATACCCTTGTAGATCGCTAAGCGGAAGCGTTAAGAAACGCGGTTGATGTAGTCGAACGTCTCCGCGATCCAAATCGCAAGTCGTCCCTCGATCCGATCACGAACTAGTGCCAAATGGACAACACCTCCGCGTTCAACACACGTACGGCTTGATGACGCCTTCACCTTCTCGATCCAGCGAGCGATGGTGAAGTAGTAGATGAGTTCCGGCAGCACGACGGCGTGGTGATGGTGGTGAGGAACAATCTCTGCAGGGCTTCGCCAAGCACTACGGAGATTATGACGGGAGAACTAGAGGGTTAGGGTTGCCGACACACGGCTTGGGAAATCTTGATGTATCTCGTGTGCTAGCCCTTCCCCTCTATTTATATGTTGAGCCTTGGGGTCTAAACTTGGAGTAAAAGCCTCCTCCAGGTCGGTTTTGCCCGCACAAGGTCGATTTGGCCCGCAAGGAAAGAGTCCAACTCGGATTCCAGCAGTACCGCTTGAGCGGTAGTACCGCTTCACACAAGCGGTAGTACCGCTTACGCGGTAGTACTGCCTTACCAGCGGTAGTACCGCTTAAGGCAGCAGCAAAACTTCCTTTTGCACTTTCCAATACCTCGTGGGCTTTACCCCTTTGGCCCATATAAATTGTTGCTGCACCCGAACACTTCGGTAAACACCCGGAACCCCTTCCGGTGATTTCCGGAACCCTTCCGGAGATCAAAACACTATTATCACATATATCAATCTTTACCTCCGGACTCTTCCGGAGATCCTCGTCATGTCCGGGATTTTATCCGGGACTCCGAACAACCTTCGGTCACCAACACAATAACTCAACTATACTAATCGTCACCAAACGTTAAGTGTGTAGACCCTGCGGGTTCGAGAACTATGTAGACATGACCGAGACACCTCTACGATCAATAACCAATAGCGGGACCTGGATGCCCATATTGGCTCCTACATATTCTACGAAGATCTTTATCGGTCGAACCTCTATGTCAAGGATTCAGTTAATCCCGTATGATGTTCCCTTTGATCTTCGGTATGTTACTTGCCCGAGATTCGATCGTCGGTATCTCTATACCTAGTTCAATCTCGTTACTGGCAAGTCTCTTTACTCGTTCCGTAATACAAGATCTCGTGGCTAACACTTTAGTCACATTGCTTGCAAGGCTCATTGTGATGTTGTATTACCGAGTGGGCCCTGAGATATCTCTCCGTCACACGGAGTAACAAATCCCAGTCTTGATCCATGCCAACCCAACAGACACCCTCGGAGATACCTGTAGAGCACCTTTATAGTCACCCAGTTACGTTGTGACGTTTGATACACACAAGGCACTCCTACGGTGTCAGTGAGTTGCATGATCTCATGGTCATAGGAACAGATACTTGACATGCAGAAAACAATAGCAATAAACTGACACGATCATATGCTACGTTTATAGTTTGGGTCTTGT
This sequence comes from Elymus sibiricus, assembly GCA_039707655.1. Lineage (NCBI taxonomy): Eukaryota > Viridiplantae > Streptophyta > Magnoliopsida > Poales > Poaceae > Elymus > Elymus sibiricus. Next base: position 462,392,395 of record CM077672.1, read on the forward strand.
CCATCACATCATTCTCCTAATGATGTGATCCCGTTATCAAATGACATCTCATGTCCATGGCTAGGAAACCTTCACCATCTTTTGATCAACGAGCTAGTCAACTAGAGGCTTACTAGGGACACAGTGTTGTCTATGTACCCACACATGTATTTGAGTTTCCAATCAATACAATTATAGCATGGATAATAAACGATTATCATGAACAAGGAAATATAATAATAACTAATTTATTATTGCCTCTAGGGCATATTTCCAACAAAGCATGATTGCAATAATGTTATTATAAATTCTATTAATGTCAATTGTGCTAATAATATGCAAAACTACGAGCTTGGGGATGATAATTTTGTTATATCCACTACTTATTGCAATGATCATGATTGGGGTGATAATGCTTCTTATGATCTTGAAAATTTATTTAAGCCTCATGATGAATATGTTATTGATAATAAAATTTGCAACACTATTAAAAGTGGGTTTGGAAGAGCATCAACTTTAGGTAATAATGATCCCACTACTTTGGAAAATTATCAATCTTATGAATTTTTGGATAAAAGTGGGTTCGGAGAGGTCATGACTTTAGTTGATGTTAATCCCACTATCTTGGAAGAGGATAAAAATTTATGCATGTGGATCATAGAGAGAATATTGTTTATGATAGTTATATTGTTGAATTTGATTATGATCCTACATGTAATTATTATGAGAGACGAAAATATGGTTATAAAAAATTTCATGTCACTAAATTACCTCTCTTTGTGTTGAAATTTTTAATGCTTCATTCTTCCTATTTGCACTAGAGTCAATAATCTAGTTCACATCACTATGTGATTTACATTGTAATGAATCGAACACCCATGCAGTTCTGGTGTTGTTCATGTTTAGCCCTTGGAAGAGGTTTAGTCATCGGATCTGCAACATTCAAATCCGTGTGTACTTTGCAAATATTTATGTCGTCCTCCTTGATGTAATCGCGGATGGAATTGAAACGTCGCTTTATGTGTCTGGTCCTCTTGTGAAATCTTGGTTCCTTGGCTAGAGCAATGGCACCAGTATTATCACAAAACAGAGTCATTGGATTAAGCGCACTAGGCACTACTCCAAGATCTGTCATGAACTCCTTCATCCAGACACCTTCCTTCGCCGCAGGGCCGGCTCTATATTTTGCGGGGCCCTAGGGCAAAGTTGAAAAATGGGCCCCTATGGGTAATATATATGTGCGCATCTGTACATATATAGATGCAAAACATTAAAACTTTATATCCAACCACGCATTCTTATTCCGAGAAATCTATAAATAATTTCGAGAGTAGCAAAATATAACAAATAATATTCACAATAATGTATCAGTGCTTAAAAAAAAGCTTCTTCGGGCATTTCTAGATGCAAAATTAATGATGACAATATCAAGATCAATGTTGTTCAAGATATATTATCAATACAACACGAAGCCAAGCCATTCTGTTGCGTTTTTTGTGATTCAGTTAATTGATTCTCTCGTTTTTCGGGCTCGCTTTGTTCCCCGTATATTAGCCAATTACGGACGTAAAAATCCACGGACCATCCCAGGTCCGCCTAGAAATCCGGCGAGACTAGTGTATGGGCAGGAAATTAATACGGACGTGGAAATCTAAAAGACGAACCAAGCGGGGCCTTCTTTGTTTCCTTATGATTTCGGCATTGTAACACCTAACGTTGCAAAAAATCATCAGATCAGGAGACAAGAGCACTAGAGCAATATGTACGCAGCAGCCCGATTATCAGATGATGCACGTACCAGGAGCAGAGCCGATCAACGAATCAGGCGCATGCGCGCAGGGAATCAGACGTGGAGGCGGAGCTAGCAACTGGGACGATGCACTATCCAGGCGTAGGGGGCAGGCGGCCGAGGCATCGAACACTCGAACAGATTGATCGATCGATCGATCGATGGGGCAGTCCTGGCGCTCGCGTGCATTTTCCTCTCCCTGCTGGCCTTTTGCGCTGGCCACTGGGCGCTAGGCCCTTTACATTAATATTTTTAGCCCATATAATAGTAGAAGGTGTATATACATATGTGGTGATGGGCCCCCTCCATACATGGGCCCTTGGGCGTCGCCCAAGGTCGCCTAGGGTCAGAACCGGCCCTGCTTCGCCGCCTCCGAGGCAGCGATGTACTCCGCTTCGCATGTAGAATCAGCTACCACGCTTTGCTTGGAACTGCACCAGCTAACCGCACCCCCATTAAGAATAAATACGTATCCGGTTTGCGACTTAGAGTCATCCGGATCAGTGTCAAAGCTTGCATCGACATAACCCTTTACGACGAGCTCTTGATCACCTCCATAAACGAGAAACATGTCCTTAGTCCTTTTCAGGTACTTCAGGATATTCTTGACCGCCGTCCAGTGTTCCATTCCTGGATCACTTTGAAACCTTCCAACCATACTTATGGCAAGGCTGACATCGGGTCTTGTGCACAGCATTGCATACATGATAGAGCCTATGGCTGAAGCATAGGGGATGACACTCATCTTTTCTCTATCTTCTGCACTCATTGGGCATTGAGTCTTACTCAACTTCACACCTTGCAATACAGGCAAGAACCCCTTCTTGGACTGATCCATTTTGAACTTCTTCAAAACTTTGTCAAGGTATGTGCTTTGTGAAAGTCCTATTAAGCGTCTCGATCTATCTCTATAGATCTTGATGCCTAATATGAAAGCAGCTTCTCCTAGGTCCTTCATTGAAAAACTCTTGTTCAAATATTCCTTCACGCTTTCCAACATTTCTATATTGTTTCCAATCAGTAATATGTCATCCACATATAATATTAGAAACGCTATAGAGCTCCCACTCACTTTCTTGTAAATACAAGCTTCACCGTAAACTTGTATAAACTCGAACGCTTTGATCACCTCATCAAAGCGAAGATTCCAACTCCGAGATGCTTGCACCAGTCCATAAATGGATCGCTGGAGTTTGCAAACTTTGTTAGCATTCTCTGGATCGACAAAACCTTCTGGTTGCATCATATACAACTCTTCCTTAAGGAAACCGTTAAGGAACGCTGTTTTGACATCCATCTGCCAAATTTCATAATCGAAAAAGGCAGCTATTGCTAACATGATTCTGACGGACTTAAGCATCGCTACGGGTGAGAAGGTCTCATCGTAGTCAACTCATTGAACTTGTGAAAAACCCTTTGCCACAAGTCGAGCTTTATAGACGGTGACATTACCGTCCGCGTCTGTCTTCCTCTTAAAGATCCATTTGTTCTGAATGGCCTTACGCCCTTCGGGTAATACTTCCAAAGTCCATACTTTGTTTTCATACATGGATCCCATCTCGGATTTCATGGCCTCTAACCACTTCTCGGAATCCGGGCCCATCATCGCTTCTCCATAGCTCGTAGGTTCATCGTTGTCCAACAACATGACCTCTAAGACAGGGTTGCCGTACCACTCAGGAGCAGTACGCGTCCTTGTCGACCTACGAGGTTCGATAGCAACTTGATCCGAAGGTTCATGATCATCATCATTAACTTCCTCTTCAACTGATGCAGGCTCTACAGAAACATCTTTCTGCGCTGCGCTACTCTCAGGTTGAAGTAAAGGTTCAACAACCTCATCAAGTTCTATCTTCCTCCCACTCAATTCTTTCGAGAGAAACTCTTTCTCAAGAAATGTTCCGTTTTTAGCGACAAACACTTTGCCTTCGGATCTGATGTAGAAGGTATACCCAACTGTCTCTTTTGGGTATCCTATGAAGACGCATTTCTCCGCTTTGGGTTCCAGCTTTTCAGGCTGAAGCTTTTTGACATAAGCATCACATCCCCAAACTTTAAGAAACGACAGCTTTGGCTTCTTGCCAAACCAAAGTTCATATGGCGTCGTCTCAACGGATTTCGATGGTGCCCTATTTAAAGTGAATGCAGCTGTCTCTAATGCATAACCCCAAAACGATAGTGGCAAATCGGCAAGAGACATCATAGATCGCACCATATCCAATAAGGTTCGATTACGACGTTCGGACACACCATTACGCTGTGGTGTTCTAGGCGGTGTCAATTGTGAAACAATTCCACATTGTCTTAAGTGACTGCCAAACTCATAACTCAGATATTCTCCTCCTCGATCAGATCGTAGGAATTTAATCTTCTTGTTACGATGATTCTCAACTTCACTCTGAAATTGTTTGAACTTTTCAAATGTTTCAGACTTGTGTTTCATTAAGTAAATATACCCATATCTACTTAAGTCATCAGTGAAGGTGAGAAAGTAACGATAACCACCGCGCGCCTCAATACTCATCGGACCGCACACATCAGTATGTATGATTTCCAATAAGTCACTTGCCCGTTCCATTGTTCCAGAGAACGGCGTTTTAGTCATCTTGCCCATGAGGCATGGCTCACATGTGTCAAGTGATTCAAAATCAAGTGACTCCAAAAGTCCATCAGCATGGAGCTTCTTCATGCGTCTTACGCCAATATGACCTAAACGGCAGTGCCACAAGAAAGTGGTATTATCATTATCAATTCTACATCTTTTGGCATCAATGTTATGAACATGTGTATCATTACTATCGAGATTCAATAAGAATAAACCCCTCACATTGGGTGCATGACCATAAAATATATTACTCATATAAATAGAACAACCATTATTCTCTGATTTAAATGAGTAACCGTCTCGCAATAAACAAGATCCAGATATAATGTTCATGCTTAACGCAGGCACCAAATAACATTTATTCAGGTTCATCACTAATCCCGATGGTAATCGAAGAGCGAGCGTGTCGACGGCGATCACATCAACCTTGGAACCATTTCCCACGCGCATCGTCACTTCGTCCTTTGCCAGCCTCCGTCTATTCCGCAGTTCCTGTTTTGAGTTGCAAATATGAGCAACCGCACCGGTATCAAATACCCAGGCACTACAACGAGAGTTGGTAAGGTACACATCAATAACATGTATATCATATATACCTTGTTTGTTGTTGGCCGCCTTCTTGTCAGCCAAATACTTGGGGCAGTTCCGCTTCCAGTGTCCAGTTCCCTTGCAATGAAAGCACACAGTTTCTGGTTTGGGTCCAGCCTTGGGTTTCTTCACGAGAGGAGCAACTGCTTTGCCACTCTTCTTGGAGTTACCCTTCTTACCCTTGCCATTTTTCTTGAAACTAGTGGTTTTATTGACCATCAACACTTGATGCTCCTTCTGAATTTCAGACTCAGCGGCTTTCAGCATCGCAAACAGCTCGGCGACTGACTTGTTCATCCCGTGCATGTTATAGTTCAACACGAAGCTCTTGTAGCTAGGTGGCAATGATTGAAGAACTCTGTCAGTGATAGCCTCTGGTGGAAGGGGCATCCCCAATTCAGCCAGACGGGTGGAGTACCCAGACATTCTGAGTACGTGATCACTGATAGACCCGTTCTCCTCCATCTTGCAAGCATAGAACTTATCGGAGATCTCATATCTCTCGATCCGGGCATTCTTCTGAAAGATAAACTTCAACTCCTGGAACATCTCATATGCTCCATGACGTTCAAAACGTCTTTGAAGTCCCGGTTCTAAGCCATACAATATTGCACATTGAACTATTGAGTAATCTTCAGAACGAGCCTGCCAGGCGTTCACAACGTCTAGAGACTCAACTGGAGCGGGTGGATCACCAAGCGGTGCATCAAGGACATAAGCCTTCTGGGAAGCCGTAAGGATAATCCTTAGATTACGGGCCCAGTCCACAAAGTTACTTCCATCATCTTTCAACTTAGCTTTCTCTAGGAACGCATTAAAATTCAGGGGTGCTACTGCGCGAGCCATGATCTACAACATAAATATAGCAAAGACAACTTAGACTATTGTTCTAGATAATGAGTTTAGTTAATCATATTACTTAAAAAACTCCCACTCAAATTGACATCCCTCCGGTCATTCGAGTGTAACATGATCCAAATCCACCAACTCAAGTCCGATCATCACGTGAGTTGAGGTGGTTTCAATGGTGAACATCTTTATGTTGATCATATCTACTATATGACTCATGTTCGACCTTTCGGTCTCTTGTGTTCCGAGGCCATGTCTGTACATGCTAGGCTCGTCAAGTTTAACCCGAGTGTTCCGCATGTGCAACACTGGCTTGCACCCGTTGTATGTGAACGTAGAGTCTATCACACCCGATCATCACGTGGTGTCTCGAAACGACGAACTTTCGCAACGGTGCACACTCGGGGAGAACACAATTTTATCTTGAAATTTAAGTGAGGGATCACCTTATAATGCTACCGTCGTCCTAAGCAAAATAAGATGCATAAAAGGATTAACATCACATGCAAATCATAAGTGACATGATATGGCCATGAACTTGTGCTTTTGATCTCCATCTCCAAAGCACCGGCATGATCTCCATCGTCACCGGCATGACACCATGATCTCCATCATCTTGATCTCCATCAACGTGTCGCCATGAGGTTGTCGCGCCGACTGTTGCTTCCACGACTATTGCTAACTCATAGCGATAAAGTAAAGCAAAACGGCGAAAATAATTAAAGACAACTCTATGGCTCCTGCCAGTTGCCGTACTCATCGACATGCAAGTCGTGATATTCTATACAACACATGATCATCTCATACATCACATATATCTCATCATGTAATTGGCCATATCACATCACAACATACCCTGCAAAAACAAGTTAGACGTCCTCTAATTGTTGTTGCAAGTTTTACGTGGCTGCTACGGGTTTGCAAGAACCGTTCTTACCTACGCAAAACCACAATGTGGTGTAGTGATTGCTTTTTGATCTTCTAAAAGAACCCTCTTCATTGAAATCGATTCAACTAAAGTGAGAGAGACAGACACCCGCTAGCCATCTTTATGCAACAAAGTGTAGGGGAACGCAGCGGAAAACAAAAAATTTCGACCTACGCACCAGCCCAGGATCACTATGGAGACTGCATACAAGGTTTGATCTGTTTCATTACCGACTCGTAGCGCAGCGGAAGTAGAGTCGATGACGATCGGCGGTGCAGATCCCCGCAGCTAGGAATTTACAACCTCCCAACCGCGAGGATGTACTCCCTCGTCAGCTCACCGGACGGATCTCCGGGCAGCCCTTCGAGAGGCCTCGGGACAGTCCCTCGGATAGTCCCACCGGACGGATCCTCGGACAGCCCTCCGGGAGGCCTCTGGACAGTCTTTCGGATAGTCCCACCGGACGGATCCTCGGACAGCCCTCCGGGAGGCCTCTGGACAGTCTTTCGGATAGTCCCACCGGACGGATCCTCGGACAGCCCTCCGGGAGGCCTCTGGACAGTCTTTCGGATAGTCCCACCGGACGGATCCTCGGACAGCCCTCCGGGAGGCCTCACGGACAGCCCTTCGGGAGGACCCCCGAAACTCGGACAGAAACTCGGACAGCCCTTCGGGAGGACCCTCGAACAGCCCCTCGGGGAAAAAGATCGAACCTACGACCTCTCTACAGGGTTGCACACATACGGTGTCATCTATCCGGCAGGGCTTCGCCGTCCAGAACTAGTTCCCACCAGAACCCAGACAGCCTTTCGGCTCTACGAAACTATTTCGCTGGGAGGGAGAGAGAAGCCAGAAATGTCATGGCACTTGTATGTGAGAAGGAGTGAGTGTGGAGGCAGCCCCTCCACCTCTATTTATAGGAAATCCAAGGGGTAGGGTTTCTTGGCCCCCAAGCCTTCTAGAAACCTTTTGGGAAAATATCCCAAAAGGTGACTTTTCCATAAATATCGCAAAAAGCACTTTCACTATTCACGACGACATTTTTCAGCGTCCGGTCGAACTGAAAATATTTATGTGGGCTTAGAACATTTCCAGTACCCACTAAAATAATTTTCAATGCGATCCAGAACAATTCCGGTTTAGTGATTTTCATCTGCGAAAAGCATCTGAAGCGGTTTCGGCAGCTCCGGAACATTTCCGGTTTTCATCCCGAAAAATTCCAGAAAGTTTCCAGAATGATTCTGGCACCCTCCAAGAATTATCAGGTATGTGTCAAAACCAATTTGACTTTATGGTATCCCCTGAAACAACTTTTCAGTTTTACCGAAATTGTTCCGGTGTTCTCTCTGCGGAACTTTTCCGCTGTCCGAAACTTTTCCGGTGTCCGAAAACTTTTTCGGTGATTTTCTCTCAGACTCCCTGTCTAGTATTCAGCAGATAGATGACCCTTAAGCGTGTGACCCTATAGGTTCGGTGAAGCATAGACATGACCCGGAACCCCTTCCGATCAATGATCAACATCAGAGCCGTGGACACCCATATTGATCCCTATACCCACACGAATGAATATTCGAGTGAACCTCCAGTTGCCGTGTGCTATTCCTGTTGCTTCGCGATATGTTACAAATACCCGAGGTGAGAAACATCGGCATCCTCGTGGATCAACACTTGTCCACAATGCCAGTTACCTCGTTGCCGGTTTTTGTTCTCTTTTCTCGTTTCTGTGTTCCGGTATCCCTGTGATCAAATCACACTTGTGTCTGGCCAGACGATGATGGATACCGTAACACCGAGAGGGCCCAGAGATATCTCTCCATCGTCAGAGGAGCAAATCCCAATCTTGAGCTATCAAGTTACTTAACATACTTTTCCATGAACCCGTAAGCCGCCGTAATAGCCACCCATTTACGGATGACGTTTAACAAACCCCAAAGTACATGAAGCAAGCATGAAGAAACTCGACACTCTCATGGTCTAAGGAATTATGCAAACATTAACTTCTCTGTGTTATTAACCATTAACTTATGACGAATGAATCTCATAGCATAACATCAATCGGGTCGATTCAACACAAGTGTTCTACTAACATTGTGCCCTCAAAGTTGCCGGCATAGACATGCCCATGATCAGGAAAACAGAACCATCATGCAACACTTGAGCTAGTCTTAGAGGCCAGACTAGGAATACATTTTACCGTTTATTATTCCACACGTGCATATGAGTCTTCCTCCGAGCCTCGTGGTTATTGCAGACTCGAGAACCATAGCAGTTATAGCATGGAACATAAACCTAATTATGAACAGGGAGATAATCAATAACATTTATTATTGCCTCTAGGGCATATCTCCTACACAAAGTTACATGTCAGTTGAAGGAACCGGTCTCTCGTAAGCATACGAGTAATGTTGGTCCGGGCCGCTTCATCTCACAATACCGCCGAATCAAGTATCAACTAGTAACGGCAAGCAATATGTATACACCCACGCCCACAACGCGTTTGTGTTCTACTCGAGATCTCATCTACGCATAGAACTAGCTCTGATACCACTGTTGGGGAACATTGCATGGGAAACAAAAAATTTCCTACGCACACACAAGATCTATCCATGGTGATGAGCATCTACGAGAGGGAGAGTGAATCTACATACCCTTGTAGATCGCTAAGCGGAAGCGTTAAGAAACGCGGTTGATGTAGTCGAACGTCTCCGCGATCCAAATCGCAAGTCGTCCCTCGATCCGATCACGAACTAGTGCCGAACGGACGGCACCTCCGCGTTCAACACACGTACGGCTTGATGACGCCTTCACCTCCTCGATCCAGCGAGCGATGGTGAAGTAGTAGATGAGTTCCGGCAGCACGACGGCGTGGTGATGGTGGTGAGGAACAATCTCTGCAGGGCTTCGCCAAGCACTACGGAGATTATGACGGGAGAACTAGAGGGTTAGGGTTGCCGACACACGGCTTGGGAAATCTTGATGTATCTCGTGTGCTAGCCCTTCCCCTCTATTTATATGTTGAGCCTTGGGGTCTAAACTTGGAGTAAAATCCTCCTCCAGGTCGGTTTTGCCCGCACAAGGTCGGTTTGGCCCGCAAGGAAAGAGTCCAACTCGGATTCCAGCAGTACCGCGCACAAGCGGTAGTATCGCTCACGAGCGGTAGTACCGCTTGAGCGGTAGTACCGCTTCACACAAGCGGTAGTACCGCTTACGCGGTAGTACTGCCTTACCAGCGGTAGTACCGCTTAAGGCAGTAGCAAAACTTCCTTTTGCACTTTCCAATACCTCGTGGGCTTTACCCCTTTGGCCCATATAAAGTGTTGCTGCACCCGAACACTTCGGTAAACACCCGGAACCCCTTCCGGTGATTTCCGAAACCCTTCCGGAGATCAAAACACTATTATCACATATATCAATCTTTACCTCCGGACTCTTCCAGAGATCCTCGTCATGTCCGGGATTTTATCCGGGACTCCGAACAACCTTCGGTCACCAACACAATAACTCAACTATACTAATCGTCACCAAACGTTAAGTGTGTAGACCCTGCGGGTTCGAGAACTATGTAGACATGACCGAGACACCTCTACGATCAATAACCAATAGCGGGCCTGGATGCCCATATTGGCTCCTACATATTCTACGAAGATCTTTATCGGTCGAACCTCTATGTCAAGGATTCAGTTAATCCCGTATGTTGTTCCCTTTGTTCTTCGGTATGTTACTTGCCCGAGATTCGATCGTCGGTATCTCTATACCTAGTTCAATCTCGTTACTGGCAAGTCTCTTTACTCGTTCCGTAATACAAGATCTCGTGGCTAACACTTTAGTCACATTGCTTGCAAGGCTCATTGTGATGTTGTATTACCGAGTGGGCCCTGAGATACCTCTCCGTCACACAGAGTAACAAATCCCAGTCTTGATCCATGCCAACCCAACAGACACCCTCGGAGATACCTGTAGAGCACCTTTATAGTCACCCAGTTACGTTGTGACGTTTGATACACACAAGGCACTCCTACGGTGTCAGTGAGTTGCATGATCTCATGGTCATAGGAACAGATACTTGACATGCAGAAAACAATAGCAATAAACTGACACGATCATATGCTACGTTTATAGTTTGGGTCTTGTCCATCACATCATTCTCCTAATGATGTGATCCCGTTATCAAATGACATCTCATGTCCATGGCTAGGAAACCTTCACCATCTTTTGATCAACGAGCTAGTCAACTAGAGGCTTACTAGGGACACAGTGTTGTCTATGTACCCACACATGTATTTGAGTTTCCAATCAATACAATTATAGCATGGATAATAAACGATTATCATGAACAAGGAAATATAATAATAACTAATTTATTATTGCCTCTAGGGCATATTTCCAACAAAGCATGATTGCAATAATGTTATTATAAATTCTATTAATGTCAATTGTGCTAATAATATGCAAAACTACGAGCTTGGGGATGATAATTTTGTTATATCCACTACTTATTGCAATGATCATGATTGGGGTGATAATGCTTCTTATGATCTTGAAAATTTATTTAAGCCTCATGATGAATATGTTATTGATAATAAAATTTGCAACACTATTAAAAGTGGGTTTGGAAGAGCATCAACTTTAGGTAATAATGATCCCACTACTTTGGAAAATTATCAATCTTATGAATTTTTGGATAAAAGTGGGTTCGGAGAGGTCATGACTTTAGTTGATGTTAATCCCACTATCTTGGAAGATGATAAAAATTTATGCATGTGGATCATAGAGAGAATATTGTTTATGATAGTTATATTGTTGAATTTGATTATGATCCTACATGTAATTATTATGAGAGAGGAAAATATGGTTATAAAAAATTTCATGTCACTAAATTACCTCTCTTTGTGTTGAAATTTTTAATGCTTCATTCTTCCTATTTGCATATGCTAGATATTGCTTGTCTTGATAATTTGTTTTCTTATAAAATGCCTATGCATAGGAAGTATGTTAGACTTAAATGTGTTTGTCACATGTTTATGATGCTCTTTTTGTGCTTCAATTATTGTCTTTCATGAGAGCATCATTGAAATTTCAAGCCTATCTTAATGGCTATAAAGAAAGAGCTTGTTGGGAGGCAACCCAATGAATAAAATAAAATTTTATATTTTGTTTCTGGTATTGTGTGTTTTCACATTTATGCTACTGTTATGATTGTGTTTTTGTGTTTTTAATTAGTGTTTGTTCCAAGTAAAACCTTTAGGAATTTTGTTTCTGTACTGGAGCATCAGAAAAATCTGAAATTTTTACACAGTATTGGTATATGAATTGCCCACGTTGTCCTAATTTCTCACAAATTTTGGAGTTACAAAGGTATGGCTTTTAAATATATTGCTACAGACTGTTCTGTTTTTGACAGATTCTGTTTTTGATGTGTTGCTTGCTTGTTTTGATGAAACTATGGATTGTATCGGGGGGGTATAAGCCATGGAGAAGTTAGAATATAGTAGGTATAATGCAAAAATAAAATATGAATGGGTTTGCAATAGTACTTATAGTAGTAATTTATTTTGTTATACTAATGGATCTCACGAAGGTTTTGTTGAGTTTTGTGTGATTGAAGTTTTCAAGTTTTGGGTGAGATCACGATGGATGAAGGAATAAGGAGTAGCAAAAGCCTAAGCTTGGGGATACCCGAGGCACCCCAAGGTAATATTCTAGGAAGACTCAAGCGTCTAAGCTTGGGGATGCCCCAGAAGGCATCCCCTCTTTCTTCTACCAACCATCGGTAATTTTACTTGGAGCTATATTTTTATTCGTCACATGATATGAGTTTTGCTTGGAGCGTCTTGTATTATATGAGTCTTTGCTTTGTTTGCTTTTTAGTTTGTCACAATCATCTTTGCTGAACACACTTATCTTGAGAGAGCCACACGTTTATCATCATTTGTTAGAATACTCTATGTGCTTCACTTAATTTTTTTGAGCTAGGCAGTTGCTCTAGTGCTTCACTTAAATCTTTTTGAGCACGGTGGTGGCTATATTTGAAGAAATAAACTCTCATGCTTTACTTATATTATTTTGAGAGTAGATTAAAAATTTGAAGAAATGAATTCTCATGCTTCACTTATATTATTTTGAGAATTGACAAGATTGAAATTTTGAAGAAATATTTGCACTCTCATGCTTCACTTAAATCTTTTTGAGAGTTGATGATAGTAACGATAATTTGCACAAGATATGAAATTGGTCCCAAAGTGATGAATATTCAAGAGGGATATATATAAAAACTTTCATATAGATCATTGGATATGATAAGAGTGATTCCTTGCAATAGTTTTGCGATATGGAAATGATAATATGTGAGCCATGTTGGTGAGTAATTGTGATTTAGTAAGAATATTAGTGTTAAGGTTTGTGATTCCCGATGCACGCACGTTGAGTCAATAGTTATGCAATGAAATTATATCCTACTTATGGTGCATTATTCGGTGTTAGTTGTGTTCAATGCATGTTTATGACCGTTTTCGTTTTTTGGTTGGTTGCTTCTCAATCTTTTGCTAGCCTTCATTTGTACTAAGCGGAAATACTGCTTGTGCATCCAAACTCTTTAAACCCAAGTTGTGCCAAATGAGTCCACTATATCTACCTATATGCGGTATTTCAATGCCGTTCCAAGTAAATTTGCGTGTGCCAACTCTAATTTTCAAAATAATTTTTCTGTTTTGTGTGCCCGTACCGCTCATGAAGCGGCAGGGGGTGGCCATTATTTTCCATGCTAGGTGTGTTATTCTCACGATGAGTGTTTATTCACTTGTCATTGCACGAGAGAATGGTTGGTAATACGGATGCCTAGTCCCACAATGAAATCAAATTAATAACAACAAAATTCCTTGGAAAGTGTTGGTATGGAGGGCACCCGTGGATACGGCTAGCCATGGATTGTGAAAGAATGGTGGAAAGGAAATGAACTTTACTTTCTGTTTGGGAACCACCTATGATGTGTCTAGCTTGGAAAATATTGGGAATTCTCGGTCGTTTTCGTTGACAGGAAAAGCATGCCTCTCAAAATATTTTTATCTCTTTAATTTCAGCTTTGAGCTCTGGCACATTTGACAAATCTCTGCTTCCCTCTGCGAAGGGCCTATCTATTTACTTTTATGCAATTTTTATTTTATTTGAGTCTCCATCTTCTCTTACAAAAGCACCAACTAGAGAGCACTATTGTCATACTTGTGCATTGGATGTAGCTAATATTTGAGTGAGTTTCATGAATGGATCAATGATTGAGCATAATGGGCTAGGGATAACTTTCTTTAGCGTTGATATTTTGAAAGACATGGTTGCTTGTTAGCATGCTTGAGTATTTATATCTTCATGTCAAATTATAGACTATTGCTTTGAATCATTCAAGTCCAATGTCCATGCTACAAAAGAAAAGAATATGTGATGAATATGTTAGGCAGCATTCCACATCAAAAATTCTGTTTTTATCATTTACCTACTCGAGGACGAGCAGGAATTAAGCTTGGGGATGCTGATACGTCTCCAACGTATCTATAATTGTTGATTGTTCCATGATGTTATAATATCAACCTTGGATGTTTTTATAATCATTCACAGCAATTATATATCATTTTTGGAGACTAACCTATTAACTTAGTGCCCAGTGCTAGTTGCTGTTTTCTGCCCTGTTTTTGTTTTACAGAAAATCAATACCAAACGAAGTCCAAATGCCATGAAACTTTTTGGAGACTTTTTATTGGTCAAGATAACACTGGAAGCTTCGGGAGAGGTCCAGAAGATGAAGGAGTGGGCCACGAGGCACCAGGGCGAGCCCCAGGGGGGGTGGCGCGCCCTGGTACCTCGTGGGGCCCACCCAACTCCGTTTGACCTAATTCCAGCACTATAAATTCAGAAAAAATCAGAAACCCTTAGGGGAGTCCACGAAATACTTTTTCCGCCGCCGCAAGTTTCGGTTCCAGAGAGATCCCATCTGGAGGCCTTCTCCGGTACTCCGCCGGAGGGGGAATCGATCACGGAGGGGTTCTACATCAACCTTGCTGCCCTTCCGATGATGCGTGAGTAGTTTACCATAGACCTTCGGGTCCATAGGCAGTAGCTAGATGGCTTCTTCTCTCTTTTTGATCTTCAATACAATGTTCTCCTTGATGTTCTTGGAGTTCTATCTGATGTAATCACTTTTTGCGGTGTGTTTGTTGGGATCCGATGAATTGTGAGTTTATGATCAGATTATCCATGAAATTATTTGAGTCTTTGCTGCACTCTTTTATGCATGATTATTATATCCTCGTATTTCTTCTCCGATCTATTGATTTGGTTTGGCCAACTAGATTGATTTATCTTGCCATGGGAAGAGGTGCTTTGTAGTGGGTTCGATCTTGCGGTGCTCAATCCCAGTGACAGAAAGGGACCTGACACGTATGTATCGTTGCTACTAAGGGTAAAAAGATGGGGTTTATTCATACGTGAGTTTATCTTGTCTACATCATGTCATCGTTCTTAAGGCATTACTCCGTTCTTGTGGACTTAATACACTAGATGCATGCTGGATAGCGGTCGATGTGTGGAGTAATAGTAGTAGATGCAGGCAGGAGTCGGTCTACTAATCTTGGATGTGATGCCTATATACATGATCATTGCCTTGGATATCGTCATGATTATTTGCTTTTCTATCAATTGCCCAACAGTAATTTGTCTACCCACCGTATGCTATTTTCTCGAGAGAAGCCTCTAGTGAAACCTATGGCCCCCCGGGTCTATCTAAATCATATTACTAAAACCCTAAAAATATTGCTGCCATTTTCTTTTATTTATTTATTTTGTATTTTTGTTTCAATTTATCTATCTATCACATACAATTTAATCTTGCAATTTACCGCCGGGAGATTGACAACCTCTCGTTTGCGTTGGGTGCAAGGATTTGTTGTTTGTGTGCAGGTGCTGCTAACGAGGTGTTGTGTGATTCTCCTACTGGTTCGATAACCTTGGTTTCATAACTGAGGGAAATACTTATCTCTACTGTGCTGCATCATCCCTTCCTCTTCGGGGAAATACCAACGCAAGCTACAAGTAGCAGGAAGAATTTCTGGCGCCGTTGTCGGGGAGACATCATCAACATCTATCAAGTACCTTTGCATAAACTCTCATCTCCTTGCATTTACTTTATTTGCCATTTGCCTCTCGTTTTCATCTCCCCCACTTCTAAAACGTTTTTTACAAAAATACAAAAAATATTTTTCTTTTGCCTTTTTCTTGTTTGCCTCTTTGATTTACTCATGTCGTGATCATGACTAGCGTAACTATCCCTCCTTTGTCACCGGATTTTGAAGTGCTTTACTTCAAACTGAAACAGGGAGAAAATCTCAAAGATGCTTGGTATAGGTTAATGGAATCCTACCGTGTTTGCTCTATAAAAGGGGATTTAAAAATTTTGCTTCACAATTTCTATATAGGTTTAACCATGCATCATAGACAGCTTTTGGATTTTGCCGCAAAGGGAAATTTTATTGAAAGTGAGGCCAATACTGCCTATGAAATAATAGAAGGCATATTGGGGATTCCACCACCACAAAAGGGTTTTGCTTTTACTCAAGAGGGGGCTCAAATATTAGACAAATTGGGTGATATGCAGAAAAATTTGGTTGAGTTGCAAAAGTTTCATGAACCTCTTAAAAATATTAGTGGAAATCTCAATCGCACGAACACTTTGATTTGTTTATGCAATAAGCGATTGGATATTTTAGACCTTAAAATTGCCTCTTTTTCTGAGAATAATGGGAAGCGTAAAGAACCTCCCGGGTTTGAGAAAACTCCTATAAAGATTACTAAAACCAAAGATGACAACACTGGAAACTATGCATTATGCCTAGCTAGGGGCATAAAACAATAGCGCTTGTTGGGAGGCAACCCAATGAATAAAATAATTATTTTTTCTGTTATTGTGTGTTTTCACTGTCATGCTACTGGTATGATTGTGTTTTTGTGTTTTTAATTAGTGTTTGTGCCAAGTAAAGCCTTTGGGATGATTTGGAAGATAGTATAATTGATGCTGCTTGAAAACAGAAAGTTTTGCATCCAGTACTGGAATTTTGGTTTTTCTCTGGAACGTCAGAACCTTCTGATTTTTTTACACAATATTGATATATGAATTTCCCACGTCGTCCTAATTTTTTAGAATTTTTGGATTTACAGAAGTATGACCATAATTCAGATTTCTACAGACTGTTTTGTTTTTGACAGATTCTGTTTTTGATGTATTACTTGCTTGTTTTGATGAATCTATGGATTGTATCGGGGGGTATAAGCCATGGTGAAGTTAGAGTACAGTAGGTATAATGCAAAAATAAAATATGAATGGGTTTGCAACAGTACTTATAGTAGTGATTTATTTTGTTATACTAACGGATCTCACGAAGGTTTTGTTGAGTTTTGTGTGATTGAAGTTTTCAAGTTTTGGGTGAGATCTCGATGGATGAAGGAATAAGGAGTACCAAAAGCCTAAGCTTGGGGATGCCCGAGGCACCCCAAGGTAATATTCTAGGAAGACTCAAGCGTCTAAGCTTGGGGATGCCCCGGAAGGCATCCCCTCTTTCATCTACCAACCATCGGTAATTTTACTTGGAGCTATATTTTTATTCGTCAGATGATATGAGTTTTGCTTGGAGCGTCTTGTATTATACGAGTCTTTGCTTTGTTTGCTTTTTAGTTTGTCACAATCATCTTTGCTGAACACGCCTATCTTGAGAGAGCCACACGTTTATCATCATTTGTTAGAATACTCTATGTGCTTCACTTAAATTTTTTGAGCTAGGTAGTTGCTTTAGTGCTTCACTTAAATATTTTTGAGCACGGTGGTGGCTATATTTTTAAGAAATAACTCTCATGCTTCACTTATATTATTGTGAGAGTTGAATAATATTTTGAAGAAATAAACTCTCATGCTTCACTTATATTATTTTGAGAGTTGATTAAAATTTTGAAGAAATGAATTCTCATGCTTCACTTATATAATTTTGAAAATTGATAAGATTGAAATTTTGAAGAAATATTTGCACTCTCATGCTTCACTTAAATCTTTTTGAGAGATGATAATAGTAACGGTAATTTGCACAAGATATGAAATTGGTCCCAAAGTGATGAATTTTCAAGAGGGATATAAATAAAAACTTTCATATAGATCATTGGATATGGTAAGTGTGATTCCTTGCAATAGTTTTGCGATATGGAAATGATAATATGTGAGCCATGTTGGTGAGTAATTGTGATTTAGTAAGAATACTAGTGTTAAGGTTTGTGATTCCCTATGCATGCACGTTGAGTCAATAGTTATGCAATGAAATTATATCCTACTTATGGTGCATTATTCGGTGTTAGTTGTGTTCAATGCATGTTTATGACCGTTTTCGTTTTTTGGTTGGTTGCTTCTCAATCTTTTGCTAGCCTTCATTTGTACTAAGCAGAAATACTGCTTGTGCATCCAAACTCCTTAAACCCAAGTTGTGCCAAATGAGTGCACTATATCTACCTATATGCGGTATTTCAATGCCGTTCCAAGTAAATTTGCATGTGCCAACTCTAATTTTCAAAATAATTTTTCTGTTTTGTGTGCCCGTACCGCTCATGAAGCGGCAGGGGGTGGCCATTATTTTCCATGCTAGGTGTGTTATTCTCACGATGAGTGTTTATTCACTTGTCATTGCACGAGAGAATGGTTGGTAATAGGGATGCCTAGTCCCACAATGAAATCAAATTAATAACAACAAAATTCCTTGGAAAGTGTTGGTATGGAGGGCAGCCGTGGATACGGCTAGCCATGGATTGTGAAAGAATGGTGGAAAGGAAATGAACTTTACTTTCTGTTTGGGAACCACCTATGATGTGTCTAGCATGGAAAATATTGGCAATTCTCTGTCATTTTCGTTGACAGGAAAAGCATGCCTCTCAAAATATTTTTATCTCTTTAATTTTAGCTTTGAGCTCTGGCACATTTGACAAATCTCTGCTTCCCTCTGCGAAGGGCCTATCTATTTACTTTTATGCAATTTTTATTTTATTTGAGTCTCCATCTTCTCTTACAAAAGCACCAACTAGAGAGCACTATTGTCATACTTGTGCATTGGATGTAGCTAATATTTGAGTGAGTTTCATCAATGGATCGATGATTGAGCATAATGGGCTAGGGATAACTTTCTTTAGCGTTGATATTTTGAAAGACATGGTTGCTTGTTAGCATGCTTGAGTATTTATATCTTCATGTCAAATTATAGACTATTGCTTTGAATCATTCAAGTCCAATGTCCATGCTACAAAATAAAAGAATATGTGATGAATATGTTAGGCAGCATTCCACATCAAAAATTCTGTTTTTATCATTTACCTACTCGAGGACGAGCAGGAATTAAGCTTGGGGATGCTGATACGTCTCCAACGTATCTATAATTTTTTATTGTTCCATGCTTTTATAATATCAATCTTGGATGTTTTTATAATCATTTACAGCAATTATATATCATTTTTGGAGACTAACCTATTAACTTAGTGCCCAGTGCCAGTTGCTGTTTTCTGCCCTGTTTTTGTTTTACAGAAAATCAATACCAAACGAAGTCCAAATGCCATGAAACTTTTTGGAGATTTTTTATTGGACAAGATAAACACTGGAAGCTTCGGGAGAGGGCCAGAAGATGAAGGAGTGGGCCACGAGGCACCAGGGCGCGCCCCAGGGGGGTGGCGCGCCCTGGTACCTCGTGGGGCCCACCCAGCTCCGTTTGAGCTAATTCCAGCACTATAAATTCAGAAAAAAAATCAGAAACCCTCAGGGGAGTCCACGAAATACTTTTTCCGCCGCCGCAAGTTTCTGTTCCAGAGAGATCCCATCTGGAGGCCTTCTCCGGTACTCCGCCGGAGGGGGAATCGATCACGGAGGGGTTCTACATCAACCTTGCTGCCCTTCCGATGATGCGTGAGTAGTTTACCACAGACCTTCGGGTCCATAGGCAGTAGCTAGATGGCTTCTTCTCTCTTTTTTATCTTCAATACAATGTTCTCCTCGATGTTCTTGGAGTTCTATCCGATGTAATCACTTTTTGCGGTGTGTTTGTTGGGATCCGATGAATTGTGAGTTTATGATCAGATTATCCATGAAATTATTTGAGTCTTTGCTGCACTCTTTTATGCATGATTATTATAGCCTCGTATTTCTTCTCCGATCTATTGATTTGGTTTGGCCAACTAAATTGATTTATCTTGCCATGGGAAGAGGTGTTTTGTAGTGGGTTCGATCTTGCGGTGCTCAATCCCAGTGACAGAAAAAGACATGACACGTATGTATCATTGCTACTAAGGGTAAAAAGATGGGGTTTATTCATACATGAGTTTATCTTGTCTACGTCATGTCATCGTTCTTAAGGCATTACTCCGTTCTTGTGGACTTAATACACTAGATGCATGCTGGATAGCGGTCGATGTGTGGAGTAATAGTAGTAGATGCAGGCAGGAGTCGGTCTACTAATCTTGGATGTGATGCCTATATACATGATCATTGCCTTGGATATCGTCATGATTATTTGCTTTTCTATCAATTGAGTAATTTGTCTACCCAGCGTATGCTATTTTCTCGAGAGAAGCCTCTAGTGAAACCTATGGCCCCCGGGTCTATCTAAATCATACAACTAAAACCCTAAAAATATTGCTGCCATTTTCTTTTATTTATTTTATTTTGTATTTTTGTTTCAATCTATCTATCTATCACATACAATTTAATCTTGCAATTTACCACCGAGAGATTGACAACCTCTCGTTTGCGTTGGGTGCATGGGTTTGTTGTTTGTGTGCAGGTGCTGCTAACGAGTTGTTGTGTGATTCTCCTACTGGTTCGATAACCATGGTTTCATAACTGAGGGAAATACTTATCTCGACTGTGCTGCATCATTCCTTCCTCTTCGGGGAAATACCAACGCAAGCTACAAGTAGCAATAACCTTGGTTCTTAACTGAGGGAAATACTTATCTCTACTATAATGCATCATCCTCTCCTCTTCGGGGAAATACCAACGCAGTCTACAAGTAGCATACCCGCGCTGCTACTGTTTATACACGGGCCCAGCTCCCAGGCACCGCCGAGTAGTAGCGTTGGTTGTTTACACCGCGCTACATATAGTGAGCTTAGTAGCAGCACGGGATCCGTACCTGCGCTACTACTGTGGGCACCTTATCCACCCCGCGCGCCCGTTTCCTCTCTCCCTCACTCTCCCCTCACACTCTCGCTCGCTCTCTCTGTCGCCGTCGTCGCCCACCAGCCGCTGCCGTCGCTAACCGCCGTCGTCGCCCCCGCTCCTCCTCCACTGACGTATATCTCTCTCCACCCTCCTCCCTCCCTCCCTCCTCCATCCTTCCTTGTTGCTTAGATGGATGGATTGATGTTGCTTAGATGGATAGATGTATGGATGGATTGATTGTCGATGTTGTTAGATGGATGGATTGATTGTGGATGTTTTTTTCAAGTTCTAGAAATTATTCAAGTTCTAGGTCTAGATGGAGATGATGTGCTAAATGGTCCTATTATATGCAAGTTTTCATAGATGTTTTCATAGATGTAGTAGTAGTAGATGAGTAGCTGTGAAAGTGCGAAGCTAGTATTTTTTTGAAATGAAAATGTGAAGCTAGTATTTTTTTTTAAATGAATATGTGAAGCTACTATTTTTTTGAAATGAAAATGTGAAGCTAGTATTTTTGTTAAATGAAAATGTGAAGCAAGTAATTTTTTTTGAAATGAAAATGTGAAGCTACTATTTTTTTTAAATGAAAATGTGAAGCAAGTTTTTTTTTGAAATGAAAATGTGAAGCTAGTATTTTTTTTTTGAAATGAAAATGTGAAGCTACTATTTTTTTAAATGAAAACGTGAAGCTAGTATTTTTTTTCCATTTTAATACACATGTCACCGACGACACCCGCATCCTCGACAGCCATCTAGTGAGTAAAGATGGTCTATTTGGACATGTGATATGTGGAGTAGTGCTATGTAGTACTAGTGCTGTTACACATTGATATTTGGAAATATGATATGATGAATATGTCTACTACATGTGTATGTGCTTGCCCAAGTGCTATCTTGGCTTTTATTGTTTGCAGAGAAACTCCGAGTGGCCTATGTTTTGCTGGAACGTTGATTCATTTCCGTTCCGGCAAATGTCAGGTGCTCGATATGTCTTGTTTTTAGCAAAGGTCATGCCGAAATTTTCCGTGAATTTTTGCATGACTTGTTCTAGAAAGTAAGACATATCGAGTGCCCGGGATTTGCCGGAACGGGAATGAAATGACATTCCAGCAAAACATAGGCCATTTTTTTATGTCATTACTCGATATATGTAATGTTAATTGACTGATGCTTAGGGTTGACTTTCAGTCTGTTGGGGATCCTTGTGTGACTTTCAGTCTGTTCTTGATGATCCCGACTGTTGTCTTGGGGGTCATTTCCCTCTTCTTCTTCTCATGATATATCTTGGTGGTAATGCACGAGAGAGGGGGGGGGAGCGACCATCACCGACGGTCGAAATATCAGAGAGGAAGTGTCCACCATATACACCACCAAATACGGTCGATATATCAGTGAGGGTGAATCCCGACTGTTGTCGTGGGGGTCGCTTCTCATTCTTTCCCGTGTGCTAGACCTTTCGGTAATGCACTCGGGAAAGAAGGGAGGAGCGACCATCACCGACGGTCGAAAAATCAGAGAGGGAGTGCCCACCATATACACTACGAGAGATGAGAGTTTTTCAAGGAAGACTCGACAGACCGAAAGTCAACCCGTGCTGAATAGTGATATATGTGTTGAGTTCCTGGTATTTGCCTTCGATTTTTAATCTTTGAATTATGAACACAGGAAATAGTGATATGTCTGTTGAGTGCGATTACTGCACCGACAACGGGGGTATGTGCAACAGGCCTCACCTGGAAAACAATAGGTGCTTCAGCCTCACGCTGAAGGAGACCTTCGAATATTTTACGGTATCTAACGACGGCAAGTATTTTTTTCGTAATTAAGCATGACTTGTGCTTTTTTTCTTTAACGTGTAATTTCTATTTTTTTACAATTCGACTAGTGCATCCCCTACTATGCAATACCTTATGTCTTAGAGAAGCTCGATTTCAAAAATAGGGAGAGTATGGAGACGAAGAAAGCTCACCTTAAGACGAAACATGGTTTCATTTTTGAGGTTAAGCTCTACAATGCAGTAAATCACACAAATTTTGGTTGTTCAAATTGGAGAGGACTATGCAAGGCCTACGGATTTCAGGAGGATATGAAAATAACCTTCGTTATTGGCATTCCTGGAGATGATAAAGATATTTGGGTGGATCTGGACATGATTCCAATTCTACCTCCAGGTAAGTTTGTTAAACAAATTTGTTAAATAATCTATATTGCTTATTTAAAAATAGTTGTTACTAAACCCTTACTAAACTTGTTTATTTATAATTGATAGCTTATTTCCTTTCGAAGAGAGATACACGGGAGATAGTAGACAACACCTACTACAGTTATGGCTCAGAGCTAACTTGGGAGGAGAAGATTTCTCTTGTCAACTTTGTTAAAGATGTTCTGACTTTTAAGATCCTTTTTGGAGCTGGCCAAAATTATAGTCCATACGTGCCACTAGTCCACGAGTTGAATGCTGGAAACATTAGTGCAAATGTCATGGTAAGATTTTTTACTATTGTGTCACTAGTCCATCTTTTTCATACATTTTTCTTAAGTAAACTACATTGCTAACTATGTTACTATTATGTTTTCAACAGAAGCTTCTGAATGATGTTGTGCCTCCGCTGATGTATGTCGAAGGCGAGATGACAATTGTTTACCAGCAGCCATGGTCAGAGGGTTCGAAATGTGCATACTTGATTTCTCAAACAGATGAAGGCCTCAAAATCAAAGGATGGAGAAAAATATTGACTGAGCAAAGGCCACAAATTGGAGACCGGTTCATCTCTATGCTTCATAATGGAGAAGGATGGGTCTTTATGTTTTATACCATTTTACCTAAGAGAGAGGAGTAGGCCGTTGTACTTGTCATCTGCTACGAAGTTATTTACCTAGAATGATAACAATTAGCTAGTAGTGGTTAACTTGTCATGTGCTAAAAGGATGGTGAGTTACTATATGACTACGGATGATGAGTTGTTATATGACTACGATGATGATGAGTAGGCCATAGTACTTGTCATGTGCTAGAATGATGATGAGTTGTTATATGACTACGGATGATGAGTTGTTATATGACTACGATGATGATGAGTTGTTATATCATAATGATGATGATGAGTTGTTATATCATTGGGGTGGAAGAAACACAGACTAGATTAAAGTGGATGAATCCAAGTGACCAAGTTGAATTAGTAGGAAGATATGATGTTGGGATGGCACACAAGGTAACACTTCGAGTGATTTGACTTCCGAGGATGCAACAACCTCCTTATATGCACCCGAATGCAAATTGAAATTGATAGGCACTGCCTTCATTCGACACTTGTGTGCCGACCCAACATCATATCTTCCTACTAATTCAACTTAGTCATTTGGATCCATCCACTTTAATCTAATCCGTGTTTCTTCCACAACCTCTTCATTACTACTGTATAAAAATTTGTATAACGGTGTATAAATACAATATAAATATAAAGAAATGAAATACGCAGGAATAGTAGTAGCGCGGGTGACAAACAACGATGGTGCTATATAGCAGCAGTGCGGGTCATAACCCACGCTACTGCTAACACAAGTAGCAGTAGCGCGGGGTCATCCCAGCGCTACTGCTAAAAGTTAGTTGTAGTGTGCTAGCTGTAGTGCGGGGCCCCGCGCTACTGCTAGGCCATTACCCCGCGCTACTACTAGGGTTTTCCCTAGTAGTGACGCTCACACGACACCACTAGAGGAAGAACAACATAACACATCATGATAACATTGAACAAAAACCAAATTCGCATGGTTACTTATAACAAGACTTCTCCCATGTCCTCAAGAACAAACGAAACTACTCACAAATCATATTCATGTTCATGATCAGAGGAAATAAATATATGATTAACAATCTAAACATATAATCTTCCACCAAGTAAACCAACTAGCATCAACTATAAGATGTAATCAACACTACTAGCAACCCACATGTACCAATCTGAGGTTTTAAACAAAGATTGAATACAAGAGATGAAATAGGGTTTGGAGATGAGATGGTGTTGGTGAAGATTTTGATGAAGATGAGTCCTCCCATGATGAGAGGAGCGTTGGTGATGACGATGGCTTCGATTTCCCCCTCCCGGAGGGAAGTATCCCCGGCGGAATCGCTCTGCCGGAGAGCAAAAGTGCTCCTGCCCAGGTTCCGCCTCGAGACGGCGGCGCTTCGTCCCGAAAGTCTTCTCTTATTTTCTTTTCTAGGGAAAATGGCCTCATATAGCAGAAGATGGGCGCCGGAGGGCATCTGTGGGCCACACAAGGCACCTAGGCACGCCCTAGGGGGTAGGGCGCGCCCTCCTGCCTTGTGGGCCCACTGAGGGTCTTCTCTGGTACTTCTTTCTTCCAGTATTTTTTTATATATTTCAAAATAATTCTCCGTAAAATTTCAGGTCACTAGGAGCTCCAGAGAATAGCTATTTCTACTGTAGCTTTTTCATGCTCAGAATTCTAGCTGCCGGCAATCTCCCTCTTCAAGTGTATCTTGCATATTAAGAGAGAAAAGGCATTAGAATTGCATCATAAAGTGAAATATTGATCTAAAACATTATAAATAACAGTAGGAAAACACGATGCAAAATGAACATATCATACCTCCAGTAACAAAATGTTGGATCCGCTGGCGCCATTTATCGGAGAATCATTTCATTCTAAGGGCCTGTTGAAGGAAGCATCATTTTACCTCATAGACCTTTTCAAAATCAATTTTAAAAACTACTCTAGTGCATCTCGTGAACGGTCTCATGTAGGATAACTACTCCATCGAGTTTATTTCTTCCTTGCATGGAAGCCATTTGAGATGGTCAGGCGACATGGTCTGCAACCGTGCTAGGCCGATTAGTGGTCACTTTGGTGAAAATCTTGAAGCTGACATTAAGGAGACATATGGGTCCAAATTGTTGAATCCTCTCAGTCTCCTTAATTTTCGGTAACAACATGATCTCACCAAAATTGCTAAATAGCTCAAGTCAGCCGGCATGAAGACAGTTAAACAACTCCAATAGGTTAGTCTTGATAACTTCTCAGAAATTCTGATAGAATTCTACGAGAAAGCCATCAAAGACTGGAGCTTTGTTATGTTCCATTTGGAACACGCAGCTTTCACCTACTCTTCAGAGAATGGTGCCGTGAGGATATTGGTCTCTTCTGCCGAGAGTTCTGGAATATCATCCATTTGGGTCTCGTTGAGGGTAAAATTCCCATCATCCGGCTCCCCAGACAGAGACTTGTAGTATTTAGTGATATAATTTTGAGCTCTACCTGGCCTTCGAACCGCTTCTCATCTTGTTGGAGAGAGGAGATACATTTCTTCTTGTGCCGCCCATTGGCAACCAATTGAAAGTAATGTATATTATTGTCTCCCCTCAAAATGAAGTCGGCTTTGGATTGTTGGTAATTTTTGATTTCCTCTTCTAGCAAAAGGCGTGCAACCTTCTCGTTGGATTGATTTTTTAATTCAATCTCTTGTTGCGACTAGATGCGAGTCTCTGCAATTTTGTCGAGGTCATCAATAATGATGGAGAGACGTTGTTTTTCTTTCTTTTTTTACAAACTATTGGGGTATTTCGGCCATCCAGAGAAATATACTGCCTTGTGGCCTTTATTTTAAAATTCCATCTCTAAATAAGGGTATGGTCAACTCCGACTTCTCCCATACATTCTTGATTATGTCTGCAAAGCCATTCCAGTGCAACCATCCTAATTCAAACTTGAAAGCCGCACAGATCGGTTATGAGTACCTTCTCGAGTTATTGTACTATATACGTGCTACTATTTGTTAACTCGTTTATTTCTAATCTCGCATGCAAAGAAGGGACATTATATAAAAGGCGGCCCGATGCACGTAGCTCAACAAAAGTGCCAAGACATACACACACGAGCAACAGCATCAGTGTGGTCTGGCCGGGACCAGAAAGCATCGAGCTCATCGACCCCGGCCGACCGACCATGGACCAGCGGCCATGGCAATGCCGTCAGACGTCAGTGTCCATATCACACTGGCTGGCTGGGCCTCGTGCGATCGATCCGGTGACTGTAGCCTCGTCGCTGCCACCAGTTAAACAAACAAACCAGATCTGCTCTGGTGTACGTCCCCCCATCCATCCACCCCATGCCCATGCAATGCATGCTCCACATACTAGCAAACATCTCACACCTGCTGAGTACTGAAGCGGCCACAGTTTTTGTTGTCGCCGTACAGTACTAGGACTAGTAGCACATACATACACACAGCTCGATCCACTTCTGCATCACATCATCCAACAATCTGATAGGATCAACTCAGATTTGGTAATGGTATCTTCAGTGTCAGAGGCTACTGTTTGCCTGTAGACAGTACCTGAATGATACTAGATCGTTCAAGATGGCATCCGAGGAGAAGACATCAACAATAACACAAAAGCAAAAGGTTCAGACTTGGGAATCGATTCCATTCCAATCTTGATGCACACCACGAACGAAACCATACATTCATTCCTCATAATCATAGAATGTTTTGCCACCCAAGGCCAGCCAGCAAAGGTTAGATAGATACATCTACAACTGCTACTACAAAACTACAAAAGCAACTCCTAATTCAATTCAATTAGCATCAACAACAGCATCAGACATCTCTCTCCCTCCCTACACACGCACATGAGCAACCCAAGCCAAGCCTCCACTCAAGAATCCTTCCTTCACGAGCAAGCCAAGCCACCCACCAAAGAATCTCCCCCATATGCCTCAACTGCAATTACCCCATTTCAATCAATCATCAATAATCGTCAGGAACTATACAGAAACCACAGACCGCTGGCTGGATCGCCTAGTCGAAGCTCGAGGACCGGCTCCAGTACCCGCCGTCCGCGGAAGTGTCGGCGGTCTGCTCCGTGCTGCACCGCGACAGCGCGTCCTCCTCCTCGTCCACTCCCAGCAGCGCCAGGTTAAGGTGGGACTGCATGTTTGAGCGCGGGGTCATCGCCTCCTCGTCCGACACGTCGGAGCCCACACACATCTGCGACCTCGCCCAGTGGACCGTCTCATCGTCCCCCTCCAGCAGTTTCAGCACCTGGGTTCGCATGGAGAAAATTAGGGGAATCAGATGTCTGCGGCATCAACAATGGTTTTCATGAGATAGTGGTAGTGTTTTATGCGTTCTTACTAGCTGCGTTTCGGGTCTGGAATCAGAAGATGTCCTCGTGCACAGCGAGGCAGCGAGCGTCATCCTCTCCATCTCATCACAGTCGTAGTCGTTCCCTAGAGCTGAATCCACCAGCTGCTTGATCTCTCCACTTGATAGTAGTGGCCTTGCCTGAAATGAAAGCAAGTGCGAAAAATTAGGAAAAGGGAAAGCAGATCTTACTTGTGCACCACAAGAGTGAGTATGAAGTCAACAAAGAGAAACAGAGCAAGTGCAGCAACAGTCTAGTGCCATTTTAATATATGCATGTGCAACTACTATCTTGTTCTCAGAGCATGTTACTGTTCCGATGAACCAGCTAGGCGTATATATCGAGTGACGGAGTACTCTACTCACCCATCCAACCAGGCTTTCCTGGCCCTTCGCACATCCTGTTATAATGGGTTTCCTCCCCGAAATTATCTCCAGCAGCACAACCCCAAATGCGTACACATCGATTTTCTTGTTCACCTTCCCATGCGAAAAATATTCAGGTGCCATGTACCTGTCGCAGCAGTGATTTGCTTAGACACTTCACATTTCATAAAACATAAAAGTGACAACAACCATAGCTCAGAGATGATACTCACCCAAAAGTTCCTGTGATGTCAGTGCATGTTAGGTGGGGGGTTGAAGCTGAAACTTTCTTTGCCAACCCAAAATCACACAGCTGAAATTTTAAAAACAGAGAGGATGTCACAAGCAGAGCAGAATTTGACAAGTTACATGCTAACCACAATTCATCCATCACTGCTTACGCATTAAGGCACTTGCATATATAATTATTTTTTTTAAGTTTTAAAAGTAGTTACTGCAGAAAAGAGAAAAGCAGAGTATTTGCTCTTGGTACTTGCAAACAGATCTCTGAATATTTATACCTGGGCCTCGAAATCCTCTGAGAGGAGGATGTTTGCAGATTTAACATCTCCATGAATCACAGAATGGGTGACACCACCATGATGCAGAAATTCAAGTGCCTTTGCAATGTGGATTGCGATCTTATTTCTCTTTTCCCAGCTAAGGCTATACTCACACTTGCCTGAAGAACAGTTACAGAATATTAGTCTACTTACAAAGAAGGTTGGGGATGGAATAGGTCGCATATTTCATCATGGTGCTTACCATGAAGCGCCTTGTCTAAGCTTCCCTGGTGCATGTAATCGTACACCAACACAAGGAAGTAGTTGTCAAAGCTGAATCCCCTTAGTGAGACAATATTATCATTTTGCAAGCTGGTTACAGTCTCAATCTCCGTAATAAACTCCTGAAGTGCATCAACTGAAGGCTTCAGAATCTTTGCAGCATACAAAGTGCCATCATTTAATTGTGCCTTGTAAACGTGGCTAGTTCCTCCCTTCCCAATCAACATATCTGCATTAGCAAAAGAAAAAAAAACGTTTTCAGTTTTGCTGGAACGTATCTACATTAGCAAATGAAATTAGCTTTTAGTTTTGCTGAGACATATCTACATTAGCAAAAGAAAATTAGATGCCAAATAAAATTACCTGGTGAGAAGTTTGATGTAGCCGTTTTGAGCTCCTCATAACTAAACAGCCTACAGACTGAAGAATACTCTTCTTGAAGAGATCCCAGTTCACTGGGAGGCCACGCCACATCATACAAAGAGAAAGAAAATATAGATTCTGGCTCAACAGTGGAAGTGGAATCACATTCTGAATCACCGTGCAACCTTGGACTAGTATCAGATTTCAAGGATTTGTTGTCCGGGTGGACAGAACTGTAACGGCTCGGGAGCCTCATCGCCCATTGAACCATAGACACTTTGGCCCATTCAAAAGATGAGCTTCTTTCATGGCTGAAGATTCTCCTTCGCAGGCGACAGCGGTCAGACCTTCCTTCGATCAGCCTTCTCAGAGACATTGGAGAACTAGTAGGTGTTTCCTTTTGCAAATCCTCAGGTTCCGTAGACACGGCGGAAGAAGAAAGTTCGGTGGCACCCATGGAAACCGAGCCATCCCTCTTATCGGCAGATGTTTCAAAGTTCAATGGAATGTCACTGGAGAAACTACTGCTCCGTCTGATGGCCCTAAACACACTTCTTACACCAACGGAACGCTTGGATCCCCCAGAACTCCCACCTGAACGTCCATCCTTTGACAGCCGGCAGAACGGATCCCCATCATCTTTGTGACCTGAAGTTGAACGCTTAGAATCATTGCTGCTCCTGCCTGAATTTCCATTTCTTGGGGGCAATAAGCAATACAGATCCCCATCCCCTTCGGCTGGCGGCTCAGTCGAGTCACTTTCCCGCCGACTCGAAGTACTTGCAACTGAATGGTCATTCCTCTCCGGCAACACACAGTACAGCACACTTGCACCCTCGCCTGGCAGATCGGCGACCACATCTTTCTGGTCCATTGCTGGCTCTTTGTCCCTGTCAGAAGGATCTGCTTCAGTCTGAACCTGAACCATTGAAAACTCAGCAGGTTCCACACTCGATGGCTGCTGTTCTTCGGCGACGCCTTCCCCTGTCTGACTGCTCTCTGCACCAACCTCATGCTGTTCTTCGTCGTCGGCGCCACCATCTTTGCTCGGTTCATTACAGGGCAACTCGCTCTCTTCTTTACCCTGGCGGGCACCGAACGGCAAAACGCAGTACATCTCATCATCACCACAGCCAGGAACCTCAGCCGATACCTTGCCGGAGTGGGCATTCGACTCTCTCCGGTAGACAATCTTGCCGCCATTGACGGCGAGCACCGCGCACTTTTCCGGCAGCTTCTTCGCGCAGTACTTGGCAACTGACAGCGAGGACCTGGCAGATCCGAAGCAAAAGTTAGAACAACAAGAGTGGGTGGTAATGATTGGGTGGAAAAGGTTGAGGAACTTGATAGTGGCAAGCACCGAGGATCCAATGCTTCCGTGATGGTGGGGGGCTTACCCGATGGTGCGCTTCCTCTTGGTGGTGCCCAGGACAAGCTTGGAGGCCCCGAACAGCGTGGCCTCACGAACCAGCGCCTTACGCACCGATGAGCCCTTGCAAATCTTCACCTTCAGATTGATCTGTTCCTCGCATCGCACAAGGGGAAGTTAGTTATCACGCTGAAGTTGAGCAACTAGTAGTTGATAGTGGTAACCGCATCAGAATGGGGGCAAAATTCTGTTGCAGTTTGGTAGGGGAACAAATCGGCAGGATTACAGAAGAAAATCCACCAAAATGAAGAGCAAAAACTAAAAAAAAGACAGAATCTTTGCAGCATGGGTCAAAACGATCTGATTAGAATAGACTGCAATTGTGCGTGCTGGATACTGCTTGATAATAGATCCAAAAATGTTGGGGGAAGAACAGCCCCAGAAATCCAACTTGGCATCGAGAAGAGATTTCTACGGGGAATCTATTGCCGAAGCCAGAAAATCAGCCGAGAAGATAGCATTTTGGCACAGCGGCCGGGAGAATCGCGGAAGAAAAAAAGTTGTTAAAATCCAAACTGCCCAGCCGCGCCCACAGGAAATTAGGCTCGAAATTATACCGGTACTAGAAGAGATAGAGCAATTAATGGCGAGCAGTAAAGGGGAAGGGGGTTCACATGCTTGGTTGCTGGCCAATGGCGACCAACTCCCATCCAACTCTTTTTACAGCGCAGCAAGCAACGGTTGAAAAGGGGGGCGGCGAGGCTGACCTGCTTGAGATTGCAGAATCCCTCGTAGACGGCGAGCATGCCGTCGAAGTCGACGGCGGCGGCGGCCTCCGCCGCGGATGCGAGCACGACGTGGACGGCGACGACGCGGTCCCCGGCGGCGACGGCATTGACGAAGGCCCACGTGAGCAGCGCCCGGCTCTCGGCGTCCGCCCGCACGCCCACCACCACCGTGCCCCCCTCCCCTGAGGGGCGCACCGCCTCCTCCTCCTGCCCCTGCCCGCCGGCGGCGTCCATGGCCTCCTCCTTCCCCTCTTCCTCCGTCGCCGCCCTCTGCTGCTGCTGCTGCTCCTTGGTGGAGACCTTCATCTCCAGCGGAGCCTAGCGTAGCCTATCCGGTCAGGCCTCAGGCGCACGCCACCATGGATGCCCGAGCCCTCTCGCCGCCTGCCTGCCTCGGGCGCCGGGGATGCTCTGTGCGTGCCGTTGGCTGGTTCCTCCCTTCTCCCTTCTCGGCAACCGTCTCCTCCTGCCCGTCTGGCCTCGCTTCCCGTGCCGCTTTGTTCCGTTGCTCGCTGGCCACGGCGCCCTCCTCTCTCCTCCGGGGGGTCGTCTTTCTGCTCTCTCTCTCTCTCTCTCTCTCTCGTCTCGTGGGTACGGTGTGGCCGTGTGGGTTGGGTTCGGTTTCTCTCTCGCAGTCCCACCCCGCCATTTGTTTAGTAGGCTGCTGGCAACTGCCGCTCTTTTTATTTCCCCTTTTCTTGCCGAATATATCCATTTTCCTTTACTGCTACAAGTACTGCTTTTCTTTCTTTCTTTTTTCTTTGAATATACTCCTTTTGCTGCCTGATTTCTATTCACCGGGAAAAAAGAAATTATCTCTATAACTAAATATAAGACTTTTCGCAGTTCAATTTGTTTCCTCCCGCCCCATTTTTATTAAAAACGAGGCACAGCGGTCCCGAATTAGCGAAGCATCCACACCGCTACCGAAAGGATAGTGACCGCTGAGTGGCGAAAGGGAAGGAGCCCCGATCTCTTGCTCCGCCGACGGCCGGATCGGCGGCCCCCTCCCTCTCCGGTCGTCGTTGCGGCGGCAGGAGAGTGGAGGGACCTTCGATCTGTGCTGGAGGCGTGTAGATAGTAGGGTTAGGCTCCCCGGCGGCGCTGGCAGGATGGTGGTGGCGGAGCCGTTGTGGAATAAAGTTGCTAGATCTCGTTCCTCATCTCGGCGAAGTCGACAAGGTTCGGCGTGGTCTGCCCCTGGATCCCTCGATCTGGAGAGCTGTGGTGCTCCTGGTGCGGTCTTCGTGGCGGAGATGAAGGCCGGCCATGGGAGATTTCGTCCTTTGTTCCCGTCTTCATCGCAGCAGGGCGGCTTCTGGTCTTGCTGTGGGTAATTGGCGATGGTGCGGCGATGCGCCAACGGCTGCCGTTGGTGGGATTTGTCCCATGTACACGAGTTGATGGTGGATTTCAAAGATATGTTTCCGCCAGCATCTGGCTGGCACCAGTCGTCAAGCGACGATCGACTTCTCTCTTTCAAGATCTCGTCGGCTCTGCGTGGGAGCGGTGGCGCTCTCTCAGCCCGCGTTGGATTGCGTGTGTGGTCGGTTCCCTGGTGACTTGTTTGTCATTTTCCATCCTGTGGGGATGCCTTGTATCACTGGTTTGGTTTAATATAATTCTGAGATCCTTCTTGCAAAAAAAAAACTAGGCATAGTACTAGTATTTGTTAGATGTAAAAAGAAAGAATATAAATAAGATAAATATGGGGATACTCTCCTTTTGGCCAACCGCTTTTTATTCACATTCTCACATCAAACAGGTATGTACGTAAAAAAAGATGCCGCCTGCCCGCCAGAATAACTTTGTTCGCTGTCAAACTTTTTGCTTTGCGCGTGTGTATTGTATTGGTAGGGCGCCACTTGTGGTGTAGAACAAGGCTGTACTGGCAACAGTAGGCATCGCTGGCAGCCACTGGCACGTGATTAGGATTAGCATTTGGCAAAGCAGAAAAGCCCGCGCTTTTGATTCGGTCATCTGTGACCGACTGCGGAGTATACTACTGTACGCTGTGTTGTGAGTTGTGACCCGGAAAATACACAGGAGCTCCTGGGGCTCCACACCCCTATACGAATATTAAATATAAAAAATACCAAAAAATTTTAAAAAAGTCTGAAATTTGGGGATATCAAACCTAGGTTCTAAATCTACTTCCGTGTGAAATTTCGTGGAAAAATACCAGGAAACGTATCCGTGGCGAAGGAAATACTATCCGAACAAAAATCCATCCAGCAGTTTTTTGCTATACATAGAAATTTTTTGTCTTTTTTGCCACGACTATGTTTCATGGTATTTTTTCATGAAATTTCACACGGGAGTAGATCGCGAGCTCAGGTTTGATATTCCAAAATCTCAGATTTTTTTTAAAATTTCTTGGTATTTTTTTGAATTTAATGTTCGTATAGGGGTGTGGAGCACCCGGGTGCTACAAATCCACTTCCGTTGTGACCTCCATTATTACTGCCTCGGCTCTCACTTTCACCCCTTTTCCCCTTTGATGAGGCCACCTCCTAGTCCTAATAATTACTGCTACTACTGCTTCGTAGAGTGAGTGAAGACTTGGCATCGGCACATTAACGCCAGCCATGCATGTGCCTTTTTGTTTTTCTTAGAGCATGGTTAATAATAATATAGCCGATTGATGGCTGTAACATGTTGCCATGTCATTTATAGACAATGTAATAGCCAACATGTATAGTAATGGGCTACAAGAAAGTACTAGTATTTTTTTAACACATGGTTCATCATACACTCTCACATAGTTTCTTGGAGCCCGTGCTACAGCCGGCTGTGAATCTACAACTCACTTCTCTTCTCTCTCATCTAACTCAGCAAAGATATAATATTTTAAATCCTACAGCCCGCCTACGTCACCTTATTATACTTGCTCTTATCTTGTGATTTATGTACTACTCCCTCCGTCTCAAATAACTTGTCATAGAAATAAATGTATTTAGATGTATTTTGGGTTAGGTCTAGATAATACATCCATTTATGAGACGAGTAGTTGGGGATGAAGGGGGTACTATTCAAATTTTTTTTTCTGAAGGAGATCGTGGATCAAGTTGCCCATGAGATGCACACTGCCTGATTCGGCAGCCAACAACAACAACAACAATAATAACTCTAGTGCCAAACAGTTTGGCGACCTAAAACAACGTGGACAAATTATCTGCTCCTTGATCGACCTAAAACAACAACGACGGAGGAACCATCTTTTTTACTGTCCATTGACCCCTTCCCTTGGTCCAATTAATCTTCTTTTCAATCCAAGCACGTGACAGGCCAGCGGACGGGCAAGGCAAGGCAGGAAGGTCGGCTCTGTTGTGCTTGAATACTTTAGAGCTGGAGTGGTAAACAAACGTGAATAACTTTTCGCCTTTTTTTTTAACATAGTACAGACGCAGATGCTCATACATATGTACATTTATTCACCTTTATGAATGTACGCACGCACACTCTACTTCTATGAGCACCTCCGGGAGACTGAGCTGGCAAATCACCTTGAGATTGACGAAGTTGCCATAGACATCTTTGTATTCGATGGGAACATTTTCTCCCACTGAACGCACATCGCAGGAAGGCCTGAAATAAATCCAAGAAAATGCGAGCACCGGTGTCAAGTCTAGGACTTCAACTCTAATGGGTTGGGGATACCACAGGTTGGTTCGCTTTTTGCCTGCTTTCTACTCTCGTGTACTATAGGCTGCCACTTGTGTAGTGGCAGGAGGAGTATGTGTGTGTCTCCGCAGGTGGAGGGTTAAAAATTTCAACGAAATTTCATTGGAATTTTCGAAATTTCGCATATTTCGGTGGGGTCTCAAATATTTTTATCCAAAAATTCCGAGCCAGATTCAAACTAAATTCAGATTCATTAAAATTCTTTTAAATTAAGTGAAAATTTTCAAAATCCAAAATAATTTGCAAAATATGCGTAATTCCCAAAATCTGGGTTTGGATTTATCTCTCCCACCCTACCATTTGTTTAGTAGGCAGGTGGCAACTGCCGCGGTTCTAATTTCCCTTTCTTCTAGCGAATATCTTTATTTATTTATTTTACTCCTACTTTTTCTTTAGATTTAGGGGTAAATTGATAAATAAGATAAATACGCCAACTGCTTTTTACTCACATCGCATAGGTAAAAAGATGTTGAGGTATCTATAGCAAACGCCGGAATAACTTTTGTTTTGCTGTCTACCTTTATGCTTTGCACGTGTGTATTGTTTATAGGCTGCCACTTGTGCAGTAGAACAAGGCTGTACTAGCAACAGTATGCATCGCTGGCAAATAGTGGCACGTGATTAGGATTATCATCATTTTTTTTTTGGCGGGGAGGATTATCATCATTTAGCAAAGGAGAAAAGCCGGCGCTTTTTGTTTGGTCATCTGTGTGGTGTTGTGACCTCCATTATTACTGCCCCCTATCACTTTCACCCCTTACTTTTCCCCTTTGATGAGGCACTACAGTACTCCGTAGTAGGGAGACACGTTCTACTACTTGAACCAAAAAAAAAAAAAAACCTTGTCATTTTCGTACTCGTTCTACTCCGTGGTATGTTTGTTTTTTGGAAGGAGATTGTGGATCAAGTTGCCCATGAGATGCACGCTGCCTGCCTGAACTGGCCGCAGCCAACAATAATAACTCTTCTGCTCAGTGGCGGAGCTTGAAAGAAAAAGCTGGGCGGGCCAGACTAAAGAAGAGCACAATTTTTTTGAAATATCATAGGCATCAGTATATGATACAATGTTGCAACATGGAGTGACCAACATCTTGTCAAAGCATTCCACTGTCAACCATGAACCATCAAACTATTAAGTTAGCTCATACAAAAAAGTTGAGATATTAGACATGGAAATCAGCTTTTCGATCCTTCATTCTTCTAAAATCTGCGATGACATTTTCGTAGCTGTTGTTCTTCCAATTCAAGTAATGACAATACATGATCTTCCCCAACTTCAGTTATCTCATGTATTTTTCTTTTAAAAAACAAATAAATTCTTCTCTGATTCTGATTTTCCTTGCCCATGACTACCTATATTGCAATTTGTATAAGATCAGGACTGTATAAGATGTATGGAACTGAAAAAAATCAAGCCATTAA
Source organism: Elymus sibiricus (assembly GCA_039707655.1). Lineage (NCBI taxonomy): Eukaryota > Viridiplantae > Streptophyta > Magnoliopsida > Poales > Poaceae > Elymus > Elymus sibiricus. The sequence continues at coordinate 462,429,290 of CM077672.1, forward strand.
TTATCAATTTGGGAATTTGGGGAAAGATGTATGGAACTGGTTACTGCATTAATTATCAGTTTACCTGCTTACCTGCTCATGTGCATGTGCATCTGTGCATGGGGATCCTGTCCTGTGCGAGCAGTGGGCTGACATGACGCCGCGGCCACGCGGATGTCGCCGATCCTCTCGCTGCAGGCTGATGCCCCCTGTCTGGGCGATGCAAGATCCACGAAGTGACGAGAGATTCCGGCAGCCGGCATCTGCTCCTTGCTCCATGGGACGGCGAGAGACGCCGACGGGCGGCTGCTGCTCTGGTGCAAGAGCAGAGAGGACGGGGAATGCGCTGCGTGCGTGAGAGGATGCAACGCCTGGTTACTGCACTCCAGCTGCGCTGGGTTGGGAAGATGCATAGGTAAAAAAGGTGTCAATTTCCTGGGCGGGCCACAGCCCGGTTTGGCCCCTACAAAGCTTCGCCCCTGCTTCTGCTACCAGATTGTTAGGAGATCACTAAACTTATCTGCCTGTTGCCATTACTCCATCCGGTGTTTAGGTCAGATGCAGATTCAAGTACGTACTATACTCCCTCCGTCCGGTGAAAAGTGTACATATAGAAATTTTAAGACAAATTATGGAGTGGAGTAAAAAATGCATTGGAAATGTGCAAGCCACCATCTCTCTCCTCTTTAATTACCCAACCCCCAATGAGCTAAGTGCATGTAGAAATTAAGGAGACCATGTGTAGAATGTTATTGGTTTTGATTACCGTGTGATGAGACAGAAACATTTTTTTCCACTTTAAAATGCATTGGGAGGATATAAGTACACTTTTTTGTGGACAAATTTTAAAGCCAAACATACACTCTTCACCGGACGGAGGGAGTAAACTAAAAGGAGTTTGGGCAAGATCTGGGGAGGCTCTCCCTCCGAACAGTGCCTAGAGTTATGGAAGGAATTGAGAGGGTACAAGGAATGGAGGGATGACGAGGTCGTATCTGGTCTTCGCCAGGTCGTTAGCTCGTGCACGAAAATGAGCCCACACCGCATCCATTTTCACGGTTACAAACGCAGCAGTGACATTGTTGTACTATAGTACTAGCATTTTTTAATTTGAATTCTTAATTTCATCATTTTGTAATTTACTATATGTTTCTTGTTCCCAAGTTACCAACAGGGAACTCAACCTCTGGATGCTCAAAATAGTCTTGCCACAAAAGTTGTACTAGTGCTAATTAGAAGAAGAAAAGGCAAAAGAATGAGGGAGAAGCCTTGCCTAGCTTCCAAGTCATTGGTTGTAGCAAAATTTATTGACCTGCGCTGCAAAAGACCAAAACTAGTCAAAAGGTTTCTTCGACACACCAACCTATGGGGATTATCTGTTCAACAAACATATATATTAACTTCTAGTACTAGATTTTGGATTTTTCTACGCTTATGACCTTGCCTTCGCGGCAAAGGCGAATTCACGTGGTATTTTATTGTTGAGAAATTAACCTGCATAGAAAAACAAATAATGCCTTCTATACTAGCTAGAGATGGCGACCTATTTAATTGTATCACTTGGCCTGACCTTATACCTATTAAACGTTGGAATCAAACAGCATCGCGTACACACACACACTCTCTTAGCCATAGAGTATATGGTATGACCAAGATGTCAGAGAGCAGATATAGGACTAAAACGTCATGTACTACTCAAAGCCTCAAAGTGGTTGCTGCTGCCGTACGTACGTGTGGTTCAAAAATTACGATAGCGAGGTCTCGCAGTCACCGTTTGATTTAATCATTTATCATTGAAATGATTAGAGCCATCGATTGCGATGATCATTTCATTTCGTGTTGGTTAACCTGCTAATATATATGTACGTACGTACGATAGTTGGTATGCTTGAAACGATAAATGTACGTGCAACGACTTAATTAGTTGATGCAGGCACTTTAATCGCAACCACGAAGAATATTTACTTGGATTATTGCGTACAAGTAATTAAGTTGGATTATTGCATATACACTTTATATATAGTTGGTCTGCTTGAAACGATGAATGTACGTGCAACAACTTAATTAATTAGTTGATGCGGCTACGAAGAATGTTTACTTGGATTATTGTGTATACAAGCTTACCCTTAATTGCCCACACACATGCCCCACGTAGTAGTCCTGGTATAGTACTACTTGGCACTGTCATGCGTCCACAATTATTGTGCTAATTCAGCAGAACATGTGTATGGTGGATAACAGTGCAATTTCATCAGTGGAGTAGAGTACTGTGCGGTCCCTCAGTGGCTCGATTAATTAGCTGGTCGGATTGTGCATTTTGCATTACAGGCTCGTGCAAGGATGATTTTCTCTTTTTTTTTGCGAATAACAAGTGGTGAGGTTTCGTGTGGCCAATATGCGCGTGTTTGTTGGTTTTGGTCGGTAAGTTTGTTTTTGCGAATGGTTGGTCTGTTAGCCTAGTCCTTTCAGCGTACGTGTGGCGACAACAAAAAAAATACAGTTTTGCTAAAGCAGAGATGTGCCATAAGTATTGCACATCTAAGTCCTACCTCATTGATCTTACATAGAGATTTGTGTGGGTATTTTTTTTTCTTTTTTCTTTTCTTCTTATACTTGATTGAGTCAATTAGATGTGCCCTAGACAGGCTCAAAAAAAAAACTATCATCTGAGAAATTAGCTGATCGATCGATCCATCAGATAAACGTCCACGCCAACAATGATGGAGGAACCATCTTTTTTACTACTCCCTCCGTTCCTAAATATAAGAGCATCTCTAGCAGACCCCGTATAATGCCCCGACCCGCATAATAACCGCCAAAATACGGGTTCGCGCGAAAAAACCTGCCCGATCAGACCCCGTATCGGGCCGCGGCCTGTAAAAATTTTTGTGGGGCGCGGCAAAAGTTCGCCCTCAACCTTTAGATTCACGGGGTGGGAGGCCGACCCGAGCTCGCCCCCTATCCGCAGCGAGATTTGGCGCGAGGGAACTTTCCGCGCGGCCGTTCCCGCTTCACACCCACTTCGCCGCCATTGCCCCGCCTCTCCCCGCTCCGGCCCATCTTCCCCGGCCATCCTTCGCCGCCATGGAAGGCTCCCAGCCGTCCCTCGTCACCGTGGATGTCGCGCACGGGCAATCCCCTCCGGCAGATCTCGTCGCCGGCCATGTCGCCCCCGCCGTCGCTCAAGGCACCACCGCGCCTGCCCGCAAGCGGCAGGGCAACGTGGTCGTGCAGGGCGGAAATCTGGCTGGCCCCGCCGGGAAGGCACGCGCGCCCGGCGCCGCCGCCCCTCCGCGATTTGTCCGGCCACCGTCGAAGAAGAAGGGCAAGGTTTCGGGCGTGAAACGCAAGAAGGCTCCTACGAAAAGGCCGGCGACTTCATCCTCTCCCTCCGCCCCGGCAAGAGATACCCCGTCGATGCCCTACAACGGTGCTGCTTCCACCGCAAGCGAGGTGTTCGACGAAATGGCCGGAAGGTATGCTTCTTCGATCTCTTCTAGTTGCTTCGCTTTTCGCCATTGCGGTAGCCCGTGACTTGATTACACTCGCTGTAGCGCCGGTTCGAACGATGCAACTGCCGAGTTCGTCAACTTGTTGGACACCAACACCGTCGACATCGATCAAGCCCCGATCGCTGGTTTCGATTACAATGAAATGGATGATGGCGTGGATGGTCACGGTGGTGAAGATGAGGTGGAGGACATAGACGAGGGGGCGTATGACCAAGCACAAGCAAAAAAAAAGCGCGAGATCGAAGAACTACACGGTGTTGGAGGACCAAATTTTGATCAAGGCTTGGAGTGCGGTGTCCCTTGATGCGTGCACCGGCACATCTCAAACCGCCAAGAGGTATTGGCAAAGGATCGAAGATCAATACTTCCGCATGATGGCAAGGCATCCCGGTAGGATTCCACGCACCTTTCGGTCACTCCAAGGTCGCTGGGACGTGATCAAGCCGATTTGTAGCTGTTGGGCTGCTTGCTTGGAACAAGTTCGCAATGCACCTCCAAGTGGAACCGTGGAATCCGACTATGTGAGTTCGTTTTCACGTCCCAAGTTGTGCAAATCATTTGTAGCCGTTGAAGTGATTGCATCATTTGACATTTGTTTTTTTTGTGTAGGAGAAAATTTCCCAACAAAGATACAAAGACATGGAAGCTTCCGAAGGCAAACCATTTAAACTAGAGCATTGTTGGGAATTGCTACAAGAGTGTGAGAAGTGGAAGTTGATTGAGAAAGAATCCCCACCGAAGAGGGGTTCACTTACGAACATGGATGATGATGAAGATGATGATGGCCCACGAAACTTGAACAAGCCCGATGGAGACAAGAAGACAAGGGAGAAGATCAAGAGGGAACACGAGGCATCGAGCTTGCGGGACAAGATAGATGCCATGGTGCAATCAAATGAGTTGATGTTGGCGAAGACATTGGAGGCAAAGAAAGAATTGGCCGAGAAGAAAGCACGAGAGAAGCAAGAGAAGTGGCAATTGCTCAAGGACGAGGGGTTGCGCAAGGCGGCAATTGAGGAGAGAAGAGTCTTTGCCGATGAGACCAAAGCCATGGCCAAGCTTCTTGTCGAGGAGAACAGGATCATGAAGTTGAACCGCGATGACATGGACGACATCACCAAAGAATGGCATGATTTGGCAAGGAGAGACATCTTGAAGAGGAGGATGCTTGCGGCGGCCGGTGGATGTTTCGGTGCCGGTGATGTTTTTCCGTCAGGTGTTGGAACCAGTGCCGCTGATGCTTTCAGTGCCTTTCGGTGCCGGAGTTGGAACAAGTGCCAGTGATGGACTCGGCGGTGGTGCAGAGTGAAGATCATGACGACGGAGCGACCTAGATGATGATGGACGTGGTCGTTGCTTTTGCATTAAGTCCATTTGCGTTTGTCATTGAAAACTATGATTTTATTTGCGCGCGAACTAAGTTTTATTCTTCGAATTTGAAGTCATTCGTCGGAATCGCTTATTGGGGGTTTTAGGTTTTGCGGGCCGACGCGGGCTGCGGCCGAGCAGACCCCGCGTAGCTGACCCGTAAAACAGCATATTCGGCTACGCGGGTCTGCTCGGCCGCAGCCCGCGTCGGCCCACAAAACCGTTTTTTCGCGAACTGTAAACGAGTTTTGCGGGTCGGCATTATACGGGGTCTGCTACAGATGCTCTAAGACCTTTTAGATATCCCAATATGAACTACATACGGAGCACAATAAGTGAATCTACACTCTAAAATATGACTATATACATCCGTATATAGTCCATATTGAAATCTCTAAAAGGGCTTATATTTAGAACCAACATTGACCCATTCCCTCCGTCTTTTTTTTAACAAAAGAGAGGTTTCCCCCTCCGATTTCATTCAGAGAAACCAAAGTCGTTTAACATCATCTGGAGTGTCCTACACTCACACCAACTGGCATCACACTCTTCCGTCCGTCTTACTAGGTTGCTTATCTCCTAATCCATCCAGCAACTAATTAACCTTCAGCCAACTAAGAAAAGGAGGGACTCGTGACTCGATGTAGCGCCGCCGCCGGATCCTTCCTCAGCCGCCATCTCACCCAACCCTACCCCCGCTCCCGTGCGGCGCCGCCGCGCCGCACCGGGGCGTCCCCGCCTCCCTCCTCCGGTCCCCTGCCACCACTCTCCTCTCCGCCGCCGCCGGCGACGACGCCAGGGCAAAGCCCGAGCGGCTCGGCAGCGGCGGCCTTCTTCTCGAACGTCAGCTGCTCAAGATCGTTGCGGCGGTTTCGATCTTGATCTCCTCGGCGGTGATGGCAGAAAACGACGGCTGGAGTGTGGCGGCGGGTCTGTAGCCGCAGCGGCAGGTGGTGGCGGCGGCCATGTTGCAGCCGCTCAACCTCCGGTTCGGCTTCGGATCGAGGTGGCGCTCCTCGTCTTGATCTGCATCACGCGGGTGCCCGGGGTGGCGACCCTGGGCTTGGCGGTGGTGGTCATCTCCTTCGTCGGAGGTGGTCGTCTTGAGGCTGGGCGGTCGGATCTTGAGATCCATCATCTAGTCCCGGCTGCGAGTCGGGAAGACATAGTTGCCGGTGAAAACCGAGCCGATGGCGGCGTTCTGCGCCGTTACCTTGGTGAAGTCATCATCGCGTAACTACTGTCAACCCACTCATGCTGCTCCGGGGGGAAACCCGAGGATTTGGTCTTCCAGATCGGACGATGGCGGCACTGCGGTGTCATTTCTCTCTTGGGAGCATCGTTTGTGGAGCAGCGCTGGAAGACAGAGGCATGAGGTGGAGCGGCTTCGTCTTGCACGGAGCTTCGGTGGAGATGTCAAGTCATGCCTGGCCGACAGGTGCTACGCTGTGTCATGCCTGTTCGGCAGGTGCTACGCACGACAAATCTTCCAGAGACTTCAAGCTTGTGTCGGCTGGTGGTACTTGGCGGCATGGTGCTGCGGTGTACTGGTGGCGACAGCGACGTGCTCAGCAGTTTGCGCGCAGGGAGGTGGTGCCGTTGGGTGCCGTGGTGGCGTCGACGGATGGCCGGACTAGCAGGGATGATGCGAATCTCTTTCCTGAAGATGGGTCAGCGGTTCGATGATGATGACGGCTTCTAAAACGTGTGCATGTGGTGTACGCTTTAGGTTTGCTGCACTGGCTGTAGATTCCGATACGTTATGCGGATGGATCAGCGACGACACCAGTTTTAGATATGGGGAGTGAGAGCGCTCCACATTATCGAGTTTGTAGGTGTGAGTGGTGACTTCAGGTGGCTTGATGTATGTTCTTGTCAGACCTTTGTTGAATAATGAATAAAGATGGATGTATGCATCGATTGATGCAGAGGCCGGGGGTTTTAACCTCCTTTTCCAAAAAAAAAACTAAGAAAAGGAATTAACCGATGTTTAAAAAAAAAGGAATTAACCGTAATCCAACGAGGCCAGGACAGCAGACGGGCAGGAAGGCCGGCTCCTCTGCTGGGTCTCGACATGGTGCTCCGTTGAGCCCGGTGAGACATACGCGACCCAGGTTGATCTGAGTCCACTTTCTACTTGTGTGTATTGTAGGCGGCCGGTACGTATGCGTGTGTCGCCGGCAGGTGCACGTGGCGAAAAAGGTAATATGGAATTAATTGGGAAAGAGCTTTTTCCCTGCGCTTTTGGTTTAGTCGCGTGTGACAGTGCTGCGAGCTCCATTATTATTACCGCCTCCTCTCGCCTTCATCTTCATCCTTGAGCTTCGAGATGCCGCCAGCTCATCAGCTAATTATTATTATGTAGTAGTACTAATACTCTCGTGCGAGTTAAACTTTCTCATCACTAATTAGTACGCCTGCTACGACTACGGGTATAGAGACAATAGAGCATCTCCTATTACTAGTAAAAAAACTCGGTTTATTGGTTAATTAGTATACTGACATTATATCACCATTATATATGACACACACGTTCTAATTCAGAAAACAGAGAGAAGCCATCAACACTTTGCCGCCATGTGCCGCCTCGTGTGGATAAACAATGCAAGTAGTAGTAGCACAGTGCTAATTTTCTTCTTATTCTCTGTTGCTGTCATTTACATATTTTACTTCTTGCAAGACAATTATGCATCAAGTTGGGATCCATGATGTGCACTGCTTGATTCAGTCACCAATTAGTACCTCTGGCTGTTTAGGAAGAACCAAACTTATTTATTAGTTTCATTAATTATTTCCAAACAAAATTGGAATTGTTCGGTGAGATGTAGCTTCAAAAGGAAGAAAAGAAAGGAGTTTAGGTTAGATCTAATGAAACCTCTGAATAAAAGTCCCAAGTTGGGCTGCCCACATTAGGTTCTGTTTAATTAATTGTTTATTTAATGAAAGATATCTGTCCTGTTGGGAACTGGGCACTAGGCAGGAAGGTCGCTCGGTCCTTTCCGGCCAGCTCAGGTCAAATTAAAGCATACTGCTTTTAATTTACCATGAATTATACTCATACTCCCTCCGTTCAAAAATATAGTACGTCCGCGCTTTCCGAGGTTCAAATTTGACCATAAATTTAACCAACGAGACCGACTGCGGCGGGAGCAAAAATTATATAATTGAAAACTTCTTTCGAATACGAATTCACTGGTATAATTTTTGCTCCCACCGCAGTCGGTCTCGTTGGTTAAATTTATGGTCAAAGTTGAAGCACGGAAACCGAGGACGCACTATATTTTGGAACGGAGGGAGTATTTGGGAAATATTCCGAGACCTCTAGGTGCCATAGTGTGTCTTGTCCAAAATATCGTTGCAACAAAAGATGTGCTTACAAAAATAAAGAATGTATGGGAAGCTTGCCTTGCCTAGCTTCCAAGTCATAGCTAGCAAATTTATTGACCAACACTGCAAGACCCAAAACTAGTCAAGGGTAGAGGGAATTCAACTAATATCTGGTATTTTATTGCTGAGAAACATGTGAAGAAAACAATGACTGGCTTACTTATTTGTGGTCATACTTGAGCATCGGAATCAAACAACAAACATGGTATTCGTAGAGTACGAACAAAATGTCAAGAGACCATATAGGACAAGCTTCATGTACTAATAAGTGGTAGTAGTTGCTTGCATATGACCCAAAAAGCTTGACAGCGAGGTCCCGATTGATTGTTGGTTAATTGATTATAGTTTGATGGTTGGGGCCCTTGATTACGATGATCATTTCATTTCTTGTTACAGTATGTTGGTTAACAAGCTACTCTGATCAGTTTGTTCAATTGTTCCATCGTGCATCAATGTTCATGCAACAACTCAAATAATTAATTTTTAGAGAATTTTGAGATTTGGGCAAAAGGTTGGTTGATTGCGTGCACAGCTTAACTTTTAATTACTCACACACATGCCAGATGTACTTTAGTGCTACTCCCTCTATCCATATATATATATATGCCCTAATACATTTTTCGAGGCTAACTTTGACCACATGTTAGAGCAATACTATATGGCATGCAAATTACGCAAAGCATACCGTTAGATTCATACTTGAAAGGAGCTTCCAATGATATAATTTTCACATTATACATCTCATGTAGTACTATTAATCATATCAATAGTCAAAGACAGTCTCAAAAAATGCATTAGGCCATATATGTATTGATGGAGGGAGTAGTAGTAGTACTACTCCATGTGTACTGTAGGCAACAGAGTAATTCCATCAGTAGGTGTCTGAGCAGGTAATGGAGCCATGTAATGTACTAAATGCTTTAATTAGCTGTCCGGAGTGTGCATTTGCATGCCAGGTTTGTGCAGGCAGCAGGGTTTCGTGCGGCCTTGCATTGTTCAAACCAAAGGGCAACACTTAATGGGTGAATTGAGTAGATTAGTACTCCCTCCGTTTCTTTTTAGTCCGCATATAAGGTTTGGTCAAAGTCAAGCTTTGTAAAGTTTGACTAATTTTATATTGAAAACTATAAACATTCACAATATGAAATCAATATTATTAGATGCATCACGAAATGTATTTTCATACTATATAGTTTTAATATTTTAGATGTTCATATTCTTTTATATAAATGTGGTCAAACTTTGTGTAGTTTGACTTTGACCAAATCTTATATGCAGAGTAAAAAGAAACGGAGGGAGTACTAGTACTGTGGATCAGCTTTAGTTACGTACTTGAATGTAGTATAGTTGAGTAGGTTTTCGGACACTCCGGTAGTACTGTGTGTTGTCCCTACTAGGTTGCCCCCTTGCTGATGAACGTACCTTACTTTGGCGAATTGTTCATCATTATATAATGTTTCTGCATTTTATTCAATCTAATGCCAATATTTACCATATTATAATGTGACAACTTGACTGAGCAGAAAACTTGCCAGTTTGAAAATGATAAAAATTGATAATAACTGAAAACTTTACAAAAGTATCTGAACGCACTAAAATTTACAGCAAGGTTATAACCCAGGGAACGAAATCTATAGCAAATGAAGTAAATGTATGGATTATCTCAAGTAGTCTACAAATATGCACGTGCCCTGTTTGGTCGATCGGTGAGCATGCATAAGGGATAAAGGCATCTCCAAGCCCGTCATCCAACGCGGTACCCTAAGCGTCCTTAGACGCGTCTGAAAGTCTGAATTTCGGTAAACTGGAAGCAAACTTGCGGACGCTTTGCGGGCGGATACTCCTTTTGCCAACCGCATTTTATTCACGTCATCGCACAGATAAAAAGATGCTGCCGGTCTCTGTAGCATACGCTGGAATAACTTTGTTCGCTGTCAACCTTTTATCTTTGCGCGTGTGTATTGCAGGGCGCCACTTGTGCAGTAGAACAAGGCTGTGCTAGCAACAGTATGCATCGCTGGCAGCTACTGGCACGTGATTAGGATTATCATTTAGCAAAGGAGAAAAAGCCTTCGCTTTTGATTTGGTCATCTGCGACCGACTGCGGAGAGTAGTACGCTGTAGTGTTGTGACCTCCATTATTACTGCCGCCTCTCACTTTCACCCTTTTCCCGCTTTCAAGAGGCCACCTCGTAGTTGTAGTAATTACTCCCTCCGTAGGGTGAAGACTTGGCTAGCTCATTGATTACATTGCTGTTGAAAAATCAGAGAAGAATCAATATATAGAAACAAAAGGTCTTCACACCATGCCCGCTCCCAACCCCAACCCCGTCCCCGTAGCCCCACCAGCCAAACCGGCGGCGTTCACTCCGGCGCCGTCGGCCACCGTCCCATCCCCGCCGCTGTCGCTGCTGGCCAGCATCCTCCACCCGCCCCCGCAGCTGCGTTGGGAGTCTCACTCCTCGCTGCAGCAGCCCGCGGCGCAGCCGCCCCTTTTCGATGCGGATCCAGATCCGGTCCCTGGGGCGCTGCCGCCTCCCCCGCCTGGGCGCCCTGCTGGCGCTGGAGAGGGCATGGGCGGCTCCTCCGAGCCCGCCCCGGCGTCGCTTGCCACCCCACCTGCCACCTTCAATGCGGGCCGCGCTGCTGCGACATTTATGGCGAGTAATGGCGCAGGGTGGCTGGCTTGCTTTCAAGGCTCGGCGTCCAGGGTGTGCGACGGGCATTCAATCCCGCTCGGCGCGGCGGCCGCGGGGCTCGAGGCCGAGGCGACGGCCATGCCCTGGGTGGAGGTCACATCCCGTCGACCACGACCGCCGGCCAAGCACGCCGCATTCACTGCGCGCCCCCCTCCGCCCGAGTGGTTAAGAGGCCTCTGCTTCAACTGCCTTTGCCCTCGACATCGCGCCATTGACTGTCGAGACCCTGTGGTCTGCAGACGGTGCTTTCGCTCGGGCCACAAAGCGCGCTTCTGCACCCACGCTCCTCGGCCTCATCTGCGTCCGGGTGCTGCCAAGCTGCGCAAGGTGCCTTCCCCGACGTCGTCCTCGCCGCTGCCGGCGACCTCGCCTCGTCCTCCCCAAGCTGCGCTCCCCCCACCTCCGCGTGTGTCGCTGCCGGCGGCCCCACCGCCCCGTCCTCAAGCTGCGATGGGCTCCTCTGCTGGCTCTTGGTCGGGTGACCACTCCACCCGCCCGGAGGTCTTCGCTGTGGTGCACAACACGCCATCCATGTTGTTGGAAATCGCCTTGCTGGAAGCCAACGCCGTGGTCGCCTGGTTCGACCGCGACCGCCAGGCGTCAACCAACGAGATGGCGGCCTTCATCGCCGACAAGATTGGAGCTCTCCAGCCGGACGTCGTCGTGGTGCTGCATCACCCCGAGAAGTTTCTCGTGCGTTTCATCCACCGGCACCACGCCGAGCTTGCCGTCTCCCGCCGCGAGCTGGCGTTCGGCGACACCAAGCTTCAGCTCCGCGCCTGGCGGCTCGAAGTGCACGCAGAGCATGTGGACTTGCGGCACCATGTCCGGCTTTGCCTCGAAGGCCTTCCCCTCTACGCTTGGGAGGAGCAAGCCGTTGCCAAGGCCATCGGCTCCGGGTGCTCCATCGACTACATCGAGCCTGCTTCCCAGTTGAAGACCCATACGAAGGTCCTGGCGCTCTGGGCATGGACGCCATGCCCAAGCAAGGTGCCGAGGGTGAGCTGGATCACTCTGCCCGCCCGCAACGGAGGTGCGCCGGTGTTTGGGCGCAAAGGCTTGGAGCACCGCATTCTGGTGCATCTCGACATCCACGAGGACCCCTCCTCTGGCAACATCGTCTCCAAGCCAAACCCTTGGCTGTACAACATCGTCGACGGCGAGAAGCACATGAGGGACAGGCGCGAGAGAATCTCTCGCCCCGTGCGGCATGACCGTAGGGACAGAGATGATGGTGATGGCCGGGACCGCGATGACGACCGCAATGATCGCCGCGGACGAAGCGGGCGGGACGCTCCCAAGAGCGGCCAAAGCTTGGGTGCTCGGCTCAGGCGTAGCCTCTCTCGTGCTCCTCGTGATGAGCAACGCGGGTCTGGCAGAGATGACCGAGAGGATCGCCGTGGCGGGTCTGGCCGGGACGGGCGCCGTCATGCTGCCCTCGCCGACCCGGCCGCTGATGCTGCCCTGCTGCGGGGTTCTGGCTCTGCCAGTGCCCCGGAGGCCATCGCCGTGGAGCTGCTGCCATTGGTCCAAGCTCCTCCGGCCCCTGAAGACGATGCGCGCGGTCGGAGCCCCTCTAGGCAAAGGCGGCCAGGTGCGACCAGGCGCCTCTCCCAGGAGGCGCGCACCCCGCCCTCTTCCCCACCTCGCTCCCTGACGTCGGTCCTCTGGCCCTCCCCTACTTCCAAGCGGGACTCGGCCCGAGCTGAGAGGATGGCCCTTCAAGTGCGAAGCCCCGCCCTCATCGAGCTGTGCTCGCCGACGGCCATGATGCGCCCGTTGATTTCCATCTCGCCGGCGCGGCCTCCGGGGTTTGAACGCTCACCGACTCCGCCTCTTCCTGGCGATGGAGAGCTCCAGCGCACGCCTACTTCGCCAAGGGCCCGTTCTGGGCATGCTGATGATACTCTGCCGGCTGGGCTTGCTGCTTTGATCGCCCCTGTCCAAGATGCTGCTGTTGTGCTGCCTTCACAGTTGTTTGCTGAGCGCGAGCCGGCGCTGCTGGGGCGGGCCTCCTCGCTGTCCAGCCCGCAGCCTCCACCCGCTGTGCCTCCTCCTAGGAACCTGCTGACTCGTCGGAAGACGATGGCTGGGCTGAAGATTTGCAACAGCTCTGGGGGCATCTCGCTTCAGCGTGTGCGGCGCCCGTCTGTCCGTCCCGAGGCTGAACCAGCGGCTAAAATGGCCGAACGGCTGGTATGCCGGAGTCTGGGCATTACCAGAGATGGAGAAGATGTTACTGAAGCCACCCTTGCTGCTTTCTCGCTGAAATTCAAAGAGCAACTGTCCCCAGAGATAATTGTGGCCATGCGTGATTTCTTCCAGCTGGATAATGGCGCTGTCAACGCAGTGGAAGACGCCCTCATTGGGCATGGAGGAGAGTCGACAATGGAACCAACCGCTGCTGGTTCAGGCGAGCAAGAGGCTACAGTTTGAAGAAAATTGCTTGTGCTGCCTCTGTAGGGTCGTCTAGTTTCCCATGTTAGTGCTTTTAGATCGCATTTCCTCCTTGCCGTGTGTGGCATGGGACTTGCTAGTTGTTAGCAGTACTGGCTTCATGCCTTGCCCTAGTTGTTTCAACCCCAAGTTGTTTTCTGCTATCAGATTGTATCCTGAGAATCTCTATGTTTCCCATGCATGAGCAACCTATCAACACTCTGAGTTGGAACGTGAGAGGGCTAAATTGCCCAGACCGCAGGGCTACTGTTAAGGCAACAATCGAGGGCACCTCATGTCACCTTGTCTGCCTCCAAGAAACAAAGCTTAGCTCCGTCGACATGTTCATTGCGGCTTCCATTGGCGGAAATAGGCTTCGTGGCTTCGCACAGCGGCCGGCTGAGGGGACCCGAGGTGGCATCCTCCTGCTTTGGGATGAAGGCCTCCTGGATGTCTCTGACATTGCCACATCTACTTATTGTCTGTCGGCCACGGTACGCATCCGGGATACTGGAGCTTCATTCAAAACCACTTCGGTGTATGGTCCCACCGACTCGGCGTGCAAGGATGCCTTTTTTGCGGAGCTCCTCAGCCACAAGCCGCTGCCGGGAGTCGCCTGGTTGGCCTCAGGCAACTTCAATCAAATTTATCGTGCTAGGGACAAAAATAAGAGAAACGTGAACACAAGTAGGATCAACCGCTTCCGTGCGACGCTGCAGTCTTGTGAGCTTAAGGAAATCCATCTTCAGAACAGGCGCTTCACCTGGAGTAACGAGCGATCCAATCCAACCCTGTGCAAGCTAGACTCCTTCTGCAATGCAGAGTGGGACACCACATACAACACCCACGTTCTCCACGCGCTTTCATCCTCCTTGTCGGACCACTGTCCGCTGCTCCTGGCAGATGACAAAGGACCCAGACGACCCCGCTCCTTCAAATTTGAAAACATTTGGGTCTCCTTGCCTGGGTTCGCCGAGGTGGTCCAAACGGCCTGGAACGAGCACGTGCCCCACTCGGAGCCCTATCAAGTCCTTCACCATAAGCTCAGAAAAACAGCCCTCCGCCTTTCGGAATGGAGTAGAAAAATGTTCTCGAAGGCCAACGTCCAACTCCATGCGGCTCTGTTGGTCATCCTTCGGTTGGACATCGCTCAAGAGACGCGTCTCCTCTCCCCCGCCGAGTCCGACCTTCGGGCTAGACTTAAGCGGCGAGTCATTAGCCTGGCGGTCCTTCAGAGAGCTAGGAAGAGCCAGTGTGCGAGGTTGGCCAACCTCAAAGAAGGGGATGCGAACACAAAATTTTTCCATCGCCGTGTTAATGCCAGGAGAAGAAAAAACCATATTCACCGCATCAAACATGCTCACGGTTGGGTGACTGAGCATGGGCAGAAGGAGAAGATCATCCACGACCACTTCTCCGAGGTCATGGGGCGGGTTGGAACCACGAGTAACGTAGACTTTAACTGGGATGAGCTCGACATCCAGCATCACAACCTCCACGCTCTTGGCATTGTCATCACTGAGGAGGAGGTCTGGGCTGCTATCAAAGAAATGCCCAACGACAAAGCTCCCAGTCCGGACGGCTTCATCGGCATTTTCTTCAAGAAATGTTGGGACCTCATCAAGGTGGACTTCATGCGAGTCATCCACTACTTTGACTCCCTGCGCACGGACAACCTGCAATGGCTAAACTCTGCCAACGTGGTCTTATTGCCCAAGAAGGAGGGCACCGAGGGGATCTCCGACTATAGGCCTATCAGCCTTATCCACGTCGTCGCCAAAATCATCGCCAAGGTGCTGTCCATTCGCCTCGCGCCGCTCATGGATGCTCTGGTTTCCAATGCGCAGAGTGCATTTATCAAGAAGAGAAGCATTCATGATAATTTCATGTATGTTCGCAACTTCGCTCGTCGGCTGCACAAGTGCAAGACTCCAGCTCTGTTACTCAAGCTGGACATCAAAAAGGCTTTTGACTCAGTCAGATGGGAGTATGTCTTGGATCTCATGCAACGCATGGGGTTCCCTGATAAATTCAGAAATTGGATTGCGGCATTGCTTTCCTCCTCGTCCTCGCGCTTCCTCCTCAACGGCTTGCCTGGCCCCCCCATCAGGCATGGACGTGGTTTTCGCCAAGGAGACCCCATCTCGCCTCTGCTTTTCGTGCTCGCAATTGACCCGTTGCACAAGATTCTTGACTTGGCTACGCGCAAGGGAATCATTCATAAGATTCGTGGCCGAGGTGCAATGGTCAGAACCTCCCTCTATGCGGATGACGCGGCCGTCTTCATGGCGCCAATTAAGAGTGATATTGAAAACCTTGCAACCATCTTAAAAGGCTTTGGAGACGTCACGGGCCTTTGCACCAACTTCCACAAAAGCTCTGTTGTTCCCATTCGATGCGCCAACCTTGATCTTGTGAGCATTCTCAGCAGCATACCGGCGACCAGGGCGTCTTTCCCTATCAAATACTTGGGCCTTCCGCTCTCGGTTTGGAGACTGAAGAAAGTTGACTTCCAATACCTCCAGGACAAGGCAGCTGGAAAATTGGTCACCTGGGATGGGCAGAACATCACCACCATTGGGCGCACGGCCCTTGTTCGCTCTGTCATCACCTCTCAGGCTGTGTACTCCATCACACCACTCATTGTCCCTCAGGGTTCCCTTGACAACCTCAACAAGATTGAGCGAGCTTTTCTTTGGTCCGGCTCTGACAAGACCACCGGCGCCAAATGTAAAGTCAACTGGGACATGGTCTGCCGCCCCACCAGCTATGGAGGTTTGGGTGTTCTTAACACCGACAAATTTGCTCGTGCTTTGAGGCTCAGATGGCTTTGGTTTGAATGGAAAGAGCCGTCCAAGCTCTGGGTCGGCCTGGGCAACCCTTGCACCGAGGAGGACCGTGATTTTTTCTACGCCTCCACTTCCATCATCGTGGGCAATGGGGCCAAAACGCCTTTTTGGGACTCCCCCTGGCTGCTTGGCCGCAAGCCGAAGGACATTGCACCTCTCGTCTTTGAGGCCTCAAGGAGAAAGAACTGGAAGGTGCGAGAGGCTATCACCGAGAATGCTTGGATGCTTATGATCAAACGAGACATCACCATCACTGGCCAGCATAATTTTTCACCCTCTGGATGCTCATCCACGACATACACCTCGACGTCCACTCAGAGGATGACATCATTTGGAAGCACTCTTCGTATGGCTCATACTCGGCGTCCACTGCATACAAGGCACAATTTCTGGGTTTGACGCTTTCCCCCATGGACTCCATGGTCTGGAAAATGTGGGCGCCCCCGAAGGTCAAATTCTTCTCTTGGCTGGCCTTACAGGATCGGATTTGGACCGCCGACAGGCTAGAGCGACGTGGCTGGGACAACTGCGGTCTTTGCCCGCTCTGTAAGCAGGTGCAGGAGTCGGGCGTCCACCTACTCGCCAAATGCCGCTTCACCTTGAGGCTTTGGCGGATGCTCATTGACAAGTATGGGCTTGCGCATCTGGACCCTACTGACTGGCACCTTGAGGATTCCCTCCTCTTTTGGTGGGATAAGCGCACCAATTCGAGCATCCCGGATCGTCGAGCCATGGCCTCTCTTACCATGCTCGTATCCTGGACAATTTGGAACGAGAGGAACGCTACAGTCTTCCGCCACAAAGAGACGCCGCCGCCAATCCTTCTCAAGCTTATTATAGATGAGGCCAACCTATGGGTTACTGCAGGGGCTAAGCAATTAGGGAAAATTGTATCACGCGAGTAATTGTCATGCC
The DNA here is from genome assembly GCA_039707655.1 of Elymus sibiricus. NCBI lineage: Eukaryota > Viridiplantae > Streptophyta > Magnoliopsida > Poales > Poaceae > Elymus > Elymus sibiricus. The sequence goes on from CM077672.1 coordinate 462,446,435, forward strand.
GTACTTCGGCCTTGTGTAACACTACAAAACTCTATTCTCCTCTACTTTAATAGATGAGGCAAATCTTTTGCCTCCGTTTCGAAAAAAAATAAAAAATCAGAGAAGCCATTGGCATATCAACGCCAATGCGAGTGAATTTTCTTCTTATTTTTTGTTGTTGATGCCATATTCAATTCTTTTTTCTATAGAAGAAGATTGTTGATCAAGGTGCCCATGATACACTGCCCTGTTTTGGGAGCCAACAATTATAACTCCTCTACTAGTACCAGATTGTTAGGACAAGTACACCAAACTTAGAGCATGGTTAATAGTATAGTCAATTGTTGGCTATATGATCATGCCATGTCATCTATAGCCGACCTTATAGACGGCAAATACAATAGTTGCATATAAATATGTACTACTTTGTTGATACATGGGCCATCTCTTTCTCTCACAAAGTGTTTAGGAGCGCATGCTACAGCCGTCTGTTAATCAGTAGCCCACTTCTCTTCTTTGTCCTCTTCTCTCTCTGCCAACTAATAAAAAATATAATATTTAAAGTCTTACAGCCCGCCTACGTCATCCTATTGTACTTGCACTTATCTGCTAGTTGCCATTACTGCATCGCGTGTTTAGGTCAGATGCAGATTCAGATTCAGGGAGATTAACAAGAGTTTTAGTAGTAGGCCAGATCCTGGTGAGACCCTCTCAATAATGCCCGGAGTTATGGAAGGAATTCAGTGGGGAGAATAGAGGGAGGAAGAGGTCGTATCTGGTCTTCGATGGGTCGTATTTATTGTATTTATTTATAATACACTAGTTAATTAATTACACGATGGTGTCTCTCCTGTTGGGAGCTGGGCAGGAAGGTCATGCCGTCACACTCCCCGCCCCCTACTGCCCGCATAGCCGCCTGTTCAGCTCGTACACGCAAATGCACCGCACCGCACCGCAACCATTTTCTGTTATTTTACTATTGGAAATACAACAATCTTGGCAATATTCTTATTTGAATTCATATTTTTTTTCTTCCATTTCCTACTCTACGTTTGCTTGGTCCCATGTTCAAACTGGGGCAACTGAACCCATCAGCCTTGCCTAGCTTCCAAGTAATTGGTAGCAAAAAATATTGACCAACGCTGCAAAAGACCAAAACTAGTCAAATGGATTCTTCAACACACCAACCGATGGGAATTATCTATTCATCAGACGTATACAATTTAACTGCTAGCACTATATTTAGGATTTTTCGACGCTTGTGACATTTCCTGCGGGGCAAAGGAAAATTCACATGGTATTTTATTGTTGAGAAATGAACATACACAAAGAAAAACAACACCTTCTACTACTAGCTAGAGATGGCGACCTATTTAACTGTATCACTTGGCCTGGCCTTACCTATTATGAAACGTTGGAATCAAACAACATCGACCGTGTATACACAAACACAATTCCCATAGCCACAGAGTATAGGGCAGTATGAACAAGATGTCAGAGAGCGGATATATATAGGACAAAAACGGCACGTACTAGTCTAAGTCTCAAAGTTGTTGCTGCTGCCGTACGTACATGTGGTTCCAAAAATACGATAGCGAGGTCTCTCGATCGGCCGCTGCTTGATTTAATAATTTCTCAATGAATCCATTAGGGCCCTCGATTGCGATGATCATTTCATTTCATGTTGGTTAACCAGCTAGTACGTACGTATGGTGCTCTGATCGGTTTGTTGTTCCATCGTATGCTTGAAAAGACAAATGTACGTGCAACAGCTTAATTAGTTAATGCGAGCATTTTAATGCTATTACTACTGTACATTATTGCTTACAAGCTTACCTTTAATTGTCCACACACATGCCCCACGTAGCAGCATTGGTATAGTACTTGGCACTGTCGTGCGTGCACAATTATAGAGCATGTGTACGGTGGATAACAGTGCAATTTCATCAGTGGAGTAGAGTACTGCGCGGTCCTTGAGTGGCTCGATTAATTAGCTGGCCGGATTGTTCATTTTGCATTCCAAGTTCGTGCAAGCGGCGTTTCGTGCGGCCAATATGCGTGCGTTCGTTGGTTTTGGTCTGTAAGCTTTTTTTTTTCTTTTCTTTTTTTTGCAAATGGTCGGTCGGTAAGCCTAGGCCTTTCAGCGTACGTGTGGCGATCTCAAAAAATACGTCAAAAAATAAACTGCTCCAACGATCTACCAGACACACGTCCACACGCCAACAGCAATGGAGGAACCATCTTTTTACACTATCCAACATTGACCCCTTCCCTATGTCTTACTACGTTGCTTATCTCCTAGTCCATCCAGCAACTAAATTAACCATAATCCAACAGCGATGGAGGAACCATCATCTTACTATGTGAGACCCAGGTTTAGCTGAGTGCAGTAGTAGGAAAACGTGAATAACTTTTGGTCACTTTCTACTTGTCTGTATTGTAGGCGGCCACTTGTGTAGCGGCGGCCGGTACGCGTGTGTCGCCGGCAGGTGCACACGGCGAAAAAGGTAATCTGGGATTAATTAGGGAAAAGCCTTTTTCCCGTTGCTGTCAGGCCAAGTGATACAATTAAATAGTGATACACGGCAAAAAAGATTACTCACCAGTAGGTGAGTAATTTTCTTCTTATTCTCCGTTGCTGTCATTTGTGTATTTTTCTTCTCGGAAGATGATTATGGGTCAAGTTGTGATACATGATGTGCAGTGCTTGATTTAGCCACCAAATTTTCTTATCGGAAGAAGATTATAGGGTGGACAGAACTCATTTTCCAGTTGCCATTAATTATTTCCTAAACAAGTTTGCCATCAAGCGTTTAGATCAGATGCAGCTTCATCAGAAAAGAAAAGAAAGGAGTTTAGGTCAGATCGGAAGAGACCTATGAATAAGTCTCAAAGGTGGTCCTCGCACATGAGTCGTTAACTTCTGTTTAATTAACTCTTTGTTCAATGTAAGATGTATGTCCTGTTTAGGAAGTGGACAGGAAGGTCATCCACTCCCTTTCCGGCCAGCTCAGCACAAGTGCACTCACTAGTAGAAAAACTACTTTACGTGAGATACATTAGTCCCGGTTTGTAAACGGACCGGCACTAATGTGACCATTAGTGCCGGTTCCAACGGCTAGGCGAGCGGGCATCATTAGTCCCGGTTCGTGTTGAACCTCTAGTACCGGTTCGTGCCACGGACCGGGACTAAAGAGGTGGTGGCAGGCTGGTGTCAGGCTGGGGCCCACCAGTCCCTTTAGTCCCGGTTCGTGACACGAACCGGTACTAGAAGCTCACATTTAGTCCCGGTTCGTGACACGAACCGGTACTAGAAGCTCACATTTAGTCCCGGTTTGTGTCATGAACCGGGACTAAAGGTTTTCCTATATAAACCCTTCGTCCAGCCCGCGATCGAGCTCTCTGTTCTTCCCCTTTTCCTCTCCTCTCTGTTCTTCCCCAAAGCTCGAGCTCATCCTTCATTTTGCCCAAAATTTGTCAAGATTTGAAGCCCCCCCATCCATCCAAGTGATCACAAAGGTTAGCAACTTTGTCCTTTCATCTCTCATTGGTAGATTAGCTCTTGCAATGCTCTATAAGTATAGTGATTTGTGGGTTTTAGTTTGGGAGTAATTATATGTGGTAGTTTATTTGATTTATATGCAATTTGAGCTCAAATTAACTCTTAGTTTGCATATGTAGGTGTGGTTTACTTAGTGCCTTCCCGTTCCCGTCCTAACCACCGTCGATCGCCCGCACCGTCCCGTCGCCGGCACCACCTTGGTGAGCCTCTTGTTCTTATCTTTTTTATATAAAAAAAATCATGTTTGTGTGATTTAGATATATAGTTACTTGTATAATTTTCTTACCCGTACGTTGTTTGTTATACATAGTGCCATGACTTTGATATCCGTCCCCGTCGGCCCTCGTCCGGTTTATGATTCGGATGTGGTATATTCTCTTTTATAACTATTTGTTGCATTTCGTGTTTATGACAAATTATGTCCATCAAGTTGACATAGATATTTTTATCTAGGAGGTATGTGAACCGGAAATTCCAACCGACCCTCTTGTCGAGAGGTTAAATTTAGTTGAAAAAGAAAATGAGTATTTGAAAGAAAAATTGAAAAGAATTGAAGAAGAGAAGATGAAACTGGAGTTGTATGTTGCCGATGTCGTCGATGATCACAAGATCAAGATGGATGCAATGCGCTTGAAGATTAGAAAATTTAAAAATAATGCCATTGATAGTGAGGCTTGGTATCACTATGCTGTTGGATCAATTGTTACCTTAGTTGCGATCTTGATCGCATTTGTTGTTGCATTTAAATGCTTTAGCTAGAGAGTTGGTATGTTGTTTTATGAGAACAAGTGTGTATGAACTTTATGTATGAACTTGTATTAATTTGGTCTTTTCGGTGTTGTGTAATGAAGATGAGCCGACAATGGATGTACGATGACCGATGCTCTCCTCAGTTCATTAATGGCGTGCGTACTTTTCTGGTTGCGGCTGAGGCAAACAAGCGGGCGGATGGTTTTATGTATTGTCCATGTGCTGGCTGTAAGAATGATCGAAATTACTCTAACTCAAGAACCATTCACGTCCACCTGTTTGAGTCCGGTTTCATGTCCGACTATAACTGTTGGACCAAGCACGGAGAAAGAGGGGTCCTAATGGAAGAGAATGAAGAAGAAGAGGATGACGACAGCTATCCTGGCCATGGGTTCCCTGAATACGATGGTACAACAATGGGGGAAGAAGCTGAGCCGGCAATGCGGGAAGAAGCTGAAGAAGAGGCATCAGATGAGCCCGCTGATGATCTTGGTCGGGCCATTGCCGATGCAAAGAGAAACTGCGCAAGTGAAAAGGAGAAGCTGAAGTTGCAGCGCATGTTAGAGGATCACAAGAAATTGTTGTACCCAAATTGCAAAGATGACAAGAAAAAGCTGGGTACCACACTGGAATTGCTGCAATGGAAGGCAGAGAATGGTGTATCTGACAAGGGATTTGAAAAGTTGCTGATAATGTTAAAGAAGAAGCTTCCAAAGGACAACGAATTGCCCGACAGTACGTACGAAGCAAAGAAGGCTGTCTGCCCTCTAGGATTAGAGGTGCAGAAGATACATGCATGCCCTAATGACTGCATCCTCTACCGCGGTGAGTACGAGGATTTGAATGCATGCCTGGTATGCGGTGCATTGCGCTATAATATCAGCCACGATGACCCTGGTGATGTTGAGGGCGAGCGCCCCAGGAAGAAGATTCCTGCCAAGGTGATGTGGTATGGTCCTATAATACCACGATTGAAACGTTTGTTCCAAAACAAAGAGCATGCCAAGTTGATGCGATGGCACAAAGAAGACCGTAAGAAAGACGGGAAGTTGAGAGTACCCGCTGACGGATCGCAGTGGAGAAAAATCGAGAGAAAGTGGAAGGACTTTGCAGATGATGCAAGGAACGTATGGTTTGGTTTAAGTGCAGATGGCATTAATCCTTTTGGGCAGCAGAGCAGCAATCATAGCACATGGCCTGTGACTCTATGTATCTATAACCTTCCTCCTTGGTTGTGCATGAAGCGGAAGTTCATTATGATGCCAGTGCTCATCCAAGGCCCCAAGCAACCCGGCAATGACATTGATGTGTACCTAAGGCCATTAGTTGAAGAACTTTTAGAGCTGTGGAGTATAGAAGGTGTACGTGCGTGGGATGAGCACAAACAACAGGAATTTGACCTGCGAGCGTTGCTGTTTGTAACCATCAATGATTGGCCTGCTCTCAGTAACCTTTCAGGACAGACAAACAAGGGATACCACGCATGCACGCACTGTTTAGATGATACCGACAGTATATATTTGGATAAATGTAAGAAGAATGTGTACCTGGGACATCGTCAATTTCTTCCGAGCAGGCATCCCGTAAGAAAGAAAGGCAAGCATTTCAAAGGTGAGGCAGATCACCGGAAGAAGCCTCGCCACCGTACTGGTGATGATATACTTGATATGGTCAAGGATTTAAAAGTAATCTTTGGAAAGGGTCCTGGCGGACAATCTGTTCCGAATGACGCTGACGGACGCGCACCCATGTGGAAGAAGAAATCTATATTTTGGGACCTACCCTATTGGAAAGACCTAGAGGTCCGCTCTGCAATCGACGTGATGCACGTGATGAAGAATCTTTGCGTGAACCTGCTAGGCTTCTTGGGCGTGTATGGGAAGACAAAAGATACACCGGAGGCACGGGAGGACCAGCAACGTATGCACGGAAAAGACGGCATGGATCCAAAGCAGTATCAGGGTCATGCCAGCTACGCTCTTACCAAAGAAGAGAAGGAAATCTTCTTCGAATGCCTGCTCAGTATGAAGGTCCCGTCTGGCTTCTCGTCGAATATAAAGGGAATAATAAATATGGCAGAGAAAAAGTTCCAGAACCTAAAGTCTCATGACTGCCACGTGATTATGACGCAACTGCTTCCGGTTGCATTGAGGGGGCTTCTACCGGAAAACGTTCGATTAGCCATTGTGAAGCTATGTGCATTCCTCAATGCAATCTCTCAGAAGGTAATCGATCCAGAAATCATACCAAGGTTAGAGAATGATTTGGTGCAATGTCTTGTCAGTTTCGAGTTGGTGTTCCCACCATCCTTCTTCAATATCATGACGCACGTCCTAGTTCACCTAGTCGAAGAGATTGCCATTCTAGGTCCTGTATTTCTACACAATATGTTCCCCTTTGAGAGGTTCATGGGAGTCTTAAAGAAATATGTTCATAACCGTGCTAGGCCAGAAGGAAGCATCTCCAAGGGCCATGAAACAGAGGAGGTCATTGAGTTTTGTGTTGACTTTATTCCTGACCTTAAGCCGATTGGTGTTCCTGAATCGCGACATGAGGGCAGACTGGGTGGAAAAGGCATGCTAGGAAAGAATTCAGTAATATGCCATGACGGGCATTCTTGGGCGCAAGCACACTACACAGTTCTACAAAGTTCCGCCTTGGTGGCTCCGTATATCGAGGAACACAAGAATATTCTACGCTCCAAACACCCGGAGCAGTCTGACGACTGGATTACACATGAACAAACGGGGACTTTCGCCGGTTGGTTGCAGACACGTCTCATGCATGACGACACTGTTGCAGATGAGCTGTACTTGCTGTCCAAGTTACCATCTTCAACTATATTGACTTTCAAAGGGTACGAGATAAATGGGAATATATTTTACACGATCGCCCAAGATAAAAAGAGCACCAACCAAAACAGTGGTGTCCGCTTTGATGCAGCAAACACCAATAGGCCAAAGGACACATATTATGGTTACATAGAGGAGATATGGGAACTTGACTATGGACGTGGTTTGAAGGTCCCTTTGTTTCGGTGCAAATGGGTCAATCTGACAGGAGGCGGGGTAAAGGAAGACCCGCAGTACGGAATGACAACAGTGGATCTCAACAATCTTGGATACGCAGACGAACCATTCGTCCTAGCCAATGATGTGGCGCAGGTTTTCTATGTGAAGGACATGTCTACCAAGCCGAGAAAAAGAAAAGATAAGGAAGCGAATACATCATACGATGAGCCAAAGCGCCACATAGTTCTTTCAGGGAAAAGAAACATCGTGGGAGTGGAGGACAAGACAGACATGTCAGAAGATTATGAAAAGTTTCATGAAATTGCTCCCTTCACAGTGAATGTTGACCCGAGCATCCAGTTAAACGATGAAGATTGTCCATGGTTACGATGCAAAGGGACACACGCGAATAAAAAGTTTTATACCCAAAGATCCCACTCTGGGATGTGACCGGCTTCACTGTCATCACTTTCTTCTCTAGTGAGTTTCCGGACTTATATATCTGGAAAGTCCCACTTCGGACAAACCGGAGGGAATCTTTGTAATAGTTAGGGTACTTATGTGTTTTAGCATTTGAAACGCGAAGAACTGGATGCACTTCGTGTACAAAATGGACAATCTCTTTCGAAGTATCAGGCTTTCGGACGAAAACTCATCTGTTACAAAGGCATTTCATTTTTTTAAACTTATTTCAACTCCAGACTTTTTGTGCGTTCAGTATGCACCATTCAAAGCCACGTCATCAATTTTCAACCCTTTCTAACTTCATTTGCTATTTTTCATGCATTTACTGATTTTTTTGAGCTAAATGACCCTGAAATTGAAAAGCACTACAAATGAACTCTGAAAAGGTTGAAAGTTGGCATGGTATCATCATTTCACCCACATAGCATGTGCTAAAAAGTTGAGAGGGTTACGGCAAAAACTGGATGCACTTCATGTACAAAATGGACAATCTCATTCGAAGTATCAGGCTTTCGGACGAAAACTCATCTGTTACAAAGGCATTTCATTTTTTTAAAACTTATTTCAACTCCAGACTTTTTGTGCGTTCAGTATGCACCAGTCAAAGCCACGTCATCAATTTTTAACCCTTTCTAACTTCATTTGCTATTTTTCATGCATTTACTGATTTTTTTGAGCTAAATGACCTTGAAATTGAAAAGCACTACAAATGAACTCTGAAAAGGTTGAAAGTTGGCATGGTATCATCATTTCACCCACATAGCATGTGCTAAAAAGTTGAGAGGGTTACGGCAAAAACTGGATGCACTTCATGTACAAAATGGACAATCTCATTCAAAGTATCAGACTTTCGGACGAAAACTCATCTGTTACAAAGGCATTTCATTTTTTTAAAACTTATTTCAACTCCAGACTTTTTGTGCGTTCAGTATGCACCATTCAAAGCCACGTCATCAATTTTTAACCCTTTCTAACTTCATTTGCTATTTTTCATGCATTTACTGATTTTTTTTGAGCTAAATGACCCTGAAATTGAAAAGCACTACAAATGAACTCTGAAAAGGTTGAAAGTTGGCATGGTATCATCATTTCACCCACATAGCATGTGCTAAAAAGTTGAGAGGGTTACGGCAAAAACTGGATGCACTTCATGTACAAAATGGACAATCTAATTCGAAGTATCAGGCTTTCGGACGAAAACTCATCTGTTACAAAGGCATTTCATTTTTTTAAAACTTATTTCAACTCCAGACTTTTTGTGCGTTCAGTATGCACCAGTCAAAGCCACTTCATCAATTTTTAACCCTTTCTAACTTCATTTGCTATTTTTCATGCATTTACTGATTTTTTTTGAGCTAAATGACCCTGAAATTGAAAAGCACTACAAATGAACTTTGAAAAGGTTGAAAGTTGGCATGGTATCATCATTTCACCCACATAGCATGTGCTAAAAAGTTGAGAGGGTTACGGCAAAAACTGGATGCATTTCGTGTACAAAATGGGAAATAAAGCAAAAAAGATTCACAAAGAAACTCTAAATAAAGCAAAAAACAACTCAGAAACAAAAGAAAATAAATAAAGCAGAAAACAATTTTTTTTTTAAAAAAGCCCGCCTACTGGGCCCCACGGCCTGCATACGACTAGAAACCCAACCTGTAGTTGGGCCAGGATGCAGGTCCGCAAGGCCCAGTAAGCCCAACAGGGCAGCACAGGTTCAATAGGCCCACAAAGGCCTGCTTAGAGAGGAGCTCGACACGGTAGCCGCGGCGGGGCTTATAAACCGCTGCGAGCTCCTCTCAACTAGCGAGGTGGGACTAAACATTCGACACGGGAAGCCAGGCCTTTAGTCCCGGTTGGTGGCTCCAACCGAGACTAAAGACCCCCCTTTAGTCGCGGTTGGAGCCACCAACCGGGACTAAAGGCCTGGCTTCCCGCCGCTTGGCCTGGCCAAAATTCACCTTTAGTCCCGGTTGGTGGCTCCAACCGGGACTAAAGGTCTCCGCATATATATACAACACTTAAAATTTTTGTGCAGTTCTCTGCTTCTTCAACCACACTACAGAGGAGATCGCCGTGGCGCCAGGCTGCCGCCGTACGCGCCTGCCCCGACGTCGTCTCGCCTCCCCCGACGTCGGAGCTCGTCGCCGCCCGCGCCTCCTCGCCGATCCCCGACGCCGGACGCGTCCTCCTCCCCGAGCCCCGACGCCGCCCGTGCCCGCTCCTCCCCGAGCTCCTCGCCGCGCCGCCTGCCCCGACGCCGTCGCCGCCCCCGACTCGCCTCGCCTCGTCGTCGCCCCGCTGTGAGCTCCTTTCCTCCCTCTCCCCCCTCTCCCTCGCCCCCTGCCGCCCTGGCCGCCCCTCCCCGAGAGCCCACACACACACACACATGCATGAACACACACACACACACACATTTCTTAAGTTAGATGATTTATATGTATTTTTGTATGTTTTAGTATATATGTATAGCAATTTTGACATTTTTCAGAAGAATTTTGACATTTTTTTTCACTAGATGATTAGAAGTATAGAAAAAAGTTGAGGATTTTTGACATTTGAGGAATTAATTAGTATAATGTATGTATAGAAATTTTGAGGAATTTTGACATTTTGATCCAATGTATATAAATTAGTATATATATATATATGTATGTATACAATGTATAGAAAAAAGTTATGGAATTTTGACATTTGAGGAATTTTGACATTTTGATCCAATGTATAGAAATTAGTATATATATATATGTATGTATAGAATGTATAGAAAAAAGTTGAGGAATTTTGACATTTGATCCAATGTATAGCAATTAGTATATCTATGTATACAATGTATAGAAAACATTTGAGGAATTTTGACCAAGCATAGAAAAAATTTGCATAGAAAAAAGTTGCATATTTTAATGTTGTATTTGCAAAAATTTGTTATGTATTTACAAAATCAAGTGAAAAAGAATTACAAAAACCACAATCAAGCATTTAAAAAATGTTAAATTTGCATAGAATTTGTTCTCAACGTCAACGATGCCCGGCCCGCATCCTCGTCGTCGACTCGTTCGCGACGACGTCTTGCTTCAGAGGCGCCACGTTCGGGACTGGGCTCCGCCGGGCTGGCACTGGGAGGTGCTACCTTCAGGGGCGCGCAGCTTGGTGAGGAACCCGGCCCCGGGTCCCGTCGTCGACCCGGAGCTTCTTTGGTGGCGTTCGCGTGGGCCACTTTCAGTGCGGAGGCAGCCGGCCCCGCCGGAGGTGGTACGTCGCCGTGTCAGGGAGGAGGACGAGCACGTCCGTCGCTACATGGATGCGTTGGACGTCAGGTTCTCCAATACCTGGCAGGTTCTTCAGGGATCTCACCCGAGCTATGATCCTGTGATGGTTCCTTCTCTTTGGGTGTTCACCGCCCGCGCCTCAGGAACCGCGAGTGAACTAGATTCTTCGATAATATTCGATCTGTATTAGCTAGTGATGTTATATATATATATGATAATATTCGAGATGTATTAGTGATAATACTTGAGATGTATTCGAGATTATATTCGAGACGATGTATTAGAGATTATATTATTCGATAATATTCGAGACGATGTATTCGAGATTATATTCGATGATGCATATTATCTGGATTATTCGAGATGCATATTATCTACTATGATTCAGTTTTTCCTTATTGATTGCATGCATTCTAATTTGAATACTAAATTGTTTTATCTTTCTTCTGAATTAGTTAAATAAAAGCTATGGACAATACCGGCAGAGAAGGAGAAAAGGCTCTGTTCGACATCATACGCTCCCCGAGCCCAGATGATCATGATGACGGCTCGCAATATCTGAACCCTTCGGGTGAGGGTATGATGTTTGATGAAGACGAACGAATAGATGAAGGCGACAACAATGATGACGAAGGAAATGTTCTTCAAATAACAAAGACCGGCGAGCTAGAGGTATATTTATTATATAAGCCATCCGGTGATCATTACATGTATTAATTGATTTGTATATATTAACGAATCGATCTTTCTTCTTTTAGCCCTCTGGATCGAGCAAATCTTCTACAAGCGGCAGGGTAGTTCAAGGCCCGGCCAAAAGGTTGCAGGCTGGCGTAAAGTACAACATCGATGCCATCAAATCAAATGGCGAACCGCTTGAACCTAAGAAGAATGCGACCAAGTTCACTCGTCAATGCGGAGTTATTGTCAGGGACCAAATCCCGATCTCCGTTCAAGAATGGAAAAAGCCAGCAAAGGAAGATCCAGGAGTTACTTTTGTCGACGAAAGAGCAAAAGATCTGCTTTGGGAATCGCTCATGTCATATTTCACCCTACCAGATCATTTGACAGATGCAGATCTGGCGAAATTCAGGAAGAGTGCTCTTAAGAAGATGGCGATAGCATTCAACAACCACAAGAAAAATATATGGGCCGCGTACGTCAGAGCAGGAAAGCGGACTCCAGAATTCAATGGAACACTGGAGAAGGCAAAAGATCACTGGGACGATTTCGTGAAGTTCAAGGAATCGGAACTAGCTCAGGAACGGTCGAGACAAAACAAGATTAATGCTGTGAAAAAGAAGTGGCACCATACTCTGGGGCCAGGTGGCTACCAGGTGGCCCTACCTAAGTGGGATCTCGCTGAGCAAAAGATGATGGAAGCAGGGGTCACTCCAGTTACATTGGACTGGCCCCCCAGGTGCAGGACTTGGTTTTATGCGCATGGGGGGGGAAGTTGGACCCAGAGACAGGGCTGATTATGGAGCGGGCAAGTCTTAAAAAAGCTCAGGACGATTTACTTGTTGCAATAGAAGAAGCTCGAACGAGGGTGTTCACGCCCAACAGAGAGAACGACGAGCTTACGCGCACCCTGAAGAATCCTGAACACCCGGGAAGAACACGAGGCAAAGGCGTTGTTCCGTGGTTTGAGGGGTTTGCGGATTGGAACGCCGATTACAGAAGCCGTGCGAGAAAGAAGCTGCAGGAGGAGCAGAAGAGGAAGCTGGAGGAGGAGAAGAGGAAGGAGGAAGCACTCCTCCTTCAAGGCCTATACTCTAGTCACTTGGAGTTGGAACACGCTTTCAAGCGGCAGCAGGAGCAGATCGACTCACTTAGCCAGGAAAGGGCGTCTCAGCGGCAGCAGGAGCAGATCGATCCAGCATTGGATAGCACCGTCCCATCTATGCCGAGAAGCAGCGTGGGTTCCACCCCGGCCGATGATGCACTGCTGGCTAGATACCCTGTGGATGATATCAAAGATAGGACTACTTGTGAGCTACACATGAAAGTGAAGAACCTATCCATGAAGGTGGCGGACGGTTATGCTTTAACAAATCCCCCTGAAGCAACCTTCCATTGCAATCCGATGCCAGCTGGCTATGCTCGTGTCGGGGTTGATGAAGTGATGTCAGGATATTACGAGCTACAACTTGACATTCCTGGAGGTGACGAGGAGAGCACACTGGGAGAGGCCATACATCATATCATTCTATGGAAAAAGGATTGCATCGTCTTTCCAAGGCCACCGACTCCTGCTGCAACAAGTCCGCCACCGCGTCAGCCGACTCCTGCTCCTCCAAGTCCGCCGCCGCGTCAGTCGACTCCTTCGCCGGCACCGCGTCAGCCGACTCCTCCTCCTCCAAGCCCGGCACCGCGTCAGCCGTCTCCGCCGGCACCGCGTCAGCCGACTCCTCCTCCTCCAAGTCCGGCACCGCGTCAGCCGTCTCCGCCGTCTCAGCGGGCTCCGCTGCCTGGGCAAGAGCGGAAGAGAGGCGCCGCAGCTACGGCGGCTAGCGGTACAATAGGCAAGAAATACAAATATGGTCCAAGCCTCAAGCCTCTTCCGAAATTGCCTTACCACCTGACTGAGGAGGAAACCAAAGCCGAAGTGGCTGCCCAATTGAAGGCCCATTTTGGACCGAAACCGCCCCCGCCGCCAAAGGAGAAAGTACCTGAGGATGTCATACAACACTTTATTGATAATGCTCAACCGGCTGTCAAGCATACGGACTCAGACTATGAGCGTTGTATCAAGAAGTCATATCAGGCACAACAAAAGAAGGAGTCGAGCTCGAGCTCGAGCCAAGCAGTTGGCAAAAAAAGCGGGAAAACTGTTCCCCAACTGGGAGAACAGGCAGTGCAATCGATCCCCCTGCTCATTGTACAAACACATGTGAGTACCGCCCATCAGCTGGTAATAACCGACGATCATAAAAGGCAGGCTAAAGAGGCCGGTCTCACTGTTGAACAACTCCTAGGCACCGAGGAACTCCCCGTGTTTAAAGAGGAGGAACTAAGATGGAAATATGTCCGCGGCCAACCTCTGGTCAAGCCTGAGTAGGTCCCGCTTCTACCAACGAGAATGTACAATTTGCATAAGTGGTACATGCAAGAAGCAGCAAAGACCGATCGAGAGTCCCTCATGGTGAAAGTCAAGGAAAAGCATTACTTCCATGCAAAAGATTTGTGGGTTGAGTTTGAAGAGATGTTTCAGTTATTCAATCAAGACGCACTCGACAAATCTATCGTCAGTTGCTATTGTCTGTAAGTGATTTCTTTCTGTAATTTAAGTCTCTAGCTAGCTGTGCTCGTTCATTACCTGTAATTATCCTTACTATATTCTTTTCTGTGGTATTATGCAGAATGAAGATTGATGAAATGGAAAAAGCTGGACGCTATGGCATTGGGTTCATTGACCCAAATACGATTAATCAAAAGACATGGTCAATTGAATGGTCGAGAGAAGACACAGAGATCAGCTTGCTAGAGTTTTTGAAGCGACTAAACACCCAACCAGAAATACTACTTCCTTACAACTTCGGGTGAGTGTTACTATATCTTGTACTACAAATTCTATGTTTGCTTACTAGATGTTAATAAGTGTAGTTGATGAGTTATGCACATGCCCGGTTAATTATACAAACATGTGCGCATGCAGTTTCCACTGGATCTTGTTAATCATTGAAGTTGACAAGGGAAAAGTTCAAGTACTGGACTCACTATATAAAGAGCCATCCGAATACGAAATCGTGAAGGGGATGGTCGACAGGTAATTTCAATCATTATCGCACTATGTCGGCCTCTTTAGTTCATTTCCTGATATCAACTAATTAATAACTCCTTTATTCATTTTCTTTGCCGGCGGACAGGACTTGGCAAAAGTTCATCAAAGAGGTCCCCGGCGAATGGAAAGAACGGCTGAAATGGGTGCGACCCAAGGTAATTAAGTAGTACTCCCTCCGTCCGAAAAAGCTTGTCTCTCAAATGGATGTATCTAGCACCAAGTTAGTGCTAGATACATCCATTTGAGGCACAAGCTTGGGACAAGCTTTTTCGGACGGAGGGAGTACTAGCTAGCTTGATTAATTCTAGTTTCAATACCATTATCATGCTTGATTAATTATTATCTGATTGAATTTTATTCTCTTAAAGTGGCTGAGCCAGGCGCCGGGGAATAATTTATGCGCATACTATGTTTGCGAGACCATTCGCATGATGACGTCTGAAATGGAAAAATCTGAAAGACAACGTTGGATACGTTTGCCAGAACACTATCCACAATTTTTTTATCATGATCTAATATATATACACACAACTAATATATTCATCTTGATCTCCTTCTTTAAAGCTGTGGGATATGCGGGGCAAGCTCCTACCAACGGATCGCGTACGAGCAATTCAAGAGGAAATAGCGGGATTTTTGCTCGACCAGGTCATAGATCCCAAAGGAGAATTCCATTACAAGCTGTAATGCCTGCATGTAATGATCCGCAAATTGTAGGAGAAATTGTATATACCAAATTGTATATATATATATGTGTATGTGAATGGTCGTACGAGAAATTCGATGATATATATATGATCGGTTCTACGAGAAATTCTATTATATATGCATAACGTGTATAGTATGTAGTAGCGTAAAATATGTTTGAAATGAAAAAGAATTAAATGGAAAACACAAAATTAAAAGGAAAAATAAACCATAAACCCCTAAACCCCTATACCTTTGAGTCCCGGTTGGTATTACCAACCGGGACTAAAGGCCACCAAGCCCCCGGCGCGGGCTCGTGCCACGTGGTGTTACCAACCGGGACTAAAGGTCCCCCAGACCTAGCGCTGAATCGTGCCACGTGGTGGGTCTTTATTCCCGGGCCGTGTTGAACCGGGACTAAAGGAGGGGGGGGGGGGGGCTTTAGTCCCCACCCTTTAGTGCCGGTTCCTGAACCGGGACTAAAGGCCCTTACGAACCGGCACTAAAAGCTGATTCTGCACTAGTGACTGCATGCTCACAGTGAAAAAAAAATGCTGCTTTTAATTTACTGTGTATTATACTCATCTTTCTGATATACTCTGAGACCTCAGGTGCTACCCTATGTTTCTTCCAAAAGTACTGATGCGACAGAACATTTTTTTTTTTAAAGAACGAGTGAGAAGCTAGCTTGCCTAGGTTCCAAGTGCTTGCAAATTCATTGACCAACATTGCAAAACCCAAAGCTAGTCAATGGATTATAGATTAATATATATACATCACCTACTAGTATTTTATTGTTGAGAAACATGTGGAGAAAACAAAGACCTAGAGACCATGCCTAGCTTATGTGTGACCTTGCTTAAACATTGGAATCAAACAGCAAACGCATCATTTTGTAGAGTACGAAACAAAATGTGAGAGACCGGATAGGACAAACGACATGTACTCTAATACTAAGTGGTAGCGCTTGCTTGGGTATGATGCAAAAGTTTGATAGTGAAGTTTCAATCTATCATCACTTAATTGATTATAATTTCATCGGTCGGGGCCCTTGATTACGATGATCATTTCATTTCGTGTTAAGTTGGTTAACCAGTTACTCCGACCGGTTAGTCGTCCCATTGTGTATCAATGTTTATATGCTCGAAAAGAAATCACAACAGCTTAATGTTGAATAATTTTGAGATTGGGGCTAAAAGTTGCTTAATTAACAGCATGCAAGGCTCATCATTTAATTAATTGCCCACACACATGGCACGTGTACTAGTTATTGTGATGTTTTACTGAGCACACACATGCACGCGCGCGCGCCCACACACACACACACAAACACACATATACTGTAGGTAACAGTGCAATTCCATCGTTAAGTTTCTGAGTAGGTAATGAAGTAATGTAATGTGCTAAGATATACTTAACTGAACGGATTGTGCATTTTGCATGCCACCTTTACATAACTGTGGACCAACTTTAATTACGTAGAGTAAATGAATGTACTAGTACTGTGCTGTCCCTACTACTCTGTACTACCTTAATTTGGTGAATTATTCATTATTATATTATGTTTCTACAATATATTCGGTCATGGAGCATTGTTTACCATATCACATTATATACTGTTATCTTGTCAAAACTTTTAAGTTAGATTCATATGTACTCTATCCGTTGAAGTTATTGTTTTGTCACATGTCAGATTTTTTAAGTTTGACTAAGTATATAGTAAAATATGTTAATACGATACCAAACATATAGTATGAAATATGTTTTATGACAAATCTAATATAACTTATTTGGTGTTTTAGATGTCAATAGTATATTTTTTCTATAGGCTTGATCAAACTTAAGTAAGTTTGATATATGACAAAACTAGAATTTCCAGTAATTTAGAGGAGGATAGAGTAAAATATAACGTGACAGCCGATTTGCAGAAACCTCAGATGCATATTTGTGGTGTCGAAAGCAAATGCAGCCCGTGAGTGTGATTAGAAATTGTCAGTTTAAAGAATTGTGCTATACATACGACGAATTCTCGTCCGACGCATGTACGATGCTTGCCCATCACCCTTTGATTAAATAACCAGACAAACCTGAGAAGTAGGATGTAGTGTCGGATGCAGATCGTATATAAAAACATCGGATGTGAAGCAATTTCGCAGGCAGGGAAAAAATCTAAAAAAAGGTATTTAATGAATGTAGTAAAAATTATCGCAAGGTTAACTAGAGGGTAAACAGAATGACATCTTATATCAAACGAAATAAACATGTTGATTATCTCAAGTTGTATACCGATATTCATGTGCATGGTTTGGTCGATTGGTAAGAGTAAGGAATAAGCATTTTTTTTCGGGTAAAAGGATAAGCATTTCTTGCGAGGCAAAGGGATAAGCATTTCAACGTGTGGCGACTGCATGGCGATCCATCCATCCATCCATCCACTAGACACACAATCACGTCGCACAACGATAGATCGGGAAGCCATCTTAATGTTATCCATGGACTCCTTCGTAGCTAGCTGGTTTTCGTCATTTCTTGACTTATTTTCGCAAAAATACAATTCAATCCAATCCAGTTGCGGGGTCCAGCAGGCGAGGAATGCGAGAGGCAAGGCGCTCTGACGCGTCTGCGTGTGGTCTGTGTTGGCAGCTTGGCGCCAAGGGCATCGTCTTTGAGCCATTTGGGCTCAGCTCGGTCCGACGGAAGAAGCATGCGCACCGTCAGTCTCTTTCTCCTCCTCTACACTTGCTCTGCCGGCCGGCCGGACGTCGAGAACCTAACAGTTCCACTACGTACTCCTACTAGTCACTCATGGGTCGGTCCGTGTCGCCAACGGCTAAAAGTCTTGGCCGGTGACACCCAACGCAAGGCACACTCTCCTCTAGCTTAGCTGTCTCAAGTCACAACCACGGAACCAAATGATTGGATAAGAGCATCTACATCCGGAAGCAAAATTTGCTGTTTTGACCCTTTTGACATAGTTTAGCCGGATCTGACCCCATATCAAAAAAATTCGTGATCTGACCCTGTTCCTACCGCCACATGGCCTGGCGGTAGCCCAACACATCCTACCGCCAGGGACCCCGACGGTAGGGTAACGGCAGGCCGCTGACGGCCGTTTGCGTTCGCTGACGTGGAAAAGGACCCTACCGCCGGGGAGGCCGGCGGTAGGCAGTACAAGTCTACCGCCAAAGACCCCGGCGGTAGGGAGGACATGTAAAACCCCTAAAACCCATCTGGACCTTACTGTGCCTGGAGAGGGTCTTTTTTTTGCGGCAGGGTGTGCAATCCTACCGTCAAAGACCCCGGCGGTAGGGTGCACAATCCTACCGCCAATGGCTACGGCGGTAGGGTCCTAGCTGTGGGCTGGCTTCTGTAACTGAAATTTGAACAAAAATTACGGTAGGGTGTGCAACCCTACCGCCAGGGACCCTGGCGGTAGGCTCCTGTCTAGTTGCAAATCAACTTATTCTTTGCAAAATTTGATCATTTCAATTCCAAAAGTTAACCACACATTAATATAGCTTGCAAATCAAAATTTTGTGATCTCACACAGTATAACATGCATCACACATCGATATAAATGATAGTTCAACACATTAAACATATCAAATAGTGTAGCAAATCGAAAATACCAAGTAGTTCGACTTAGGCAACGAGTTCTCGTTCACAGTTCAACACAAGTAGCAAATAGTTTAACTAGTTCAACATAAAGCTAGTAGTTCAACATGACCATATCACTTGGCACTCCTCCCCTCTTGGCGGTACGCTCCTCATTCCTCTTCGAGCGGGTCTCATCCGGCTTTTTCGTGCGACGATGAGGAAGACGCTCTTTCTGAAACGGGGATGGACTCTTCCAATGCTTCTTTGGCTGTTTTTCCCTCTTGTCCTGGGTTGGCTGAGTAGCTGGAGGTCCGTCATCGTCGTCGTACTCCTCCTCAGCACCTCTTTCCTCTTCTCCCTCGACTTGCTCCTCATCCTCTTCTTCCCCATCATCTTCTCCCTCGTCCTCCTCAACAATGCGAGACGACGACGGTCCACCAAGGCTAGAGGAACCTCCGCCGGCATGGCTCGATGAAACGAGGACACGTGTCGACCCTCCAGGAACATGCGCGTCAACCGAGGTAGCGCACCCGAGCATGCCCACTAGCTTGCGGCAACGGTTCATGATCTTCTGCAATAACAAATAAAGAAGAACATGGCATGGATCAAGTTTAGGGTTACATATAAATAAGAATATGGCATGGATCCAATTTGTGGTTACTCGAACAGAAGGCTAGGAGGCTCAAACTTACCTTCACCGCTTCCCTCAGCTTGCCGTCAGATTCCTCGGTCCCGGGGTCATAACTTAACGCATTCGAGCCATCGAAAATGTTTCTGTTCAGCTCCGAAGCCTGCAAATGTAAGGATCATGAATAAGTTAGCGACAATGACCATGTCAGCATCATCCAACTGCCGGCTCGAAACAAATGAACACAACTTACCACTCTGTTCATCAGGGGTGCATACTCCCTGAAATCACCTTCCATATCTCTGAGGTTGGCCTTGTAGGCTTCATCCTCGGGGTCATCCTCCTCCTCCAGTGATGCGATATCGGCGGCCGTCCACTGTGGCCTTAGGCGCACACGGTACTTGATGCCATCGTTACCAATTCATGTGCTCCTGGTACGCACCCCAGTCAACCCCTTTCTTCTCCCCGTCTTTGCGATACCTCCTCTCGTTCCACGCTTTCAAGGGCTTCGCGTGCTCTTGTCCCCAATCCGATATCGACTGACAATGCTGCCTACTCTTCCTGCAAGGCATAAGAAACAATAAAACATAGAAAATCATAAGAATGTCAAACAGAACGAAAACATGGTAACAAAGAACAATGGCCTCACTAGTGAAGTTCGAAACCACCGGTGTCGGTGGGGCGTGCCGGTGGAGTGTGTTGCAATACATTAAATTGCAAGGCCACGCGCTGTGGTAGGTGCCACTCGACGGCCTACACGCATATTATTGGGACAATGCACTGCCAGACAAGATGGTCCCGAGAGCACATCATGTTGAGCTCGAAACCCCAATCTCTATTGTGATACGACCACCAGTTAACCTACAGAAAGATTGGCAAGCAACCGTGAAAGTGGCTACATTCAAAAATTAGCTCGTTGGTATACCTGGTAAGATGTCAGGTTGTCCAGCTTGTTGGTGAGGGCCTTGTACAACGCACTGCCCTTGCCCGTGAAGACTTTAACCCTGTCCCAAGCATACGCAACGGTTGGGTATCGAGTATCGTCGCCATCTTTGCCATACTCCGTCCATGGACGCCTTTTCATTTTCTCAGGACGATCCACCGACAACCGCTCCCACATCCAAATCGAGAGGGCCTAGACAAATCCACACATACCGGACTTACTTTCAGTCCTCTGCGTTGCGTCGTCCAGCTACAAATGCCGATTGATGATCAGATGACACAATTGAAAGCAGCACACATACGTCCATAAGCGAATATTGAGATATTTCTCTTACCGAACGGTATAGGTACGCGAGACCGGCAGACCCCCAGCTCTACCCTGTATCCTAGTCGGTCAGGAAGTCGAGATACATCCATAGGGTAGTGTCCCCCGAGCAGTCTGGAAACACGACCTCTGTGAGAAGATACCACAAGTAGGCCCTCGTGTACTGCTCCACGGTCTGCTGATCGGCATCTTCCGGGCATATGGACCGGTTGTTCTGGATTCACATGAGTGGTATACCCGATGATCGATTATCCCTCAGGATGGGGCAATCACCGATGAGGGCGTTAACCCTGTCCCGCCAGTTGTTCCTCCCCACTCGCCCAGTGAGAGCATGGCCCTGGAGCGGTAGGGCCGTGATCATGGCGAAGTCCTCGAGGGTCACCGTCGTCTCACCACATGGGAGATGTAAAGAGTGTGTCTCGGGCTGCCAACGGTCCACCAAGGCTGTGAGAGCTGAGTGGACGAGCGCCGGCGGCACACGCTTGAACTGGAGCACAAAAGGCAGCAGCCCGACTCTCCTCAAATACGGCTCGTAGCGGCGGTCGTATTGCATCTGAACGGCCTTCGTGTGACCCCTCATACGCAATGGCGGTAGCATCTGTCAAAGTGTACACGAAAATATTTAGTAACTTACTTTCGCAAAGCCAAATTTTTTGGTGCAAGACCTTGATCATAGTTATTACCTCTTCCTTCTCGATGAAACGGGCACGATGACCGTTGTCGAACGCCGGGTCAAGCATCATGTAATTAGTGCCGATCGCCGGATCAAGGGGGGCCCTCCTAAAACAACAACATTTAGTTATCAACATATAATCCACTAATATATAGTACTAACTACAGAAAATAAACTAATCCATTTAGTTATTCAACCAACATGAATCAAATTGTATCATATTCAACCAACATCAACAATATTGGAATATGCAATTGTACATAAATATATAACAAAAGATATAATCAACAATGGAATATGCAAATGAATCATATTGAATCAAACTAAAAACCTAGTTACTACATCAATGCAAATGAATCATATTGAATCAAACTAAAAAATCATATTGAATCAATCATATTTATCCATCATATCTATAATCAATCATATTTATCCATCACATCATATTCAACAATTCAACCAACATCAATCATATCATATTCAACAAATGTAAGTAAATCTATAATAAAGGCATAATCAACAATATTGCAATATGCATATGAATCATATTCAACCACATCAATCATATTAATCAAATATCAACGAACCATCCAAACTCAATCATATTCAACCACATCAAGCATATTAACCAAACATCAATGAAAGATTCAAAAATAATACTATAAACAAGATAGAAACGATAAACTAGTTAATACAAAATGAAGTAGGGTTCATTTTCAACAACATACATCATATTGAACCAAACTAAACAAACCTAGGAACAACAAAAATTTAAAACTACTAGATGAAATAGGGTTCATCTTGTGCCAAATAATGCATCAAATCAAAAACTTTTTGACGAAAACTAATTGGAGGGATTGAGAGAACTTACTTCTCTCGTCGTGGAGCCATCTCGATCCGCAAAAACGATGGAGAAACGAAGGAGATTGGAGGGGGGAGTGGAGGGGTTGAGAGAGGGCAACTCCTCTCTGTTCTTGCGCGCGCGGCAGGGGAGAAGATGGGGGCTGGGTTCGTGGGTGGGCCCCGTGAGCCGGCCCCCGCGGGTTTATAACTGTTGAGCACCTACCGCCAAGGTCTTTGGCGGTAGGGTTGCACTGCCTACCACCAGGGTCCTCAGCGGTAGGGTCGATGGCAAGGGCCAAACTGTAGGGGAACGCAGCAGAAAACAAAAAAATTCTGACCTACGCACCAGCCCAGGACCACTATGAAGACTGCATACAAGGTTTCGAACCGATCGTTACCGACTCGTAGCGCAGCGGAAGTAGAGTCGATGTAGATCGTCGGTGCAGATCCCCACAACTAGGATTTACAACCTCCCAACCGCGAGGATGTTTTCCCTTGTCTGCTCGTCGGACAGCCCTCCGGGAGGCGGTCGGACAGTCCCTCGGACGATGTCACGGACAGCCCTTCGGGAGGACCCTCAAAACTCGGACGGTCACTCGGACAGCCCTTCGGGAGGCACTCTCGAACAGCCCGTCGGGTTGCACACATACGGTGTCATCTATCCGGCTGCCGTTGGCGAAACCCTGCTTGGCGAACTTGAAGTTTATCTTCGTATTTATGCTTGGCACTTTCAATATATATTTCCCTAGCATGCTTCATTTATTTCACTATTGAAATATGCTGGATGTGGCATTTGATTTTACCCTACATTTGAAAGGTAGGATATATACGCATACATCATAATTTATTCTTGTACTCATATCAGCAGTACAAGAAGTGTGTATGCAATTTTAGCTATGGACATGCACAGAACTTTTCGACATGCATGAAGCGACAGCTACATATACTTGGCTTTGCATATTTATTCCAGTACTAGTCGATAGAGTACTGACTTGTTGTGGAGGCAGACTGAATTATCTGCCGACCTTCCGGGATGTGCATTTATTCTTTTTTTTATAGAAGACATATGTTTACTTGCACTAGTATTACTAGTACAAGGATATGCGTCGGACACTAATTTATTTAATCAGCTGTCCAACATGGATTTTGATGACGACGTACAATCTTCTAATTGCTCATGGAGCTATGGTATGAAGTATGATTTTGTACATGATTTTTACCACCGATGCATATAAACATATAACTATCATACATGCAGAAAATGGAGGCATGCACGATTTAATTTATGGGGATGCACCGTTCGCATGCATCAAATTATACGCAATGCAATATGTTTGGAAGTTGATTTATGGTAAACTCACAAATTTCAGAACCTAGGCCTAGTTTGACGTGCTAATGGGTGATGGCGCGTGCACGGTATATTTTTTATCAGTGCAGGCAAAGTGCAAATACCTTAGTAATTTAGCAAGCCACATGTTGCTACGCCTGAAATTTCCTAGCCATGCAAAGGTTAATTTGATACTAACCGTAAGCAGATTATCTTATTCCATCGTCAGATATGCACGCTCCTCTACTAGTACATGGCTACTAGTTAATCCACAAGGACATGTAACGATTTTGGGTATGATGATTATTCGGCTACTGAATATGGGCAGCTTTTTAATGGAATTTTAGAGCTTTAGCCTGTGTCAATATGACCAAACCAAAGACATGACTTGTAGTATTATATACATGAATTTAGAGCACCTTGGTTTGTGTCAATGTAACCAAACCAAGTGCAGATTATTTTTTTATGATCACATGGATTTAAAGAGACTTGATTCATGTCATTTTAACCAAAACAGGAGCAGAATTTAGTAACACGTAATTTTAGAGCGACTTGGCTTGTGTCAATGTAACCAAGCCTGCAAGAGCCAAATTTTAATAGTATGCATGATTTTTATAGCACCTTGGTTTGTGTCAATGTGACCATACCGAGAGCCAGTTTATTATGATCATGAGGGCCAGGGGAAGGCAATTCAGCATTTATCAACATGATGAAGCCAAGAACAAAGACCTATATATCTACTAGGGAGAGAAAATCCCCTAGTTTGTGTCAATGTGACCAAACTAGCAGATGAGGAGGAGGAACTCCATGGTATGTGTCGATGTGACCACCCAAGGAGCAAGGAAGGGACTTTATTTCCTACCTTCTTGCAGATGTCCTCTGGGATTTCTCTTCTCGTCTGCAACGAGATCAGCAGCCGGCGGCCGGCGGCAGCTTTGTGTGTGCTTTTGCTGTATATGGGCGTGTGGGAAGGAAGCGATGGATGGCTGGGGTGAATGAATGATCGATGAGCAGCGATGGACTGAATGAACGTGAGCCAACCCCGTGGATACTGAACGAGCAGCTATTTATAGCGAGCAGGCGAGTAGCGGAGCGCTCTGGCGTGCGCGCCCACGTCCTCGATCGTGCGATCGTGTGAGATCGTGGAGCGGGGCTGCTTTTTCCTTTCTTTCTTTTATTTCTTTAATCCTTAATTGACCGGCAACGTCCCATCATCTGACATGGGCTTAATTAAGCTATATGTTCTGTGGGTCTTGAGCACTAACCCATTGCTTAATTGGGCTGGCTGATGGCTAGGGCTACATACCTTATATCCTTTGCGTGACAGTAAAATAAACAATCATGCAAATATATTCTTTCCATCAAAACTATACATGAATATTTCAGTAACGGCCTGACACATTTTCTTTATACATCGCCATGCGTCATATTATTTTACATGAACATCATTGTGCCAATATTTCCTTTAGCAGTGACAAAATATTAGTCTGATCTATGAAACTTTGAATTTGGGTCAACATCGGAATTTCGCCGTTGATAACAGTGTATGTGTATGAAAGTCATATGTCCTCTAATTTATGCGAGGATATGGCTCCTTCCCTTTTATTTTCGGGTCTGTTATTTTATATTGAGCGGCACTGCGGAAATTCATTATGGTATTTTTTTATCCACGTATTCGGCAATTCACTACTTTTGAAGCAATTGATTTTATAAAACATCATATTTTACTTTGGCCAAAATCGGTGTCAACAGATGCCCCTCGAGGTTTGGATGCGAAATATTTTTTTTTCGGATCCAAAGCTCGAAAAATATGCGGATTATTGTTTTTTTTATTTGATTTATGTGGAATCTTGTATTTTAAATTTGTTTAGGCTCCAAACGGATAAGGAGTGGAGGTTTGAAAATTTGTTATCTACAGCTAGCTACTGGTGCCGATATTCCAGTAGAGTGCTGGCCATCCAACTTTACTACCGGCCGTTTAGCAACGAGCCCTATATATCTCTTCAGTTCAGATATTCTCCGTACTCCAGTTTTCTGAGTGCGGCGCTTTGGCGATCGCAAACCAAATTGATTTCCGTCAGATTTTATCGTCCTTCGGTACGTACAGCCATCGTAATCAACTATGCAAGCTGATCTTTCGTTTCAGTTATCTTGCTAATACTTCTTGGATCTTTTCTCGCTAGGCGTATAAGCTAGCATCTTTCTCCGGAAGCGCAGATCTGTTTTTTGCGTCAAATGTCGGCAAGTGCACAATTAATTAATTCTATTAAAATATACGAGTATCCTTTTCACGCATTCCTTCTAACTTTGATTCCTTTTTCTTCTCTAGCTAATCTGATTACAATCTGGTATATCAGATCGATTGCTTTCTTTTGGCTGTCGTACACCTGCTGCCTGCACAGGTATACATCCATCTCATCTCTTGTATTTTCTTTCGCGGGTAGAATCATTATATATGGATTGAATTATTTGCAGTGCATCATTCCTGATTGCATTTCCGTTGTAAAGATCTGTTCTTATGGTTGACGTGCCGGCGAGTTTGTTTAAACTTGGTCCGTCGTACATCCATAAGAACAAATATGTATGTACTGCGTATTCCTGTCAAATCCTTCTCTTGTATGGGGTCTTATGGTAGATCGGACTGTCGACCGGCCGTAAACGCATTAGTGTCATAATATACCATTTTCAGTATCATAACGATTCCCAATCTTCTTTGTTGTTGGCGTCCCGGCGAACTTCTATACGAGCTTGGTCTGTCGCACAATTACAGAAAACCCAAATAAAATCTGTTATGTAGATTTTTTTATTTATTTATCAAGACCTTAAGCATTTCTCCATGTGTATTTGACAGGAGGCTGACTCTCTTTTCTGAAAGTAGCTGCTCGCAAGTCCTAGGTAATACACCTCAAGCCCTCTCTCTTTTTTTTTTTGGGCTTGGTAATATGTTCCAATTTAATTTTTTTTTATATGTATAGATGGCGCTTGGTGTACCCACTCGTTCTTCGTATCATTTAAAATTATCAGAACTTGCCAAGGAGCAATTATACGAACCTGAAACAAGTACCTTGGCTAATCCCATTCTTGTAAAGTCAACGAAAATGGAGGGACAATTAGTCCCTAATGAGCGTGGGTGGACGCATCGACATTCTTTCGAGGCTCTAAGCTATCATCCAGTCACACTACCGCCACGAGTTGATTTACGCTGTGCTCTGGGGATGAGGATGGTATCAAAACAATTAGGTTGGGAATATTATGACGTCCAGTATTTCGAACGCCCCAATGGTTATACTGCATGGGCTATTGAGGTTCTCTCCCAATATTCTTTTAACTTGAAAGGATGTGAAGAGAAAACGGATTATATCTGTGGAGCCATATATTGCTCCCTCTGCGACTATACTGTTTCCCTTCCTTTGTTGCAATCTTTGTTAGAAAAGTGGAGTCCTCAGACCAATACTTTCCTACTCTCATATGGTGAGCATACGATCACATTACTTGACATGCTCCTGATGGCTGGGCTTCCTATTGCGGGAGACCCTTATGAAGAATATATTCCTCCGCTCAAAGAGCTAGACTCTTCTTCGCTTCTATTCCCAAACTTCTATTTCGATCTTTTGAAAGTGTGGGACGAGCTTTCCTCTAATCGTGATGACGAGTTGGTACCTCTCCAGGATTGGTGTGATTATTTTTACAATCATCGTTCCAAACCTTTGACCGATTCTAGTCTTCGTGAGAGTCACATGTATGTTGCTGCGTTTCTTGCGGTTTGGTTGTGCGGTTTCGCTATTGTTGGGGAAGGACCATATATTCGTCCTGGTGTTCTTGTCATGGCATCTTGGATTGCCGTGGGGAGAAAAATTTCACTTGCTCCACCGGCGCTTTCTTCCTTATATTATTCTCTCCGGCGCATTAGTACGCACCCTGTCGGGCCTACGTACTGTAAGGCGTCTTGGCCAGCCCATTATGTTATCGGTTGGATACATCTTTATCTGAGAAAGACTTTTGATCTTAAAGGTAAAGGAAGTCACCTTCCCACTCCTAGGACCTTGTCTATGCAACCGACAATGATAAATACAATGTTCAGGCCTCCGATTGAATTTTCTCCTGAAACAGCATATGATTTCCTTGAGAATACAAAGTATATCAGGTGGTGCCCTTATTCTGCACGTAACTTAGTCAGAGTGGATCAGCTTCAGAGGGCTTTCATGATTTCTGTCCGTCGAGGTATGCTCCCCTGGAGGTTTGTATATCAGAACAGTGACATGTGCATAGCCGAGCCATATCATCCAGATCGTGTGGCTCGCCAATTTAAGTTGGACCAACTGGTACCATTTAATCCATTGAAGTCATTGTTTACCCGAGCAGATGTTGGTATTGCATATACCTACTGGTCTCATCTGTTACGACCAATTCAAGAGAATCCCTGTGATCAAATCACAATGTGTCTGGCCAGACGATAGTGGATACTGTAACACCGAGAGGGCCCAGAGATATCTCTCCATCGTCAGAGGTGCAAATCCCAATCTTGAACTATCAAGTCCCTTGACACACTTTTTCATGAACCCGTAAGCCGCCGTAATAGCCACCCATTTACGGATGACGTTTAACAAACCCCAAAGTTCATGAAGCAAGCATGAAGAAACTCGACACTGTCATGGTCTAAGGAATTATGAAAACGTTAACTTTCTCTGTGTTATTAACCATTAACTTGTGACGAATGTATCTCATAGCATAACATCAATTCGGGTCGATTCAACACAAATGTTCTTCTAACATTGTGCCCTCAAAGTTGCCGGCATAGTCATGCCCATGATCAGGAAAACAGAACCATCATGCAACACTTGAGCTAGTCTTAGAGGCCAGACTAGGAATACATTTTACCGTTTATTATTCCACACGTGCATATGAGTTTCCCTCCGAGCCTCGTGGTTATTGTAGACTCGAGAACCATAGCAGTTATAGCACGGAATATAAACTTAATTACGAACATGGGGATAAATAATAACATTTATTATTGCCTCTAGGGCATATCTCCTACAGACTCCCACTTGCACTAGAGTCAATAATCTAGTCAATGCTAAAACACTTTACACCTATGGCATAGCGGTGTAAAATATGCTTCGCTCGTGGTATAGCCTGATGTCCAACGGATCTGACAACTTCAGTTCCGTGTGTATCTTTGCATCTCCTCGCATTTTCACGCTTTCACAAAATTCATATTTTGTGTGGACTTGGCTTTGTATATATGTGAATCACAGGTCAAACCTTGACTCCTCAGACTGAGCTATGGAGCGACTATCTACAATAGTGTTGAAAGGATCGATATGGTTGACTAGAGGGGGGGGGGAGTGAAGAGGCAACTACCAATTTTTTAGCTTTTCTTAACAAATTAGGGCTAGCAACAAAATAGGTTGTCTAGATGTGCAACTAGGTGAGCAACCTATATGATGGTAACAACAACGACAACACAAGCAAGCAAAGGATACAACACAACAATAGCTTGCACAAAGTAAAGGTAAGAAGTAACCACAAGTGGAGCCGGTGAAGACGAGGATGTGTTACCGAAGTTCCTTCCCTTTAGGGGGAAGTACGTCTCCGTTGGAGCGGTGTGGAGGCACAATGCTCCCCAAGAAGCCACTAGGGCCACCATATTCTCCTCACGCCCTCTTACAATGCAAGATGCCGTGATTCCCCTAGTGGTGCCCTTGAAGGCGGCAACCGAACCTTTACAAACAAGCTTGAGGCTCTCTCCACAACTGAATTGGAGGCTCCCAACACCACCACGGAGCTTCACCACAATGGAATGTGGCTCCGAGGTGACCTCTTCCGTCTAGGGTGCCCAAACACCCAAGAGTAACAAAATCCACACAAGAAAGTATGGGGGAATCAAATTTCCTTTGGTGGAAGTGTAGATCTAGGTCTCCTCCTTCAATCCCTAGCAAATCAACAAGTTCGAGTGGCTAGAAAGAGAGATCGGGCAAGAAAGCTTGAAGGGCATCAATGGAGGAGAGAGAGAGGCAAGAGGTAAAAAGGTAGGTGGAAGAACCACCTACTTATATAGTGTCCCCCAAATCCAACCGTTACAGCCGTTTTTACACTGTAGCGGTACAACCGCTAGAACCACCGGTACAACCGCTATTCACGGGTTCACACTGCAGAAGTGCCCCAGGCGGTACAACCGGTGGAGCCACCGGTAGTACCGGTCGGCCGGAGCCAACCAGGAACTACCGCTCCACCACCGCCCAAAAACCGCCTCATAAACAGAAGGGAGTCACCCCATAGCGTTGGTTGGGGCGGTGGTTGTGCCGGTACAACTGCCAGACCAGCGTTCATGTGGTGGCTAAGTCTGGAGCGGTACAGCCGCTCCAGACACCGGTAGTACCGGTTCGCCGAAGCCGTCCGGGAACTACCGGGCCACCACCGCCCAACCACAGCTCCACTACAGAAGGGATTCTGGTAGTGGAGCGGTGCAGGGCCGGAACAACCGGTCAAGCGGTACAACCTCTTTTACAAGCGGTACAACCGCTCGGTACTAAAAACACTGCCACAGAAAGACTTTGAGGACCTCTCTCCTCGAACGGAAGGATATATAGTGGGTGCAACAGAATGTGTACGTGCATTGATTCACCCAGTACCTTCCGATGCAGATTCCCTCTTAATAGTACGGATTTCCTACGACCAAAGAAATAAACGCGTCGGAAACTCCGTCTTTGATCTTTTTCGTCCGGAGGGAATACCTAACCGTCTTGCACCAAACAAGGTGTACCTGAGTAAACTTGGGCGCACGATTAGTCCAAGGTGCATTGTCATCATCACCAATATCCTAAGGCAGGAAATGCCCTAACAATCTCCCCCTTTTTGGTGGATGATGACAACCACACGATTTGCACCGGAGATCTAGAAAATATAGACGGGCTCCCCCTAGATGTGAACACTATTTTGATTTTGCTTTTGGAATGCAAAGTGCTCACATTAGGATCAACGCTCCCCCTAGATTTTATAGACCAACCAATGACTGCAAATGAAATGAATAGACAAAAAGCATGCATTTGCAGGAACATGAAGTAGAGCAATAGATAAGGGTAACAATAATAAGCACGCTCTACAAACATATGAGACACGATGTAAAAAGGCTTAAGATAGATAGATCGGGATCGCATGTCTCACACCATGCACAACGTTTCCACGCACAACAAGTTCACAAACCAACTCGAAGCAAAGAGGTTCAACTGACACCCAAAGCAAATGCAAACAAAACCCATGCAAATCCCGAGACCTAATAGAACTCTCTCCCTCTTTGGCATCAAGACACCAAAAAGGAAAAGAGCGATGCTAACGCCCCAGAGCTCAGTACTCCTCCTCTGACTCCTCGGTCTCCTCTGGATCATCACCACCAGATGCCTCTGGATCGTCGTCAACAGACTGCTCGTCCTCATCCATGATATCATCCGCGACGACGGTAGCAGAGGTAGAGGTAGCAGGATGGCCAGAGGCCTCATCGTCAGTCCACGTGCTGTTCTCGAAGATCCACTTGTCCTCTGGAGTGATGCTCTTCTTAGATCGACTTTCCACTTGCATGTTGAGGTGCCTCATCATCTCAATCTGTCTGCGTCTGGCCTTTTTCTCATTCACATGAGCCTCATAGAGCTTCTTCTGGATGTGAGTCTGCAAGCAAAAGGTCTTCTTCACCTTGGCTATGAGCTTAGCAACCCAGGAGGGCTTGGCCCCAGCCTCTAGCTCAAAGTCTTCATCACTAGAGGTGGCATAAACATCCTCGGGATCATCAGCAGGATAGCGAGGCTCAGCATGTTTCTTCTTTCTCAACTGCTTGACCTCATGCACAGTGAGGTTGTCTGGAGATGTAAGAGGCTCTCCTGGCCTGCAGACTGCCCATACAGAGTTCAGGAAACACATGACAAACGGAGCATATATGGGTACCTTTCGGTGCATGACCATGCTATACATCTCCTCCCACAGCCACTTGGAAACATCAAAAGTGGCACCAGACCCCACCTTGGTCTTCATAGCCACTAACAGATCCACCAGATAGCCATAAATCTCATCCTGATTCCCAACCTTGGGCAGAAGCACGTTGCGGAACACATGATGCATAATGTCATAAACCTTCTCAAGATCCTTGGACTCACCAATGACTCCACGTCCTCAGATGTATAGGGGTGCAAGCTTCTCCTTGCTCATGGATGTGGCACGGTCGTGAGGACGGATGCCACCATTCCCGGTGAGACCGGTATCATCATATCCTAGAGCATTGCAGAAGGCTCTCCAAGGCACCTGAAAGAGCTCATCACGGCACATGAAAGACAGAGTAGGAGCATCATCGGTGCCGAAGTGAACAGTGGCATAGAAATGATGGATAAGCTGCACATCAAAATCTCAGTTGATAGACATGAGCTTGACCAAGTCAAACTCCTCACACAGAGCTAAGGCCTCTCCAAAGTACTCCATGTTGTTCCTCTAGTGATCAAGGTCAATTGTCCACTGCTTGGTGAACATGTTCTTGTTATGCTCAAAAAGCTCATGCACAATCCTCACTTGCATCTCGTTCCTGAACTGAGGTGTGGTCCAACGAGAATGAACTGGAACCTCATAGGGATTCTGCAATCGGAACCTCTCCCAATCCTGTTGTTTCCACCTGTGCATTGGTACGTCCACACATTGCTTGGCAGCGGCAGACTTCTCACGGCGGGTGGGCTTGGTGGGAATCACCACCTCCTGCTCTTCCACAGTGTCATCAGGACGCTTGCTTCTACGAACTCTCTTTCTGGTCTTCTGGCGAGGAGCAGAGCGAGAACCAGAGCCACCTGCACACACACACACACGGGAAGCGCACAAGATACCCAGCACAGATGAGAGGAATGTACACAAGATCAGAGGAATATATTACATGTAAGTAGAGAGAAGAAGAAACAGTACACAGAGATTCAGTAAACCCGGTTGTACCGGTCATCCCACCGGTAGTACAGCTCGGGCGGTTGTACCGCCCCAGTGGAGCGGTTGTACCGCCGACAGCGGTTCCACCCACGGGAGAACATGCACAAATCAAAATTGAATCTAGATGCAATATTTTGATTTCTAACTATCTACAAGCAATAGAGGTATACAATACGATCTCTTCCACCCAATAGTTTAGCCAAAAACACGGGAGTACACGTAATGCCCTAGATAGATGGATTCAAAGATTGAAACCAAGAACAAGAGAGAATGGGGCATTACCGGTATCCATGGGAAGAGATCAGGGAGGAGACGGCCTCCACAGAGCGGATCCGATGAAGAGCCGACAGATCCGGAGCACCGGAGGGCACTCCGGGGCAATGGGGACAGCAACCGGCGGCAGGAGCAGGAGAAGAGGACGGGCACAAAGGGGAAAAAGAGAAACCCCTTCGGCCTGCGCCCTTAAATACCTGCCCAGACCGCGGAGCGGTTGTACCGCTCATAGGAGCGGTTGTACCGCCCCCTGGTACCACCCTGTGGTTAAGGGCGGTACTTCCGTTGCCTCACAGGCAGCGGTAGTACCGCTCGTAACCGCCCGGTAGTACCGGCCGGAAGCCCAGGTCAAGATCTAAGCGGTAGAACCGCCAAACATTGACCGGTAGAACCGCCGGGATGCTACAACCAAATGGTAGAGCGGTAGAACCGCCCTGACCACCGGTTGTACCGTCCGGTCACAGCCACCCATGCCAAGATAACAACTTGTGTACATTTGGAGAAGATTGTTTTAAGGGTAGAGGAGGCTTGGGATGGAAACTTGGCACAGTATTATGGTGAAGTAAACTCCAAGAGTGCAAGAAGCAAACGATAAAGGCCAACACTTGGAGGATACAAACACTTAGGACCTAAAAAGAAAACTAGCAAGGCAAAAAAGATCCAAAAGGAGAACCAAACCTCCACAAAGAGAGGAGGGGAGGTGGCCAAAGCCACCTATGTTTGAGTCAATTGGTATGGCATCGCGAATATTTTAACCTTGGGCCCATGACCAAAACTCATCTTTGAAGCACTAGTACCATCAAAAATGGCTAATGTGAAAGATTGGGTTTATTTATGCATAATAGGGGGAGGGAGAGTTCATTGAGAGAACAACACTCCCCCTAAATCCATGCCTACATCTAGAACAAGATAATCATGATGAATGCGGTGGGGTGTGACGAGATTCAAGACACGTTGCTCGAATCAATGATATTTAGCTCATGCCTTAACTCGCGAAATCTTGCTTCATCCAATGGCTTCGTGAAAATATCCGCTAGTTGCTCTTGAGTTCCAACATGAATAATATCAATCTCTCCATGCTTGACGTGATCCCAGATGAAATGATGACGAATCTCAATGTGCTTCGTCTTGCTATGTTGCATCGGATTGTAGGAGATCTTGATTGCACTTTCATTGTCACAGAAAAAAGGCACTTTGTCACAAGTGACACCGTAATCCTTTAAAGTTTGCCTCATCCAAAGCAATTGTGCACAACAACTTGCGGCGGCTACATACTCGGCCTCGGTGGTGGAGAGAGACACACAATTTTGCTTCTTCGAAGACCAACTCACCAAAGAGCGACCAAGGAATTGGCACCCTCTGGAGGTTGACTTCCTATCCACACGGTCTCCCGCCCAATCCGAGTCTGAATATCCCATGAGATCAAAGCTTGCTCCTTTGGGGTACCATAAGCCAAAATTTGGGGTATGAGTCAAATATCGAAAGATTCGCTTGACCGCCACAAAGTGACTTTCCTTAGGCTCGGCTTGAAACCGTGCACACATTCCCACACTCAACATGATATCCGGCCTAGATGCACAAAGATAAAGCAAGGATCCAATCATAGAACGATATACCTTTTGATCCACCGCTTTACCAATGGGATCAATGTCAAGTTGGCACTTGGTAGGCATTGGAGTCTTGGCCGGTTTGACATCTTCTAACTTGAATCTCTTGAGCATGTCTTGGGTATATTTGGCTTGGTTGATGAAGGTTCCTCATCTTCTTTGTTTGACTTCGAACCCAAGAAAGAACTTCAACTCTCCCATCATAGACATATCAAACTTCTCGGTCATGAGTGCGGCAAACTCATCATTGAAAGCTTTGTTAGGAGAACCAAAAATAATATCATCAACATATAGTTGGCATATGAACAAATCCCCTTTAACCCTCTTAGTAAAAAGAGTGGGATCGATTATCCCAATTTCAAACCCACGGTCTTGCAACAACTCGGTAAGGTGCTCATACCACACACGTGGGGCTTGTTTAAGGCCATAGAGTGCCTTATCAAGCTTGTATACATGATTGGGGAACTTGGGATCCTCGAACCCCGGGGGTTGTTTGACATATACCAACTCATTAAGAGGACCATTAAGAAATGCACTCTTCACATGCATCTCTTGCAACTTAAAATCATGATGAGATGCATATGCAAGCAACATACGAATAGACTCAAGACGAGCAACGGGAGCAAAGGTTTCACCGTAGTCGATACCCTCGACTTGGGAGTAGCCTTGTGCCACCAATCTTGCCTTGTTTCGAATGACAACACCGTTCGTATCTTGCTTGTTCTTGAAGATCCATTTGGTTCCAATGACATTATGATTCTCCGTTGGCCTTGGCAGCAATGACCACACTTTGTTGCGCTCGAAGTTGTTGAGTTCATCATGCATGGCTTCAAGCCAATCCGTGTCCTCGAGAGCTTCATGTACCTTTTGGGGTTCAACACAAGAAACAAACGCGTGATGCTCACAAAAGTTTGTTAATTGTCTACGAGTGGTTTCCCCCCTCTTTAAGCTTCCATAAACATTCTCCATGACATGTTGTTGATGCTTGAGTTTGAAAGCAATTTTGGCGGCATGACGCTCCAAAAGCTCCCCCGTAATCTCTTGAGGAGGATCATCTTGAACATCTTGAGCGTCATCTTGAGCTTGCTCTTAATCATGAGCTTGCACTTGATCTTGAGCTTGCTCGGTGTCGTGATCTTGATCTTGGGCATCATTTGGTGAATCACCATCATCTTAAGGTTGATCTTGCCCTTGATCTTGATCACTTGGTTGAGGGCCTTCAGTTTGTTCTTTGGAAGCGTGTGGGTCAATGGTTGGTGATGGCTCCACTTGCGTAGAGCATTGTCCTTCTCCTTCGGCCACAAGGGGTTCCTCAATGGGGAGTATTTGACCAATCCCCATTCTTCTTATGGCTTGGGGAGGAATTTCATCACCTACATCACAAATACCACTTTGCTCCACTTGGGAGCCATTATTTTCATCAAACTCTACGTTACACGTCTCCTCAATGAGTCCGTTGGACTTGTTGAGGACACGGTAAGCATGAGAGTTTGTAGCATAACCAACAAATATGCCCTCTTGAGCTCTAGATTCGAATTTAGAAAAATGTGTACCTTTCTTGAGAATGAAACACTTACACCCGAACACCCGGAAGTACTTGAGGTTGGGCTTGTTACCGGTAAGTATCTCATATGGAGTCTTGTTCAAGCCTTTGCGGAGGTAGAGCCGATTGAATGCATGACATGCGGTGTTGATGGCTTCGGCCCAAAAGTTGTACGGAGACTTGAATTCCGCCATCATGGTCCTTGCCGCATCCATCAACGCCCGGTTCTTCCTCTCCGCTACACCATTTTGTTGAGGGGTATATGGTGCGGAGTATTGATGCTTGATCCCCTCATCACTAAGAAACTCATCCAAGGTGTAGTTCTTGAACTCGGTGCCGTTGTCACTTCTAATCATCAATATCTTTGCCTCATGTTGATGTTGAGCTTCATTGGCAAAGTCGATGACGGTTTGTTGGGTCTCGCTCTTCCTCTTGAAGAAATATACCCAAGTGTATCTTGAATAGTCATCCACAATCACCAAGCAATACTTTCTTCCCCCAAGACTATCAAAGGATGGAGGTCCAAAGAGATCCATGTGAAGGAGCTCCAAGGGCCTCTTTGAGTAGATGATAGTCGTGGGTCGGTGAGCCGTCTCATGTAGCTTTCCTTCGATACAAGCACTGCAAGCACGATCTTTGGCAAAGCTCACATTTGTTAGTCCACGAACGTGATCCCCTTTGAGGAGACTTTGCAAAGATCTCATATTGACATGGGCTAGTCGGCGATGCCAAAGCCACCCCACATCAACTTTAGCCATTAGGCAAGTCGCGGTCTTAGTGGGTCGCTCCGAGAAGTTAACCACATAGAGACCGTTCTCGACATGCCCAACAAAAGCTACTTTAAGAGTCTTGCTCCACAAAAGGGCCACGGTATCAAGGTCAAAGAATGTGGCAAAGCCCATAAGTGCAAGTTGACGAATGGAAAGTAAATTGTATGCAAGGGTCTCAACAAGCATGACTTTCTCAATTGATAAATCATGAGAAATCACAACCTTGCCAAGACCCAATACCTTAGATGTTGAGGCATCACCGAATTGAACATTGGTGGGCATAGATGGGCTTGGTTGCACGTCCAACACCAAATGTTTGCTCCCGGTCATATGATTTGTTGCTCCACTATCAAGCAACCATGATCCTCCACCGAAATCAAACTCCTATAAGAGATCAATGCTTGGTTTTAGGTACCCATTCTTGAATGGGTCCTTTGATGTTAGTAACAAGGGTCTTAGGAACCCAAATAGACCATTCAATGTACTCATAATAAGAACCAACAAATTTGGCATAAACATGCCCATCACTAGCACGGCATAAAACATAAGAAGGGTTAAAGTCGTCGGCTTTGTTCGATGGAGTGGGATTGCCCTTCTTGACATTTCCACCCACCACCTTGTCCTTCTTCTCCTTATGAGCACCCTCTCCCTTCTTGACAAATACCTCTTTGAGAGGGAGAGGTTTCTTGATCTTGTTGTTGTTCTTCTTCTTTGACTTGGGTGCAAACCCGAGCCCTTCCTTTGCCACAACCTCCTTTTGATTGCTCAAAAGATCATTGAGGTTCTTCTCACCTTGTATGCAAGTCACAAGGCCTTTCTCAAGTTGCTCTTTCAACTTGGCATTCTCCTCCACAAGATGTTCATGCTCACAACAAGGGTTAGTAGTATTGGCATTATCAATTAAGGAGGACAAGTGGCTATTTCCTTAGTGAGCTTTGCTTGGAGTTGATCATGAGACTCCTTGAGAGTAGCATGTGCACCTTTCAAGGCCTTGTGAGCCTTGTCAAGTAGCTCAAACTCCTCTTTGAGTCTAGCATGGCCAACCCCAAGCTCAGCATTCTCGGATTTAAGCACACGAGCAAGAACTTGAGCATGATCATGATCTTTCTTTAGTTGAGCAAAGTCAACGTTTTGCGACTCCTCAAGAGCCGAACGAAGATCTCGCTCTTCCTCAAGAGCGATGGAAAGATCCGCAATCTCATCGGCATAGTCACGACTATGGCCTTCCAAGTTAGTGATGTTCTCCTCGTGAGACTCAATGATATCATTGGCCTCACCAAGTTGTTCCAAGAGAGCAACAAAGTGCTTCTTGGTCTCACCTTTGAGCTTACCCAAGAACTTGTCAAACTCATTCGCATCCACCTTCACCTCCTCTTGATCATCCACACAATCCAACAAAGAAGGATTAGGAGAGATGGAAGTTTTGATGTTGGAGGTTACCTCGGTGACGCCTCTTGCCATGAGGCACTTGGGGATGATGTTCTCATTGGGGGCATCGAAGAGGGACACCGAGGTTGGAGAAGAGGTGGCAATGGCCACGGTGGCCGTTGCTAACACTTCACCACTTGTATCATCATCATCATCGGAGTTGTACTCTTCTTGCGCCACCAAGCCCTTTGGAGGCACCTTCTTGTTGAAATTGTTCTTGTTGGGGAAGGACTTGGCCTTGTCTTTGCGGATGAGCTTGCCACCATTGTCCTCCCTCTTCTCATACGGACAATCCACCACAAAGTGACTCACATTGCCACAATTGTAGCAAGTCCTTACTCGTTGCTTGCCCTTTGAGTTGTTCTTGGAGGAGTTGAGCCTTGTGTTTCTCTTGTTGCCCCAAAATTGCCTTGACGCAAGAGCCATGTGCTCGTGGTAAGCATATGTGGTGTCTTCGGGGCAACTCTCTTCTTCTTCCTCTTCTTCTTCTTTCGGAATACCCTTGGCCTTCAAAGCAAGGTTGGGTGAGGATTTCTTTGACTGTTGGACACGAGCTAGAGCATTGTTGGCGGTCTTGTTCATGATGTTCATGGCAATAAACTCATCCAACACTTCACTAGAAGACAAGGTGTGGAAGTCTGGTCTTTGACGGATCACGGAGGACATTGCCTTGTTGAATGGCATGATGGCCTTAAGAAACTTGCGCTTGATCCAATTATCATCCGTATCCTTGCTCCCATGATCTTGAAGAGCGACCGCAAGAGTTGTCAATCTTCGGTAGAGATCCCGAGGATCCTCATCTTCATTCATCACAAACTCATCGGCCTCATCAAGCAACACCTCAAAGTTGGACCGTTGAATGCTTGAGCTCCCCTTGTACAAACATATATTGTGTTCTCAACAATCCTTTGCATGGGAGAAGGGGCGCAAGTGAGCTAGATCTTCGGGAGACACTGCGAATTGGAGGATGAACAATGCGGAGTGATTGTATTGATTATCCGCCTCTTGTCTTGGAGTGAGGTTGCTTGGATCATGTGGGTAGAAGCCTTGCTCGATGATTCTCCAAAGAT
The DNA here is from genome assembly GCA_039707655.1 of Elymus sibiricus. NCBI lineage: Eukaryota > Viridiplantae > Streptophyta > Magnoliopsida > Poales > Poaceae > Elymus > Elymus sibiricus. Next base: position 462,485,911 of record CM077672.1, read on the forward strand.
TTGTTGAGCTATGATTCAAATGAGACTTGATACGAAAAACCCAATTAGCAAAATCACCCTTCACAAGCTTAGGTGGAGGACCAAGGTTGTTAATATGCGGTGTAGGGACCGGTCCTCCATAGACCGGGGGAGGGGGAACCGAGGTGAAGATTCCCGTCCCATTCTTACCATGAGGGGAAGAGGTCCGAGTACCCTTAGCCGCTTCCTTGCCGGAATTGGCCTTCGACACCGATGCGGTGGGATTAACCACAAGCAACGGATCGGGAGTAGACTTCAACCCCTCAAGAAGTTCTTTAAGCATGGACTTGACCTCGGCCGTCATAGACATCTTAAGTGAAGCCATAGCTTCATTTAAGTCGTCTCGGGTGACCGACTTCAACTCCACGGCCTCGGGCACTTCATCATCCCGATCCCCGTCGTCAACCATACTCTTCGGGTGGTGAAACCCTTAATAAAGAGACGAGGCTCTGATACCAATCGAAAGGATCGATATTGTTGACTAGAGGGGGGGGGGTGAATAGGCAACTACCCATTTTTAGCTTTTCTTAACAAACTAGGGTTAGCAACAAAATAGGTTGTCTAGATGTGCAACTAGGTGAGCAACCTATATGATGGTAACAACAACGACAACACAAGCAAGCAAAGGATACAACACAACAATAGCTTGCACAAAGTAAAGGTAAGAAGTAACCACAAGTGGAGCCGGTGAAGACGAGGATGTGTTACCGAATTTCCTTCCCTTTAGGGGGAAGTACGTCTCCGTTGGAGCGGTGTGGAGGCACAATGCTCCCCAAGAAGCCACTAGGGCCACCGTATTCTCCTCTCGCCCTCGAACAATGCCGTGATTCCACTAGTGGTGCCTTGAAGGCGGCAACCGAACCTTTACAAACAAAGTTGAGGCTCTCTCCACAGCTGAATTGGAGGCTCCCAACACCACCACGGAGCTTCACCACAATGGAATGTGGCTCCGAGGTGACCTCTTCCGTCTAGGGTGCCCAAACACCCAAGAGTAACAAAATCCACACAAGAAAGTATGGGGGAATCAAATTTCCTTTGGTGGAAGTGTAGATCTAGGTCTCCTCCTTCAATCCCTAGCAAATCAACAAATTCGAGTGGCTAGAGAGAGAGATCGGGCAAGAAAGCTTGAAGGGCATCAATGGAGGAGAGAGAGAGGCAAGAGGTAAAAAGGTAGGTGGAAGAACCACCTACTTATATAGTGTCCCCCAAATCCAACCGTTACAACCGTTTTTACAGTGCAGCGGTACAACCGCTAGAACCACTGGTACAACCGGTATTCACGGGTTCACACTGCAGAAGTGCCCCAGGCAGTACAACCGGTGGAGCCACCGGTAGTACCGGTCGGCCGGAGCCAACCAGGAACTACCACTCCACCACCGCCCAAAAACCGCCTCATAAACAGAAGGGAGTCACCCCATAGCGGTGGTTGGGGCAGTGGTTGTGCCGGTACAACCGCCAGACCAGCGTTCATGTGGTGGCTAAGTCCGGAGCGGTACAACCGCTCCAGACACCGGTAGTACCGGTTCGCCGAAGCCGTCCGGGAACTACCGGGCCACCACCGCCCAACCACAACTCCACTACAGAAGGGATTCCGGTAGTGGAGCGGTGCAGGGCCGGAACAACCGGTCAAGCGGTACAACCGCTTTTACAAGCGGTACAACCGCTCGGTACTAAAAACACTGCCACAGAAAGACTTTGAGGACGTCTCTCCTCGAACGGAAGGATATATAGTGGGTGCAACAGAATGTGTACGTGCATTGATTCACCCAGTACCTTCCGATGCGGATTCCCTCTTAATAGTACGGATTTCCTACGACCAAAGAAATAGACGCGTCGGAAACTCCGTCTTCGATCTTTTCCGTTCGGAGGGAATACCTAACCGTCTTGCACCAAACAAGGTGTACCTGAGTAAACTTGGGCGCACGACTAGTCCAAGGTGCCTTGTCATCATCACCAAAATCCTAAGGTGGGAAATGCCCTTACAAGTGTCCCATTGACCAAAGCCTTCTTGGAACCATACTAAGTTCATGAATGAACTATATGATTCAACATCTTCTTAGTTGCTTCCAAAGCATCAACATACTTATCCTTTGTTATAGAAATCGCCACAATAACTTGTTTGGAACAATTTCCAACTACCGTGCCACCATATCGTGTATTACACAAAACCCTTAACTTAAATCAAAAATCGCATGGAGCATTGATGCAGACTGTATCGATGTAATTACTTACAACGAGCACTTCATAATCTCTGCTTGCGAGAAAACATGTCATCAGTGCTACTTTAGTACTTAATGACATTTTTCACTGTTGTCCCATGATTACTACTTTGATCACTTTGGTATCTATACTCGCAACAGCTTGGGAGTATCGGACATATCTGATTGTTTTACATACCATGGAATATATGATTAGTCCAAACACAAGAGTGTGTGGGATCTCCATCATGTATTTTGCTCATCAGTGTTTTGGGACACCGAGTCTTGCAAAACTCTTTCCATGTGACTTCGGCAAGAATCACTCCTTGGCGTTCTTATGCTAAACTGTTTTAGCATCTTGTCAATATGTATTTTTGGCTTAGCCTATTAGGCAATTCTATCTCGTAGATAAATATGCCTAATATCAAGGCTATTTAGCCCAAGCACTTCATCGAAAAACTATTTTCAATGAAGTCCTAATTTGTGTCAAGAAATTTATATTATTTCCAATCAACAATGTGTCAAGCACACAAAGTTTTTAGAAATATTATTATGCTCCCACTTACTTTCTTGTAACCACAAGCATCTTCGTTATCCATTGATGAAATCAAACTCTTTTGACTATTTCATCAAAACGAAGATTCCAACTCCATTTTGCTCTCTTCTGTCCATTGCTGAAACTCTGAAGTTTGCATACTTACTAGCATCCTCTGGATTGACAAAATACTTCGGACTGTATCATATGCAAGTCCTAGGTTGCATTTCCATCACATGGAAATACTTTTGGCATCCATGTATCATATCTCAAAATTGAAATATGTATTAATTGCTAGTTTAACCCGATCTGACTTTAAGCAGCGCTACGGTGAGACAATCTCATCGTAGTCAACTCCTTGAATTTGTTATTGCAACAAGTTGAGCTTTATGGATAAAACATTTTATCCACATCAGTTTATAGTTCTATTAATGTTCGTTAGACTCTAAGTCTTCCAAAGGGTTTATCAAGATATAATCTTGAATCATTTATATGGAAACTATCTCGGATTATATTGGCATTTAGCCAATTCCGGAGTCAGGGCCCATCAACGCTTCCTTGTGTATCGTAGGTATACTGTTGTCTAACAACAATATCTCACTTGCGCACCTGAGAGGTTTGCACGAGTTTTGCCTACGTGGTTCAGTTGCAAGTTCGACCGAAGTCCATACATCTCATGTAGAGGCTTCCGTATCAGTCGCAGTAGGAAACTCTGGAATTACTTCCAAGGTTTCTTTCCTTTGATCTGATGACGAAGATACTGTTATCTCATCGAGTCGCACTGTCCTCCCACTCACCTTTTTGCAAGAACCATTTTCTTTAAAAGCATACCGTTCTTTGTGGCAAAACCTTTTGCTTCGGTACAGTGATTGGGAAATACCCAATAACTTGGGATAACCTACAAAGTAGCACTTGTCTGATTTGGAATAGGTTTGTAAATATTTTACACAAGCCCCATATTCCAAATGTTAAGAAAAGACATAACATGGTGGGGTGTACCATACCATGGAGTCATTTCAACAGATCTGATGGTGCCCTTTTCAGTGTAAAAGCCGCAGTCTCTAAAGCATTACTTTTAAAAGGGATAATGGCAAATTGATTTATGTCATCTTTGATCTTACCATGTAATAAATTATTTGATTACATCTTCACGGATATTCCACTCCCAGTGGTGCTCCGTGAGGTGTAAGTTATGAAACTTTTTTCACAACTCATCAGACATTCACTAAACTTGTAACTCAAATATTTTTTTCGGCAATCTAGTTTGCAGAAACATAATTTTCTTGTTACAATAATTTCTACTTCATTTTTGAAAACCTTATGAATGATTTCAAAAGATCCATACTTACGTCTCATCAAGTAAATTTCCATATATCTACTTGAGTCATTTCTGAAGATAGATAAATCCACTGCTAGCAACAACATTTATCGGACTACATACATCAAAATGTATGATCACCAATAAGTTCGTTGCTCGTTCCTTATGGCCTGTGAACGGTATTTCAGTCACTTCACTTTTCGGAGGAAAGTTGCAAGTGTCAGATCATACATAATCAAACGACTTCAAAATCCATCATTATGGAATTTCTCCATGCGGGTTTCTCCAATGTGACCAAATGCAGTGCCACACATGTGTGATATTCCCTTAGTCTTGCGATATTTAGTGTCAGTGTTATGGATGTATCATATTACCATCAATATTCATAACATACATCCCATTCATGATGGAAGTATGGCCCTTATGTTATTCATAACACTGAACAACAATTGTTCTTTTATGAACAACCCTTTTGCAACAAACATTATGCAATGGGCTAGAGTGTGTAAAACTCTAAAAAGAATTATGAAAGTAAATTCGGAGGTAATATATTATTATCGATATTCATAACATACATCCCATCCATGATGGAAGCATGGCCCTTATGTTATTCATAACACCGAACATCAAAAGTTCTCTTATGAACAACCTTCTTGCAAGATACTTTATGCAATGGGCTAGAGTGTATAAAAACTCTAAAATGAATTATGAAAATAAATACATAGGTAATGTACCGAGTATAGCAACTTTTACTATGTTCCCAACGCATATCTAAACCTCACTCCGGCAAGTCTTTTAGGCCGTAGTAGTTCTTGTATCGAGTCGCAGCAGAATGCAATCGAGCGGGTATATTTGTGATCAACTCACAATACCCAAGAATTAGTGACTAACAATTTAATCACAATTCCCAAGAACTATTTCTTTGACCAGCCTTCTATACATCAATAGCTTGTATGACTTTCATACATGAGCTGGACATTCCAGTCTTCTCTCTTTTTGCCTTTATACTTCTAACAGTTTAACTTTCAGTATTTCTCCTACTCTCAGAAGAAGCACTCAACTTAAGAGTGGCGTTAGCCTCGGACTTCCTAGGTGTGTAAGTCACACTAACACCCTTTGGACATTTCCTTTCTCTTTAAGTTGTTGTTTTATTCACCTTCATCATAAGATAGGCGTTCTTCTGGATCCCTCTCGTATTAGTCAAATGCATAGTCAACACTTTTACTAATAGTTTGCAAACAAACATTTCTTTGGATATCTCATATCTTTTAGCCTTTGTTTGTATCTGAAACTAATTTTCAGTTCCATGAATATCACATAGCTATCCCAAATTTTTGAAGTTCGGGTCTCATGGAAGCAAACATATTGCACTTGACCGTAACGGAATTCTAGCTTTTGGATCGAAGGACGAGAGTCACATCATCCATAGCATTAGCGGGAGGATACCGAAAGCATGCGATAGGACAAAATCCTTCTTGGCACTCTTGAGGACAATCCTCATATTACGCTACCAATCGTAAAGTTTTAACCAGATATATAACAGCTATTCAATTTTAATAGGGAAGGTGGAAACGCGAGCCATTATTCTACAACTATTATGCAAATTTCACTTAGACAAAGTTCATAATTAATTGCACAGAGAATTAAACAAGTTAATTCTGCAGTGCGCTCCCACTCAAATCAATATCTCTCATAATTGATTGTGAGTGATACAAGACCCGCATTTCAATTCAACGCCATTGATGTGGACATCACTGATGACGAGAATTTTAATCAGTAGGCCAACTTGCCAATCACATCTCTATGTGATTCTTGTTCATCTTTCGATGGGCGTGTTCCGAGCTCAGGACGATCAAGCCAGAATGTCAAGACAACCAAGTGATCTCGCTGCGAGGTCTGACCTCACCCGCCTTACACCCGTACAATCGTTCGTACCCATGTAGACATGGCGCACCCCGAAAGGAAAGATGCTGTGACGGTGCTACACTTGGGAGAACACTAACTACTTGATATTTTAAGTGCGAGATGACCCTAATAAAAGCGACTACTGCGCAATCAAAACGGTGCATCATAAGGGATAAACAGCTCAGGCAATTCATAATAGCATGATATGGTATAGCCCTTTCTGACGGAGAAGTCTTTAATTTCTTCGTCTTCGGCATTTGCGTCGGTGTTCACCTTTGCGAAGTTTGCCACCACCTTGTCGATGCACCAGATAATATTGCTATCTCTATAGCTAATAAAATAAGTGCATTACTTAAGGTTGGTAGGCAGGTCATTAAAGTGACAATCATATGGCTCCAGCCATCATGCCGAATCATGACACGCATGTCATGTTAGTAAATTTACATCATATAGTCATCTCATACATAATCAAATTAATATGAGCATTGCTATATACCACATCACATGCACATCCTGCAAAACCAAGTTAGACGCCTCTAATCGGTTTATGCAAAATTTTATTTTACGTGGCTTCTAAGGTTTCGAAACAAACCGAAGCTACCAACGTCCATCATCAAGTATGATTATTCAAGTCGCTAGATTAACTTTGCGAGGGTGTATGAAACACGAGATAATAAAATCTCGAGCCCCATACTTAACTTCGTCATACGCACGACCCCCGTGCAGATCATATCTGCATTGCCCTTTCGTCTGCGAAATTTCATCCTTCTTTTAACTATGGTGGAATTCAAAGAACTGTTAGCACTTCGTTGATCAATCAGGATCGCGGATTGCCAGAACTTTGAAACTCCACCATACCGTTATCAAGATCAGAAATACGCAAATTCAAGGGAAGCAACAAGAACATCGGGTAATAGATTTCATCTGCTACCCGCATAAATAATTTTCAGCAATAGATCTCATCTACTACAAAATTATATTATGCAACACCCATACATCTCTATGTATTCTAGATCGTAACCTGCATCTACGCATAGCACGGCTCATGATGCCACTGTAGGGGAACGCAGCAGAAAACAAAAAATTTCCGACCTACGCACCAGCCCAGGACCACTATGAAGACTGCATACAAGGTTTCGATCCGATCGTTACCGACTCGTAGCGCAACGGAAGTAGAGTCGATGTAGATCGTCGGTGCAGATCCCCGCAGCTAGGATTTACAACCTCCCAACCGCGAGGATGTTCTCCCTTGTCTGCTCGTCGGACAACCCTCCGGGAGGCGGTCGGACATTCCCTCGGACGGTGTCACGGACAGCCCTTCGGGAGGACCCTCAAAACTCGGACGGTCACTCGGACAGCCCTTTGGTAGGCACTCTCGAACAGCCCCTCGGGCAAAAAGATCGAACCTACGACCTCTCTACGGGGTTGCACACATACGGTGTCATCTATCCGGCAGGGCTTCGCCGTCCAGAACTAGTTCCCACCGGAACCCAGACAACCTTTCGGCTCTACGAAACTATTTCGCGGGGAGGGAGAGAGAAGCCAGATCATGCATGGCACTTGTATGTGATTAAGGAGTGAGTGTGGAGAGCACCTCTCCAGCTCTATTTATAGAAAATCCCAAGGGGTGGGGTGGCTTTCCAAAACCCCAAAATGCCCATGAATGGAGTCCTCCACTAGGGCATAAAGGGGAAGGTAAGAGGGCAAGTGGGGCCCCATGTAGGAGCCTCACCATGGCCGGCCACCCCCTAGTGGGTCCCCCCCAAAAGGGGTTCCTTAGTCCCCAAGTCCTTCTAGAAGCCTTTTGGGAAAAACCCGAAAAGGTGGCTTTCCATAAAGTAACCCAAAAAGCACTTTCACTATTCACGGAAACATTTTTCCGCGACCGTTAAATCCGAAAATATTTCTGTAGGTCTTAGAACATTTCCAGTACCCACTAAAATAATTTTGGACGCATTCCGAAACAATTCCGGATTAGTGATTTTCATCTGCGAAAAGCAAACAAAGCGGTTCCGGCAGCTCCGGAACATTTCCGGGTTTTTTCTCCGAAAATCCCAGAAGTTCCCAGAACAATTCTGGCACCCTCCAAGAATTTCCAGGCGTGTGCCGAAACCAATTTGACTTAATGGTATACCCTGAAACAACTTTTCAGTTTTACCGAAACTATTCCGGTGTTCTCTCTCCGGAACTTTTCCGTTCTCTCCGAAACTTTTCCGGTGACTTTCTCTCAGACTCCCTGTCTAGTATTCAGCAGATAGATGACCCTTAAGCGTGTGACCCTATAGGTTCGGTGAAGCATAGACATGGACGGAACACTTTCCGATCAATGATCAACATCGGAGCCGTGGACACCCATATTGACCCCTATACCCACACGAATAAATATTCGAGTGAACCTCCAGTTGCCGTGTGCTATTCCTGTTGCTTCGCGATATGTTACAAACACCTGAGGTGAGACTTATCGGCATCCCCGTGAATCAACAACTTGTCCACTATGCCAGTTACCTCGTTACCGGTTTTGTTCTCTTTTCTCGTTCCCGTGTTCCGGCATTCCTGTGATCAAATCACAATGTGTCTGGCCAGACGATGGTGGATACCGTAACACCGAGAGGGCCCAGAGAATCTCTCCATCGTCGGAGGAGCAAATCCCAATCTTGAGCTATCAAGTCCCTTGACACACTTTTCCATGAACCCATAGCAGTTATAACACGGAATATAAACTTAATTACGAACATGGGGATAAATAATAACATTTATTATTGCCTCTAGGGCATATCTCCTACACAAACTGACGTGGCTGAGTTGCCTACCGCCATAGTCCTCGGCCATAGGCAGTGCAACCCTACCGCCAAGGACCCCGGCGGTAGGAAAAGGGGTCAGATCTTGATTTTTTTTAAATGGGGGGTCAGATCCGGCTAAACTATGCCAAAAGGGTCAAAACAACAAATTTGGCCACAATCGGACCCTTCATACCCGCCTCAAATGCCCGAACGGGCTGTCCAGCAGTGTCCGGACGAAAAAATGTCACCCAACCGGCCTCCCCATAGCCGACCCAAACGCTCGAACTGACCGGCACTCCCCATATCCGGCCCAAATCTGGGGCGGACATGGGGAGGCCCCGACGCGCCCGGGCACGCCCGCCACGTTGGACTGACGGATAGGGCCCACACGGGGACGGGAGAGGCCGCTAGTCCGACGCGAGCCGCTACCGCTCCATGCCTCATGTCGCCACTCCGGCGTGCCGCACGAGGGAGGAAGCCGGTTATTTAAGCCGGACGGCGGCAACAGAACCCTAGCCCGCCCCATTTCTTCCCTTATCTCCTCTCCGTCGCCGGCATTTCCACTTTCGTCCACCGCTTGCGATGTCGAGGCGCCGGATCACCACCTACGCCATGCTCACTCCGGAGCGTCGGGTGCAGCTGCTGGAGCAGATCCAGGCGAGGTGGGCTGCTCGTTTCATCGCCGGCCTTCCTCCGGATTCGTCGGAACCGTCGTATGATGATGATGATGAGGAGGAGGATGAGCAGGCGGAAGAGGAGGAGGAGCCGGAGCCCATGGAGGAGGAGGCAGTGGGGCCGGAGGAGGATGCGGGCTTCACCATGGCGGAGTACGAGGCTGCCCAAGCGATGGAGATGGCGGAGCAGACCGCCATCCTAGAGTCCATCCAGGATGAGGCCTACGTCGAGGCCAACTGGCAGTTCATCCAGCAGAATAGGCGGAGACGGAGGCGCTGTTCGCCGAACTGAGCGTGGAAGCGGAAGCGGAGGCGGAGGAGGTGCTGGAGCTTCCACAGGTGCAGGAGCTTCCGCACTTGCCCGTCTACCCGGCGCCCTGAACAGAGATCGTCGAGATCTCCGACGATGAGTAGTTTTACCAATGTACGTTATACGTAGGTTTTTATTTGCATGTGTATTATGGATTTGAGGTATGAAGTTTGAGTTTCATGGTTGTGGAAGAGCTATTTTGCGTGTTGTCCAGTCAGTGTCCGCGGATGCGGTTGTAGATGCTCTAACGTACAGGTACATTACTTCCCGAAATGTGAAGAAAAATAGAAATAAGAATGGCTTGTCGCGCCGTCGCTGTGGGCGGCGGTGTACGCCGTCGTGCAGTGAGTGCAAACTCAAGCTCAACTTTTAGCAAAAAAAAAAAAAAAACCATGCCTAACATGAGCGCGCATGCAGCCGCGACTTTTCTGCGCTGACCGTCATGCAAACCATCCGCAGACATATATTTTTGTAAGCAGGCATATGTTGGCACGTGCTTACGTGTAAAATGGTTTTGCTACACCGGACTTGCATAAGAGATCAGACACCGTAAAAATAGAAACCGTAAAATGTGTTTATAGTGCCCCTCAAAACGTTTTTTCGGTCTCATACGGCCTCCGAAAGAACATATACGGTAAAGGAGACCGTAAAAAAAAAATTAGCCCGCTCGCGCCACCCGTCCTCGCCGGGCCGATCGCCGTGCAGGTCGCCCGCAGCTCGCGGGCGAGCTCGCCTGCCGCTCGCCCGCGCTGCTCGCCCGCCGCTCGCCCGCGCAGCTCGCCGTGCAGCTCGCCCGCACTGCTCGCCCGCGCCCGCCCGCCGCCGTAAGAAATTGGACGGGGCACACTGGAGCTGGTTGGGATTGAGGCGAGGAAACGAAAAGAGAAGGCCGGACTTCGCCGGAGCCGCAAGAAATCAATGGCTGGAGCCCTCTGATACGGACGGCGGTGCGCGTGGAGAGCGGAGAATTCTGGCCAATTTGTGCCCTGTATACTGCCCTCAAAACGGTATAAATATAGGTCGGAGGCTCGCGTTTTCGTTGGCCTGTAAAACGTTTACGGTTCCGTGAACTTTTACAGGGTTTGTTCTGGACAGAAAATTGGTCCGAACCCGTAAACCCGCCGGAAAGTTACAGGTTTGACGTTTTTACGGTGTCTGCTAGAGATGCTCTAAGTGGTTGCATGCATACGAGAAGGCAATAATAAGCTAGTGGATATACTACTAAACTCAGTTATCGGTTATTAATCATTTATACCATGGTAGAAAGGATCATCATGTTCTTCACCTCCTGATTGCTGATGGTAAAAAAAAAAACGGAAACATAATGGTGATGACCCGTACTGATGCAAATTTGGTCAGCTAGCTGATTCATTCAAGTGACCAGTATTGTAGTTGATCGATCACAGCTGAACATGGAATGAGATTCACACAAGTGGTGCATGTGCAGACAACGTGTATAAGTACATCATATTTGTTCGAATATCCATTTCTGAGCCCAGACTCATTTGCACCCGGTCAAGAAAAATTCAAAAAAAAAATCATAAAAATTCAAAAATCCAATTTTTTTTGCATGGTAGATAATTTGGTTCGTAAGGTGCCCCTCAAATTTTAGATTATTTGGACATATGAGTAGCTCTTAGCAAAAAAGGCATATTGGGTTAGAACAATACATGAACAGTAAACCTTTTACAAACCCAAATTTATCTTTTTTGCCGAGAGCTACTCAGATGTATCTGAAATTTGGAGCGCACCTCACGCATCAAATTATCTACCATGAATTTTTTTTTGGAAGTTTTTGAATTTTTCTTTTTGAATTTTTTTCTTCATTGCGGGTGCAGATGAGCCGGGGCACGGAATCGCTACTCTTGCTTTTTGCCGGGAAACTGTACAAGTACTGTATATAGATCACGAGACATGAATGATTAACTCTCCTCCCATACAGTACTCCACCTAAACTAGTTTTCATATATAATCCCATTGCAACATTATTGAACCAAGTTTGGTGCAAAGAAACTGTTCAATAATTAGCAAGTCTGTGCTCCCCTATCTACATTCATTTCAACATCAATTAATATGGGACGAAGGGAGTAGAATAATTGTGGGACCTGGATTTTTTTTTTTTTTTTTTTGCGGATGTGTGACCTGGAGTTTAGCACATAGTGCAAGCTCACATAGTACACCGGCTGAAGAATTCTACTCTTGTACAAAAAATGTTATGTAGTGGAAAATCCTCTGATAATTTAGGAACTGATCCTGGTCTCCAGCAGCCACGTACACGTAGCAGCTATACCTATCAACAGCCCATTTGCGATCAGTAGGAAGCTAATAGCATAATTATGTTTTTTTAGAATAGCCTAATTATGTTTTTACCTGCAAAAAGGAAATCCTTAGGTAACACCTTTTTCTCATTTACATTTCCGCATAAAAGATTGTGCAAACGTCGTGTCGCGTATTCCTCTCCTACCCTTTTTACACTTCCTTTTCACCTTTTGCCCGAGTAATTCCACACAGCAAGCAAAGCAAAGCAAAGGTTAAATAATATTGAAAGAAAAACTGTCCACATCGTGCCCAAGGCGAATGTGGGTACAAGATAATCCAAACGAAAAGATCACCACTGATCTCCTTTCCTTTCAGACAGCTAGAAAACAAGTTAAGACAACAAGATGAGCTGGATCCAGATTTTATACTCATATCTAGGCAGTTCGATCGCAGAGAGAAAGAGGATTACATGTAATACGTTGCCAATTGGCAAGGCTCACTAATTAACGTGTTTCTTCCTTGGGCGATTTGGGACTAGAAATTAAGCTATTCAGCTGGCATTTTATTGTTTTGTCAGTACGATTTTGGGCGTCATGTATGGCTGGTATAGTCACAACTGGAGTACGGCGGAGCCAGGAATCGGCAACGCCCCAGGCCGACCCATGCAGCCTTCGTGACTGTAGCATTCACTGTAGCTACATTATTACAGTAGCTACAGTAGACGAAGCAAACTGCACCCGCGCCCCAGGCAGCCGCCCCTTCTGCCTGGGGCCTGTCTCCGCCGAGTACTTGTCTACGTATACAAGGTAGCTCGTGAATGGTTGTTATTGTATTTATGCACGCGCATACCATATACGATCACCTGGTCCACGCGTACAGACTAAAGAAATACGAGGGATTGGAGGAGGCAGGCGTGTGTCTAGACTGGCTGGACTTTTGTTTTTTGAACACAGTACAGACGCAAGCGCCTTATGAACGGACACACGCACACCCTACCCCTATGAGCACGTCCGAGAGACTGAGCCGGCATATCATCTTGAGATTTACGAAGTCACCGTAGGCGCCTCGTCGTCGACGGGAACGTCTCCTCCCACTGAATGTGCATCGCCGGAAATCCTGAAATAAATCCAGGAATAATGCGAGCACCAGGACTTGAACCCTGGTGGGCTGGGGATGCCACTGTCCCTCTAACCATCCAACCACAGGTTGGTTCGCAGACTGGCTGGACTTCACGTGCGTCATGTGCCCACCTCTCCCATAGTGTTGGTTGCGAGATGTGCAGGAGACTAGTAGTATTATACGCATTTAGTAGTTCCCTGCAAAAAATTATTATTGTATTTAGTACCCCTCTGTAAATTAATATAAGACATTTTAGGTCATTATTTTATTTTAACTTCCACAAAAGAGATTGAAACCCCCGGGCCTTGCATCATTGTGGTGCAGACAACCATTCTTATTAATTACTCCTTTCGTTTCTTTTTACTCCGCATATTACAACCAAAATTAAGCTCGATCGACTGCAAGCCTCTATCTCTCGGCTGTTACTTATTTTTTTTAGTTCTCATCAATCAATTGGACCCTGATTACGTACAATGATCATTTCATTTCGTGTTGGTTAACCAGCTAACATATAAGTATGTCATATGTACGTACGATTGTTGATATGCTTAAAACGGTACGTGCAACAACTTAATTAGTTGATGCGAGCATTTTAATCGTGACCGGGCAGAATGTCATTACTTGCGTTATTGTGTACAAGTTTACCTTTAATTGCCCACACACATGCCACACGTAGTACTGGACTACTGGTACTACCTAGCACTGTCATGCGTCACAAGTACTGCTGTTCTGATTCAACACTGCGTGTGCACGGTCGATAACAGTGTGATTTCATCGGTGAAGTAGGGTAGTTACGCAAACTCTTGATTCATAACAAGTGACGTAAAAATATTGTATCTCCTCTCGTGCACCAGACACCAAAAGTACCAATACGAGCGCGTTCGCTACTTTGGTCGTTAATCTTTTTCTTTTGAATGTTTGGTCGGTAAGAGCATTTACTGCCGGACTTTGCAAATCCGGCCCCTCCAACGCCCACGGACGCGACCGGGCGCGTCCGCGGATACTGACCGGTCACGCATCAAATTAGCCACTCTGATCTGACTCTCTCATATTTGAACCCCTAGATCCATACAAAGCATGCAAAAGAAGTCCTACGTACTACATACTACGTACTACCCTACCTACTCTTCGTCGCCGGAGATGTCCACGACGACGGTGCCGGGCGCCGGCTGGACGGGCGGGTTGGAGGGCTCCGGCTCATCCTCCTCCTGCTCGACCTCATCCATGTAGGCGAGCATCTTCGCCTCCTCCGCGGCCTGTTGCGCCTCCATCTCCTGCCGGCGACGGCGTCTGGCCTCCGCAGTCGACTCCGACCGGATGGAATCGAGGATGGCCTGCTGCTCCGCCTACAGATCCGCGTCGCCGACGTCCCCCACATCCTCCTCCTCCGGCTCATCCTCCTCCTCAACCTCCTCCTCCTCCACCTCCTCCTCCTCCTCCTCCAACTCCTCCTCCGGATCCACTGCATCCGGAGGTAGCCCCGCGGCGATTCGGGCTTCGCGCCTTGCCCGGATCTGCTCAAGGAGCTCGAGCCGGCGCTCCGGCGTCAGAAATGGCTCGCTCCTCACCCGGCGGCGTGGGGGCATGGCTACTAGGTGGATGGGTGGAGTGGAAAGTGGCGGCGGCGGCGAACAGGTGGAGGAAAAATGTGGATGGTAGGGTTTCGGTGCCGCCGGTCGACTTAAATAGCCGGGCTAGGCACTACGCGGCCCGCCGGAGTGGCGCCATGCGGTACGACGAAAGAGACGAGCTTCGGACCGCCGGGTTTCCGGGCGTTTCCGCGTGGGACCCCGGCGTCAGTCCGACGTGGCGGGCGTGCCCGGGCGCGCTCGGACGCCCCCATATCCGCCCCATATTTGGGCTGGATATGAGGGGTGCCGGTCAGCCCGGGCGTTTGAGGCCCGTTTGAGGCGCCCGGCTGGGTCGAAAAATCGTGACCGGTCAGTGACCGGGCGGCCCGCCCGGGCATTTGTGGGAGGTTTGAGGAGTCCAGCTATAGATGCTCTAAGCCTAGGCCTTTCAGCGTACGTTTGGCGATCCAAAAAAACTTTGAAAATTTAACTGCTCCTTGATCCACCAGACACACTTCCACACGCGGGAGAATATCCGGTACTCTCAACCCCTAGGGTGCTCCCGGTGCTCCAAACTCGGTAGCACATTTTTAAATGTTTGAAAAATTCTGAAAACAATCCAGCACATAGACACAACATCAATGTATGTTGTCACAAAATTTAAAATCAAAATTCGAAACATAGCTTGAGAAACATAAATGACAAATTCGACAGTAAATAGTACACAACATAACTTGGGCTTTAGATTTGGCCCATTTTCACATTGATGTCGATTTTGTCATTTTTGTATCTCGAGCAATGTTTTGAATTTTGATTTAATTTTTTTTGGACAAGATACATTGATGTTGTGTCAATGTGCTGGATTTTTTTTCAGAATTTTTCGAACATTTAAAAATGTGCTACCGAGTTTGGAGCACCGGGAGCACCCTAGGGGTGGGAGTACCAGATATTCTCCGGTCCACACGCCAACAGCGACGGAGGAACCATCTTTTTTTACTACCAATTGACCCCTTCCCTTCATCTTACGACATTGCTTATCTCCCCATCAATCAACTAGTTAATCTTCTTATTAATCAAACCATGTCAGGCCAGGCCAGGCCAGGAGACGGGCAACGCAAGGCCGGAAGGCCGGCTCTGTTGTGCATGCGTGTGGCTGTCGTAGCCTCCTCTGCTGGCTCTGTCGCTCGTGCTGGCGTTGTGTTTCTTTTCCGAAACGGAGGCAAAGATTGCCTCATCTATTAATTAAGCAGTGCTCAGATGGAGTTGACTGATCAGAGAGACACCATTAAATGGTCATTTAATAAAAATGGGATTTATCCTATTACAGACTACTAATTGAAAATGGGGTGAAATATCCACACAATTTTATGTGGAAGGCAAAAATGCCTCCCAGGGTTAAAGTTTTTATGTGGCTTATGCTAAGAAACATCATTCTAACTAAGGATAATTTGTTGAAGAGGGGATGGCTCAGAGACAAGAAATGTCCATTCTGTATGCATGACGAAAGTATAGACATTTCTTTTTTTTTGCAATGTTCATTTGCTAAGCTGCTGTGGAATACCATGCGATGTGCATTTGGCTTGCAAAACATTCCTGACAACATGCATGACCTGTTCAGCGAATGGCTGACGAACTTCAACACACAGGAGAAAAAACTGGTGACTGTTGGGGTTTCTGCCATTTGCTGGAAATTGAGAAATGGTGTTATATTTGGTAAAAACAAGGTCTCTGATCCTTGTGTGCATGTGAATTTGATAATAAAGTTGCTTCATGATTGGTTAATCTTGCAGATAAACCCAAGAAAACGAAGTCTAATGATGGAGGTCGTAAGAAAGGTTGAACTAATCGTCGGGGAAGTCTTTAAAGCTCTATTGGGATGGAGCACAAGCTGTCGAATCACGGTTGGATGATGGTGGCCTCTCCTACCAAAACAAATGGATGCTGTTGATTTCTCCTGGCTTTCACTTGGGCGCTGTCTTTGTTGCACCTTCTACCCCCTCCCCCCTATTAGAAACTATGCTTTAGCTATGTTGAACTTCTTGTTTTGTCCCTTTACTTCTGGAGGTACCGGCTTGTGGTTCTCCCAGGAGTGGGGAGGTCGTTTGTGGTCGTCTAGAGTGGTGGTTCTTAGTAGCTTCTTAAGCTGGTATTAGCGCTAGATGTCTTTTTGCGATCCTGGATGAGCAGGCGGGTCTAGCCCGGGTTGTTCAACTTGATCGTGCATCGCCTTGATCTACCGTTAGTCTTTTAGTTTGTAAGAAGACAAGTGGTTTATGATCTATAGAAATCGGAGAGGGAGCTCTCTTTATAAAAAAAAAAAAGTTCAGATCTGGTGAGACCTCTGAATAAACCCGAGGGTAGTCTTCGCACATGAGTTGTTAGGTTCTGTTTAATCTCTACTTCTATAGAAAAAGCGAGTTGGTGATGATGGTGTGCCTGCCTTTGTGGCATCTGTACCGTCATATCGGAAACGGACGGCTGAGAGTGAGACGAGTTGTCCCTGAGCCCCTCGTACAACATTTTGCAGATGGACCTCGCATGTCGGACGGACACTTGTTTCTATTTCTCTCGCGAAAGAAACAGAAGCGACGGTGCTCTCTCCGGTGGCGCTGCATGGTTAGGGAGGTTGATCTCTCTCTGATCCGGCGAGGTTTGGTCGGTGATGGGGGTGTACAGCAGTACAAGAGTCGGGATTTGTGGAGAGGGATTCCCAGATCCGGTCGCCGCGGACGACTGACAGCTGCGGATCTGTGGTGGGCGAAGTGGTTTGAGCTGTTGCTCACTCCGTCGTAGGCTGGCGCTGGTGGCAGCTGCGAGGACAGGGGATCACTGGGTCTACCCCGGGTGCCGGGTCGATGCACCGGAACCCGCCCCTGGTTCCTGTCTTTTGGGCCGGGACTTATATGCGGCTCACAAAGCCATGGATTGGCGATGGTGCTCCTCATGCCCGTTGTCTCGTGGACGACGACTCTTCCTCGCACCGGCGGGTGCAGAGATCGGCGTGCCTCGGTGAATATGGAAGATGACTGGGATGTAAGTTACTTTGGTTTCTCTGCTGGCATTATTCCCTTTTGTTCTGAACCTCCAACGACATGCCCTTTTTTGTGCTGCCCATGGAGGGCAGCAGCGGCAGGACCGCCATGAGTAGGCCGCGGAGTATTTCTGACAGTGGCGAGCTACTCGTTCCCGACGGCTCCGGTGCCAAGCTGCCAATAGAAGACGAGCAGGTACGTGTGTGACGGATCTTTTTAAGTTAGCTTCCTGTTCGATTAGGTGCATATTTCGCGAGTATGTCTCTGATTTTGATTTTGATTTTTCCTGCAGATTTCAGGATATAGAAGGCAGCTTCGCAGAGGGGTCACTGACGAGCAAGGTGAGGCCATTGCGTCTATTCTTGTGTTAGTTTGTTTCAAAGAAATCACACTAATCTCTCTCAGTATATGCCTCTGCAGAGAAATAAGTCCTGGAGCAGGCTTCAGTGAAGACTACTGATCTAGAACTGTCTGTTGAAGTCCTGGAGCATGCTTCAGTGAAGACTACTGATCTAGAAGACGTATGTTCAAGAACAATTTTCTGTTGCTCCGACTGAACGGATTGTGGCCAAACGTCATGTCACCGTGCCACTAGAAGTTTTTGCACAGAATTCTTGTCTGTTTGGGTGGTGCCAAGCTGTCTTGTTGTTGAACAACGCCACAATTGCATAGTTGTAAGTTATTTAGGATTGTCTCTGTTGCATACGACCTGGAGTTACAAGAGGTCCAGTACTAATTTTGTGTATGTATGTACATGTGCACTCGCCCGTTCTATATACACATGATTTCAAAGCATTTTTTACTGTACATTTTGTTTCTTTGCTCGGTACAAAATGTATTGCAAGTGTTGTTCAATTTTTTTTTTCCTTTTGTCTAAATATACTACAGACCCTCTAAGGGCTCAATTTTCTTCCCGTTGTCTGAACATATCCAGATTCATTTTTTGTGCATATTTAGCAAAGCATTCAGTTAACCACTTCTACTTCATTCTTGTTTGTCATGAAACCATATATAAGTGTGTGCTCAAGTTATAGTATGTATGTTAATGGGAAATACACAGGAGCTCCTGGGTGCTCCACACCTCTATATGAATATTAAATTTAAAAAATACCATTTTTTTAAAAAACTCTGGAATTTGGGGATATCAAACCTGGGTGCCCAATCTACTCCCGTGTGAAGTTTCGTGAAAAAATTGACGAAGAAAATATAGTCCAAACTAAAATTCATCCAAACAGTTTTTTACATACATAGGATTTTTTTTGTCTTTTTTGCCATGGATCCATTTCATGGTATTTTTTTCATGGAATTTCACACGAAATTAGATTGGACTCCCAAGTTTGATATGCCAAAATACCAGATTTTTTTTTCAAATTTCCCGGTATTTTTTTGAACTTAATGTTCATATAGAGGGTGGAGCACCCCGGTGCTACAAATCCTCTTCCGTATGTTAATATATTGTCTTTATTGCTACCTTCAAGATACTGTTATGTGATATTTGATATGATTCTTTTTTCGTCAAATCTTGCAAAGGGGTTTGGAATGTTGCAACATCAATTTATTTTGGATGTCAATCATTATCCTTTTGTCATGGTCGACATGTTGCCTCATATAATGCTCACATGCATGTAGAGATGACATATGCGTGACATGGGTGGGTGGCGGACCAGGTTAGGTTTAACCCATTGGACTAGGGTCTAAAGATGAAGTTAGTAGTCGTCACAAGTTGTCACATACGTGTGGATGGATTTTTAATTTTCTGCATGCTCCGTCCCCTCGATACATGATACAGTG
Organism: Elymus sibiricus; assembly: GCA_039707655.1. NCBI lineage: Eukaryota > Viridiplantae > Streptophyta > Magnoliopsida > Poales > Poaceae > Elymus > Elymus sibiricus. The sequence continues at coordinate 462,505,421 of CM077672.1, forward strand.
AGCAATGAGAAAGGTGAGTAGGGAGAACAACAAGTCTTCTCGCAAGGTGAATACAGAAAATGTTTGGCTTGGATTAAAGGGTTTATTGATTGAAACCCTATATTTGATCAGGCGTGATATGTACACGTCAACAATATAACATCGCTTGTACATTTGTTATTGTCTATAGCAACATATGGGTTTCTAACTATAACTTAAATCCACCTAATCTTTTTTGATCCGTAGCATAGCACGGGCATTTTACTAGTTAACTATTTATTTAATGGAAGGTATCTGTCTTGTTGAGAACTGGGCCGGAAGGTCGCTCGCTCCTTTGCCGGCCAGCTCAGCTCAAGTTCAAGTGCATGCACTGCATGCTCATAGTGAAAAAAACATACTGGGTATATTATGAGACCTCTAGGTGCCACTATGTGTTTTGTCCAAAATATTGACAAATTTATTAACCAACACTGCAAAACTCAAAACTAGTCAAAGGCAAAGGGAATTCACCTAATACCTAGTATTTTATTGTTGAGAGACGTGTGAAGACAACAAAGACAAGCTTACTTATTTGTGACCTTACTTAAGCATCGGAATCAAACAACAAACATGGTATTCCTAGAGTACGAACAGAATGTCAGAGACAATATAGGACTAGCTTCACGTACTAATAAGTGGTAGTAGTTGCTTGCGTATGACCAAAAAAGCTTGATAGTGAGGTCCCAATTGTTTGTTGCTTAATTGATTATAATTTCATGGTCGGGGCTCTTGATTACGATGATCATTTCATTTTGTAAGGTTAACCAGCTAATCTGATCAGTTTGTTCAATTGCTCAATCGTTCATCAATGTTCATGCAACAGCTCAACTAATAAATGTTAGAGAATTTCGAGATTTGGGCAAAAGGTTGATTGATTAATTATTGCACAGCTTAACTTCTAACATGGGTACTGTAAGGCAACAGAGCAATTCCATCAGTAGGTGTCTGAATAGGTGATGGAGCCATGTAATGTCCTAAGTGCAAAGTGCTTTAATTAGCTGTCCGGAATGTGCATTTTGCATGCCAAGTTTGTGCAGGCAGCAGGGTTTCGAGCGGCCTTGCATTGTTCAAACCCAAGTGCAGTACTTAATTGGTGAACTGAGTAGGTTAGTACTGTTGATTAACTTTAATTACATACCTGAATGTAGTATAGTTGAGTAGGTTTTCGGACACTCTAGTTGTACTCCCTCCGGTCCTTTTTAGTCTGCACATAAGTCTCTAAGTTTGGTCCAAAGTCAAAGTATATCTACATTGACGAAGCTTATAGAAAAAAATATTAACATTCATAATACAAAATCAATATTGTTAGATTCATTATGAAATGTAGTTTCATAGTATATATATTTGGTATTGTAGATGTTGATATTTTTTGTATAAATTTGGTCAAACTTGACACAAATCTAATACATGGAATAAAAAGGACAGGAGGGAGTACTCTGTTGTCCCTAAAAGGTTGCCCCCTAGGCTGCCGAACGTACCTTACTTTGGTGAATCATTCACCATTATATAATTTTTCTACATTATATTCAATTTAATGCCAATATTTATCATATTATAACGTGACAACTTGACTGAGCGGAAAACTTGCCAGTTTGAAAACAATAAAATTAGTAACAACTGAAAACTTTATAAAAATATCTGAATGTACTAGAATTTACTGCAAGGTTATAACCCGAGGGAAAGAAAACGGTACGAAATCTTATAGCAAATGAAGTAAATGTATGGATTATCTCAAGTAGTGTACCAATATGCACGCGCCCCGTTTGGTCGATCGGTGAGCATGCATAAGGGCATCTTCAACGGCGACCCGCAAATTTCCTCCCGCATCCGTTCGCGGACAGGGGGACCAGTCCGCGGACACGGATGCGGGAGGCCGCCATCCAACCTTAGCCGCATACATTTCAAACACTTTTTCAACAAACCGGATGAAATTCATGCAAACACGGTCGGATTTCATATAAACATGCCGGATTTCATACAAACACGGCGAATTTCGAACCTCTGTGTACTAAACCAGAACCTGCGGGTCATAACGACGCGGCACGTAAGGTGTACAAACAGCAGTGTAATATCCACTCTCATCCCCAGCGGGGGCATATGGGATATATCTGAAACCAGTCTCCTCCAAGCGACTATGCTCTCCACGGAGACGGGCAATAGCAGTATAGGCAGTATCATGGACGGCCATATCAACAGTCACTCCAACACCGTGAAAGGTGTGCAACTCAGTGATGGAGTTGTTCTGCCGATCAAAGATACGAACCACAACGTGGTACTGCTCCTAGTTAAACTCGCGGTAATCCTCGTAAACAGCGTACTCGGGGTACCAGCGATATCCCAGCCTGGTCAAGAGATCGACCAAGATAGCAGGGAACCCAGTCGCATCGACAACCATAGTTTGGCGCACAAGCTGTCTTGCGGGACGCATCTGAAACAAGGGTAGTGTAAGATGTCATGAGACAGTGTGAGAAGTATAAGATAACTTTGAAAGGAATGATTGCAGATAATCCAGCTCTCCGGGTGAATGTGATCATGAGAACCTAATGTTAGAGTTAGCAAAATCTTTAACCCGAATAGAAGAGAGATCAGAGTCCCAGAATAAGGAAGAGGAATAAAAGATCCTAACACCACCCATTGGCGACGTGGGCCCGTAAGCCATACAGTCATGTTAGTAAAATAGTTTTCAACGACTGGACTCAATTTCGGCCAAGGAGTTGGAAAAGGGGATTCCTACAGGCAGTCGGCTCTGATACCAACTTATGACGCCCCCGGCTTAATCATGCACTAATCATACATGCAAATGCACACGATCAAACCTAAGGACTCACGAAAAGATATCACAACACAACTCTAAACACAAATAAAAGTCATACAAGTTTTATATTACAATCCAAGGGCCTCGAGGGCTCGAATACATAAGCTCGCGATCAAGCGTTAGCGGAAGCAACAACAATATATGAGTACAGACATAAAAGGGGAACAAGTCTGCCTTAAGAAGGCTGAGCAAACCAACGACACTAGATCGAAAAGGCGCAGGCCTCCTGCCTGGGTGCCTCCGAATCTACTCCTGATCGTCGGTCTCCACGTAGTAGTAGGCTCCACCGGTAGGGTAGTAGTAGTCGCCGGCGGGAGCAGCTGGCTCCTGCGCTCCGTCATCTGATCGCAGCAATCGGGTGTAGGGGAAAAGAGTAGCGCAAAGCAACCGTGAGTACTCATCCAAAGTACTCGCAAGACTTACATCAGAACTATTCTATTTATGCAGGGGCTGTATCTATGGACTAGACTGCAGAAATGCCAGAACAGAAGGGAAGGCCTAGCCTAGCGAAGACTAGCATCTTGCAGCATTAGAAGAGTGTAGATTATTACATAAATATAGTAGTAGCAACAAGTATAAGGAACCAAGCCCAGAGATCCTTTCCCGACTCCCTGCGAGAAAGCGATCCCGGAGCCAACATATTATTAAGTAAAACAAGTATACAGTTCTAATTGTAGTAGATCGGGATACTTTCCGAGCGTCCTTTTACCGTGGACACGGCTATTCGAATAGATATACTTCCTTGCAGGGGTGCACCAACTTACCCAACACACTCGATTAACTCTGGCCGGACACACTTACTCGGTCCATGCCCGTCCTCGGCTGATCGACACGTCGTAGCCCTACCTAGGCTCAACAGAGAGGCCAGCATGCCGGTCTACACCCTAAGCGCTCAGGGGTCTTGGGCCCATCGCTCATTGCACTCCTGCGCGTTGCGTACGCGGCTGGTGAGCAGAACTAGCCCCCTTAATACAAGCGCAGGCTTTCCCAGTCTAACCCGGCACGCGCCGCTCAACTACTGACGTCTGAAGAGCTTCGGCTGATACATACGACGCCGAGTGCCCATACTTATTCCCGCGTGGTGGTTAGTGCGAAAAGGCCAAAGGCCTACTTAGATCACATATCCAAACCCATTCATGTGTTGGGAGCTCGCGGAAACGATCAGTGCTCCTGTCGCCCCATCTCGAGGACTTGCGGGAAGGGCCAGGCCCATCCCTCTCCTGGGGCGGTCTCTGCCTGCCCGGCCGCGCCTCGTAATTATCTCGCGGGTACCCTCCAGGTCAACCCGACTCCACAAGGGACTGTCCGGAACTCAGTTCCACCTCAACCGGGGTGGTACCGCCTGTCCCTTCAGTCCCACAATCAACAGTAAACAGGGGGCGACAGTGAAAAGTAACAGTGTGTCCGGTAACATCAAGGGGGAAATCCGAGGAATCACCCTCGATGGATTCCCACTTGAGAGGTTGTACGACAGAGTCGTCGTCGGAGGTGGTGAAAGAGGAATCACCCTCGACAGCCACAACCGATTAGCTATGCTATAGAGTCATCATCAGAAGTGAAGTACGAGGTATCACCCTCGGCACTCGATAGTGGCTCTGCAGAGTCGTACAACTAAGTGGTGTGCGATGATGTGTCGGTCTCAGCCCATCGATCACATTGATTGGGGCAGCAGTAACAAAGCGGGGCAACAGGGACAAGGATGAGGGGCCATAGATGTTACACTAGCCAACCTATTCTAAGCAGTTTAGGATGTCAGGTGAAGTAACAACAGCAGGTTACAAAAATAGGCTATGCATCAGAATAGGAGCAATCAGTTACAGTAGCAAATTCTAATGCAAGCATGGGGGAGAAAGAATAGGCGATATTGGAATGATCAAGGGGGGGTTGCTTGCCTGGAAGCTCTGCTGAAAAGGTCTGGTCGTCAGGGGCGTAGTCGTACTCGGCAGCAGTGTCGGTCTCGGGGTCTACCGGAGAGAAGAGGGGGGAAGAAAAAATAAATAAAAGCAAACAATGCAACACAGATGCATGGCATGGCAGTATGCTGTGCGGGTGGTGACCTATCGCAGTACTACACGTAAGAGGTGGAGCGGGAAAATATCTGGGGATATTTTCCCGGTTTAGGCATCTGTCAGACAGATGAACCGGAGGGGAAGGTTCCAGGTTTGCGATGTTGTGGGCATGTGACAGGTAAACGGAGGGAATATTCGGATTCGTCTCGTTTTTCTGATCAACTTTCATGTAGAAAACTTTTTGATCCGAGCTACGGTTTATTTTTTATGATTTTTCAAAGTTTTAACCATTTTCTGAAATTGTTTTAATTAATAAATTCGACAGAAAAGGAAATATGACGTCAGCATGAGGTCAAGGTGATGTCAGCAGTCAACCCCAGTTGTTCCAGGTCAAACCTGACAGCTGGGTCCCACATGTCAGTGACTCTGAGCTAATTAGGGACTAATTTAAACTAAATAGTGATTAATTAGGGGGTGGTGCCCCACTGTTAGTGTCTGATTAACTTAACAGAATAATTAGCAGAATAATTAGCAGTTTTAATATTTATAAAAATGTTTTAATTAAAGTGGGGGCCACATGTCAGTGACCCAGCATGCCCAGTCAGCAGGGTTGACCTAGTCAACCCAGCCAACGGGACCCACTGGGCCCACTGGTCAGTGGCCCAGGCGGTGCCACGTGGCAGCCACATCGGCGAACGGCGCCGGAGATGCGCCGGCGAGCCCGAAACGCGGCGGCAAGCTACGGCCATCGCCGGGATTTCGCTCCGGTGGGCCAAAACGCGCGCGGTTGGGCTGGTTCGAATGGGCACTTCGCCGCGCGTCCAACGGTGGCGTCAGAACGAGCTGGGGTGGCCAGCAAGGGCGCCGGCGTCGAGCCGTGGCGGCGGCTGCTGTCGGACCCGAACGGAAACGCGACTGCGAGGCGTTTTCGAGCGCGCGAACTAGCTAGGCGGGGGCTGCAGCTCACCAGGAACACAACGGCGCTGCTTGCTCGAGCCGAGCGGCATGGGGAGCGCGAGTTGGCCAGCCATGGCAGCGGCCAGAGCTTGGATCAGTGGCGGCAGCGCACAGGCCCGAAGGCGAGCAGGAAGAGGAGGGAGCAGAGGTGGAGCTCAGAGCTGGGCCATAGGGAAGGGCAGTGGTCTCGGGGTGGCCTGGAGAGGACGGTGCGGTGGCGGCGATCTCCGGCGACCGAAGAGGAAGGCGAGGTCGTAGGGCTCGCTGCAGAGGCGAGGCGCTCGAGCTTGCGGCACCGTACGGGGTAGCAGGCGACGGCGGATCGTTCTGGCACGGCGGCGAGGCAACGGGGCAAAGGTGGCCTCGCGTTTACGGCGGCGAGGCCATGGCCGTGCTCGGGAGAGGTGGAGAGCGAGGAAGAGAGGAGAGGAGTGAGGCGAGGAGGGACTCAGGGGGGGCGCGGGGCTCTGCCCTTAACCACCAGGAGCGGCGCGGCGACGCGCTGTCGACCAGAGGGAGGGGGGGCCCTGGCTGCGGGCGCGCGCGCATGCGTGCAGGGGGCGACAGCGAGGAGAGAGGAGAGCGGGAGGTGGGGGAAAGTGCTGGCCGGGCTGGGCTTGGCACTGTGGGCACTTAAGCCCGTAGGCACAATAGTTTAGGCCCCTTTTTCCCTTTTCTTTTTCTGCTTTTCATTTCCACTGCTGTTTTGCAAATTGTTTGGCCACCAAATCACTTTTGAAAAATGTGCAACCTGGCCAAATAATTATCTTGCAATATTTGGCAGTGCCATAAAAAGTTTGGGGGCAATATAATTACATTTGGATTTTGTATTGCATTTAAAAGATCCAAAAGGTGCTGTTGGCCCTGTTTTCAAGATGTTAGAGTCATCTAGGGCATTTAGGTGATGTTGTTTTCCTGAACATAAATAGTTATGGAATATTTCCAAAATTATGAACTATTTAGTTTCCAAATTTGAACAACTTTTATTTTCACCTCATATTTGAATTTCAATTTGAGTTGAAATTTGAAATGAGATATGATTCCAATGTGATCAAGCCTTGCAAATCAAAATGACTTAGCATAATCATGAGGATCACTGTATCTCATTACATAGGGGTGTTACAATTCTCCTCCTCTAAAAGAAATTCTCGTCCCGAGAATTAAGAGGTAGAAGGGATAAGATTGGGGTATTCTTCACGAAGACGATCCTCGCGTTCCCAAGTGACTTCATCTTCAGTATGATTCGACCACTGCACCTTGAGAAACTTGATTGCCTTCTGACGGGTCCGGCGTTCAGCTTGATCGAGAATGCGGATCGGATGCTCTTTATAAGATAGGTCATCTTGCCATTCGAGCAATTCATGATCCACTGCTCGGTGCGGAGATTCCTTGAAGCAACGACGAAGTTGCGACACATGGAAGATGTCGTGGATGTGAGAGAAGTGAGGCGGCAACTCCAATTTATAAGCCACCTCTCCACGTCTGGCGAGAATACGGAAGGGACCAATGTAGCGAGGAACTAACTTGCCCTTGATCCCAAACCGATGAGTGCCCTTCATAGGAGTGACACGCAGATAAGCTTGCTCACCAGGTTGATAGATCGATCCCCAGTGTTTACGATCATAATTGCTCTTCTGGCGAGACTGGGCCGCCTTCAGATTTCCCCGGACAATACGGACTTGCTCTTCAGCTTGTTTGATAATATCCGGACCAATGAGCGACCGTTCCCCAGTTTCTGGCCAATTCAGAGGGGTACGACACTTACGTCCATATAATACCTCGAAGGGAGCCATTTTCAAGCTAGCTTGATAGCTGTTGTTGTACGAGAATTCAACATACGGGAGAGATTCCTCCCACTTCTTGCCAAATGAGATGACACAAGCACGCAACATATCTTCAAGCACTTGGTTCACTCGTTCAACTTGGCCTTGGGACTGGGGGTGATAAGCTGAGCTCTAGGTTATATGAGTTCCCTTAGCTTGCTGGAAACATTCCCCGAACTTTGAGGTGAAGAGGCTGCCTCGGTCTGAACTGATCTCCTTCGGAATACCGTGGAGTGTCACAATTCTGGAGATATACAAGTCTGCTAACTGGCTAGCAGTGATCGTCTCCTTGACTGGCAGAAAGTGTGCAACTTTGGAGAGTTGGTCGATGACGACAAGAATAGCATCATGACCCTTTTGAGACCTAGGCAGGCCAGTGATAAGATCCATCTGAACCTTGTCCCTCCATTCAGGAATAGGGAGCGGTTGCAGAATTCCAGCAGGCTTCTGATGTTCTGCCTTGACGCGACGGCAAACGTCACACTCGGCAACATAGCGAGCAATGTCTTGCTTCATTTTTTACCACCAGTATCTTTGACGGAGGTCGCGTGTGATGCCCCTGCTTGACCGTGCACTAATCATACACGCAAACGTGCATGCTCAAGATCAGAGACTCACGGGAAGATATCACAACACAACTCTAAACTCAAATTTAAACATAAATCTTCATATTACAAGCCAGGGGTCACGAGGACCTGAATGCATAAGTCATACAAACCATAATATCTGGGTACAGACATAATTAGTCAAGTTTGCCTTAAGAAGGCTAGCACAAACAGCGACACTGATCGAAAAGGCGAAGGCCTCCTGCCTAGGGCCTCCGAACTACTCCTGGTCGTCGGGGATCTCCACGTCATAGTAGGCTCCTCCGGTAATCTCCTGCTCATGGGCTCCGTCGCCTGATCGCAGCAATCGGGTATGGGAGAAAAGAGATAGCAAAGCAACCGTGAGTACTCATCCAAAGTACTCGCAAGACTGACATCAGAACTATACTAAGTATGCATCGGTATCAAAGGAATGGGGCTATATCTTTGGACTAAACTGCAGAAATGCTGGAACAGAGGGGGAGAGGCCTAGCCTATCGAAGACTAGCATCTTGAAGCAATCTTGCAGCATCAGAAGAGAGTAGAACAAGATAATATATAATCAATCATATTTTAGTAAAGCCCTGGGATCCTTCCTCAACTACCCCGCGAGAAAGTGATCCTGAGAGCAGTAGTAGCAGTTTAATATTGTGACAGTATCCATTTGTAGTTGTAGCAGATCAAGATACAACTCTGAGCGTCCTGTTACCGTGGACATGGCTATTCGAATAGATAACTTCCCTGCAGGGGTGCACTATTGTTACCCAACACGCTCGATCACATCTGGCCGGACACACTTGCTGGGTAATGCCCAACCTCGGGTAATCGACACGACGCGGTCCTACCTAGGCTCAGCAGAGAGGTCAACACGCCGGTCTAAATCCTAAGTGCAAAGGGGTCTTGGGCCATCGCCCTCTGCACTCCTGCACGTTGCGAGGGTGGTCGGGGCCCAGGCGCGACACTGTATACACAAGTGACGTAACCAGCCCACCCCAACAATCAGCCCGCATCTCTGAGTTGTGACGTCTGAAGAGCTTTCGGCTGATACATACGACGTAGAGGGTCCCATAACCATTATCCCACGTGGTGGTAGTGCGTATAAGGCCAGCGGCCTACTCAGATCAAATACCCAAATCCGTTAGACGTGTTTAGTAACTCGAAGAGACGAATAGGGTTCCTGTCGCTCCGACTTGATATCACATGGCTCGCGAGTGCTCTTGAAACCGACCCGTCTTTAATATTATTCTCTCGCGGGCACCCTTGGGGCCAGCCCGACTTTAACAGTTTAAGTATTGCAATATGTAACATTTCCGTGATCATCACCCAGCGTGATCACGACCCGATATCAAGCATGGCAAACGGACAAGGGTGAAGGGCCACAGATGAAGCATTAGCATAACTAACTAAGCATCATGGGACAACAGGTAGGTATCAACAGCAGGCGACGAAATCAGGCTATGCATCATAATAGGAGCTATCGGATGAACAACAGAAGCAACTCTAATGCAAACATAAGAGAGGAGGAATGGGCGATATCTTATGATCAAGGGGATTTTGCTTGCCTGGAAGCTCTGCTGAAGGGGTCTGGTCGTCGACGACGTAGTCGTACTCTGCAGTGTCGTCGGCAGTCTCGGGGTCCATCGGGAGAGAAGGAGGGGGAAGAAACAATAAATACACGGCAACAATGCAACAAGGATGCATGGCATGTCAACATGCAGTGCTAGGGGTGTTCTGATGCAGCACTATGCAAGTTAGTCGGAGCGGGAATTCATCCGGGAGTGTTCTAACAGCTCCGGGTGATTATCGGTACACTGAAACGGAGGGGATGGTTCCATGTTCAGTAGGTTAGAGGGGTGTGGCAGGTACGTGGATGGCATATTCGGATTCTTCATATTTTTCTGATCATTTTTCATATATAAATTATTTTCATCCGAGTTACGGTTTATTTTATATGATTTTTCAAAGTTTTATTGAATTTCTAGAATTTCTGGATTTAATTTAATTTAATTTGAATTATCCAAAATAGTAGCTGTGACGTCAGCATGACATCACAGTGACGTCAGCGATCAAATCCGGCTGACCAGAGTCAAACCTGACTAGTGGGTCCCACTAGTCAGTGACACAGTGGCTAATTACAGATTAATTATACTAATTACTGATTAATTAGGTGGTGGGACCCATTAGTCAGTGACTGATTAGTAATTAAATTAATTAGCCGATTAATTAACGTTTTATTTATTTATAAAAATCATTTAATTTTGGTGGGGCCCGCATGTCAGTGTCTTGGGGCCGCCCAGTCAGCGGGCGGACCGGGTCAACGGGTCAGCGGGACCCAGTGGCAGTCGCTCAGCGGTGGGGCCCAGAGGCACCCACGTCAGCGCCGTCGCCGGAGAGAGCTCCCGCGAGCTCGTTACGCGGCGGCGAGCTCCGGCGAGCTTCGGGTTTCTGCTACGGAGGGCCAAAACGAGCGCCGAAGCCCGCGTTCGAACGAGGAGAGTGCCCTGCGTCCAACGACGGCAGTCTCGCGACCTGGGACGGCCGGAACTGGCACCGGCAATGAGCCGTGGCGGAGGCCGAAACAGGAGCTCGTCGGGTTCGGCATTTGGGTGCGAAAACGAGCAATCTAAAGACGCGGGCGGCACCGCGGCGATGCACTGAGCGCGTTGCTTCACTCGCCGGGCTTTGAAACGGGCAGCAGCAGTGGTGGCGAGCATGGCAGCAGTAGCAGCGGGCAGCCAAACGAGACTCAGGGCGAGGGGGAGGATGCCGAGCTCACCAAGGAGCACACGGCGGCTCGGTGGTAGGTTTAGTAGCAGTAGACGAGCGGATCAACGCCAGCGAGCAATGGTGATCCGAGGTGGACGCCGGCTCGATCCGGGCAATGCAGTGGACTCCGGCTTGAACGCGTGGTCGGAGAGGAAGAAGAAGACGTCGGCGGTGCTGGCGAACAGGTCGGAGAGGCGAGGAAGGCACGGTGGCCGGAGCTTCACGGCGGCATGGCCATGGCGGCGTCGGGTGAGGTGGGGAAAAGTGGGAGAGAGCGGCAAGGAAGGAGCCAGGGGGTGCAGGGGCTCTGCCCTTATCCTCACAGCGGCAGGCGTGAGGCCGCGCTGTCGAGCAAGCGAGCTGGAGGGGCCGGGGCGGTGATTGCGCGCGCGGCGACAGAGAGCGCGGGTGAGCAGTGGGAGGGAGACGACGGTGGGGGTGGGCTGGGCCGTGGTTTGACTTAGGCCCAGATAGTGCGGGCCCTTTCTATTTCTTTGTTTTTCTTCTCTGTTTTCTCTTTTTGGTTTCTGTTTTGCAAATAGTTTAGCCACAATTTAAGTTTTGTAAAATATGTGACTTAGCTCAATAATTACAGTGCAATATTAACCACTACCAGAAAATGGTTTGGAGGTAAATGGATTTCATTTAAATTTTGGATTAAATGAAAGGGATTAAACGGGTGCTGTTTTGGTTCTATTTCATGATGTTAGAGTAATTTAACTAATTCAGTTAATGTTGATTTTATTTTTATAGTTTCTTTAGGATTATTTGCAACATTATGAACATTTTAGTTTCCAAACTTGAACAACTTTTATTTTCACTTCATTTTTGAATTTCAATTTGAATTGGAATTTGAAATGAGATATGATTTAAATGATGATCAAGCACTGTTAATCATGATGACTTGGCATTATCAAAAGGGTAATCACTATAGCTTAATACATGGGGATGTTACATCGCGATACATCTTGGTGCTACCTGGATGAATAGACAGGGGTGTATCATGTGCCTCCTTCATAACTTTGTCGGTCATAAGTTCGAACCGAGGTACCACAATGCGATCTCTGAAATACAATGTTCCATCTTCAGCAAGCGAGAAATCTCTGGACTTTTCAAGGTCAAGATCGCTTTTCATCAGATCAACTTCAGCATCTTTTGCTTGCGCAGACTTAACAACTTTGTCAAGATTCGGCTGCAGAAGAAGGGTATTAAGAGAACCCTGTGGAACGATGTGGATGTTCAGTTTGCGAAGTTCTCCATGAAGAAGGGGTTGAGCTCGCTGAACCATAAGATTGTAGTAATAGGACTTGCGACTCAAAGCATTTGCCATTACATTAGCCTTGCCAGGGGTATATGAAATACCGCAGTCATAGTCTGTAATTGTTTCCAACCATCGCCGTTGACGGAGATTGAGATCCGGCTGAGTAAACAAATACTTCAGACTTTGGTGATCTGTTTATATTTCGCATCAATTACCAAGGAGGTAATGTCACCACAACTTCAGTGCATATATAACTGCAGCAAGTTCAACATCATGCACTGGGTAGTTCTCTTCATGAGGACACAACTATCGCGAGGCATAAGTAATCACTCTGCGCTCTTGCATCAGGACACAGCCTAATCCTTGACGAGAGGCGTCACAATAAATGACGAATTCCATGTAAGAATCCGGAGGAGCAAGCACTGGAGCAGAGGTCAGCTTGTCCTTGAGAGTCTGGAAACTTTCCTGGCATTTGTCTGTCCACTCAAACTTAACGCCTTTGTGAAGCAGATTAGTCAGAGGCTTGGCAATCTTGGAAAAGTTCTCAACAAAACGGCGGCAATAGCTGGCGAGTCCGAGGAAACTCCTGACTTGCTTAACATTCTTCGGGGGAGCCCAGTCAAGAATAGCCTGAACTCGTTCTGGGTTGATAGCAATACCATCTTTGGATATCACATGGCCAAGGTAGGTCACTTCAGATAACCAGAATTCACACTTGGAATACTTGGCATATAGCTGATGCTCTCGAAGCTTTTCCAGAACAAGACGAAGATGTTCAGCATATTCCTTCTTATTCTTGATAAATATCAGGATATCATCCAGGTAAACCACGACGAATTTGTCGAGGTAATCCATGAAGATATAATTCATCAAGCGAGAGAACGTTGCTGGAGCATTAGTTAAACCAAAGGACATGACAGTGTACTCGTATGAACCATAACGATTAACGAAAGCAGTCTTGGGAATATCCTCTTCGCGGACTCGGATCTGATGGTAACCCAACCTCAAGTAAAGTTTGGAGAATACTGAGGAACCAGCGAGTTGATCATACAGATCGTTGATCCGAGGAAGTGGATATTTGTTCTGAATGGTTGCCTGGTTGATTGGTCGGTAATCTTGGACTAACCGGTTCGTACCATCTTTCTTCTTGACAAAGAGAGAAGGTGCTCCCCAGGCAGAGGAACTTGGGCGAATGAAACCCTTGCGAAGTGATTTGTCGATTTCCTCCTTAAGCTCAAGGAGTTCATGCGGCGGCATCTTGTAAGGACGCTTCGCAATAGGAGTAGTGACTGGTTTCAAGTCGATAACAAATTCGACAGCTCTAACAGGGGGTACTCCTGGAAGTTCTTCTGGGAAAACATCTTGGAAGTCACGAATGACTGGAACGTTTTCGATTCCCTCAAGAGGAGAAGCGTTCAAAGCATTCAGGGAATATATCTGAGCTTCGGCATTTTGAATGAAGTGAGCATGGTAGTTTACTAACTCGTCTGATGGGTGCAGGAGTTGTACGACTTTGGTGGCACAATTGATTAAGGCAGTATGAGCCTTCAACCAATCCATTCCCAGAATGAGGTCAATGTTGGAAGACTTCAAAATAATAGGAAAAGCATGGAACTCTAACCCTTCAATTTCAATGGTAACATTGGGGCTGAACATAGAGGTTTGACATTGGCCCGCGGGAGTGTTTACCATTAACAGATTGTGCAATGGCTCACATTTAGTGTCATGCATGTATGCAAAAGTTTCTGACATGAATGAATGCAATGCTCCTGAATCAAATAAAACAGTAGCTGGTACTGAGTTAACAAAAAGAGTACCCATCACAGTAGCAGGCTGGTCTTGAGCTTCATTCAGATCAACATGATAAGCTTGACCACGACCATAAGAAGGTCTGGCATTGTTGTTGCGGGGCTGGTTGTTGCCACGGCCATTTCCACGGCCAGCAGGGGGAAGTGCAAGCTGATTCTGGTTCTGAGTGCAGTCTCTGGAATGGTGACCTGGACGGCCACACTTGAAGCAGAGTCCGTGTTCGGGACGGAGAGCAGGAGCTCGAAGTAGTGGAGCTTGAGGTCTTGGCTGCCTCAGAGGTGGAGGAGGCGGACGAGGTACAGCATACGACGGCCTTGGAGCAGGAACAGTTGGACGGTACATGCTGTGAGGAATCCAGATACGACACTTCTAGGAAGACGAGCCCGAAGATGAGCCCGCTTCTCGGGTGCGCTTGAGCGCGTCCTTGTGATCCTTCAGACCAGTCTCAACCTGAATGGCTTTGTTCACCAAGGTGGCGAAATCAGTGAAGTCTTGGACAAGTAGTGCTAGCTTGATGTCAGGGTTGAGCCCTTCACGGAACTTCTCCTGTCTGCGAGCATCAGTAGAAATATTCTCTTCAGCAAAGTGAGATAGTTCCAGAAACTCCCGCTGATAAACTTCCACAGTCTTGTTGCCCTGGGTAAGGTTGCGGAACTCTTGCTTCTTGCGGTCCATGACTCCCTGAGGAATGTAACGGGCACGAAAAGCAGCTTTGAACTCCACCCAGGCGATTATAGTCCCAGCAGCTAGGGTATGCCTGTGACTGTCCCACCATTGAGCCGCAGGACCCTTCAGAAAGTAGGATGCGAAAGTGACATAGTTGGCAGGGGCCACATTGGCTGACTCCATCTCATATGTGATGTCGCGGAGCCAGTCATCAGCATCAAGCGGCTGCACTGAGTTGCGGAAGACAGCTGGATTGAGGCGCACAAACTCTTGCAGCGTTATTGAGGCTGGCTGCTGGTTGGCATTCGGACGAGGAAACTGATCAATAAGCCCTTGCATAAACTGGCGGTGCATTTCAAACTGTTGCATCATTGCAGCCATATAGTCGGGCGGTGGTGGATTGTTGTCACCACGGCCACGACCTGAGGGTCTAACCGTCCTGCTAAAATTAATAGGGGGTAGTTTAGCAACGAGTATTGCAGTTGTATGGAATCATTCATGAAGTAACACGCACAACAAAAGAAGTGCCATAGATACAACATCATAGTCAATCATGACATACAGATCCGTACATAGATTCGGTTACAGGCCAGCGTTACGATAGCGAAAAGGAAAGCTAGACACACTAGGCGGCACGCAGGCACGCGGTGGAGGGATACAACAACGGGACATAGCGATAGCTACATCAATGTCGGAGAAAACCACTGAAGCCAGGCAACTACAGGTGACGACGCAGGGTACCCTCGATATAAGGATCCTCCGCTCCGTGAACACTCTGATGCAGAACCTAGTCCCGAACTGGAAGAAGAGGACCACGTGGAGGAGTAAGACCTCCAACAGCAGGCCACTCAAGACCTGGTGGCATCTCCGTCCTGCGCGGGTAAAGAATGTACTCCGGGTGCATCCGCGCACTGACTGCTGGCAGCAACTGTGTCAGAGCATCGTAAAGACGAGCACGAGTGGCGTACAACTCGACAGCAAGAGCTCGAGCAGTGCGATCCAGAGCCTCTGTGTACTGAACCAGAACCTACGGGTCATAACGACGCGACACGTAAGGTGTACAAACAGCAGTGTAATATCCACTCTCATTCCCAGCGGGGGCATATGGGATATATCTGAAACCAGTCTCCTCCAAGCGACTAAGCTCTCCATGGAGACGGGCAATAGCAGTATAGGCAGCATCATGGACGGCCATATCAACAGTCACTCCAACACCGTGAAAGGTGTGCAACTCAGTGATGGAGTTGTTCTGCCGATCAAAGATACTGACCACAGCGTGGTACGGCTCCTAGTTGAACTCGCGGTAATCCTCGTAAACAGCGTACTCGGGGTACCAGCGATATCCCAGCCTGGTCAAGAGATCGACCAAGATAGCAGGGAACATAGTCGCATCGACAGCCATAGTTTGGCGCACAAGCTGTCTTGCGGGACGCATCTGAAACAAGGGTAGTGTAAGATGTCATGAGATAGTGTGAGAAGTATAATATAACTTTGAAAGGAATGATTGTAGATAATCCAGCTCTCCGGGTGAATGTGATCACGAGAACCTAATGTTAGAGTTAGCAAAATCTTTAACCCGAATAGAAGAGAGATCAGAGTCCTAGAGTGAGGAAGAGGAATAAAAGATCCTAACAACACCCATTGGCGACGTGGGCCCGTAAGCCACACAGTCATGTTAGTAAAACAGTTTTCAACGACTAGACTCAACTTCGGCCAAGGAGTTGGAAAGGGGGATTCCTACAGGCAGTCAGCTCTGATACCAACTTGTGACGCCCCCGGCTTAATCGTGCACTAATCATACACGCAAATGCACATGATCAAGCCTAAGGACTCACGGGAAGATATCACAACACAACTGTAAACACAAATAAATGTCATACAAGCTTTATATTACAAGCCAGGCGCCTCGAGGGCTCGAATATATAAGCTCACGATCAAGCGTTAGCGGAAGCAAGAACAATATCTGAGTACAGACATAAAAGGGGAACAAGTCTGCCTTTAGAAGGCTGAGCAAAACAACGACACTAGATCGAAAAGGCGCAGGCCTCCTGCCTGGGTGCCTCCGAATCTACTCCTGGTCGCCGGTCTCCGCGTAGTAGTAGGCTCCACCAGTAGGGTAGTAGTAGTCGCCGGCGGGAGCAGCTGGCTCCTGGGCTCCGTCATCTGATCGCAGCAATCGGGTGTAGGGGAAAAGAGTAGCAAAGCAACCGAGAGTACTCATCCAAAGTACTCGCAAGACTTACATCAGAACTATTCTATTTATGCATTGGTATCAAGTGAAGGGGCTGTATCTGTGGACTCGACTGCAGAAATGCCAGAATAGAAGGGAAGGCCTAGCCTAGCGAAGACTAGCATCTTGCAGCATTAGAAGAGTGTAGATTATTACATAAATATAGTAGTAGCAACAAGTATAAGTTACCAAGCCCAGAGATCCTTTCCCGACTCCCTGCGAGAAAGCGATCTCAGAGCCAACATATTACTAAGTAACACAAGTATTCAGTTCTAGTTGTAGTAGATCGGGATACTTTCCGAGCGTCCTATTACCGTGGACACGGCTATTCGAATAGATATACTTCCCTGCAGGGGTGCACCAACTTACCCAACACGCTCGATTAACTCTGGCCGGACACACTTACTCGGTCCATGCCCGGCCTCGGCTGATCGACATGTCGTAGCCCTACCTAGGCTCAACAGAGAGGCCAGCACGCCGATCTACACCCTAAGCGCTCTGGGGTCTTGGGCCCATCGCCCTTTGCACTCCTGCGCATTGCGTACGCGGCCGGTGAGCAGACCTAGCCCCCTTAATACAAGCGCAGGCTTTCCCAGTCCAACCCGGCGCGCGCCGCTCAACTGCTGACGTCTGAAGAGCTTCGACTAATACATACGATGCCGAGTGCCCATACTTATTCCCGCGTGGTGGTTATTGCGAAAAGGCCGAAGGCCTACTTAGATCACATATCCAAACCCATTCATGTGTTGGGAGCTCGCGGAAGCGATCAGTGCTCCTGTCGCCCCGTCTCGAGGACTTCGGCAAGAGACAGGCCCATCCCTCTCCTGGGGCGGTCTCTGCCTGCCCGGCCGCGCCTCGTAATTATCTCGCGGGTACCCTCCAGGTCAACCCGACTCCACAAGGGACTGTCGGGAACTCAGGTCCACCTCAACCGGGGTGGTACCGCCTGTCCCTTCAGTCCCACAATCAACAGTAAACAGGGGGCGACAGTGAAAAGTAACAGTGTGTCCGGTAACATCAAGGGGAAATCCGAGGAATCACCCTCGATGAATTCCCACTTGAGAGGTTGTACGACAGAGTCGTCATCGGAGGTGGTGAAAGAGGAATCACCCTCGATAGCCACAACCGATTAGCTATGCTACAGAGTCATCATCAGAAGTCAAGTATGAGGTATCACCCTCGGCACTCGATAGTGGCTCTACAGAGTCGTACAACTAAGGGGTGTGCGATGATGTGTCGGTCTCAGCCCATCGATCACATTGATTGGGGCTCCAGTAATAAAGCGGGGCAACAGGGACAAGGATGAGGGTCCATAGATGTTACACTAGCCAACCTATTCTAAGCAGTTTAGGATGTCAGGTAAAGTAACAACAGCAGGTTACAAAAACAGGCTATGCATCAGAATAGGAGCAATCAGTTACAGTAGCAAATTCTAATGCAAGCATGGGGGAGAAAGAATAGGCGATATTGGAATGATCAAGGGGGGGGTTGCTTGCCTGGAAGCTCTGCTGAAAATGTCTGGTCGTCAGGGGCGTAGTCGTACTCGGCAGCAGTGTCGATCTCGAGGTCTACCGGAGAGAAGAGGGGGGAAGAAACAATAAATAAGAGCAAACAATGCAACACAGATGCATGGCATGGCAGTATGCTGTGCGGGTGGGGACCTATCGCAGTACTACACGCAAGAGGTGGAGCGGGAAAATATCTGGGGATATTTTCCCGGCTTTAGGCATCTGTCAGACAGATGAACCGGAGGGGAAGGTTCCAGGTTTGCGGTGTTGTGGGCATGTGAGAGGTAAAGGGAGGGCATATTCGGATTCGTCTCCTTTTTCTGATCAACTTTCATGTAGAAAACTTTTTGATCCGAGCTACGGTTTATTTTCTATGACTTTTCAAAGTTTTAACCATTTTCCAAAATTGTTTTAATTAATAAATTTGACAGAAAAAGAAATATGACATCAGCATGAGGTCAGGGTGATGTCAGCAGTCAACCCCAGCTGTTCCAGGTCAAACCTGACAGCTGGGTCCCACATGTCAGTGACTCTGAGCTAATTAGGGACTAATTTAAACTAAATAGTGATTAATTAGGGGGTGGGGCCCCACTGTCAGTGTCTGATTAACTTAACAGAATAATTAGCAGTTTTAATATTTATAAAAATGTTTTAATTAAAGTGGGGGCCACATTTCAGTGACCCAGCATGCCCAGTCAGCAGGGTTGACCTAGTCAACCCAGCCAATGGGACCCACTGGGCCCACTAGTCAGTGGCCCAGGCGGTGCCACGTGGTAGCCACGTCGGCGGGCGGCGCCGGAGATGCGCCGGCGAGCCCAAAACGCGGCGGCGAGCTACGGCCATCGCCGGGATTTCGCTGCGGTGGGCCAAAATGCGCGCGGTTGGGTTCTTTCGAACGGGCACTTCGCCGCGCGTCCAACGGTGGCGTCAGAACGAGCTGGGGTGGCCGGCAAGGGCGCCAGCGTCGAGCTGTGGCGGCGGCTGCTCTCAGACCTGAACGGAAACGTGGCTGCGAGGCGTTTTCGAGCGCGCGAACTATCTAGGCGGGGGCTGCGGCTCACCAGAAGCACAACGGCGCTGCTGGCTCGAGCCGAGCGGCATGGGGAGCGCGAATTGGCCGGCCATGGCGGCGGCCAGAGCTCGGATTGGTGGCGGCAGCGCACAGTCCCGAAGGCGAGCAGGAAGACGAGGGAGGAGAGGCTGAGCTCACAGCGGGGCCGTAGGGAAGGGCAGTGGGCTCGGGGTGGCCTGGAGAGGACGGTGTGGTGGCGGCGATCTCCGGCGACCGAAGAGGAAGGCGAGGTCGTCGGGCTCGCTACAGAGGCGAGGGACTCGAGCTTGCGGCACCGGACAGGGTAGCAGGCGACGGCGGATTGTTCTGGCACGGCGACGGGGCGAAGGTGGCCGCGCGTTTACGGCGGTGAGGCCATGGCCGTGCTCGGGAGAGGTGGAGAGCGAGGAAGAGAGGAGAGGAGTGAGGCGAGGAGGGACTCTGGGGGGGGGGCGCGGGGCTCTGCCCTTAACCACCAGGAGCGGCGCGGCGATGCGCTGTCGACGCGCGTGTGTGCAGGGGGCGACAACGAGGAGAGAGGAGAGCGGGAGGTGGGGGAAGGTGCTGGTAGGGCTGGGCCTGGCACTGTGGGCACTTAACCCCGTAGGCACAGTAGTTTAGGCCCCTTTTTCCCTTTTCTTTTTCTGCTTTTCATTTCCACTGCTGTTTTGCAAATTGTTTGGCCACCAAATCACTTTTGAAAAATGTGCAACCTGGCCAAATAATTATGTTGCAATATTTGGCAGTGCCATAAAAAGTTTGGGGGCAATATAATTCCATTTGGATTTTGTATTGCATTTAAAAGATTCAAAAGGTGTTGTTGGCCTTGTTTTCAAGATCTTAGAGTCATCTAGGGCATTTAGGTGATGTTGTTTTCTTGAACATAAATAGTTATGGAATATTTCCAAAATTATGAACTATTTAGTTTCCAAATTTGAACAACTTTTATTTTCACCTCATATTTGAATTTCAATTTGAGTTGAAATTTGAAATGAGATATGATTCCAATGTGATCAAGACTTGCAAATCAAAATGACTTAGCATAATCATGAGGATCACTGTAGCTCATTACATAGGGGTGTTACATGTGGTTTGTGACCTATTTCTTGTGATGTTGCAGGTACAACATTGAGCTCCAAGCTGCTGCTTACTACACCCGCAATGTCTTTGGCAAGTTCCAGAAACAGGTGACTGCGTCTACCAGCTTCATTATCAACCAAGACATTGAGTACCAAGGGCAAGGCCTCTTGTTTGAGCTAAAATCAAGCTTCTATGAGAACCCAAAGCTCTATTCTGTGCATGTTATGATGGATGAAGGGGTGTTTGAATGTAGTTGTCACTACTTTGAGATGAATGGCCTGATTTGTGCACACATAATAAGGGCAATGGTGCATCTCAATGTCCAAGTAATTCCGCAGAAATACTTGTTGGAGAGGTGGTCTGAAGCAGCCACAACAAGCATGGGCAGGACTGGCCAATTGCTAGACTTCAGGCACCCCTCGACGAACACGCTGAAATACAACTCCTTGTGCCGAAGGTTGACATGGCTAGCCTCTAATGCATGTTGCAATGATGATGCCTACAAAATATTAGATGAAGCAATAACAGTTCTTGAGCCTGTCATAGCAGCAGCGAAGAGATGACCGCTGCCAGAACAACAAGCAACGCAGCATAGTGAACCCCCAACACCACCCGCTGCCGCAACGGTAACAGTGAATGATGACCTACCACAACCTCAAAGCTCGGATATGCTACAAAACCCAGCTCGTGTCCCTAAGAAAGGCCGACCAACTGAAAGAGAGAAGAGAAAGAAGACGCTAGTAGAGCAGCGAGATGATGAACAAAAGAAGAAGGCGAAACAACAAGAAAAGAAGCCAACATCAACAGTGAAGCCAAGAGCTGAAAAAAGACTATCCGATGTAAGCACTGCCACGAAGAAGGACACAATATTCAGACATGTGGGCCCCTAAAAGCTGCAATGGAGGCGGCGGCAGCACCCCCTAATGCCAGTTCTGCTCTGAGGTTGGACATGCAGTCCCAGCTTGTCAGTACCTGAGAGCCGTGATGGCAAGTGATCCAAAAATTGCCCAAGCAACGCGTAGAAAAAAAATGATGAGAGAAACAGGGGGTAAGTTCTTCCTCCTAAGCAAGATGTTTTTCATTTGGGAAAAATGCCCCATTAGCCGGCTTTTCGTTTTTCTTTTTATCTCCTAAGCAAGATGTACTTGCTCTCCTGTGTTTTAAGCTACATTTATAATTTCTTTTTCTGCAAACTTGATGATGTACAAGTTGTAATTTCAATTTGCAACATGTGTTATGTTTCCTCCATTTAGTTGCCTGGGTTTGAGACATACAACCTCACTGTTTGTGCACATATATCCCATATTTCTAGTACTGCCCAAAACATATTGCGGAAAAAATGAGCTTGTGTGGTGATTACCCTAGGAAATCATGATTTTGCAGGAAGGGTATTTTCATTTCGGTTATGCTACAGGAACATGTATTCATGCTACAGGGACATGATGTTATGATGGAAAAATGCATTCATTTGACGATTTTGCAGGGTAAAATATAGAGCAAAAAATCATGTTACAGAGAGACGATGTTCATAGTAAATTTCACCATTGAAAAAGATTTCTCATGCAACAAGAGGCTCCCATTCAACAACTGATACACCAGTGTGCAACAAAACATACTATGGAACACACACTTCAGGATCATTAGTGAAAACACACTTCAGGATCACCAGTGTGCAACAAATGATACACCAGTGTGCAACAAGGGATTTGCCATTGGATTATCATGTCTACATTCTATATTGGTGTGCACACCAGATCATTAGTGAAGAGAGATGCTACAGCATACAAAAAGAGGAAAAAAGGGGCATGCCCCAGCATGACACATTCTTCTTCCAAAAGCTTTAGTTTCATATACTCCTAGAGAGCTCGGTTACAAAACATGTTGCACACACATGCACCGGAAAAAAAAACAGGCCTAAACTACTAGAGAGGTCTTCTTGTCTTCTTGCGATTGACATCAATATATGACTTTTTCAGCAAGGCTTGCAACTCATCCTCTGAGTTGAGGGTGTTTTGAGGGTGCTTGAAAAGCTTCGCTACAATGTACTTCCGGGCATTGAGCAATGAGTTTGTGTCCTGAGCATACACACCAAGAGAAAAAACACATCATGAGACACTACAAAAACAGAATTATACTAGTGTTGCAGAATGTTTCTTTACTACTAGCATTGCATAGGTTGCAAAAAGAAAAAGAAAGAAGAAGAAAATGAGTCCAAGCCATACTGTATTGAATGGCTTCATTTCCCCTGGCAGTTAAATTCTCCAAGTATAGAATAGAAAAGATGCTCCAATCAAATCTGCCACGGAAAAGATATAGAGGAAAAATGAGATCACAAAAATCAAATGAAATTGCTTCCTAAACAAGATGTAAAGTTGTGAAATGGCACAAATGAAAAAGGAAAAAGAATGGAAAAATACTACATTGTTGACTGCTGCGGGTAGCCTGGTGGACTGAACTGCTCAAATGTGTCAAGATCATACTTCCATGGGTTTCTTTCTCTGACGAGAGTTTTGAAGTTTGTTATCTGCAATGTCGAATCAATTGGTACCGCAGCATTGATTTGAAAAAGGGGGAAAATCAGAAAATTAGATGTGTTGGACACCATACCAGATTGGAACAAGGCTTCTCAAGGATGCTGACATAGTCAGGGTCCTCGCTCCTGGAGTCGAAGACATTGAACTGTTTTTGCATGAAATTTGCAACAACAACTGCCCAATGGTCATTCTGGACAAGGGTGAAGAACAGCTGCAAGAATTTAAAAATGAGACAATTCAAAAACTGAAGCATTTGTTGCACTGAAAGGAAATCTTTGCACTAAATACGATAGTTGAACAAAAAGCCTTACTTGATCAAATTTCACGAGGTCATTCTTCTCACAAGCCCTGGTCAAATCTCTGGTGCAAGAACTTGTCTTGAATGAACTTGGGTCCACACAAAGCTTGGTCTGTAGGAAAAAAATGGGAACAAAAGGGTGAAAAGCTAGTGGCTGTCATGTAAAACCTCCTATGTTGCGGGCGAAAAAATCAAGTGACAAAAAAAGCAAAAAAGATGTTAGTTGACTCACAGCCACATGTGGTGAGAATGCAAACTTCCTTGGCTTGGTTGAGCTGTACATGTGCTCAATGTTGAAACTTTTGATGTAAAGCAACATCACCTCGTTGTTCAAATGTGCATGCTTTTTGAGCCCGCTGCTGAAATGTTTGAAGGAAATCTTAAAACCACCTATCCTCATGAACGCATGGCTGATTGTTGCAAAGAAAACAATAACTCGGTTAGGAGGTGTCAAGAAAATGGATGGAATTTTCTCTCAACACACATGAAAGTGCAAAAAAACTTACAGAGGCTCGCCTGCGGGTGGGTCCTTTATCCGATAATTGGTACAGCAGTACCTCTGGTATATGGCATCGTCTGTTGCATCAATTTTGATCTTCTTCATCTTCTTCAACTTGGGTGCGCTTTGTGTGGTCGTTGCAGCTCTCTTAAGTGTAGGCTTCTTCTCATCATGGCTTCGCCCGCTGCTGACTTCAATCACCTCCTCCTCTCTTGTCTCATCAACACCTGCTTCTGCCAAAACAGTATCAGAAAGCAATAAGGAACTTGTGAGTAATAGTCACGAGCATGGATGTACAAAAGTTTCAAAAGAGAGGAGGGTATGTTGTGTAACAAAAAGTTGCGGGAATGACTTATAAAAACCTGCGGGGCCTGTCGATATTGGGGGATATGTTGCGAGGGGGGTCACATCATAAACTGGACCAGCTGAAGTGGCAGGAGAATCATCAAACAAAGGGATTCTCGCGCGAATCTCCAAGAAAGAGTCCAAATCTAAACCAGATGATCGTGCAGGTGAATAACGAACTTGTGGGCTCTCCTGAAACAGTAAATCATCGTCACTGCCAGGTTCAAACAAGCCAAATGAAGGCCCATCTTCAAGTGTCCCTGGCCTCCTCGTCAAATTCACGAATGGACAGCTTGGGCTGCAAGGCGAATTCTGTTTAATGCTTTTTTCCTTGCTGCATATATCATCTCCCTTGGTTTGCTGCGATCATTGCCATTGCTGTGCTTGCTTTCCTTGGGTGGAGCAGCATTTGTGTCACCAACTTCAATTGCTGGATCCCCACTATTTGCGCCATCCGGTTGCTTTGGCTGCTGCGGAGACAATTCACTAGAAGTGGCTTCAGTGGTTGTTGTAGTCCCATGCACACCATCAGGTTGCTTATTCTACTACGGAGATGATTCAGTGGCAGTTTCATTAGCCATTCCTGTAGCAGGAGCTCCTGGTACACTGAAAGTAACATTTGCACCTTCATCTTTGAGCTCATCCCTCCTGGATCCAGCTTTGAATGCCTCGGACAGTATAGGCCCATGCGCTTGCAGTACATGCCCTGTAACACCCTCCCAAATTAGCTCAATGCGGCATTAAGTTCTGAAGCATGGAGCTCTTTGTGCTTGTTGTATATCACACGCAGATGTGGGGGCAGCTGCAATGCATAGAAACAGACAAAGAGAGCAGGAAAAGGAACATTAGTTGTTTAGGTAAGAAGTTTCGACATGGCTGTGAAGCAAGCAATATACGATACAAAAAAAAGAGAGTTGCAAAAAGAAATGTTATATGGCTCTCACCTCTAACTCCTCGAATGTAGGCAATGCGTGGAGCCACTTCTCCAAAGAGCCGCACACATCATCACCACCCTCCATGTTATCCGGAGGTGGCTCGTGCACAGTCTCTGCTCTGCCATCAGTACCCTCCATACCACCCTTAGATGGTTCTCGACAGCCCACATCGGCTCCCCCTTGTAGTTTGGCTTGTGTGTGGGAGCTTTCCGGCACATCTAGAATGTGTGTTGTGGTCGCAACAGCTCCACCTTGGTAGTTTATTTCCAGCGACTCCTCTGTGATAGTGCCTTCGATTAATCTTTGCACAAGCTGATCTAGATATGACATAAACTTGGATGTTGTGTACGGTGTACTGGAGCTGAACTGCATTTCAAAAAACAAACACGCAGCAAAAAAACATGAAAAAATGTAAACAAGAATTCAGAAATGCAAAAGAACAAAAAGGTGGTGTGTCGAAAATGAAAAAGGATACTTACAGGTCGCTTCCCAAAACCATCGTCTAGGGTGTCGACTGCCACAACAGCAGTGAAGTCCATTTCATGAATAAAACAAGCTCATGGCAGTGAGTAGTCAATGGTATGATCAACTATGCATCCTCTTGGGATGTCGAGGTGGTCCATGTAAATTACCTGCAAAAATAAAAGACACAAAACAAAAAGAAAAAGAAACATGAGCGCCTGTAAGAGTTTGCTATCTCGGAAAAGAAGAGGGGATTGTTACGGGAATGAAGGGCTGTATCGGAAGCATTGGTAGACAGCCACCAATCAGGAATTTCCCTTTACCTTCATTCCTCTTATCCTGGTACTTTTTAACTTCCTTCATCACATCAGACAGAATATGCTCGTCCCACTCGAACTCATGGACAGCACTCATGTCTCGTAAGGTGTGGATATATTCTAGAGGCACCATGTTTCTTGTCCCAGGAGCTGGGACCAATGATAGGCAGAGTAAAACCCATGACCTATCAATCGTCTCCTCATCATCATCGTCCGCTTTTGATAGAACAGCTGCTGCGGTGGCTATCGGAGCCCTATCACCATCCAAATACACATCCCGGAAATCAGATTTGCCCCTCTTCCCGAATTGTAACGGCCTGCTACCAGAAGGGACATTGTAAATCTTCTTAACCATGTCTTTTGTGAAGTGTATTTCCTTGTGATAATTTATCCTGTACAACATAAAAAATGAAAATCATTAGATGTTGCGAGGAAAAAAGTGCTACGCAACAGACTGAAACAAAAAGACATGGTTAAAAAAAGATACTCAAAAGAAACATACTTGAGCAGACGCTTCTTAAGGTCAATCCTCATAACTATGAAATCGAGAAGCTCTTCTGGAGGAGGATGCAAAGGAGATATGTGCAACAAATCCCCAAAGCTAGACTTGCTTAGTACATCTCTTTTCTTCCCTTTGATGGAATTGGCTATGTCGCACAACCGCTTTGCTGACCATCGGGTTTGGTAGATGGCCATGCTATGAAACAAAAACAAAAGTAAGTCAAGCTTTGGAAGCTATGAAACTATGAAGCTACAGGAAACGCAAGTACAAAAAATCAGAAAATCAAGTATCGGCTTCATTCCTGCAACTCCCACAACAGGCATGATGAAAATTCAGAGAAAACATAACCTAATTGCCCTATCCTTATAAGCTACAGGAAATACCAAATATTCATAAAACATGAAGCTAGTTCGAGCAAAATCCACCTAATTTCAGAAGCATAAGCTTATCCATGTAGCTCATAAAAATTCTGTAGTATAAACTGCAACTATGAGCTACAAAAAAATGTACTATGAGCTATAGAAAGCTATGAGCTACACAAATTGAGAAGTAAACACAAATTCTGCAACACATGAATGATTGTATAATTTTCAAAGGATTCAGTGCAAAAATTCAGCTGCAAAAATAATTCCTGCAGCACATAGCTCGTATCCTGAAGGTGTATCACATCGAATCAAACAAAAATCATAGCACATCAACTACAAAATCCTGCAGCATATAAAAACAGTGCAACACATGAACAGCACAAGCCTCTGGTCCCCATGTGCAAAAATCAGAAAACTTCTGTAAAAACACTCTGCCGCTCACCCTTCTCTCTGCAACGCAACTTCCCACTACACCGGCTACCAGGCCGGCGACCGCTCTACTAAACAGACGGCCCCTAACCATACTACATCGGCAACATCTCCTCCTACTACAACGGTGACCTTCTCTAGAACGACTCCGCCGAACAATCACCACATGGGGGGACGCCGTCGCAAAAAAAGCGCCGCGTAGCCGCCGGCGTAGCCACCGGCAGGCATAGAGGAGAAATCGTAGGGAGCAACACCATCGCCATATCAGCCGAGAAAATGGGGGAAAAGGGGATCTCTGATTTGTACCTGCTTGAGTCGTCGCTGGCCACCGCCGATCCGGAACCCGTCGTCGTCGTCACAGCGGTGGATTAGCCCCGGTCGCCTAATGCCTTGCGCCGCCACTATCCCAAAGGCTTTACTTGGCACATTATTGAAATAAAACATATAAAACATGATTAATACAGTAGCTTAATCATGTGAACAAAAAAAAAATAGTAGGGATAAATATTGGGTTGTCTCCCAACAAGCGCTTTTCTTTAAAGCCTTTTTAGCTAGGCATGATGATTTCAATGATGCTCACATAAAAGTAAAGAATTGAAACATAACGGGAGCATCATGAAGCATATGACTAGCACATTTAAGCCTAACCCACTTCCTATGCATGGGGATTTTGTGAGCAAACAATTTATGGGAGCAAGAATCAACTAGCATAGGAAGGCAAAAAAAGCATGACTTCAAAACTTTCAACACATAGAGAGGAAACTTGATATTATTGAGATATGTAGAAGCATATATTCCTCTCTCAAAATAATTTTCAGTAGCATCATGAAGAAATTCAACGATATATCCACCACACGAAGCATTCCTTTCGTGATCCACAAGCATAGAATTTTTACTTCTCTCCACATAAGCAATTTTCTTCTCATCAATAATAGTGGGAGCAAATTCAATAAAATAACTATCATGTGATACTTGATTGGCATAATCCAATTGAAAATTAAAATCATGATGACAAGTTTCATGGTTATCATTATTCTTTATAGCATACATATCATCACAATAATCATCATAGATAGCAACTTTGTTGTCATAGTCAATTGAAACCTCTTCCAAAATAGTGGAATCATCATTAAATAAAAGTCATGACCTCTCCAAATCCACTTTCATTAATATAATCATCATAAATAGAAGGCATGCAATCATCATAATAAATTTGCTCATCAAAACTTGGGGGACTAAAAAGATCATCATCATCAAACATAGCATCATCAAGTTTGTATTTTTGCATATCATTAGCATCATGGATATTCATAGAAAGCGTACTAACAACATTGCAATCATGCTCATCATTCAAAGGACTCACATTAAACATTTTATTAAATTCTTCCTCTAGCAATTGAGCACAATTTTCTGATCCATCATTCTCAAGAAAGACAATATATAGATGAAGTATTTGAGGCAACCTCAATTCCATTTTTTTGTAGTTTTCTTTTATAAACCAAACTAGTGATAAAACAAGAAACTAAAAGATTCAATTGCAAGATCTAAAGATATACCTTCAAGCACTCACCTCCCCGGCAACGGCGCCAGAAAAGAGCTTGATGTCTACTACGCAACCTTATTCTTGTAGACGTTGTTGGGCCTCCAAGTGCAGAGTTTTGTAGGACAGTAGCAAATTTCCCTCAAGTGGATGACCTAAGGTTTATCAATCCGTGCGAGGCGTAGGATGAAGATGGTCTCTCTCAAACAACCCTGCAATCAAATACAAGAAATCTCTTGTGTCCCCAACACACCCAATACAATGGTAAATTGTATAGGTGCACTAGTTCGGCGAAGAGATGGTGATACAAGTGTAGTATGTATAGTAGATAAAGGTTTTTATAATCTGAAAATAAAAAAACAGCAAGGTAGCTTGTGATAAAATGGAGCACAAACAGTATTGCAATCCTTAAAAACAAGGCCTAGGGTTCATACTTTCACTAGTGCAATCTCTCAACAGTGCTAAGATAATTGAATCATATAACAATCCCTCAACATGCGACAAAGAATCGCTCCAAAGTTCCTATTAACGGAGAACATAAGATGAAATTGTTGTAGGGTACGAAACCACCTCAAAGTTATCCTTTCCGATCAATCTATTGAGCAATCCTATAAGTGTCACAAACAGCCCTAGAGTTCGTACTAAAATAACACCATATGATACGCATCAACCAACTCTAATGTCACCTAGATACTCCAATGTCACCACAAGTATCCGTGAGTTGATTATTCGATATGCATGAAACAACTTCAGATTCATAATATTCAATCCACACAAAGAACTTCAAAGAGTACCTGTAACACCCCAAAAATTTAACCATATTTTTATTAAGTAAAATTTGGCCAGAAATAAAATTTTAATTATATTAGGTCTTTTATTAATTTTAGAGTAATTTCTGTTTTCTGTTTTCCAAAATTCTTCCCTCCATTTAGAATTTTTTTAAAATATTGTGGGATTTGGTAGTTGTCTTAAATCAATTCAATTATATTTTAAATAACAATAGAAACTATTTTCATAATAAAATTTTGCCAAGATAATCATTTTAATAGCATTTTTCAATTCTTTAATTGCCTCTCTTACACTACAACCATTTTAAATATTTCTTTAAAAATTCCACAAAAATTATGGGAGGTCATGTGATGCCGAGAGATCACTTTTATGCAAAAACCCAACTTGGCCTTTCGAAAATTTTGAGCAAAACATCCTCTTTTCTTTTTTGGTCCAGATTCAGCTTTGAACTACAACCCTAATTTTTCTTGCTCCAAAATTCTGAAATTATTCCCACTTATAGTCCTTCCAACCAAACCCTTAAGTCCAGAAGATAAACTCCAATTGCATTCTGGAGGACCTCCAAATTAATCCCCCAAGTTTGGGTCCAGAACTGATTTTCTCCAAAACTTGCACTATCAAGTTTCTCTTTTTGCCTAACCAAGCACACCACCATATCTATCATCTAAAGAGACACCATACTGGCAAATCTCACTTCCAAAAAAATCCCCTAAATAGCGATAGCATTTTGTCAAGCACCTTGCAGACATGACAGAATTTGGCTAGGACCTAAACTTGCACTGGACATTTGCTTCTCCTGCCAAACCATCATGTCCAGTAGCTCTATTACAGAGTTAACCATCATCATATCAAATTCCAAATTCAAATAAATTCATTTGGCCACAGTGGCATTTCGTCGAGCACTTGACGTGCATGCCAGAACGCGCGAGCGCCGCGAGCCCTGCCACCCCGCTGCTGCTTTCATCTGGCTTGCCAGGCACGCTCTGCTGGCCGCCTGCACCGGCCACAGCTTCCCCCGCACCGGAGAACTCCCCCTGGCACCGCCCTCCACCGGCCAGCATCGCCACCGCCTCCCACCCGTCGCTGTCACGGCGCCGCCCAAGCCGTCGGAGCCCTCTGATCCAACCAGCTCACAGGAAGCATAACTGGTGACCACCGCCCTCTCCACCGGCCTCAGCTACCCAGCCACCGACCACGCCACTGTCCTCAACCACCTCCCTCGCCGCAGTAATGGCCACCGCCGACGTGCCGTTCTCTGTAAGCCTCGAAACCGACCTCCTTCTCCCTATAAAATCCCACCCCGAGGCTGCCTATCCATGACACATCTCCCCTACCTCCCTCTGTGAGCTTTCCCAAGCACCCAGTCGACCGAACGAGGTCGTCTTCTTCATCTCTGGCCGAGGCACCCGCCGCCGGCTCTCTGCCAAATTCGTCGCCTCCAGAGCCCCTTCCTCCCCAATTCTCCTCCATTAGCTTTCCCTCGAGCCCATGATCCCGCTCTGCGCTTCAATTTTCCTGGAGAAGCAACGAGGACGAAAGCCCTCTTCTGGCCGTAGCCACCGTCCGCCGGGGAAACTCGCCGCCGGCGATGTGGTGATCTTCGGAGGTCGCAGAGCAGCTCCCTGGGATCGCCTCGGTGATAGGAGCATGCTCGTATGCTCGCTGCCCCGAATGGCGCCGCCGTTCGCCGGCAAGGGCCGCCGGAGCCTCGCCCCTGCCCTCTGTCCTCACGCACGAAGGATTGAGGACAAACCCGACAGGTGGGCCCCACCTGTCGGTGAGCCATCGCCTCTCTCCCTTGCATGGCGACACCTCTGGGCTCGGCCCAGTAGCACCATTTAGTTGGGCCTCGCCCAGTGCGCGCCTCTGCCTGTTCTCCAGGAAGATTTCTCTGTCTTTTTCTTTTATCCAGTGACCTAAAAATTTCCACAGAATTCATTTGAAATTCAAATGGAATAATTCAAATTTATATGGACTTATAAAATTGTTCTTTATTTAACTAGCCTCAGTGAACATTTTTCCTATGGCTAAATTCTGCATGACCTAATTAATAGTTCATTTTCTTACATAAGTCAACTTATAAAATCCCTAGAATATTCATCTCTAATCCAAATCCAGTGAAACCAATTTATAAATGCTTCTAAAATCTTGCCTCATTTAATGGGTACCACAACTCATTTTTATAAAATGTTTTCTGTAAAATTCTTGCAGATCCATTATTTCCTTGAATTCCACCTAATTTGAAATGTTCAAAAATCTCAGTAGCTCTATAAATAGTAGGTACATTCTGGTTATTTTTCATATAACCAGAGAGGTCCTAGAAAAGTGGAATTTCCATTTGTAGGGCACTTTTATTTTCCTGCTTAATATTTGTGTGGTAATTGCATTATTTGAAAAATAGGAAAATGGAGGGAAGAGAAAATTTTCAAAACTTTTGGAGTGCACCCAAAACTTCTGCATGATCAAGGCAAGCATCTTGAACACTTGATATGGTGATTGCATGGTTAAATGTTTGCAAGAAAAATTGGATCCTGCATATGTTGAATTCAAATAATTTTTTTTTTGCATATTGCTAGTTATGCATGCATGATCCCTTGAAAATATTTTATCTTCATATGAAGTATGAGTGAGCATGGTTATTTTCACATGCCCATGTTGGTCCGGACTAATCTGTAGGAAAGAATCAGTCACGAGAAACGTGACCGTGAAACTGAAATCTCGTTGTGGCGAGAATGATCAGTGAGGGCATGTTGGGACATGCCAGATGGTGACCCTGTGGGGTATTACCGAGGAAATATGTTGTGCTAACCGCTGCAGGAAAAAAATTAAACCTCCTGAGTCGACCGTAGATCGAGTCTTGTTCCGGTAACCCCCAAACTTGAACCGTGCTACCACATGTCCCTGCCGTAGGTAGGGTACGGTTCAGTAAGTTGTTAACCCCTTTCCTGCACACACCGTACAGAGAGGCCATAGTGAAAGATACCATTGGCCCATGGTAGGCATGTAACTTGGTCTGGGGGCATGGGTGTATCCGGTCTGGGACCGAGGGGGGCGCACCCCTGTTTGCGCGCCGATATAAATATTGTGATCCCATGCTATTGAAGGCCGTTGAATGAGGCCTTCCCTCTTAGAGTTTTACTTTATCATTGCCTTGGGTGATTCCTGTCTTTGGTGAGTTAAGCTGGTGTGTGCTGGTTAGGTGTGTTTTCAACCCAAAGACCGTAATGGGAATTAGTCAGTGTCTCGGTGCTGGCTAAAGAAATCCTTTACTTGTGGGTAAAGAGTACACCCTCTGCAGAGTTATACCTATTCGAATAGCCGTGTCCGCGGTTAACGACTACAGTCTGGGTTGGTCAAGTGTCGGTCTTAGTGTCTGTCTCCGGAGGAAATTATTAATTTGAGCATTAAATATTTTACGGAATATTATTATATCATCACTAACGCAGTCATGGATATTTTTGTCACCAGGAATATGATGGTTGTGAATATTATTGTTACCATGCATATTATTATGGACTAACCCGTTTCTCTTATTTTATTTTCCTGAGTGTCTCAGGGGCTGGCTAGACTACCCCGGACACCCAGTTTTATTTTCAAGACCTCTCGTGGCGTCGCTTGAGTTAATGGGCGGTCTGTCTCGCCCGATACTCTTTTAGACGCCCGTTTGGCATTTCTTTTGGAATTGTTGGGCGGTTCAGTCTCGACCGATTGTCCACTTTTAACTTTCTTGGTTTGTCACTATCAATTTAATTTTTTTGCACATGCTAATATTCATCATGCCATGCTTTAAATTTTGATCAGCATTTGCATATAATTTAACCCATCATGATCATATGCATTCGGTATATCTTTTGTTCATGATGTTTGCGAGTACATTCAAACGTACTCACTGGCTTGTCCCTGGCTATTTACTTCGCCAGGTCAGGATTTCTACAAGGAGTATCACCACGACATCCATGCGGAGCCTAGGATAGCAGCCACGCGGGATAGGAATTATCCGGGTCAGGTGTTCCTGTGGGAATGGAGCCCCATTGGCATTGGAGAACCACGAGTCGCTTCCGCCAACCGTCACCAAAAATCATTGTTGTATCATTAGACCTTTATAGTCTTGTATCCAATTCTTGTAATTGCTTGGTAATCTGTAACAAGGACGTGTCCACCAGTAACAGTAATCCAGGGCTGGTGACGACACGAGGGGTTAATTTCTGGGATATCATGTCCCGGAAATCCGGCCCCGACAGCCTTGGTATCAGAGCCAGGCTGACCACTGGTTAATCCTATCTTAGCCTGGTCATTATCCTTAGGTTTCCACACCGTCCAAATTTTTCCTGTCCGTAGCCAAGCCCATCTCATCCGACAAGTCTACACAGTGGCCAGCCGAGAACTTTTGACAGTCGGTGCCCAACCTATCAGCCCTGCCCATAGGCCATGTGCCTGTGGCCGACACCTG
The DNA here is from genome assembly GCA_039707655.1 of Elymus sibiricus. Lineage (NCBI taxonomy): Eukaryota > Viridiplantae > Streptophyta > Magnoliopsida > Poales > Poaceae > Elymus > Elymus sibiricus. The sequence continues at coordinate 462,539,463 of CM077672.1, forward strand.
AGTTGTCCCATCCACAAGCGTGCGATGGAAGACTCCACTGACCTATAATGGAAGCCTTGCCCAATCCAGCACCCGGAACCCTTCCACAAGACCCCGTAGATCTTACCTTCGAAACGTAGATGGTTATGAGCATGGTTGCTGCAGCATCCAGCACTTATTTTTGTGACGCAATTTTTGCGATCTATTTTAGGGCGTATGTGATAAGCGCATTGCTATGCTTGCATTCTGCATTATATTGTTTGTTGTGATATGCATTTAATTCTTCCGCCCTTAACAAATCTCGAGGACGAGATTTTCTTAAAGGGGGTAGAGTTTGTAACACCCCAAAAATTTAACCATATTTTTATTAAGTAAAATTTGGCCAGAAATAAAATTTTAATTATATTAGGTCTTTTATTAATTTTAGAGTAATTTTTGTTTTCTGTTTTCCAAAATTCTTCCCTCCATTTAGAATTTTTTTTAAAATATTGTGGGATTTGGTAGTTGTCTGAAATCAATTCAATTATATTTTAAATAACAATAGAAACTATTTTCATAATAAAATTTTGCCAAGATAATCATTTTAATATCATTTTTCAATTCTTTAATTGCCTCTGTTACACTACAACCATTTTAAATATTTCTTTAAAAATTCCACAAAAATTATGGGAGGTCATGTGATGCCTAGAGATCACTTTTATGCAAAAACCCAACTTGGCCTTTTGAAAATTTTGAGCAAAACATCCTCTTTTCTTTTCTGGTCCAGATTCAGCTTTGAACTACAACCCTAATTGTTCTTGCTCCAAAAATTCTGAAATTATTCCCACTTATAGTCCTTCCAACCAAACCCTTAAGTCCAGAAGATCAACTCCAATTGCATTCTGGAGGACCTCCAAATTAATCCCCCAAGTTTGGGTCCAGAACTGATTTTCTCCAAAACTTGCACTATCAAGTTTCTCTTTTTGCCAAACCAACCACACCACCATATCTATCATCTAAAGAGACACCATACTGCCAAATCTCACTTCCAAAAAAATCCCCTAAATAGCCCTAGCATTTTGTCAAGCACCTTGCAGACATGACAGAATTTGGCTAGGACCTAAACTTGCACTGGACATTTGCTTCTCCTGCCAAACCATCATGTCCAGTAGCTCTATTACAGAGTTAACCATCATCATATCAAATTCCAAATTCAAATAAATTCATTTGGCCACAGTGGCATTTCGTCGAGCACTTGACGTGCATGCCAGAACGCGCGAGCGCCGCGAGCCCTGCCACCCCGCTGCAGCTCTCATCTGGCTTGCCCCGCACGCTCTGCTGGCCGCCTGCACCGGCCGCAGCCTCCCCCGCATCGGATCACTCCCCCTGGCACCGCCCTCCACCGGCCAGCATCGCCACCGCCTCCCACCCGTCGCTGTCACGGCGCCGCCCAAGCCGTCGGAGCCCTCTGATCCAACCAGCTCACAGGAAGCATAACTGCTGACCACCGCCCTCTCCACCGACCTCAGCTACCCAGCCACCGACCACGCCACCGCCCTCAACCACCTCCCTCGCCGCAGTAATGGCCGCCGCCGCCGGGCCGTTCTATGTAAGCCTCGAAACTGACCTCCTTCTCCCTATAAAATCCCACCCCGAGGCTGCCTATCCATGACACATCTCCCCTACCTCCCTCTGTGAGCTTTTCCAAGCACCCAGTCGACCGAACGAGGTCGTCTTTTTCATCTTTGGCCGAGGCACCCGCCGCCGGCTCTCCGCCAAATTCGTCGCCTCCAGAGCCCCTCCCTCCCCAATTCTCCTACATTAGCTTTCCCTCGAGGCCATGATCCCGTTCCGCGCTTCAATTTTCCCGGAGAAACAAAGAGGACGAAAGCCCTCTTCTGGCCGTAGCCACCATCCGCCGGGGAAACTCACCGCCGGCGATAGGGTGATCTTCGGAGGTCGCAGAGCAGCTCCCTGGGATCGCCTCGGTGATAGGAGCATGCTCGTATGCTCGGCGCCCCGAATGGCGCCGCCGTTCGCCGGCAAGGGCCGCCGGAGCCTCGCCCCTGCCCTCTGTCCTCACGCGCGAAGGATTGAGGACAAACGCGACAGGTGGGGCCCACCTGTCGGTGAGCCATCGCCTCTCTCCCCCGCATGGCGACACCTCTGGGCTCGGCCCAGTAGCCCCATTTAGCTGGGCCTCGCCCAGTGCGCGCCTCTGCCAGTTCTCCAGGAAGATTTCTCTGTCTTTTTCTTTTATCCAGTGACCTAAAAATTTCCACAGAATTCATTTGAAATTCAAATGGAATAATTCAAATTTATATGGACTTATAAAATTGTTCTTTATTTAACTAGCCTCAGTGAACATTTTTCCTATGGCTAAATTCTGCCTGACCTAATTAATAGTTTATTTTCTTACATAAGTCAACTTATAAAATCCCTAGAATATTCATCTCTAATCCAAATCCAGTGAAACCAATTTATAAATGCTTCTAAAATCATGCCTCATTTAATGGGTACCACAACTCATTTTTATAAAATGTTTTCTGTAAAATTTTTGCAGATCCATTATTTCCTTGAATTCCACCTAATTTGAAATGTTCAAAAATCTCAGTAGCTCTATAAATAGTAGGTACATTTTGGTTATTTTTCATATAACCAGAGAGGTCCTAGAAAAGTGGAATTTCCATTTGTAGGGCACTTTTATTTTCCTGCTTAATATTTGTGTGGTAATTGCATTATTTGAAAAATAGGAAAATGGAGGGAAGAGAAAATTTTCAAAACTTTTGGAGTGCACCGAATACTTCTGCATGATCAAGGCAAGCATCCTGAACACTTGATATGGTGATTGCATGGTTAAATGTTTGCAAGAAAAATTGGATCCTGCATATGTTGAATTCAAATAATTTTTTTTTGCATATTGCTAGTTATGCATGCATGATCGCTTGAAAATATTTTATCTTCATATGAAGTATGAGTGAGCATGGTTATTTTCACATGCCCATGTTGGTCCGGACTAATCTGCAGGAAAGAATCAGTCACGAGAAACATGACCGTGAAACTGAAATCTCGTTGTGGCGAGAATGATCAGTGAGGGCATGTTGGGACATGGCAGATGGTGACCCTGTGGGGTATTACCGACGAAATATGTTGTGCTAACCACTGCAGGAAAAAAATTAAACCTCCTGAGTCGACCGTAGATCGAGTCTTGTTCCGGTAACCCCCAAACTTGAACCGTGCTACCACATGTCCCTGCCGCAGGTAGGGTACGGTTTAGTAAGTTGTTAACCCCTTTCCTGCACACACCGTATAGAGAGGCCATAGTGAAAGATACCATTGGCCCATGGTAGGCATGTCACTTGGTCCGGGGGCATGGGTGTATCCGGTCTGGGAACGAGGGGGTCGCACCCCTGTTTGCGCGCCAATATAAATATTGTGATTCCATGCTATTGGAGGCCGTTGAATGAGGCCTTCCCACTTAGAGTTTTACTTTATCATTGCCTTGGGTGATTCCTGGCTTTGGTGAGTTAAGCTGGTGTGTGCTGGTCAGGTGTGTTTTCAACCCAAAGACCGTAATGGAAATTAGTCAGTGTCTCGGTGCTGGCTAAAGAAATCCTTTACTTGTGGGTAAAGAGTACACCCTCTGCAGAGTTATACCTATTCGAATAGCCGTGTCCGCGGTTAAGGACTACAGTCTGGGTTGGTCTAGTGTCGGTCTTAGTGTCGGTCTCCGAAGGAAATAATTAATTTGAGCATTAAATATTTTACGGAATATTATTATATCATCACTAACACAGTCATGGATATTTTTGTCACCAGGAATATGATGGTTGTGAATATTATTGTTACCATGCATATTATTATGGACTAACCCGTTTCTCTTATTTTATTTTCCTGAGTGTCTCAGGGGCTGGCTAGACTACCCCGGACACCCAGTTTTATTTTCAAGACCTCTCGTGGCGTCGCTTGAGTTAATGGGCGGTCTGTCTCGCCCGATACTCTTTTAGACGCCCGTTTGGCATTTCTTTTGGAATTGTTGGGCGGTTCAGTCTCGACCGATTGTCCACTTTTAACTTTCTTGGTTTGTCACTATCAATTTAATTTCATTGCACATGCTAATATTCATCATGCCATGCTTTAAATTTTGATCAGCATTTGCATATAATTTAACCCATCATGATCATATGCATTCGGTATATCTTTTGTTCATGATGTTTGCGAGTACATTCAAACGTACTCACTGGCTTGTCCCTGGCTATTTACTTCGCCAGGTCAGGATTTCTACAAGGAGTATCACCACGACATCCATGCGGAGCCTAGGATAGCAGCCACGCGGGATAGGAATTATCCGGGTCAGCTGTTCCTGTGGGAATGGAGCCCCATTGGCATTGGAGAACCACGAGTCGCTTCCGCCAACCGTCACCAGAAATCATTGTTGTATCATTAGACCTTTATGGTCTTGTATCCAATTCTTGTAATTGCTTGTTAATCTGTAACAAGGACGTGTCCACCAGTAACAGTAATCCTGGGCTAGTGACGACACGAGGGGTTAATTTCTGGGATATCATGTACCGGAAATCCGGCCCCGACAGCCTTGGTATCAGAGCCAGGCTGACCACTGGCTAATCCTATCTTAGCCTGGTCATTATCCTTAGGTTTCCACACCGTCCAAATTTTTCCTGTCCGTAGCCAAGCCCATCTCATCCGACAAGTCTACACAGTGGCCAGCCGACAACTTTTGACAGTCGGTGCCCAACCTATCAGCCCTGCCCATAGGCCGTGTGCCTGTGGCCGACACCTGAGTTGTCCCATCCACAAGCGTGCGATGGAAGACTCCACTGACCTATAATGGAAGCCTTGCCCAATCCAGCACCCGGAACCCTTCCACAAGACCCCGTAGATCTTACCTTCGAAACATAGACGGTTATGAGCATGGTTGCTGCTGCATCCAGCACTTATTTTTGTGACGCAATTTTTGCGATGTATTTTAGGGTGTATGTCATAAGCGCATTGCTATGCTTGCATTCTGCATTATATTGTTTGTTGTGATATGCATTTAATTCTTTCGCCCTTAACAAATCTCGAGGACGAGATTTTCTTAAGGGGGGTAGAGTTTGTAACACCCCAAAAAATTAACCATTTTATTAAGTAAAATTTGGCCAGAAATAAAATTTTAATTATATTAGGTCTTTTATTAATTTTAGAGTAATTTTTGTTTTCTGTTTTCCAAAATTCTTCCCTCCATTTAGATTTTTTTTTAAAATATTGTGGGATTTGGTAGTTGTCTGAAATCAATTCAATTATATTTTAAATAACAATAGAAACTATTTTCATAATAAAATTTTGCCAAGATAATCATTTTAATATCATTTTTCAATTCTTTAATTGCCTCTGTTACACTACAACCATTTTAAATATTTCTTTAAAAATTCCACAAAAATTATGGGAGGTCATGTGATGCCTAGAGATCACTTTTATGCAAAAACCCAACTTGGCCTTTTGAAAATTTTGAGCAAAACATCCTCTTTTCTTTTCTGGTCCAAATTCAGCTTTGAACTACAACCCTAATTGTTCTTGCTCCAAAAATTCTGAAATTATTCCCACTTATAGTCCTTCCAACCAAACCCTTAAGTCCAGAAGATCAACTCCAATTGCATTCTGGAGGACCTCCAAATTAATCCCCCAAGTTTGGGTCCAGAACTGATTTTCTCCAAAACTTGCACTATCAAGTTTCTCTTTTTGCCAAACCAACCACACCACCATATCTATCATCTAAAGAGACACCATACTACCAAATCTCACTTCCAAAAAAATCCCCTAAATAGCCCTAGCATTTTGTCAAGCACCTTGCAGACATGACAGAATTTGGCTAGGACCTAAACTTGCACTGGACATTTGCTTCTCCTGCCAAACCATCATGTCCAGTAGCTCTATTATAGAGTTAACCATCATCATATCAAATTCCAAATTCAAATAAATTCATTTGGCCACAGTGGCATTTCGTCGAGCACTTGACGTGCATGCCAGAACGCGCGAGCGCCGCGAGCCCTGCCACCCCGCTGCAGCTCTCATCTGGCTTGCCCCGCACGCTCTGCTGGCCGCCTGCACCGGCCGCAGCCTGCCCCGCACCGGATCACTCCCCCTGGCACCGCCCTCCACCGGCCAGCATCGCCACCGCCTCCCACCCGTCGCTGTCACGGCGCCGCCCAAGCCGTCGGAGCCCCCTCATCCAACCAGCTCACATGAAGCATAACTGCTGACCACCGCCCTCTCCACCGACCTCAGCTACCCAGCCACCGACCACGCCACCGCCCTCAACCACCTCCCTCGCCGCAGTAATGGCCGCCGCCGACGGGCCGTTCTATGTAAGCCTCGAAACTGACCTCCTTCTCCCGATAAAATCCCACCCCGAGGCTGCCTATCCATGACACATCTCCCCTACCTCCCTCTGTGAGCTTTTCCAAGCACCCAGTCGACCGAACGAGGTCGTCTTTTTCATCTTTGGCCGAGGCACCCGCCGCCGGCTCTCCGCCAAATTCGTAGCCTCCAGAGCCCCTCCCTCCCCAATTCTCCTACATTAGCTTTCCCTCGAGCCCATGATCCCGTTCCGCGCTTCAATTTTCCCGGAGAAACAAAGAGGACGAAAGCCCTCTTCTGGCCGTAGCCACCATCCGCCGGGGAAACTCACCGCCGGCGATGGGGTGATCTTCGGAGGTCGCAGAGCAGCTCCCTGGGATCGCCTCGGTGATAGGAGCATGCTCGTATGCTCGGCGCCCCGAATGGCGCCGCCATTCGCCGGCAAGGGCCGCCGGAGCCTCGCCCCTGCCCTCTGTCCTCACGCGCGAAGGATTGAGGACAAACGCGACAGGTGGGCCCCACCTATCGGTGAGCCATCGCCTCTGTCCCCCGCATGGCGACACCTCTGGGCTCGGCCCAGTAGCCCCATTTAGCTGGGCCTCGCCCAGTGCGCGCCTCTGCCTGTTCTCCAGGAAGATTTCTCTGTCTTTTTCTTTTATCCAGTGACCTAAAAATTTCCACAGAATTCATTTGAAATTCAAATGGAATAATTCAAATTTATATGGACTTATAAAATTGTTCTTTATTTAACTAGCCTCAGTGAACATTTTTCCTATGGCTAAATTCTGCCTGACCTAATTAATAGTTTATTTTCTTACATAAGTCAACTTATAAAATCCCTAGAATATTCATCTCTAATCCAAATCCAGTGAAACCAATTTATAAATGCTTCTAAAATCATGCCTCATTTAATGGGTACCACAACTCATTTTTATAAAATGTTTTCTGTAAAATTCTTGCAGATCCATTATTTCCTTGAATTCCACCTAATTTGAAATGTTCAAAAATCTCAGTAGCTCTATAAATAGTAGGTACATTTTGGTTATTTTTCATATAACCAGAGAGGTCCTAGAAAAGTGGAATTTCCATTTGTAGGGCACTTTTATTTTCCTGCTTAATATTTGTGTGGTAATTGCATTATTTGAAAAATAGGAAAATGGAGGGAAGAGAAAATTTTCAAAACTTTTGGAGTGCACCGAATACTTCTGCATGATCAAGGCAAGCATCCTGAACACTTGATATGGAGATTGCATGGTTAAATGTTTGCAAGAAAAATTGGATCCTGCATATGTTGAATTCAAATATATTTTTTTTTTGCATATTGCTAGTTATGCATGCATGATCCCTTGAAAATATTTTATCTTCATATGAAGTATGAGTGAGCATGGTTATTTTCACATGCCCATGTTGGTCCGGACTAATCTGCAGGAAAGAATCAGTCACGAGAAACGTGACCGTGAAACTGAAATCTCGTTGTGGCGAGAATGATCAGTGAGGGCATGTTGGGACATGGCAGATGGTGACCCTGTGGGGTATTACCGAGGAAATATGTTGTGCTAACCACTGCAGGAAAAAAATTAAACCTCTTGAGTCAACCGTAGATCGAGTCTTATTCCGGTAACCCCCAAACTTGAACCGTGCTACCACATGTCCCTGCCGCAGGTAGGGTACGATTCAGTAAGTTGTTAACCCCTTTCCTGCACACACCTTACAGAGAGGCCATAGTGAAAGATACCATTGGCCCATGGTAGGCATGTCACTTGGTCCGGGGGCATGGGTGTATCCGGTCTGGGACCGAGGGGGTCGCACCCCTGTTTGTGCGCCGATATAAATATTGTGATCCCATGCTATTGGAGGCCGTTGAATGAGGCCTTCCCACTTAGAGTTTTACTTTATCATTGCCTTGGGTGATTCCTGGCTTTGGTGAGTTAAGCTGGTGTGTGCTGGTCAGGTGTGTTTTCAACCCAAAGACCGTAATGGGAATTAGTCAATGTCTCGGTGCTGGCTAAAGAAATCCTTTACTTGTGGGTAAAGAGTGCACCCTCTGCAGAGTTATACCTATTCGAATAGCCGTGTCCGCGGTTAAGGACTACAGTCTGGGTTGGTCTAGTGTCGGTCTTAGTGTCGGTCTCCGAAGGAAATAATTAATTTGAGCATTAAATATTTTACGGAATATTATTCTTTCATCACTAACGCAGTCATGGATATTTTTGTCACCAGCAATATGATGGTTGTGAATATTATTGTTACCATGCATATTATTATGAACTAACCCGTTTCTCTTATTTTATTTTCCTGAGTGTCTCAGGGGCTGGCTAGACTACCCCGGACACCCAGTTTTATTTTCAAGACCTCTCGTGGCATCGCTTGAGTTAATGGGCGGTCTGTCTCGCCCGATACTCTTTTAGACACCCGTTTGGCATTTCTTTTGGAATTCTCGGGCGGTTCCGTCTCGCCCGATTGTCCACTTTTAACTTTCTTGGTTTGTCACTAACAATTTAATTTTTCTGCACATGCTAATATTCATCATGCCATGCTTTAAATTTTGATCAGCATTTGCATATAATTTAACCCATCATGATCATATGCATTCGGTATTTCTTTTGTTCATGATGTTTGCGAGTACATTCAAACGTACTCACTGGCTTGTCCCTGGCTATTTACTTGGCCAGGTCAGGATCTCTACAAGGAGTATCACCACGACATCCATGCGGAGCCTAGGATAGCAGCCACGCGGGATAGGAATTATCCGGGTCAGCTGTTCCTGTGGGAATGGAGCCCCATTGGCATTGGAGAACCACGAGTCGCTTCCGCCAACCATCACCAGAAATCATTGTTGTATCATTAGACCTTTATGGTCTTGTATCCAATTCTTGTAATTGCTTGGTAATCTGTAACAAGGACGTGTCCACCAGTAACAGTAATCCTGGGCTGGTGACGACACGAGGGGTTACTTTCTGGGATATCATGTCCCGGAAATCCGGCCCCGACAGCCTTGGTATCAGAGCCAGGCTGACCACTGGCTAATCCTATCTTAGCCTGGTCATTATCCTTAGGTTTCCACACCGTCCAAATTTTTCCTGTCCGTAGCCAAGCCCATCTCATCCGACAAGTCTACACAGTGGCCAGCCGACAACTTTTGACAGTCGGTGCCCAACCTATCAGCCCTGCCCATAGGCCGTGTGCCTGTGGCCGACACCTGAGTTGTCCCATCCACAAGCGTGCGATGGAAGACTCCACTGACCTATAATGGAAGCCTTGCCCAATCCAGCACCCGGAACCCTTCCACAAGACCCCGTAGATCTTACCTTCGAAACATAGACGGTTATGAGCATGGTTGCTGCTGCATCCAGCACTTATTTTTGTGACGCAATTTTTGCGATATATTTTAGGGTGTATGTCATAAGCGCATTGCTATGCTTGCATTCTGCATTATATTGTTTGTTGTGATATGCATTTAATTCTTTCGCCCTTAACAAATCTCGAGGACGAGATTTTCTTAAGGGGGGTAGAGTTTGTAACACCCCAAAAAATTAACCATTTTATTAAGTAAAATTTGGCCAGAAATAAAATTTTAATTATATTAGGTCTTTTATTAATTTTAGAGTAATTTCTGTTTTCTGTTTTCCAAAATTCTTCCCTCCATTTAGATTTTTTTTAAATATTGTGGGATTTGGTAGTTTTCTTAAATCAATTCAATTATATTTTAAATAACAATAGAAACTATTTTCATAATAAAATTTTGCCAAGATAATCATTTTAATAGCATTTTTCAATTCTTTAATTCCCTCTGTTACACTACAACCATTTTAAATATTTATTTAAAAATTCCACAAAAATTATGGGAGGTCATGTGATGCCTAAAGATCACTTTTATGCAAAAAGGCAACTTGGCCTTTTGAAAATTTTGAGCAAAACATCCTCTTTTCTTTTCTGGTCCAGATTCAGCTTTGAACTACAACCCTAATTTTTCTTGCTCCAAAAATTCTGAAATTATTCCCACTTATAGTCCTTCCAACCAAACCCTTAAGTCCAGAAGATCAACTCCAATTGCATTCTGGAGGACCTCCAAATTAATCCCCCAAGTTTGGGTCCAGAACTGATTTTCTCCAAAACTTGCACTATCAAGTTTCTCTTTTTGCAAAACCAACCACACCACCATATCTATCATCTAAAGAGACACCATACTGCCAAATCTCACTTCCAAAAAAATCCACTAAATAGCCCTAGCATTTTGTCAAGCACCTTGCAGACATGACAGAATTTGGCTAGGACCTAAACTTGCACTGGACATTTGCTTCTCCTGCCAAACCATCATGTCCAGTAGCTCTATTACAGAGTTAACCATCATCATATCAAATTCCAAATTCAAATAAATTCATTAGGCCACAGTGGCATTTCATCGAGCACTTGACGTGCATGCCAGAACGCGCGAGCGTCTGCCACCCCGTTGCTGCTCTCATCTGGCTTGCCCCGCACGCTCTGCTGGCCGCCTGCACCGGCCGCAGCCTCCCCCGCACTGGAGCACTCCCCCTGGCGCCGCCCTCCACCGGCCAGCATCGCCACCGCCTCCCACCCGTCGCTGTCACGGCGCCGCCCAAGCCGTCGGAGCCCTCTGATCCAACCAGCTCACAGGAAGCATAACTGCTGACCACCGCCCTCTCCACCGGCCTCAGCAACCCAGCCACCGACCACGCCACCGTCCTCAACCACCTTCCTCGCCGCAGTAATGGCCACCGCCGACGTGCCGTTCTCTGTAAGCCTTGAAACCAACCTCCTTCTCCCTATAAAATCCCACCCCGAGGCTGCCTATCCATGAGACATCTCCCCTACCTCCCTCTGTGAGCTTTCCCAAGCACCCAGTCGACCGAACGAGGTCGTCTTCTTCATCTCTGGCCGAGGCACCCGCCGCCGGCTCTCCGCCAAATTCGTCGCCTCCAGAGCCCCTCCCTCCCCAATTCTCCTCCATTAGCTTTCCCTCGAGCCCATGATCCCGTTCCGCGCTTCAATTTTCCCGAAGAAGCAACGAGGACGAAAGCCCTCTTCTGGCCGTAGCCACTGTCCGCCGGGGAAACTCGCCGCCGGCGATGTGGTGATCTTCGGAAGTCGCAGAGCAGCTCCCTGGGATCGCCTCGGTGATAGGAGCATGCTCGTATGCTCGGCGCCCCGAATGGCGCCGCCATTCGCCGGCAACGGCCGCCGGAGCCTCACCCCTGCCCTCTGTCATCACGTGCGAAGGATTGAGGACAAACCCGACAGGTGGGCCCCACCTGTCGGTGAGCCACCTCCTCTCTCCCCCGCATGACGATACCTCTGGGCTCGGCCCAGTAGCACCATTTAGCTGGGCCTCGCCCAGTGCGCGCCTCTGCCTGTTCTCCAGGAAGATTTCTCTGTCTTTTTCTTTTATCCAGTGACCTAAAAATTTCCACAGAATTCATTTGAAATTCAAATGGAATAATTCAAATTTATATGGACTTATAAAATTGTTCTTTATTTAACTAGCCTCAGTGAACATTTTACCTATGGCTAAATTCTGCCTGACCTAATTAATAGTTCATTTTCTTACATAAGTCAAATTATAAAATCCCTAGAATATTCATCTCTAATCCAAATCCAGTGAAACCAATTTATAAATGCTTCTAAAATCATGCCTCATTTAATGGGTACCACAACTCATTTTTATAAAATGTTTTCTGTAAAATTCTTGCAGATCCATTATTTCCTTGAATTCCACCTAATTTGAAATGTTCAAAAATTTCAGTAGCTCTATAAATAGTAGGTACATTTTGGTTATTTTTCATATAACCAGAGAGGTCCTAGAAAAGTGGAATTTCTATTTGTAGGGCACATTTATTTTCCTGCTTAATATTTGTGTGGTAATTGCATTATTTGAAAAATAGGAAAATGGAGGGAAGAGAAAATTTTCAAAACTTTTGGAGTGCACCCAATACTTCTGCATGATCAAGGCAAGCATCTTGAACACTTGATATGGTGATTGCATGGTTAAATGTTTGCAAGGAAAATTGGATCCTGCATACGTTGAATTCAAATATATTTTTTTGGCATATTGCTAGTTATGCATGCATGATCCCTTGGAAATATTTTATCTTCACATGCCCATGTTGGTCCGGACTAATCTGCAGGAAAGAATCAGTCACGAGAAACGTGACCATGAAACTAAAATCTCGTTGTGGCGAGAATGATCAGTGAGGGCATGTTGGGACATGCCAGATGGTGACCCTGTGGGGTATTACCGAGGAAATATGTTATGCTAACCACTGCAGGAAAAAAATTAAACCTCTTGAGTCAACCGTAGATCGAGTCTTATTCCGGTAACCCCCAAACTTGAACCGTGCTACCACATGTCCCTGCCGCAGGTAGGGTACGATTCAGTAAGTTGTTAACCCCTTTCCTGCACGCACCTTACAGAGAGGCCATAGTGAAAGATACCATTGGCCCATGGTAGGCATGTCACTTGGTCCGGGGGCATGGGTGTATCCGGTCTGGGACCGAGGGGGTCGCACCCCTGTTTGTGCGCCGATATAAATATTGTGATCCCATGCTATTGGAGGCCGTTGAATGAGGCCTTCCCACTTAGAGTTTTACTTTATCATTGCCTTGGGTGATTCCTGGCTTTGGTGAGTTAAGCTGGTGTGTGCTGGTCAGGTGTGTTTTCAACCCAAAGACCGTAATGGGAATTAGTCAATGTCTCGGTGCTGGCTAAAGAAATCCTTTACTTGTGGGTAAAGAGTGCACCCTCTGCAGAGTTATACCTATTCGAATAGCCATGTTCGCGGTTAAGGACTACAGTCTGGGTTGGTCAAGTGTCGGTCTTAGTGTCGGTCTTCGGAGGAAATAATTAATTTGAGCATTAAATATTTTACGGAATATTATTATTTCATCACTAACGCAGTCATGGATATTTTTGTCACCAGGAATATGATGGTTGTGAATATTATTGTTACCATGCATATTATTATGGACTAACCCGTTTCTCTTATTTTATTTTCCTGAGTGTCTCAGGGGCTGGCTAGACTACCCCGGACACCCAGTTTTATTTTCAAGACCTCTCGTGGCGTCGCTTGAGTTAATGGGCGGTCTGTCTCGCCCGATACTCTTTTAGACACCCGTTTGGCATTTCTTTTGGAATTCTCGGGCGGTTCAGTCTCGCCCGATTGTCCACTTTTAACTTTCTTGGTTTGTCACTAACAATTTAATTTTTCTGCACATGCTAATATTCATCATGCCATGCTTTAAATTTTGATCAGCATTTGCATATAATTTAACCCATCATGATCATATGCATTCGGTATTTCTTTTGTTCATGATGTTTGCGAGTACATTCAAACGTACTCACTGGCTTGTCCCTGGCTATTTACTTGGCCAGGTCAGGATCTCTACAAGGAGTATCACCACGACATCCATGCGGAGCCTAGGATAGCAGCCACGCGGGATAGGAATTATCCGGGTCAGCTGTTCCTGTGGGAATGGAGCCCCATTGGCATTGGAGAACCACGAGTCGCTTCCGCCAACCGTCACCTGAAATCATTGTTGTATCATTAGACCTTTATGGTCTTGTATCCAATTCTTGTAATTGCTTGGTAATCTGTAACAAGGACGTGTCCACCAGTAACAGTAATCCTGGGCTGGTGACGACACGAGGGGTTAATTTCTGGGATATCATGTCCCGGAAATCCGGCCCCGACAGTACCCCAAAGTTTCTATCGGAGAAAAGAAGATGAAAACGTGCAACCAACCCCTATGCCTAGATCACCCTAAGGTCACGGGAATCCGCGAGTTGATCACCAAAACATACATCAAGTGAACCAATAGAATACCCGATTGTCACCACGGGTATCCGCATGCAAGACATACATCAAGTGTTCTCAAATCTGAAATATTCAATCCGACAATAACGAAACCTCAAAGGGAAAGACTCAATTCATCACGAGAAGATAGAGAGGGAAGAAACACCATATGATCCAACTATATTAAAAAAGCTCGTGATACATCAAGATCATGCCAAATCAAGAACACGAAAGAGAGAGATCAAACACATAGCTACTAGTACATACCCTCGGCCCCGAGGGTGAACTACTCCCTCCTCGTCATGGAGACCGTCGGGATGATGAAGATGGCCTCCGGGGATGATTCCCCCCTCCGGCAGGGCGCCGGAACAGGGCTCCAGATGGTATTTCTTCGGTACAGAAGCTTGCGGTGGCGGCGTCGAAGTTCTAGGTTTATTTCTGGGGGTTTCTCTATTTATATGATTTTTCAGCGTTGGAATCACGCGAAAAGGAGCTACGAGGGCCCCACAAGGCAGCACGGCGTGACCCCCCCAGGTCGCGCCGTGGTGCCTTGTGAGCACCTCGTGAGGCTTCTGGTCCTTCCACGAAGCTTCGGGGGTCTCTTTTGGTCCAAAAAAATCATCAAAAAGTTTCGTCCAATTCTGAGAACATTTATTTCTGCACAAAAAACAACACCATGGTAGTTCTGCTGAAAACAGCGTCAGTCCGGGTTAGTTCTAATCAAATCATACCAATACCATATAGAATTGTTATAAATATGGCATGAATACTTCATAAATTATAGATACGTGGGAGACGTATCAGCAGCCGCGTGAAGCAGGAGCAGGCGTCCCCCCAGCGCGTCCGCCATGTGAAGGACGAGCCAGCATCCCTGCCGCACAGCCGCTACGCGCGGATCGACAGGCCCTCCTCACCAGCATGACGCCACCGCCGCCCGATAAAGGAGGAGCTGCCACCCACGATCGCCAAGACGAGTGGCCGCATCCTCCACTACCTCGGAGGCGGCAATTACGGCGGTGCCTCTGGCTCTCGGGCCGTGGTATCCGAGGCCGAGCGCGTAGCGCGGCAGCAGCCGAGGTACGACCGGCGCAATGCCGGTCGCTGATACGTCTCGAATGTATCTATAATTTTTGATTGTTCCATGCTATTATGGTATTAATTTTGGATGTTTTATATGCAATTATATATCATTTTTTGGGATTAACCTATTAACCTAGTGCCCAGTGCCAGTTGCTGTTTTCTGCTTGTTTTTGGTTTTTCAGGAAATCAATACCAAACGAAGTCCAAATGTCACGAAACTTTTTGACGATTTTTTTCTGGACAAAAGAGACCCAGGAAGCTTCGGGTGGATGCCAGAAGCCTCACGAGGAGGCCACAAGGCAACAGGGCGCGTCCCTAGGGGGGGCGCGCGCTGATGCCTTGTGGGCCCCTAGTGGCTCCGTTTGACCTAATTCCATTTCTATAAATTCTCAAATATTCGGAAACCAACAGAGAGCCAGACGAGATGAGAAAACCCTACCGCCGCCGCAAGCCTCTGTTCTTCCGCGATCCCATCTGGAGGCCTTTTCCGGTACTCTGCCGGAGGGGGAATCGATCACAGAGGGCTTCTACATCAACCTTGCTACCCTTCCGATGATGTTTGAGTAGTTTACCACAGACCTACGGGTCCATAGCTAGTAGCTAGATGGCTTCTTCTCTCTCTTTGATCTTCAATACCATGTTCTCCTCGATGTTCTTGGAGTTCTATCCGATGTAATCTTCTTTTGCGGTGTGTTTGTTGGGATCCGATGAATTGTGGGTTTATGATCAGATTATTCATGAGAAATATTTGAGGCTTTTCTGAACTCTTTTATGCATGATTGTTATAGTTTTGTATTTCTCTCCGATCTATTTGTTTGGTTTGGCCAACTAGATTGATTTATCTTGCTATGGGAGAGGTGCTTTGTGATGGGTTCAATCTTGCGGTGCTCAATCCCAGTGACAGAAAGGGACATGACACGTATTTGTATTGTTGCCATTAAGGATAAAAAGATGGGGTTTAATCATATTGCTTGAGTTTACTTTGTCTACATTATGTCATCTTGCTTAAGGCGTTACTCTGTTTTATACTTAATACCCTAGATGCATGCTGGATAGCGGTCGATGGGTGGAGTAATAGTAGTAGATGCAGGCAGGAGTCGGTCTACTTGTCTCGGACGTGATGCCTATATACATGATCATTGCCATGAATCCGTCATAACTATGCGCTTTTCTCTGAATTGCCCAACAGTAATTTGTTTACCCACCGTATGTTCTGCGCTCGAGAGAGAAGCCTTTAGTGAAAACTATGGCCCCCGGGTCTACCTTTATCATATATTAAAATCCAAAAATACCTTGCTGCAATTTATTTACTTTTATTTTATTTTGCAATTTACTTGTCTGTCTATCACTATCAGAATTAATCCTTGCAAATAACCGCTAAGGGGACTGACAACCCTCTTATTTGCGTTGGGTGCAAGTGTTTGCTTTTGTGTGTGTAGGTGCTGCTAACGAGGTTCTGTGTGGTTCTCCTACTGGATTGATAACCTTGGTTCTTAACTGAGGGAAATACTTATCACTACTATACTGCATCATCCTATCCTCTTCGGGGAAATCCCAACGCAGTTTACAAGTAGCAGGAAGAATTTCTGTCACCGTTGCCGGGGAGACATCACCAAAACTTATCAAGTACCTTCGCATAAACTATCATCCACTTGCATTTATTTTATTTGCCTTTTTATTTGCATTTGCCTCTCGTTTTCATCTCCCCCACTTCTAAAACAATTTTACAAAAACACAAAAATATTTTCGTTAGCTTGTTCGCTAGTTGCTTGCCTTGTCATTATGACTAGTATTACCATCCCTCTTTTGTCTCCGGACTTTGAAGTTCTTTACCTCAAACAGAAACAAGGAGAAAATTTAAAAGATGCTTGGTATAGGATAATGGAATCTTATCGTGTTTGCACCATAAAAGGGGATATGAAAATTTTGTTGCGAAACTTTTATGTAGGGCTAACTATGCCAAATATACAACTCTTGGATTTTGTCACTAAGGGAAATTTCATTCATAGTGATCCTAATACCGCTTATGTAATAATAGAAGGATGGTGGGAACTCCACCCTTGGATAAAGGATTTAATTATACCCAAGAAGGGATTCAAATTTTGGAAAAATTAGGTGACATGCAGAAAAATTTGGTTGAGTTACAAAAGTCTAATGAGCCACTTAAAAATTTTAGTGGTAATCTCAATCGCATGAATAATCTTCTTACTATTTGCAACAAGCGTCTAGACACTTTAGACAATAGAATTGCCTTATTTTCTGAAAGTAATGGGAAACTCAAAGAGCTTCCCGGTTTTGAGAACAACCCTCCTAAATTAGAAAAAACCAAGGATGACAACACTTGAAACTTTGCATTATGCCTAGCTAGGGGCATAAAACAATAGCGCTTGTTGGGAGGCAACCCAATGAATAAAATAAATTTTTGTTTTACTTTCTATTTTTGTGTGTGTACACAATTGTATCCTCTGTTATGATTGTGTTTTTATCTTTTACTTACTGTTTGTGCCAAGTAATGCCTTTGGGATAATTTGGATGATAGTATAATTGATGCTGTTTGAAAACATAAACTTTTGCATCCAGTACTGGAATTTTTATTTTTTTGCTGGAGGGTCAAAACCTCTTGCATTTTTTACACATTATTGATATATGAATTTCCCACATCATCCCAATTTTTCAGAATTTTGAGAGTTACAGAAGTATGACTTTAATTCAGATCTTTATAGACTGTTCTGTTTTAGACAGATTCTGTTTTTGTTGCATAGTTTGCTTATTTTGATGAATCTATGGATCGTATCGGGGGGTATGAGTCATGGAGAAGTTGGAGTACAGTAGCATTATTCCAATATTAAATATGAATCAATTTACAACAGTACCTAAAGTTTACGATTTGTTTGTTATACTAACGGATCTCACGAGGTTTCTGTTGAGTTTTGTGTGCTGAAGTTTTCAAGTTTTGGGTGAGACTACGATGGATAAAGGAATAAGGAGCGGCAAGAGCCTAAGCTTGGGGATGCCCAAGGCACCCCAAGGTAATATTCAAGGAAGACTCAAGCGTCTAAGCTTGGGGATGCCCCGGATGGCATCCCCACTTTGTTTGCTTGGGTGAGACTACAATCTATCGGTAACTCACTTGGAGCTATATTTTTATTCATCACATGATATGTGTTTTACTTGGAGCGTCTTGTGCTATAGTTTGTTTGCTTTTTAGTTTGCCACAATCATCTTTGCTGAACACACCTTTTTGAGAGGGACACACATTATTCGTGATTTGTTAGAATACTCTATGTGCTTCACTTATATCTTTTGAGCTAGGCAGTTGCTCTAGTGCTTCACTTATATCTTTTAGAGCACGGTGGTGGTTATATTTTAAAGAAATAGTTGCACTCTCATGCTTCACTTATATATTTTTGAGAGTCTAATAAATAGTAATGGCAATATGCACGGGTTATGAATTTGGTCCTAATATGATAGGTATTCAAGAGGGATATAATAAAAACTTTCATGTAGATCACTGAATATGATAAGTTTGATTCCTTGCAATTGTTTTGCGATATTAAGATGGTAATATGTGGGAGGTGCTAGTAGATAATTGCGGTTTAGTAAGAATATTGGTGTTAAAGTTTGTCATTCCCGAAGCATGCACGTATGGTCTTTCGTTATGCTAAGAAGTTGGAGCATGATTTATTATTGATTGTCTTCCTTTGCGTGGCGGTCGGGGGCGCGCGATGGTTAACTCCTACCAACCTCCCCCCTAGGGGCATGCGTAGTAGTACTTTGCTTTGAGGGCTAATAAACTTTCGCAATAAGTATGTGAGTTCTTTATGACTAATGTGAGTCCATGGATTATACGCACTCTCACCTTTCCGCAATTTGCTAGCCTCTTCGATACCGTGCATTGCCCTTTCTCACATCGAGAGTCGGTGCAAACTTCGCCGGTGCATCCAAACCCCATGATATGATATGCTCTATCACACATAAGCCTCCTTATATCTTCCTCAAAACAGCCACCATACCTACCTATTATGGCATTTCCATAGCCATTCCGAGATATATTGCCATGCAACTTCCACCATTCCGTTTTTATGACACACATCATCATTGTCATATTGCTTTGCATGATCATATAGCTGACATAGTATTTGTGGCTCAGCCACCGTTCATCATTTTTCATACATGTTACGCTAGTGTCATTGCACATCCTGGTACACTGCCAGAGGCATTCATATAGAGTCATATTTGTTCTAGTTTCGAGTTGTAATTTTGAGTTGTAAGTAAATAGAAGTATGATGATCATAATTATTAGAGCATTGTCCCGTTGAGGAAAATAAAATAAAATAAAAAGGAAAAAAAGAGGCCAAAAAGAGCCCACGAAAAGAAAAGAAAAAGAGAAAGAAAGAAAGAAAGAAAAAATGAGAGAAAAAGAGAGAAGGGGCAGTGTTACTATCCTTTTCCATACTTGTGCTTCAGAGTAGCACCATGTTTTTCATATAGAGATTCTCCTATTTTGTCACTTTCATGTGCAAGTAAGTTCGATGCACACCTACTTAGTTTTCATGTTGAGCTTTCATACACTTATAGCTCTTAGTGCATCCGTTGCATGGCAATCCTGATGGGGAACGAAGCATGACAATGAAAAAAATTCCTACGAAACACCCAAGATCTAATCTTGGAGATGCATAGCAACGAGAGGGGAGTGCGTCTATGTACCCTTGTAGACCGGAAGCATTAGCATCGTAACGCGGTTGATGTAGTCGTACTCTTCACGATCCAATCGCGATCCAATCCGATCTAGTGCCGAACGGACGGCACCTCCAAGATTAGCACACGTTCAGCTCGATGGCGTCCTCTGTAACACCCCGATTTTTGGCCCTTTCTTTTTCTTTTGGATTTCTTCGAATTTTTATTTGGAGTTTCTTTTTCCGTGGCTATGTGGTCTTGAAACCTGGGAAGATCTTCTCTCCTGCCACTTCCTAGTGGCTTTTCATTCTCAAATCTATCCCAAGGCCATGTCATTTCCATCTTAGCCCAACCCCAATATTTATTTCTTGGGAATATTCCTTTTTCTATTAAAGGAATAACCTTGTTTGCCTTAGGTTGTGAAGCAACCTATATTTCTGCCATTCCAAAAATTCCCACAAAATTCTCATAAATTCTTTGGATCATATCTTCCACAAATATGCCAAAACCCATCATTGCCTAGTTCAAAAATAATTCAGGAATATTCATTTCCTATTCTGTCCAGAATGGCACTTTGTGAAGGAAGTGCTATTTATCTTTTCTTGATGGCCCTCAAAAATTTTGGGCACTCTTTCCTATCCAAATAATTACCACATGCCAAAATTCAGCTTCATTTTCTTAGTAAATCTTCCTTAGCAAATTCCCAAAGTTTCTGACCAGAGAGAAGCTTTGTGAAGGAAGTACTAGCTAGGCTTACCCAAATGAGTTGAAATTTTGGGATATCATTCATGTGAAAAAATCATGACTCTCCAGCAAATTTAATCTCCATCCAACAATCTATGTGAGCACAACTTCAAATGTTGGTTTCTGGTCACAATTTCAGTTTGTGAAACAACTATATTTTCTATTGCTTCAAAAATTCTGAAATTAATCAAGGACCTAAATATCCCTAAATAATGTGATCATGCCAAAATTCACATTATTTTGTCAAGCCATGTTCTCTGAAAAATTCCCCCAAGTTTCTGTCCAGTGTGGATCATTGTGAAGGAAGTACCATGTTTACTTATCCAAATGGGATGAAATTTTTATGGCACCTTCATATGCTCAAATGATCACACTACACCAATTTTCAGCCCAAGACAAGTATCCATGTGAGTGCTACTTTCTGATCTAGCTTCTGGACCAGATTGGGCAGTTGTAAAGCAACTGCACTCAAACCTTGTCCAAATGACCTCAAAATTCACAGGATCCTAGTCCTTCCTACCCTAAGTCCCTGAGACATCCTGGTTAATTCTTATCCTGTCAAAGTTGATCACTACTTCAGGCTTAAGATTGATACAACAAACTTCCATCGACCTCTCCCATCAACACATAGTCACTTTGGCCAAGCCATCACATCAGTGGGACTGTAGGATGGATGGAAAACACGGTTGACATCTTTTTGCAGTCCCTCGTGCCCTCTTTGCACCATGCCACGCGGTGACCACGCGGCTGGGAGGCCATTGTCATGCTCTCTACGTCGTTTGCTTCGGATGTCTTCCTCCTGCCCGTTCCCGCGTGTCTCCTGGTGCCGTCCACCCTCCTCCATCGCCCACGTAACCCCTGGCCCCTCTCCCCCTCCTGCATCGCCTGCCGCCGGCCCCTGCAGCCCCCGCACGCGAGCGCGCCGTCCGCTCGAGTGGTCGACCGCCCCTGTGCTCGCCCGTCCGCGCCCGCGTGTCCCGAGCGTCGCGTGCGCATCCCTCTGCCTCTCCCATCACCTCACTGGCCCGCGCGTGCCTTGCCCCGTCCTCGAGCATGCTCCATCCGGTCGCGGGGACATCCGGGGACGGCTCCTTCGCCCTGGATATTTAAACCACCCCCGAGCTTCCTCTCCTCACCAGCCTCCCTCTCCACCTCCTCTAGCCCCGCCTAGCCTCTTCCCCGAGCCCGAGGCGCTCCCCTGCTCTCCTATGGCCGCAATGGCCGCCGCCCATGCCCGCTCAAATTCGAGCAAAGCCGAGCTCCTCCCCTCCTCTTTCTGCCAGCAGGAGAACCCCCTCGAGCCCCTGGAGCTGCCCCGCTCTTCCCCTCCTCCTCCGAAGCCCTGTGGCCGCGTGCCCGAACGTGGCCGACACCATTGTCCGCGGGTGCCCGCGCCGCCATCGCTCCAGTCCTCCTCGGCCTCCGTGCTCAGCCAGGATGGATGCGGCGCTCCCTCCTGAGCTCGTCGGTGGTTGGGGCGTCGCCAGAGGTGCCCCGTAGCGCCGGCGGTCGCCGCCGGCGTCCGCTCCAGCACGGCCAAGCGCGCGAGGACGAGAGGAAGAAGACGCCCGCCCGAGCTGCAGCTGGGTCCCGCCTGTAAGCGACCGCGGACGCGGGCCCAGCCAGTTTAAGTGGAGGCGCAGTCTCCGGGAATGCGCTTTCGTCTCCGGAAAGCGTAATCTGCCGCGTCTATTGATGGGAATGCGCTTTCCCTTAGTGGAAAACATATTTCTCAGAATACGCTTTCTGTTTAAACCCCGCCGGCCGAAAGGCTTAAATTGCGGACGTTCGTCCGTTAAGGCCGGAAATGAACAGATTTTATTCTTTTTCTGCCTAACGAACGAACGGCCCTAACTCCGCAACGGTGACTTCGAATCAGCTCCGCCGAGAGGGAAACTTTTCCGGCGATTCTTTCCGCGAGTTCATCGCACCTCTCCCCGATGATTCCTTCATCCCCAGGCAAGCCACAACAGCCACTTGCATGATGGCATTGCATTAGCCATGGTTTCCTCTTGAATATTTAATAATTCTTTGCGCATTTAATTATTTTATGAATGCTTCGAATATGCTTGTGAATCCATGTCTATGCTTATGCCCTGTCCATTTTCATCTAGTAAGTGATATGATTAACTGCTAAGGATATTCTTATCATGTTTTATTATTGTAATCATTTCAGCTGCTAGTGATAATGAGATGCTCATATGAATCATTATGGATTGATATGAAAATACTTGTGATATTCATCATCGTCATTATGCCATGCTCATTTGCATCCCGTAGATTAAATGGATTATCATTGTTGATATTATGATATTAAATGGTTATGTTGCCCATCCATGGTTACACTGATATCATGCTCATCTGCATTGTCATTTCATTATGTATTTTATTATGACTCAGCTCATCACCATTCAAGTTGAACCTGACATTAATCGAACTTGAACAAATCTGTTGGCTGAGTTATGGTGCCACCGAATCGAGCTCACCAGTGCAACCACACTTGCCTGGATGGGGAGGCCCTAATGCGGTCTATTGTCATGCCTCTCGCCGGTGCCTCATACTAGGGAAGGTTATGTGCGCGCGCTACCCTGATCAGGTAGGTGGCCATAAGCCTTGAGTACCCAGTTTTGGTTTTGAGCTTAGGTCCCCGTTTGGGACAGTTTTGGTTTGGCCACAATGGTGGCAGCCACAGAGGTGGCGGATGTCACATGTTGACATCAGGGTAACCCAGGACATAGCCCAAAGGGGAGTTTGTCGGAGTGGCCGGGAGAGTGTCATGCAATAGACTGGTTTTGTCGGAACGTCGTTGGTCCACCCGAATGGGAGCACGAGGCCATGAGTTCCGTGGTGTGGGTACAGTGTACTAACCTCTGCAGAGTGTATAATCTATCGATAGCCGCGTCCTCGGTCATGGACACAGTTCGTAGTAGGTCACACTGTGGGTCAACAGTAATAAAAATCCGAATAATAAACAACCCCGGTTCCATGAGGAAATAAGTTGGTTGATCTTTATGTGGTCATGCGATGATCACAGGTAGAGATCAAGCTCCATGTGGTCATGTGATGATCACGATGGTAAGTTGGTGGTTACGAGGTAACCTCCGAGCAGAGTAAGTTGGTCCATGAGACCTTAAACGTCGACCCCCTTGCATGCTAGTGCTAGTATCATCCTGTTTATATCATTACTCATATGTACATGCCATGCTCATGTTGTTGCCATGCTCATGTTGTTGCCATGTTCACATTGTTGCCATGCTCATGTTGTTCTAGTAGTATCGTGTTCATCTGTGATGATTAACCTGTAAATGCCATGCTGTTGTATGTCTTGATTGCTTTGGTTGCTGTGAGCTTGCGAGTACATTCCAAGTACTCACCTGGCGTGTCATGCCAGATTGCAGGTGATGCCGTGTTTGCTTGTTTGTCGAGGACCCCGAGGTTGCGCTCTAGGATACGTCCCAGCCAGAGTCCCTGCGGAGTGGAGTTCACCACCGTCGTTGCTGTTCTGCTGCTAGATTTTATTCCGCTTCGAGATGTTCCGCTGCTAGCATAGAACTACCTTAGCAGGCGAAGTGTCGCCGTGCCCCTGTAATCTTTGTAATATCTGACCCTTGTACCCCGTTTATTCGTAATAAAGAGCTGATTTGTTTTATGCCAAGCAGTGCCGTATTCCAGAAGACTTGATCTCTGGGCTGGAATACGGGGTGTTCCGGTCCCTTTGAGCCGGGGTGCCACAAGGCTTGGTATCAGAGCAGGTCTGGCTGTAGGACGCCCTAGTCAGCGCGAGCGTTAGAAACCGGTAGCATAGAGTCTAGTCGGTTTGCTGCACTTGGTTGTTGCATTTGTTTGCTGCATAGCATGCATATAGACTTATTATCTTGTCGCTAACGGTTGATTTTGTGAGTGTAGGTGGCATCGGTTTCGATCCACTACCTGCACCCTCCGGTTTTGCATTCTTGCTTTTTGGTGTTTGGTGTCATCTCTGTCCCAGCAGAGTGATGCTAAGATACCTAGTGGTGTCGATCATTTGCAGGATTGATGCACAGGTGTCACACCAATATCTTTCCGCCAGCCACCTATCGTTTCGGTGGTAGACATGCTTCTACCCCGAATCTTGCCATTCAACCCGCCGCTTTGGCAACCCTTACTGATCTTTGTTATCAGAAAAGGGCAATGCCAGCAGACCCTGCTTTCCACTGCTATCCTACCCTATCACCCATTCCCTGGACGAGTACGGTTTCCGTCCGTCCGCTTGATGATGATGTGGCCGTGACATCCGTGTCTCGCTACATGATCACCGAGTCCGTCCTCACCGCTAAGCCCGTCCAGATGTAACCGGTGCGGAGCCAGCGTTTGGTGTAGCTCTGTTTACACCAACCTCTCCACACGTCGATTCACTTTCGTGCACACCGCCACAGCATATTAGCTCGTAGTACCGGAGTTCCCTCGAGAATTGTTTGCTTAAGTAGGCATGCATAGTGAGGTGAATAGCTGTAAAATGTGATGTTGCTTGTATGTAATTTTAATGCTGTGTGTGCTTTTATTTTATTCGTTTCTTTTGGCTTCTTTCTTTGGGCCTTCGGTGTTACCTTATTTCCCCTTATGAAAGTTGCTCACCAACCGACACCGGACTCGAAGAATCAGTGAAGATTTCAAATATTTGGAAGCTCAGCTAAACAGTATGGAATTATCAGTGGACTGCATGGTATTGGGAATATCTGATCTGAATGCAAATGCTATCCTACATTGACTATCAGCATTAAGATTTACATCAGTGGAGCAACCTTCACAGCAGTAATGAACTAGCAGGAAGATGATTTGGGTACAAGGCCAACCGTGTATTTTGAGACAAAGCAAAAGTATCAAGGGTATATATATATATATATATATATATATATATATATATATATATATATATATATATATATATATATATATATATATATATGGCATTCAGTCCGCACACTATAATGAGAAGCTTCTGGTATAAACAACCCAGTCGTCCTCTGCACGCTACCCGGGAAGCTTACAAAGCAAGGTTCCGCAGTCTTCCTCAGTACGATATGGGGATAGCTTCCAGCATAAGGTACTCTGTCTTCTTCTGTAAGCCACCGCAGAAAGCTTCCAGCATAAGGCACCGAATCTTCTTCCAGTGAAGCAACCCGGAGGAGAAGCTTCTGAAGCACGGTACCCAGTCTTCTTCAGTACGCTATCCCCGCAAAAGCTTCGAGTGTAAGCTATCCAGCCTTCCTCAGCATGCTACTCTCGATGGCTTCCAACACAAGCTATCCAATCTTCGTCAGTACGACACTACCAACGGTCATCGTCATTGGTACAAGATATTACACAAAGAGTTGGCAGCATATGGCAGTGCATCTCAAGAATCAGATCCGCAACAGTTTGTCAGAAGCAAGAATCAGTCTAGACACAAGTGTCTGCCTCGGGAATCAAATGCTCAGCTACACATGCTTCCATATATTGAGCATGCTGCCAAGGTAATGCAAGTCACTCGTACGATAATGCAAGCATGGTGAGAATCCGACAACCACAGGAAGAGGAAGAAAACCAGTATGCACCTCAGTGTGATGCAATGTCTGACAATCTATGAAGCAAGACAACTTTGGGACAACAATCCTGACAGTGGATATCAAGGCCAGCTTCCTCACGCCCGACAAGGCGATATCGTTACCCATTGTCACTGTCATGCATGATTGACCACAACAGTGAGCTCTATACAAGTAACTGTGAACCTGGTATATGTTCCTGATGAACCCTTGCTTCCCTTTCTCTGGTAACGGCACCACGCCTGTGTTCTGAGCTGCTTTCGGCCGTCCAGGGTGGATGTCGCCTTTATATTTCTCTTTTCAACAACTGGCCCGTGTTCTGAGCTGCTTTTCGGCCGTCTCGGGCAGCTGTTGAGTTTCTTTTGTACCAGCGACCCTATGCTCTGAGCTGTTCTTCGGCTGTCTTAGGGAGCTGCTACATTCTTCTTATCAACCCTGCCTCATGCTCTGAGCTGCTTTTCAGCCGTCGTGAGCCATGGTTGAGTTATTTCAGTAATGTCCCAGATCTGAGTTGTAAAGACCGTTCTGGTGGCTACTGATTTATTTGCCGATTTCATGCAAAGGTTCGGATGATCATTGCCCTATATTTAAAGCTCGAGAGATGATAAACTTGCCAGTTAAGCGTTGCTGCACTGCCTGAGGATAAGGATAAGGTATGACTGCCGGAATATTGCACCTGACAGCACCTACGGGTTCGGGAACATGTAGACATGACCAAGACACTTCTCCGGTCAATAATCAATAGAGGTATCTGGATACCCATATTGATTCCTACATATTCAATGAAGATCTTTATCGGTTGAACGATGATGTCGAGGATTCAATTAATCCCGTATACAATTCCCTTTGTCTGGCGATATGTTACTTGCCCGAGATTCGATCGTCGGTATCTCCATACCTAGTTCAATCTCGTTACCGGCAAGTCTCTTTACTCGTTCCGTAATACAAGATCCCTTGACTAACTCATTAGCCACAGTGCTTGCAAGCTCTTTACGATGTTGTATTACCGAGAGGGCCCAGAGGTATCTCTCCGTCATACGGAGTGACAAATCCCAGTCTCGATCCATGCAACCCAACAAACACCTTCAGAGATACCTGTAGAGCACCTTTATGATCACCCAGTTACGAAGTGATGTTTGATAGCACACAAAGTATTCCCCCGGTATCCGGGAGTGACATGATCTCATGGTCTAAGGAACTGATACTTGACATGAAGAAAGCTGTAGCAAATAACTAAACGATCTTATGCTAAGCTTACGGTTGGGTCTGTCCATCACATCATTCTCCTAATGATGTGATCCTGTTATCAAATGACAACTCATGTCTATGGTTAGGAAACCTTAACCATCTTTGATCAATGAGCTAGTCTAGTAGAGGCTTACTAGGGACACGTTGTTGTCTATGTATTCACACATGTATTTAAGTTTTCGGTCAATACAATTCTAGCATGAATAATAAACATTTATCATGAACAAGGAAATATGATAATAACCAATTTATTATTGCCTCTAGGGCATATTTCCAACAGTCTCCCACTTGCACTAGAGTCAATAATCTAGTTTACATCGTAATGAATCTAACACCCATGGAGTCCTGGTGATGATCATGTTTTGCTCGCGGAAGAAGTTTAGTCAACGGGTCTGCCACATTCAGATCCGTATGTACTTTGCAAAGTTCTATGTCTCCCTCCTTGATGTAATCATGGATGGAGTTGAAGTGGGATTTGATGTGCTTGGTCTTCTTGTGAAACCTGGGCTCCTTGGCAATGGCAATAGCTCCATTGTTGTCACAAAAGATAGTCATTGGATCCGATGCACTAGGTATAACTGCTAGATCGGATATGAACTCCTTCATCCAGACTCCTTCTTGCGCTACTTCCGAAGCAGCTATATATTCCGCTTCACATGTAGATCCCGCTACGACGCTTTGCTTGGAACTGCACTAACTGACTGCTCCACCATTCAATATAAATACGTATCCGGTTTGAGACTTAGAGTCATCAGGATTTGTGTCAAAGGTAGCATCAACGTAACCCTTTACGGCGAGCTCTTCATCACCTCCATAAACGAAAAACATGTCCTTAGTCCTCTTCAGGTACTTAAGGATATTCTTGACCGCTGTCCAGTGATCTACTCCTGGATCACTTTGGTACCTCCCTGCCAGACTTATGGCAAGGCACACATCAGGTCTGGTACACAGCATGGCATACATTATAGAGCCTATGGCAGAGGCATAGGGGATGACTTTCATCCTTTCTCTTTCTTCTGCCATGGTCGGGCTTTGAGTCTTACTCAACTTCACACCTTGCAACACAGGCAAGAACCCTTTCTTCGACTGGTCCATTTTGAACTTCTTCAAAATCTTGTCAAGGTATGTGAGGGTGTCCCGGACTAGGGGGTACTCGGGCTGCCGGCCTATCTCTCGCAGGCCGGACTAGTGGACCGCTCTTTACTCATCAAAGGAAGGCCGGATTGCAGGTGACCCCATGCACCAGAAGGAAACCTCCGAAGACTTGGCGTCTCCTCCAAGAAATATTTAGTGTAACCGGCATGTTTATCCCCTGATGGTAACCGACCATATGTAACCCTAGGTCCCTCTGGTGTCTATATAAACCAGAGGGTTTAGTCCATAGAGGGCGAGAACGATCATCATACCCACCTAGGGTTTAGCCCCTCCGATCTCGAGGTAGATCAACTCTGTAACCTTCATACAATCACATCAATACAATCTAGCAGGACGTAGGGTTTTGCCTCTTCGAGAGGTCCCAAACCTGGGTAAATTGCTGTCTCTACGTTCCCTGTTACTCATTGATTCCAAGATCCACAGTTCGGACCCCCTACCCGAGATCTGCCGGTCTTGGTACCAACAGTATGTGCTTTGTGAAAGTCCTATTAGGCGTCTTGATCTATCTCTATAGATTTTAATGCCTAATATGTAAGCAGCTTCACCTAGGTCTTTCATTGAAAAACTCTTGTTCAAATAATCTTTTATGCTTTCTAGAAATTCTATATCATTTCCAATCAACAATATGTCATCCACATATAATATTAGAAATGCTACAGAGCTCCCACTCACTTTCTTGTAAATACAAGCTTCTCCGTAAGTTTGTATAAAACCAAAAGCTTTGATCACCTCATCAAAGCGTATATTCTATAACACCCCTAGTGTCCAGCTACAGTAATCCCCACCTAATGATGCCATGTCATCATGCCTTTCCATGCCAAATGGCCACTTGTCCAAAATCAAGTTCAATTTCCTCTTTGAAATACAAGTCAAATATTTGCATCTTCAAATGAGCCAGCAAAATAGTTCATAAATTTGCAAATATTCCCTAAATATTTGTCATGTTGAAACCTACCTCTTTTGGATTCCAAAAATGCCCCTGGCAATTAATTCAGTGGTCCAGCAGCATTTATTTTGGCCTCTCCAATTTCTAAAAATGCCTAACCTTTTCCAAACGGCCCCAAACTTTTTGCACCATCTAGGAATATTGTGCATGGTTTTTGTGCAAAGTTTCACACTTGGCAAAAATCATTTGGTAGCTCGAATAATTCCTAGGCTGCCTCTGTTTTTAATTAAAAGAGAAAGGAAGAGGGAAATAGACAGGAGCTAACCTACTGGGCCCTAAGACTACAGCGCAGCCCAGCCCATCTCCCCCGGTCGTCCCCAACCTCTCTCTCTCTCCCGTGCGTGCCGCGCCCGCAGCGCACGCCCGAGCCGGGCCCCCCTCTCCTCCGCTCGACAGCGAGCTGACAGAGCTCGCGGAGGGGATGAGGACCCCTCCTCGCCCCCCTGGCGAACCCTAACGCCTCACTCTCTCCCTCCCTGCGCCGTTTCTTCCACCTGCATGCATCACCCGATCCGCCATGGCCGCACCTCCGTGAACTACCGCGGCCACCGCAGTTCATACGCCATCGGAGCTTGACCAGGAGGACCGCCGTCCACGTCCACTGCGTCTGTGCCCTTCCGTTCGACCGGAGCAGCCCGGCATCGACGCATGCGACCTCTTCTTCCCTGGCACAGACCGTCATCGCCGTCGTCGATTTGCCGCATCCAGCGTCTCCCCAAGCCTCCTGCGTCATCCATCGGGATCTCTGTGAGGCCGCCTTCATTCCCCCTGTCCTCTCGACCTCCCGCGCGTACTTTAGCATGCCCCACCGTAGCCGGAGCTCCGCCGTCTGCCATGGCCGAGGAATGCCTCGTTGCCGTGCTTTACCAGGACCAGCCGTGATGCGAACGAGCTCCAGAGGCCCGCGCGGAGCGTTTGCACCGCTCGGCTCGCTCGTTTGAACATCGTAGCGACGTCCCCGTCATCACCGTGGACGCGCCGCCGCGGAAGTCGACACCGCCGACGACTCCGACCGTCCCCGTGCTGGCTACCACCACTGTCGGGTGCGGCTCGACGCGCACATCACATAGGACCAAGCCACATCGCAAATGTTGGCCGGAGACGAGCGCACGGCCATCGCCGGCGTTCGGCCTCACCGCCGGCGTGATGCAGCTGACGTGGCACCATTAGCCACTAATTAACCCGACTAATTAGCTGCTAACCACCACTGACACGCGGGCCCCACGCGGGTTAAATATTCTGCTAAAAACCGGTTTAATTAACTAACTCGCTGACACCTGGGCCCCACCCGCCAGTTGACCAGTCATCGCTGACCCAGTCAACTGCTGACTGAGCTGCTGACTGGGCCCGCTGGTCCCACTGTCAGCCTCTGCTGACTGGGCTGTTGACCCAGTCAACAGGGCCCACCGGTCAGCCCCTGTGCTGGTCAGCTGGGTACCTTTTTGGGTAACCGTAGCATTTTCAGTTTACTGTTTTTCGAAATAATTAATTAAAACAATTTCGGAATATTGCTAAATCTTTGTAAATTCATATAAATTCAACCGTAACTCCAATGAAAATGTTTTATATATGAAAAACGTTCAGAAAAATGAGACGAACCCGAATATGCCCTCCATGTAGCTGTCACTTGCCCACATCACTGCAAACATGGAACCTTCCCTTCCGGTTCATCTATCTGACAGATGCCTAAAGCCGGGCAAATATCCCCAGATATGTTCCCGCTCCACCTCTTACGTGTAGTACTGCGATAGGTCACCACCAGCACTGCATACTGCCATGCCATGCATCTGTGTTGCATTGTTTACTTTTATTTATTATTTCTTCCCCCCTCTTCTCTTCGGTAGACCCCGAGACCGACGCTGCTGCCGAGTACGACTACGCGCCTGACGACCAGACCCTTTTCAGCAGAGCTTCCAGGCAAGCAAACCCCCCCTTGATCATTCCAATATCGCCTATTCTTTCTCTCCCATGCTTGCATTAGATTTTGATATTGTAATTGATTGCTCCTATTCTGATGCATAGCCTGTTTTTGTAACCTGCTATTATTACTTTACCTGTCATCCTAAACTGCTTATAATAGGTTGGTTAGTGATCCATCAGTGACCCCCTCACCCTTGTCCCTGTTGCCCCGCTTTGTTACCAGCGCCTCGATCATTGTGATCGATGTGCAGAGACCGACACATCACCGCACACCCCCCTTAGTTGTACGACTCTGCAGGGCTACTATCGAGTGCCGAGGGTGATACCTCGTACTGCACTCTTGATGATATCTCTGTAGTATAGCACATCGGTGGTGGTTGCAGAGGGTGATTCCTCGGTCTCCCCTTCTCGATGATGACTCTGTCATGCAACCCCTCAAGTGTGGACCATCGAGGGTGATTCCTCCTGGTTCTCCTTGACGGATTACATCGAGTAGGATTCCAACGAGGGTGATTCCTTGGATTCCCCCTTGATGTGAGGAACACACAGTTACCATGACTTTTACTTCAGTACCTTGTTGGAGGCGGGTCGACCCCGAGGGGTACCCGCGAGAGATGTGGAGTCGGGTTGACCGTGAGTGTACTCGCGAGATAATTACGTGGCACGGCCGGGCATTCCTGGCCCTTGCCGTAAGTCCACGAGAGGGGGCGACGGGACCACAGATCGTGGATCGCTGATTGTCACCGCGAGCTCCCAGCGCACTAATGGGTTAGGATATGTGATCTGAGTAGGCCTCTAGCCTTTTCGCACTAATCACCACGTGGGAATAAGTATGGGCACTCAGCGTCGTATGACTCTTTCGAAAGCTCTCAGACGTCAGCAATTGAGTGGCGCGCGCCGGGTTGGACTGGGAAAGCATGCGCTTGTATTAAGGGGGCTAGGTCTGCTCACCAGCGGCGTTCGCAACGCGCATGAGTGCAAAGGACGATTGGCCCATGACACCTTCGCACTTAGGAGTTAGACCGGCGTGCTGGCCTCTCTGTTGAGCCTAGGTAGGACTACGGTGTGTCGATCAGCCGAGGCCGGGCATGACCCGATAAAAGTGTGTCCGGCCAGAGTTAATCGAGCGTGTTGGGCAAGTTGGTGCACCCCTGCAGGGAAGTATATCTATTCGAATAGCCGTGTCCACGGTAACGGACGCTCAGAGAGTATCCCGATCTACTACAACTAGAACTGGATACTTGTGATGCTAAAATATGTTAGCTCCGGGATTGCTTTCTCGCAGGGAGTCGAGGAAGGATCTCTGAGCTTGGTTACTTATACTTGTTGCTACTACTGTATTTATTTACTAATCTACACTCTTCTAATGCTGCAAGATGCTGCAAGTTGCTAGTCTTCGATAGGCTAGGCCTTCTCTCTATTTTGGCATTTCTGCAGTCTAGTCCACAGATACAACCCCTTCTTTGATACCGATGCATAATTAGAATAGTTCTGATGTAAGTCTTGCGAGTACTTTGGATGAGTACTCACGGTTGCTTTGCTACCTCTTTTTCCCCATACCCGATTGCTGCGATCAGATGACAGAGCCCCGGAGTTAGCTGCCCCAGTCGACGACTACTACTACCCCTCCGATGGAGAGTACTACTACGTGGAGACCACTGACGACCAGGAGTAGTTTAGGAGGCTCCCAGGCAGGAGGCCTGCGCCTTTTCGATCCAGATGTCGTTGTTTTGCTCAGCCTTCTTAAGACAACCTTGTTTAGTTATGTCTATACTCAGATATTTGTTGCTTCCGTTGATGCTTGTATGACTCAAGCTTATGTATTCGAGCCCTCGAGGCCCCTGGCTTGTAATATAAAGCTTGTATGACTTTTATTCATGTTTAGAGTTGTGTTGTGATATCTTCAAGTGAGTCCTTAGGCTTGATCGTGTGCATTTGCATGTATGATTAGTACATGATTAAGTCGGGGGCGTCACATATTCCAACTCCGAGATGCTTGCACCAGTCCATAGATGGATCGCTGGAGCTTGCACACTTTGTTAGCATCCTTAGGATCGACAAAACCTTCCGGTTGAATCATATACAACTCTTCCTTAAGAAACCCGTTAAGGAACACTGTTTTGACGTCCATCTGCCAGATTTCATAATCATAAAATGCGGCAATTGCTAACATAATTCTAACAGACTTAAGCATCGCTACGGGTGAGAAGGTCTCATCGTAGTCAACCCCTTGAACTTGTCGGAAACACTTTGCGACAAGTAGAGCTTTATAGACGGTGACATTACCATCAGCGTCCACTACTAGAAAAATGGCTATAGACAATATCCCTATTAGTGGCGCACCATGGTGGTGGTGCGCCACTGCTATATAGCAGTGGTGCACCAGAAGCAGGTGCGCCATTGTTATTTTTTTAGCAGTGGCGCACCTTTAGTCCAATGCGCCATTGCTATTTTTTCCCCGGGTCCACCCCCTTCCCCAGGCTTACCAATGGCGCACCTTTGCCAGGTGCGCCATTGCTATTTTAGGTAGCAATGGCGCACCTGGCAAAGGTGCGCCATTGGTAAGCCAGGGGAGGTGGGCATTTTTGGCAGCACATAGCAATGGCGCACCACCCCCTGGTGCGCCATTGCTATGGCACATAGCAATGGCGCACCACCCCTGGGTGCGCCATTGCTACGTGCTGCACCGACCGGCCCGCCTTTTTCTTTTCTTTTCCCCTCCACCGCTCCCTAGTTCCTCTCCCACCGCGCGAGATCTCCCCCGCCCTGGTCCTCTCCCCCGCCCGAGATCTCCCCCCACCCACTGGTCCTCTCCCCCGCCGCGCGCCCTAGTCCTCTCCCACCGCTGCCTCCTCCGGCTCTCCGACCGCGACACGGAGGCCATGGTGGCGGCCGAGCTCGACGCCATCGCTGCCTCTCTGTTGTCTCCGACGCGCGGCCCACCGACAAGACGCCGCTCCGCCGCCACTCGCTCCGCCTCCTCGCGCTCGCCACAGCCGCCGCCATCCAGTCCTGCGCGCTGACCGCCGACCTCGACGCCATCGCCGCCTCTCTGTCGTCTCCTCTGCTGCTCCCCACGACTAGATCCGGCGCCTCACCAACGTCGCCGTCATTGTCTGCGCGCACGAGGCCTCAGGATCCCGCGAGATCCATGTATCTATGGCGGCGCTAGCACGCCCATGGATGCGTCCTCTGCTTCGCCGTGGCCTCCGGCGTCGAGCTCCTCGCCTGCGACTGCGCCCCCACGCTCCCGTCCTCGTCGGCAGATGCGAGGGCTTCCTCCTCCGGCAGCTGGTATCTATCCTCCCGTCCCCTCCCCTGCAGGTCGCCCCTCTCCCCCTACTGGATCCATCCATCCATGTGAGTTGGGCGAGATCTGGTTGGTTGGTTGGTTGGTTTCCAGGGTTTGTTTGTTTGTTGAATCGAATCGAATCGAACTGACACGGGCTAGCTTTGGTTTTCTTGCAGGATGGGAGAGGCCAAGGAGAACGACTTGTACGAGGAGGAGCTGCACGACTACGAGGAGGACGACAACAAGGCGTCGACGCCTCCGCCGCCAAGCCCGCCGCCGACGCCGCAGCCGCCAAGAAGGGCTACGTCGGCATCCACAGCTCCGGATTCCGCGACTTCCTCCTCAAGCCCGAGCTGCTCCGGGCCATCCAGGACTGCGGATTCGAGCACCCCTCCGAAGGCAAGCCCCATCTACTTTGCTTTGCTTTCTCTCCGCCCTACTACCTCTAGGAATAATTAATTCATTCATTATTTACTACCTACTTACTTGAATAAACACCTACGTACGTAGCAAATTAATTATCAGATGCTTGTAACCTGTCTGTCAATGTAAGCTTAAGCCACCAAATCTCTGTTTTACTACCATCATATAAATAAATAAATAGGTGAATCCACAAGCAAACCTGTTGCGCCAACCAAATTAACAAGATATTTGCCTGTCACCGTAAACTGCCAAAGATAATATGAGCAGCATACTCACCAAGTTAATTAAGAGATGCTAACATAACACCGTTTAGTTGTAACATGTCAATTTAAGCTTAAGCCAAGCTAACAGAAATGTGTGTGTGTAGGAAACTTGTCAATAATGTAGCAAACTTTGCTGTTTTTTGGACAGTGTGCCAGAAAGCATTTTTAAGCGACGCATAGGCGCTGAGCCATGGCAAAACGCTTTGATTTTGCCCCTAATAATCGTTTTTTTTTTAAATTTAGCATTGTGTGGTCTGTGTTCTTATGATGGCATGCAAGGATTTGTGTTGTGACTATAATACTTTGCCATCACCATGGATTATGAGTCTGATATTCTGAAAAGAGGGTTACGAACTAGCACAACTAATTTTATTTTATATGATAATTTTTTGAATTTGATGTTATAATGGATAAATCATTTTCCTTTACATCAGAATGAACTCTTAACTCTTCGTAATGTCTGGTAGCTTTGAATCTGGTCAATGCGACAAACAACACCCATTTTGAGAAGTATGATTTTGGCTTCAGAATGTAAACTGGCAACATGTTTAGACGCACAAAAGATTTATAAATTGTTTCACTTTCAAAGTAGACCAAACATCATGATACTTTACCATTGTCTATGCCCTTCATATTAGGAGGTTTGCTTGCAATACTTTTGAGAAATGAGAACAAAACTAGAGCATCCCAGCATACAGGGCTGTTCGATTTTTTTGGTTCAAGCAAAAAACCTACAGTACTAGCTTTGTTCAGTTGTGGTGTAGATTCGTCGAGCACCTGCTGGTAATTCGGTGCAGGTGCCGATATGATGGTGTGATCCAGTGCCTCCAGCTTCAGTACACTAGGATTTCAGCTGAATTAGAACAATTGAAGTACAAATTGGTCACCATACTCGTGCGTAGTTTCTTGGAAGTGACCGAAGCAACAATTTGCACCATGACTTGTTATGAATGAGATACAAAAGGGTTAAGCTTCTCTAACTTGTCACGGTTAGCTGAGCTTGAGGCACACTAAGTAGGTAATTTGAATCCGCAATTTATTAGTTGGTGGTGTCAGATCAACAAAGCGCAGTCGAAATCACATGATCAAATCTCAATTTTTACTGCCTGGGGCTCTCTGGCAGTAACTATAGCATTAGGTTTTACCAATAGGGAAATGAAATTGCCATATGTTGGTGTGATCCACTGTCTTTGCAGCTTCAGAGGTGCACCAGAATTTTAGCTGAATAAAAGCAAGTGATCGCTTGGAATTTGCCATATGATGATGTGATCTACCGGCTTTGTCGCTTTTGCAGTAGAAATTTAGCTGCTTAGGAGCGATTGCGGTACAAATTGGTCACCGGAATCAATTTCCACTAAAAGTAATCAAAGTAATACGAAGTAGTACTTTATGTTCCTCTGTTTTGGTGAGGAAATTAATCGGCTCTTTTCTTGGATGAATCAGCCTGCTAATAAGTTCAGCTCACTGCACGCACATGGTTTGCAAAAATAAAGAGGGGCATGGGCTAACATGAATAATTTTCGTTCAAGGAATTGTATGCATAAAATGGAATTCCTCGGATTTTTCTTGCAGTAAGGTCATCTTCATTACTTGCATATGCAAATTGTTTATTGTGGGTAACTGTAAGATAGCAGATTGTTGTGTTCTTGGGTGACTATTAAATAGCATATTGTCATCTTTTAATTTGTACACCCTGTCAATGTGCAAGCTAACTCACACTGTAAAATCCCCAGGCATAGGTAAATGCACTGAAATATGCTACAAGTATCCAGTGTTGGAAGATCGCCAGTGGAGTGCTTATATCGATCGGTCGTCAGGGGAGGACAACTACTCCTTGGTGAGTTGTTGATCTGTTAATGATCCCACTTCTAAATGGTTTCACAAGTCTTCTCATCACCAGACCCCTTCTACTATGTGCACAAAATCTGTCACACGACAACCCATTTAGTTTAACATATTAATCCACCGAGTCACACAGATAGACATCTCAACGGATTTGAGTTGTTTTAGTTTCCTCAGTTTTCTCTAGTTAAAAACTTCTGAACTTCAAGTTTCAAGTTGCGCATGATTTTCCATAGTTTTAAGTACTCTAGTTTTTCAGTTCTGCAAAATTAGCTTGGCATGTCCTGGTTGCTTGGTAGTTTCAAGTATCTTGCCAATGTCTAGAAATATACACGCACAAGTATCTTTCTCTTTATATACAGTAGCACATCTACTTCATTAGTAATTTTTTCATTTAGTGTAGATTGTACATCTAGCAACTAATTTTAGTGTAGCTTGTTCATTTAGTGTAGCTTGCCAATTTCTCAGTTTCCATCATCTATGCAAATGCAATCATCTTGTGCAGTACCAGCTACCTGGAGTGTTTTTAAACATTCATTTAATTTAATCATCATCTGGTCATTTGTTTCTTTTGCAGATTTCCTCAAACAACTGATGTTGCTCTCTTCTCCCCTCGAACCTGCTTCTCTCTCTCTTTGTAAATCATGAGAATGCTGATGTAACATGTCATTACTTGATGCCATTGACTACTAGTAGCGGTGTATGTATTTTGATTGTGTGACTTGTTGATT
This sequence comes from Elymus sibiricus, assembly GCA_039707655.1. Classification (NCBI taxonomy): domain Eukaryota; kingdom Viridiplantae; phylum Streptophyta; class Magnoliopsida; order Poales; family Poaceae; genus Elymus; species Elymus sibiricus. Next base: position 462,577,468 of record CM077672.1, read on the forward strand.
CGAATAAATTATGTTTATTAAATGTATGAATTTGTATGTATGGATGAAAAATATATATATATACATATATTTTGATTGTGTGACTTGTTGATTCGAACAAATTATGTTTATAGGTTGTTTTCTGTAAATTTGTATTTTTTTTTGTTTTCCAAATACATTACTAGTGGCGCATTTTAGCCCTTATTAGTGGCGCACCTTCCTTTATTACTAGTGGCGCACCTATAAGGCTATTAGTGGCGCACCTGGACGGAATACCAGTGGAGCACCTAAGGGTTAGTAGTGGCGCACCTGTAGCAATAGTAGTGTCACACCTGTAGCAATAGTAGTGGCGCACCTATAGCAATAGTAATGGCACACCACATGGTGCGCCACTAGTATTTGGAATAGTAATGGCGCACCAGAGGTGCGCCATTACTATTTATTACTAGTGGCGTGTTAATAGTGGCGCACCTATAGTGCGCCATTAATAGCCAAAATAGGTGCGCCACTAACAGGGTTTTTTCTAGTAGTGGTCTGTCTTCTTCTTAAAGATCCATTTATTCTCAATGGCCTGTCGGTCATCGGGCAAGTCCACCAAAGTCCATACTTTGTTTTCATACATGGATCCTATCTCGGATTTCATGGCCTCAAGCCATTTGACGGAATCCGGGCTCATCATTGCTTCTTCATAGTTTGTAGGTTCGCTGTTGTCTAACAACATGACTTCCAGGACAGGATTACCATACCACTCTGGTGCAGAACGTACCCTGGTCAACCTACGAAGTTCAGTAGTAACTTGATCAGAAGTTTCATGATCATCATCATTAGCTTCCTATCTGGCTGGTGCAGACATCACGGGAACTTCTTTCTGTGATGTGCTACCTTCCAATTCGAGAGAAGGTACAAGTACCTCATCAAGTTCTACTTTCCTCCCACTCACTTCTTTCGAGAGAAACTCCTTCTCTAGAAAGGACCCATTCTTGGCAACAAAGATTTTGCCCTCGGATCTGTGGTAGAAGGTATACCCAATGGTCTCTTTAGGGTATCCTATGAAGATGCACTTCTCCGCTTTGGGTTCGAGCTTATCAGGCTGGAGCCTCTTGACATAAGCATCGCATCCACAAACTTTAAGAAACGACAACTTAGGTTTCTTGCCAAACCATAACTCATACGGTGTCGTCTCAACAGATTTAGATGGTGCCCTGTTTAAAGTGAATGCAGCTGTCTCTAATGCATAACCCCAAAATGATAGTGGCAAATCTGTAAGAGACATCATAGAACGCACCATATCCAATAGAGTACGATTACGACGTTCGGACACACCATTACACTGTGGTGTTCCAGGTGGCGTGAGCTGTGAAACAATTCCACATTGTCTTAAATGCAAACCAAACTCATAACTCAAATATTCACCTCCATGATTAAATCATAGAAATTTAATTTTCTTGTTACAATGATTCTCTACTTCACTCTGAAACTCCTTGAACTTTTCAAATGTTTCAGACTTGTGTTTCATTAAGTAAATATACCCATATCTACTCAAATCATCTGTGAAGGTAAGAAAATAACGATATCCACCGCGTGCTTCAACACTCATCGGATTTCATACATCGGTATGTATTATTTCCAACAAGTCACTTGCCCACTCCATTATTCCGAAAAACGGGGTTTTAGTCATCTTGCCCATGAGGCATGGTTCACACGTCTCAAGTGATTCATAATCAAGAGATTCCAAAAGTCCATCAGCATGGAGTTTCTTCATGCGCTTTACACCAATATGACCTAAGCGGTAGTGCCTCAAGTATGTGGTACTATCATCATTAACTTTGCATCTTTTGGCATCAATATTATGAACATGTGTATCACTACGATCGAGATTCAACAAGAATAAACCATTCAAAAAAGGTGCATGACCATAAAAGATATTATCCATATAAATAGAACAACCATTATTCTCTGACTTAAATGAATAACTGTCTCGCAATAAACAAGATCCAGATATAATGTTCATGCTTAACGCAGGCACCAAATAACAATTATTTAGGTTCAAAACTAATTGATACGTCCATTTTGCATCATGTTTTCCTACTGTTATTTATAGTGTTTTTAATCAATATAACACTTTGTGGAGCAATTCTAATGCCTTTTCTCTCTTAATATGCAAGATTTACATAAGGAGGGAGATTGCCGGCAGCTGGAATTCTGGACCTGAAAAAGCTATGTCAGAGATACCTATTCTGCACATCTCCAAATGAGCTAAAATTTCACGGAGATTTATTTTGGAATAAATAAAAAATACTGGAGAAAAGAAGTACCAGAGGGGGCCACCTAGGTGCCCACGAGGCACCAGGGCGCGCCACCCCCCCAAGGCGCGCCCTGGTGGCTTGTGGGGCCCCTGGCCAGCCTCTGGTGCCCATTTTCTGGTATATAAACCCATTTGCCATAGAAAAAATAGGGAGAAGACTTTTGGGACGGAGCGCTGCCGTCTCGAGGCAGAACTTGGGCAGGAGCACTTTTGCTCTCCGGCGGAGCGATTCCGCCGGGGATACTTCCCTCCGGGAGGGGGAAATCGGAGCCATCGACATCAAAAAATGATCCTCTCATCGTGGGAGGACCAATCTTCATCAACATCTTCACCAGCACCATCTCATCTCAAACCCTAGTTCATCTCTTGTATTCAATCTTTGTCTCAAAACCTCAGATTGGTACCTGTGGGTTGCTAGTAGTGTTGATTACATCTCGTAGTTGATGCTAGTTGGTTTATTTGGTGGAAGATTATATGTTCAGATCCATTATGCTGTTCAATACCCCTGTGATCTTGGACATGAATATGATGTGTGAGTAGTTACTTTTGTTCTTGAGGACATGGGAGAAGTCTTGTCATAAGTAATCATGTGAATTTGGTATTCGTTCGATATTTTGATGATATGTATGTTGTTGATTCTCTTAGTGGTGTCATGTGAAAGTCGACTACCTGACACTTCACCATATTTGGGCCTAAGGGAATGCATTGTGGAGTAGTAATTAGATGATGGGTTGCTAGAGTGACAGAAGCTTAAACCCTAGTTTATGCGCTATTCCGTAAGGGGCTGATTTGGATCCATATGTTTAATGCTATGGTTAGATTTATCTTAATTCTTCTTTCGTAGTTGCGGATGCTTGCGAGAGGGGGTAATCATAAGTGGGAGGCTTTTTCAAGTAAGAACAGCACCCAAGCACTGGTCCACCCACATATCAAATTATCAACGTAGCGAACGCGAATCAAACAAACATGATGAAAGTGACTAGATGAAATTCCCATGTGTCCTCAAGAACGCTTAGCTTATTATAAGAGATCGTTCCGGACTGTCCTTCGCTACAAAAGGATTGGGCTACCTTGCTGCACCTTAGTTACTATTGCTACTTGTCACTTGTTACAAATTATCTTGCTATCAAACTACTTGTTACCGATAATTTCAGTGCTTGCAGAAAATACCTTGTTGAAAACCGCTTGTCATTTCCTTCTGCTCCTCGTTGGGTTCAACACTCTTACTTATCGAAAGGACTATGATTGATCCCCTATACTTGTGGGTCATCAAGACTCTTTTCTGGCGCCGTTGCCGGGGAGTGAAGCACCTTTGGTGAGTGGAATTTGGTAAGGAAACATTTATATTACGTGCTGAAATTTATTGTCACGTGTCACTATGGAAAGTAATCCTTTGAGGGGTTTGTTCGGGGTATCTTCATCTCGACCGGAAGCACAAAGAGTTGCTCCTCAACCTACTGCACCTACTGAAAATATTTATTATGAGCTTCCTTCGGGTATGATAGAGAAACTGCTAGCTAATCCTTATGCAGGAGATGGAACAATACATCCTGATATGCACCTAATCTATGTGGATGAAGTTTGTGGATTATTGAAGCTTGCAGGTTTACCCGGAGATGAGGTTAAGAAGAAGGTTTTCCCTTTATCTTTGAAGGGAAAGGCATTGACATGGTATAGGCTATGTGATGATATTGGAACATGGGATTGGAATCGATTGAAATTGGAATTTCATCAAAAGTTTTATCCTATGCATCTGGCTCATCGTGATCGGAATTATATATATAATTTTTGGCCTTGTGAAGGAGAAAGCATCGCTCAAGCTTGGGGGATGATACGTCCATTTTGCATCATGTTTTGTTACTGTTATTTATAGTGTTTTTAATCAATATAACACTTTGTGGAGCAATCCTAATGCCTTTTCTCTCCTAATATGCAAGATTTACACAAGGAGGGAGATTGCCGGCAGCTGGAATTCTGGACCTGAAAAAGCTATGTCAGAGATACCTATTATGCACATCTCCAAATGAGCTGAAATTTTACGGAGATTTATTTTGGAATAAATAAAAAATATTGGAAGCAAGAAGTACCAGAGGGGGCCACCCAGGTGCCCACGAGGCACCACGGCGCGCCACCCCCCCCCCCAGGCGTGCCCTGGTACCTCGTGGGGCCCCTGGCCAGCCTCTGGCCCCCATTTTCTGGTATATAAGTGCATTTGCCCTAGAAAAAATATATAGAAGACTTTCGGGATGGTGCGCCGCAGTCTCGAGGTGGAACTTGGGCAGGAGCACTTTTTCTCTCCGGCGGAGAGATTCTGCCGGGGATACTTCCCTCCGGGAGGGGGAAATCGTCGCCATCGACATCACCAGCGATACTCTCATCGTGGGAGGACTAATCTTCATCAACATCTTCACCAGCACCATCTCATCTCAAACCCTAGTTCATCTCTTGTATTCAATCTTTGTCTCAAAACCTCCGATTGGTACCTGTGGGTTGCTAGTAGTGTTGATTACACCTTGTAGTTGATGCTAGTTGGTTTATTTGGTGGAAGATTATATGTTCAGATCTATTATGCTATTCAACACCTCTCTGATCTTGGACATGAATATGATTTGTGAGTAGTTACTTTTGTTCTTGAGGACATGGGAGAAGTCTTGTCATAAGTAATCATGTGAATTTGGTATTCGTTCGATATTTGGATGATATGTATGTTGTTGATTCCCTTAGTGGTGTCGTGTGAACGTCGACTACATAACACTTCACCATCTTTGGGCCTAAGGGAATGCATTGTAGAGTAGTAATTAGATGATGGGTTGTTAGAGTGACAGAAGCTTAAACCCTAGTTTATGCGCTATTCCGTAAGGGGCTGATTTGGATCCATATGTTTAATGATATGGTTAGAGTTATCTTAATTCTTCTTTCGTAGTTGCGGATGCTTGCGAGAGGGGGTAATCATAAGTGGGAGGCTTGTTCAAGTAAGAACAGCACCCAAGCACCGGTCCACCCACATATCAAATTATCAAAGTAGCGAACGCGAATCAAACAAACATGATGAAAGTGACTAGATGAAATTCCCATGTGTCCTCGAGAACGCTTTACTTACTATAAGAGATCGTTCCGACTTGTCCTTTGCTATAAAAAGGATTGGGCCAACTTGCTGCACTCTTTTTTACTATTGCTACTTGTCACTTGTTACAAATTATCTTGCTATCAAACTACTCGTTACCGATAATTTCAGTGCTTGCAGAAAATACCTTGCTGAAAACCGCTTGTCATTTCCTTCTGCTCCTCATTGGGTTCGACAATATTACTTATCGAAAGGACTACGATTGATCCCCTATACTTGTGGGTCATCAAGACTCTTTTCTGGCACCGTTGCCGGGGAGTGAGGCGCCTTTGGTGAGTGGAATTTGGTAAGGAAACATTTATATTACGTGCTGAAATTTACTGTTGCTTGTCACTATGGAAAGTAATCCTTTGAGGGGTTTGTTTGGGGTATCTTCACCTCGACCGGAAACACAAATATTTGCTCCTCAACCTACTGCACCTACTGAAAATATTTATTATGAGATTCCTCCGGGTAGGATAGAGAAACTGCTAGCTAATCCTTATGCAGGAGATGGAACGGTACATCCTGATATGCACTTGATCTATGTGGATGAAATTTGTGGATTTTTTAAGCTTGCAGGTTTATCCGGAGATGGAGTTAAGAAGAAAGTATTCCCTTTATCTTTGGAGGGAAAGGCATTGATGTGGTATAGGCTATGTGATGATACTGATACATGGGACTGGAACCAATTGAAACTAGAATTCCATCAAAAAAATATCCTATGCATTTGGTTCATCGTGATCGGAATTATATATATAATTTTTGGCCTCGTGAAGGAGAAAGCATCGCTCAAGCTTGGGGGAGGCTTAAGTACATGATGTACACATGCCCCAATCATGAGCTCTCAAAAGAAATTATCTTACGGAATTTTTATGCTCTGCTTTCTCATGATAATCAAACTACGCTCGATTCTTCTTCGACTGGCTCCTTTATGAAGAAAACTATTGAATTCAGATGGGATCTTCTGGAAAGAATTAAACGCAACTCTGAAGATTGGGAACTCAACAAAAGTAATGAGTCAGGTATAATACTTGAGTTCGATTGTGTTAAATCTTTTATGGCCGCCGATGCTTTTCATAAGTTTAGCACTAAATATGGACTTGACTCTGAGATAGTAGCTTCCTTTTGTGAATCATTTGCTACTCATGTTGATCTCTCTAAGGAGAAGTGGTTTAAATATCATCCCCCTGTTAAAGAAAAGATTGAGGAACCCGTTAGTGTTAAAGAAGAAACAATTTTTACCATGTTGATCCAGTTGTGCCTACTGCTTATTTTTGAGAAACCACCTTTTCCTATTAGGATTAAGGAACATGCTAAAGCTTCAACTGTGGTTAACAAAAGTAATATTAGAGCACCTAGACCCTCTGAACAAATTAAACTTGAACCTGATATTGATATGGTGAAAGATCTCTTAGTCGATAATATAGATGGGCATGTTATTTACTTTTGTGAGGAGGCTGCTACAATTGCTAAAGCTGTTAGAAATGAACTAGATATGTTAGACAAGATTAAGCCCATAGTTGGCATGCCTGTTATTTCTGTTAAGATTGGAGATCATTGCTATCATGGTTTGTGTGACATGGGTGCTAGTGTGAGTGCTATTCCATTTTCTTTATATCAAGAAGTAATGAATGATATTGCACCTATTGAAATTGAAGATATTGAATTTACTATTAAGCTAGCGAATAGAGATACTATTACACCGCTTGGGATTGTTAGAGATGTTGAAGTCTTGTGTGGTAAAATCAAATACCCTACTAATTTCTTAGTACTTGGTTCACAACAAGATAATTTTTGTCCCATTATATTTGGTAGACCTTTCTTGAATAACGTTAATGCTGAAATTGATTGTGTTAAAGAAAAGGTTCGAGTTAAGTTTGGTGATATATCTCATGAATTTAATTTCTCCAAGTTTCGTAGACAACCTCATGATAAAGAATTGCCTAGTAAAGATGAAATTATTGGTCTTGCTTCTATTGCCGTACCTCCTACTGATCCGTTAGAACAATATTTGCTAGACCACGAAAACGATATGCATATGAATGAAAGAAATGAAATAGATAAGATCTTCTTTGATCAACCACCTATCCTTAAACATAATTTGCCTATTGAAACTAATGGAGGCCCTCCTCCACCTAAGGGTGATCCTGTATTTGAATTGAAGCAATTGCCCGATACATTGAAATATGCTTATCTTGATAAAAAGAAGATATATCCTGTTATTATTAGTGCTAACCTTTCAGCTCATGAAGAAAAGATATTACTAAAAACTCTAAGGAAGCACCGAGCCGCTATTGGATATACTCTTGATGATCTTAAGGGCATTAGTCCCACTTTATGTCAGCACAAAATTAATATGGAGCCTGATGCTAAACCAGTTGTCGACCACCAACGACGATTAAATCCTAAGATGAAAGAGGTGGTAAGAACTGAAATATTAAAACTTCTGGAAGCAGGTATAATCTATCCCATAGTTGATAGTAGATGGGTAAGTCCTGTTCATTGTGTCCCTAAGAAAGGAGGTATTGACGTTGTTCCTAATGATAAAAATGAACTCATTCCGCAAAGAATTGTAACTGGTTATAGGATGGTAATTGATTTTAGAAAATTAAACAAAGCTACTAGAAAAGATCATTACCCCTTACCTTTTATTGATCAAATGTTAGAAAGATTGTCTAAGCATACACACTTTTGTTTTCTAGATGGTTATTCTGGTTTTTCTCAAATACCTGTATCACAACCCGATCAAGAGAAAACCACCTTTACTTGTCCTTTTGGAACTTATGCTTATAGGCGTATGCCTTTTGGTTTATGCAATGCACCTGCTACCTTTCAAAGATGTATGACTGCTATATTCTCTAACTTTTGTGAAAAGATTGTTGAGGTGTTCATGGATGATTTTTCTGTTTACGGAACTTCTTTTTATGATTGCTTAAGCAACCTTGATCGAGTTTTGCAGAGATGTGAAGAAACCAATCTTGTCTTGAATTGGGAGAAGTGCCACTTTATGGTGAATAAAGGCATTGTCTTGGGGCATAAAATTTCTGAAAGAGGAATTGAAGTTGATAAAGCTAAGGTTGACGCTATTGAGAAAATGCCATGTCCTAAAGATATTAAAGGTATAAGAAGTTTCCTAGGTCATGCTGGTTTCTATAGGAGATTTATTAAAGATTTCTCTAAAATTTCTAGGCCTCTTACCAATCTTTTGCAAAAAGATGTTCCATTTGTTTTTGATGATGATTGTCTAGAAGCCTTTGAAACACTTAAGAAAGCCTTAACCACTGCACCTATTGTTCAACCACCTGATTGGAACTTGCCTTTTGAGATTATGTGTGATGCTAGTGATTATGCTATTGGTGCTATTCTAGGACAGAGAGTTGATAAGAAATTAAATGTTATCCATTATGCTAGTAAAACTCTAGACAATGCCCAAAGAAATTATGCTACTACTGAAAAAGAATTTCTAGCAGTTGTGTTTGCATGTGATAAATTCAGATCTTACATAGTTGATTCTAAAGTAACTGTTCACACCGATCATGCTGCTATTAAATATCTTATGGAAAAGAAAGATGCTAAACCTAGACCGTTAGGTGGGTTTTATTGCTACAAGAATTTGACTTGCATATTACTGATAGGAAGGGAGCTGAGAATCCCGTAGCAGATAATTTGTCTAGAATGGAAAATGTTCTTGATGACCCACTTCCTATTAATGATGATTTTCCTGATGAACAATTAGCTATCATAAATGCTTCTCGTAATACTCCATGGTATGCAGACTATGCTAATTATATTGTTGCTAAATTTATACCACCTAGTTTCACATACCAACAAAAGGAAAAGTTCTTCTTTGATTTAAGACATTACTTCTGGGATGACCCACATCTTTATAAAGAAGGGGTAGATGGTATTATTAGACATTGTATACCTGAGCATGAACAGGAACAAATCCTACGGAAGTGTCATTCCGAGGCTTACGGAGGACACCATGCGGGAGACAGAACTGCACACAAGGTATTACAATCTGGTTTTTATTGGCCTACTCTTTTCAAGGATGCTCGTAAGTTTTTCCTATCGTGTGATGAATGTCAAAGAATTGGTAATGTTGGTAGACGTCAGGAAATGCCTATGAATTATTCACTTGCTGTTGAACCATTTGATGTTTGGGGATTTGATTATATGGGACCTTTTCCTAAATCCAATGGGTATACTCATATTTAAGTTGTTGTTGATTACGTTACTAAGTGGGTAGAAGCTATTCCAACTAGTAGTGCTGATCATAACACTTCTATGAAAATGCTTAAAGAAGTTATTTTCCCGAGGTTTGGAGTCTCTAGATATTTAATGACTGATGGTGGTTCACATTTTATTCATGGTGCATTCCGTAAATTGCTTGCTAAATATGATGTCAACCATATAATTGCATCTCCCTATCACCCTCAAACTAGTGGTCAAGTAGAATTGAGTAATAGAGAAATAAAATTAATTTTGCAAAAAACCGTCAATAGATCTAGAAAGAATTGGTCTAAGAAACTTGACGATGCATTATGGGCTTATAGAACTGCTTATAAAAATCCTATGGGTATGTCTCCTTATAAAATGGTTTATGGAAAAGCATGTCATTTACCTCTTGAGTTAGAACATAAAGCATATTGGGCAATTAAAGAAATAAATTATGCTTTTAAAATTGCCGGTGAAAAGAGGTTATTTGATATTAGCTCATTGGATGAATGGAGAACCCAAGCTTATGAAAATGCCAAATTGTTTAAAGAGAAAGTTAAAAGATGGCATGATAGAAGAATTCAAAAACGGGAATCTAAAGTAGGTGAGCAAGTTCTATTATACAATTCTCGTTTGAGATTCTTTGCAGGAAAACTTCTCTCTAAATGGGAAGGACCGTATATCATCAAAGAAGTTTATCGCTCCGGAGCCATCAAAATAAACAACTCCGAAGGCACTAATCCGAGAGTGGTGAATGGGCAAAGAATTAAGCACTATATTTCAGGTACCCCCATTAATGTTGAAACTAATATTATTGAAACAATTACACCGGAGGAATACATAAGAGAGACCTTCTGGAACACTCCAGAACCCTGAAAAGGAAGAGGTATGTGAAACGGTAAGTAAACCGACTCCAAAAATTTCATAAAAATATTTTCTATTAGTTTTGGAAAATTGGAAAAAATACAAAAATAAGAAACAGTCGAGAGGACCCACCTGGTGCCCACGAGGCACCAGGGTGCGCCACCCCCCTGGCGCACCCTGGTGGCTCGTGGGCCCCACGTGAGCCTTCCTGACTCCGTTTTCTCCTGGATTACTTGTTTTGTAAGATAAAAAATCTTTATATATACTCCCGGACGTTTTGACCACCGTATCACAGAAATCTCCTCTGTTCTTGTTTCGTGCTGTTTTTCTAACAGATCTAGATCGCTATGTCTCCACCAAGCTTTTCCAAGGACAAGTTCTACGAGAAGGTCATCAACCCCTACCTACTGGAGGTGATGAAACACCCTCAAGCCATTGAGATGCGTGAGGGGTGCTTCACATACGGGATGTTCAAGGACCCAAGAAGACCGGGAGCGTGGAGCCCAGGCTCGAAGCGGTGGAGCAGGAGATCTTCAAGTGCCAAGGGATGGTGGAATGTGGACTCAACGCCAACCACTCCATGATCACGGAATTCACCCGTGATCACAAGGTGGAGGGCCAATCGATGGGGGACATCATCTTCAAGCTTAATGAACGAATCGACTATCTCCAAGGCCAAATCTATGATCTCCAAAACCAAAATTTTGAGTATGAGGCAAGATTCAAAGGTATGAGTTTAGCTGCAAGTTTCAGGACTCCGGAGACTCGTTCATCTTTCTATGATGGGGAACCTATGCCCTGGAAGCCGGAGGATAAGCTCTCTACTTCATCACCACCACCATCACCGAAGAAGGAGGCTTGAGCACATGGGTATGGGCACTCCCCTTGGCTTGTGCCAAGCTTGGGGGAGGTACCCGAGTATCGTATCACCATCACTTTTATTATCTTTACCTATTTTTAGTTCGATCCTTGGTTATTTCGTGATCTAGTTGAATAAAAGTTTAGTATGATCTATTTTCGAGTGTTAGCTTCGTGATCTATCTATCTATGTAATTGAGTTGAGAGTTATATAATAAAGAGTAGTTTGAGTTTTTGCTTCTTTACTTTCATGTTCCAATTCTAGCAATGAAAATAATGAAAAAGATCATATGCTAATCCTATGGAAAGTAACGACATTACATAAAGAAAAGTACAAGTGGTAAAATTTATTGGAAGTTAACGAGCATAGCATTAGTCAATGATGCAATTCACGATAGAATTAATAAGGGAAGAGAAGATTCACATGCAAATATACTATCTTGGACATCTTTTATGATTGTGAGCCCCCATTAAGTATTTTATGTCAAATTGTTGACGTTGGACAAGGAAGACAACGTAATGAATTATGTTTGTTCATATTCACATAGAAGTTATATTGTTATAGATCCTCCAACATGTGGTGCTTGCCCAGTATCTTTGCTAGCCAAAAATCCGCACTAAGTTGTAACACCCCTGTGTAATGAGCTACAGCAATCCATGATGATTATGCCAAGACACTGTGATTTGCAATGCTTGATCATGTTGGATTAAAATCTCATTTCAAATTCCTCCACTGAATTCAATTCAAATTCAAAGTGAAATTTGAAGTTGCTCAAAAATTGCTAGAAAAATAGTTCATGTTGTAACGAAAATTCCAAAACAAATTAATGTTCAGGAAAACAACATCACCTATTTTCCTAAAATGGGATAGAGCATTAAAATAGTGCAAAAACAGCAACTTTAATGCCATTTCCATTTTTGAAAAATTCAAATGGATTCCAAAATTGCCCAATCTTTTTGTTGCAGTGCAGAAAAATGCAAGGTATTTTTGTGGGCTAGTCTCACATTTTTCTAATTGCATTTGGCAGCCCAGTTATTTTGCAAATCCTCTGTAAAAATGAAAACAGAAAAGAAAAAGCAAAAAGGGCCTATTCTACTATGAGTTGGGCCTAAGTGCACAGTGCACCGGCCCAGCCCACCTTCCTCTTCTCTCTCCCCGCGCCTCGCTGTCGGCCGCGCCATGGCCAGAGCGCGCTCGCTCCGGCCGCTGGCCACCACCTGCCGCCGCTCGCCCGCGGAGGGGATAAGGACGAGGCCGTCCACTCCCCCTGGATGCCTCATCCACTTTCCCCCTCTCTCTTGCTCGCCCGAGCTCTCTCTCCCTCTCTAGTACATCGCCGTTGCCGCGCCGCCGAGATCCCGCGGTCGTCGTCCTTGCCCTGCATCGCCGTCCTATCCATCGCGTTCATCGTCGTCGACTACCCCATCCCCGTCCTCGAGCGCGAGCCGGGAGCCACTACTTCGAGCTTGGCATCCTCTTCTTCTTCCTCGGTCGCCGGCGTCTCGCCGACGAATTCGTCGCCGTCTGCTGCTACTAAGCCCTCGCCGGCCTTCCTTGCGCCGCACGGTGAGCCCCGCTTCCTCCCCGCCGTTCTTCCCTTCGTATCCGCGCCGTAGCACGCCGCTTTCGTCGCGGCCGAACACGTCGCCGCCGTCTAGCTCGCCGCCATAGCCACCGTCACCGTAGCTCGCGTCCGAGCTCATGGCCGAGCTCCTGGAGCTCGTGCGAGTCCAACGCCGCCGTTAGCTTGCTCCGCCGTGCTCTGCATCGCCGTTTTCGCCGTCGCCCGAAACCCCTCCGCCACTGACCTCGTCACCGGCGTCGATTCCGGCCGACTCCGGCGACACCACCACCACCAGTCGACGCGCCTCTCTTCGCACGTTCGAATGGGCCAAGCCGCGCGCCAAATGGCTCGTCGTAGCCGAATTCCGGCGAGTCCCGTGCGCCTCCGCCGCGTTCGCGCGTTGCCGGCATTTAAACGCCGGCAACCGCCGACGTGGCTGCCACGTGGGGCATCCTGGGTGTTGACACCCGATTTTGGCACGGTGCAAAATACAGTAAAGATGGACTCAAGCGGAGAAGTCTTCTATACGAGAAAATTCACATTGCCGGCATGAAAGGCTTGCCGGTGAAATCTTACCGCCCGAGCTGAAGGCTTGCCGGTTTGGCTTGTCGATTTTGAGTGCTTGCCGATTTCAGTGGAGGCCCAAACAGGGGTTGAAGATGACCCGACAAGGAGACGATCCGGCAAGGAGACGACCCGGCGAAGAGACGATCTAGCAAGGGGATGACCCGGCAGGAGATCCGGCAAGGAAACGGCCCGGCAAGGAGACAGCCCGGCAAGGAGGTGATCCGGCAAGGAGGCAGCCCGGCAAGGAGGTGATCCGGCAAGGAGGCAACCCGGCAAGGAGGCGATCCGGCAAGAAGATGACCCGGCAAGGCATTCCGGCAAGATATCCTGATGGTAGTACCGCCCTCCCGAGCGGAAGTACCGCTAAGCGGTAGTACCGTATTTTACTTCCGCGGTTACTACCGCTTACGAAAATTCTTCTGGTATCCCGAGACCCTTACTCGGTAGTAGCGCGGTACTCAGCTATACTCAGAGCGGTACTACCGCTTGTAGCGGTACTACCGCTTGACCAGAGCGGTACTACCGCTTGCCGTCGCGCTGATTCGGGCAGGTTTTTGAGGAGTCCGAATTTGGCTAGTGTTTTTGATACTTTGTAAGGAAAGATGAATCCATGACTTGTACGGGAAGTCCAACCCCCTCTTAAATAGAAGTGGTGATGGCCGATTGAAAAAACACACAATCGAACAATCAATATACTACTTTTTCATCTACGTTTTATCTATCCCTCGTTACTGCTTCCTCGTTCTTCGTCGTTCTTCGTTGGAGAGCTGCGAATCCCGAGGCCCTAGGGGCGAGCGAATCGACCTAGGGCAGCCCATTGTCGCCGTACTCCCTGACGGGGTCCCTCCCGGGAGTGTGGGGTTTCGGGTCTCAAAAGCGCCGGCCGGATTGTCTTGCGTATCGCGCTTCCGGCAGGCCTCCCTCGACGTGAGCTGCAGTGCATCACCCCCTGCGTCGAGGGTACGCGTGACGCGTTCGTGTGTCAACACTGGGTCTTTGACCAGTGGGCCCACGGGCCCCAGTTGACCAGTTGACTGGTCAACTGTGCTGACGTGGCAGCACAGTGACACTGACCAGTGGGCCCCCTATGCTTAATTAACTAATTAGGTTTTTAAAATTAATCTGATAATTAGTTAGTCACTGACATGTAGGGTCCACTCGCTAATTAACTCTGTTTAGTTTAATTTAATCCCTAATTAGCCCAGAGTCACTGACCAGTGGGCCCCAGCTGTCAGGTTTGACCTGGAACAGCTGGGGTTGACTGATGACATCATGCTGGCATCATGCTGATGTCATCAGCTACTTTTCTGGATAATGCGAATTAATTCATTAGATTTAATTCCAGAATGTCAGAAAAAGGTTTAAATCTTTGAAAATTCGTAGAAATTCAACCGTAGCTCGGATCAAAAAGTTTTCAACATGAAAGTTGATCAGAAAAACGAGATGAATCCGAATATGTGGTCAAAATGCTTGATCATCACTCCTATCTATCTGAACATGGAACCTTCCCCTCCGGTTTAGTATACCGATAACCGCCTAAACGCCGGGAAAATATCCCAGATATTTTCCCGATTCGTCTGCGACATGTAGCAATGCATTAGGTCACCACCAGCACTGCATATTGCCATGCCATGCATTGTGTTGCATCTGTTTGCTTTTATTTATTGTTTCTTCCCCCTCTTCTTATCTGGTAGACCCCGAGACCGACGCAGCTCCGAAGACCGACTACATCCCCGACGACCCCTCCTTTGCCGCAGAGCTTCCAGGCAAGCAACCCCCTTGACGCATGCCTATATCACCTATTCCTTCTCTCTCCTGCTTGCATTAGAATTTTCTACTGCTTTCGTTTGATCCTATTCTGATGCATAGGCTGTTTTTGTAACAGTTTTTTATACTCTACCTGCTATCCTAAATGCTTAGTATAGGTTGGTTGGTAATCCATCTGTGGCCCCTCTTCCTTGTCCTAGTTGCCCCGCTTAGTATCCAGTGCCCGATCGAGGTGATCGATGGGCTGAGCCAGCACATCACCGCACACCCCTAAGTTGTACGACTCTACAGAGTTACCAACGAGTGCCGAGGGTGAAACCTCTTATCTCACTCCTGATGTTGCCTCTGTAGTATAGCTAGTCGGTTGTGGGTTAACGAGGGTGAATCCTCTTTCACCACCTCTGATGAAGCTTTTGTCGTGCAACCCCGCAAGTGTGAATACCATCGAGGGTGATTCCTCCGGATTCACCTTGACGGATACGTCGAGTAGGAATCCAACGAGGGTGATTCCTTGGATTCCATCTTGATGTTTTGGACACACGGTTACCTTGACTTTACTACTATTACTGGCTAAAGTCGGGTCGGCCCCGAGGGGTACCCGCGAGAGATGTGGATTCAGGTTGACCATGAGGGTACCCGAGGGATGATTACGTGGCACGGCCGGACATTCTAAGCCCTTGTCGTAAGTCCACGAGACGGGGCGACGGGGTCACATGATCGTGAGTCTCTGCTTGTCACCGCGAGCTCCCAACACACTAATGGGTTAGGATATGTGATCTGAGTAGGCCTCTGGCCTTTTCGCACTAACCACCACGCGGGAATAAGTATGGGCACTCGGCGTCGTATGTATCAGCCGAAGCTCTTCAGACTTCAGCGATTGAGCGGCACGCGCCGGTTTGGACTGGGAACGTCCGCGCTTGTATTAAGGGGGCTAGGTCAGCTCCCGGCCGCCCACGCAACGCGCAGGAGTGCAAAGGGCGATGGGCCCAAGACCCCTTCGCACTTAGGATGTAGTCCGGCGTGCTGGCCTCTCTGTTGAGCCTAGGTAGGGCTACGACGTGTCGATCAGTCGAGGCCGGGCATGGACCGAGCAAGTGTGTCCGGCCAGAGTTAATCGAACGTGTTGGGTAAGTTGGTGCACCCCTGCAGGGATGTATATCTATTCGAATAGCCGTGTCCACGGTAACATGACGCTCGGAAAATATCCCGATCTTCTACAACTAAAAATGGGTTGAATATGATAGCTCCGGGATCGCTTTCTCGCAGGGAGTCGAGGAAGGATCTCTGGGCGTGGTTACTACTTGCTGCTACTACTATATTTATGTACTAATCTGCACTCTTCTAATGCTGCAAGATGCTGAAGATGCTAGTCTTTGATAGGCTAGGCCTTTCTCTCTCTATTCTGGCATTTCTGCAGTATAGCCCACAGATACAGCCCTTCCTTTGAAACCAGTGCATAAGTAGAATAGTTTTGATGTAAGTCTTGCGAGTACTTTGGATGAGTACTCACGGTTGCTTTGCTTCCCCTTTTTCCCCATACCCGATTGCTGCGACCAAATGTCGGAGCCCAGGAGTCAGCTGCCCCAGCCGACGACTACTACTACTACCCCTCTGGTGGAGAGTACTACTATGTGGAGACCGCCGACGACCAGGAGTAGATAGGAGGCACCCAGGCAGGAGGCCTGCGCCTTTCGATCTTTGTCGTTGTTTTGCCCCGCGTTCTTAAGGCTTATCTATTTAATTTTTATGTCTGTACTCAGATATCTGATGTTTCCGCTGATGCTTGTATGACTCAAGCTTATGTATTCGAGCCCTCGAGGCCCCTGGCTTGTAATATAAAGCTTGTATGACTTTTATTTGAGTTTAGAGTTGTGTTGTGATATCTTCAAGTGAGTCCTTAGGCTTGCTCGTGTGCATTTGCGTGTATGATTAGTGCACGATTAAGTCGGGGGCGTCAGAAGTTGGTATCAGAGCCGACTGCCTGTAGGATCCCCCTTTCCAACTCCTTGGCCGAAGTTGAGTCTAGTCTTTGCAAAACTGTTTTACTAACAGGGCTGTGTGGCTTACGGGCCCACGTCGCCAATGGGTGGTATTAGGATCTTTTATTCCTCTCCCATACTCTGGGACTCTGATCTCTCTTCTTTTCAGGTTTATTGATTTTGCTAACACTGATATTAGGTTCTCGTGATCACATTCACCCAGAGAGCTGGATTTTCTGCAACATTTCTTTCCAATGTTATCATATGCTACTCACACTGTCATTTGACATCTTGCACTCCTTGTTTTAGATGCGTCCCGCAAGACAGCTTGTGCGCCAGACTATGGCTCTTGATGCGACTGGGTTCCCGGCCATTTTGGTCGATCTCTTGACCAGGCTGGGATATCGCTGGTACCCCGAGTACACAGTTTACGAGGATTACCGCGAGTTCAACCAGGAGCAGTACCATGCTATGGTCCGCATCTTTGATCGGCAGGACATCTCCATCATTGAGTTGCACACCTTTCATGGTATTGGAGTGACTGTTGATATGGCCGTCCATGATGCTACCTATACTGCTAATGCCCTTCTCCGTGGAGAGCACAACAGTCACTTGGAGGAGACTGCTTTCAGATATATCCCCTATGCCCCCGCTGGGGATGAGAGTGGATATTACACTGCTGTCTGTACACCTTACGTGTCGCGTCGTTATGACCCGCAGGTTTTGGTTCAGTACACTCAGACTCTGGACCACACTGCTCGAGCTCTTGCTGTCGAGTTGTACGCCACGCGTGCTTGTCTTTACGACGCTCTGACACAGTTGCTACCAGCAGTCAGTGCATGGATGCACCCAGAGTATATTCTTTACCCGCGCAGGACGAAGATGCCACCAGGTCTTGAGTGGCCTGCTGTTGGAGGTCTTACCCCTCCACGTGGTCCTCTTCTTCCAGTTCGGGACCAGGTTCTGCACCAGAGTGTTCACGGAGTGCAGGATCCTTATATCGAGGGTACCCTGTGTCGTCACCTGCAGCTGCCTGGCTTCAGTGGTTTTCTCCGACGTTGATGTAGCACATCGCTATGTCGCGTTGTTGTATCCCTCCACCGCGTGCCTGCGTGCCGCCTAGTTGTCTAGCTTTCCTTTTCACTGTTGTAACGCTGGCTTGTAACCGAATCTATGTATGGATCTATATGTCATGTTGACTATGTTGATGTATCTATTGCACTTCCTTTTGCTGTGCGTGTTACTTCATGAATGAATCCATACTACTGCAATGCTCGTTGCTAAACTACCCCCTGTTGAATTTTAGCAGGATGGTTAGACCAACAGGTCGTGGCCGTGGTGCCAACAATCCACCACCGCCCGGCTATATGGCCGCATTGATGCAACAATTCGAAATGCACCGTCAGTTCATGCAAGGACTCATGGATCAGTTTCCTCGTCCCAATGCCAATCAACAGCCAGCCGCAATCACCTTGCAAGAGTTTGTGCTTCTGAATCCGACCATCTTCCGCAACTCAGTCCAGCCGCTTGACGCTGATGACTAGCTATGCGACATCACATTTGAAATGGAGTCTACGAATGTGGCCCCTGCCAGCTATGTCACTTTCGCCTCCTACTTTCTGAAGGGTCCCGCAGCCCAATGGTGGGACACTCACCGGCATACCCTAGCTGTTGGAGCTATCATCACCTGGGCAGAGTTCAAAGCTGCTTTCCGTGCCCGTTACATTCCTCAGGGAGTCATGGATCGGAAGAAGCGTGAGTTCTGCAACCTTACCCAGGGCAACAAGTCTGTGGAAGCTTATCAGCGGGAGTTTCTTGAACTGTCTCAATATGCTGAAGAGGACATTGCTACTGATGCCTGCAGACAGGAGAAGTTTCGCGAAGGGCTCAACCCAGATATCAAGCTTGCACTGCTAGTCCAAGACTTTGCCGACTTTGCCACCTTGGTGAACAAGGCTATTCAGGTTGAGCCAGGTCTGAAGGATCACAAGGACGCTCTTAAGCGCACCCGTGAAGCGGGCTCATCTTCGGGCTCGTCTTCCCAGAAGTGCCGCATATGGATCCCTAACAGCATGTACCGTCTGGCAGTACCTATTCCAACGCCATCCTATGTGGCACCTCTTATGCCTCCTCCACCTCCGAGGCAGTTCAGACCTCAAGCTCCAATGCCTCGAGCTCCTGCTCCCTGTCCCGACAATGGACTCTGCTTCAAGTGTGACCATCCAGGTCACCGTGCCAGAGACTGCTCCCAGAGTCAGAATCAGCTTGTGCTTCCCTCTGCTGGCCGTGGTAATGGCCGTGGCAATAATCAGCCTCGCAATTATAATGCCAGACCTTCATATGGTCATGGGCAGGCATATCATGTCAACATGGCTGAAGCTCAAGATCAACCAGAAACTGTGATGGGTACTCTTCTTGTTAATTCAGTACCAGCTTCTGTTTTATTTGATTCAGGAGCATCGCATTCATTCATGTCAGAACATTTTGCACTCATGCATGACATTAAATGCGAAGAGCTACACCAATCGTTAGTGGTAAACACTCCCGCGGGCCATTGTCGAACCTCTTTTTTCAGCCCCGTTGTCACCATTGATATTGAAGGCTTGGAGTTTTGTGCTTTTCCCATTATTTTGAAGTCTTCCAAGGTTGACCTCATCCTGGGAATGGATTGGTTGAAGGCTCACACCGCCTTGATCAATTGTGCCACTAAAGTTGTACACCGCCTGCACCCATCAGATGAGCTAGTAAATTACCATGCTCATGTCGTTCAAAATGCTGAGGCTCAGATTTATGCCCTGAATGCGTTAAATGCTTCTCCTCTTGAGGGGATCGAAAACGTTCCAGTCGTTCGCGACTTCCAAGATGTCTTTCTGGAAGAACTTCCAGGAGTACCCCCTGCTAGGGCTGTCGAGTTTGTCATCGACCTTAAACCAGGCACAACTCCTATTGCGAAGCGTCCTTATAAGATGCCGCCGCATGAACTTCTCGAGCTTAAGGAGGAACTCGACAAATCACTTCGCAAGGGTTTCATTCGCCCAAGTTCCTCTTCCTGGGGAGCACCTTCTCTCTTTGTCAAGAAGAAAGATGGTACAAACTGATTGGTCCAAGATTACCGGCCTATCAACCAAGCCACCATTCAGAATAAGTATCCGCTTCCTCAGATCAATGACCTGTATGATCAACTTGCTGGATCATCAGTGTTCTCTAAACTTGACTTGAGGTTATGTTATCATCAGATCCGCGTCCGCGAAGAGGATATTCCCAAGACCGCCTTTGTTACTCGCTATGGCTTTTATGAGTACACTGTCATGTCTTTCGGCCTAACAAATGCTCTAGCAATGTTCTCCCGTCTGATGAATTATATCTTCATGGATTACCTCGACAAATTTGTCGTGGTTTATCTGGATGATATCCTGGTATATTCCAAGAATAAGGAAGAACATGCTGAACATCTTCGTCTTGTTCTGCAAAAGCTTCGAGAGCACCAGCTATATGCCAAATATTTCAAGTGTGAATTCTGGTTATCTGAAGTGACCTACCTTGGACATGTGATTTCCAAGGATGGCATTGCTGTCAACCCAGAACGAGTTCAGGCTATTCTTGACTGGACTCCTCCGAAGAATGTTAAGCAAGTCAGAAGTTTTCTCGGACTCGCAAGTTATTGCCGTCGATTTGTCGAGAATTTCTCAAAGATTGCTAAGCCTCTGACTAATCAGCTTCATAAGGGCGTTAAGTTTGAGTGGACAGATAAATTCCAGGAAAGTTTCCAAACCCTCAAGGACAAGCTGACTTCTGCACCTGTGCTTGCTCCTCCGGATTCTTCCAAAGATTTCGTGATCTATTGCGACGCCTCTCATCGGGGATTAGGTTGTGTCCTGATGCAAGAGCGTAGAGTAATTGCTTATGCCTCATGATAGTTACGTCTTCATGAAGAAAACTACCCAGTGCATGATCTTGAACTTGCTGCAGTGATATATGCATTGAAGCTGTGGTGACATTACCTTCTCGGTAACCAATGTGAGATCTACACTAATCACCAAAGTCTGAAGTATTTGTTTACTCAGCCGGATCTCAATCTCCGCCAACAGCGATGGTTGGAAACAATTACGGACTATGACTGCGGTATTTCATATACCCCTGGCAAAGCTAATGTGATGGCCGATGCCTTGAGCCGCAAGTCCTATTGTAACAACCTCTTGGTTTAGCGAGCTCAACCTCATCTGTATGAAGAACTGCGCAAGCTGAACCTCCAGATTGTTCCACAGGGTTCTCTTAATACCCTTGTTATACAGCCAGATCTTGAGAAAGCTGTTAAGCGTGCGCAAGCTAAGGATGCTGAAGTTTTTCAGATGAAAAGAGATCTTAACCTTGAAAAGTACAGAGATTTCTCGCTTGCTGAAGACGGAGCCTTGTACTTCAGAGACCGCCTTGTAGTACCTCGGTTCGAGCTTATGACCGACAAAATCATGAAGGAGGCACATGATACACCACTGTCTATTCATCCGGGTAGCACGAAGATGTATCGTGATCTCCGTCAAAGGTACTGGTGGTCTAGAATGAAGCAGGACATTGCTCGATATGTTGCTGAATGTGACGTTTGCCGTCGCGTTAAAGCAGAACATCAGAAGCCTGCTGGAATTCTGCAACCGCTCCCTATTCCTGAATGGAAATGGGACAAAGTGCAAATGGACCTTATCACTGGTCTTCCCAGGTCACAAAAGGGTCATGATGCTATTCTTGTCATCATCGATCAACTCTCCAAAGTTGCACACTTTCTGCCAGTCAAGGAGACGATCACTGCTAGTTAGTTAGCGGATTTGTATATCTCCAGGATTGTATCACTCCACAGTATTCCGAAGGAGATCAGTTCAGACCATGGCAGCCTTTTCACCTCTAAGTTCTGGGCAAGTTTCCAAGAAGCTATGGGAACTCATATAACTTGGAGTTCAGCTTATCACCCCCAGTCCCAAGGCCAAGTCGAACGAGTGAATCAAGTGCTTGAAGATATGCTGCGTGCTTGTGTCATTTCTTTTGGCAAGAAGTGGGAGGAATCTCTCACCTATGCTGAATTCTCTTACAACAACAGCTATCAAGCCAGCTTGAAAATGGCCCCCTTCGAGGTATTATATGGACGTAAGTGTCGAATCCCTCTGAATTGGTCAGAAACTAGAGAACGACCGCTCATTGGTCCGGATATTATCCAACACGCCGAAGAGCAAGTCCGTATTGTTCGAGAAAATCTCAAAGCAGCTCAGTCTCGCCAGAAGAGCAATTATGATCGAAAACACTAGGGATCGATCTATCAACCTGGTGAGCAAGCTTATCTGCGTGTCACTCCTATGAAGGGCACTCACCGCTTCGGAATAAAGGGCAAGCTAGCTCCTCGCTACATCGGCCCCTTCCGCATTCTCGCCAGACGTGGACATGTGGCTTATAAATTGGAGTTGCCGCCGCAATTCTCACACATCCACGACGTCTTCCATGTGTCGCAACTTCGCCGTTGCTTCAAGGAATCTCCGCACCGAGCAGTGGATCATGAATTGCTCGATTTGCAAGATGATCTATCATATAAAGAGCATCCGATCCGCATTCTCGATCAAGCTGAATGTCGGACCCGCCAGAAGACAACCAAGTTCCTTAAAGTGCAGTGGTCGAATCATACAGAAGATGAAGCCACTTGGGAACGCGAGGATCGTCTTCGCGAGGAATACCCTGACCTTTTTCCTTCTACCTCCTGAATTCTCGGGACGAGAATTTCTTTTAGAGGAGGAGAATTGTAACACCCCTGTGTAATGAGCTACAGTAATGCATGATGATTATGCCAAGACACTGTGATTTGCAATGCTTGATCATGTTAGATTAATATCTCATTTCAAATTCCTCCACTGAATTCAATTCAAATTCAAAGTGAAATTTGAAGTTGCTCAAAAATTGCTGGAAAATAATTCATGTTGTAGCGAAAATTCCAAAACAAATTAATGTTCAGGAAAACAACACCACCTATTTTCCTAAAATGGGCTAGAGCATTAAAACAGTGCAAAAACAACAACTTTAATGCCATTTCCATTTTTGAAAAATTCAAATGGATTCCAAAATTGCCCAATCTTTTTGTGGCAGTGCAGAAAAATGCAAGGTATTTTTGTGGGCTAGTCTCACATTTTTCTAATTGCATTTGGCAGCCCAGTTATTTTGCAAATCTTCTGTAAAATGAAAACAGAAAAGAAAAAGCAAAAAGGGCCTATTCTACTGTGAGCTGGGCCTAAGTGCACAGTGCACCGGCCCAGCCCACCTCCCTCTTCTCTCTCCCCGCGCCTCGCTGTCGGACGCACCATGGCCAAAGCGCGCTCGCTCCGGCTGCTGGCCACCACCTGCCGCCGCTCCCCCGCAGAGGGGATAAGGACGAGGCCTTCCACTCCCCCTGGACGCCTCATTGAAAGCACATTTGCTCCCTTGTTGGTTTTGATAATTCATAACAACATATATCTCATTGAACTAATGTCCATTCAAGTTAAAGATTTCAGGATGTTCAATGATTGGCATGGCATGAACTAGAGACGTGGACCCCTCAAAATGCTAAGGACAAGGATTGGCAAAAGATCAAGACTCTACATTTTTGGTTTAGTGATCCAAGATCACATTGAGTCCATAGGAAAGCCAATACTATTAAATGGGGATGAGGTGTTGATTAATGGTCTTTTTGCTCAAGTGCATAGTGACAGTACTCCTAAACCCTCAACCACTCTCTCAATCCCAAATATGTCCAGAACCTACATTCTAACTCGGCCCCACCGAAATTTTCTATCCGGCCCCACCGAGTTCATCCAAGACTTAGCCACTGCCAAAACCCTAACAAATCGGATCCACCGAAATGGATCTCGGTCTCACCGAGATGGCCTTGCCAACTCTCTGTAATCGTTTGCACTTACTTCGGTCTCACCGAGTTTTGCAAATCGGTCTCACCGAGATGGCTTGCCAACTCTCTGTTGCCTTATTGCTTCACTTCGGTCCTACCGAGTTGATGCAATCGGTGCCACCGAGATGAGGATTGCCCTAGCCATTGCACTTCGGTCCATCTGAGTTGTTCGTATCGGTCCCATCGAGATTCCTAACGTTCATATCTTTTACACAGTTCGGTGCTACCGAGATGATTGTTTCGGTGCCACCGAGTTGGGTCAAAAGTGTGTAACGGTTGGATTTTGTGTGGAGGCTATATATACCCCTCCACCACCTCCTTCTCAGTAAGGGAGAGCCATCAGAACGTGCCTACACTTCCACCATACATTTTCTGAGAGAGAACCACCTACTCATGTGTTGAGATCAAGCTATTCCATTCCTACCATTTGAAACTTGATCTCTAGCCTATCCCAAGTTGCTTTCCACTCAAATCCCTCTTCCACCATAGCCAAATCTATGAGGAGTCATTTGAGTGCTGGGAAGACTATCATTTGAAGCACAAGGGCAAGGAGTTCATCAACAACACACCGTCTATTACCTTTTGGAGAGTGGTGTCTCCTAGATTGGTTAGGTGTCACTTGGGAGCCTCCAACCTGATGTGGAGTTGAACCAAGCAGTTTGTAAGGGCAAGGAGATCGCCTACTTCGTGAAGATCTACCTCGAGTGAGGCTAGTCCTTCGTGGACGTAAGCCATGGTGGAATAGACAAGGTTGCTTCTTCGTGGACCCTTCGTGGGTGGAGCCCTCCATGGACTCGCGCAGCCGTTACCCTTCGTGGGTTGAAGTCTCCATCAACGTGGACGTACGATAGCACCACCTATCGGAACCACGCCAAAAACCACCGTGTCTTCATTGCGTTTGAAATCTCTATTCCCCTCTCTACTTACATATGCAATTGCTCATTTTCCGCTGCTATACTCTTAGAATTGCATGTGTAGGGTGATTCTTGACATGTACTATTGCTAAAATCTACCCACAACTAAAATTGGGAAAAGGTTAGGTTTTATTTGGTCAAGTAGTCTAATCACCCCCCCCCTCTAGACATACTTTCGATCCTACAAGTGGTATCAGAGCTTTGGTATCCTTAAGCCTTGATTTCCATTGCTTTGGTGATCATAGCCTTGGTTTCACAATCTAGGAGAGTATGGCGTCTAGGGAGGGTAACTATCACCGTAGAGGTCCATATTTTGATGGTACAAACTTTGCTAGTTGGAAACATAAGATGAAAATGCATATTCTTGGTCATAACCCTGCCGTTTGGGCTATTGTTCGTGTTGGCTTGCAAGGTGACTTCTTTGAGGATGGCAAGGAACCAGATCGTGAAGCAACCCCGAAAGAATTGAAGATGTTGCAATACAATGCTCAATCTTGTGACATTCTATTCAATGGTTTATGTCCCGAAGAATTCAACAAAATCAGCCGCCTCGAGAATGCAAAGGAAATTTGGGATACTTTGGTTGATATGCATGAGGGTACCGAGTCCGTCAAGGAATCTAAGTTGGATGTGCTTCAAAGTCAACTTGAACAGTTCAAGATGAAGGATGGTGAAGGAGTCGCTGAGATGTACTCTAGGCTTGCTCTCATCACAAATGAGATCGCCGGCTTAGGAAGTGAAGAGATGACCGACAAATTCATCATCAAGAAGATACTTAGAGCTTTGGATGGAAAATATGATACCGTCTGCACATTGATCCAAATGATGCCAAATTACAAAGATCTCAAGCCCACGGAAGTCATTGGAAGGATTGTTGCTCATGAGATGTCACTCAAGGACAAAGAGGAGCTGCACAACAAATCAAGTGGTGCTTACAAGGCCTCAACCGATGCTCCAACAACTTCAAGTGACAAGCTAGTATCAAATGAAGAGATAAGCCTAATGGTGAAAAGGTTCAACAAGTTCTACAAGAACAAAGGGAAAGAAAGAAGCTCTAGCTCAAGACACTATGAGAGAAGATCATCAAGTCGTGACCACAATTGCTACAATTGTGGGAAGCCCGGACACTACTCAAATGAGTGTACGGCTCCCTACATGAAAAGAGACGAATCACCAAGAGGAAGACATAGAAGAGACGAATCCCCTCATAAGGAGAGAAGGAGTAGAGATGATCGTTATGAACGAAGACACTCTCGAAGAAGCAAGGATTCGGAGAGGAAGGACAAGTCATCCAAGAGCTACACAAGAAGAAGACATCAAGCTCACGTTGGTGAATGGGTTTCCGGCTCCGACTCCGACAACCACTCCGAGAGAAGTTATCACTCCAATTCCGACTATAGTCAAGATGAAGGTGTTGCCGGACTTGCACTTGTGTCATCCAACTCCTATGATCTATTTGACTCACCAATTGAAGGAATTGGAAGATGCTTCATGGCAAAAGGCCCCAAGGTATCACACCCCGAGTATCTTGATTTCAATAGTGATGAAGATGATTTGCTTGGTGATGATGATTTACTTGTTGACAAGGATAGTAATGTGAGCTATAATGAAAATGATAGTAATTATGATAGTCAAGAGGAAACAAGTGACAATGCTATGAAGGAGATTGAGCGTCTAACTAAAGAACTAAATGCTCTTAA
Source organism: Elymus sibiricus (assembly GCA_039707655.1). Lineage (NCBI taxonomy): Eukaryota > Viridiplantae > Streptophyta > Magnoliopsida > Poales > Poaceae > Elymus > Elymus sibiricus. The sequence goes on from CM077672.1 coordinate 462,604,203, forward strand.
GTTAGCTCATGAAACAACTCAAGAGGATCATAGAGAACTTCTAAGAACTCATGAGAAGCTACGCTTCGAGAAGCTAAATTTAGAGCAAGAGCATGAGTTTCTCAAAGCTATCAATGACGATCTTCGAAAGAAGAGTTTTTCATATCTTGCCAAATGTTTACTCTTGTCTACCTTTATGCCACAAGTTAAATCTAAGCAAACTAGCAACAAGGGTAAAAATGGTTCTACCTCTAGTAGTAACAATAACAATGCTAAATCCAATCTTGTTACTTCTAGTAGTTCTATTAATTCCACTAATGATTCTCTTAGCCAAGTTACACTTGAGCAAGAAAATATGCTATTGAAAGGAATTATAGAAAAAGGTGTCTACAAGAGTCTTGCCGGGAGTAAGCAATTTGAAGAAATTGTACGCAAGCAAGGAAGTAACCGGAAGAACCAAGGTGTTGGTTTTGAACGAAAGTTCAATGTCAATGGAGTTGAGTGGGAAGAAGATCAATACCCCAAGACAAAGTTTGTTCCTCAACAAGAGAAGTATGATCCTACTTCCTTCAAGGGAACACAAGCTCAAGAAGATCTTCCACCACAAGACCACAAGCTAAAAGGCAAGGACAAGCTTCAAGAAGAGATTGATTCATTTGAAGAAGCTCCTCAAGCCATGGTCAAGTGGGTTCCCAAGACTTCATCAAGTTCTACTTCATCAAGTGCTACTACAACTCCAAGGATTCCCATCAAGTTGATGTGGGTCCAAAAGAAGAAGAACTAGAGAGTTCTTGAGGGTGACTCCGCCGACAAACTTCACTCATATTCTTTATGGTAAGAACTTGTGCAACCAACTTCCACATTTTGCACTAGTTCATAACCCTCTTGTTGGTAAGGCAAGGGACAAGGTATTCAATGCATTCATGGACATCATCATATGTGTATTTCACTCTATGTCTATGGATATCCTTGTATGTTCCTTGTGTGGGACTAACCCATGTAGGTATTGAAAGCACAAAACTCCAAAGGATTGCTCCCAACTCTTGATGGTCTACATCAACATTGAGCATCCACATCTTCAACATCTACATGAAGTCATCATCAACAAAACCCAAGGTTAGTTCATCCCACCTAGGGGGGATATCACATCTAGGGGGAGCTTTGCTCTAAGCAACTGAGCTAAAGCAACTCAAATGGTGTGAACACATTAATGCTTTATGTAAAAGTGGTAACCCCACTTGTGCTTAAACGATGAGTATGACCTATGATCAAATGTTCTCATTTGGCTCCTAAGTCAATATACTCATATATAGATGACCTAGTCATCGCCATTGCTTGATAGATGCTAGAATTGGTTGTGCATGTTTGACACATATTTCATTTGCTATCTTATTGTGTGATCATGTTGGTTTGCATGTTTTCATCATTCGAGGACATCCATTTGTTGTTTTGATTGTCTTGGTTTTTCTGACCAAGTGGATGTACAAGAATGCCTAAGTACCTTCTCTAGCTATCTATGCTTTCTTGTCTCAAAATTCTATTCTTGCTGCATCACAAAAATTGAACAAGTCATTTTCGGACCCTCCGGGTGAGGAGCACTCGGAGCCACCGATCTGAAAGGGCTGAACCTCCAAAACCTTCTAAATGATTTCGGAAGAACCAATTCACTCCAACTCGGTCCAACCGAAATCACTTAGATTGATCTAGGTTTTCCATCTCGGTGCTACCGAATTGAACCATTTCGGCGCCACCGATGTGCTATACTGCGTGTAGTTACACATATCGGTGCCACCGAGTTGTTCAACTCGGCGCCACCAACAGCGTACGGGTATATATATCGCGCGGACCAAACGGTTGAAATTTCTCGACCCCACTCGTTCCCGCTCCCCGTCGCTGCCGTCGCCCTCGTCTCCGGACATCGCCGTCGTCTCCAGCGCGCTCTCGCCTCCGGATTCCGCCGCCGTCAACGGGAATCTCCTCCGCCGTTGCCGCCGTAGAGGATCTCCACCAAGTTAGGGTGAGATTCGATCCCTCTCGTGATTCCCTTTTCCGGTTCGATGCACGATTGGACTGCCTGAATTCATGCCACGGATTGAGAACTCCTGTTACACTACAAACTCCATAGATTAGATTCGAGCGAAATTTTTAGGTTCAAGTTTCCGCCGAATGCATCTCGGACCGACCGATTCAAAATTTTCGGTCCTACCGATTTGGTCTCTGACCATAGCACTAGTACGTCTCGGCGCCACCGAGTTGTACGAATCGGTGAGACTGAAAGTAAAGTCTCAGTGAAACCCTAGCATCTCGGAGCCATCGAACCCCATATCGGTCTAACCGAAGTGGTGTGTAAGGTTTCTGTAGTTTGCTTCGGTATCACCGAGATGATCAACTCGGTCCATCTGATATGCATCCTGTGAAAACTTGAAACTAAGAGTTGAACTCAAATTTTATGAAAATTATCTGCTTTTTGTGATGGCTCATCTACTCTGCCCATACCCATCTATTCACAGGGTCAGCTCAGCAAGATGTCAGATCCCAGCAGTGACAGTCAGAACAGGTCAGAGCAGAATGCAGAAATGAGTGAAGGGTCAAGCCCAGCTGAAAGTTTCTATGAGGGAGAGAGGAGCTCTCCAGATCTTCCAAAAGCTGCAACCAGAACAAGGAAGAAGAAAACCTCAGACAGTGAGGATGAGGATTTTGTTGCAAATGAAGCTGCATCCAAGAAAAAGAGAGTTGTGCTTGCTAAGGAGTACAGCACCAAGCCTACTTCTACCAAAGAGAGGACTGCTGTGAGGAAAGTGCCTCAGCAGACTATGCAATTCACTCTTGAAGAGCCTAGTAAGACAGAAGTAGCTGGAGGAACCAAGAAGAAGAGAGTAAGGAAAACTACTGCCCGTGTGATTGGCAGACCCTCCATGACGATTGATGAGGAGGAAGAGGAGGAAGAGCCAGCAACCACTGCACCCCCTGCAAAGGCTCAAAAGCTTATGTCAGATGCAATTAAGACTACTGTCCCCAAGGCCAAGCCAAAGGTGTCAGCACCGAAGAGATCTACAAGGAATATTTCAGCTGCAGAGAAGAACAAGGCCCCAGTGCCTGAGTCAAATGTTGATGAAGAGCCTCTAGTGCTCAGAAAGTTGAAGCCAAAGATACCAGACCATGACAATGCTCACCCAGTCGCAGAGAACATGATGCTGAGGAAGGATAAAGGGCTGCATCAGTGGAGATTGACAAATCCTTATGCTATAAGGAGAAGGACAGCATGTGACTATCGCTTTCACACTCGTGAACAACAAGATTTTTATGAGACAGTGTTGCTTGATAAGAAGCCCATAGTCAGTGACATGAAATGGGTGGATTGGGAATACATTGATGAGCATGAGGACTACTTCCCCCATGTCCATGAGAGCTTCAGGATTGCAGGAGTTGATGACTTTGTCGGTAAGAAGTTGACCAAGTGGAATGATGAGATGGTCATGCAGTTTTACTCTACTGCACACTTCTATCCAGATGGCCGCATTATATGGATGACTGAGGGTATCAGATACCAGTCTACCATCTCTGAGCGGGAAAGTCTTCTTGGTGCACCCAAGGAAGAGGATGATGACATTGATATCTATGCCAAGCTCAAGATGGATCACAACTCCATGGCCAACATGTATACTGCAATTCCTCAGAAAGACCTTGAGACTCACAAACTTGGATCAGTGAAGCATCTGCTCCCAGGATTAGCCACAACGAACACCACTTTGCAATACACTCTGCTACCCAAGTCAGGAGATGACAAAATGATTCGTGGCCACTCCATCAATTTGCTGCATTTGTTTGATACACCTCAGAAGTTCAAGGTGATGAGCCTGATAGTAGAAACTATCAAGAGGACTGCAGCAGATCAGAAGAGATCATGCGGATATGCCCCACATATTCAGATTTTGATCAATTCCAAGGTTGGAACTAGCACATACCTTCTTGATCGAGAGCACTTGCCACTCCGTCCAGAGTTTGAGGACAATATGATAGTGATGGATCCTTCGCATCCCACTTCAGCACAAGCCCAAGAGAAGATCCGCATAGCAAAGGAAGCAAAAGCAGCTCAGGAGGCATCAGCTCCAAATGCTCCTATCGCAAATCTCAAGACACCCAAGGATCAAATGACATATCTGCTTGAAGCCACTCTGAGGATTGAGCGAAGTTTGGCCAACCTCACCCAGACCCAGGCTAGTTTTGAGCAGATTATTGAGACCAAATTTCATGATCTTGATGTGAAGGTGACAGAGATTCAGACTACCGTAGAGCAACTGCAGAATGACGTTGATGCTGTCAAGACTGCCCCATCAGATGATAGTGGAGATGACAGACCAACCACACAACAATTTCAGACAGTGCCCAGAGCAGCCATGTCTGCTGCGATGCCCATTGTGGATCCGAGGACCACAGTATCTGCACCAGCTACTACTGCCAGAGTGCTCCCACCGGTCTCCACTCCACCAGCCCAGCAAACGTCTGTAGAAGCCTTCGCAGATGCACTTCTTTCTACGCCGTCTACGCACACCGAAGCTGCCAGCAGGAGATCGCCTTCAGGAGCTTCGGAGGATCGTGCTTAGAGTGCCGCCTAGTCCTATACAGTTCGATCTTTTTGGTACTTGTTGCCAAAGGGGGATGATTTGTATAGATCATAGGCTTCGAGAGAGAGTGCTTTGGTCGTTGGTTTTTCTCTCGAGAGTTCTTTTGCTACTTATTTGCTTGTTGGTACTTTGTTATGTGTGTGTTTGCTACAGTTAATATGTTGCTTATACTTGTGAGCTACCTCATGTGATGATCATATTATGCTTATTGTGATGATCTTTGTTTATCTTCTTCATTATCTTATATGATCACTCACTTATGTTGGTGATGCGTGCTTTCTATTCTAATCATATCATTTTGCGCGCTCCACCAAAATGTATGTGACATGGAAGAGTGCCCATAAGCCTAATCGATTGTGCATTTGCATTTAAACGCAAATCTTTAAATAATGCACAAATTTAGGGGGAGCTCTTGCTTATCACATACTTCTCAAAGCGACGATGTATTTCATTCATTTAATCATTTGTCGAAGCTTTGATCTATATGTTGTCATCAATTACCAAAAAGGGGGAGATTGAAAGCACATTTGCTCCCTTGGTGGTTTTGGTAATTCATAACAACATATATCTCATTGAACTAATGTCCATTCAAGTTAAAGATTTCAGGATGTTCAATGATTGGCATGGCATGAACTAGAGACGTGGACCCCTCAAAATGCTAAGGACAAGGATTGGCAAAAGATCAAGACTCTACATTTTTGGTTTAGTGATCCAAGATCACATTGAGTCCATAGGAAAGCCAATACTATTAAAAGGGGATGAGGTGTTGATTAATGGTCTTTTTGCTCAAGTGCATAGTGACAGTACTCCTAAACCCTCAACCACTCTCTCAATCCCAAATATGTCCAGAACCTAGATTCTAACTCGGCCCCACCGAAATTTCCTATCCGGCCACACCGAGTTCATCCAAGACTTAGCCACTGCCAAAACCCTAACAAATCGGATCCACCGAAATGGATCTCGGTCTCACCGAGATGGCCTTGCCAACTCTGTGTAATCGTTTGCACTTACTTCGGTCTCACCGAGTTTTGCAAATCGGTCTCACCGAGATGGCTTGCCAACTCTCTGTTGCCTTATTGCTTCACTTCGGTCCTACCGAGTTGATGCAATCGGTGCCACCGAGATGAGGATTGCCCTAGCCATTGCACTTCGGTCCATCCGAGTTGTTCGTATCGGTCCCATCGAGATTCCTAATGTTCATATCTTTTACACAGTTCGGTGCTACCGAGATGATTGTTTCGGTGCCACCGAGTGGGGTCAAAAGTGTGTAACGGTTGGATTTTGTGTGGAGGCTATATATACCCGTACACCACCTCCTTCTCAGTAAGGGAGAGCCATCAGAACGTGCCTACACTTCCACCATACATTTTCTGAGAGAGAACCACCTACTCATGTGTTGAGATCAAGCTATTCCATTCCTACCATTTGAAACTTGATCTCTAGCCTATCCCAAGTTGCTTTCCAGTCAAATCCCTCTTCCACCATAGCCAAATCTGTGAGGAGTTGTTTGAGTGCTGGGAAGACTATCATTTGAAGCACAAGAGCAAGGAGTTCATCAACAACACACCGTCTATTACCTTTTGGAGAGTGGTGTCTCCTAGATTGGTTAGGTGTCACTTGGGAGCCTCCAACCTGATGTGGAGTTGAACCAAGCAGTTTGTAAGGGCAAGGAGATCGCCTACTTCGTGAAGATCTACCCCGAGTGAGGCTAGTCCTTCGTGGACGTAAGCCATGGTGGAATAGACAAGGTTGCTTCTTCGTGGACCCTTCGTGGGTGGAGCCCTCCGTGGACTCGCGCAGCCGTTACCCTTCGTGGGTTGAAGTCTCCATCAACGTGGACGTACGATAGCACCACCTATCGGAACCACGCCAAAAACCACCGTGTCTTCATTGCGTTTGAAATCTCCATTCCCCTCTCTACTTACATATGCAATTGCTCATTTTCTGCTGCTATACTCTTAGAATTGCATGTGTAGGGTGATGCTTGGCATGTACTATTGCTAAAATCTGCCCAGAACTAAAATTGGGAAAAGGTTAGGTTTTATTTGGTCAAGTAGTCTAATCACCCCCCCCCTCTAGACATACTTTCGATCCTACACTCATCCACTTTCCCCCCTCTCTCTCTCTCTCTCACTCGCCCGAGCTCTCTCTCCCTCTCCAGTACATCGTCGTCGCCGCGCCGCCGATATCCCGCGGCCGCCGTCCCCGCACTACCTCGCCGTCCTGTCCATCGCGTTCGCCGTCGTCGACTACCCCGTCCCCGTCCTCGAGCGCGAGCCGGGAGCCACTACTTCGAGCTCGGCGTCCTCTTCTTCTTCCTCGTTCGCCGGCGTCTCGCCTCGCCATCTGCTACTACTAAGCCCTCCCCGGCCTTCCTTGCGCCGCACGGTGAGCCCCGCTTCCTCCCCACCTTTCTTCCCTTCGTATCCGCGCCGTAGCATGCCGCTTTCGTCGTGGCCGAACATGTCGCCGCCGTCTAGCTTGCCGCCGTAGCCACCATCACCGTAGCTCGTGCGAGTCCAACGCCGCCATTAGCTAGCTCCGCCGTGCTCTGCATCGCCGTTTTCGTCGTCGCCCGAAACCGCTCCGCCGCTGACCTCGTCGCCGGCGTCGATTTCGGCCGACTCCGGCGACGCCACCACCACCAGTCGACGCGCCTCTCTTCGCTCGTTCGAATGGGCCAAGCCGCGCGCCAAATGGCTCGTCGTAGCCGAATTCCGGCGAGTCCTGTGCGCCTCCACCACGTTCGCGCGGCGCCGGCGTTTAAACACCGGCAACCGCCGACGTGGCTGCCACGTAGGGCACCCTGGGTCACTGACCAGTGGGCCCAGGGGCCCCAGTTGACCAGACGTGGCAGCACAGTGACACTGACCAGTGGGCCCCCTGCGCTTAATTAACTAATTAGGTTTTTAAAATTAATCTGATAATTAGTTAGTCACTGACATGTAGGGTCCACTCGCTAATTAACTCTGTTTAGTTTAATTTAAAATCTAATTAGCCCAGAGTCACTGACCAGTGGGCCCCAGCTGTCAGGTTTGACCTGGAACAACTGGGGTTGACTGATGATGTCATGCTGGCATCATGCTGATGTCATCAGCTACTGTTCTGGATAATGCGAATTAATTAATTAGATTTAATTCCAGAATTTCAGAAAAAGTTTAAATCTTTGAAAATTCATAGAAATTCAACTGTAGCTCGAATCAAAAAGTTTTCAACATGAAAGTTGATCAGAAAAATGAGACGAATCCGAATATGTGGTCAAAATGCTTGACCATCACTCCTATCTATCTGCACATGGAACCTTCCCCTCCAGTTCAGTATACCGATAACTGCCTAAACGCCGGGAAAATATCCCAGATATTTTCCCGATTCGTCTGCGACATGTAGCATTGCATTAGGTCACCACCAGCACTGCATATTGCCATGCCATGCATTGTGTTGCATCTGTTTGCTTTTATTTATTGTTTCTTCCCCCTCTTCTTATCCGGTAGACCCCGAGATCGACGCAGCTCCGGAGACCGACTACATCCCCGACGACCCCTCCTTTGCCACAGAGCTTCCAGGCAAGCAACCCCCTTGACGCATGCCTATATCACCTATTCCTTCTCCCTCCTGCTTGCATTAGAATTTGCTACTGCTTTTGTTTGATCCTATTCAGATGCATAGCCTGTTTTTGTAACTGTTTTTGATACTCTACCTGCTATCCTAAATATTTAGTATAGGTTGGTTGGTAATCCATCTGTGGCCCCTCTTCCTTGTCCTAGTTGCCCCGCTTAGTATCCAGTGCCCCGATCGAGGTGATCGATGGGCTGAGCCAGGACATCACCGCACACCCCTAAGTTGTATGACTCTACAGAGTTACCAACGAGTGCCGAGGGTGAAACCTCTTATCTCACTCCTGATGTTGCCTCTGTAGTACAGCTAGTTGGTTGTGGGTTACCGAGGGTGAATCCTCTTTCACCACCTCCGATGAAGCTTCTGTCCCGCAACCCCGCAAGTGTGAATACCATCGAGGGTGATTCCTTCGAATTCACCTTGACGGATACGTCGAGTAGGAATCCAACGAGGATGATTCCTCGGATTCCATCTTGATGTTTTGGACACACGATTACCTTGACTTTACTACTGTTACTGGATAAAGTCGGGTCGCCCCGAGGGGTACCCGCGAGAGATGTGGAGTCGGGTTGACCATGAGGGTACCCGAGGGATGATTACGTGGCACGGCCGGGCATTCTTAGCCCTTGCCGTAAGTCCACGAGATGGGGCGACGGGGTCACATGATCGTGAGTCTCTGCTTATCACTGCGAGCTCCCAACACACTAATGGGTTAGGATATGTGATCTGAGTAGGCCTCTGGCCTTTTTGCACTAACCACCACGCGGGAATAAGTATGGGCACTCGGCGTCGTATGTATCAGCCGAAGCTCTTCAGACGTCAGCGATTGAGCAGCGCGCGCCGGGTTGGACTGGGAACGCCCGCGCTTGTATTAAGGGGGCTAGGTCTGCTCCCGGCCGCCCACGCAACGCGCAGGAATGCAAAGGGCGATGGGCCCAAGACCCCTTCGCACTTAGGATGTAGACCGGCGTGCTGGCCTCTCTGTTGAGCCTAGGTAGGGCTACGACGTGTCGATCAGTCGAGGCCGGGCATGGACCGAGCAAGTGTGTCCAGCCAGATTTAATCGAGCGTGTTGGGTAAGTTGGTGCACCCTTGTAGGGAAGTATATCTATTCGAATAGCCGTGTCCACGGTAACAGGATGCTCGGAAAATATCCCGATCTTCTACAACTAAAAATGGGATGAATATGATAGCTCCGGGATCGCTTTCTCGCAGGGAGTCGAGGAAGGATCTCTGGGCGTGGTTACTACTTGCTGCTACTACTATATTTATGTACTAATCTGCACTCTTCTAATGCTGCAAGATGCTGAAGTTGCTAGTCTTCGATAGGCTAGGCCTTTCTCTCTCTATTCTGGCATTTCTGTAGTATAGCCCACAGATACAGCCATTCCTTTGAAACCAGTGCATAAGTAGAATAGTTCTGATGTAGGTCTTGTGAGTACTTTGGATGAGTACTCATGGTTGCTTTGCCTCCCCTTTTTCCCCATATCCGATTGCTGCGACCAGATGACGGAGCCCAGGAGTTAGCTGCCCCAGCTGACGACTACTACTACTACCCCTCTGGTGGAGAGTACTACTACGTGGAGACCGCCGATGACCAGGAGTAGATAGGAGGCACCCAGGCAGGAGGCCTGCGCCTTTCGATCTTTGTCGTTGTTTTGCCCCGCCTTCTTAAGGCTTGTCTGTTTAATTTTTATGTCTGTACTTAGATATCTGATGCTTCCGCTGATGCTTGTATGACTCAAGCTTATGTATTCGAGCCCTCGAGGCCCCTGGCTTGTAATATAAAGCTTGTACGACTTTTATTTGTGTTTAGAGTTGTGTTGTGATATCTTCAAGTGAGTCCTTAGGCTTGATCATGTGCATTTGCGTGTATGATTAGTGCACGATTAAGTCGGGGGCGTCACATAAGTAGAGATACTACTTGTGCATCCAAAACCTTTAAACCCAGTTTCATGTCATGAGAGTCCACTATATCTACCTATGGATTGAATAAGATCCTTCAAGTAAGTTGTCATCAGTGCAAAACGCAATAAAAATTGCCTCTAAATATGTCTGAACTTTTATTATAAGGGAAATAAGCTTTGTACGAACTTGTGATGGTAAAGAAATAAAAGCGACAGACTGCATAATAAAGGTTGCTATCACAAGGGGCAATATAAAGTGACGTTCCTTTGCATTAAGAGCTCATGCATCCAACAACAAAAAGCGCATGACAACCTCTGCTTCCCTCTGCGAAGGGCCTATCCTTTACTTTTATGTATTTACTTTTTATGCAAGAGTCAATAGTGTTCTCCTATACTTCCTTTTTATTTTTCTCTTCTGTAAGCATCATGTGGTGGGGAAAGATGTAAGCATATATATCCAGTTGGATATGAGTGATCATGAGTTATTATTGTTGACATCACCCTTGAGGTGAATAAGTTGGGAGGCGAACTCACAAGCCCCTATCTTTTTATGTGTCTGGCTGAAACTTTTTGCTCCATATATATGTCGTGAGTGTTAGCAATCATGGATGACAAAATGATGGTTGAGTATGTGGACTTGCAGAAAAGCTCCTACATGAGACCCTTCCTAAAAATATGATGAATTGCAATTGCATTGTTGACTGAGAACATAGTTTGTTAGTTTTCAAGAAAGTTTATGCCTTATACTCCATTGTTGTGATGAATTGTTACTTCCTCATGAGAAGTTTATGATAATAAATATTGCTGTTATAATAATGATCATGATGCTACTATGTCCGTATTTTGTTTTTTATCGACACCTCTCTCTCTAAACATGTGGACATGATTATCGATATCGGCTTTCGCTTGAGGACAAGCGAGGTCTAAGCTTGGGGGAGTTGATACGTCCATTTTGCATCATGTTTTGCTACTATTATTTATAGTGTTTTTAATCAATATAACACTTTGTGGAGCAATTCTAATGCCTTTTCTCTCTTAATATGCAAGATTTACATAAGGAGGGAGATTGCCGGCAGTTGGAATTCTGGACCTGAAAAAGCTATGTCAGAGATACCTATTCTGCACATCTCCAAATGAGTTGAAATTTTACGGAGATTTATTTTGGAATAAATAAAAAATATTGGAAGCAAGAAGTACCAGAGGGGGCCACCCAGGTGCCCACGAGGCACCAGGGCGCGCCCTAGTACCTCGTGGGGCCTCTGGCCCCCATTTTCTGGTATATTAGTACATTTGCCCTAGAAAAAATATAGAGAAGACTTTCGAGAAGGTGTGCCGCCATCTCGAGGCGGAACTTGGGCAGGAGCACTTTTGCTCTCCGGCGGAGAGATTCTGCCGGGGATACTTCCCTCCGGGAGGGGGAAATCGTCGCCATCGACATCACCAGCGATCATCTCATCGTGGGAGGACTAATCTTCATCAACATCTTCACCAGCACCATCTCATCTCAAACCCTGGTTCATCTCTTGTATTCGATCTTTGTCTCAAAACCTCAGATTGGTACATGTGGGTTGCTAGTAGTGTTGATTACACCTTGTAGTTGATGCTAGTTGGTTTATTTGGTGGAATATTATATGTTCAGATCTATTATGCTATTCAACACCTCTCTGATCTTGGACATGAATATGATTTGTGAGTAGTTACTTTTGTTCTTGAGGACATGGGAGAAGTCTTGTCATAAGTAATCATGTGAATTTGGTATTCGTTCTATATTTTGATGATATGTATGTTCTTGATTTCCTTAGTGGTGTCGTGTGAACGTCGACTACATGACACTTCACCATATTTGGGCCTAAGGGAATGCATTGTGGAGTAGTAATTAGATGATGGGTTGCTAGAGTGACAGAAGCTTAAACCCTAGTTTATGCGCTATTCCGTAAGGGGCTGATTTGGATCCATATGTTTAATGTTATGGTTAGAGTTATCTTAATTCTTCTTTCGTAGTTGCGGATGCTTGCGAGAGGGGGTAATCATAAGTGGGAGGCTTGTTCAAGTAAGAACAGCACCCAAGCACCGGTCCACCCACATATCAAATTATCAAAGTAGCGAACGCGAATCAAACAAACATGATGAAAGTGACTAGATGAAATTCCCATGTGTCCTCGAGAACGCTTTACTTACTATAAGAGATCGTTTCGGCTTGTCCTTTGCTATGAAAAGGATTGGGCCACCTTGCTGCACTCTTTGTTACTATTGCGACTTGTCACTTGTTACAAATTATCTTGCTACCAAACTACTCGTTACCGATAATTTCAGTGCTTGCAGAAAATACCTTGTTGAAAACCGCTTGTCATTTCCTTCTGCTACTTGTTGGGTTCGACACTCTTACTTATCGAAAGGACTACGATTGATCCCCTATACTTGTGGGTCATCAGGGGAGGCTTAAGTACATGATGTACACATGCCCCAATCATGAGCTCTCAAGAGAAATTATCTTACAGAATTTTTATGCTCGTCTTTCTCATGATGATCAAACCATGCTCGATTCTTCTTCGACTGGCTCCTTTATGAAGAAAACTATTGAATTCAGATGGGATCTTCTGGAAAGAATTAAACGCAACTCTGAAGATTGGGAACTCGACAAAGGTAATGAGTCAGGTATAACACTTGAGTTTGATTGTGTTAAATCTTTTATGGATACCGATGCTTTTCGTAAGTTTAGCACTAAATATGGACTTGACTCTGAGATAGTAGCCTCCTTTTGTGAATCATTTGCTACTCATGTTGATCTCCCTAAGGAGAAGTGGTTTAAATATCATCCCCCTGTTAAAGAAAAGATTGAGGAACCCGTTAGTGTTAAAGAAGAAACAATTGTTTACCATGTTGATCCAGTTGTGCCTACTGCTTATATTGAGAAACCACCTTTTCATGTTAGGATTAAGGAACATGCTAAAGTTTCAACTGTGGTTAACAAAAGTAATATTAGAGCACCTAGACCCTCTGAACAAATTAAAGTTGAACCTAATGTTGCAATCGTTAAAGATCTCTTGGTCGATAATATAGATGGGCATGTTATTTACTTCTGTGATGAAGCAGCTAGAATTGCTAAACCAGATCCTAAAGATAAAAACAGACCTGTAGTAGGCATGCCTGTTGTCTCTGTTAAAATAGGAGACCATTGTTATCATGGCTTATGTGATTTGGGTGCTAGTGTGAGTGATATTCTGTTTACCTTATATCAAGAAATTATGAATGATATTGCACCTATTGAAATAGAGGACATTGATGTTATTATTAAGCTTGCAAACAGAGATACCATTACGCCACTTGGGATTGTTAGAGATCTTGAAGTCTTGTGTGGAAAAATAAAATACCCTACTGATTTTCTAGTCCTCGGTTCTCCACAATATAATTTTTGTCCCATTATATTTGGTAGACCTTTCTTGAACACTGTTAATGCCAAGATTGATTGCGCTAAAGAAATTGTTAGTGTTAATTTTGGTGGTATATCTCATGAGTTTAATTTCTCCAAGTTTCGTAGACAACCTCATGATAAAGAATTGCCTAGTAAAGATGAAATTATTGGTCTTGCTTCTATTGCCGTACCTCCTACTGATCCGTTAGAACAATATTTGCTAGACCATGAAAATGATATCCACATGAATGAAAGAAATGAAATTGATAAGATGTTCTTTGATCAACCACCTATCCTTAAATACAATTTGCCTGTTGAAACTCTTGGAAGCCCTCCTCCACCAAAGGGTGACCCTGTATTTGAACTGAAACAATTGCCTGATACATTGAAATATGTTTATCTAGATGAAAAGAAGATATACCATGTTATTATTAGTGCTAACCTTTCAGAGCATGAAGAAAAGAGATTACTAAAAACTCTGAGGAAGCACCGTGCTGCTATTGGATATATTCTTGATGATCTTAAGGGCATTAGTCCCACTCTATGTCAGCACAAAATTAATATGGAGACTGATGCTAAACCAGTTATCGACCACCAACGACGATTAAATCCTAAGATGAAGGAGGTGGTAAGAACTGAAATATTAAAGCTTCTGGAAGCAGGTATAATTTATCCCATAGCTGATAGTAGATGGGTAAGTCCCGTTCATTGTGTCCCTAAGAAAGGAGGCATTACTGTTGTTCCTAACGATAAAAATGAACTCATTCCACAAAGAATTGTAACTGGTTATGGGATGGTAATTGATTTTAGAAAATTAAACAAAGCCACTAGAAAAGATCATTACCCCTTGCCTTTTATTGATCAAATGTTAGAAAGATTGTCTAAGCATACACACTTTTGTTTCCTAGATGGTTATTCTGGTTTCTCTCAAATACCTGTATCACCTGAAGATCAAGATAAAACCACCTTTACTTGTCCTTTTGGAACTTATGCTTATCGTCGTATGCCTTTTGGTTTATGTAATGCACCTGCTACCTTTCAAAGATGTATGACTGCTATATTCTCTGACTTTTGTGAAAAGATTGTTGAGGTTTTCATGGATGATTTCTCCGTTTACAGAACTTCTTTTGATGATTGCTAAAGCAACCTTGATCAAGTTTTACAGAGATGTGAGGAAACTAATCTTGTCTTGAATTGGGAGAAGTGCCACTTTATGGTTAATGAAGGTATAGTCCTTGGGCATAAAATTTCTGAAAGAGGTATTGAAGTTGATAAAGCTAAGGTTGATGCTATTGAGAAAATGCCATGCCCTAAAGATATCAAAGGTATAAGAAGTTTCCTAGGTCATGCTGGTTTCTATAGAAGGTTTATTAAAGACTTCTCTAAAATTTCTAGGCCTCTTACTAATCTCTTGCAAAAAGATATTCCATTTGTTTTTGATGATGATTGTGTAGAAGCCTTTGAAACACTTAAGAAAGCCTTAACCTCTGCACCTATTGTTCAACCACCTGATTGGAACTTGCCTTTTGAAATTATGTGTGATGCTAGTGATTATGCTGTTGGTGTTATTCTAGGATAGAGAGTTGATAAGAAATTAAATGTTATCCATTATGCTAGTAGAACTCTAGACAGTGCTCAAAGAAATTATGCTACTACTAAGAAAGAATATCTAGCAGTTGTGTTTGCATGTGATAAATTCAGATCTTACATAGTTGATTCCAAAGTAATTGTTCACACCGATCATGCTGCTATTAAATACCTTATGGAAAAGAAAGATGCTAAACCTAGACTCATTAGATGGGTTCTATTGCTACAAGAATTTGACTTGCATATTACTGATAGGAAGGGAGCTGAGAACCCCGTAGCAGATAATTTGTCTAGAATGGAAAATATTCTTGATGACCCACTTCCTATTAATGATGATTTTCCTGATGAACAATTAGCTGTGATAAATGTTTCTCGTAATACTCCTTGGTATGCAGACTATGCTAATTATATTGTTGCTAAATTTATACCGCCTAGCTTTACATATCAACAAAAGAAAAAGTTTTTCTTTGATTTAAGACATTACTTTTGGGATGACCCACATCTATATAAAGAAGGAGTAGATGGTATTATTAGACGTTGTGTACCTGAGCATGAACAGGAACAAATCCAACGTAAGTGTCACTCCGAGGCCTATGGAGGACATCATGCGGGAGACCAAACTGCGCATAAGGTATTACAATCCGGTTTTTATTGGCCTACTCTTTTCAAGGATGCTAGTAAGTTTGTTTTATCTTGTGATGAATGTCAAAGAATTGGTAATATTAGTAGACGTCAGGAAATGCTTATGAATTATTCACTTGCTATTGAACCATTTGATGTTTGGGGATCTGATTATATGGGACCTTTTCCTAAATCCAATGGGTATACTCATATTTTAGTTGCTGTTGATTACGTTACTAAGTGGGTAGAAGCTATTCCAACTAGTAGTGTTGATCATAACACTTTTATTAAAATGCTTAAAGAAGTTATTTTCCCGAGGTTCGGAGTTCCTAGATATTTAATGACTGATGGTGGTTCACATTTTATTCATGGTGCATTCCATAAACTGCTTGCTAAATATGATGTCAACCATAGAATTGCATCTCCCTATCACCCTCAATCTAGTGGTCAAGTTGAATTGAGCAATAGAGAAATAAAATTAATTTTGCAAAAAACCGTCAATAGATCTAGAAAGAATTGGTCTAAGAAACTTGACGATGCATTATGGGCTTATAGAACTGCTTATAAAAATCCTATGGGTATGTCTCCTTATAAAATGGTTTATGGAAAAGCATGTCATTTACCTCTTGAGTTAGAACATAAAGTGTATTGGGCAATTAAAGAACTCAATTATGATTTTAAACTTGCCGGTGAAAAGAGGTTATTTGATATTAGCTCACTAGATGAATGGAGAACCCAAGCTTATGAAAATGCCAAATTGTTTAAAGAAAAAGTCAAAAGATGGCATGATAAAAGAATCCAAAAACGGGAATTCAAAGTAGGTGATCATGTTTTATTATACAATTCTCGTTTGAGATTCTTTGCAGGAAAACTTCTCTCTAAATGGGAAGGACTGTATATCATCGAAGAAGTTTATCGCTCCGGAGCCATCAAAATAAACAACTCCGAAGGCACTAATCCGAGAGTGGTGAATGGGCAAAGAATTAAGCACTATATTTCAGGTACTCCCATTAATGTTGAAACTAATATTATTCAAACTATGACACCAGAAGAGCACATCAAAGAGTCCTTCCGGAACACTCCAAAACCCTGAAAAGGGGTAGGTATGTGATACAGTAAGTAAACCGACTCCAAAAATTCCATAAAAATACTTTCTGTCAGTTTTGGAATATTAGAAAAAATACAAAAATAAGAAACAACCGAGGGGACCCACGAGGTGCACACGAGGCACCAGGGCGCGCCACCCCCCCCCCCCCCCAGGCGCGCCCTGGTGGCTCGTGGGCCCCTCGTGAGCCTTCCCGACTCCGTTTTCTCCTGGAATAATTGTTTTGCAAGATAAAAATTCTTTATATATATACTCCCGGACGTTTTGACCACCGAATCGCAGAAATCTCCTCTGTTCTTGTTTCGTGCTATTTTTCTGACAGATCTAGATCGCTATGGCTCCACCAAGCTCTTCCAAGGACAAGTTCTACGAGAAGGTAATCAACCCCTACCTACCGGAGGTGATGAAACACCCTCAAGCCATCGAGATGCGTGAGGAGGTGCTTCACATCCGGGATGTTCAAGGACCCAAGAAGACCGGGAGCGTGGAGGCCAGGCTCGAAGCTGTGGAGCAGGAGATTTTCAAGTGCCAAGGTATGGTAGAACAGGGACTCAGCGCCAACCACTCCATGATCACATAATTCACCTGCGATCAAAAGGTGGATGGCCAATCGATGGGGGACATCGTCTTCAAGCACAATGAACGAATTGACTATCTCCAAGGCCAAATCTATGATCTTCAAAACCAAAATTTTGAGTATGAGGCAAGATTCAAAGGTATGAGTTTAGCTGCAAGTTTCAGGACTCTGGAGACTCATTCATCCTTTTATGATGGGGAACCTATGCCATGGAAGCCGGTGGACAAGCCCACCACTTCATCAACACCATGATCATCGAAGAAAGAAACTTGAGTACATGGGTATGGGCACTCCCCTTGGCCTGTGCCAAGCTTGGGGGAGGTGCCCCGGTATCGTATCACCATCACTTTTATTATCTTTACCTATTTTTAGTTCGATCCTTAGTTATTTCGTGATTTAGTTGAATAAAAGTTTAGTATAATCTATTTTCGAGTGCTAGTTTCATGATCTATCTATCTATGTAATTGAGTTGAGAGTTATATAATAAAGAGTAGTTTGAGTTTTTGCTTCTTTACTTTTATGTTTCAATCCTAGCAATGAAAATAATGAAAAAGATCATATGTTAATCTTATGGAAAGTAATGACATTACATAAAGAAAAGTATAAGTGGTAAAATTTATTGAAAGTTAACAAACATAGCATTGGTCAATGATGCAATTCATGAAAAATTAATAAGGGAAGAGAAGATTCATAAGCAAATACACTATCTTGGACATCTTTTATGATTGTGAGTCCCCATTGAGTATTTTATGTCAAATTGTTGAGGTTGGACAAGGAAGACAACGTAATGAATTATGTTTGGTTATATTCACATAGAAGTTATATTGTCATAGATCCTCCAACATGTGGTGCTTGCTCAATATCTTTGCTAGCCAAAAATCCTCAACAATAGAGATACTACTTGTGCATTCAAAACCCTTAAACCCAGTTTCATGTCATGAGAGTCCATTATATCTACCTATGGATTGAATAAGATCCTTCAAGTAAGTTGTCATCAGTGCAAAAAGTAATAAAAATTGCCTCTAAATATGTATGAACTTTTATTGTAAGGGAAAATAAGCTTTGTACGAACTTGTGATGGTAAAGAAATAAAAGCGATGGACTGCATAATAAAGGTTGCTATCACAAGGGGCAATATAAAGTGACGTTCCTTTGCATTAAGAGCTTGTGCATCCAACAACAAAAAGCGCATGACAACCTCTGCTTCCCTCTGCGAAGGGCCTATCTTTTACTTTTATGTATTTACTTTTTATGCAATAGTCAATAGTGTTCTCCTCTATTCCTTTTTCTTTTTTCTCTTTTGCAAGCATCATGTGGTGGGGAAAGATCTAGGCACATATATCCAGTTGGATATGAGTGATCATGAGTTATTATTGTTGACATTACCCTTGAGGTGAATAAGTTGGGAGGCGAAATTATAAGCCCCTATCTTTCTATGTGTCTGGCTGAAACTTTTTGCTCCATATATATGTTGTAAGTATTAGCAATCATAGAAGACTAAATGATGGTTGAGTATGTGGACTTGCTAAAAGCTCCTACATGAGACCCTTCCTGAAAATATGATGAATTGCAATTACATTGTTGACTGAGAACATAGTTTGTTAGTTTTCAAGAAAGTTTATGTCTTATACTTCGTTGTTGTGATGAATTGTTACTTGCTCATGAGAAGTTCTATGACAATGAATATTGTTGTTATAATAATGATCATGATGCTACTATGTCCGTATTTTATTTTTATCGACACCTCTCTATCCAAACATGTGGACATGATTATCGATATCGGCTTTCGCTTGAGGACAAGCGAGGTCTAAGCTTGGGGGAGTTGATACGTCCATTTTGCATCATGTTTTCCTACTATTATTTATAGTGTTTTTAATCAATATAACACTTTGTGGAGCAATTCTAATGTCTTTTCTCTCTTAATATGCAAGATTTACATAAGGAGGGAGATTGCCGGCAGCTGGAATTCTGGACCTGAAAAAGCTATGTCAGAGATACCTATTCTGCACATCTCCAAATGAGCTGAAATTTCACGGAGATTTATTTTGGAATAAATTAAAAATACTGGAGAAAAGAAGTACCAGAGGGGGCCACCCAGGTGCCCATGAAGCACCAGGGCGCGCCACCCCCCCCCCCCAGGCGCGCCCTGGTGGCTTATGGGGCCCCTGGCCAGCCTCCGGTGCCCATTTTCTGGTATATAAGCCCATTTGACCTAGAAAAATTAAGGAGAAGAATTTTGGGATGGAGCGCCGCCGTCTCGAGGCGGAACTTGGGCAGGAGCACTTTTGCTCTCCGACGGAGCGATTCCGCCGAGGATACTTCCCTCCGGGGGGGAAATCGAAGCCATCAACATCACCAACGATCCTCTCATCGTGGGATGACCAATATTCATCAACATCTTCACCAGCACCATCTCATCTCAAACCCTAGTTCATCTCTTGTATTCAATCTTTGTCTCAAAACCTCAGATTGGTACCTGTGGGTTGCTAGTAGTGTTGATTACATCTCGTAGTTGATGCTAGTTGGTTTATTTGGTGGAATATTATATGTTCAGATTCATTATGATATTCAATACCCCTCTGATCTTGGACATGAATATGATGTGTGAGTAGTTACTTTTGTTCTTCAGGACATGGGAGAAGTCTTGTCATAAGTAATCATGTGAATTTGATATTCGTTCGATATTTTGAGGATATGTATGTTGTTGATTCTCTTAGTGGTGTCATGTGAATGTCGACTACATGACACTTCACCATCTTTGGGCCTAAGGGAATGCATTGTGGTGTAGTAATTAGATGATGGGTTGCTAGAGTGACAGAAGCTTAAACCCTAGTTTATGCGCTATTCCGTAAGGGGCTGATTTGGATCCATATGTTTAATGCTATGGATAGATTTATCTTAATTCTTCTTTCGTAGTTGCGGATGCTTGTGGGAGGGGGTAATCATAAGTGGGAGGCTTGTTCAAGTAAGAACAGCACCCAAGCACCGGTCCACCCACATATCAAAGTATCAAAGTAGCGAACACGAATCAAACAAACATGATGAAAGTGACTAGATGAAATTCCCATGTGTCCTCGAGAACGTTTAGCTTATTATAAGAGATCATTCCGACCTGTCCTTTGCTACAAAAGGATTGGGCTACCTTGCTGCACCTTAGTTACTATTGCTACTTGTCACTTGTTACAAATTATCTTGCTATCAAACTACTTGTTACCGATAATTTCAGTGCTTGCAGAAAATACCTTGCTGAAAACCGCTTGTCATTTCCTTCTGCTCCTCGTTGGGTTCGACACTCTTACTTATCGAAAGGACTATGATTGATCCCCTATACTTGTGGGTCATCACTAATCCCGAAGGTAAACGTAGAGGGAGCGTGCCGACGGCGATCACATCAACCTTGGAACCATTTCCGGCGCGCATCGTCACCTCGTCCTTAGCTAGTCTCCGTTTATTCCGCAGCTCCTATTTCGAGTTACGAATATTAGCAACCGAACCAGTATCAAATACCCAGGCGCTACTATGAGCACTAGTAAGGTACACATCAATAACATGTATATCAAATATACCTTTGTTGACGTTGCCAGCCTTCTTATCTGCCAAGTACTTCGGGCAGTTCCGCTTCCAGTGACCATTCCCCTTGCAATACAAGCACTCAGTATCAGGTTTGGGTCCAACCTTGGGTTTCTTCACGGGAGTGGCAACTGGCTTTCCATTCTTCTTGAAGTTCCCTTTCTTTCCCTTGCCTTTCTTCTTGAAACTGGTGGTCTTGTTGGCCATCAACACTTGATGCTCTTTCTTGATTTCTACCTCCGCGGCCTTAAGCATCGCGAAGAGCTCAGGGATCGTTTTCTCCTCCCTTACATATTATAGTTCATCACGAAGCCTTTGTATCTCGGTGGCAGCGACTGGAGAACTCCGTCAATCGCTACTTCATCCAGAAAATTAACTCCCAACTGGTTCAAGCGGTTGAAGTACCTAGACATTTTGAGTACGTGCTCACTAATGGAGCCGTTCTCCTCAATCTTGCAGCTAAAGAACTTGCCAGAGGTTTCATACCTCTCGACCCGGGCATGAGCTTGAAATACCAATTTCAGCTCCTGGAACATCTCATATGCTCCGTGGTGCTCAAAACGTCTTTGGAGCCCCGGTTCTAAGCCGTAAAGCATGGCGCACTGAACTATCAAGTAGTCATCGGAACGTGCCTGCCAGACGTTCATAACATCTGCAGGCGAATCTTGAGGGGATGCATCACCAAGCGGTGCATCAAGGACATGTACTTTCTGTGTAGCAGTGAGGATAATCCTCAAATTACGGACCCAATCCGCATAGTTGCTTCCATCATCTTTCAACTTAGCTTTCTCTAGGAACGCATTAAAATTCAGGGGAGCTACAACGCGAGCCATTGATCTACAACATTAATTTGCAAAGAAAATTAGACTAAGTTCATGATAATTGGTTCTTCTAATCAAATTACTAAATAACTCCCACTTAAATCAACATCCCTCAAGTTGTCTAAGTGTTACATGATCCAAATCAACTAACCCATGTCCGATCATCACGTGAGATGGGGCAGTCATCAATAGTGAACATCTCCATGTTCATCATATCTACTATATGACTCATGTTCGACCTTTCAGTCCTCCGTGCTCCGAGGCCATGTTTGTACATGCTAGGCTCGTCAAGTTTAATCCAAGTATTCTCCATGTGTAAAACTGGCTTACACCCGGTGTATGCGAACGTAGAGTCTATCACACCCGATCATCACGTGGTACTTCAAAACGACGAACTTTCGCAATGGTGCATACTTAGGGAGAACACTTTTATCTTGAAATTAAGTGAAGGGATCATCTTATAATGCTACCGTCGTCCTAAGCAAAATAAGATGCATAAAAAGATAAACATCACATGCAATCAATATGTGACATGATATGGCCATTATCATCTCGTGCCTTTGATCTCCATCTCCAAAGCACCGGCATGATCTCCATCGTCACCGGCATCACACCATGATCTCCATCATCATGATCTCTATCATCGTGCCATCATGTGGTTGTCTCCGCCAACTATTGCTTCTACGACTATTGCTAACGCATAGCGATAAAGTATAGCAATTACATGGCGGTTAAAAGTTGACACACAGGTCATACAATAAATTAAAGACAACCCTATGGCTCCTGCCGGTTGCCGTACTCATCGACATGCAAGTCGTGAACCTATTACAAAACATGATCATCTCATACATCAACATATATCACATCACGTTTTGGCCATACCACATCACAACATGCCCTGCAAAAACAAGTTAGACGTCCTCTACTTTGCTATTGCAAATTTTACGTGGCTGCTATGGGCAACTAGCAAGAACCGTTCTTACCTACGCAAAGCCACAATGGCGATATACAAGTTGCCTTTTAACCGTCTACAAGGACTGCCCTTGTCAAATCAGATTCAACTAAAGTGGGAGAGACAGACACCTGCAAAGCCACTTCTATGCAATACAAGTTGCATGTCAGTCACTGGAACCGGTCTGTGTGAGGACAAGTAAGGTTGGTCCGAGCCGCTTCATCCCACAATACCGCCGAATCCAAATAAGACAAAGGAAGTAAGCAATTTGAACATCAACGCCCACAACTTCTTTGTGTTCTACTCGTGCAAATACATCTACGCATAGACCTAGCTCATGATGCCACTGATGGGGAACGAAGCATGAAAATCAAAAAAATTCCTATGAAACACCCAAGATCTAATCTAGGAGATGCATAGCAACGAGAGGAGAGTGCGTCTACATACCCTTGTAGACCGAAAGCGTTAGCGTCGTAACGCGGTTGATGTAGTCGTACTCTTCACGATCCAATCCGATCTAGTGCCGAACGGACGGCACCTCCGAGATTAGCACACATTCAGCTCGATGGTGTCCTCTCCTTCTTGATCCAGCAAGCGAGGGGGAGGAGGTAGATGAGATCGGAACCAGCACGGCGGTATGGTGGTGGTGGCAGCAGCGGAATTCCGGCAGGGCTTCGCCAAGTGCGTACCGGAGGAGAGGTGGGAGGAGTTGGGAGCGACGGAGGGCAAGGGTGAAGGGGTTCAGCCCCCTATGCCCCTCCCCACTATATATACGGGTGAGGGGAAGGGGGCGCCGTCCTTAGCCCCACCTCCAAGGGAGGGGCGGCGGCCCTAGGGGTGGCTTGCCCCCCAAGCCAAGGGGGGCGCCTCCCACCCCTAGGGTTTGCCCCTTTAGGCGCATGGGCCATGTGGGAGGGCTGGTGCGCCTGGCCCAACTAGGCCAGGGCGCCCTCCTACAGCCCATGTGGGTCCCCGGGGCTGATGGACTCCCCCGGTGGACCCCCGGAAGCCTTCGGTGACTCCGGTACACTGCCGGCATGCCCCTGAAATTTTCCGGCGACCAAAATAGGACTTCCCATATATAAATCTTTAGCTCCGGACCATTCCGGAGCTCCTCGTGATATCCAGGATCTCATCTGGGACTTCGAAGAACCTTCGAACTTTCTTCTATTAATATCTCAATACTACCCTAGTGCTACCGAACGTTAAGCGTGCGACCCTACGGGTTCGGGAACATGTAGACATGACCGAGACACTTCTCCGGTCAAGAATCAATAGCGGGATCTGGAGACCCATATTGATTCCTACATATTCAACGAAGATCTTTATCGATTGAACCATGATGTCGAGGATTCAAATAATCCCGTATACAATTCCCTTTGTCTGGCGATATGTTACTTGCCCGAGATTCGATCGTTGGTATCTCCATACTAAGTTCAATCTCGTTACTGGCAAGTCTCTTTACTCGTTTCGTAATACAAGATCCCGTGACTAACTCATTAGCCACATGGCTTGCAAGCTCTTTACGATGTTGTATTACCGAGAGGGCCCAGAGGTATCTCTCCGTCATACGGAGTGACAAATCCCAGTCTCGATCCATGCAACCCAACAAACACCTTCGGAGATACCTATAGAGCACCTTTATTGTCACCCAGTTACGAAGTGACGTTTGATAGCACACAAAGTATTCCTATGGTATCCGGGAGTGACATGATCTCATGGTCTAAGGAACTGATACTTGACATGAAGAAAGTTGTAGTAAATAACTAAACGATCTCATGCTAAGCTTACGGTTGGGTCTGTCCATCACATCATTCTCCTAATGATGTGATCCTGTTATCAAATGACAACTCATGTCTATGGTTAGCAAACCTTAACCATCATTGATCAACGA
This sequence comes from Elymus sibiricus, assembly GCA_039707655.1. Classification (NCBI taxonomy): domain Eukaryota; kingdom Viridiplantae; phylum Streptophyta; class Magnoliopsida; order Poales; family Poaceae; genus Elymus; species Elymus sibiricus. Next base: position 462,628,868 of record CM077672.1, read on the forward strand.
GCTAGTCTAGTAGAGGCTTACTAGGGACATGTTGTTGTCTATTCTATTCACACATGTATTTAAGTTTCTGGTCAATACAATTCTAGCATGAATAATAAACATTATCATGAACAAGGAAATATGATAATAACCAATTTATTATTGCCTCTAGGGTATATTTCCAACAAATCCCTACTCCTCGCATTGACATCAATTGATGGGCATCTCCATACCCCGTTGATTAGCCGCGTCGATGTGAGACTATCTTCTTTTTTGACTTCCCCTTATTAATCTCTACCACCACATTCTATTCCACCCATAGTGCTATATCCATGGCTTGCACTCATGTATTGCGTGGGGGTTGAAAAAGCTAAAGCGCGTTAAAAAGTATGAACCAATTACTTGGCTAAAACCGGGGTTGTGCATGATAAATACTTTATGTTAAGAAGATTGAGCATGACAGGATTATATGATTTTTATAGGGATAACTTTCTTTAGCATTTTTATTTTCAAAGGCATGATTATTTGTTAGTATGCCTGAGTATTGATGTCTTTATATCAAATTATATACTATTGCTTTGAATCATTCGGATCTTAATATTCATACCGTAAATAGATTACATGATGAAACATGTTAGGTAGCATTCCACATCAAAAATTCTGTTTTTATCATTTACCTACTCGAGGACGAGCAGGAATTAAGCTTGGGGATGCTTGATACGTCTCCAACGTATCTATAATTTTTGATTGTTCCATGCTATTATAGTATCAATCTTGGATGTTTTATATGCAATAATATGCAGTTATATAACATTTTTTGGGACTAACCTATTAACCTAGTGCCTAGTGCCAGTTGCTGTTTTCTGCTTGTTTTTGGTTTTTCAGGAAATCGGTACCAAACGAAGTCCAAATGCCACGAAACTTTTTGACGATTTTTTTCTGGACAAAAGAGACCCTGAAAGCTTCGGGAGGATGCCAGAAGCCTCACAAGGAGGCCACAAGGCAATAGGGCGCGATCCTAGGGGGGCGCACACTGATGCCTTGTGGGCCCCTCATGGCTCCTTTTGACCTAATTCCACTTCTATAAATTCTCAAATATTCGGAAACCAACAGAGAGCCAGATGAGAAAACCCTACCGCCGCCGCAAACCTCTGTTCTTCCACGATCCCATTTGGAGGCCTTTTCTGGTACTCTGCCGGAGGGGGAATCGATCACGGAGGGCTTCTACATCAACATTGCTGCCCTTCCGATGATGTGTGAGTAGTTTACCACAGACCTACGAGTCCAAAGCTAGTAGCTAGATGTCTTCTTCTCTCTCTTTGATCTTCAATACCATGTTCTCCTCGATGTTCTTGGAGTTCTATCCGATGTAATCTTCTTTTGCGGTGTGTTTGTTGGGATCCGATGAATTGTGGGTTTTTGATCAGATTATTCATGAGAAATATTTGAGTCTTTTCTGAACTCTTTTATACATGATTGTTATAGCTTTGTATTTCTCTCCGATCTATCCGTTTGGTTTGGCCAACTAGATTGATTTATATTGCAATGGGAGAGGTGCTTTGTGATGGGTTCAGTCTTGCGGTGCTCAATCCCACTGACAGAAAGGGACATGACACATATTTGTATTGTTGCCATTAAGGATAAAAAGATGGGGTTTAATCATATTGCTTGAGTTTACTTTGTCTACATTGTGTCACTACTAGGGAAAACCTTATAGGTGGAGGCTTAATAGTAGCGCGGGTTAGTGGTACGCGCTACTGCTAATTTACAGTAGCGCGCGTGGAAGAAATGCGCTACTGCTTAATAGTATCATGTCATCTTGCTTAAGGCGTTACTCTGTTTTATACTTAATACCCTAGATGCATGCTGGATAGCGGTCGATGGGTGGAGTAATAGTAGTAGATGCAGGAAGGAGTTGGTCTACTTGTCTCGGACGTTATGCCTATATACATGATCATTCCCATGAATCCGTCATAACTATGTGCTTTTCTATCAATTGCCCAACAGTAATTTGTTTACCCACCGTATGTTCTGCGCTCGAGAGAGAAGCCTCTACTGAAAACTATGGCCCCTGGGTCTATCTTTATCATATATTAAAATCCAAAAATACCTTGCTGTAATTTATTTACTTTTATTTTATTTTGCAATTTACTTTTCTATCTATCACTATCAGAATTAATCCTTGCAAATAACCGCTAAGGGGATTGACAACCCTCTTATTTGCGTTGGGTGCAAGTGTTTGCTTTTGTGTGTGTACGTGCTGCTAATGAGGTTCTGTGTGGTTCTCCTACTGGATTGATAACCTCGGTTCTTAACTGAGGGAAATACTTATCTCTACTATAATGCATCATCCTCTCCTCTTCGAGGAAATCTGTGTGTAGCAGCCGCCGCTCCGCATTCGCCAAGACGGACGTGGCGCCGGAATGAGTCCGCAACGACCCAGACCTCGCCGCGGCGTGGGCGCTCGACCGCTCCGTCACCACCGCGGAGACGGCCGCAGATACGTCTCCAACGTATCTATAAATTTTTTATTGTTCCATGCTATTATATATCAATCTTGAATGTTTTTATATGCAATTATATATCATTTTTTGGGACTAACCTATTAACCTAGTGCCCAGTGCCAGTTGTTGTTTTCTACTTGTTTTTGGTTTTTCAGGAAATCTGTACCAAACGAAGTCCAAATGCCACGAAACTTTTTGGAGATTTTTTTGGACAAAAGATACCTTGGAAGCTTCGGGAGGAGGGCAGAAGCCTCATGGAGGCTTCACAAGGCAACAGGGCGCGGCCCAGGGGGGCGCGTCATGTTGCCTTGTGGGGCCCTCGTGACTCCGTTTGACCTAATTCCACTTCTATAAATTCTCAAATATTGAGAAACCAACAGAGAGCCACCCCGAATAACTTTTACGCCACCGCAAGCCTCTGTTCTTCCGCGAACCCATCTGGAGGCCTTTTCCGGTACTCTGCCGGAGGGGGAATCGATCACGGAGGGCTTCTACATCAACCTTGCTGCACTTCCGATGATGTGTGAGTAGTTTACCATAGACCTACGGGTCCATAGCTAGTAGCTAGATGGCTTCTTCTCTCTCTTTGATCTTCAATACAATGTTCTCCTCGATGTTCTTGGAGTTCTATCCAATGTAATCTTCTTTTGCGGTGTGTTTGTTGGGTTCCGATGAATTGTGAGTTTATGATCATATTATTCATGAGAAATATTTGAGTCTTCTCTGAAATCTTTTATGCATGATTATTATAGCTTTTTGTTTCTCTCCGATCTATCGATTTGGTTTGGCCTACTAGATTGATTTATCTTGCAATGGGAGAGGTGCTTTATGATGGGTTCAATCTTGCGGTGCTCAATCTCAGTGATAGAAGAGGACATGACACGTATTTGTATTGTTGCCATTAAGGATAAAAAGATGGGGTTTAATCATATTGCTTGAGTTTACTTTGTCTACATCATGTCATCTTGGTTAAGGCGTTACTCTGTTTCATACTTAATACCCTAGATGCATGCTGGATAGCGGTCGATTGGTGGAGTAATAGTAGTAGATGCAGACAGGAGTCGGTCTACTTGTCTCGGACGTGATGCCTATATACTTATTTGCTTTTCTATTAATTGCCAAACAGTAATTTGTTCACCCACCGTATGCTATGTGTTCGAGAGAGAAGCCTCTAGTGAAAACTATGGCCCCCGGGTCTACTTTATCATATATAAAAAACCTAAAAATACCTTGCTGTAATTTATTTACTTTCATTTTATTTAGTATTTTATTTTATCTATCTACCACTATCAGAATTAATCCTTGCAAATAACCGCTAAGAGGATTGACAACCCTCTTATTTGCGTTGGGTGCAAGTGTTTGCTTTTGTGTGTGCTGGTGCGCTTAACGGAATTTCGCTTGGTTCTCCTACTGGATTGATAACCTTGGTTCTTAACTAAGGGAAATACTTATCACTACTATACTGCATCATCCTCTCCTCTTCGGGGAAATACCAATGCAGTCTACAAGTAGCAGGAAGAATTTCTGGCGCCGTTGCCGGGGAGACATCATCAAAATTACCAAGTACCTTCACACAAACTATCATCCACTTGCATTTATTTTATTTGCCTTTTTATTTGCATTTGCTTCTCATTTTCATCTCCCCCACTTGTTTGCTAGTTTGCTAGTTTGCTTGCTTCGTCGCGATGTCTCAAGAAAATACAAAATTGTGTGACTTTTCCAATACTAATAATAATGATTTTATTAGTACTCCTATTGCTCCTCCCGCCACTAGTGCGGAGTCGTGTGACATTACTGCTGCTTTGCTTAATATTGTTATGAAAGAACAATTTTCTGGTAGTCCTAATGAAGATGCTTCATCCCATCTAAATACTTTCGTTGAGCTTTGTGATATGCAAAAGAAAAAAGATGTGGATAATGATATTGTCAAATTAAAATTATTTCCATTCTCACTACGAGATCGCGCTAAAACTTGGTTTTCATCCTTGCCTAGAAATAGTATTGATTCTTGGGATAAGTGTAAGGATGCTTTTATTACCAAGTATTTTCCTCCTGCTGAGATTATTTCTTTAAGAAATCAAATTATGAATTTTAAGAAACTTGAGCATGAACATGTTGCACAATCTTGGGAGAGAATGAAATTAATGATAAGGAATTGCCCAACTCATGGTTTAAATCTATGGATGATCATACAAAAAATTTATGCGGGACTAAACTTTGTTTCTAGAAATTTGCTAGACTCTGCCACAGGTGGTACTTTTATGGAAATAGCATTGGGAGAAGCGACAAAACTTCTTAACAATATTATGACAAATTATTCTCAATGGCACACTGAACGAACTCCAACTGGTAAGAAGGTAAATTATGTCGAAGAAATTAATACTTTGAGTGATAAGGTGGATGCTTTGTTGAAATTGGTCGCTAGTAAAAATGCTCATAATGATCCTAATGATGTGCCATTGTCCACTTTGATTGAGCAAAATAATGATGCAATTGATGTGAATTTTGTCTCTAGAAATAATTTCAACAACAATGCTTATTGGGGTAATTTCAATCCTAGACCGTTTCCTGGAAATTCCTCTAATAATTATGGCAATCCCTATGGTAATTCTTATAATAATAATAATAGGATGCCCTCTGATCTTGAAAGTAATATTAAAGAATTTATTAATTCACAAAAGAATTCCAGTGCTATGATAGAAGAAAAATTGAATAGAGTTGATGAATTGGCTAGGAACATGGATAGAATTACTCATGATGTGGAAAACCTCAAAAATAAAATTTTACCACCCAAGCATGATATAAATGTGTCTATTAAAGCTATCTATGTTTCCATTAGTGAAAGTAAAGAAAGGACCGCTAGGTTGAGAGCTAAGCGAGAATTCCTACAAAAAGCGATTCCACCCGGTTTCTATCGTAGTAATGATGAAGATATTAAAATGATTGGTGTCACTCCTATTGAATCATTATTTAGTAACATAAAACTTGATGAAAAGGGGACAGAAGAAGAGTCAACTTTAGATAGAAGGAGTCCCAATTGCTTGGAGGGTGACAATCTTAATGATAAAAATGAAAAAAGTGGGTTTGGAGAGGTCAAAACTTTAAATAGTAATGCACCCACTACTTTGGATTACAAGGAATTTAATTATGAAAGTTGTTCTTTAATTGATTGTATTTCCTTGTTGCAATCCATGATTAATTCACCAAATGTATATGAGCAAAATAAAGCTTTCACTAAACATATTGTAGAAGCCATGATGAAAGCACATGAAGAAAAACTTGAGTTGGAAGTATCAATTCCTAGAAAATTACAAGATGAATGGGAACCTACTATTAAAGTCAAAATTAAAGAGTATGAGTGTAATGCTCTATGTGATCTTGGTGCTAGCGTTTCCACCATACCAAAGTCTTTGTGTGATGTGCTAGGTCTCACCGATATGGATCCTTGTTCCCTTAATTTGCATCTTGTGGATTCCACTATTAAAAAACCATTGGGTAGAATAAATGATGTGTTTATTCTTGAAAATAGAAATTATGTGCCCGTGGATTTTATTATTCTTGATATTGAATGCAATCTTTCTTGTCCCGTCATACTTGGTAGGCCTTTTCTACGAACGATAGGTGCTATTATTGATATGAAAGAAGGTAATATAAGATTTCAATTTCCATTAAAGAAAGGGATGGAACACTTCCCTAGAAAGAGAATTAAATCACCTTATGAATCTATTATGAGGGCCACTTATGGAATTAACTTGAAGGATGATAACACTTGAAACTATGCATTATGCCTAGCTAGGGGCATAAAACAATAGCGCTTGTTGGGAGGCAACCCAATGAATAAAATAATTTTTTGTTTTTACTTTCTGTTCTTGTGTGTTTACACCATTATAGCCTCTGTTATGATTGTGTTTTTATCTTTTAATTAGTGTTTGTGCCAAGTAATACCTTTGGGATGATGATTGATGATAGTATAATTGATGCTGTTTGGACAACAGAAAGTTTTGCGTCCAGTGCTGGAATTTGAATTCTGTACTGGAGCATCAGAAAAATCTGAATTTTTAACACAGTATTGGTATATGAATTGTTGACGTTTTCCTAATTTTTCAGAATTTTTGGAGTTACATAAGTATGGCTTATAAATAGATCTTTACAGACTGTTCTGTTTTAGACAGATTCTGTTTTTGTTGCATAGTTTGCTTGTTTTGATGAATCTATGGATCGTATCGGGGGGTCTGAGTCATGGAGAAGTTGGAGTACAGTAGCATTATACCAATATTAAATATGAATCAATTTACAACAGTACCTAAAGTTTAAGATTTGTTTGTTATACTAACGGATCTCACGAGGTTTCTGCTGAGTTTTGTGTGCTGAAGTTTTCAAGTTTTGGGTGAGACTGCGATGGATAAAGGAATAAGGAGCGGCAAGAGCCTAAGCTTAGGGATGCCCAAGGCACCCCAAGGTAATATTCAAGGAAGACTCAAGCGTCTAAGCTTGGGGATGCCCCGGAAGGCATCCCCTCTTTCGTCTACAATCTATCGGTAACTCACTTGGAGCTATATTTTTATTCATCACATGATATGTGTTTTACTTGGAGAGTCTTGTGATATAGTTTGTTTGCCTTTGTTTGCTTTTTAGTTTGTCACAATCATCTTTGCTGAACACACGTTTTTGAGAGGGACACACATTATTCGTGATTTGTTAGAATACTCTATGTGCTTCACTTATATCTTTTGAGCTAGGCAGTTGCTCTAGTGCTTCACTTATATCTTTTAGAGCATGACGGTGGTTATATTTTCAAGAAATAGTTGCACTCTCATGCTTCACTTATATCTTTTTGAGAGTCTAATGAATAGCAATGGTAATATGCACGGGTTATGAATTTGGTCCTGATATGATAGGTATTCAAGAGGGATATAATAAAAACTTTCATGTAGATCACTGAATATGATAAGTTTGATTCCTTGCAATAGTTTTGCGATATTAAGATGGTAATATATGGGAGGTGCTAGTAGATAATTGTGCTTTAGTAAGAATATTGGTGTTAAGGTTTGTGATTCTCGAAGCATGCACGTATGATCTGTCATTATGCTAAGAAGTTGGAGCATGATTTATTCTTGATTGTCTACCTTATGAGTGGCGGTCGGGGACGAGCGATGGACTTGTCCTACCAATCTATCCCCCTAGGGGCATGCATACTAGTACTTTGCTTCGAGGGCTAATAAACTTTCGCAATAAGTATGTGAGTTCTTTATGACTAATGTGGGTCCATGGATTATACGCACTCTCACCTTTCCGCAATTTGCTAGCCTCTTTGGTACCGTGCATTGCCCTTTCTCACATCGAGAGTCGGTGCAAAATTCGCCGGTGCATCCAAACCCCATGATATGATACGCTCTATCACACATAAGCCTCCTTATATCTTCCTCAAAACAGCCACCATACCTACCTATCATGGCATTTCCATAGCCATTCCGAGATATATTGCCATGCAACTTCCACTGTTCCATTTTTATGACACACATCATCATTGTCATATTGCTTTGCATGATCATATAGCTGACATAGTATTTGTGGCTCGGCCACCGTTCATCATTTTTACACATGTTACGCTAGTATCATTTCACATCCTGGTACACTTCCAGAGGCATTCATATAGAGTCATATTTTTGTTCTAGTATCGAGTTGTAATATTGACTTGTAAGTAAATAAAAGTGTGATGATCATCATTATTAGAGCATTGTCCCAGTGAAGAAAGAATGGTGGAGACTAATGAATCCTCAAAAAAGTGGGGATGAGGTCCATGAGACCGTTCTAAAAAAAAGAGGCCAAAAAGAGCCCACAAAAAATGAGAGAAAAAGAGAGAAGGGGCAATGTTACTATCCTTTTTCCACACTTGTGCTTCAGAGTAGCACCATGTTTTTAATATAGAGAGTCTCTTATTTTGTCACTTTCATATACTAGTGGGAATTTTTCATTATAGAACTTGGCTTGTATATTCCGATGATGGGCTTCCTCAAATGCCCGAAGTCTTCATGAGCAAGCAAGTTGGATGCACACCCACTTAGTTTTTCATTTTGAGCTTTCATACACTTATAGCTCTTAGTGCATCCATTGCATGGCAATCCCTACTCCTCGCATTGACATCAATTGATGGGCATCTCCATAGCCCGTTGATTAGCCTCGTTGATGTGAGATTATCTTCTTATTTTTGACTTCCCCTTATTGATCTCTACCACCACACTCTATTCCACCCATAGTGCTATACCATGGCTTGCGCTCATGTATTGAGTGGGGGTTGAAAAAGCTGAAGCGCGTTAAAAAGTATGAACCAATTGCTTGGCTTTTCATCGGGGTAGTGCATGATAAATATTTTGTGTTAAGAAGATGAAGCATGACAGGATTATATGATTTTGTAGGGATAACGTTCTTTAGCATTTTTATTTTGAAAGACATGATTGTTTATTAGTATGCCTGAGTATTGATGTCTTTATGTCAAACTATAGACTATTGCTTTGAATCATTCGGATCTTATTATTCATACCGTAAGAGAAAGATTATATGATGAAACATGTTAGGTAGCATTCCACGTCAAAAATTCTGTTTTTATCATTTACCTACTCGAGGACGAGCAGGAATTAAGCTTGGGGATGCTTGATACGTCTCCAACGTATCTATAATTTTTGATTGTTTCATGCTATTATAGTATCAATCTTGAATGTTTTTATATGCAATTATATATCATTTTTTGGGACTAACCTAGTGCCCAGTGCCAGTTGCTGTTTTCTGCTTGTTTTTGGTTTTTCAGGAAATCGGTACCAAACGAAGTCCAAATGCCACGAAACTTTTTGGAGATTTTTTTCTGGACAAAAGGGACCTTGGAAGCTTCGGGAGGAGGCCAGAAGCCTCACAGAGGCTTCACAAGGCAACAGGGCGCGGCTCGGGAGGGGGGGCGCCGTGTTGCCTTGTGGGGCCCTCGTGACTCCATTTGACCTAATTCCACTTCTATAAATTCTCAAATATTGGGAAACCAACAGAGAGCCACCCCGAATAACTTTTACGCCGCCGCAAGCCTCTATTCTTCCGCGATCCCATCTGGAGGCCTTTTCCGGTACTCTGTCGGAGGGGGAATCGATCACGGAGGGCTTCTACATCAACCTTGCTGCCCTTCCGATGATGTGTGAGTAGTTCCCCACAGACCTACGGGTTCATAGCTAGTAGCTAGATGGATTCTTCTCTCTCTTTGATCTTCAATACCATGTTCTCCTCGATGTTCTTGGAGTTCTATCCGATGTAATCTTCTTTTGCGATGTGTTTGTTGGGATCCGATGAATTGTGAGTTTATGATCAGATTATTCATGAGAAATATTTGAGTCTTCTCTGAAATCTTTTATGCATGATTATTATAGCTTTTTATTTCTCTCCGATCTATCGATTTGGTTTGGCCTACTAGATTGATTTATCTTGCAATGGGAGAGGTGCTTTATGATGGGTTCAATCTTGCGGTGCTCAATCCCAGTGACAGAAGAGGACATGACACGTATTTGTATTGTTGCCATTAAGGATAAAAAGATGGGGTTTAATCATATTGCTTGAGTTTACTTTGTCTACATCATGTCATCTTGCTTAAGGCGTTACTCTGTTTCATACTTAATACCCTAGATGCATGCTGGATAGCGGTCGATGGGTGGAGTAATAGTAGTAGATGCAGGCAGGAGTCGGTCTACTTGTCTCGGACGTGATGCCTATATACATGATCATTGCCATGAATCCGTCATAATTATTTGCTTTTCTATCAATTGTCCAACAATAATTTGTTCACCCACCGTATGCTATGTGTTCGAGAGAGAAGCCTCTAGTGAAAACTATGGCCCCCGGGTCTACATTATCATATATAAAAAACCTAAAAATACCTTGATACAATTTATTTACTTTTATTTTATTTAGTATTTTAGTTTATCTATCTACCACTATCAGAATTAATCCTTGCAAATAACCGCTAAGAGGATTGACAACCCTCTTATTTGCGTTGGGTACTAGTGTGTGCAGGTGCGCTTAACGGAATATTGCTTGGTTCTCCTACTGGATTGATTACCTTGGTTCTTAACTAAGGGAAATACTTATGTCTACTATACTGCATCATCCTCTCCTCTTCGGGGAAATACCAACGCAGTCTACAAGTAGCAGCCGCCAGGCGGCGCCGCCGCCTTGACGGCGAGCTTGCCAAGATCGGCGAGGAGTGGTCGCTTAGCGACTACTCCGCCAACGCCGGCAGGGGCAAGGTCGCTGCCAAGGCACGGCCGTCAGGTCGACCACAGAGGATTGGGGAGGAAGATGCCGTCTTTGCCGCGCGTCGTCATCGCGTGCACCAGCGCAAGGCTGCCAGTCGTGCGCGTGGAGCTCGCCTTTTCTGCTGCCATGGCAGTAGTTTTCTCCGCCACGACAACAGATTTCACTGTCATGGCAGCGCTTTTGGGCGAGGGCGAAACGCCTGCCATGGCAGCGTCTTCCTCGCTGTTGTTTGCGCCTCCCTCTGAACCTGCTGCCATGGCAGCCGTTCTGGCCAAGGATTCCTCTGCGATGGGTGAACGCGCGACAGCTGGCGGCAATGAGTGACGTGATGTAGACGATGGCCCACCAGTGAGAATTGACATTGGCTCAATGGTGAAGCTCATACCTGCATGTCCCATGTCTTTCTTCTCCCAATCCAATGCCCGTGTCTCATCAAACACGACATCACGGGAGGCGTGGATGCGCTTGCCGACGGGGTCGAACAGCCGGTACGCCTTGCTCCCTGGCTCGTACCTGAACAGCACCATGGTCTTGCTCCAGTCTTCAAGCTTGGAGAGATGCGGCCGCGTGTCCTTGGCGTGCGCCACGCAGCCGAACCCCCACAGGAAATCGATAGAGGGCTTCCTACCATGCCAGTCTTCAAACGACGTCTTGCCCGGCACGCTCCTGGTGTACGCGCGGTTGAGCACGAAGACGGTCGTGGACACGGCCTCGCCCCAGAAGTGTGGCGGCACTCCCATCGCCTTGAGCATACACCGCGCCGTGCCGACGATGGTCTGGTTGCGCCGCCCCACCACGTCGTTTTGTCGAAGAGGGTAGCACGCACTGTGCCTCCATCGGTACCGGAGGAGAACGATGACGCCGACGCCGACGACGACGAGCTGCATCTTGCACTAGGTGAGGAACCTGGCTCCTTCCAAGAAGCTGAACATGAGGCGTGCCGGCGTCGTGCAATGATGAAGGAGATGTGCTCCATCGAGGTCAATCACACTTGGGAGCTCGTGGACCTACCTGCTAGCCATCGCCCGATCGGCCTCAAGTGGGTTTACAAGGTCAAGAAGGATGCGAGCGGTGTTGTGGTGAAGTACAAGGCGAGGTTGGTGGCAAAGGGCTACGTGCAGAAGCATGGCGTCGACTACGACAAGGTGTTCGCGCCGGTGGCAAGGCTCGAATCCGTGCGCCTTCTGCTTGCCCTGGCCGCGCGCATGGGCTAGACCGTGCACCACATGGACGTCAAGTCCGACTTCCTCAACGGCGAAGACGCCAAGGTGCTCAAGCTGAGGAAGGCCTTGTACGGGCTGAAACAGGCCCCTCGTGCCTGGAATACCAAGCTGGACGCGAGCCCGGCGTCGCTCGGGTTCAGCAGATGCCCGTCCGAACACGCCGTGTATGCCAGATGCACGGCGTTCTCACGGCTGGTCATCGGCGTCTACGTCGACGACTTGATCATCACCGGCTCTGACGAGGAGGAGATCACGTGTTTCAAGAAGGAGATGCGGGAGCTCTTCGACATGAGCGATCTTGGATAGCTCCACTACTACCTCGGCATCCAAGGTGAGGCACCATGGCGGCGGCATCGACCTCGGCCAAGCTGTGTATGCTGCCTAGATCCTCGAGAAGGCGGGCATGGCAGGTTGCAACCCCTGTCACGTGCCCATGGAGCCTCGCTTCAAGCTAAGCAGGGTGAGCTCGGCACAACCGGTGGACGCCACAGAGTACAGGAGCACTGTGGGCATGTTGCGCTACCTCGTCCACACCAGGCCTGACCTCTCCTTCTCCGTCGGTTACGTGTCAAGGTTCATGCAGGAGCCCACGGTAGAGCACATGACGGCGGTGAAGCATATTCACCGCTATGTGGCGGGGACCTTGCACTGGGGAGTGCGGTACACGCGCGGTGACCATGGAGCGCCTCCGATCGGCTACAGCGACAGCGATATGGGAAGCGACATGGATAACCGCAGAAGCACCACCGGCGTCGCATTCTTCCTCGGCAGCAACCTGTTCAGCTGGCAATCACAGAAGCAGAGGGTGGTGGCCCTCTCTTCGTGTTAATCCGAGTACATGTCCGCCACCACGGCGGCTTGCCAAGGCATTTGGCTAGGACGGCTGCTCGGGGAGATCAAGGATGAAGATCAAAAGTCGGCGGTGCTCAACGTCGACAACAAATCAGCCATCTCTTTGAGTAAGAACCCTGTCTTCCACGACCGAAGCAAACACATTGAGATATGGTACCACTTCATTCGGGAGTGCGTGGAGAACGGGAAGATCCAGACCGAGTTCGTTCGGTTCGAGGAGAAGCTTGCTAATGTGCTCACCAAAGCACTCGGGCGGGTCAAGCTCCAAGAGCAACGCGCGAAGATCGGGATGGTGGAGATCAACGAGGCACACAAGGCTTAGGGAGTGATTGTGGACTTAACCCTTGTGCACCTGTTTTCTCTGCCATGGCAGCGTTTCCGGTTTTGCGGCCATGGCAGCGTTTTCTGTTTTGCTGTCACGGCAGCTGTTTTAGACTTAGCAGAAATAACGGCTGGGTAGTTTTTAGCTGAGTAGATAAGTTTGTTAGGATTGTTTTTTTCCCTAGAACTAGTCTATGCCACACGAGCTGGATCGTGGGATGGCACGATCGACCAGATTCCTCGTGGGCGTTTTTCTTGGGCCGTTGGTGGCCTCGTTCTCTCTGTAGCAGAATAAGAAGAGTGAAAGAAACAGAAAAGTTGCAAGGTTGCATGCAACGCAAAACACCTGTGTCCTCGAGCCCTTGTGTGTGTGATCTGTGCTGACATATAGTACCACTTGTTACCTCTCAACTCACTGCCAGTGGCCGGCGTGAGATGAACATGGGTTTAATTCGCAAGAGCACATACGTAAGATGATTTTGTGCAGCATACAAACTTGCTGCTTTTCCTCGTTTTCTTTCTCAATTTATTTGCATAGGAAAGACAACGTGCTCAAGCTGTTGGGCCACGAACCGGAGGATCTGCGCCATCCCACAGACCGGTCGTGCAGCTAGATCACGCTGCATGGCAGCGACATGGACGCGCATGCCACTGTCGGACTCGACGCGCACGGCATCCACACAGTACGTGGCCTCGTGCACTGCTAAACATGAAACATAAAAAATAGAAAACCAACTTCTAGCTAGTTTATTCAACACTGAGCTTTCCAAGAGGACAATGGAGGGGTCTCAGAATCCTTCCAAGTAATCATCATTTCAGGGTATCGGTCACCATGGATATCACCTGTGGCGGCGTAGGACTCGAGTTCGGCCATCTCCTCTGGTGTTAGCTTCACAGACAGTGCTCCCACATTCTGATTGAAATTCTCCATTTTCGTTGTGCCGGGTATGGGGCAAACATCGCTCCCCTGATGATGGACCCATGCCAATGCAAGTTGGGATGGTGTGCATCCTTTTCTTGTTGCCATTGCATTAACACTGTCAAATATCAGGGCATTCTTCTCAAGATTCTCTGGTTGGAATCTAGGCAAATGCTGCAATAGTAGAACTTTGTCAGTGAAAGAGCCAATAGATCATAGAAGTTTCACTTCTCTTTTCTAGGAAGAAACTTGAGAGGCATTTATGTACAATTTTGAAATGTTTCCTTATAGTCGAAAGATGAAGATTTCCACAAAATATAAGCATCGTAAGTTAGATGATGGTAGATTTAGAAGCCAAGGAACAACATATAATCAACCAGCTACCAGAATAACAACAGTGACATGAAAAGTCACCTTGCGGAAGTCGTCGTCTGATAGTGAGTCAGCCAATTTCGATCCTACTGAGAAGAACCCTCTACCAAGTGGGCTGTAACAAACAATTCCAATTCCAAGTTCTCTGAAAATGTCAAGAAAAAAATTAGATTTGGTGCATAAAGCGTCTGCTTTTTTATATTAAACAAAATATATAAGTGGTTTTTGTACAACACCTGCAAGTTGGAATGATGTCTTCTTCCACGTCTCTACTCCACAGTGACCATTCCATCTGAACTGAAGTGATAGGATGAACGGCGTGAGCCCTTCTGATTGTCGATGCAGATGCTTCGGATAATCCGATGTACTTTATCTTTCCTTCTTCGACCAGTTTCTTGAGCTCACCAATCTAACAAAAGTGCAAAGTAAATTAAGTTGATCGGCGATATGAAAAAAAATATGGATCTATATAGTGGACAGTGGTACATGTATGTACTAGTAGTATGTTTTTATCCATAGCAGGAGCAGGCACACAAACAAAACAGAAATGAATTACTACAGCACTCACCGTGACCTCGATGGGCACCCTGGTGTCTACGCGGTGCTGGCAGTAGAGATCGATGCAATCCACGCCGAGCCGCTTGAGGCTGCCCTCGCACGCCTCACGCACGTACGCCGGGTCGCCGCGGACATTCCACCCGTCCTCTGAGAGGAAGGCGCCGAACTTGGTGGCCAGATCCACCTTCTCCCTCACGCCGCCGCCCTGCAGCGCCTTGCCGAGGAGGGTCTCGTTGGTGTGCGGGCCGTAGACGTCGGAGGTGTCGAGGAAGGTGACTCCGGCGGCAACGGCGTGGTGGATGAGGGCGACCATGTCGGCGTCGGGCTTGGGCGGGCCGTAGGCGACGGACATGCCCATGCAGCCGAGGCCCTGCGCCGAGACCTCCATTCCCTGGGAGCCGAGCTTCATGCGGGGAACCGCTGGAGCAGCAACAGCGGACGCCATGCTCGATCGATCGGCTCGGTCACGTATGTTTGGTGATCACCCTAGCTAGCTAGCTTGGATTGTTTAGCAAGAAGGGTGCATAGCCGCATATATGTAGGGAAGCAGGGTGCCGTGCAAGCCCTGGCGGCAACTTTAATTTCACCGCAAGTCAGAGATGGACTAGTTTTCGTTTCGCTTCCCGGCGACTTTTCACGACGAGAAGTCCATCGGAGTTGCTTGCTGCGCGCGCATGCAGTTGGACCGGGTCCTTGGGCAAACGAATTCACGGCCACACAAATTAACTTGGACGAGGGTCTCACGTTGCTTGGAGCGGGGGCAAAACCTTGGGTCCGGGACAACGTGACGGGACCTCTGCATTATTTTATTTTATTTTTTTGCGGGTTCAAACGACAAATCAAAAGCGTACATACGGTGACCTTGATCATGCCAAATAAGACGGTGAAGCCCTTGTTTTTTTTTAACCAGGTTGTGATTGGATGGTTTTTGTGGATTTATTTCAGGTCTTTCGATGATGTGCGTTCAGTGAGAGAAAATGTTCACATCGACTACAAAGACGTCTGTGACGACTTTGTCAATCTCAAGATGATGTGCCGGCTCAGTCTCTCAGAGGTGCTCATAGAGGTAGGGTATGCGTGCGTCCGTTCATAGGGGTGAGTGTATGTGCGTATGTATGAGCGTCTGCGTTTGTATGGTGTTCAAAAAGTCCTTTTTTGCGAAAAAACATTCGGACCTATTAAAAAAGTTCACCTGGAGTACAAAGCACCGCAAACATAATAAAAATTACATCGAGGTATTTGGACCACCGAACTACCACTACCGCCATCAGAACGAGTCACCGACGCAGTCACCGCTCCCCTACCGGAGCCGACCTAACATTGTCGATGACAGTCGGGAAGTCTTCATTGGTGAAGAAAGAATCGTCACCGCAATCGTTGGGAAGGAAGAAGAGCATTAACCATCTTGCAATGGAACCGGACACCAACTGCCCAGATTTCAAGAGAGGTCACTCACAGGCCCTTCGCCGATATCAGATTGGATGTCGTTGAGGTAGGGATAGACCAGAGAGATCTTATTCCAACACGACATTGTCCCCATCACCATGTTAACGCTCGTCGAGGAAACAAAAACCTAAGGGAAAGAAATGAACGAATAGACGGGTCCCCACTCCTCTTGCCGCCGACGAGGCTGTCGGACGGGGAAAAGGAGGGCGCCTGGTGTGGCAATGTGGGAGAGAGCTCTGGCCACGGCGGCAAGGGTTTACAAAAATCTATTTTGTCTCGAATGATTGTGCTCGCTCGATGATTCATGAGTCCTTCTGTATGGCGCCTGTAGCATCATAGGAAAATCATATTTCGTTTGTGCGTCAAATAGTAGCTATTTGGTACATAGCTCTCGCATCCTCATAGTACCTACGTTGGCTGCCCGTATAAGATATTTTTCTCACCAGTTTAAAGAACCTTCTAGGTTTTCCGGTCTGGTTTGTCTGTATGTTTTCTTTTGTTTTCGAGCCGGTTTCGTATATGGTTTTGCTTTGGTTTTTTATTTTTCATCTTATTTTTTATTTTTACAAAACATTTGAACGTTTTTAGTAAATTTCTGAATATATTTCTAAATCCATGTAACTTTTTCTAAATCCATGAACATTTCTGAAATAAAAGATTTTTTTAATTCGTGATTTTTTTAATCCGTGTTCATTTTTTCAAATCTGTGATTTTTTTTTAAAATTTATGGTTTTTTAAAATTCATGTAATGTTCTAAATTTATTAAAAAGTCAAATCATTAACGCTTTTCTTAAGTCATGAAATTAGATTTTTAGAATTCTTGAACATTTTTCAAATTCATAGAAATTTTTTGAATTCATGAATATTTTATCTAATCTGAGACCATTTTTATAATTTGCTTAAAAAATAAATTCACCACCCTTTTTTTGAGTTCACAATATTTTTTTGAATTCACGAATATTTTTCATTTCACCAATTTTTTCAAAAATAAAAATAAAAAACGACTATTTTTCTGAGAGACCATAGCAGCACAAAAAAAAAACGAGAAATAAAACTAGCGAGCGAGCGGACCACAGCGCGTGGGCGAACGGGCGAGCCAACTACTGGGCCTCGGCCCATACGTGCACCATTTGCGCTTAACCAGCATTTGGACTCTTAAGGCGAGAGTAGCGCTCGCGCGCTGGTTGTGTGTTCGCTGCGTTTTTCTTTATTTTTTCACGTTTTTTTTTTGTTTTTTATTTGGTTTCTTTGTTTCTTCTCCTGTTTTCTTCAGTTTCATTTTTTTATCGGTTTTCATCGTTTCTTTATTGTTTTCACTATTTTTCCTTTCCTTTATTTTTTCTTTGTTTTTTCTTTCTTGGTTTTCACAGGTTTTTTGTTATCTTCTTTATTTTATTTTATTTTCTTCAGCTTTCTCTTGAATTTTTCGTTTTCATCAGTTTTCTTTGTTTCTTTCTCGATATTCATTGTTATCTATACTTTTGCATTGGGTTTCTTTGATTTCCTTATTCTTTTTTTCTTTTGTTTACTTTGTATTGTTTTTTTAGTTTTTTTTGTTTTCATCTGTTTTCCTTTCTCTTTTCGTAAAGAATAGGAATATTTTTTATATACTTTTAAAATTTATTCAAATACATGAAACGTTTTTAGCATACACATTGAACATTTTTTCCAAAACATGATTAGCATTTTTTCAAACATATATTTTTTATGTCAACTCTTTGTGTACACATTCTACATTTTTTGTATACATGTTTTTTTTATACATTTTTTGTACACATGTTTAATAGTTTTAATTACATTATTAACATTTCATAAAATTATATATTTTGATGTCTACTTTTATATTTATTGTGTACATTAGGAACGGTTTTTATATACACGTTGAACATTTATTAACTACATGATTAACATTTTTTTAAACATATATTTTATGTCTACTTTTATGCATAAACAACTGAACATTTTTTATATACACCAGAAACATTTTTTAATATACGTTTTTCATTTATGCTTTTTTATGTATGCTTATGTTCATATCACGAAACAGTACACAGTCCTGAACCTGTACAAGCAAACACTAACACACTCACGATCAAGCAGGATAACAAACAGCACCCTAAAACAAACCACAAAAAACACGAAGATCTCCGGAGCTCTGTGTCATCACCCCTAAATCTTGCGGAAGACCCCTACAACAGAAGAATCTACCACCAAACCCAATCAGGACATCATCTTCAACCACAACATCATCACCACCACACTGCTCTACCTTTTCTTTGCTCTGGCGCCAAAAGGACAAGGACACACTTGTGTATCCAAAAAGCCTACACCAGCCTTCACCATCTGTGGCTTTGAATACTGCCATATGCGCCCCTTCTGATTGGAAGAGAACTAGGATCCACTTCCAGCACCGCAGCCGAGCCAAGTAGGACATCCCTCCAGCAGCAGCACAAAGAAAATGAAAGAACAACAGTAGTAGATCATACCGACGAGCAGGAAGAAGAAGCTCCATCTCCGCAAAACCACCAACCACCCAAGGACTTGCCCGACCAGTGTCGAGTGACCTCCAGACACGATAGCTCACGAGCTCAACGAGATCTGGGGATCCCCAACCCCGCTGTCTCCTAGACGGAGCCAAGTGTAGGAGAACGCAGCAGAAAACAAAAAAATTCCGACCTACGCACCAGCCTAGGACCACTATGGAGACTGCATACAAGGTTTCATCTTTTTGTTACCGACTCGTAGCGCAGCGGAAGTAGAGTCGATGACGATCGGCGGTGCAGATCCCCGCAGCTAGGATTTAAAACCTCCCAACCGCGAGGATGTACTCCCTCGTCAGCTCACCGGACGGATCTCCGGGCAGCCCTTCGGGAGGCCTCGGGACAGTCCCTCGGATAGTCCCACCGGACGGATCCTCGGATAGCCCTTCGGGAGGCCACTGGAAAGTCCCTCGGATATTCCCTCCGGACGGATCCTCGGACAGCCCTTCGGGAGGCCTCTGGACAGTCCCTCGGATAGTCCCACCGGACGGATCCTCTGACAGCCCTCCGGGAGGCCTCACGGACAACCCTTCGGGCGGGTCACTCGGACAGCCCTCCGGGCAGGTACTCGAACAGCCACTCGGGCAAAGGATCGAAACTACGACCTCTCTACGGGGTTGCACACATACGGTGTCAGCTATCCGGCAGGGCTTCGCCGTCCAGAACTAGTTCCTGCCGGAACCCAGACAACCTTTCGGCTCTACGAAACTATTTCGCTGGGAGGGAGAGAGAAGCCAGAAATGTCATGGCATGTGTATGTTGAGAAAGAGTGGGTCTTTAGGCAGCCCCCTCCACCCCTATTTATAGGCCAAGCCCAAGGGTGGCTTCTCCAAGAAGCCAAGGGGAAAAATACCAAAAGGCCCTCAAGGTGGCTTCTCCAAGAAGCCACCCAAAAAGCACTTTCACTATTCACGGAAACATTTTTCCGCGACCGTTAAATCCAAAAATATTTCTGTGGGTCTTAGAATAATTCCAGTACCCACTAAAATGATTTTGGACGCGTTCCGAAACAATTCCGGATTAGTGATTTTCATCTGCGAAAAGCAACCAAACCGGTTCCGGCAGCTCCGGAACATTTCCGGTTTTTATCCCGGAAAAATCCCAGAAGTTTCCAGAACAATTCTGGCACCCTCCAAGAATTTCCAGACGTTTGCCGAAACCAATTTGACTCAATGGTATACCCTGAAATAACTTTTCAGTTTTACCGAAACTATTCCGGTGCTCTCTCTCCAGAACTTTTCCGCTGTCTCCGAAACTTTTCCGGTGACTTTCTCTCAGACTCCCTGTCTAGTATTCAGCAGATAGATGACCCTTAAGCGTGTGACCCTATAGGTTCGGTGAAGCATGGACATGACCCGGAACACTTTCCGATCAATGATCAACATCGGAGCCGTGGACACCCATATTGACCCCTATACCCACATGAATGAATATTCGAGTGAACCTCCAGTTGCCGTGTGCTATTCCTATTGCTTCGCGATATGTTACAAATACCCGAGGTGAGAATCATCGGCATCCCCGTGGATCAACACTTGTCCACAATGCCAGTTACCTCGTTACCGGTTTTGTTCTCTTTTCTCGTTTCCGTGTTCCGGCATCCCTATGATCAAATCACATTGTGTCTGGCCAGACGATGATGGATACCGTAACACCGAGAGGGCCCAGAGATATCTCTCCATCGTCGGAGGAGCAAATCCCAATCTTGAGCTATCAAGTCCCTTGACATACTTTCCCATGAACCCGTAAGCCGCCGTAATAGCCACCCAGTTACGGATGACGTTTAACAAACCCCAAAGTTCATGAAACAAGCATGAAGAAACTTGACACTCTCATGGTCTAAGGAATTATGCAAACATTAACTTTCTCTGTGTTATTAACCATTAACTTGTAACGAATGAATCTCATAGCATAACATCAATTCGGGTCGATTCAACACAAGTGTTCTCCTAACATTGTGCACTCAAAGTTGCCGGCATAGTCATGCCCATGATCAGGAAAACAGAATTATCATGCAACAGAGCTAGTCTCAGAGGCCAAACTAGGAATACATTTTACCATTTATTATTCCACACGTGCATATGAGTCTTCCTCCGAGCCTCGTGGTTATTGCAGACTCGAGAACCATAGCAGTTATAGCACGGAATATAAACTTAACTACAAACATGGAGATAAATAATAACACTTATTATTGCCTCTTGGGCATATCTCCTACAGACTCCCACTTGCACTAGAGTCAATAATCTAGTCAATGCAGATGCACTTTACACCTATGGCATACCGGTGTAAAACATGCTTCGCTTATGGTATAGTCTGGTGTCCAACGGATCTGACAACTTCAGTTCCGTGTGTATCTCTGCATATCCTCGCGTTTTCACGTTTTCACAAAATTCATATTTTGTGTGGACTTGGCTTCGTATATATGTGAATCACTGGTCAAACCTTGATTCCTCAGACTGAGCTATGGAGCAACTATCTTCAATAGTGTTCCATTGACCAAAGCCATCTTGGAACCATACTAAGTTCATGAATGAACTGTACGATTGAACATCTTCTATGTCGCTTTGAAAGCGGCAACATACTTAGCCTTAGTTATAGAATTCGCCACAGTAACCTGTTTGGAACGATTTCCAAACACCGTGCCACCATATCGTCTATTACACAAAACCCTTAACTTAAATCGAAAATCGCATGGAGTATTGATGAAGACTGTATCGATGCAATTACTTACAACGAGAACTTCATAATCTTTGCTTGCGAGAAAACATGTCATCAGTGCTACTCCAGTACTCAATGACAGTTTTCACTGTTGTCCCATGATCAGTACTTTGATCACTTTGGTATCTATACTCGCAACTCCTTGGGAGTACTGGACATATCTGGTTGTTTTACATACCATGGAATACATGATTAATCCAAACACGAGAGTGTGTGCAATCTCCATCATGTATTTCGCTCATCAGTGTTTTGGGACACCGAGTGTTGCAAAAACCCTTTCCATGTGACTTCGGCAAGAATCACTCCTTGGCGTTTTAATGCTAAAATGTTTTAGCATCTTGTCAATATGTATTTTTGGCTTTAGCCTATTAGGCAATTATATCTCGTAGATAAATATGCCTAATGTCAAGGGTATTTAGCCCAAGCACTTCATCAAAAACTATTTTGAAGGAAGTCCTAATTCGTGTCAAGAAATTTATATTATTTCCAATCAACAATGTGTCAAGCACACAAGGTTTTAAGAAATATTATTATGCTCCCACTTACTTTCTTGTAACCACAAGCATCTTCGTTACCCATTGATGAAATCAAACTCTTTTGACTATTTCATCAAAAATGAAGATTCCAACTCCATTTTGCTCTCTTCTGTCCATTGCTGGAACTTTGAAGTTTGCATACTTACTAGTATCCTCTGGATTGACAAAATACCTTGGACTGTACCACATGCAAGTCCTAGGTTGCATTTCCATCACATGGAAATCCTTTTGGCATCCATGTATCATATCTCAAGATTGAAATATGTATTAATTGCTAGTTTAACCTGATCTGACTTTAAGCATCGCTATGGTGAGACAACCTCATCGTAGTCAACTCCTTGAACTTGTTATTGCAACAAGTCGAGCTTTATGGATAAAACATTTTATCCACATCAGTTTATAGTTCCATTAATGTTCGTTTAGACTCTAAGTCTTCCGAAGGGTTTATCAAGATATAATCTTGAATCATTTATGGAAACTATCTCGGATTATATTGGCATTTAGCCAATTCCGGAGTCAGGGCCCATCAACGTTTCCTTGTGTATCGTAGGTATACTGTTGTCTAACAACAATATCTCGCTTGCGCACCTGAGAGGTTTGCATGAGTTTTGCCTACGTGGTTCAGTTGCAAGTTCGACTGAAGTCCATACATCTCATGTAGAGGCTTCCGTATCAGTCGCAGTAGGAAACTCTGGAATTACTTCCAAGGTTTCTTTCCTTTGATCTGATGACGAAGATACTGTTATCTCGTCGAGTTGCACTGTTCTCCCACTCACCTTTTTGCAAGAACTATTCTCTTTAAAAGCATACCGTTCTTGGTGGCAAACCTTTTGCCTCGGTATAGTGGTGGAGGAATTCCCAATTACTTGGGATAACCTACAAAGTAGTACTTGTCTGATTTGGAATAGGTTTGTAAATATTTTACACAAGCCCCATATTCCAAATGTTAAGAAAAGACAAAGCATGGTTGGGCGTACCATACCATGGTGTTATTTCAACAGACCTGATGGTGCTCTTTTCAGTGTAAAAGCCGCAGTCTCTAAAGCATTACCTTTAAAAGGGATAATGGCAAATTGATTTATGTCATCTTTGATCTTACCATGTCACAAATGGTTTGAATACATCTTCACGGACGTACCACTCACAGTGGAGTTCCGGGAGGTGTAAGTTATGAAACCTTTTTCACAACTCATCAGACATTCGCTAAACTTGTAACTCAAATATTCCTTTCGGCAATCTAGTTTGCAGAAACATATTTTTCTTGTTACAATAATTTCTACTTCATTTTTGAAAACCTTATGAATGATTTCAAAAGATCCAGACTTACGTCTCATCAAGTAAATATCCATATATCTACTTGAATCATTTCTGAAGATAGACAAATCCACTGCTGGCAACAACATTTATCGGACTACATACATCAAAATGTATGATCACCAATAAGTTCGTTGCTCGTTCCTTATGGCATGTGAACGGTATTTCAGTCACTTCACTTTTCGGAGGAAATTTGCAAGTGTCAGATGATTCACAATCAAACGACTTCAAAATCCATCATTATGGAATTTCTCCATGCGGGTTTCTCCAATGTGACCAAATGCAGTGCCACACATGTGTGGTATTCTCTTAGTCTTGCGACATTTAGCGTCAGTGCTATGGATGTATCATATTACCATCAATATTCATAACATACATCCCATCCATGATGGAAGTATGGCCCTTATGTTATTCATAACACTGAGCAACAATTGTTCTTTTATGAACAACCCTTTTGCAACAAACATTATGCAATGGGTTAGAGTGTGTAAAACTCTAAAACGAATTATGAAAGTAAATACAGAGGTAATATATTATTATCAATATTCATAACATACATCCCATCCATGATAGAAGCATGGCCCTTGTGTTATTCATAACACCGAACATCAAAAGTTCTCTTATGAACAACCTTCTTGCAAGATACTTTATGCAATGGGCTAGAGTGTATAAAAACTCTAAAATAAATTATGAAAATAAATACATAGGTAATGTACCGAGTATAGCAACTTTTACTATGTTCTCAGCGCATATCTAAACCTCACTCCGGCAAGTCTTTTAGGCCGTAGTAGTTCTTGCATCGAGTCACAGCAGAATGCAATCGAGCGGGTATCTTTGTGATCAACTCACAATACCCAAGAATCAGTGATTAACATGTTTAATCATAATTCTCAAGAACTATTTCCTTGACCAGCCTTCTATACATCAATAGCTTGTATGACTTTCATACATGAGCTGGATATTCCAATCTTCTCTCTTTTTGCCTTTATACTTCTAACAGTTTAACTTTCTGTATTTCTCCTACTCTCAGAAGAAGCACTCAACTTAAGAGTGGCATTAGCCCCGGACTTCCTAGGTGTGTAAGTCACACTAACACCCTTTGGACATTTCCTTTCTCTTTAAGTTGTTGTTTTATTCACCTTCATCACATGATAGGCGTTCTTCTGGATCCCTGTGTTATTAGTCAAATGCATAGTAAACACTTTTACTAACAGTTTGCAAAACAAACATTGCTTTGGATATCCCATATCTTTTAGTCTTTGTTTGTGTTTGAAAATGTTTTTCAATTCCATGAATATCACATAGCTATCCCAAACTTTTGAAGTTCGGGTCTCATGGAAGCAAACATATTGCACTTGACCGTAACGGAATTCTAGCTTTTGGATCAAAGGATGAGAGTCACATTATCCACAGCATTAGCGGGAGAATACCAAAAGCATGCGATAGGACAAAGTCCTTCTCGGCACTTTTGAGGACAATCCTCACATTACGTTACCAACCGTAAAGTTTTAACCAGATATTTAATAGCTTATTCAATTTTAACAGGGCAGGTGGAAACGCGAGCCATTATTCTACAACTATTATGCAAATTACACTTTGGACAAAGTTCATAATTAATTGCACTAAGAATTAAAAGAATTAATTCTAAAGTGCGCTCCCACTCAAATCAATATCTCTCATAATTGATTGTGAGTGATACAAGATCCAAATTTCAATTCAACGCCAAGGATGCATCCATCTCAAGTGACGAGAATTTCATTTGGTAGGCCAACTTGCCAATCACATCTCTATGTGACTCTTGTTCATCTTTCGATGGGCGTGTTCCGAGCTCAGGACAATCAAGCCAGAACGTCAAGACAACCAAGTGATCTCGCTGCGAGGTCTCAACTCACCCGCCTCACACTTCTCTAATCGTTCGTACCCATGCATCCATGTGATACCCCGAAGAGATAGGTGCCGTGACGGTGCTACACTTGGGAGAACACTAACTACTTGATATTTTTGTGAGAGATCACCCTAATAAAAAGCGACTACCGCGCAATCAAAAGGGTGCATCATAAGGGATAAACATCTTAGGCAATTCATAATAGCATGATATGGTATAGCCCTTTCTGACGGAGAAGTCTTTAATTTCTTCGTCTTCGGCATTCGCGTCGGTGTTCACCTTTGCGAAGATTGCCACCACCTTGTCGATGCACCAGATAATATTGCTATCTCTATAGCTAATAAAATAAGTGCATTACAAAAGGTTGACACACAGGTCATTAAAGTGACAATCATATGGCTCCAGCCATCATGCCGAATCATGACACGCAGGTCATGTTAATTTACATCATATAGTCATCTCATACATAATCAAATTAATATGAGTACTGCTATACCACATCACATGCACATGCAAACCATCCTGCAAAACCAAGTTAGACGCCTCTAATCGGTTCATGCAAAAAATATATTTTACGTGGCTTCTAAGGTTTCGAAACAAACCGAAGCTACCTACGTTCATCATCAAGTATGATTATTCGAGTCGCTAGATTAACTTTACGGGGTGTATGAAACACGGGATAATAAAATCTCAAGCCCCATACTGAACTTCGTCATACGCATGAACCCCGTGCAGATCATATCTACATTGCCCTTTCATCTGCGAAATTTCATCTTTCTTTTTAACTATGGTGGAATTCAAACAACTGTTAGCACTTCGTTGATCAATCAGGATCACTGATTGCCAGAACTTTGAAACTCCACCATGTTGTTATCAAGATCAGAAATATGCAAATTCCAGGGAAGCAACAAGAACATCGGGTAACAGATTTCATCTGCTACCCGCACAATAATTATCAGCAGTAGAACTCATCTACTACAAATTATATTGTGCAACACCCATACATCTCTATGTATTCAAGATCGTAACCTGCATCTACGCATAGCACGGCTCATGATGCCACTGTAGGGGAACGCAGCAGAAAACAAAAAAATTCCGACCTACGCACCAGCCCAGGACCACTATGGAGACTGCATACAAGGTTTGATCTTTTCGTTACCGACTCGTAGCGCAGCGGAAGTAGAGTCGATGACGATCGGCGGTGCAGATCCCCACAGCTAGGATTTAAAACCTCCCAACCGCGAGGATGTACTCCCTCGTCAGCTCACCGGACGGATCTCCGGGCAGCCCTTCGGGAGGCCTCGGGACAGTCCCTCGGATAGTCCCACCGGACGGATCCTCGGACAGCCCTTCGGGAGGCCTCTGGACAGTCCCTCGGATAGTCCCACCGGACGGATCCTCGGACAGCCCTTCGGGAGGCCTATGGATAGTCCCACCGGACGGATCCTCGGACAGCCCTCCGGGAGGCCTCACGGACAGCCCTTCGGGCGGGTCACTCGGACAGCCCTCCGGGCAGGTACTCGAACAGCCACTCGGGCAAAGGATCGAAACTACGACCTCTCTACGGGGTTGCACACATACGGTGTCAGCTATCCGGCAGGGCTTCGCCGTCCAGAACTAGTTCCTGCCGGAACCCAAACAACCTTTCGGCTCTACGAAACTATTTCGCTGGGAGGGAGAGAGAAGCCAGAAATGTCATGGCATGTGTATGTTGAGAAAGAGTGAGTCTTTAATTAGGCAGCCCCCTCCACCCCTATTTATAGGCCAAGCCCAAGGGTGGCTTCTCCAAGAAGCCAAGGGGAAAAATACCAAAAGGCCCTCAAGGTGGCTTCTCCAAGAAGCCACCCAAAAAGCACTTTCACTATTCACGGAAACATTTTTCCGCGACCGTTAAATCCGAAAATATTTCTGTGGGTCTTAGAATAATTCCAGTACCCACTAAAATGATTTTGGACGCTTTCCGAAATAATTCCGGATTAGTGATTTTCATCTGCGAAAAGCAACCAAACCAGTTCCGGCAGCTCCGGAACATTTCCGGTTTTTATCCCGGAAAAATCCCAGAAGTTTCCAGAACAATTTTGGCACCCTCCAAGAATTTCCAGACGTGTGCCGAAACCAATTTGACTCAATGGTATACCCTGAAACAACTTTTCAGTTTGACCGAAACTATTCCGGTGCTCTCTCTCCGGAACTTTTCCGCTGTCTCCGAAACTTTTCCGGTGACTTTCTCTCAGACTCCCTGTCTAGTATTCAGCAGATAGATGACCCTTAAGCATGTGACCCTATAGGTTCGGTGAAGTATAGACATGACCCGGAACACTTTCCGATCAATGATCAACATCGGAGCCGTGGACACCCATATTGACCCCTATACCCACACGAATGAATATTCGAGTGAACCTCCAGTTGCCGTGTGCTATTCCTGTTGCTTCGCGATATGTTACAAATACCCGAGGTGAGAATCATTGGCATCCCCATGGATCAACACTTGTCCACAATGCCAGTTACCTCGTTACCGGTTTTGTTCTCTTTTCTCGTTTCCATGTTCCGGCATCCCTGTGATCAAATCACATTGTGTCTGGCCAGAGGATGATGGATACCGTAACACCGAGAGGGCCCAGAGATATCTCTCCATCGTCGGAGGAGCAAATCCCAATCTTGAGCTATCAAGTCCCTTGACATACTTTCCCATGAACCCGTAAGCCGCTGTAATAGCCACCCAGTTACGGATGACGTTTAACAAACCCCAAAGTTCATGAAGCAAGCATGAAGAAACTCGACACTCTCATGGTCTAAGGAATTATGCAAACATTAACTTTCTCTGTGTTATTAACCATTAACTTGTGACGAATGAATCTCATAGCATAACATCAATTCGGGTCGATTCAACACAAGTGTTCTCCTAACATTGTGCCCTCAAAGTTGCCGGCATAGTCATGCCCATGATCAGGAAAACATAATCATTATGCAACACTTGAGCTAGTCTCAGAGGCCAGACTAGGAATACATTTTACCGTTTATTATTCCACACGTGCATATGAGTCTTCCTCCGAGCCTCGTGGTTATTGCAGACTCGAGAACCATAACAGTTATAGCACGGAATATAAACTTAACTACAAACATGGAGATAAATAATAACACTTATTATTGCCTCTAGGGCATATCTCCTACACCAAGAGCCCCGCTTGACCGCGTACGAAGCCCGAGAAAACTTATTCAGACGCTTTGATGTCTACTTTTTTGCATACGCATTGTATATTTTTTGTATTAATCATGAACATTTTTATACATGTTTAACATTAACTGAATATATGATTAACATTTTTTCAAATATATATTTTGATGTCTACTTTTTTCCATACACATTTTATATTTTTCGTATACACCAGGAACATTTTTTTATACAAGTTTCACATTGTCCAAAATCCATGATTACCACTTTTTCATATATATATTTTTTGATATCTACTATTTTAAATACACATTTTACATTTTTTTTTCTATACATCAGGAATGTTTTGTTATCTACTTTTTTCCATGCGCATTGTATATTTTTTGTATACATCAGGAAAAAAATTATACATGTTTACCCTTTTTTTAAATACATGATTAACATTTTTTTCATATAGATATGTTTTGATATCTACTTTTTCATACACATTGTACAATTGCCGTATAAATTAGAAATATTTTTTCCTTCCACATTTAACATTTTTCAATTCTATGTAAAGTTGTTGGTTATAATAAATATTATTATAATATTTCAAAATATAGGCAAAAGTAAAAAAGTAAAACGGAAGAAAAAAAGAGCACATACGCAATATGATTTTGTGCAGCGTACAAACTTGCTGCTTTTCCCTTGTTCTCTTTCTCAATTAATTTGCTTAAGGTAAGACAACGTGCTCAAGCTGTTGGGCCACGAACGGAGGATCTGCGCCATCCCACAGACCGGTCGTGCAGCTAGCTCATGCTGCATGGCAGCGACATGGACGCGCATGCCACTGTCGGACTCGACGCGCACGGCATCCACACAATACGTGGCCTCGTGCACTGCTAAACATGAAACATAAAAAATAGAAAACCAACTTCTAGCTAGTTTATTCAACACTGAGCTTTCCAAGAGGACAATGGAGGGGTCTCAGAATCCTTCCAAGTAATCATCATTTCAGGGTATCGGTCACCATGGATATCACCTGTGGCGGCGTAGGACTCGAGTTCGGCCATCTCCTCTGGTGTTAGCTTCACAGACAGTGCTCCCACATTCTGATTGAAATTCTCCATTTTCGTTGTGCCGGGTATGGGGCAAACATCGCTCCCCTGATGATGGACCCATGCCAATGCAAGTTGGGATGGTGTGCATCCTTTTCTTGTTGCCATTGCATTAACACTGTCAAATATCAGGGCATTCTTCTCAAGATTCTCTGGTTGGAATCTAGGCAAATGCTGCAATAGTAGAACTTTGTCAGTGAAAGAGCCAATAGATCATAGAAGTTTCACTTCTCTTTTCTAGGAAGAAACTTGAGAGGCATTTATGTACAATTTTGAAATGTTTCCTTATAGTCGAAAGATGAAGATTTCCACAAAATATAAGCATCGTAAGTTAGATGATGGTAGATTTAGAAGCCAAGGAACAACATATAATCAACCAGCTACCAGAATAACAACAGTGACATGAAAAGTCACCTTGCGGAAGTCGTCGTCTGATAGTGAGTCAGCCAATTTCGATCCTACTGAGAAGAACCCTCTACCAAGTGGGCTGTAACAAACAATTCCAATTCCAAGTTCTCTGAAAATGTCAAGAAAAAAATTAGATTTGGTGCATAAAGCGTCTGCTTTTTTATATTAAACAAAATATATAAGTGGTTTTTGTACAACACCTGCAAGTTGGAATGATGTCTTCTTCCACGTCTCTACTCCACAGTGACCATTCCATCTGAACTGAAGTGATAGGATGAACGGCGTGAGCCCTTCTGATTGTCGATGCAGATGCTTCGGATAATCCGATGTACTTTATCTTTCCTTCTTCGACCAGTTTCTTGAGCTCACCAATCTAACAAAAGTGCAAAGTAAATTAAGTTGATCGGCGATATGAAAAAAAATATGGATCTATATAGTGGACAGTGGTACATGTATGTACTAGTAGTATGTTTTTATCCATAGCAGGAGCAGGCACACAAACAAAACAGAAATGAATTACTACAGCACTCACCGTGACCTCGATGGGCACCCTGGTGTCTACGCGGTGCTGGCAGTAGAGATCGATGCAATCCACGCCGAGCCGCTTGAGGCTGCCCTCGCACGCCTCACGCACGTACGCCGGGTCGCCGCGGACATTCCACTCGTCCTCTGAGAAGAAGCCGCCGAACTTGGTGGCCAGATCCACCTTCTCCCTCACGCCGCCGCCCTGCAGGGCCTTGCCGAGGAGGGTCTCGTTGGTGTGCGGACCGTAGACGTCGGAGGTGTCGAGGAAGGTGACCCCGGCGGCGACGGCGTGGTGGATGAGCGCGACCATGTCGGGGTCTGGCTTGGGCGGGCCGTAGGAGAAGGACATGCCCATGCAGCCGAGGCCCTGCGCCGAGACCTCCATTCCCTGGGAGCCGAGCTTCATGCGGGGAACCGCCGGAGCAGCAGCAGCAGGAGCGGACGCCATGCTCGATCGATCGGCTCACGACGTACGTTTAGCTAGCTTGGATTGTTTAGCAAGAAGGTAGCAGCTGGTGACTGTGCGAGGTGAGGTAGTACGTAGTAGCGTCGCCGCATATGTATATGTAGGGAAGAGCCTGCTGCAGGTCGCCGGAGAGCAGCTAACGGGGAGCTTTCCTTTTCTTCCCCGGCGACTTTTCACGACCACCGATCCGGCAGACAGAGCATGGCGTGTTGCTACGTAGATGTAGATAGATTAAAATAAGGAGATCTTACCACGTGGCACCTCCCTCATCGGACAAATCCTTGGTCTTCTTCCTGGATGTCGGCACACAGACACGAGTAATAACTTCATTAGATAAACTGCGGTGACCACGTACGCACCTGCCTTGGCGACATCGATCGACGCCCTATGACCATTCCATCGATAATAACTTCATCAGAACCGTACCGTAAAGTACGACCGAATTGGGAGGGAGAAGAACGACACCGGGCCAGCAGCCCAGCACAAGACGTGGACAAGGATCAGATCGGCAAGCCAACCCGGATGTGGACTTGGACCTCGCGTCAAAGTCAAAACTGCACGGGAGATGGCTGAGGGTGCTTCCACACATCCATGCGCCACGGTCTCACGTTGCTTGGAGCGGGGGCAAAAACGCCTCCTCCCAAAAAAGTCTCCTCTACCTCCCGTCGGCGTCGCCGCCGGTCCGTCTCGTCTCCAGTGGCCTTAGGGCCATGGCGGCGTGGTGGATCCCGGCCCTTACCGGCGGGTGGGCTTCGTTTTTGGATATTTCTTCAAGTTTCGTTAGGGTTTGTGTCTTGCTCAGGAAGACGCGACAACGGCGGCTCTTTGAAGGTGGAATATGGTTCTACCCGCCTAGCCCCCGTCTCAGTGGTGCGTCTAGCATCGTCGGTGGGCGTGTGGAGGTGTGTCTCCGATGGATTTGTCCTTGGTGGATTTGTTCGGATCTGGTCGTAGTTCGTCTACGTTCGTGTGTCTTTAGCTTGGATTCTTCCGGTCAATGCTACTCTTCAACGGCGGCGATTGCTGTTCTGGTGCGCTGGTCCTATGGGGCCTTAGCACGACGACTTCCCGACTGTCTACTACAACAAGTTTTGCCCGGCTCTGGCGAGGGAGGGGCAATGACGGCGGCGCGCCTTCGGTCCGCTTTAGTGCTTGTAGTCGTCGCTAGGTGGTCTACGGATCTGGATGTATTTTTTATTATTTCTGGTGTTCGTTGTACTGTCATGATTGAAAACGAATCGATCGGAAGTTAAAAAAAAACATTTGGTCTTGGTCAGTGATTCATATCTATAAATCTATACCTACTAATAAATGGAAGAGTGATTCTGCCTGTCCGCCGTCGCATATTTTTCAGAAAACTCCCTACCTTTTTTCAATAATTAACCCGCAGTCCATCTTTAAGTCGGAACGAATCGGTTTTTTTGTATTTTACACAAAAATCCCTGCCTTTTATGCTAATTAACCCGCGGTCCATCTTTAAGTCACAGTGAATCATTTTTTAGTTTTACATAAAACCCCATGAGATCTGCGTTAATCACCCCGCAGTCTATTAAGAATATTTATTTTTTTGAAATAACTATATCTTTTAAACCGTAACTTCAATTTTAACATGTTATATATGGAATTTGATTAGAAAAATGTGTAGAATCTGAATATGATGTTATTTTACATGTTAAATATTTTTTAAATGCAACTTAGGGTGCAATGTTAATCAATGACCCATGATCCGTCTTTATTTCGTACCGGCGCGGATCCGTATTGCAAATGAACATGCCGCACACAATGTTGTGTGCTGGTTGGCAAGGAGCGAGCGAAGGAAAAGATTATAATCCTTGGACATGCTGTACTTGCACCAGGTTCTCTCTTTGTACATGGTTCATGATCTAAGACCCTACGTACGTACCTTTTCTTGGCGAAATCCACGCGTGGACTTACCAACGGACTACACAATTTTTTTGTGGTGAATACACAAACAATTTTTATAGGATATACATACACTTATAAAATTCATGAACATCATAAGTACATGAAGGTTTATTTTGAAAATATCCGAACTATTCGTGTGATAGTCATGAACGTTAATATTGAAACCGATAAGTACGATCTTAATTTGTGTTCCATCCGTTGCATGTGACGATGATACATATAGGCTTTCTTAAATAAAGTTAATTTATAGGCGTGGCCTCCTCAATGTCGAACGACACCACCCAGATGCTCAGATAAAAAATGTTTACTCTCTTGTTGCAACGCACGGGCATGTTTGCTAGTTAATACTAAATTCATGATTGGCACAACTCACTGGTGGACATGAAGGATCTATCTTTAAGAGATCAAAATCACAATGGCAATGATGTTATGTATTTGTTCCAGGAGCATATCACAAAGATATTAAATTAATTATATCTTATGCATAAATTTTTAATGATGTGCACGAATACTAACAATCAAATATTATCCTCGATCTGACTTTATCCCAGAGCCATCTTGCCTGGAAATTTACTTTTATATGTTTTATTGCGAGGGACCTGGATATTTATTTACACAATTGTTTTACTTATTTATTACTACAATTTATATTATAATTTAGTTTTCCATTCAATCTAGGAATCATGAAAATGATACAACTAAATATTATGGTATATCATATTTTATTATATAATTAACATATGTAGTAAGTGCAATTTCACTAAATTTGATGTAGTTGTTTGTTTTATTTTCAAGATATGGCTTGTTTCTTATTAATTGTTTGACAAAGAAAATCTGGATAAGCGAAAGATAAAAAAAATCATAGGTCTTCACACATTAATTTTGGCTATATAAAGCACAATTTTTTTTGTCATTTCTTAGATTGGAAAAATAGGTATTTGATCATGATTGATCTGCTTTATTGGGTTATCAAAGATAAGATATTGATTGATATTTATTTGTCTATAGATCAGGATTTATTGAGTTACCAAAAATGTCTGACCAGTATTAGGTTTACCATAAGAAGCAATTTATTTATGGACCGTGAATTTATTGCTATATACCGTAGATTGATCTGGTTTATTGGGTTACAAAGATTAATTTGCTGAAATCCAAAAGGGGTGGAAAACCAAAAAAAAAATCAGTGAAGAGTAGAAGGTTGGACGAAGGGATGGTGGGGGGAAAGTGAAAGATGGAATCTTACGTTCTTTTTAAGTAGTCTTCATCTTCATCTTCATCTTCACTACTAGTAAAAAAGCAAACGTAAATTTCCCTAAATCCACACAGCAAAATGTACCCAGGACAACCAGGACCCTTCGATCAAGTCAATTTAAACACATCCTACTGCCAATATTACGTCACTGGTCTGCCACCCAGATCAACATCTCAGATCAAATGTTCTGCCGAGCAGACTCAGGCCCTGTTTGTTTCAGCTTCAGGGAGCAGATTCAGCTTTGCCAGTGAAGCTGAATCTGGAATATGAAACAAACGGCTATTTGGAATCAGCTTTGCCAGTGAAGCTGAATCTGGTTTTGGGCCATTTTTAGTGCAATTTCCTGAAGCACCTCAAAGTGTACTTCGGTGGTGAAGCTGAGCTTTGACACTGAAGCGAATTCATAGGTGATTTTAATCCAAGCGAAGCTGAAACAAACAGGGCCTCAGTGGTCTGCCAATCTCCTGGCGCTCCGCGTCCCCGATCCCCCATCCCCTCCCGCAACACCTTGATTTGCGGATCAATTCCACCCAAATCGCCCGCTAATTCCTCTTCTCCAGACCCACTTTCCCACTCGCGTTGCTCCACCTCCGCCCTGCCAGCCCAGCGTCGTCGCACTCCCGTTCCGCCACCACGCTTGCCACCGATGGGGTGGCTGCGCGCGTGCCGCCACCATCTCCGCCGCCGCCATGTTAGGAGCCTGCTAGGATCTCTCTCGATTACTCACTTCACCGGATGAATTGTAGCAGTAGCATAGCAATTACATAAGAGAGGTTACAAGAAATGGAAGAACAGGAGGTAGGGGAATGGATGGATTCTTCGTTGCTTCTTCTCCCGGTACTTGTAGCGGTGGCAGCCGGGGGTGCACGGGTCCAGCCCATGTGATGTCCAGAGGCAGGCCCACGTACACGTATGGGCTAGGAGAGGGCCCTGACATCCCCCCTCCTTGAAATTCGGCTTGACCCCAAGCTGACTCCATCGAAAACCGCCCGGATCCCATTGCACTCGATGGTCCTTGACTAGCTCCAAGTCGCGGTGGTAGCCGAAGTCGAGGTTGGCTGGAACGTGGGAGTAGTAGTCGTGGACGATAGCGCCCCAGTCGCCTGAGATGTCAGGGAAGTAGTAGTTGATGAAGCCGTCGTCAGAGCCTTGTGTGAAGCCGGCAGAGACACACCCCCTCTATGAACATGCTCTTGATCGGAGAAGGTACAAGGCACCATTCCACCCACGGCTCGTGCTTCCTTGCTGAAGACCATCGCCACTGTAACCTTTGACGGCTGAAGATGAGAAGTTGGCATGGTAATGCTCCTAGGGTCCCATGACTTGTGCACGATTGCAATTTGTATGTGCTCATTCATGCTTGCGTTCTCATCAGGGTCAGGTAGTGACATTTGTTGCTCAACTAAATGATGAATGGGGTTGTCCATATGAGATATTGGTTCCACCTTTCCCACCATACCATGTAGTTCAGCAACATCTTGTGATGGACATCTCAGTGTACCGAATATAATATCCAACAAAAAGCCTCCTGCTATGCTCCAGTTTCTTGTGGACAGAAGGGAAATTAGCATAGATGACTTGCTGTCAGGTAGCACAAGAACCTCAAAGTTAATCAGTGTCCAAGGGGCCGTCTTGTCATGCAGAAATTCAGTTAAGGCCTGCTTGCTGAACAAAGACAACTGAGCGAAAATAATGATGTGAAGTGGCCTTGGGGACTTCGGCCGAAACAATGCAAAATAAATCCCAGGCAGTGTAACATGTTGCTGCAACTCAGCTCCAATAGATTTCTCTATCAAATAGTGAACAGTGCCTGTAGCATAGTCAAGCAAGTATTTCGCTGGTAGATCTCTCGGAAGGGCTGCGATGATCTGTACCATAAGCAAGTGATAAGCATTTCCACCAAGCATTGTTGCACCAAATGGGGGGCAACACTCAAAAGTGACCAGTAGTACAGTTAGCTGAATTCTAGCTCTGGAACCACCAGATATTTGTTTAGAATTGCATTTCTTATCAAGATGGCCACTCCTCTTATATTCTCTCTGTACCAAAAATGGCCAATTTACTGACATGCTCATGGTCTTCATGGCCCCCTGCAATTTCTCATGCCAAGGAATAGCAGCTTGCTCCAGAACGTGATTCTCACATAAGTTCGACTGCTCTCGGTTTTTACACACATGGTCTTTAGTGCTCCACAATTGCTCAAGGCACAAACGGCTAGTCAACTTCTCATGAATAACGAGAAACTGCACTGCTCGGCAATCACAGGAAAAATGTGGCCCTGCTAGCTTCAGCTGAATATTATTTTGACTGAACCCAAACCTCGGATGTACATCTCGAGCACGAAATGTAGAGGAGGCCTTCTCAGAGGGAGATAGTTTCAACTGCACACTCGAGAGATACCACACTGACATGCTCAAAACCTGTACTGCTTGGCAATTGCATGAAAATGGTAGCCACGGAGGCTTCAGCTGGGTCGTCTCTTGACCAAACTCGAACAGTGGCTGTGCCTTTGTTTGGAGCTCACGGTCCATGCCCAGTATGTCATAACCTTGTAGCTCAGTTGAAATAGATAACATATGAGTACAAGAAGCTTGTTGAACTTGAGCATGGAATTCATATGACGACTGCACAAAAGATACGACTGGCACACTTTCTGCAACGGTGAAGTTCATGGCCACTGTTCTCCAACTTTTTCTCCAATGTAAACGTCTCCAAACTTGAGGATCCTCATCTCCGAACAAGAACAGCACTAGCCCAAAACTGAACCGTGAAACTTCATGAGGCTGACTATGTATAGCTGAGCATGAGTCCTCAGGATAGCTTGCATCTGAATGGTACTGGAATGTCGGCCACGGACTAGGCCTGAGCATGCGTCTGATGTGTCTGGTCCTCACTCGCACAGGAGGTGGCCATGGTTGCTGCCAGATTCCCTGTCGCCATGCTAATTGTAGCAGATAGTGGCTCCTGTCCACAAGATGAACACCACACACTGCGTGTGCAGTCGGTGGTAGGTGACCTGCAGGGTCGAGGTAGATAGTGCTTGGGGGCGCGCAGGTCAGAGGACGGTTGCCCAGCGCGAGCCTAGGCTGCACCCGACAGTTCTCATGGAAGAAGCAATCTGCCGAACGCCTGACGTGCATTGGTGTGTCTGATTGGAGGACAACATCCGGCTGCAGCGAGAGGGCCGGGAATACCTTTGGAGGCGCTGATTCGACAAGATGTGCAGCCAGTGGAATCAAAGGTGGAGCAGAAACGTCGACGTTGAGGACGGCGACGCTGTGATTTGCGTCGCGCACTGCCGGAGAAGCGAGCCCGAGGGAAACTGCGGAGGGTGTCGATGGAGGCGTGAGTTCCGCGATGGCGTCGTCGGAGGTGACTCCAGACTCCTTGGCCGCTCTCTCCTGCGGGCAGCCCAGCGATGGTGGATCGTGGGCGCTCGTCGGCGTGCGGTCAGGGGTGGCCTCCACCAAGATGTACTTGCCCGTGGAGGAGGGCGCCACCAGGGCGGACACGACGGCGACGTGGTTGGTGGTGTCGAGGGGGAGCTGGTGGTGGACTGCGGGCTCGGGGCAGAGGACTGATGAGGCAGACGAATCGAGTCACGAGGTAGCAGCAACAAGCTCGGCTGTCATGCCCTCGACCTTGGCTAATATTGAGGCAAGATACCAGATGGTCTGCTCCTTGGCGGACATGACATCCCACTCCGGTGGTAAGACAGTGGGCATGGCGGCGTCGCCGGTGAAAATCGGTGAAATCGGGTGTGGGGGAATTGGGGGGAAAAATTGAGGGTGGAAGGGTGGTGCCTGGTTCTGAATACCAGATGTTAGGAGCCTGCTAGGATCTCTCTCGATTACTCACTTCACCGGATGAATTGTAGCAGTAGCATAGCAATTACATAAGAGAGGTTACAAGAAATGGAAGAACCGGAGGTAGGGGAAAGAGAGAGGAGCCGCCGCCGTTTCGTGCCGTGATCCACTGGATGGATTCTTCGTTGCTTCTTCTCCCGGTACTTGTAGCGGTGGCAGCCGGGGGTGCACGGGCCCAGCCCATGTGAGGTATGAGCCTCAGGACCTCAGCATGGATCCACGCCCCATGACGCCCGCAACTCTGGCCTCGGGACCGCGGGCTGGATCCGCGCCCCATGACGACCGCGACTCTGGCCTCGAGACCCCGGCCTGGATCCGCGCCCAATGACGCCCGCTATGCTGGCCTGGATCCGGGCGGCGGCAGAGGCGGCCCCGCCCCCCACGCCTCTACAGGAGGAGGAGGAAGAAGGTCCGGCGCGCTATATCCCCCGTCAAGGAAGACCTTGCGTGCTACTGTGATTTTTCAATCCCTCATCTAACATTGTCATGGGTGGCCACAGTGACGTTGTGTATGTACATTAGATAACCTCATTTATCTGACGTTTTTGTGGGACACTAGAGTGAAGGACAACAGATTTTGCTATCGCTATGTGGTTGTCTTCCAATATGGTTCTGCTCTGCTCTTCAATATTGCTGATCATGAAGCTGATCACTATCTTGATGTGATCTGGAATCATGCTTCGGGATGGCTTCCGGAGATGAGGAAAGACGGTATGTCCATGCTATCGACCAAGCCTATTATTGTGTAAACTGCTAAATAGTGTAGTTTTCCTCATTGATTTCTACTTATCTTTCTTCTTTCATTTCAATGTATGTGCACGATCAATCCAATTTCCCTTGATGATAATGACTGCTCGATCAATCCAATTACCTTTGATGATAATGACTGCTGATATTTGATAAAGACGATTGAGGATCAAGAGAACCACTCTGAATATAATTTGTGTTTGATGTAGTGCATTTTTAGAGGTCACAATGCTTTGGCCGAACCTTTATATGGCTTCTGGAACTGGCCTTCGTAATTGTATGGAAAATGCTTTTTACATTTACCTTGAAATATGTGCAACGTTGAACAAGGCGTGGGTTATGTGAGTGGCAATCCATGCAGAATTGCATGTTTAAACAGGCATATTTTGAAATATGTACGTGCAGGTGTGCGAGGGCTCGCACGAGGCGTGCAGCGCGTGCGTGTGAATGTGCGGACGCGAGGCAGTGGAGGGCTCGACAAGGTTCGATTTTGGCTCCAAATTGCTTTCAGAATCATCTTCTAATCCAATCTAATGGTCGTTGCTACGAAGACTAATGGGAGGATCATCAGAACAACGTAATCAAATTGGCTGCTTCAAATTTTTTCGGGTATGTGCTTTGACTGATTACCTTAATGCCAGTAATTCTTGATTTTCGCTCCCTATATATGTGGAATGATTTAACTATCTCTTTATCAATATCCTTCAGCACGCTTGTAAGTTCTGTAGCAAATGGTTGTAAGCAATCTCAATTCGACTAACAATATTGATGGATACTAAGTACTACTGCCAATCATCATGTAAACTATCCCAACTCTATATTAGTTCTAGAAAATAATCGATGTTGAAAAAATACTGCGAAACTTGTAAGTTTATGCAATTCTGCTGTTTTAATCTTTGCATTTAGCAATTCTGATTGTACACTAAAATTTAGGTGCTTTTGGAGAGCTGATTGTACAATAAAATGATCTACCTTGCAGTATCATTTTTTTCGCAAACTAGTAAGCGTGCACGTGCAACGCACGTCTTCACCAATACACATAAAATTCGTGTAAGTATAAAGTTTAAATTTGTATTCTATAAATTCTAAAAAATAGAACAAGGCGTGACAAAGAAAAAATCGATGCACAACAATATGCGTTTTAAACATCAACTCGTAAATGATGTAAATGATTCAGGAACATAATATCAGATGAACATAAATATAGTGAGTAATCATGCATGCAGGGCGTGTCTCAAATGATTTATACAATAAATCAAGGGATAAGTATATTTTTCGTCATTGAACTCTTCTCAAAGTTTACAAATGGTCCCTCAACTCCAAAACCAGCAAAACTTAGTCCCTCAACTTTCAAAACCGGATACTTTTAGTCCCTCGGGCGGTTTTCGTACGTGGTGAACAGTACATCGATGAACAGTACATTAAAAAAAATAGCAACAAAATTCAAAAAAATCTGAAATTTGTTGGCACAGAAGATACTCACATGCGCAAGGTGCGTGATAAATTTCATGCTCGAATGTCCAAACAGGACGAAATTTAGCACGCACCTTGCGCACTAGATTATCTTCGACGCCAACAAATTTCATATTTTTTTTGCTATTTTTTTCGAATTTACTGTTCATCGTATAGTAGATTTACAGTGTTGTTTTTTGCCACGTGGTCCTCGAATGTCCAAACAGCATGAAATTTATCACGCACCTTGCGCATGTGAGTATCTTCTGTGCCAACGAATTTCAATTTTTTTTGATTTTTTTTCTATTTTGTTCGAATTTACTGTTCATCAATGTACTGTTCACCACGTACGAAAACCGCCTGAGGGACTAAAAGTATCCGGTTTTGAAAGTTGAGGGACTAAGTTTTACTGGTTTTGGAGTTGAGGGACCATTTGTAAACTTTGGGAAGAGTTCAGGGACGAAAAATATACTTATCCCATAAATCAAACATAAGGGACTTCACAAATTTTATGGTAAA
Organism: Elymus sibiricus; assembly: GCA_039707655.1. Taxonomy (NCBI): domain Eukaryota; kingdom Viridiplantae; phylum Streptophyta; class Magnoliopsida; order Poales; family Poaceae; genus Elymus; species Elymus sibiricus. The sequence continues at coordinate 462,669,751 of CM077672.1, forward strand.
AGAACCAAGAGCAGAAACTGAAGTGTTGCAATGCAACCTAAGGAAAACCAGATACATCTTTCGTCTAATATGCATAAGAAGTTCTCACACAAACTGGGATGTCTTCTTAAGATTGGTCCCCTTGAACTTTGGTAAGTATATCAAATACTGGCATAAATGGAGGAAGCTGCTACTATTTCACATCATAGTGGCGACTATTAAACACATGCTATTGGATCATGCACGCACACTGGCAGAGTGCCTTGTTTCCATGTTCAACGTTGCTTCTTTGACTGTACCGTTGATGATCTGGTTCAGCACAAGCAGTGACACAACTTTACAAGTCAAATTTCAAGAATCTTTATTCAAGAGGTTAACTGAATCATGAGTAACAAACATTCATCCTGGTGCTAGTGTTATAAATCAATGTGCATTTATAGAAAATACCTGAATGAGAGGTATCTTTTTTCACTAATTTCTTGTTAGGACAGAAAAGTAGAAGTACCTTTGCTCAATCCCTCAAGTAGTAGAAGGGATCACTGCTTGATTGTGAACATGAACTCCTAACCAGTTTTCAATGAGGCAAATCTTGAATCCTAATTTCTGGGCCCTGAAGATGTTAAATCTAGCTTATATCAGAGCAAATAAGTTGGAATATGATGAAAGAAGGGTGGCATAAGAAGGTTTAATTACAATATTTATTGATAGAGCAAAATCATGTGCTTGCATGGGCATGCCAGACTTATAATTGACTCGTCCATAAGAGTCTACAAGCATGATCTCAACTCTTTCACCGACTCAATAACTTTCTAGTGCGATGCATGGTCTCAGCCGAGCCACATTGATGTCATCCTCAGCAACATCCTAGATAATCTCCCTCGTGTTAGTTGAGGGACCAACTGTGCACATAATCCTCATTTTGTGCTTAACTTTGGTTTAGACCACCACATACACATTGGATGCTGTACTGTTATTTGACAAATAGCCATAAGATGTTGGTAGTTCTCGTTTTCCTGTCAAGAAGTGTTCTTACAATTAATTTCAGTGCATCAAATCATAAGGTTCCTTACCACAGAACAATGCATTATATTCAACTCAGTTAGCGTACAGCAATTAGTAGAGATATATGACGTGATCATGTTGCACTTTACAGTACTACGAAGACAACATGAATTAATACCAAAGGCATTTGATTAAACTACAGTTCACTTGCAGAACAGGATCACAGACAACTAAGTTGATTATATTTCAAGCAAGTGCACGGACCAAGAAAACAGCAGCAGGTGTTCAATTCAAACATATATGCAGACATACAATAAGTATACTACTGCAAAAATTAGGCTCCTGGTAAACTGAGATGGCAATACATGTAAGAACTATACCAAAGTAACCTGAGTATATTGTTCAAAAACAATTGCTATGTGCTCTCACCGTAGAGCACAGATCATAACTTATAATTCAGAGATATGTGTGTGCTCTTAGTGGGCACCTCGCTGCTATCTTCAGAAAAGAGGAATTACCTTGAGATTGTGGAAGCCGTCACCGGTCCAGATGGAGACCTTGCTCGGTGTGTAGCTCTCATCCAGCTTGAAATCCATGTACTCCCTCCGTTCCTCAATATAAGTCTTTTTTAGAGATTTCAATATGGACTACATACAGATGTATATAGACATATTTTAGAGTGTAGATTCACTCGTTTTGCTCCGTATGCAGTCCATATTGGAATCTCTAAAAAGACTTATATTTAGGAACGGAGGGAGTAGATAGTAACAAGCTCGCCCCAACAACAAATTCAGAACAGAAAAAGGATCCCACACATAGAAGATTAGATATGTGTTTCGAATGGATGCCCTCATCTAGCTGGCTCTTGTCGTCCGACTTTGCCTGCGCTGCACATACACAGATACAGGTGGCAGGAGGAAATCAAGATTGATTTTAAGTCTAAAAGCATGCCCAGATTCAACCGAACTAATCAATGGGCGTTATATAATCACAGGTAAAAGCGCATTGTGAGAAACAAGCGCACTGTATAATAACCTGCAAACCTCCCTCCCTCCCTCCCTCTCCCTCTCCCTCTCCCTCTCCCCCCCCTCTCTCTCTCTCTCTCTCTCTCTCTCTCGCTCGCTCGCTCTCCGTCGCTACTCCATGGAACAAGCGCACGCACCGTATACGATTAGGTTCGATCGAGTCTGCTTGCAAATCGATCCAGTCACAAGGTATTCAAGTATTAGCAAATACTATTCGATACGTCTTGCATGCAGAAACTGCTCTGGTTTATTGAAGATTCGATGCACAATAGTTTACACATGATTAGACTCCTAATTAACTACTCTGGTGACTCTTTGGTTTATTGAAGACTCAATGAAAGGAATCACGCACCATCCAAACAAATTTGAGCGGAAGGCAGCGGAAGATCGTTGACTCGTCGTGGTTACCTGCAGCTGTACATTCTTCTGAAACTGGATCTTGACCAGGTGTGGCTGCACACCGTCTGACCTGGGAATATAAAATCCGCCAACGATGAGGGTGCCCCTGCAGTTTGGAAGATCAGCGATGATCACCGCGGCTCGATGGCCATGGCACACGGGCGCAGGTACAGGCGCGCGCATGAGAGCAGAGCGGAGGGGCTTACCTAGGCCGGAGTGGAAGAGGCGTCTGGCCACCGGAGGCACAGGAGGAGACATGGAGGGAGAGCAGGGCAGAACAGCAGACCGCGCCGGTACCCGCTACGCCTCCATCGGGCTGCTGGCCATGATCCGCGTTGCCCGAGGTGGAGCGGCCGTGGATGCTGCGGATCCGCCGCCGTGGTTTCTGCGCCCAACCTAGAGAAAGAAGGATCAGGGGAACCCGAGGTGGAGCGGCCGCGGATGCTGCGGATCCGTCGCCATGGTTGCTGCGCCCAGCGAAAGAAGGGTCGGGGAGGCCCCGATTTTATTTTATTTTTTGACGGGCGAGGAGGCACCGATTCGGATGAAATTGATCCACATGTTGCGGGCGGGGCCGCGGGGATCAGGGGACGCAGAGCGCTAAGGCGGTTCGCAGACCACGGGGTCTACCAGGCAGAACATTTAATCTGAGACGTTGATCTGGTTGGTTCACCATTGACGTAATATGGGCAGTAGGATGTGTTTAAGTTGACTTAATCGGAGGGTCCTGATTACCCCGTGTACAGTTTGCTGTGTGGATTTAGGAGAGTTTATGTTTGCTCTTTTAATAGTAGTGTAGATGTAGATGAAGAAATTCGGAGCATCTTAGACTTAAATTTATCTGCTAAAATATTCATATTTATCCTTTATGTTGTCCGGTAAGTTGAGATGTGCATTGCTTAATTATGTGATTACGGCCTTGGCGCTCTTCACGTTGTGAGAGAACCTGATCACTAGCATGTCGACATGCATCAGGAAGCCAACGGACAGCCAGAGAAGGAAGGCGTGGAGCTTGAGCTGCAGCGACAAAGACAACTTGGGTGTCAGCTGCAAAAAACAACAGTACAAGTGTTCAACCAAGTGTAAGTTAGTCAATGATTGCAGTTCTACCATGACACATTCAGACTCTTGCATCCAAAGTTAGATAGGAATATGGAAAGAATCTCCGAAACTTATTTACAGGGGAGAGAAAACTTCACACCTATTTTATCTCCAGTGGTTGAACGCTCTTGTAGCTTTGGTTCAGACCCTGAAGCTATCCGAAGCACCATAGATTGAGTTTGCAAGCAAAAGGATCACACAACCTGACAGTACCGGTAGCATTCTTTTTCTTCCAACTGTAGCATTGATGCCTGTCAATTTGCGGGTAAGTTACACTTGTGCGACCGAGAGGTTGACCAACAAGTTGTTGATCTCTTATTCTTTGATCCTTATATAACTGGCTATTAGTTAATTTTGTTCAGGTCCCAAATTCTTGATTGGACTTTTGGTCTGTTTAAAATACAAGAGTGTACACGATATTCAGGTCCAAAGGTAAGTAGCAACCTATTTGAGCAAGTTGGAAACACATCCGGATCTGAAATAGTAGAAATTCCTAAGTGCATTGGGATATTGACATGCAGGTACCGAAGTGTGTGCTGTTTTTCAACTCAACCCTGCTCATGATGTTTTTTTTTTTTTTTTTGAAACGAGGCAAAAGATTTGCCATTTTCATTGATTAAGAAGAAGAGAATTGCCTGGTTAATTGGCGGAAAACCGGGCAAAAACCGATACAACGCAACCCACATGACATGGGCACCACCGGCCAACCTGGCCACCGACATGGGACACAAAGCTGCAAAGAAGAAAGGCATTCGCCGAGGAGTCGCAAGCGTCATCGTCATCACCGGTTGCCTCGAACGAGCGACTCCGACTTCACCATAGAGCTCCAACCTCGAAGCCAACCCGCAAACAGCTATATAGAAGCCATGATGGTTTTGTGACTGTTGAAAGACAGTATACACCTCATAGGCTCACAACATTCTCTCTATATAATATAAGGTGTACTTATTGTCATATAGGTTACTTATTCTTTTTCTTTTTCCTAATTTCTATGCATGTTATGCAGCCAGCTTTAGCAGTACTATTGGGCTAATAAAGTAAAGAGCCGCCCTACATAATGATACAAAGAGGATACTGAAGGAGGTTTTGCAAGTGCTTCCAATTTAAGTATGCATCTTCTTGAATCCAAGTGCAAGAACATTTGTCTTTACCATGAGGTATGGTTTGCTTCCAGCAGCAGTTTTTTAGTTAATGCGTTGTTGAAGTGTCATGAACCTTGAACTAACTATTTTATTGATTATATTGTCATATATTTTGGGTTGTCATCACGCCTTCTGCTTATATTTTACCTCCTAAATTTTCATCATTGAGGTGTCGTCAGTATTAATGAAGAATCTGTCTTTGGCTGAAACCTGAAAGTCATAAACTATCCTTTTGTTGTTGCTTATTTATAGGTGTTTTTGTCTCCACGAATGATATTATCATGTCTTTGCAGTTTTAGCCTCGATGCTCTATCGATCTCAATGGCTGAGCATACACATGTTTTTTGGTGTCCATTCTATGAGATTTCATTGTTTCATAGTCATTTAGCCATGGGGCGGACCGTAGGCATCATTGTGTTCTGGATCAGATATGTGAATGAACTATAGTTTTTTATTTGTCATATACATTTATTCTTGCCTTCTTGTACATGGAAAGGAAACCAGAAGTTTAAGGTTCCTTATGAATTTTCCTTCATGTATCATCTTCACCTATTTCCCTTTTTCTTTTTGGTAATAAACAACTCCTTATGTATGTGGAAATGAGGAGAGAGAGCAAGGTTGTATGTGAATGAACCATGAACCCATGTACACGCTCCAAGGTAAGATGAGAGAGCAACCTTGTACATTCTCTCACCACTCACTAGGTAAACCAAATACACTATATTTGTTAGTGACATGGTAAATTTACCAACAAACAGACTATTGGAGATGCTCTGATCTTATTTTCCATTTTAACTTATGTGAATTTAAAGTTGACATGAATGTCATTCTTTTTGTTTCAACTTGTCTTCTTTATTGGTAAAAACCCATTAGATGTATTTCAATTTGAGTGACTAAGTGAGCATGCATAATTCAATTCATTATATATCACCCAATGTGACGTACACAGTGTATTTGAAAGGAAATTCGACTAGACAATGCATCCTACTTTATTACATCATCTTAAACCGAAGAATGGCTCGACATGATTCCACGAGCTAAGATTTGCTTTCCGCAAAGACGTGCATTGCACGTGCACGCTTACTAGTATAGATAAGTAGTAGAAAAGAGATGGCTAAGACCTATAAAGTTGATCGAGGTTCTCAAATGCATGCTTGGCTATTTTTTTTAGGTAAAAGGGATAATTATGTAGGCACTAAACAAAAAAAATCAAGAATATGACAACTACCCATGACTGGTATATGTCCAGAAACTGTTGCATTGGTTGTTTAGTAGTGTTCCCATGGTAAATTTTGTCTCCATGTTGTTGGCTTCACACTCAGCTGGCACCCCATGCAGCCTTTGCACTCATCTATTTTTTGACAAGTTGTCAAATTATTGAAAAGAGATAACTATTTGGTGTGTGAAACCATGGTGGAGAACCACCATCACCACAAAGTTTTAAATAGCGGGCTATAGCTGCGCTATAGCCGGCTATAGCCTTTTTTGAGCCTCCACGCTATAGCTATGCCATTTTTGTGCCGACCAGAGAAAGCCGCTAATAGCGCAGCTAATTGCCAATAAGCGCTAAATCTGGCACTGATTTAGCGATAGCGTTTTTTTTGCGTCGTCCCGGGCCAAAATTTCAGCCCAATCACGCGGCCCAGTTTCCTTCTAACCCTAGGCATCCCAAAATCGCCCGCACCCCCACACTCCCGTATCACATTTCTCCTCTCCCAAAAAGCATGCTATGGCGGCTGGCGGTAGCGAGGGATGGCGGCGGCTCACTGACGCCCCCCTTCCCCCGGCGACGCTCCCTCTCCGGTCGACGCCCTCAACGCCTCCTCTCCCGGCGAAGCCCCCTCTTGCGGCGACGCCTGCTTCTCCCAGCGGCGGCCCCTCTCCCGACACCCTCGACGCCTCCTTCTCCGTCGCCCTGGACACCTTCTGACGGCCTCTCTCCCGGTGACGCCCCCTCTCCAGCTAGCTTCTCCAAGCAGCATCCTCCCAGCCTACCATGAGCCAGCAAACCCCATCGACAGGCAAGTGCTCTGTCTTCAAATTTGTCCTCTGTCTTCTACACTTTTTTCATTGTAGCATGATAAGTTGATAACTAGTTAAATGGATGTATGTACTCGCTTGCTGCCATGTAGAAAGCTACGATGCATGCGTGCTTGCTTGCTGTCCTGAACTCCTGATTATGAGGATATAAACCACCTAATCTCTGAACTTTTTCCAAGTCTGAGTTTGCTTGGTTCAGTGACATGGTACATACACAGCTTTGTACTGTCAAAAACGACTTGGGTGGGTGTTATGTGCTAGTGCATTATGAAGTTATGTGAAAGTTATGTACTTCTATGGCTGGCTGGTGGTATACTGGTATATCATATATGAATATATGATGCCTGATTGTATCATTATCTTTATTTTTTCATAATTTAGCAAAAACGCTAAATGGGGTCATAGCCCACAATAGCTGCGCTATAGCCTCTTTTAGCTGCTAGCCAAGCCGCCGCTAAATTGCATAGCCCGCTATTTAAAACATCTGGATTTAATTACTTCACAAGGCTAACAAACAGGCGAATTAGCTAGTGATTGTTGGTTAGGTCTACGGATATGAAATTTCATATGTACCTTGTGTATGTGTCTAGGGAGATTGCAAATTCATACGGTGCTCATTTATTCAACCCATTGAGTGCTACCAAAAGTACATACTGTACAGTCTATAAAACATGTTCACAAATTAATAAATCCAAAGTAATTTGTTGCCTCTTGAATTTCTGATCCTGCATAAAAGTACTTTTTTTTGTGGATGAACTAATTAGATTGCTTTTGAATTGATAGATGACTCTTGTAGGTTAACATCCCAGTGTATAAAGGCTTTAATGACAATTCTATATTAATTAGCGTATAGTCAGTCTCATGCGCCATTTGACGCAACGGGTCATGTAGTAAAGGAACGGCTAATTGCTGCGCGCACACACATGCTTTGTACTTTCGATGAATCTCTATAATAGATCTGATCATTTTATAAAAGAAAAAAAAGCTCTCCCGACTACGTCGTCGCCATGTGTGCAAACACACCAGGGGCCGACCAAACAAGGTCATCACACGCACAACACAAAGCCGCGCATCGTTCCCCTTTCCCCTGCTACATGAGCACGTGCGAGGAGACCGAGAGGCGACCACGTTCCACCTCCGCCCGTTGGCAGAGCGCCGAGCGGAGGGGAGGGGAACCCTATCCTCATGTGTCCGGTGTGTACATAGGGTTAGGGTCGGTAGTTTGTGTTGTGTCACTCTAGTGTCGTCGACGCCACGTCAGTCGGCTTTGTCCCATCTCCCACCTTGCCACGGTGGTGTCCTTCGTGCAGCCCCTGGGTATCATTCAAAGAAAAGAAAAATCAACATGTATTTGAAAATTGTTTAACACGTATTCGAAAAAATGTTTTAAAACATTTATTTTTTTTAAATATTAATCATGTATTTAAAAAATGTTAAACATGTATAGAAATTGTTTTATATGTATACCATCAATGTACAATGTGTATAAAAAATTAACATCAAATCATATATTTGAATGTTATGCGTGTATAAAAAATGTTCTTGATGTATACGAAAAATATACAGTGTTTACAAAACTGTATAGATGTGCTGAGAAAAGTAAAAACGAGAAAGAACCAAATAAAAATAACCCGCAGAAAACCAATGCAAACACTGAAAGAAAGATTAAAACAAGCACACAGGAAAAAGTCGCGTAGCTACTACAGTCACGGGCTAGCCCACTAGCGCGCTCGGATATAGTTGATGCTACACATAAATGGAGTCATGGGCTGAACGGCCCATTTCTCTTGCGATGCTTCCAGAGAGAGTATCTCGAGTGAGCGGGCTTCTATCCCATACTGAGCGTCGTACTTAGGCTTGGGCTTTGCCCATTTTTTCAGTTTACTTGGTTTTAAAAAAATACTAGTAAAAGGGCCCGTGCGTTGCAACCGGAGACACAAATTAAATCATCTAAAACTGAAGCGACCCATCTGTGTTGCCACTTTTCTTCGCCATTATCATTGATGGTGGTCATGTTCTCCACCTATTCAAGACGAAGGTGATCAATCCCAAGGCGATGAGGTTGTTCATCACACTCTAGCACGGCACTTTCACGAGCCCCTCCCTGCACCCTATTATAATTTTACGGACTTGTAGTGATGGTGGGTGCTACCCCTGTCTCGTCTACACATGATGCATGCCCTATCTCCGCACTCATGCACAGAAATGTAATTTTTTTTTTGAAACGCGGTCCCTTAGGGCCCGATTCATTAAAAAAGGTCGAAGAGAGGTGCCCAATTAATTAACGGAAAACCGGGCGAAAACCGTCACAGCATGCCCGCAAAAACAAGGCACACAGGGCGACCTGGCAACCCACACAAGAACGCACACACGCTGTCAAAGAGAAAACCGCGAACAAGCGCCGAGGCCTGCGCCGGTCGATGCCAAACAGTCCACCGCACGCGCCGACGACTAGGCAGCTCCGACTCTGTTGACGAGCATTGCAGGGGAAAAGCGCTGGGCCTGCGTCGAACCGGCACCGGAACCGACCACCCGTCTCGTGTCATCGTCACCGCAGAAGCATCTCCTCTGCAGCTCCGACTTCAGGAAGACAGATGAGGCACGGCAACCCCTCGAACACGCCGGATGAGACCGGCTACCAAAGCTCAGCAGCCGCCCAACTCCGCTCGAAGCCGCCATCGTTGCCACACAAGAAGTCGCGCAACATCACCATTGCCGGACGGACACCTGCCGACCGCAATGCCGCGGGCGTCCAGCCCATGGAGCGCGCAAACGGGATCCAATGCTCTTCAAGACGACGCCCCAAAGAAGGAAGCGACGATGTCGACGCCGTCGCCCGACCCGACTGGGTCTTAGGCTTTCACCCGAAGAGCTGGAACCGAGGGTGTGCAGGGGGTGGACTCCACGGCGGCGCCTCCAAGGAGGTGACACGACGTCCGCGGACGCCGACGCCGTCGGCCGGCAAGAGCCCGGCAAGCTTTCGCCCGGAGCACCGCCCAACACCACACCCTCACGCACTGCACCTCCGCTGACCCGCACACCTCCCACGAAGTCATCGCGCCATGACCAAGCAGCAACCACCACCGCCACGCAACCACCACTGGTCCCTCCGACCGGAGACGAGCAGGGCGGACAGCACACCTCGACGACGTCTTCAAGAAGAGCGCGGCACCCGAGGGCGTCGCCGTCGCCGGCCCCAGCCAGCAGCCTGAGGCGGAGCTTTCGCTTGGCGCTGCCACACATCCCGCCAGAGTCCGAGCCCGGTCGGACCACCAAGTAGCCTCACGCCACACGAACCCCTCGCCGCCTGCACCCGCAGACAAGCCAGAAGCCACCCCAGATCTGCCCGCGCCCTGCCAGATCGGGCAGCCACCCGAGCCGACCAGCAACTTTCCACCACCGGGCAGGCGACTGCACCCCACCAGCAAGCGCCACGCAGGCGAGCGCCCACGAGCAGGGGGGGAGGGCCGCCACCCCTCCTCCATCAGGCGGCCGGATCGGGCGCGAGACTCGCGCAGTGGGCCGCCGTTGCCGCACACGGGGAGCCGCCGCGGCTGCACCAAGGGAAGACCTCGGAGAAGCCACCCACCGGAGATGAGGCCGGGGGCCCCGGGCAGCCGCAGTCGCCGGGCCGCCGAGCCGGAGGAAGGTGCGCCCGCCCACCACTAGAGAAGTGCGCCGCTGCGCAGAGAACGCCCCGCCGCCGCCGTCCGCATCTTCCGGCGGCGGCGAGGGGGGGAGGAGACGCGAGGGGCGGCGCCGGGCGGTTGGCGGCTAGGGTTCCCCCGAGTCGCCTGGGGGCGATGCGGGGGTCGGGAGTGTCTGGCTGGGAGAATCAGGCTGTAGGTCCACAGAAATGTAATGACGTACCTTGTGTGGAGCATAGACTGCCAAAGTTCGTACCGTTGAGATTGGACGCTTCGGGTGCAGTAATGTCATGCATGGAAACTTGCGATTTAGCTTGATTTGGGTTGAGGGACTCGAACTTGCGAGTGAATTGCTGATTACAAACCTTTCAATCAACTCCTACAGGGAACCAAGATAATGTTGATGGATGCATGAAGGAACTCATTAGCAGACCCACTGTTTTAAATATCGGCCGATATTTAAGTTAATCGGCCAGTTAATCCTGATTCCGTAGGTCATGGATGCGATAACAGCATATCCTTCGCGTTAACTGGTCTAGCGGATTAACTGGCTGTCAGATCGATTTATCGGCTATAAGGCCGATTTATCCCACTGAGCCAATTAACTGGAGAGAGAAATTTGGGCCCATTCCCTCCTTTACCCCAAAACTGGGTGTTTAGGTCACAGCCTGTTCCCTCCCTTCTCACTCTCCCCTCCCCTCCCGTAGTAGTAACCCTTGTTGGAGGAGGCTGGAGCAGCCACTGCCGCCCCTCTCCGAGCAGCAATCTGATCTATGCTATATGCTGCTGCTGCTGCTGCTGCTTATTGCCTCTCCTTTACTGCTGCTGCTGCTATGCTATGTGCTGCTCCTGCTATGTGCTATATGCTGCTGCTGCTGCTTATTGTCTAATGTGGTGTATTTGACTATTTATTGATATGTAGCAATCCGTGGCTGCTTCTAGTGCTGCAAATGCTCCATCTTTGAAGCGAAGATATATAGATATGGCCCTAATTAACCTACCGATAAATGGGTTACCGATAAATTCAGTTAATAGGCCGATTCCCCGATTAATCCCTACTCCTCACCCGACCGAGCAGCTACAAGTTACCGATATCCTGAACATTGAGCAGACCAGCAGTAAGTTGGCAAGAAAGAAAATAATCATGATAAATACGATTAAGACACTGTAATCACCTGCAGTATTGATCCCCTGCTGTAAAGACCATATCGATTTCAACTGAATTCAGGAAATATAAATCTCGGATAGCAAGGAGAATAGTAGAACTAATTAATGTCATATTAACTCATCTTGTTTCTATCAAAATTGTTCCGTGTGATCCGGCCAGATTAAATTCACATACTTGCAGTCTACTCCCTCCATTCCTAAATATAAGTCTTTGTAGAGATTTCACTATGGACTACATGCGGAGCAAAATGAGTGAATCTACACTCTAAAATGCATCTATATACATCCGTATGTGGTTCATAGTGAAATCTCTACAAAGGCTTATATTTAGGAAACGGAGGGAGTACCAACCAGTCTAGGAAGGTGCACGTATGCATGCAAAACATGCAAACTTAGCGAGACCAAGTACGTACCAGGAAGCAACGGATGCTTAGAAATTGATTGACTCATGAGTTGATGTGTACGTATGTGCAAAAAAATTTGGCATCCATTGCAGCAACCAATGCCCTTGAGGCCATGCTAGGAGATCATAACCTATCTACTCTATAGTTGTATTTAAGAGCCCATCCAGATATATAATGCAGAAGTACGCACACTCAATACAAGTATTTTTTTAAACAGAATTCATATATCAACGAAAGACTTCAAAAATTTGAAGCTTGCAAAGATGGTACGTACATACCATATGTGATTGCATTCGTATATGATGACCACTGGAAAGTTCACAGTGGTATTGCTACCGGCAGGTGTATATGCACATGTCTATGTAAGTCTACGCCTTATGCTTCATCTGAACAGATAGTAAATTAACTATAGTGTACACCAAAGGATTTACTTTTATCAAAAGAGAGACATCTACATCCATGTCATGTTTACGGGTAGTCACCATGAAACTGACTTTGGAACCTCCAGCTTGAGAATTAATTCAGAAGCAGCAGGAGCATATATCTCCCTAAACCGCAAGAGAGATCCCATCACATCCTGGTTCAGTGTCCATCAAGGGCAAGAAGATCACATCCCCGTTCTGAACTGCTATAAGATTTAGCCGAAGGAAAACCACAGAATGCTTTTCTGCTCTTCTCCGAACATGCACACAGGCCCAGGCTTGTTCAACACAAGTTATATAACCCCATGATGGTTATACATGCAAGCTTCAACATCAGACTGTAGACCAAACTGTCTTGTAAGATAGGCAAGCTATCATTTCCCATAAAGTTTTTGATCCAAGAACCCAAGCATTCATCAATGGAAGAAGGAATTTTTTTTAAATCAAATGATAGGAAACTAGTACTAGTAGGCATTTCTGCCCTGTTCTGGACACTTTGGAAGTGCAGAAACGGGGAGGTTTTTGAAAAAAAGAGATATAATGATCCAATGATATTGATCAAGCTGATGTGTCGATGGATTATCGATTGGTCTATTTTGCAGACAAAGGAGCCAAACAAAAGGGGGCTGGAGCTGGGCACAAAACTGCTAGAGCGAGTAGCAAATGAAGTTTACAAGGCTTCACAGGGGTGGAGATGCAACGTTATGCGACTGGAAGGATGACGAGTTACAGGCTGCAATCCTGAAGCTTTTGCGAGTATGTGCTGCGGTAGGAGGTCTAGTTTCTTATTCTGGGCTGGCAGTGTGTCGTTGTTTAGCTTTTGGTGGCTTGTGCTGTGGCCGATCGTTGATGTGTGAATGTTGAAACCTTGTTGCTTTCGCTTTCTAGTTTTTACTTTCGCTGATCGTTTGTAGTTAAAGACATATGGTTTCTCTAATGGAAATCGGAAGGGGGAGCCCTTCTTTTATTCAAAAAAAAAAAAGGCAAGCTATCAAACAGCTCACAACTAATATGCAATCCTCTAGTAAGATGGTATATTACATGAAAAAATTATTCCATAAGATGATCACGTTGCTTCATGAAACAACAACCTGAACCCGTATATGAATATGATGAACATGATAATGCTTAGATGGACAATTTGGCGAGGAAGGCTTCGGCAGATGGCATGCATTCAACTGTCTTCAGTCAATCCACGAAAATCATAGCTGAAATCGTTGAACTAACAACCAAGGTGAGGAGAGGCTGGCGCTTTGGCAACCAATGTTGTCGCTGGGTCGAGACAGTAGTGGAGTTCCGGGGTGGCAGCAGCAGGCCGCGGTGTGGATCGCCGAGTACCTGCAAGCGGGTACGCCAGTGGCGATGGACCACGCCCTGCTATGCAGGGCACTGGAGCTGCCAGTTCTGGAGCACATCGTCAAGACATAGCTGATGGTGGACACGGCGAGCGACTGCGGGGGATGATGTTGCGCCGGCTGTCCTCCAACTCTCCTGCTCACATCGAATCAGAGAAGGGCCGGTGGTGCAGAGGCGTGGTCGTCGATGGCAGGCAGCGTGCAAAAGGACCAAGGCGAAGTCGCGCAGACGGACGTAGGCGAAGGTAGGGCCGTGCGAGCTCGCACGTCGGCGGATCGAGGCAAGTGACGACCGCGGCAGCGAGGTGGAGGAGAGGTGGCCGCGGCAGCTGCCGGCCATGGTGCAGGCTCGGGAGCGAGGAGAAGGGAGGTGCTGGAGGTACAGGAAGGTTGCGTAGCGGCGGCTCCTCCGGCAAGTACCGGCGGAAGGCGGCGGTGCTGACCGTGCGAGTGCGCGACGGCGTAGCCTCTCATGGATCGGGCGTGAGTCACCTCTCCTCTGTGCGTGACGGCGCTGGAGGGACAAACTGGGAAGAGGCAGAGGAGTTTGGGATCGGGGGGTAGTCGGGCCTTTGGTGAGTTTTTTTTTTTTTTTTTGAAATGCCTTTGGTGAGTTCTGGTCGGCCACGGTACGCGTGGGTCTTATTTCGCAGATGAAACTTTTCTTTTTTAAGAGAAAAAATAAGGTTAAATCTCAGCCGTTAATTTTTATGGTTAACACAAAACTAACGGATAAAAAGAGGTGACTTATGGAGAACTATGAAAGCTTCTTCCCTTTAATATTATATTATATTATAGGTAAAGATTTCCTTACAAAAACTAATATTTTTATACAAATATGAACATAAAATTAGTTATATGATTTTTAAAGTGTGCGAACATTTTTTAAATTTCCTTGTGTATGTAATAAATGTTCACCGATATTAAAAAGAGGATTCAATATGTATTGAAAAAAGTTTTTCATATATTTGGAAAACGTTCAAATCATATTTAGAAAAATCATATATTGTTTGAGAATTGTTCGTTGTGTATTAAAAATGTTCAACGTGTTCTGCATAAAATGTTCACCTTATATTTGAAAAATATTCATCTATAAAATTGCCCTTAAAGTTATTAATGTATAAAATAGATTCATAAATGAAAATAAAAAATGTTCAGTGTGTAATTTTTAAAATTGTTTAAAAATTGAGAAGCAGAATAAAATGGAAAAATAAAATAGAATCAGTCGAAATTGCCCCTTTTATTAATGACTCATTTTTTTAGGAAATATTAATGACTCATAGTCACAGAGAAGAGCAACACGATGAAAGAGTTGCATGCTAAGCTTAACTCGTTGGCTGGCACTTTGGGGGCATGGAAATGAGGATGTGTAATTCTTGAAGGAGTTGGAAAGGCTGCATACATTTTCGCACACGTGCGAAAAAGAAATTGTTGACAAGTTGACTGGGTGGAACCACGGAGAAGAAATTGTGTGGAAGCATAGATATAAAATTCAGTGGCTGGTTGAAGGGGATAGTGATACCCGTTATCTTCATCAACGGGTGAGTGGTTTTGGACTGTATAAAGATTAAAGAAGAAAAGTAGATTGCAAACGTATCACTGCGGTATATTTCCTGAAAACTTGCTCAAGTGTAATACTTAATCTTGAAAGTTTTCAAACATGCAACGGGGCAAAGATAACAGCTCGCCAGTCAAATCAATGCAACAACCTACAGTGGACAAGAAGACAGTATCGTAAGCTTGATAAATTGAATTGAACAAATCTACCAATACAACTATTACAGTGATTGGCGATTTTAGGAGCCGTCCATCCACCCTAATCTGACGGTGGGAAAATATGAGTTACGGGAAATTACATGTGACGGTGGGACCGTTACAAAATTTTGGTGGGACCAGTTGGTTTTTCCAAGGATAGATCCGTGATTTTCTTTGCAAAATTCTCCATTAAATTTGATTGCGCCATTAAATTCGGAGGTGGTTGCCGATAATGGTGGAGGTGGGAGTGTAGCAGCAGAATATTTGGGAGGGGCGATAGATACGCGCGTGATAAGGTTGATCCATCGACGACCAAGATATTTGATTGCTCCATTAAATTCGGAAAGGTTGGCCCCAAATTCATGTGATAAGGGTTGATACATCGCGTGATGAGGGATGATCCATCCGATCAGACTGCAGGACCATCGACGACCAAATTTTTGGCATGTCTGTTTCTGGCCTACGCGCCGGCTAATGCGATCTCTTTGGCCAAAATAATTGACTGGTAACTTTCAACTTTATTTTACTGGGCCCATGACTTTTCCATTATTCTACAAAATACGTGTTCACATATATATATTTTTTTGCAGATGGATCAGATTGCATTAACCAAGATTCTTACAGAAAAGCCCAGAAATAAAGAAAATTACAACGAGGTCCTTCTGAGCCCCAGCATCGTCTTCGTCGCACAGCACGCTACGCCGGCGAAACCCGGCACCTCTCCTCCACTCTTCGCTTGGACTGGGAGGAGCCCCCACACGGCCGGGAAGTCGACGTTCCTCGGCACCAGAGCGCCTCCATCCTGCACCACGGACGACGACGCCAGCTTGGTCAACAGCAACAGCACCATCAAGATCTTCGACGACCGGATCCGCCATCACTCGGGCTCCGGCGAGGGGGAACCGCGCACCGCAGCTCCGACGAGCCGCGGACGCGCAAGGGGCAGCAGATCCACCACGGAGCTCCACCGGAGCGTCCAGAGCGGAGGAGAGGAACACTGCCCACAAAAAGCTCTCCGGCCACGCCACCGCCTCCTCAGCGCCGCCGGCAGCCAAACCACTGCTACCTACACTATATACACGGCATGACCCGTCGATTCCCCATCCTCCCGCCGCCGGAGCGGCCGCCAGAGGGTGAGGAATCGGCCAGATCGACGCCGGCGAGGTGGAAGCAGAGGAGGGTCTCACAAATCGCCTCTTACCACTGTAGATGGGGATAAGAGGAGAGGTCCAAGCTCCGCTCAAATATTTATTTGTAAGACTAATATGATCAGAATTGACATTTCGTTGCAAACCAGTCAAGAACAAAATGATACATGTTAAAAAAAATAGTTACCACCCGCATGGATAGTTCGAACACAAAACTACATTCAAATGTCGGTCAGAGGGGCGGTCCCACTAGTAACAATAGATGTAGTCCTGACATGCAACTACCTCTACGGATCGTCTCGACCCTATCGGTGCTTGTGGGTCATCTGGAGTACGACTACCCGTGGTGGTGAGTCCGAACGAGTCAGGCTGGTAGTTGTGGGCCAGCCGCTACAGGTATTCCTGACACGCAACTAATGGTACGGCGTTTCCAGACCACGTCTAGCGCTATGGGTCATCTGGACACATCACTACCACCATGAGTCGCCTGATACTAGCTACTAGTATCACTATTGATCCTCGGATCCCTTTTAGCACAATGGGTCATCTGGAAATGCTAACACCACATGTCGTCCCCGACGAGTAAGGCTGGTACTCATGACAAAAATTCGACTACCCGTATATACAAGACTAGCTTCTTCAGCTCCATTTGAATGCTTATCAGTCATTTTTAACAAATAGGAAATAGATCTCATGCAATTATAAATTCAGATATTTATTTTCAGAGGAAAGGCCGTATGGCTCAACCTGGAAATGCTCTAAGGGCATCTCCAATGCCGACCCTTAAATCACCCGCATACGTCTGATGGGGTCACCTACTAAGGATAGGGTCAACGACATGACATCCTGGGCCCACCTAGGACCCCACACCATCATCTAAAGGTCACTGGACCATATGCGCATTCAGATGCCCACCTTTGAACATTCACTCGGATGTTGTCCGTCCACTCGGACGCATGACTATCACTCGGCCGTGTTCGCCAGCACTCGGACGAGGAAAGATGTAAGGACCGTGCAGGATCTGAAGCATTCGAGGCACACGACGCCAGGTGTTAAGTGTAGTTATAGCGAAAGTTTCCAGTAACGCCTGTAATGACACCCCCTCTTTGCCTTCCTTGTAACGTAGCCTTAATGAGGGGCGGCGCACTCTATATAGGCCAACCCCTAGCGCTGTGACAAGGGTTCGCAACCCTACTGTAAATCCAGACACCAGAGAAAAACAAGCCTCAGGCCTCGAGACGTAGGGCTTTTACCTCTCCGCGAGGGGCCTGAACTCGTAAATTCGAGTGTCACACCTGTGCCGTAGCTAGGATCAGCCCTTGATCGTATCCCTAGTACTCATTGTCAGGTTCGTTGCCTCGACAGTTGGTGCCCACCTTGGGGCTGCGCGTCTAGCGATTTCCGACGCAGGTGGAATTTCCTTCATCAAATACATAAGTTTATTGGCAGTAACTAGGACTGGCTGAACCGGCATCCCAAAAGTGACAAGGACAATTGCAGGACACCAATGTACAATGGATAGACTGAACATCTATGAAACATTTATCAAGTAAAGAGAAGAATCATACAATTCAATAGGCAACACAGTGCCTTTTATATACAAGCAAACTGACAAAATTTGCAGACGGAAAACACTTCAAATCTCATCTATATTGGCGTCCCTGAAGCTGCCACCGAGGAGTGACAGGAGGCCGCCACGGTGCACCCTTCCCTTCTCTGCTCGGCTAAAATAATGATGAGGGCATCATAGAGCGAGGAACAAGCAGCTGAGGAGGTATCATCGCTTGCCTCCTTACCGTGCCGTTTCCAGTGCCTTGTCTCACATCCTTACATGCATGCTGAGAGAGGCCTGAGTATATATGGTTTATGCCTCGACCACAAAAGCGTTCAATGCCAGATTCCGTTCTTCCGATAATGCTATCCCGCAACATATACACTTTCGGTTACAAAATTTTAAAAGAAAATAAGCATTTAGAATAATCAAATTAGATGAAAACTTACGTCTCGCAAACCTCTGATGGATCATTCTGAACATTCTCCACCACATTTCAACAGCACTGTTAATGCATATGAGAGTGGTGGCAGAATATATTGCCGAAAAAGGGTTTCCCCCGCTTTATATTATAAAGCAACCAACACCGATCACATAGTAGCTGCTGGGGCGAGCAGCACATCAAGCCCAAAAGAAACGAGAAAGAAAGAAGAAAAAGAACAAATGCCAACAACGGCAGCTCAACAAAGCGCGGATGATCCACCACCACTGCGCCCTCCGAATTCGTCCCACCACCATCCAAGGCTCCGCACCGCCGCGTACCAAGCAGCACCTCCAAGAAGGAATGCGACGCCGACGACGCTGCTGCCCGGACATGTCCTAGGGTTTCCCCTGGCACGCGGAGGGGAGTGGGGGATGGGAACCACCGACACCCTTCAGGAAGGAATGGTGGCACCCGCAGGCGTCACCGCGTCGGTGCCGGATGAACCGGCAGGGATTTCTCCCGCACCCCAAACTCCACTGCCCAACCGATTCGGAGCCAACCAGCCAACTTGTCGCCCACCAGCATGCGCCACCGCGGTCTTGAAGCCCCCCACGCCGTCGCACTGAGATCACCACCACGAGGCTGAGAGGACGAAGAGAGGAGCGCCAGGAATCAGGAGCGGCAGCACCAGAGCCGAGCGGGAGGGAACCACCTCCACCGTCGTCGTGCGGCAGGCCCTTGCCTCCAGCTCCGTCGCGGTCGCCGTCCGGACGAGGCAACAGGTCATACCAGGCCACCCCTGTCCCGGCCAGGCCCAAATCGGGCCTGCAAAGCCCCGGCCGATGGCAGAATATATTAACCATCTCCTTTCCAAGAACTCTATACAACATTTATTTTTTCTAATTAAACATTGCATTTGATTAATAGCATATTCTTGAGAAGCAACAACCTTAGCTTGCAGAGATATTCATCTTAGTTGTTTAGAGTGTAGTTCTGCATTTAACAGCAGTTAAGACTACAGAAAGATTAAAGAGATATATGCCCATTAGTATATAAGAGATTGCTTTCATGTGCATGATGCAGCTAATTACAGAGTTCGACGACACGATATTTTGCCATATATAAAGGGGAAAATACAACACAGAATTAGAATGTTATAGTAAAGTCTTGCTTATCTCCGCAAATCAAGATTTAAATACGCTATTAAACTGTAATGATTACAGATTACTTCATCCGGATCAGTGACCACCACATGGCATTAATTTATTAGTGTCTTTCGTAATCTAAGCATGATTCCAAGGTTGTCTACTGGGCTTACATGAACTCTGGTCTAAGTCCAGTACTAGTAGAATGCCCGTGCGTTGCTACGGGCAAAATACAGGAACATGAATCAAACCGATTACTAAGTGACATGAGTGAAGTCCTTCGAATATATATTGCCTTTTATCAATTTCTGCAGCAGATACTATGAGAGAAACTATGCACCAGTCACCTATTTTTTCGGTGGTAAATTTTTCTGATCGTCGTGTTCTTCCTCCTCTTCGTCTTCCTCCTTCTGTCCCCACGGCCCATCCTCCGACACCGGGTTGCAGCTGGTGCCGATGTCGTGCGTCACCCTAGCCAAGCCGCCTTCTTCGTACGTCCACCATTGCCCCTAACCATCCATCTATCCCCTCCCTCTCTTCTAAAATTGGATGCTCATTGTCATCTTCTTCCTCCTTCCATACACAGGACCCACCTTTTCACACTGGTGGCGGCCGGTGTCGATGTAGTGTGTTAACCATACCTCTCTGACGGTCCACCGTTGCCCCCAACCATACCTCTAACCCCCTCCCCCTTCTACGGCACCGGTGAGCACCCCCACCACACGATTGGTAAGGCTACATTTTTTGTTGCCAAATTTGAAATAAATAAAAAATCTCTACTCTTTCGGTCACAACTTGCACTTTATTTGAATATCAACATGGTATAAGAAAAAACATGCAATACAATGACGGTAAAGACAAGAACATACATTAAACTTCATCGGATGGTCGTCTATCACTCTATCTTTGCACATCATGTTGGTGATAATTTATTGAATCCTTAGCTCCAGACATAAAAGAAAAAGCGTGGCTACCTCTGCTCTAATGTTCTTTGTGAATGGCTGATTAGCATCCCAATAGACTCCAATGTCCTTGAAGTTGAGCTACAAAATATGGAACTGGATAAATAAGGTATTGAACATCACCCTAAAAATTAACCTTTTTGTTAAAAAAAATTAAAACTTTCATTTTTCTAGATCATCATCCACATTCAAACAGTCAAGGATCACATCACCTTGGACGCAGGATACCATGTTTAACTTCACCAGCATGTTGTCTGCCTGCATCGATAGTTAACAAATAACTAAAATAAATTTCAGAGATGGTACGCGTCTATAAGGCCTAACAGGTTTCTTCGCTTTCAATGGTGTTGCAAGAACATTGCGACTTTTATAGCTATCAGAATATCCTGTTCACATATTTGAATTATTGGCCTACAACCAGTCCATCAAAATTTGGTACTCCTCTAAGAGTTACACAATCCAGGTTGAAAGGAATAGGTTGTGTGGGCCACCCCAAATCGTATTTCATTCTGCATATTTACTATAAATATATAATACTTAAACATCTGAAGAAGTTCCTTTGTCTGAAATCTTTTGCTCTCCATTTTACTGCTTGTGGTACAGAAGAAGAGACCTGCAAGCATAAATGTGAACAACGGCCATCCACCTTTCTCATGGTGCATTAGCATAATATTTTTCTTCCCTTCCAACATAAGCCACCTCTCACTCAGCCCGGTGAAGTGGATGATGATGGGCTTCTTAGGTATTGACAGGGGTAGTCTTTGACTGAAATTTTGTACAGAGAAACCAAACATTTTACTTCAGCTCTGAAGTTTAATACTATCAATGAAGAATCTGCAACACATGGCTTCTGACGAATACTGCAAGCATTGAACTGGCCAGTCATTTTCTCTTCCTGTTAAACTGGACTTGTAAGAACCTTCACGAACATTTTAGCAGCACGACAATCAGATACCAAAATAGCTACATGAAAATGATATTTTTTTAGTCTCAATACGCACAGTCAATACCACAGTACAACTAAGTATGTGATTGGAAAAAGGAGCAACACATTCGTGTTGTTATCTTGTCCCTGCATATTCGCATGGATCTTCCAACAGTTTGCTATTTTCTAGCAAGAGAAAATCGTACTCTATCCACACGCGCAAATACAAGCAATTCATTCCTAGATATCATGGCAATCAACCGAAGTCTTGAGAGCTCACCACGATGCCGTCGCGAGGTGGAGAAGCAAGGTTGAGCAGCACTGTGGTCAGCGGAGAGCACGAAGAGGCAGGAGGCCACACACACAACTCATGACGTTGTCCAGGCCACCGAATCGCAGTGCAGCACCACGCCTTCTATCATGCGTGCTGACCACCACACCTTCGATCCTGCGCGCTGACCACCACACCCATGGCACCTGCAGTCGTCGTTTCACCTGATGGGGAGAGGATGGGATCCACCGGTCGGACTATCATGATGTGGAGGGGATGGTTGAGGCCAAGATACGGAGGGATAGGGAACCACGAGGGACGCCGGAGGTGAGAAGGAGGGGTGGATTGGGCCCCTGTCTGATGGCACCGATGGTACCCAGCGGAGGAAGAGGAACGGGCGATGGGATCTCACCATATCCAGCGAGGCAGGGGAGAAGAACCCGTCGTGGTCGAGCATGGCGGCGGCGGCGCGCTCGCTGCGCGAAGGAGAGGTCACGCGCGGGGCCCTGTCTCGAGATCCAGGGGTGGGAGGCCGAGGACAGACCGTGCGAGGTAGGGATCGCGGAGGGGGCCGTGCAGGGGTGGTTTTTTTTCCTACTGCGCGCGAGGTGGGGCATCGGCTTCGACAGAAAAAAAAAATCGGCGAGGAGGAGGGAAGCAAACGAAGCCAAACGATACCATGTACCAGCTCCCCATTAGGAGCAGAAGATAAAAGATAATATTCCATAACAAATTAAATAGGTACATACATGCTTTCATGATGAGGTTTATTTGTCATGATTTACATGTTAATTTCCTTAAAATGCGTTATTTGTTTCCAGAAAATCTGTTATTTGTTTCCTAAAGTAAATTGCATTAATAAGAGAGATCGGTTGATTTGGATAAGTTAGGAAAGTTTAGTCCGTGATTTTTTGTACGTTAGGAAAGTGCTGCTTTGCTAAAAAAAAGAGTGGAGAGAAAAATAAACCGGCATGGAGAGTGATGGTGGGAGGTGAGACGAAAAAAAACCTGACGAAAAAAACCAGACGAAAGTGGAGGACGAAAAATAACCGTGGAGGCAATCCTACCAACTGAGACATTAGGAGTAGAGATGATGTACAATTCAAGCCATTAAGCTAACTAAGTTTTGAGAGAAGAATATAGCCATCTAGGGCACCACTTATACACGTGATTATGTTCACATATGCCAACCTTTTCAACTTAGTGAACTACCAACCCGCACCAACAGACACCATGTAAAAAATAAGGAAAACATGTATTTCTCCAAATAAAACCCAAACTTTGCTTGTTTACTTTTAAATTAAAATCAACATTTGTTCATGAAGCTGTATAAATTCTTAGTCAAAATCATTTGTAAGGAAGATTTCCATTCTTTGAAATACAATAATGAATTATCATTCGCTCCGAAGATAGCTAAAAGCCCATGCATCTCTACATAGAAAAGGGCATATTGCCTCAGATTCTTAGAATGTCTGCTTGGCCTAACAACCAAGCTCAGCCCAGAGAGCACTAAGTGCTACCTCTACAACTGATCTACACGCCGGCAATTAAGGACTATAAAGAAAATCAAAACAAAGTGATGTGACATTACATCGAGAAATATACAAGAGTCGTGCGATGCACACGACAGAAATTGCATGATTCACAGACAATGATGAAATCCAGCCGGACATGCATATTATTGAAAAGGGCACCGGCCGCTTGATTTACCAGTCACGCAAAGATCGGGCATATGTATCGTGTGTGGAGCAGTTTCGATACAATGCACATCAAACTTAGCCCCCTTGCCCATGTGAAGAAGAAAACAGCAACATATGAAACAACAAAAGAATCCGAAGCTACCCTCTTAGACCATCTAGTATTACTCGTAATTAATAGTGAAAATAGATACCTAGGTTTTGATCACCACAAGTTCCAAACCTTTGTGTACAATGCTATGATGAATCAGACTATATATGCACTTTGTTAAAACCAAGGTAATTGTTCTTAACACATCCAAAAAATGAGGATAGCAACCAGCATATGTTCTTACCAGCACCAAAAACAGGAAATAAAGGCAACCATTTATCAGTACACAAAAAAACATTAAAATGTCAACTAAGGAAAAAAAAAGTAAAACTAATTAATCTATCCTTTGAGGAAAGGCATAGTAAGAACAAGAATTGATGAAGCCAAAATTATTTATTGTACTACTTTCCTGAGTAGTTCATACCAGAATGCGGTAAAACAAAAAATTACTGCCATATCTCAGTGGCCTAAAAATCTTGGATTGTTCTACTTTCCAAAAAAATTATCAAATTACACAGAAACAATCATGAAATTACCATACAAAATGTTACAAAATGAGAAGTAACATGTACTTCTTAATATATTGATGCTAGTGTACGTAATATGTGACTTCCAAGTTGGTTAACAACATAGCACCTGCAGAATTCATAACATATAGTCAGAGGGATGGTGCTTACATGTTGGGGTACATCACAATACCCATTTCCAAAACCAGTTGTCATTCAGGGTACTTAATCAGAACGCCTAGCATCACAACGAACAGAAAAGAATGATAAGGTTGCTCTAATGCTAATACCTGGTTCTTCACAGCCTTGTCCATCTTGCAGAACTCCTTGTGCATGACAGTCTAATGTTGGAAGGCGACAGGCTTGTCCTTCACTCCTTCTATTCTCTGTCTTGGTTGCCGAGAGGACAAGAGAATCTCCTTATCAGCAGCTGGTTGCATCGTGGGAAAATTTCGTGTTTTGACCCTTTTTCGAAACTTAATCGAGATATGTAGGGTTGCATGCCCTACCGGAAAAAATTTCTAAGTATGGAACACAGTGCATGCTCGCACCCTACCGCCAGCCTGTTTGGCGGTAGGGGATAACAGCCTACCGCCAGCCTGTTTGGCGGTAGGGGTGTTTCCTACCGCCAGGGACCTTGGCGGTAGGCTGTTATACCCTACCGCCATGGCTCCTGGCGGTAAGAAAAGGGTCAGATCCCGAAATTTTTACACATTGAGGTCAGATCTCGATTAACTTTCAGAAAAGGGTCAAAACACGAAAATTTTCCTTGCATCGTCAGAATCTTCTTGTTTACCAATCCTGAAAATCACAACAAAGACCAAACCAATATGTCGGTGGCATAAGAGACATCCACTGTCAAAAGTACTTATCACTGTCAAAAGTACAATCGACCACGAGAGGGCAACAACCACTGACCAGAGTACTTATCACTGTCAAAAGTTGTTGGGCTTCCTTGCTGAACTGAACCTTGGCATTGTTGTTGCCAAAGCCAAACTGCTTGATTGGGAAGCATGTGTTCTTGAATGGCTCGCAGACCAGATTATTCAAAATCACCGCGATTTATTGTACTAACCTAAAAATCATATAACCAACGAATACGAAGCCCAGCAGAAAAAGGAGACACAGTATAGCTACAAGTGTAAGGATCAATGAAAAAAATAGCGCGCTACAAAATATAGCGAGACCCTTGTCCAAATGCTACACAAGTTATAGCGCGCTAATAGCGTGCTATATTTCAAAATAGCGTTTGCAAAAAAAATCAAAATATATCTAGGAAAAAAGTATTTCAGCAACTAAATTTTTCCCAGGAGCAATACATGCTCCATGGAAGTGTTTGTGGGCAACCGCACAGTATATAAAATTCAGTAGTGTGTATTCTTTTTCTCTAAAAGAACAGTGAACTCAGTGCAGACTTTAAAATGTGAGTCTATGCAGCAGAATAATTGATTTGTTCACACTCTGAATAAGACCCTTCCGTATCATCCACATCTTCAGAATGCAGAGGACCAGACCAATTGATTTGTTCAAGGAACAAAACTGACTAACAGAAATATATAAACTATATCAAACATTTGCACATAGCATTCTAGGTAAACAGAAATCTGCAAGTAATACAATCTGGGTAAGACTCTGTTTTCAGATGAAGTTCCTTTAATTTATTGGTGCTCTTGCCGGCGGCACAGCGGGAGACGGGGAGGGCAGGGAGATGGCACAGGGAGTAGGTTGGCATGCAAAGGTGTGGAAGTTCAGCGAGGTGAAACGAGGATTACCTGGCGGCATACTTGCCAGGGGCGTCGCTGACATGGCCCCTGCAGATGCGAAGCTAGCTTCGATATGGAGGAAGACTGGAAGACGCGGAAGCAAGGAGATGTTGCCTCCGCCGCTAACGATCAGGTTTTTCTGCTGCCGCCGCGCATGGCCAGATTCTGCCGCTGCCGCGGCTCACAAACAGATTCTACCGCTGCCGCCGCTGCTCATCTCGGCTGGGAAGAGAGGATGAGAACTAGGGTTGTGGCTGTGGTGGGGGGAAGTGAGAATGAGAGCGAGAGGGGCCGAGGGGTGGGTTTGGGCCTGATGGGCTGCGCCGCTGCGGTTGGCTTATTTTTCGGTTTTTTTTCATCATGTATGCTATAACGCTACACGCTACAACGTTATAGCGCCGTGTAGCGCGCTAATAGCGTGATTAGCGCCGTAGCGGCCGGATTTACTAAAACGTAGTGTTTCCTCTTCTGATACGCTATAACGGCGCTATAACAGCGAAATAGCGCGCTACTTTTTTCGTTGGTAAGGATTGTGCAGTTTTTATCTCACCATAGCAGGCAGCAGTGGCGACGGCTCGGGTTCTTGCTGGTGGCCGCCCTAAATACGACGGTTGTGTCGGCGCTCGGAATTATTGGATGGCCACGACGGACCATCTTGGGCGGCCTCAGGGCGAGGCGCCCACGACAGGAAGCAGATGAGGAAGCAGATGGCCGTGCATCTGCAGGAGTAGCCTCCACGGTCCCAGCAGCAGCAGCGCCGCCCAACCACTCGCCGGAACCACGGCCGCCCTTCCTCTGTGGCGCTTAGGCCAGCACCGCCACTCTTCCTCGGTAGCGCTCCGGCCAGCACCGCTGATGCGCTCCTTCCTCTCTCTCCTGTATCTCTCTTCCACCGAGGGGATGGAAGGCATCCCCTTCCCTAGATCCAGACGGCACGAGAGAGCGGATCGCGAGGTAGCGTGGAGAGGTGTAGAAGCGGGATGGGGAGCACAGACGGCGACGATGTTTGTCCGGAGAGAGATGGGATCGGGTGCGAGGGTTAGGGGAGAAACGGGGCAGAACGTGTGCGCCCGTGTGGCAGCAGTTTTTTTTTTCGAGCGGCGAGATGGGTGGCAGCGTGGGCAGGTTTCGTCGTGCGAGGGATGGACTGTCCTTTTTTTTCTGCATGCGGTCGAGGGATGGGAGGAAGTATCGATGGGAGGGGAGGTCGAACCAGGTCGAACCATCAGGCCGTTCGATCCCCCTTTAATAGCAGAGATTATTTGTTTTCAAAAAATCTGTTATTTGTTTTCTAAAATAAATTGCATTAATAAGAGAGATCGGTTGATTTGGATAAGTTAGGAAAGTTTAGTCCGTGATTTTTTGTACGTTAGGAAAGTGCTGCTTTGCTAAAAAAAAAGAGTGGAGAGAAAAATAAACCGGCGTGGAGAGTGATGGTGGGAGGGGAGACGAAAAAAAACCTGACGAAAAAAACCAGACAAAAATAAACCGGTGAGGCAATCCCACCAACTGACATCTCTACTCCTAATGTCTCAGTTGGTAGGCCGGTACCCGCGGTTTTTTTTCGCCTCACCTCCCACCACCCCCTCCCACTCGGTTTTTTTCCCTCTCATTAATTAAAAAACCAAACTGCCCACTAAAAACCGTAGTGCGCCAGAAAAGGGAGGCACATTGATTTCCCTGCCAAAAAAAAGGAATCGCCTTGATTTGGCTATCAAAAATAAAGAATCGTCATGATTAGGCTTCCAAAAGAAAAGGGAGGCGCATTGATTTCGCTGCCAAAAAAAAAGGAATCGCCTTGATTTGGCTATCAAAAATATAGAATCGTCATGATTAGTCTTCCAAAAACAAGGAATGTCTGCACCACCCTTTCTCTGAGCAGAAATGCTTGTAGCGTCTCTCCTTGTTTTATTAGGAGTAGAAAAATTAGAATAAGAAGGTGTGAACCGTTCTTGGGACTGAATATATTTTTTTCTTATATAAGGGCAGTGAATTCTCTGCGTTAGGCTGGATGGTTCGACATTTATGCGCAAACCGTTCAATAATTGTCCAAAAAAAAGCAACCGTACAATATTAGATGAAGCCCACTTGCAAAGTTTCTGCATTTATACATTCAAAGTATTCTTATTTTCTTTCGCGTGCTTAAATTACCATTGTAGTGCTCAGAGTAATGTGTGTGCTTAAATTAACATAATGAAAGAAATCAAATAATGGGTCTAATACTATTAACTTCGCTGGTGAAATACAAATGGAAAATAACATAATAAAAGGGAAAAAGGAAATATCCAAAAAGAAGAAAATCAAAATCCCCTATTTAATATATTACGGAAGCAAATAAGAAATTTAAATTGTAGACGCATGTGATAAATCCGATGCCTTTTGGTAAGGCAAGTGATCATACGAATCACAAATTTGCTCAGAATCAATTCTGGCTGGTTTCAGAATTTCACTGCATCTCATCACTAATAAATCAGGCAACAAATTTATTGCCTATCCAACAACAGAATCAATTCTGGCCGGTTTATTTTTCTAATATACGAACTTTCCAAAGATAGGCAACGAATTAATTATGCTACAACGAAACCAAAACTGGAACCCTTTGATTTGTTTCCTTGTAGAGTATTGGATCAAAATAAAATATTGCCATATTCTCTGATATGTTTTGCAATGGAATCATGCACGGATGGAAGGATAAGGGGCACCTTCCGATGCCGACCTCATCATATAAACATGCACGTGCATGCTGTGAGTCCACCCTGCTTTCATTACCTCCTAGCTCACATCTCGTCCCTCACGCGCCAATGGAGGCAGTTCCCGCGCCAATGGAGCCAGTGCCCAGCTTCGGTGGCGTCAACGATGCAGTGCATTTCATCTTCAATTTTATCACGTTTTGCTCAGACTCTGAGGATTTAGAGTATGCATCTATACATTTTTTGCATCCAGTACACCTATGCTTTGAACGTCTCTAGATGTAGGTATAGCCAATATGACCTGTTAGATAATAACATGAGACGATCGCCCCCTATTTTAAGTCTATATGTTTCAGTTCGGTTAGTATTGCTTAGACAGATTTAATTATTGTGGCCTTTTTGTCTATCAATAATGTGTGTGTGTGTTTTCCTTAAGAAAACAACATATAGCTGTCTTCATCACCGGGAACACACTTTTGGTGCAGATCATGATATTTTAGTTGGGCAGTTTCGACATGGTACATTTTTTCAGTCAATATTTGTTTATCTTAAGCAGCAGTACTTCTCTCTTCAAATGACACTACGACACCATATAGAAGTTGCATACATTTCAGCCGTTACTAATGTGACTACCATTGAAAATGTCGTGTCAGACTTGAATCACATCCTAATAGTTGTTATAAAAAAACATACTATTGCTTTCCCACACATTGAAGTACTACATTTTTTATTACCTTGTATTTCTAACAACTTTGCTACCATGCCGGTTTGTTGCTAAACTCGTCAAGGTTTTTAAAACTAAAACTGTGGTTTCTAACAAATACTCGTGTATTAGTAAAAAAATCAAATATGTGTGCTACCAAACGCACACTAATGTGCATCAATTTGAATGCAGCGAGTGATATTTACTACTATGAAAATAGGTTGGATCATATAAAGGTTTTAGCCTGTACATACTATGAAAGTACTATATATTATAGAGATTTCAAGCTCTTGTTGATCATTTGAGTATAGATCTACTACTGTTGGCCGTGGATTTGGTCACTTCAGTTGATATGTACTACAAGGATCAGACACGCGCGAGCAGCCGCGGACGCGAAGACACTTGTCCCATTTGAATTTATGTTTATTTTAAATTACGTTTTTTCCTAAACCCTGTTCTGCTTTTGTTTGCAGCACAATATGGATAAGGAGCCCTCGACCATTCCTGATCAAGATTAGTCTCCGGATGATTCAAGACACCATCCAAGCTGATAGACAAGTCCATCCAACTTGCTTCAATCTTGCAGTGCGTAAGCTTACTAGCGACGCAGTAGAGAGGAACGCAGGCACTGACTATGTTGGATCCACACATTTTTTTGATTTGGAATTCCATGAACAAGCACGGGTGCTGAGTCAGTCCTCGTTATGCCAAGCTCAGCGCACCAAGACGTTGATTGACACTATCATTGTCCAGCCTTTTCGCAAATATAATGTGTTCACGACCCCATCTATTGTAAGGATTCTCATTATTAAAAATTAGTTAGTATACTATATGTTTGGCATTATAACCTGTGTCTACCCATTGTAGTACCTATTGCCGTTGGCTCTCATGGATACCTCCTACGGGCTACTTACAGTGAATATTGAAAAGAGGAGGTCTCTCCTGATTGATCATTCCAACGAGTCATTCCTAGGCCCAGATGACTTTCATGACAAAGAATTGAAGAAGGAAGCCCTATTAGTGATGCAAGAATTTGGCAGTGTGATGCAACGGGAGAGGCCTGGTTTGAATGCCCAACTCGTGGATTGGCCACAAGATGAAACCTATATTACAGCTCCGCGGTAATGGTTTAAATTGGTCATGCACATTAGAGCCACACCTATATAGCATCTAACATATGGAGTTCTTTTGGTCACAGCCTGAACTCTGGATTAAAAGTCCTACAGGAGATGGCCCACCAAGATGAGACTCTTGGGAAGAACATGTCCAGGACTGAGGTAGGTGCATATATAACGAGTTTCCGTCTTGCATATATTTGCTAAATGTATGTTTTGACTTTGGTTTGAATATTTTAAAGGATCCAGTACAACTAAGGATGTGGCTCATGGTCCAGATGCTGAATGTCAGGGAGAATCAAGCAGTTTATAACATTCCACAGGAAATTAGAGCGGCGTTGAGGTTCATTAACGAGTAAGGTGGACTGCTGCTTGAAGATTCTGTCATCATGGACAACGAATTGGTTATTAAGCTACTCACTAGGGATTTTAAAACTTATATACTCTACGTGTGAAGTTTAAATTACTTCATGGTTTTGGCCTGCATTAGCTTTGTATTTGCTGCAATACTGTTTACCCATGCTACGGGACTGATACATATGCTCAATGACAATGTGATTTTCAGTTATCTCTTATTTATCCCGACCAACATGCTATTTTCGCTTTCTCTTATCACTATGCGGCAAGAAGAATAGAAGATTCTCTTTACTCGCCTGTTTGTTCTCAGCCCTATGTCATGTTTTAGTAATGGTACCAGCGATACACGTGCTTACTCGCAAACTAATTAAGTAGCAAAAATATGTATGCCGATATATTTAGAAGTGAACGAAATACATCCTAGGGTTCAACTCCATTTGTATTTTAGTTGGTGCAATATTAACTCACTTCCATCCCACTACAAATTAATTTCAGTTAAAAAAACTTGTATCTCAAAATAATAGTTCGAAGGACTCCCCTTAATCTGTACCAGATATTAATACTTAATTCTACATAGAGGAACATTGCAAGTACTCGCTGGAAATCGTAAAGGTGCTGCAATAAAGGTGTACAGTAGACATGCATGTCAATAGCTAATGGTTCAAAAGCCAACGGAGAAACTCTACTTCAGAGAAAACTTTGGTGCGTTTGGAAGCAAAGTAATTTTGGAGTTTTTCAGGAATACTGTGGTTTCTGGAAAAAAAAGCCTTAGTACTACATACTTTGAAGTGTTTGGCTTAAAAAAATATTGTAGTTTAAGTTACTGTGGTATCTCTCATACTGAAGTTTTTCTGCAGTATTTAAATAAAAGGTCCCGATCACTTTTTTTTAAAATGAACCAAGAGAAATCGTTAGGGAGAGCTAATATGTAGGCATGCACATTTTTGTTACGGGTCGCGATGCAAGATGATATGAGCCGCCACGGTTTATTGTTTTTCCTAAACTAGGCAAATGCCTGTGCGTGCAACGGATATTTACATCCTTTGGCGGCATCATTGTATTTTGCTACCATTATAAACCAATCTTGTTCTTGTTCCTCCACCTACTGTCTTTGCCTCTCCTATATACAAATCGGAGTTCGTCACATCTAGAAATCCTAGAACTCCTAGAACTCCCACATGAACGCTCAAACAGGCTCAACATTGGTTTTGCGTCGCACCCTAAAATTCCTCGTATTGTATAACTCCATCAATTAGAACTCTAAATATCACGTCAATAAGAACTGTAAAGTCCTGAACTATATATTTGATCAAACTGTCAAACATGGACTTGAAATGATATTTACAGTATATCAAACTATAGAATTCCAATTTGAAGCTTTCTGTATATTCCATCTCACGTATATATGTTCCATCTTCCAAACTGAAGAAACACGCCATAAACATAAAGGTTGGCTGGCTCTACCTGTGAAATTTAGCATGCATTATCTTTATATAACTTCAGCAAAATATTTCAGAAGCCCGTGGCAACGCACGGGCATTCTACTAGTTAGGAGTAGAGATGTGCCATTCCATGGCTATATAGATAATTTACCTGCATAAAGTAAAGATGTATCTTCATCCTAGATCTACTAGAGCATGAGTACATACCAAAATCTTTAATTGAAGCTTACACCAATCTGAAGATCCCTCGTCAATATACTGATTAAACATAGCTGCCGAGTTACAGGAGGTCCTCCAATCGAATCATCTCCTACCCTTCTTGTTCTTCATTCAGTGCCATATGAGAGTTGCAAGGAATAACTCCCATGATACCGCGTTAAAATAATTTGAGTATACATAATGAATACACGAGCACATTGCTCAATCAAGCTAGAGCAAGAAACCTAAAGTAGCAGTTGCATCTAGAAAGCCCCTAAACGACTAAACTAGGCCACCCCTGATATGAAACCGGCTGATAATTCGAATGCAACTAGGCCCGAAACTTGTAAAATGGCTATTCCAGATCAGATCAATCGACTAAACCATATTTGGTGCTATTCTGAAATAGTACTAACCAGCACGAGAGAAACATGGCGTGGGAGTATGTCTGTCTTGTACCCTTGCAGGTGCATCCGTGAAGGGTGCTTCGACGACGGTGGTCGTTGGCTTCACAGGTGCGTAGGGCGTCCTCATCAGATAGTTGTGCACCCGTGTAGAGATTTGGCGGCGTTGGCGATGGTGCAACGGTGGAGAGCTTCGACGGAATCGGACAGCGCCGTAGATCCTCGCGGATGGATGTGTCCGAGGGGCGTAGGGCGTAGGCCAATGGCGGCGCTCCTGCACCGATGTGGAGGCGCTCTGGTCGGGCACCTCGCTTGCCGTCGATGATCAGCACGGGTTGAAGGCACCGCGGCGGCGGCTTGATTAGGTTAAGCTTTCAACGTGCTGGCGAGGGATTTGGGAAGAACGTGGTGGAGGCCTCGTGGGACAGAACGAGCTAGGACAATTACTTGACTACCCTTTGTAAATAAAATCAATATTGTTAAATAATTATTTGAGATCAACGGCCAGAAAATTAGCAGGGGAGTTACTTGAAAGTACACATTGTAACTCGCCAATCACCGTAACAAAGCTAGGAAATTCAAGACAAAGGAACAAGGGATAGTGTTCCTTGGTGCAGGATCAAAATCTCATAGAACAATCATATACGTAAACCAAAACCACAATGACATGAGCAGCTCGACATCTCTGCTCCAATGGGGTGACAGAGCACAAAGAAGGTAGCTCCTGGAGGGCACGGATCCAGGCGCTACGGTACCACAATCGTTGGACATCCGACTCGCAATAAAAGTCCGATTTTTCGACAACGACCTAAGATTGAGACACGAAAGAGCAATCAAACTAGAAATTGAGGGAGAGGCAAAACACAACAAGCAATCGCTAAGAACGATTCAAACGACGACATGAGAATACTCCCTCCGTTCCAAAATATAGTGCGTCCTCGGTTTTCACGCTTCAACTTTGACCATAAATTTAACCAACGAGACCGACTGCGGCGGGAGCAAAAATTATATAAGTTGAACCTCGGAAAGCGCGGGCGCACTATATTTTGGAACGGAGGGAGTATATTACTTGGGGTAAGGGAGGGGAGGCATCTCGGAATCGGCATCAGAACCAGAACCGAAGAAGAAATCGCCATGGAAGGGAGCCTCTCTCCCTCTCCCTTGCTCTCTTTTCTTCGCTGCAACATCCACTCCCGCATGGAAACGAGCAAAGCTGCTAGAGAGGGAAGTCGTAGTTGGGTGGTCTACGAGTCTTGTTGTAATATTTATTCTATTACTTGTCTTGTTATTTGTACTGCCTTTATGTTTGATGAATATATCGAAAGTTTTTTCTAACAAAAAAAATGATTTTTCCTTGAATAAACAATTTTGCCCCGGAAATATCTACCTTGGGTCGCATTCTTCTCCCGGTGAAAATCATCCTCGGTCTCAGCCAGAGAAAGAAAATGTCGGCATCATCGGATCGCGCTGCCCACCCCAGACAGCAGAGCACGTCCTCTTCACGCCGTCAGCCACAGCGGCGACCCTTCTGGAAGTGGATGTGGATGTGATGCTCCTCCGGCCAACACGTACCACCATCCGATGCTCGACCAAACCCAATTTTCTTTCTTTTATTATTTCCCACTGTAAAATTCCCCTTTCCCCGCAGACCGCACGCACGCACGCAGCACCAGCGAGTATTCTAATCTAATCGCCATGGCTCGCCGCGCCGAGCTCCACCTCACCGCCCTCCTCCTCCTACTCCTGCTAGCCGCCACCCCCGCGCTCTCCTCCGCCGCGGCCGGCACCATCGTCTTCACCACGCTCGGCCGCAGCCGCTACGCCTTCGACGTCTACGCCCTCCCGCTCGCCCCCTCCCTCCCCGCTTCTCCTGCAGCAGCAGAGCCAGAGCTCCGCCTCACCGACGGCGCCTCCGTCAACTACAACGGCAACTTCGCGCCCTCCTCCGGCGCGCTGCTCTTCGTCTCCGAGCGCAACGGCTCCCTCAACATCTACCTCTCCCCCGTCCGCACCGCCTCCTCGTCTTCCTCCCGCCGCGAGGCGCTCCAGGTCGGCGATGGCGACTCGTCTCCGCCTGCAGCCCCGACGCCGCTGCTCCCCTGGGACCCCGTCGCGCTCCGGGACCGCCCCGCCCTCACCCGCGACGGCTCCCGCCTCGTCTACGTCTCAACGGCGATCCCCGCGGGCGCCCCGCGCCGGAGCTGGGCGGCCGTCTACGCCACCCACCTCCCCTCCGGCCGCGCGACCCGGCTCACCCCGCCCGGCGTCGCCGACTTCAGCCCCGCCGTCTCGCCCTCCGGGGACTGGACCGCCGCGGCCTCCCCCGGCGAGGCCGGCTGGGCCGGCGAGGTGGAGGACCTCCGCACCGACGTCTACGTCTTCCGGACCTCCGACGGCTCCCGGCGCACGCTGCTCGTCAAAGACGGCGGCTGGCCCTGCTGGGCGGACGACGCCACGCTCTTCTTCCACCGCCGTGACAGCGACGGCTGGTACGGCGTGTACCGCGCCAAGATCGAGGTCTCCGACGACGGGCTCCTGTCAGCGGCCTCCGTGGAGCGGATCACCCCGCCAGGGTTCCACGCCTTCACGCCCGCCGCATCGCCGGGGGCGCCGGGGCTCGTCGCGGTGGCGACAAGGCGGCCCGGCTCGGACTACCGGCAGATCGAGGTGATTGACCTGAGCTCCGGCGCCAACAACGCCGCCTACTTCGAGGTGACCAGGCCCGTGGCGCCGCGGGCGCACCACTTCAACCCGTTCGTCTCGCCGGATGGCACGCGGGTCGGGTACCACCGGTGCCGGGGCAGCGGGAACGGGGACTCGCCGCTGCTGCTGGAGAGCCTCAAGAGCCCAGCGAGGGAATCGCTGTTCAGGATCGACGGGTCGTACCCTTCCTTCTCGCCCGACGGCAAGAGGATCGCCTTCGTCGGGCTGCCGGGGCTGTACGTGGTGAACTCCGACGGCTCCGGTGGCCGCCGGAAGATCTTCTCCGGGAACGCGTTCCCTACATCGTGGGACTGGAAGAGGAAAGGGGTGATCTACACCAGCATCGGGCCAGACTTCGCGAGCGAGAGCACGGAGGTGGACGTGGTGGCCGTGTCCCTCGGCGACGAGGATGGCGGCGGCAGCATCTCTCAGATTTCCATCAAGAAGCTCACAATCGGAGGCGAGAACAACGCGTTCCCGTCACCATCGCCGGACGGCAAGTCGCTGGTGTTCCGGTCAGGGAGGTCCGGGCACAAGAACCTGTACATCATGGACGCGGAGGACGGCGAGGCCAGCGGCATCCGGCGCCTGACGGACGGGCCATGGACCGACACCATGTGCAACTGGTCCCCCGACGGCGAGTGGATCGCCTTCGCCTCCGACCGGCACCACCCGGGGGGCGGCAGCTTCGCCATCTACATGGTGCACCCGAACGGCACCGGGCTGCGGAGGGTGGTGCACAGCGCGGACGGCGGCAGGACGAACCACCCCTGGTTCAGCCCGGACTCGAAGCACATGGTGTTCACCTCGGACCTCGCCGCCGTGTCCGCCGAGCCCATTTCGAACCCGCACCACTACCAGCCCTACGGCGAGATCTTCACCATCAACATCGACGGCTCGGGGCTCCAGCGGCTCACGCACAACTCGTTCGAGGACGGCACGCCGTCGTGGACGGCGCACTTCCTCGAGCCCCGGGACGTCGGCGAGACGCTGCGAGCCTCCGGGAGCTGCGCGTTCCAGGATTGCCACTGGCTTAGCATAGAGGATGATGCCCAGGCTGCAAGTGTTGCCCTTGGCTATGCCCATGGTAACAACAAGATGGGCTGCTAGAAGGAAGCTGTGCCCTGATGATATGAAGGAGAGCATGTCTGTGCTGCCTGCATTCTGCTTGATGATATTTGTAGAGTACTTTACCGTATTTCTCCAGGAATAAGGCCATGTAAAGTGATGCCATGTTCAGGCAAATATGAACCAAATTGCCATTTGGGATATGTATGTGCTATATGAAGCTATGTCCACTTGTTAATTTGTAGCAAGAGAACTGTGGTTTGAAGCAATTCTACAACAATTCTATTGCTGACTCTGACTGTTAAGTAGTGCATACAGTACGAAGAACTGAGCCAAGATCATAAACAAAAATTCAACTCTACAGGCTAACAAGAATTCTTCTTATCTTACAATCATACACACACTACACACACTACAAATACCGACATAACTCCATGCGGACCATAGGCTTCTGCTGCAGGGGCTCTACTGACAATCTATCTAGCGAATGACCTTCGCCACCATACCTGGAAGGCTCGGCTAAGGTTCGGGCATTCCGCGCCCCTAGACGCGAAGCACTGGAACCATTCCTCGAACAGGCTCTGCTGCTCCCGGAGCGGGAGGGTGAGAAGGGCTTGCCCCAGGCTATCCTCCAGCGCTCTCGCATCCAGCCCCTTGGAGCACCTTTGAAGCCAACCGAAATCGGTTAACATCGGCGTGAACCATCCCCGGAACAGTTGGCTCCTCAGATCGCTGGGGCACTGCACTTTCCCTTGCCCAAGCGCGACGAACACACTCGCTGATATCCGGCTTAGCTCGTACCTGAACATCGGTGACGCTTGCTCGTGCATCCTGATGAGCTCGTCTTGCCCGGCCCACAGCACGACGAAATTCTCTGCCATATCATTGTTGACCAGGATCTCAAATAGCCAGCTGAGGTTCTCACTTTGCTTGCTGACTCTTTCAATCATGGGTTTACTGTGCCTAACTTTCAGTGCCTGGTCTGTGCCGCATTTTGGCTCCGAGTCTTCCTTAAAAAGTTCTACCAGCAAGTTCAGACAGGAGCAGCAAATCTGGTAGAGGCTCCTTTTGTTTAATCCGGACAAATCCTTTTGATACACTGAGCTTTTGCTTAGAAGACCATTGATCAAAGACTGCATGTCTTTTCTTGCACTGTTGTTTGTGCTGCTGGTGACAGATTGGATGAGCTGACCTGTCAGGTCTTCCGAGCTGCTAGACGGTTGTGTTTGCAATCTTGCCAGTACATCTTTCGATAACGCTTCATCGAAAGTACATCTAGCAAAGAGGTGCTTTAGCTTCTCTTCCTCATTCTCATTCCATGGAACTGCTTCAATGTACTCCAAACATGATCTGATTCCTTTGTCATACATAATCGAGGAAGCCACCTGCAATTCAAAAATAAAACATCTATCAGACCCATTGTAAGATGCTACCGAAACTATCTCTTTCTTTTGCGAGATCATATCAGAGAGAAGAACCATTAAAAAAAAACTTATAAGAAGTGTAGTAAGGAAATATTGGTAGCACGCGTAAACAATGTTCTACTTCCTCAGGGAGTATTATTATTGATGTTCCGGTACAACTGCAGACCTAATCTGTAATTTGTATCACTCTGTAAAAATGGAGACCACCAAGCCATACCGTGTTACAAGAGGTTCAATATAAACAGCGTGCAGAGTAACTGACAACAGTTAAGGGGCCAACTAATGTGTCATGGTACAAATACAATTTTTCCAAAGTTAAAATAATTTGTCATAATAATCTATGTTGCAAACATTCTGTACCAATTTCGGTACCATTAAAATTAGTAATCTGCTCATGTTTCCATCTTGATCAGAGCTTTTATGTTGTTGTGCTGTCATACTACTATCAATGGGCTGACTTCAGATCCATGATCACCCTATCCGCACACACATTATTGATTTGTCCTCCCATAATTCTCAACAGATAGGACCATGATAACGGCTGATTAGGTAGACAATGTTCCATATAGAAGAATCAATTCTTTCATTTAATTCACTAGCCAAGAAGTGAAAGCACTAGCTAACTATCAATTACTTCTTGGTTGGTTTCACACTTTCATCTGTCCAGACCTAGCTTATCTGGATACATTGTTTGGTGTTGTACGGTCACGCGACAACTCAAGCGGCTGCCCAGCTAACTTGCTCCCATGGCCTTAGCAGCCTAACTAGTACAAATGATCAATTTATGAATCCTCAAGGTGGCACTTGTATTTCTCAATAAGACATACTGGTCTCAGCTTTATGGGCACTATAATCCCAAAAAAATTGTATGGCTTGCACCAGCAAAATTGTCAGTATAACTCCTACCATAACAAATGTGGCTTCTCGCAAACTGTATATGTCGTAATATCGATGCAATTCCAGGGATTTCGACATAGAAAGCGAAGTTCATTTTCCACCGTTACAACAGGCTAAAATCCAAAAACATGTGCGTCTATCTAGTTACTAATAGACTAGTTAAACATGACCATCAATCAAGCACATAAAAATTCAAGCGGGCCAATCAATTTGCACTGTACTAGACCTGCAAAAAAAAAAAAATTGCACTGTACTAAACCTGCAATGTGCTGCCTCGCACGAGCACCATTTGCGCAACCACACGGCCACCACGGTCTACCTATCAGAACTGAACTGTACAACAAACAGGAAAAAATGTGCATCTCATTCTCACCTCGAGGACGCCGATGGCCCGCGAGACGCCGGCCCTGGCGAGCCACCGCGGTGCGTCGGCCTGGAACATGAGCTCCACGGCGTCCCTGAAGGCCGCGACGTTCTCGACCCCGTCCACCTCGATCCTCCTGGCCCCGCCGCCGGCATTGGCCTCGGGCGCCATGGCGGCGAAGAAGGCGCTGCTCCCGCAGAGCACGGCGGAGTCGAGCTCCATGACGACGACGCAGCCGCCGTCCCTCCCCCGTAGGCAGAGCTTCAGATCCAGCCCCTCCTGATGTTCCTCCTCCTCCTCCCGGACCGCCACGAACGGGGCCATCGGCGCCGCCGGCTGCTCCGGGTGGTGGTGGGGGTGCAGCTGCGGCTGCTGGTCGGCCGGGGCCGGAGGGTGGGCGTCGGGGTCGATGGGGGAGACGCGGCCCGGGGAGAGGATCCGGCGCGGGTAATCGATGAGGCCCGCCAGCTTGGAGGAGGGCGAGCCGTGGAACGAGGATGGCGACTTGGGCGGGAGCTGCGGCTGCTTCCGCGGGCCCTCGGCGCCGACGGATCCTGCTGCTGCTGGTGCTCCTTGCGGCGCGGCGTGGGAGAGGGTGCGGTGGTCGGGGCTGGGCGGGACGCCGGTGAAGGAGCAGCACCAGCCGGCGACGGGGCCGCGGCGGCGGAGGTGGCGGGCCGCGTGCTCCGCCATGCGGACGAACGGGCGGGGGATCTAGGGCTCGGAGGAGGCCACCATTGGGGGGGAATGAGATGGGTATGGAGGTGGGGGAGCAAGTGTGGTGTGGTGGGGAGTGCCACCGCGGAGGTAGCGGAGGAGAATAATTGCTGCGGTGCGGGCGGCGGGGGCGATGGGATGAGATGGGCCGGGCTGGACTGGAGTGGGGCCGGCGTGCAAGAGGTGGCGCCTCGGATGGAATGAACCCGCACCTACTCCGGCGGTGCGATGGCCGTGTGGCTGTGGCCGCGCGCAGAGCGGAGGCGTGGGAGTGGGATGCTGGGTCTGCAGATCTACTTTGTGCGGGCGGGACCGGAAGTGATACTACCTGGAAGGATGAAAATTGCGGAGGGCAAGAAGGATGGCCATGAAAATAATTCATGGTGATGAAGAAGGGCAGTACAACCAGCTCTGGAATTATGCAAATGAGATCAGGAGGAGCAACCATGTATCAACTTCTATGTGTCACTTGATGAGGCAGCAAAGTTTACAAAACTATACATGTGCCTTCATGCTTGCAAGAGAGGCTTTCTTCAGGGATGCAGGCCAGTGATCTTTCTAGGTGGTTGTCATATTAAGACCAGATACAGAGGACAATTGCTTGTAGATGTAGGTGTTGACTCAAATGAGTGCATCTTTACTATAGCCTTTGATGTTGTTGAAGTGGAGGACACACCAATTTGAAACTGGTTTCTAGATACACTTAAAAGAGATATTGGCATCATTAACACGCACCTTGGACTATACTGTTAGACAAACAAAAGGTAGTTTCGATATTTTCATTACCTAGTTAGTTGTTGTACTAAATTTGTTTTGTGTTGCATGTAATGTGCAAGGTCTCATTAATGCAGCTAGTGACGTGTTTCATGAGTCAGAACAAATGATTTGTGTCAGAAATATGTGGCAAAACTTCCAGCGGCATTTCAAAGGAGATATCCTGAAGAATCAACCGTGAAAGATAGCAAGGAGTAGCACAGTGAAGAAGTATGAGTAGAGCATGGAAGAAATGAAGGCTATCAATGATGATGTTGTGATGCACACAAATGGCTACATGAATTGAACCCAGGCACTTGGGTAAGGGCATTTCAGAGTTATCTCCCAAAATGTGACATACTACTGAACAAGATTTGTGAGGTTTTCAACAGGTAACATATTCTTGTCATGTTGTTTTCTGCTTGTCAGTAGCTTGCTTGTGCTCCAATTAGCTTTCTCGCATCAGTTTTGGTCATTTTGCCACCTTTCATCAGTTTTGGTCATTTACAATGCCAAAATCCCAATATTTTTGTTCATTTTGCTTAGTAGAATCAGTTCCATCATTTAAAATGTCAAAATCCTACTTTGGTCAATGCCAAATTGAACAGGAATTGGGCTCACATGTTTGGTCCTATATGATCATTTCTCACATGAAGAAACATTTTCAACCATAAAACACTAGCATCAACATTAAATTGCCAAACATTACAGCAGGTTCATACATAGAAGATGCCAGAAACAAGTTCATACAACTAACATAACCAATTCAATAGGTTCATACATAGAAGATGCCAGAAACAAGTTCATACAACTCCATTAATTTCAAACTTAACCTAAACGCACTACATCCAAAATAAACCTAGCATCATCATCAGGGCATTACATGATGATGATCATCATCATCAAAATGAACCTATTATCATCAGGACACTTGCAGCTAGCACCATCATGAAACTTGCCTTACTTCTTCAACATAGAAAACACAACAACAACACCCACCACTAGCACACTTGCAGCCAGCAACTTCATCGGCACCACTAGCTCTCTCCCTAGCTTCATCAGTGCAAAAGCTTGCTGCTTTGTAATTCCTGCTCGTCCTCGAGTAGGTAAATGATAAAAAACAGAATTTTTGATGTGGAATGCTACCTATCATGTTTCATCATGTAATCTCTCTTATGGTATGAATAATAACACTACTGGGAAAGGGCTTATAGGAGATCACAAATTAGTGGCGGGCACGACGGGGCACCCGCCACAGATATTTTTGAAAGCGAGCAGTGGCGGGTAGCAAAATCAGCCCGCCACAGCTACATGAGTTGCAGTGGCGAGCGAGTTCTCTCGCCCGCCACAGGTGAACCATTCCAAATCTTATCCCGTGATGAAACAAGGCAGCGGCGGGCGGCTTACGGCGCCCGCCACTGCTCTTTCTATCAGTTATGGCGGGCAAGTCTATAGCCCCGCCACAGCTAAAATCGCCGTAACTTTTGTCGGGGGGGGGGGGGGGCAGGAGGTCATTTTAGCAGTGGCGGCTTCTTGGTACAGACCGCCACTGCTTCTTGCCATACGTGTGGCGGGCCCTATACCCCGCCTGCCACTCGTAATTCCACTACGCTGGCGGTTCAATTTTCACACGAACAACCGTCCCCCCACTCGCCAAAACTGGTCATTTCTCCCCACGCGCCGTCTCTTCCCCCCTCAAATCTCGCCCGAGTCGCCGCCGCGCCCCTCGGTGCCGTCGCTCCTCGCCGCCGCGCGCGCCCCTCGTCGACGCCCCTCGCCCTCGCTGCCGCGCCCCTCCTCGCGCTGCCGCGGGCGGGCATGGCCTCATCCTCCAACACCGGAGGAGGCATCTCATCGCCGCCGTCACCGCCACCGCCGAGCTCCACCCCGATGACTAGCCGTGCGGCCATGTCCCCCTCCCCCGCCAACATCGAAGACCTCGGGCTGCATTCGAACTCCAAGCGTTCCACCTCTCGGGTATGCATTTTCAGATTTGTGCATAGTGTAAATATTAATAGTTTAGAAATACATGCCAATGTTTTTTAGTGTTATTTTGTATGATGGCCAGATCTGTGTTTAGGGTAAATATATACTAGTAGTTTAGAAATATTTGGTAAGTTTATGCGTATGAACCCTTCTAGTGTGGTCATGTCGAAGTTTTCTTTTATTTTTAACTAGGATCCATTGTAGTATCGTTGGCTTATGTTTGCAGGTATCGACATGAGTGCCAATGTTTTGGCAAAACATCGATTCATTTCCGTTTCGCCGAATTTCTGGCACTCGTTATGTCCTCTTGTTAGCAAAGGTCATGTCAAATTTTTCTTTCATTTTTTAACTAGGATCCATTGTAGTATCGTTGGCTTATATT
Source organism: Elymus sibiricus (assembly GCA_039707655.1). NCBI lineage: Eukaryota > Viridiplantae > Streptophyta > Magnoliopsida > Poales > Poaceae > Elymus > Elymus sibiricus. The sequence continues at coordinate 462,712,876 of CM077672.1, forward strand.
GGCAGGTATCGACATGAGTGCCAATGTTTTGGCGAAACGTCGATTCATTTCCGTTTCGCTGAATTTCTTGCACTCGTTATGTCCTCTTGTTAGCAAAGGTCATGTCGAATTTTTCTTTCATTTTTTAACTAGGATCCATTGTGGTATCGTTGGCATATATTGGCAGGTATCGACATGAGTGCCAATGTTTTGGCGAAACGTCGATTCATTTCCGTTTTGCCGAATTTCTTGCACTCGTTATGTCATCTTTTTAGCAAAGGTCATGTCGAATTTTTCTTTCATTTTTTTATGCATCATGACTCATAATTGCATACTAAATTTTAGCAAACCCAACAAATGCATTCCGGAGAACCATCTTCTATAGACCCCTCAGCTCAGCGTCGTAAAAAGGGCAGAAAGCGAAAGAAGAAATCAGCCAATGAACCTACCGCCAGTAAGGCACCAGGAGAAGATGTGGTGAATGTTTCTGTCAGTCGGTGCTTCATGCAAATGTTTAAGCCCGGTGAACTGATGTTGCCACAACACAAGTTGAGTGCACTAAGCGTTGAAATTCAGCTTCTACACAAAGACGTAGTAGCTAGGTCAGGAAAGGGTGAGATGTATTACACCGCCAATGTTATAGAGGGCCTTGGATTTGTCGATGAGTACCCTGCTGATAAAATATATCTTGGATTTGAGAGTGTAGTCAACGACAATATTTCTATGTGGACGTAATCAAGCCGTCTTTAATGAGGCTTTGGTCGCTCTGGCATGCTACAAATCCATTACTCCAGAATGAGGAAGTTGGCTTCCTTGATGCGTATCTCATGCATTGGGCCAATGTGGATTCTGATAAAGGCCAACGTCTTATGACGGATTACTTCCACAAGACCATTCTTCGTAGTCCTCGGACCAAGCACAACTTTATCGTGCCTTACTTCGAAACGTAAGTTCATTTCTTTTTGCTTGCACTATACACCTGGGTACTTTGATGTCAATCTCAACAATGTTGCGTTGTTCAATTGTTTTGCGCATCAATGAACACTGGATCGTCATCGCACTGATGCCCCGGGACGGCCGAGCTTATTTCTTTGATTCCAGGAGAGACCCTAAGAAGCCGTGGACCGATCTGAAAAAAGTTCTCAATGCTGCTCTTCTTATGTGTCATAAGTCCGACCGTAAGAACATGCCGCATTCGCAGTACAAATTTAACACTAGCTTTTGTTGCCGGCAACAACCGAAAGGCGAAACCATGCACATGTCTGGCTACTATGCCATGGTCTTGATGGATGACTATGTGCGCGCAGGACCACTGTTAAGAAGTGATTCAATGTTACAGAAATGGTCCGAAGAGAATGAGAAGGAAGTTAAGCTAGCTCACTTTTGGACAGAGCACGAGCGCCTTCAGAGAGTGCTCACGAATATCATCAATCGCCATGTAGTGAGGGATGAGGGGATGTTCTACTGTGGGGCAGAGAGTCAAGAAGAACGAGACATGAGAATGACACATCAACATGGCGATATACATGCTCCTTTCTAGTCTAGTAAACCGTGAAAAAATTAAACTATGTCATGACACAATGATTGTTACCTTGTGATCTCTACTTTATATGTACAAGTGTCATATGTTTATATATTAACCTTGTGATCCTTTCTATATGTATATATTTTGAATGTTATTGTCTGCTAAAAATAACAAATGGGACCGCCAGAAGATTTGTGGGAGGGGATCTCTGCGGCGGACATGGAGAAGCACTATCTATGGACACGGTAAAAGTATCGGGCAGAGCGCCTCAAGGAGGCGATGTTAGCTTGGGTCAAAAGTGTTCCAATGGCCCATTGTTCTTTCACAGCGATTGAGAAGATTGCAGAGAGGCGGTTCACTGACCTCGCAGTGTGCATCCTTGCGGAGGCGGCCCCGGATGAGAGGCTGAGGATCTGGCCGGGTATGAGTCCAACCACGGTACCCACGCCCGCTGAGATTGTGCAATGGGCTCTTCGAGAGGCCAAATCTCCAATTCCAGAGCAAGCGGCCCGTTGGTCCCCGTTCGTTCCATCAAGTACTAATTCATGTAGTATGTGCGGCTTCTACTAACGGTCTGCGTGTTGAACATCTGCCAACACTCATTTCACACAAAAAAACTCGTCAAACCATTAATTATGTGATGAGCGCGACATATGTATGCTTATTAATTATTGTAATGCACTTGTTATATTTTATAACTACTACTTTTCATTAATCTGAAATCATTGTAATGTGGTGCGTGTATGTGGATCAAGGTTCAAACCAGAATTTATGTATCAAATGCAATCTGATGATATGATCCAGGTGCAATATGCTGTAATTCAATCATGTCGGCATGCAACAATAGCAGTGGCGAGCGGTAGAAAAGGACCGCCACAGCAGCACGAAATTCCTGTGGCGGGCACGACGTAGAGCCCGCCACTGCTCATTGTCTAACAGTGGCGGGCGGACGCCCGCCACTGATGGTGTTCTAGCAGTGGCGGGAGGTCGGTGGCGGGCGGCCCTGAGAGCCTTGCCCGCCATTGCTGGACTTTTCCCACCCGGCACTGCTAGGCATTCCTGCAGTAGTGTAAGATCCGAATGATTCAAAGCAATAGTCTATAGTTTGATATAAAGACATCAATACTCAGGCATACTAATAAACAATCATGTCTTTCAAAATAAAAATGCTAAAGAACGTTATCCCTAAAAAATCATATGATCCTGTCATGCTCCATCTTCTTAACACAAAATATTTATCATGCACTACCCCGTTGACAAGCCGAGCAATTGGTTCATACTTTTTAACGTGCTTCAGCTTTTTCAACTCCCACTCAATACATGAGCGCAAGCCATGGATATAGTACTATGGGTGGAATAGAGTGTGGTAGTAGAGATCAATAAGGGGAAATCAAAAATAAGAAGATAGTCTCACATCGACGAGGCTAATCAACGGGTTATGGAGATGCCCATCAATTGATGTCAATGCGAGGAGTAGGGATTGCCATGCAACGGATGCACTAAGAGCTATAAGTGTATGAAAGCTCAACATGAAAACTAAGTGGGTGTGCATCCAACTTGCTTGCTCATGAAGACCTCGGGCATTTGAGGAAGCCATTCATCGGAATATACAAGCCAAGTTCTATAATGAAAGATTCCCACTAGTATATGAAAGTGACAAAATAGGAGACTCTCTATATGAAAAACATGGTGCTACTCTGAAGCACAAGTGTGGAAAAAAAAGATAGTAACATTGCCCCTTCTCTCTTTTTCTCTCATTTCATCATTTTTTTTGCTGGCTCTTTTCGGCATCCTTTTTTTTTCGTCCGGAGTCTCATCCCGACTTGTGGGGGAATCATGGTCTCCATCATCCTTTCCTCACTAGGACAATGCTCTAATAATGATGATCATCACACTTTTATTTACTTACAACTCAATATTACAACTCAATACTAGAACAAAAATATGACTCTATATGAATGTCTCTGGCAGTGTACCAGGATGTGCAATGATGCTAGCGTAACATGTATAAAAAATGATGAACGGTGGCTGAGCCACAAATACTATGTCAGCTATATGATCATGCAAAGCAATATGACAATGACGATGTGTGTCATAAGAATGGAACGGTGGAAGTTGCATGGAAATATATCTCGGAATGGCTATGGAAATGCCATGATAGGTAGGTATGGTGGCTGTTTTGAGGAAGATATAAAGAGGCTTATGTGTGATAGAGCGTATCATATCATGGGGTTTGGATGCACCGGCGAAGTTTGCACCAACTCTCGATGTGAGAAAGGGCAATGCACGGTACCAAAGAGGCTAGCAAATTGCGGAAGGGTGAGAGTACGCATAATCCGTGGACTCACATTAGTCATAAAGAACTCACATACTTATTGCGAAAGTTTATTAGCCCTCGAAGCAAAGTACTACTACGCATGCCCCTAGGGGGATAGATTGGTTGGACAAGTCCATCGCTCGTCCCCGACCGCCACTCATAAGGTAGACAATCAATAATAAATCATGCTCCAACTTCTTAGCATAACGACAGATCATACGTGCATGCTTCGGGAATCACAAACCTTAACACCAATATTCTTACTAAACCACAATTATCTACTAGCGTAGATAATTAGACTCTCAAAACATATTACCATCTGAATATCGCAAAACTATTGCAAGGAATCAAACTTTATTATATCCCTCTTGAATACCTATCATATCAGGACCAAATTCATAACCCGTGCATATTACCATTGCTAATCATTAGACTCTCAAAAAGATATAAGTGAAGCATGAGAGTGCAACTATTTCTTTAAAATATAACCACCGCCGTGCTCTAAAAGATATAAGTGAAGCACTAGAGCAAATGCCTAGCTCAAAAGATATAAGTGAAGCACATAGAGTATTCTAACAAATCACGAATAATGTGTGTCCCTCTCAAAAAGATGTGTTCAGCAAAGATGATTGTGACAAACTAAAAAGAAAACAAAAGCAAACAAACTATATCACAAGACGCTCCAAGTAAAACACATATCATGTGATGAATAAAAATATAGCTCCAAGTGAGTTACCGATAGATTGTAGACGAAAGAGGGGATGCCTTCCGGGGCATCCCCAAGCTTAGACGCTTGGGTCTTCCATAAATATTACCTTGGGGTGCCTTGGTCATCCCCAAGCTTAGGCTCTTGCCGCTCCTTATTCCTTTATCCATCGTAGTCTCACCCAAAACTTGAAAACTTCAGCACACAAAACTCAACAGAAACCTCGTGAGATCCGTTAGTATAACAAACAAATCTTAAACTTTAGGTACTGTTGTAAATTGATTCATATTTAATATTGGCATAATGCTACTGTACTCCAACTTCTTCATGACTCATACCCCCCGATACGATCCATAGATTCATCAAAATAAGCGAACTATGCAACAAAAACAGAATCTGTCTAAAACGGAACAGTCTGTAACTCCAAAAATTCTGAAAAATTCGGACAATGTGGGAAATTCATATATCAGTATTGTGTAAAAACTTCAGAAGGTTCTAACACTCCAGAGAAAAATCAAAATTCCAGCACTGGACGCAAAAGTTTCTGTTTTCAAACAGCATCAATTATACTATCATCCAAATCATCCCAAAGGCATTACTTGGCACAAACACTAATTAAAAGATAAAAACACAATCATAACAGAGGCTATTTGTAGGATTGAAAGTATGTCTAGAGGGGGGGGTGATTAGACTACTTGACCAAATAAAAATCTAACCTTTTCCCACTTTTAATTGTAGGCAGATTTTAGCAATTATGACAAGTCAAGTAACACCCTACACATGCAAGTCTAAGAGTGTAGTAGCGGAAAGTAAGACATAGCACATGTAAGTAAAGGGAAGGGTTTGGAGAAGGCAAATGCAATGGGGACACGAAGATTTTTGGCGTGGTTCCGATAGGTGGTGCTATCGTACGTCCACGTTGATGGAGACTTCAACCCACGAAGGGTAACGGCTGCACGAGTCCACGGAGGGCTCCACCCACGAAGGGTCCACAAAGAAGCAACCTTGTCTATCCCACCATGGCTTATGTCCATGAAGGACTAGCCTCACTCGGGTAGATCTTCACGAAGTAGGCGATCTCCTTGCCCTTACAAACTTCTTGGTTCAACTCCACATCATGTCGGAGGCTCCCAAGCGACACCTAACCAATCTAAGAGACACCACTAACCAAAAAGGTAAAAGACGGTGTGTTGATGATGAACTCCTTGCTCTTGTGCTTCAAATGATTGTCTCCCCAACACTCAACTCTCTCTCACAGATTTGGCTATGGTGGAAGAAGGATTTGAGTGGAAAGCAATTTGGGAAGGCTAGAAATCAAGGTTCAAATGGTAGGAATGGAATCTCTTGATCTCAACACATGAGTAGGTGGTTCTCTCTCAGAAAATGAATGGTGGAAGTGTAGGCACATTCTAATGGCTCTCTTCACTGAGGAAGAAGGGGTGGAGGGGTATATATAGCCTCCACACAAAATCCAACCGTTACAAACTTTTGACCCAACTCGGTGGCACCGATCAGAAATCTCGATGGCACCGACCTGTGTAAAAGATATGAATGTTAGGAATCTCGGTGGGACCGAACTGGAACAACTCGGATGGACCGATGTGCAATGGTTACTGCAAACCTTGTCTCGGTGGCACCGATTGCATCAACTCGGTGGGACCGAAGTGAAGCAATAAGGCAACAGAGAGTTGGCAAGCCATCTCGGTGGTACCGATTGCAAATCTGGACCGAAATAATTGCAACTAGTAACAGAGAGTTGGCAAGGCCATCTCGGTGGGACCGAGATCCATATCGGTGGATCCGATTTGTTAGGGTTTGGCAGTGGCTAAGTCCAGATGAACTCGGTGGCTCCGGATAGGAAATTTCGGTGGGGCCGAGTTGGAATGTAGGATTTGGACATATTTGGATGGAGAAAGTGGTTGAGGGTTTTGGAGCAATGTCACTAAGCACTTGAGCAAAAATATCATTAAGCAACACCTCATCCCCTTTTAATAGTATTGGCTTTCCTATGGACTCAATGTGATCTTGGATCACTTAACAAAAATGTAGAGTCTTGAGCTTTTGCCAATCCATGTCCTTAGCATTTTGAGGGGTCTACAATCACTAGTCCTTGCCATGCCAATCATTGAACATCCTGAAATATTTAACTTGAATGGACATTAGTTCAATGAGATATATGTTGTTATGAATTACCAAAAGCACCCGGGGATTAGTTGCACTTTCAATCTCCCCCTTTTTGGTAATTGATGACAACATATAGATCAAAGCTTCGACAAATGATTAAATGAATGAAATACATCGTCGCTTTGAGAAGTATGTGATAAGCAAGAGCTCCCCCTAAATTTGTGCATTATTAAAAATTTGCGTTTGAATGCAAATGCACAATCGATTAGGATCATGGGTCACTCTTCCATGTCACATACGACCTGGTGGAGCACGCAAAATGATATGAATGGAATAGTAAGCACGCATCACCAAAAACACAAGTGAATGATCATACAAGAATAATGATAGGGATAAGCATTAAGCATCACATGAAGCATAGTATGATCAATCACACACATAGTATCTCACAAGCATATCAAACCAAAGTAGCATAAACCAAATAGTAGCAAAAGAACTCGAGAAAACCAACGAGCAAAAGCGAGACACACACTCTCTCTCTCGAAGCCTAATGATCTATACAAATTCTCCCCCTTTGGCAACAAGTACCAAAAAGTTTGAATAGGTATAGAGCTATACGTCTCTCTAGGCACGATCCTCGGCAGCTCCTGAAGGTCTTGAGCTAGCTGATCTGCCATACTCCTTAGCAATCACTTTCTTCTTCTTTGACATGGCCTCTCTAGCCACAAAATCCTCATCCTCATCATCTGAGGTTCTCTTCTTCCTGGTTTTGGTGGCAGCTTTTAGAAGATCTGGAGAACTTCTCTCTCCCTCATAAAAACTTTCTTCAGGACAGGATCCTTCACTGAGATCTGCATGCTGTTCTGACACATTCTGGCTGTCACTATCATCTGACATCTTGAAGACTGACCCTGTGAATAGATAGGTATGGGCAGAGTAGATGAGTTATCACAAAAAGCAGATTGTTTTGATGAAAATTGAATTCAAATCTTAGTTTCAAGTTTTCATAGAAGGCATTTCGGATGGGCCGAGTTGATCATCTCAGTGATACCGAAGCACTCAACAGAAACCTGGCACACCGTTTCGGTCAGACCGAAATTGTGGCTCGATGTCTCCGATATGCTAGGGTTTCACAAAGACTTTACTTTCGGTCTCACCGATTCGTACAACTCGGTGGCACCGAGACGTACTAGTGCAATGGCCTGGGGGCAAATCGGTGACTCCGAAAATCTCAAATCGGTCGGTCCGAGATGCGTTCGGCGGAAACTTAAACCTATTTTTTTTGCTCAAATCTAATCTACGGAATTTGTTCGTGGAACATGCATTGCAATCTGTGGCAAGAATACTGGCAATCCATCCGTGCATTGAATCGGAAAGAGGAACATGGAGGGGGGGGGGGGGGGTCGAATCTCACCCTAACTTGGCGGAGATTCTCTACGGCGGCAACGGCGGAGCAGATTTCCGTTGACGGCGGCGGAGTCCAACGGCAAGGGCGCGCTGGACGCAACGGCGACTGTCCGGAGACGGGACGATGGCAGCTGTGGGGCGCGAGGTCGTAAGGGGGTCGAGAAATTTCAACCGTACGGTCTCGCCAGATATATATACCCACGAGCTGTCGGTGGCTCCGAGTTAAACAACTCGGTGGCACCGATATGTGCAACTGCTAGCAGTATAGCACATCGGTGGCGCCGAAACGGTTCAACTCGGTGATACCAAGAAGGAGAAATAGATCAATCTATATGATTTCGGTTGGACCGAGTGTGAGTGAATTGGTTCGGCTGAAATCATGTAGAAGGTTTTGGAGGTTCAGTCCCTCTCAGATCGGTGGCTCCGAGTGCGCCTCACCCAGAGGGTCCGAAAATGACTTGTTCGATTTTTGTGATATAGCAAGAATAGAATTTGAGACAAGAAAGCATAGATAGCTAAAGGTGGTTCTTAGGCATTCTTGTACATCCACTTGGCCAGAAAACAAATCACCCAAAACAACAAATGGATGTCCCCGAATGAAGAAAACATGCAAACCAACATGCTCACACAATAAGATAGCAAATGAAATATGTGTCAAACATGCACAACCAATTCTAGCATCTATCAAGCAATTGGCGATGACATAGTCATCTATATATGAGTATATTGACTTAGGAGTCAAATGAGAACATTTGATCATAGGTCATACTCATCGTTTAAGCACAAGTGGGGTTGCCACTTTTACATAAAGCATTGATGTGTTCACACCATTAGAGTTGCTTTAGCTCAATTTTTAGAGCAAAGCTCCCCCTAGATGTGATTGATACGTCTCCAACGTATCTATAATTTATGAAGTATTCATGCCATGTTTATAACAATTCTATATGGTTTTGGTATGATTTGATTAGAACTAACCCAGACTGACGCTGTTTTCAGCAGAACTACGGTGGTGTTGTATTTTGTGCAGAAATAAAAGTTCTCCAAATACAGCGAAACTTTTTGACGATTTTTTTGGAACAAAAGAGGACCAGGAAGCTTCGTGGGCGGACCAGAAGAGCCACGAGGGGGGTATGGCGCCGTGGTGCCTCGTGGGCCCATCTTAGCCCATCTTCGCGTGATTTCAACGCCAAAAAATCCTATAAATAGAGAAACCCCTAGAAATAACCCTAGATTTTGGACTCCGCCGCCGCAAGCCTCTGTACCTTTGAAATACCATCTGGAGCCCTGTTTCGGCACCCTGCCGGAGAGGGAAATCATCACCGGAGGCCATCTTCATCATCCCGGTGGTCTCCATGACGAGGAGGGAGTAGTTCACCCTCGGGGCTGAGGGTATGTACTAGTAGCTATGTGTTTGATCTCTCTCTCTCGTGTTCTTGATTTGGCACGATCTTGATGTACCGTGAGCTTTGTTAATATAGTTGGATCATATGGTGTTTCTTCCCTCTCTATCTTGTTGTGATAAATTGAGTTTTTACCTTTGAGGTTTCGCTATTATCGGATTGAATACTTTTATGGATTTGAGAACACTTGATGTATGTCTTGCATATGAATACCCGTGGTGACAATGGGGTATTATATTGATTCACTTGATGTATGTTTTGGCACTCAACTCGCGGATTCCCGAGGTGACATTGGGGTAATCTATGCATAGGGGTTGATGCACGTTTTCGTCCTACTTTCTCCGGTAGAAATCTTGGGGCACTCTTTGAAGTTCTTTGTGTGGATTGAATATTATGATCTGAAGTTGTTTGATGCATATCGAATAATCAACTTACGGATACTTGTGGTGACATTGGAGTATCTAGGTGACATTAGAGTTGGTTGATGCGTATCATATGGTGTTATTTTAGTACGAACTCTAGGGCTGTTCGTGACACTTATAGGAATAGCTCAATAGATTGATCGGAAAGAATAACTTTGAGGTGGTTTCATACCCTACAACAATTTATATCTTATGTTCTCCGCTAATAGGAACTTTGGAGTGATTCTTTGTCGCACGTTGAGGTATTGTTATATGATTCAATTATGTTAGCACTGTTGAGAGATTGCACTAGTGAAAGTATGAACCTTAGGCCTTGTTTCTAAGCATTGCAATACTGTTTGTGCTCAATTTTATCACTTGCTACCTTGCTATTTTTTTATTTTCATATTACAAAAACCTATATCTACTATCCATACTACACTTGCATCACCATCTCTTCGCCGAACTAGTGCACCTATACAATTTACCATTGTATTTGGTGTGTTGGGGACACAAGAGATTTCTTGTATTTGATTGCAGGGTTGTTTGAGAGAGACCATCTTCATCCTACGCCTCCCACGGATTGATAAACCTTAGGTCATCCACTTGGAGGCCCAACACGAGTCTACAAGAATAAGTTGTGTAGTAGACATCAGTGATATCCCCCCCCCAAAGAGGGATGAACTAACCTTGGGTTTTGTCGATGATGACTTCATGTAGATAGTGAAGATGTGGATGCTCAATGTTGATGTAGTCCATCAAGAGTTCGGAGCAATCCTTTGGAGTTTTGCACTTTCAATACCTACATGGGTTAGTCCCACACAAGGAACATACAAGGATATCCATAGACATAGAGTGAAATACACATATGATGATGTCCATGAATGCATTGAATACCTTGTCCCTTGCCTTACCAACAAGAGGGTTTGTGACTCCATGAACTAGTGCAAGATGTTGAAGTTGGTTGCACAAATTCTTGCCATAAATGAATGTGGGTGAAGTTTGTTGGCGGAGTCACCCTCAAGAACACTCTAGTTCTTCTTTTTTTGGACCCACATCAACTTTATGGGAATCCTTGGAGTTGTAGTTGAACTTGATGAAGTCTTGGGAACCCACTTGACCAAGGCTTGAGGTGCTTCTTCAAATGAGTCAATCTCCTCTTGAAGCTTGTCCTTGCCTTTTAGCTTGTGGTCTTGTGGTGGAAGATCTTCTTGAGCTTGTGTTCCCTTGAAGAAAGTAGGGTCATACTTCTCTTGTTGAGGAACAAACTTCGTCTTGGGGTATTGATCTTCTTCCCACTCAACTCCATTGGCATTGAACTTTCGTTCAAAACCAATACCTTGGTTCTTCCGGTGCCTTCCTTGCTTGCGTACAATTTCCTCAAATTGCTTACTCCCGGCAAGGCTCTTGTAGACACCTTTTTCTATAATTCCTTTCAATAGATTGTTTTTTTGCTCAAGTGTAACTTGGCTAAGAGAATCATTAGTGGAATCAATAGAACTACTAGAAGTAACAACATTGGATTTAGCATGGTTATTGTTACTACTAGAGGTGGAACCCTTTTTACCCTTGTTACTAGTTTGCTTAGGTTTAACTTGTGGCATAAAGGTAGACAAGAGTAAACGTTTGGCAAGATATGAAGAACTCTTCTTTCAAAGATCATCATTGATAGCTTTAAGAAACTCATGCTCTTGGTCTAAATTTAGCTTCTCGAAGCGTAGCTTCTCGTGAGTTCTTATAAGTTCTCTATGATCCTCTTGAGTTGTTTCATGAGCTAACTTAAGAGCATTTAGTTCTTTAGTTAGACGCTCAATCTCCTTCATAGCATTGTCATTCGTTTCCTCTTGACTATCATGATTACTAGCATTTTCATTATAGCTCACATCACTAGCCTTATCAACAAGTAAATCATCATCACCAAGCAAATCATCCTCATCACTATTGAAGTCAAAGTATTCGGGGTGTGATACCTTGGGGCCTTTTGCCATGAAGCATCTTCCAATTCCTTCATTTGGTGAATCAAATAGGTCATTGGAGTTGGATGACACAAGAGCAAGTCCGGCAACACCTTCATCTTGACTATAGTCGGAGTTGGAGTGATAGCTTCTCTCGGAGTGGTTGTCGGAGTCGGAGCCGAAAATCCATTCACCAACATGATCTTGATGTCTTTTTCTTATGTAGCTCTTTGATGACTTGTCCTTCCTTTCCGAATCCTTGCTTCTTCGAGAGGGTCTTCGTTCATAACGATCATCTCTACTCCTTCTCTCCTTATGAGGTGATTCATCTCTTCTATATTTTCCTCTTGGTGATTCGTCTCTTTTCTTGTGAGGTGCTGTACACTCATTGGAATAGTGTCCGGGTCTTCCACAATTGTAGCAATTTCGGTCATGACTTGATGATCTTCTCTCATAGTGTCTTGAGCTAGAGCTTCTTTCTTTTCCTTTGTTCTTGTAAAACTTGTTGAATCTTTTCACCATTAGGCTTATCTCTTCATTGGATACTAGCTTGTCACTTGAAGTTGTGGGAGCATCGGTTGAGGCTTTGTAAGCACCACTTGATTTGTTGTGTAGCTCCTCTTTGTCCTTGAGTGACATCTGCTACTTGTGAGCTTCGTTGGGATTTCCCCGAAGAGGAGGGGATGATGCAGTACAATAGAGATAAGTATTTCCCTCAGTTATGAAACCAAGGTTATCAATCCAGTAGGAGAATCACGCAACAACTCGTTAGCAGTACCTGCACACAAAACAACAAATCCTCGCACCCAATGTGAACAAGGGGTTGTCAATCCCTTGGCGGTTAATTGCAAGATTAAATTGTATGGTGATAGATAGATAGATCGAACAAAAATACAAAATAAAATAAATAAAGTAAAATTGCAGCAAGGTATTTTTAGGATTTTCAATATATGATTAAGGTAGACCCGGGGGCCATAGTTTTCACTAGAGGCTTCTCTCTTGAAAATAGCATACGGTGGGTGAACAAATTACTGTTGGGCAATTGATAGAAAAGCAAATAATCATGACGATATCCAAGGCAATGATCATGTATATAGGCATCATGTCTGAGACAAGTAGACCGAAACGATTCTGCATCTACTACTATTACTCCACACATCGACCGCTATCCAGCATGCATCTAGAGTATTAAGTTCATAAAGAACGGAGTAACGCCTTAAGCAAGATGACATGATGTAGACAAAGTAAACTCACGCATGAATAAACCCCATCTTTTTACCCTTAATAGCAACGAGACATACGTGTCATGTCCCTTTCTATCACTGGGATTGAGCACCGCAAGATCGAACCCATTACAAAGCACCTCTCCCATTGCAAGATAAATCAATCTAGTTGGCCAAACCAAATCAATAGATCGGAGAGAAATACGAAGCTATAACAATCATGCATAAAAGAGCTCAGAGAAAACTCAAATAATATTCATGGATAATCTGATCATAAACTCACAATTCATCGGATCCCAACAAACACACCGCAAAAAGTGATTACATCGGATAGAACTCCAAGAACATCGAGGAGAACATTGTATTGAAGATCAAAAAGAGAGAAGAAGCCATCTAGCTACTAACTATGGACCCAAAGGTCTGTGGTAAACTACTCACGCATCATCGGAAGGGCGGCAATGTTGATGTAGAGCCCCTCCGTGATCGAATCCCCCTCCGGCAGAGTGCCGAAAAAGGCCTCCAGATGGGATCTCTTGAGAACAGGAACTTGCGGCGGCGGAAAAAGTATTTCGTGGACTCCTCCGTTGGTTTCCCGATTTTAGAGAATTTATAGAGGTGGAATTAGGTCAAACGGAGCAGAGGTGGGCCCACGAGGCACCAGGGCGCGCCACCCCCCTGGGGCGCGCCCTGGTGGCTCATGGCCACCTCCTCTATCTTCTGGCCCTTTCCCAAAGCTTCTAGTGTCTCTTATGTCCAGAAAAAAATCTCCAAAAAGTTTCGTGGCATTTGGACTTCGTTTGGTACTGATATTCTGGAAAACCAAAAACAGGCAAAAAATAGCAACTGGCACTGGGCACTAAGTTAATAGGTTAGTCCTAAAAATGATATATAATTGCTTGTAAGTGTATATAAAACATCCAAGATTGATACTATAATAGCATGGAACAATAAAAAATTATAGATACGTTGGAGACGTATCAAGCATCCCCAAGCTTAATTCATGCTCGTCCTCGAGTAGGTAAATGATAAAAACAGAATTTTTGATGTGGAATGCTACCTATCATATTCATCATATACTCTTTTCTTTTGTAGCATGGACATTTGGACTTGAATGATTCAAAGCAATAGTCTATAGTTTGACATGAAGACATAAATACTCAAGCATACTAACAAGCAACCATGTCTTTCAAAATATCAACGCTAAAGAAAGTTATCCCTAGCCCATTATGCTCAATCATTGATCCATTCATGAAACACACTCAATATTAGCTACACACAATGCACAAGTATGACAATAGTGCTCTCTAGTTGGTGCTTTGTAAGAGAAGATGGAGACTCAAAATAAAAATAAAAATTGCATAAAAGTAAATAGATAGGCCCTTCGCAGAGGGAAGCAGAGATTTCCAAATGTGCCAGAGCTCAAGGCTTAAATTAGAGAGATAATTTTTTTTTGAGAGGCATGCTTTTCCTGTCAACGAAAACGACCGAGAATTCCCAATATCTTCCATGCTAGACACATTATAGGCGGTTCCCAAATAGAAAATAAAGTTTATTTCCTTTCCACCATTCTTTCACAATCCATGGCTAGCCGTATCCACGGTCGCCCTCCATACCAACACTTTCCAAGGAATTTATTATTATCATCATATTAATATTTTTTTCATTTCGGGACTGGGCATCCCTATTACCTGCCACTCTCTCGTGCAATGACAAGTGAATAAACACTCATCGTAAGAATAACACACCTAGCATGGAAAATATTGGCCACCCCCTGCCGCTTCATGAGCGGTACGGGCACACAAAACGGAAAATTATTTTGAAAATTTAGAGTTGGAACATGCAAATTTACTTGGAACGGCATGGAAATACCGCATATAGGTAGGTATAGTGGACTCATTCGGCACAACTTGGGTTTATGGAGTTGGATGCACAAGCAGTATTCCCGCTTAGTACAAATGAAGGCTAGCAAATAGATTGAGAAGCGACCAACCAAAAAGTGAAAACGGTCATAAACATGCATTGAACATAACTAACACCGAATAATGCACCATAAGTAGGATATAATTTCGTTGCATAACTATTGACTTTATGTGCATGCATAGGGAATCACAAACCTTAACACCAATATTCTTACTAAATCACAATTACTCACTAACATGACTCACATATTATCATCTCCATATCGCAAAACTATTGCAAGGAATCAAACTTATCATATCCAATGATCTTTCATGAAAGTTTTTATTATATCCTTCTTGAATATTCATCATTTTGGGACCAAATTCATATCTTGTGCAAATTACCATTACTATTATCAACTCGCAAAAAGATATAAGTGAAGCATGAGAGTGCAAATATTTCTTCAAAATTTAATCTTATCAACTCTCAAAATAATATAAGTGAAGCATGAGAGTTCAAATATTTCTTCAAAATATAGCCACCACCGTGCTCAAAAAGATTTAAGTGAAGTACTAGAGCAACTGCCTAGCTCAAAAGATTTAAGTGAAGCACATAGAGTATTCTAACAAATCATGATAAACGTGTGGCTCTCTCAAATAGGTGTGTCCAGCAAAGATGATTGTGACAAACTAAGAAGAAAACAAAGCAAAGACTCATATAATACAAGACGCTCCAAGTAAAACACATATCACGTGATGAATAAAAATATAGCTCCAAGTAAAATTACCTATAGTTGGTAGAAGAAAGAGGGGATGCCCCGAGCTTAGATGCTTGAGTCTTCCTTGAATATTACCTTGGGGTGCCTTGGGAATCTCCAAGCTTAGGCTCTTGCCACTCCTTATTCCTTCATCCATCGTGATCTCACCCAAAACTTGAAAACTTCAATCACACAAAACTCAACAAAACCTTCGTGAGATCCATTAGCATAACAAATAATTATTTAACTTTAAGTATTGTAGTAAATTGATTCATATTTAATATTGTCATAATGCTACTGTACTCCAGCTTCTCCATGACTCATACCCCCCGATACGATCCATAGATTCATCAAAATAAGCAAACTATGCAACAAAAACAGAATCTGTCCAAAACAGAACATTCTGTAAAACTCTATTTAAAAGCTATACTTTTGTAACTCCAAAAATTCTAAAAAATTAGGACAACGTGGGAAATTCATATACCAATACTGTGTAAAAATTTCAGATTTTTAAGACGCACCAGTACAGAATTAAAATTCCAGCACTGGACACAAAACTTTCTGTTTTCCAAACAACATCAATTATACTATCTTCCAAATCATCCCAAAGGCATTACTTGGCACAAACACTAATTAAAACATAAAAACACAATCATAACAGTAGCATAATTGTGTAAACACACAAGAACAGAAATAAAAAGTAAAAATTTATTTTATTCATTGGGTTGCCTCCCAACAAGCGCTCTTGTTTTATGCCCCTAGCTAGGCATAATGCATAGTTTTAAGTGTTGTCATCCTTCAAGTTGATTCCATAAGTGGCCCTCATAATGGATTCATAGGGTGGTTTAATTCTTTTCCTTTGGAAGTGTTCCATCCCTTTCTTTAGTGGAAATTTAAATCTTATATTACCTTCTTTTATATCAATAATAGCACCAATAGTTCGTAAGAATGGTCTACCAAGTATTATGGGGCAAGACGGGTTGCAATCAATGTCAAGTACAATAAAATAAATGGGCACATAGTTTCTATTTGCAAGAATAAGAACATCATTAATTTTACCCAATGGCTTTTTAATAGTAGAATCCGCAAGATGCAAATTAAGAGAACATTCATCTATATTGGTAAAACCTAGCACATCACATAGAGATTTTGGAATTATGGAAATGCTAGCACCCAAATCACATAAAGCATTGCACTCATAATTTTTAATTTTAACTTTAATGGTGGGTTCCCATTCATCATATAATTTTCTAGGAATTGAAATTTCTAGTTCTAGCTTTTCTTCTAACGCTTTCATCATCGCTTCTACGATGTGTTTAGTAAAAGCCTTGTTTTGTTCATAAGCGTTGGGTGAATTTAGCATGGATTGTAACAAAGAAATACACTTAATCAAAGAACAACTATCATAATTAAAGTCTTTGTAATCCAAGAGAGTGGGCACATCACTAGTTAAATTTTTTACCTCTCCAGACCCACTTTTATCAATTTTTTCATCAAGATTTTCACCCTCCGAATTATGGGGACACCTTCTAGCTAATGTTGACTCTACTTCAGTCCCCTTTTCATCAAGTTTTATATTGCTAAACAAGGAATCATTAGATGAAACACCAATCATTTTAATATCCTCATCATTACTACGATAGAAACCGGGAGGGATCACTCTTTCTAAAAATTCTCGCTTAGCTTTTAGCATAGCGGTTCTTTTATTGCTCTCATCCATGGAGACATATAAAGCTTTAATTGACTCATTAATATCCATTTTGGGTGGCAAAATTTTAGTCTTAAGATTTTCCACATCATGAATGATTCTATCAATGCTCCTAGACATATCATCAAGTTTACTTAATTTTTCTTCTATCGAAGTGTTGAAAACTTTTTGAGCATTAATAAATTATTTAATATTACTTTCAAGATCAGAGGGCATCCTATTATTATTATTATTATAAGGATTACCATAGGAATTGCCATAATTATTAGAGGAATTTCCAGGAAACGACCTAGGATTAAAATGACCTCTATAAGCATTACTATTAAAATTGTTTCGCGAAACAAAATTCACATCTACGGGATAATTATTTTGCTCAATCAAGGTGGATAAAGGCACATCATTAGGATCAATAGGAGTATTTTTGCTAGCAACCAATTTCATAAGTGCATCAACTTTATCACTCAAAGTACTAATTTCTTCAACAGAATTCACCTTTTTACTAGTAGGAACTCTTTCAGTATGCCATTGTGAATAATTTGCCATAATATTATCAAGCAATTTAGTAGCTTCTCCCAATGTAATCTCCATAAAAGTACAACCCGTGGTGGAATCTAAAAGATTTCTAGAAACAAAATTTAATCCCGCATAAATTTTTTGTATGATCATCCACAAATTTGAACCATGAGTAGGGCAATTTCTTATCATTAATTTCATCCTTTCCCAAGATTGGGCAACATGTTCATGATCAAGTTGCTTGAAATTCATAATTTTATTTCTAAGGGAAATAATTTTCGCGGGAGGAAAGTACTTGGTAATAAAAGCATCTTTACACCTATCCCAAGAATCGATACTATTTCGTGGTAAAGATGAAAACCAAATTTTTGCACGATCCCGCAATGAAAAGGGGAATAATTTTAATTTCACAATATCATTATCCACATCTTTTTTCTTTTGCATATCACACAATTCTACGAAAGTGTTAAGATGGGATGCATCATCTTCATTAGGACTACCAGAAAATTGTTCTTTCATGACAAGATTTAACAAAGCGGCATTAATATCACAAGTCTCTGCACTAGCGGCGGGAGGAGCAATCAAAGTACTGATAAAATCATTATTATTAGTATTGGAAAAATCACACAATTTTGTATTTTCTTGAGACATCGTGGCTACACAAACAAGATAACAAGCAAGCAAAGAAGCAAACAATAAAAGGCAAACGGAAAATATTTTTGTATTTTTGTAAAAACTTTTTAGAAGTGGGGGAGATGAAAACGAGAGGCAAAGGCAAATAAAGTAAATGCAAGGAGATGAAAGTTTATGCATAGGTACTTGATAGATGTTGATGATGTCTCCCCGGCAACGGCGCCAGAAATTCTTCCTGCTACTTGTGAGCTGCGTTGGGATTTCCCCGAAGAGGAGGGGATGATGCAGTACAGTAGAGATAAGTATTTCCCTCAGTTATGAAACCAAGGTTATCAATCCAGTAGGAGAATCACACAACAACTCGTTAGCAGTACCTGCACACAAAACAACAAATCCTCGCACCCAACGCGAACAAGGGGTTGTCAATCCCTTGGCGGTTAATTTCAAGATTAAATTGTATGGTGATATATAGATAGATCGAACAAAAATACAAAATAAAATAAATAAAGTAAAATTGCAGCAAGGTATTTTTAGGATTTTCAATATATGATTAAGGTAGACCCGGGGGCCATAGTTTTCACTAGAGGCTTCTCTCTTGAAAATAGCATACGGTGGGTGAACAAATTACTATTGGACAATTGATAGAAAAGCAAATAATCATGACGATATCCAAGGCAATGATCATGTATATAGGCATCACATCTGAGACAAGTAGACCGAAACGATTCTGCATCTACTACTATTATTCCACACATCGACCGCTATCCAGCATGCATCTAGAGTATTAAGTTCATAAAGAACGGAGTAACGCCTTAAGCAAGATGACACGATGTAGACAAAGTAAACTCACGCATGAATAAACCCCATCTTTTTACCCTTAATAGCAACGATACATATGTGTCATGTCCCTTTCTATCACTGGGATTGAGCACCGCAAGATCAAACCCATTACAAAGCACCTCTCCCATTGCAAGATAAATCAATCTAGTTGGCCAAACCAAATCAATAGATCGGAGAGAAATACGAAGCTATAACAATCATGCATAAAAGAGTTCAGAGAAAACTCAAATAATATTCATGGATAATCTGATCATAAACTCACAATTCATCGGATCCCAACAAACACACCGCAAAAAGTGATTACATCGGATAGAACTCCAAGAACATCGAGGAGAACATTGTATTGAAGATCAAAAAGAGAGAAGAAGCCATCTAGCTACTAACTATGGACCCGAAGGTCTGTGGTAAAGTACTCACGCATCATCGGAAGGGCTGCAAGGTTGATGTAGAGCCCCTCCGTGATCGAATCCCCCTCCGGCAGAGTGCCAGAAAAGGCCTCCAGATGGGATCTCTCGAGAACAGGAACTTGCGGCGGCGGAAAAAGTATTTCGTGGACTCCTCCGTTGGTTTCCCGATTTTAGAGAATTTATAGAGGTGGAATTATGTCAAACGGAGCAGAGGTGGGCCCACAAGGCAACAGGGCACGCCACCCCCCCTGGGGCGCGCCCTGGTGGCTCGTGGTCACCTCCTCTGTCTTCTGGCCCTCTCCCGAAGCTTCTAGTGTCTCTTATGTCCAGAAAAAAATCTCCAAAAAGTTTCGTGGCATTTGGACTTCGTTTGGTACTGATATTCTGGAAAACCAAAAACAGGCAAAAAACAGCAACTGGCACTGGGCACTAAGTTAATAGGTTAGTCCCAAAAAATGATATATAATTTCTTGTAAGTGTATATAAAACATCCAAGATTGATACTATAATAGCATGGAATAATCAAAAATTATAGATACGTTGGAGATGTATCAACATCTCATGAGCAACAATCCTTCCAATGACTTCCGTGGGCTTGAGATCTTTGTAATTTGGCATCATTTGGATCAATGTGCAAACGGTATCATATTTTCCATCCAAAGCTCTACGGATCTACTTGATGATGAACTTGTCGGTCATCTCTTCACTCTAAGCCGGCAATCTCATTTGTGATTAGGGCAAGCCTAGAGTACATTTCAACGACTCCTTCACCATCCTTCATCTTGAACTTGTCAAATTGACTTTGAAGCACATCCAACTTAGATTCCTTGACGGACTCGGTACCATCATGCATATCAACCAAAGTATACCAAATTTCCTTTGCATTCTCGAGGCGGCTAATCTTGTTGAACTCCTCGGGGCACAAACCGATGAAGAGAATGTCGCAAGCTTGAGCATTGTATTGCAACATGTTCAATTCTTCCGCGGTTGCTTCACGATCCGGTTCCTTGCCATCCTCAAAGAATTCACCTTGCAAGCCAACACGAACAACAGCCCAAACGGCGGGGTTGTGACCAAGAATATGCATTTTCATCTTATGTTTCCAACTAGCAAAGTTTGTACCATCAAAATATGGACCTCTACGGTGATAATTACCCTCACTAGACGCCATACTCTCCTAGGTTGTGAGACCAAGGCTATGATCACCAAAGCAATGGAAATCAAGGCTTACGGTGACCAAAGCTCTGATACCACTTGTAGGATCGAAAGTATGTCTAGAGGGGGGTGATTAGACTACTTGACCAAAAAAAACCTAACCTTTTTCCACTTTTAGTTGTAGGCAGATTTTAGCAATTATGACAAGTCAAGTAACACCCTACACATGCAAGTCTAAGATTGTAGCAGCGGAAAGGAAGACATAGCACATGTAAGTAAAGTGAAGGGTTTGGAGAAGGAAAACGCAATGGGGACACGAAGATTTTTGGCGTGGTTCCGATAGGTGGTGCTATCGTACGTCCACGTTGATGGAGACTTCAACCCACGAAGGGTAACGGCTGCACGAGTCCACGGAGGGCTCCACCCACGAAGGGTCCACGAAGAAGCAACCTTGTCTATCCCACCATGGCTTACGTCCACGAAGGACTAGCCTCACTCGGATAGATCTTCACGAAGTAGGCGATCTCCTTGCCCTTACAAACTTCTTGGTTCAACTCCACATCATGTTGGAGGCTCCCAAGCAACACCTAACCAATCTAGGAGACACCACTCTCCAAAAAGGTAATAGACGGTGTGTTGATGATGAACTCCATGCTCTTGTGCTTCAAATGATAGTCTCCCCAACACTCAACTCTCTCTCACAGATTTGGCTATGGTGGAAGAAGGATTTGAGTGGAAAGCAACTTGGGAAGGCTAGAAATCAAGGTTCAAATGGCAGGAATGGAATCTCTTGATCTCAACACATGAGTAGGTGGTTCTCTCTCAGAAAATGAATGGTGGAAGTGTAGGCATGTTCTGATGGCTCTCTGCACTGAGGAAGAAGGGGTGGAGGGGTATATATAGTCTCCACACAAAATCCAACCGTTACAAACTTTTGACCCAACTCGGTGGCACCGATCAGAAATCTCGGTGGCACCGACCTGTGTAAAAGATATGAATGTTAGGAATCTCGGTGGGACCGAACTGGAACAACTCGGATGCACCGATGTGCAATGGTTACTGCAAACCTCGTCTCGGTGGCACCGATTGCATCAACTCGGTGTGTCCGAAGTGAAGCAATAAGGCAACAGAGAGTTGGCAAGCCATCTCGGTGGTACCGATTGCAAATCTCGGTGGGACCGAAATAATTGCAACTAGTGACAGAGAGTTGGCAAGGCCATCTCGGTGGGACCGAGATCCATATCGGTGGATCCGATTTGTTAGGGTTTGGCAGTGGCTAAGTCCAGATGAACTCGGTGGCTCCAGATAGGAAATTTCGGTGGGGCCGAGTTGGAATGTAGGATTTGGACATATTTGGATGGAGAAAGTGGTTGAGGGTTTTGGAGCAATGTCACTAAGCACTTGAGCAAAAATATCATTAAGCAACACCTCATCCCCTTTTAATAGTATTGGCTTTCCTATGGACTCAATGTGATCTTGGATCACTTAACAAAAATGTAGAGTCTTGAGCTTTTGCCAATCCATGTCCTTAGCATTTTGAGGTCCACAATCACTAGTCCTTGCCATGCCAATCATTGAACATCCTGAAATATTTAACTTGAATGGACATTAGTTCAATGAGATATATGTTGTTATGAATTACCAAAACCACCCAGGGATTAGTTGCACTTTCACTATAATTGTGTAAACACACAAGAACAGAAAGTAAAAACAAAAATTTAGTTTATTCATTGGGTTGCCTCCCAACAAGCGCTTTCTTTATAGCCATTAAGATAGGCTTTTGATTTTATTGATGCTCACATGAAAGACAAGAGAATTGAAGCACAAAGAGAGCATCATAAAACATGTGACAAACACATTCAAGTCTAACCCTCTTCCTATGCATAGGCATTTTATAGGAAAACAAATTATCAAGACAAGCAATCTCTAGCATGTGCAAATAGGAAGAATGAAGCATTAATAATTTCAACATAACGAGAGGCAATTTAGTAATATGAAGATTTCTACAACCATATTTTCCTCTCTAGTAATGATTACATGTAGGACCATAATCAAACTCAACAATATAGCTATCATAAACAATATTCTCTCTATGATCCACATTCATAATTTTTTTATAATCTTCCAAGATAGTGGGATTAACATCAACTAAAGTCATGACCTCTCCAAACCCACTTTTATCAAAAATTTCGTAAGATTGAACACTCTCCGAATATGTGGGATTCTTTTTACTTAAAGTTGACACTCTTCCAAACCCACTTTCAATAGTATTGCAATCATTATTATCAATATCATATTCATCATGAGGCATAAATAAATTTTCAAGATCGTAAGAAGCATTATCACCCAATCATGATCATTGCAATAAGTAGTGGACATAACAAAATCATCATCCCCAAGCTTGTAGTTTTGCATATAATTAACACAATTGACATTAATAGAATTTATAATAAAATCATTGCAATCATGCTTTTCATTCAAAGAGCTATCATGAATCACTTTATAAATTTCTTCTTTTAACACTTCACCACAATTTTCAGATTCATGATTTTCAAGCAAAACTTCATAAAGACAATCTAGAGCACTCAACTCACTAGCAATTGGTTCATCATAATTGAATTTTTTGAAAAGATTAGCAAGTGGATGAGGATCCATATCAATAGTTTTTTAGCAAGCAAAGATGCAAGCAAATAGAAGGCTTATGGCAACACAAGCTAGCAAACGAGCAAATAAAAATATTTTTGTGTTTTTGTAAAAAAAAATTAGAAGTGGGGGAGATGAAAACTAGAGGCAAAAGCAAATAAAAGGCAAATAAAATAAATGCAAGTGGATGATAGTTTGTGCAAAGGTACTTGGTAATTCTGATGATGTCTCCCCGGCAATGGCGCCAGAAATTCTTCCTCCTACTTGTAGGCTGTGTTGGTATTTCCCCGAAGAGGAGAGGATGATGCAGTATAGTAGATATAAGTATTTCCCTCAGTTAAGAACCAAGGTTATCAATCCAGTAGGAGAACCAAGCAAAATTCCGTTAAGCGCACCTGCAAACACTTGCACCCAACGCAAATAAGAGGGTTGTCAATCCTCTTAGGGGTTATTTGCAAGGATTAAATATTATAGAGATAAATAGATAAACTAAAATACTAAATAAAATAAAAGTAAATAAATTGCAGCAAGGTATTTTTGGGTTTTTAATATATGATAAAGTAGACCCGGGGGCCATAGTTTTCACTAGAGGCTTCTCTCTCGAACACATAGCATATGGTGGGTAAACAAATTACTGTTAGGCAATTGATAGAAAAGCACATAATTATGACGGATTCATGGCAATGATCATGTATATAGGCATCACGTCCGAGACAAGTAGACCGACTCCTGCCCGCATCTACTACGATTACTCCACCCATCGACCGCTATCCAGCATGCATCTAGGGTATTAAGTATGAAACAGAGTAACGCCTTAAGCAAGATGACATGATGTAGACAAAGTAAACTCAAACAATATGATTAAACCCCATCTTTTTATCCTTAATGGCAACAATACAAACATAGCATACGGTTGATGAAGAAGTCCTCCGTGATCGATGCCCCCTCCGGCAGAGTACTGGAAAAGGCCTCCAGATGGGATCGCGGAAGAACAGAGGCTTGCAGCGGTGGAAAGGTTTTCTCTTCTATCTCTTTGGTATATTGGGAATATTTGGGAATTTATAGCGCTGGAAATAGGTCAGGAGGGGCAACGAGGGGCCCACAAGCCTGGGGGGCGCGCCCTACCACCCTGGGCGCGCCCTCCAGGCTTGTCTTCTCCCGAAGCTTCGTGGGTCTCTTCTGGTCCAGAAAAAATTAATCCAAAGTTTTTTTTCTCGTTTGGACACTTTTTGATAATAATTTTCTGAAAAGGCAAAAACAAGCAGAAAACAGCAACTGGTACTGGGCACTGGGTTAATAGGTTAGTCCCAAAAAATGATATATAATGGCATATAATTGCATATAAAACATCCAAGATTGATACTATAATAGCATGGAATAATAAAAAAATTATAGATACATTGGAGACGTATCACTTTGTCATGCCATTCCCAGATTGCTGATTTCTCATCCCCATCCCAGTACTGCTGCTGGCAGCATTCATTGTGTTATGCTTATGTGCAATCTAAAGCTACTCCCTTCTCTCCTATGCAACACCAAGTGCATCCACATTAGCATCACCATTGAGGATAGTGCTGGTCAATAAGGTACTCAACATACTCCAATTCCTAGTGCCATAAATCACAAGTCAGCTATCAAACAATATATGCAATGGTAAAAAGTGGCACCTTTTCGGTCCAAAATCACCAAAACCATGAAAATGCACGCTCCAAATCAATGATTGACCCCATGCCCGACGCATTTATATAAATCCAGCCTTCATGCTTCTCCATCGTCAACACATACATCTTCACCTTTTTGCGGCAGATGGGGCACTAGATCAAGGGCACCAGCATTGCCCTCTGGCGGATGCTACTTGTAGACTGCGTTGGTATTTCCCCGAAGAGGAGAGGATGATGCAGTATAGTAGAGATAAGTATTTCCCTCAGTTAAGAACCAAGGTTATCAATCCAGTAGGAGAACCACGCAAAATCCCTTTAGCAGCACCAGCACACACAAAAGCAAACACTGGCACCCAACGCAAATAAGAGGGTTGTCAACCCTCTTAGCGGTTATTTGCAAGGATTAATTCTGATAGTGATAGATAGGTAAACTAAAATACTAAATAAAATAAAAGTAAATAAATTACAGCAAGATATTTTTGATTTTCAATATATGATAAAAGTAGACCCGGGGGCCATAGTTTTCACTAGAGGCTTCTCTCTCGAACACATAGCGTACGGTGGGTAAACAAATTACAGTTGGGCAATTGATAGAAAAGCAAATAATTATGACGGATTCATGGCAATGATCATGTATATAGGCATCACGTCCGAGACAAGTAGACCGACTCCTGCCTGCATCTACTACTACTACTCCACCCATCGACCACTATCCAGCATGCATCTAGGGTATTAAGTATAAAAAAGAGTAACACCTTAAGCAAGATGACATGATGTAGACAAAGTAAACTCAAGCAATATGATTAAACCCCATCTTTTTATCCTTAATGGCAACAATACAAATACGTGTCATGTCCCTTTCTGTCACTAGGATTGAGCACCGCAAGATTGAACCCATCACAAAGCACCTCTCCCATTGCAAGATGAACCAATCTAGTAGGCCAAACCAAATTGATAGATTGGAGAGAAATACAAAGCTATAATAATCATGCATAAAAGAGTTCAGAGAAGACTCAAATATTTCACATGAATAATCTGATCATAAACTCACAATTCATCGGATCCCAACAAACACACCGCAAAAGAAGATTACATCGGATAGAACTCCAAGAACATCAAGGAGAACATGGTATTGAAGATCAAAGAGAGAGAAGAAGCCATCTAGCTACTAGCTATGGACCCATAGGTCTGTGATAAACTACTCACACGTCATCGGAAGGGCAGCAAGGTTGATGAAGAAGTCGTCCGTGATCGATTCCCCCTCCGACAGAGTACCGAAAAAGGCCTACAGATGGGATCGAGGAAGAACAGAGGCTTGCGGCGGTGGAAAGGTTTTCTCTTCTGTCTCTCTGGTATATTGGGAATATTTGGGAATTTATAGCGCTGGAATTAGATCAGGAGGGGCAACGAGGGGCCCACAAGCCTGGGGGCGCGCCCTCCGAGCTTGTGGCTCCTCTGGTCTTCTCCCGAAGCTTCGTGGGTCTCTTCTGATCCAGAAAAAATTAAACCAAAGTTTTTTTTTTCTCGTTTGGACTCTTTTTGATAATGATTTTCTGAAAAGACAAAAACAAGCAAAAAACAACAACTGGCACTGGGCACTGGGTTAATAGGTTAGTCCCAAAAATGATATATAATGGCATATAAAACATGCAAGATTGATACTATAATAGCATGGAACAATAAAAAATTATAGATACGTTGGAGACGTATCAAGGATCCCCAAGCTTAATTCATGCTCGTCCTCGAGTAGGTAAATCATAATAGCAGAATTTTTTATGTGGAATGCTACCTAACATGTTTCATCATGTAATCTCTCTCTTACGGTATGAATAATAAGATCCAAATGATTCAAAGCAATAGTCTA
This sequence comes from Elymus sibiricus, assembly GCA_039707655.1. NCBI lineage: Eukaryota > Viridiplantae > Streptophyta > Magnoliopsida > Poales > Poaceae > Elymus > Elymus sibiricus. The sequence goes on from CM077672.1 coordinate 462,739,993, forward strand.
TAGTTTGACATAAAGACATCAATACTCAGGCATACTAATAAACAATCATGTCTTTTAAAATAAAAATGCTAAAGAACGTTATCCCTACAAAATCATATAATCCTGTCATGCTCCATCTTCTTAACACAAAATATTTATCATGCACTACCCCGATGACAAGCCGAGCAATTGGTTCATACTTTTTAACGCGCTTCAGCTTTTTCAACCCCCACGCAATACATGAGCGCAAGCCATGGATATAGCACTATGGGTGGAATAGAGTGTGGTTGTCATGGGAAACGAGCACCTATGGGACCAAGGAGATCCCTTACGGTTCGGCAAGGGGAGAGGATTGCGCGAAGAGCAGAACTAACGAACAGCACGCGGGGATTTACCCAGGTTCGGGCCGCACGGATGCGTAAAACCCTACTCCTGCTTTGATTATATTATGGTGGATGTTCTTGGCCAAGTACCGTGAGCTACAGTAGCAGCTACGCATGCAGAATGGGCCTCCAGAAGTCCCCCTCCCCCTGTACGTCTCGGGCCTCCTTTTATATTAATCAAAGGGGCTACCACAGTGGCGTACGAGATAAGGCATGAGGTGGAAAGTAGCTACAGTGTTATCATACCTAACCCTGACGGCTTAGGACAAGCTCATTAAATGCACCGTGAGGTGCCCGTTGAGGTGTCCCTTAGCGTCTTGGGCTTGGAAAAGCTTTTCAGGGGATAGGCAAAAGCAGCAATCCCATCAGCACCACTCAAGCATCTCGTGGCCAGCATCGCACCACGTCACCATGAGGACAAGCCCTAAACGACAAGGCTGGCCGCTGCACTGGAGCGATAGCGCTGCACTGTGCAGAGCCTTGCCGGGGCTGAATCCTTGCCGGGGCTGAATCCTTGCCGGGCCCGGGGCTTGCCGGGACCGGGTCCTTGTCTGGCGCGAGGCCTTGCCGGCAAGAGTCTTGCCGGGCCTCCGCAACCCTTTGGTCTTCTGTTCTTTGGTCTGATCGTTGACTTGAATGTCTCCCTGTCGTCTTAGTCTCGTGATTACTCCTAACTATTCCCCGGCAAGGCTTGCCGCGGTACGGCTACAACTGCTCGTGCACAAGTAAGGGGTACTAAAAAGACCCATACTTTAGTACACCAACAGGAGCCCCCGGGCCTAGGCCATACACGGGTGCCAGGCCTGTTGGGCTAGGCCCAAAACAGTCCACGGGCACGCGTGGCAGGGAATAACTGCTCGTAATCATTATCTCTTTTACCACGCCCCCCCACTACGCGCATTAATCGCGCGACGTGAGAGACGTGGGCGGAAACTCCGCTGCAAAAGCGGGCGGTAAAGAGCCTGCCTCGTGCCTTCCCCATAAAAAGGGAATCGCAGAGGGCACCGCTCATTTACCCCCTCCGCCTTTCCAATCTCAATCTCAGAGCCGTCGCCATCGTCTTCTTCCTCGTGCCCAAAGCAGAGTCTTTCTCCCTCCACCCGCCTCCACCGCGCTCTCGACGTCTTCAGCGCCCACTTCCATAGCCACCATGCCGCCCAAGCTGAGCAAGGACAAGGCGGCGGAAGCGGCCGCCGCGGCGGAGAGCAAGTTGGTGAAGATGCGGAAGGAACGCGATGTCTTCCCCTCGACGCTTGATGCGGAGACCTTGAAGAAGAGGTACCAGTTCGCATGGGCGACTGAGACCACGGCGCATCCAGCCACCAAAGTGAGTGTAGCTTCTCGCAAGGCAAAGCCAGGAGACTATCCCTTCTTTGCCGATTACTTCTGGTGCGGCCTCTGCCCTTCGTACTCGGATTTCTTTGTAGACATCATGCTCACCTACGGCTTCCAGCTGCTAGATTTCACGCCGAATGCCGTGACTTGCATGTCCGTCTTCGCGCATCTTTGCGAGAATTTTGTTGGGGTCATCCCGAGCACTGCACTTTTCCGGCACTACTTCTACCCCCGCATCCAAAGGGGCGACGCCCTCTCCGGCAGCATCGCTTGGATCCCGAGGACGGCAACCAAGGAGACGTACCCAGAGGGGCTCTACCGCGATAGATGGGATGAGTGGCGCGGCAAGTGGTGCTGGGTCCGGGAAAAGGAGCCCCAACCGTTCTGCGAGGTGCGGAAGCAGAAGGTGGCCCGCGGCAAGGATTGGGGTGCCGCGGACCCTGACGACAGCAAACTCACCATCGCCATCACCAGGATACTGCGCCTCAGGGCTGCCGGGCTGAAGGTGGAGATGATTGCTTCAGATTTCCTACGCCGGCGCATCGCCCCACTGCAGAACAAGGGGCGCCCTGCCTGGGAGTACACAAACGCTGCGGACGTCATGAGGGTGCGGCCTGGGCTGGATTATGATCTGACAGCCATGGGGCACGCAGCCCTTTGCCAACAGCTCTTCAATTCTAGAACAATGGGAGACTTGCCGGCAGGCGTCGTCCCACTATGCAACAACTCATCACTGACCTCCATCATCGCCATGACGCCGGCGTTTAATGCCCATAGCATCGACGAGAGGTGGATCGAGCCGTCTGCGGAGCAGGCGCTGGCGTTCTTCGACAACTTGACGGAGAAGGCCATCCGCGAGGAGAACCTTGTCCGCGCCACCACGGAGGAGGAGCTCGCCTACATTGCCAGCAGGGGGGAAGAGGCGAACCTTGCAGAAGAAGCCGGCAGCGCTGAGTCCAGCGAAGGCGGGGACCCACTGCGGGAAGATCTTGCCGGGCGAGACGAGGCTGCCGGGGAGCCAAGCGGAGCCGCTGCCGGGAGCTCTTCTGCCGGAGGCGCCGCCGAAGAGGAAGAAGAGGAGGAGGAAGAAGAGCCCCCAGCTCTTCAACACAGGAAGAGGCGCGTCCTCCGGAAGAACGTCACTGGCGCTCCAGCCCGCCAACCTTCCTCAAGCAGCGAGGTCTCCAGCAAGGGGGCGGCCGACGGGGCCGCACCGCAACCTGCCGCTGCCAAGCGGCCCAGGGCCACTCCTCCTCCTCCTCCGTCAGGAACTGCGGCGGGGGTCGGCTTCGACCTCTCCGCCATCAGCTCCGAGGAAGAAGAAGAAGAGTAAGAGTCCCGCCGCAGCCTTGATTCTTGTCCTTCTAGTTTTGCTTGATTAATCTTGCTCTGTTCTTATCTCCACAGGGAAATAGAGACCTTGGCGCGAAGGATGGCGAAGAGGGCCAAGACCTCGACAAGCGTCGAGCCGCCGGCAAGCACCTCGGGCGCGCCGGAAACGGTTCTCGTCAGCTCGGAGTCAAGCCCAAAACGCAACCCTCGATGCAGCCCTCGACGCAGCCCCCGGCGCAGCCCCCAACGTGAGTCTTCTACTCACTACCCACTGGCGCGTGCCGGGGTGTGCATCTTCTCTGCTGACATCTCCGGGCGTGCAGGAGCGGAGCAACAGCGAGAAGCAACAGCGGGAGCTGCCTCTGCCATGCCACCTCCGTCGACCACACCGCCTAGGGGTGAGTCTTCGGGGAAGCTCTACCGCGACGATGAGGGGAGGCCGGCAAGCGCAAGCTTCGGCAACCCCTTCCTTGACGCAGGTAAAGTTACTTGCCCCAAAGAATTCTTGTCGCTTTGGTTTTTCTTCTTTTTGTCTTCTTGAACTTCCTTCCCAGCTTCATCTTAATCAAGTTCTTGGCTTTCAATCTTCTTCTGACAGAGCTCATGGATACTGACGCTGTCATTGAAGAGACCGCCAAGGATGCCACCACTGAAGCCGGCAAGGTTGCTGCCGAAGAGGCCGCCAAGCATGCCTCCGCCGAGGCCGCCAAGGCTGCTGCCGCCGAGGCTGCTGCCGCTGAGGCCGCCAAGGGCGCTGCTGCCGAGGCCGCCAAGGCTGCTGCCGCTGAGGCCGCCAAGGCCGCTGCCGCCGAGGCCGCCAAGGCCGCTGCCGCTGAGGCCGCCAAGGCCGCCGAGGGGGCCGGTGTGGAGACCCGCGGCAATACTGATGGCGCTTCCGCCGCAGGAGCGCCAGGCGCTTCTACTGCCACGGGGCCCTCGACTGCCGAAGACCAACCCTCGTCGTCCTAGGCCCCTCCCTCAAGCCAATATATCAGGGCCGGCAAGAACGTTGTCAGCATGCCGGGATCGCAAACATCGAAGAGCTGGTTGAAGGAGAACATCTTGACGGGGAAATCACCGTCGCTGCCGTCAGTGAGCTCAAGGAGGAGCAATTACTTCAAGCCATAAATGACAACTATCAGAAGCTCCAGACGCTCTACCGCGCCCGGAAGGAGAAACTGGACTCCCGGGCAGCGCTCGTCGAGGCCGCGAAAGGAGACTTCCAACAACGCGTCGCGGAGACGCAGGCTTGGTATGGCGAGGCCCTCCAAGAGCTGAATATTTATCGGGAGCAGCTGGCGGAAGAGCAGAACGTCCTCCTGCTGAAGCAATCAGACGTCGAGAAAGCGCAGGAGGACGCCGCCCAGCAAGCCGCCGTGGCAGAAGCCCTCTTGACGCAGCGCCGCATCAGCCTTGACACCCAAGAAGAGGACCTTGCCGCCCGCGAGGCGGCGCTTGCCGCCAAGCTTCGCAACAAGGATGAAGAGCTCGAAAGTCTTGTCGCGCGGCGGGTCCAGGAGCTTGAGCAGAAAGACTTGAAGACGCTCAGAGCTCTAACTGAAGACCACGCCGGCAATCTCAAAGAGGCCCTCGACGCTGCCGGAGCTGCGGAGACCGCCAAGAACTTGCTGGAGGAGAAGACGAAGCAGCTGGAGGCCGCTCTCGAGGACCATCGCAAGAAGGTCTCAACGCTCGAGGCCGAGAGAGACAAGGCTCTCCACAGCCTGATGGAGACGCAGGCTGCCGCATCCGAGAAGATCCAGCAGCTCTCCTCCGCCAAGGACTCCATTGAAGATCTGAAGCTAAAGCTATCCACGCTGGAGGAGTCTCTTGAGGCCGCCCGAGTTCGCGAGAGGACTCTTATCAAAGACCTCCATGACGAACAGGAGCTGCTCCAGAACGCCGCCACCAGCCACAATGAGTACACTTCAAGCGTGAAGCTCTGGACTGCCAGGCTGGCGGACGTTGCCGAGAAGCTTGGCGCGGAGCTGGAGGCCATGGACTTGCCGGGCTTCGGATATTCTGTCGATGACAACATATCCTCAAGCGCCAGGCTAACCATGTTCTTCGACAAGCTCGTCGACGCCCTCAAGCTACTCCAGGCGAACCAGACAAGCAAGCTGGCCGACGAATCCCAAAAGCTCTGCCAGCTCGTCCTCCGCAAGGTGTTGATGAAGGTGGCGTACAGGAACCCTGGCGTCGACCTCTCCAAAGTTTTGAAGAGCTTGCCGAAGGACGCGGACGTCAAGGCTCTCGAAGAGCTTGTCGCGCCCATCGTCGATCGGGTGAGCCAGGTGAAGAGGGTCGAGGGCGATCGTCGGGACTAGCTGTAGCCTCCTATCTCTTCTTCATCTTGCCGCCAGCATTCCATGTCAAAGACAATTTGTCTTATGTCAGAAACGCGGCAAGCACTGGTTGTAATATAACTTGCTCTCTTTGAATCATGGCATGCTATTCCCCTTGTTCAATTTCTTTCTGTATGGCGTATGCCCTACGCTTTGCTGGGAACTTGCCGGAGCATAACCCCGTCGCATGCGCTGGATTCGGGTCGTCAGTAGCTTGCGGGTGGTGCTGCTCACGGCAAGAAATCTTGACGCGGCCACCTAGACTGTTGAGCGGACTCGAAACAGAGTAAGGGCGCAGCCGATCACGGCAAGATTCCATCGCGTGCAGGTTTTCCATACAAAGCCGAAATCGTTCAAGGGAATACAACCTTACAAAAATTAAAATCTGCTTAAGGGGTTTAGCAACTTAGCTCTGCTTTTTGTCGCTATTCCTTTTCTTCCGGCAAGGCGCCAACCTTGAACGTCGTCTGGCATCCATACCATCATTCTCCTACCCCCCCCCCCCCCCCCCAGCAAACTTGCGCGCGAGGGAATCTGCTATCTCTTGAGAAAAAGAAAGAAGAGAAAATAAAGGTATGGAACCTTGACGGTTCGTTAGCTCTTACCGGGATCAAGTGCAATACATATCTCAGATAATACATGCATATAGAATGACATGAAATCAACAAGAAATGTAAAGCACACAGATCTTATAAAATATGCACAGGGATGTGCCTGCTCTGTACAAAGGATTACATGCCAGCGGCAACACTCGTACAGAATGGCATTGCCGGGATCTTGCCGGAGCGTTACGCGGCCGCGAGCGCTGGATTCGGGTCGTCAGCAGCCTGCTGGCCGTATCGCTATCACAGCAAGAAACCCGAACAACCGCGCCTTACGGGTAGAACTTGCGAAGGTGCTCGATATTCCAGGAATTGCTCACTGGCAAGCCCTCTTCGGTCTCCAGGCGGACAGCGCCAGGCCTGGTGACTCGCACTACCCGGTAAGGGCCTTCCCACTTCGGCGTCAACTTGTTGGAATTCTTGGCCGACTGAACGCGCCGAAGAACAAGGTCGCCTTCCTCAAGACTCCGGGCATGGACCTTGCGGCTATGGTAGCGGCGCAAAGCTTGCTGATAGCAAGCAGCTCGCACAGCAGCCCGAAGACGGTCTTCCTCAAGGAGCAGCGCGTCATCCTGCCGCAGCTGCTCTTGCTCAAGCTCATCATAAGCGAGCACTCGAGGTGACCCGTATATGAGTTCCGTGGGGAGAACTGCCTTCGCTCCGTAAACCAGAGCGAAGGGCGTCTGGCCGGTGGCTCGATTTGGCGTCGTCCTGATCGACCAAAGAACCGCCGGCAGTTCATCAATCCAGCGTCTTCCATGCTTGTGCAGCCTGTCGAAAGTTCTGGTTCGGAGACCACGCAGCACTTCAGCGTTCGCCCTTTCCGCTTGGCCATTGCTTCTCGGGTGAGCAACAGAGGCAAAACAGATCTTGCCGCCAAGGTCTTGGACATACTGCATGAAGGTGCGACTTGTGAACTGCGTACCGTTGTCGGTGATGATCCTGTTCGGCACACCAAAACGGCACACAATCCCCTTGAAGAACTTGACTGCTGACTGTGCTGTCACCCTCCTCACTGCTTCCACTTCTGGCCACTTCGTGAACTTGTCGATAGCAACGTACAAGTACTCGAAGCCCCCGGCAGCGCGGGGGAAGGGACCCAGTATGTCGAGCCCCCAGACCGAGAAGGGCTAAGAGAGAGGGATCGTCTGGAGAGCTTGAGCTGGCTGATGAAGTTGCTTTGAATGAAACTGGCACGCTTCACACTTGGTTACTAGTGCAGTTGCATCCTGGAGAGCAGTAGGCCAGAAGAATCCTTGCCGGAATGTCTTGCCGACAAGGGCTCTTGAGCCTATGTGGGATCCACATATGCCCCCGTGAATCTCTGCCAACAGCTCTAGTCCATCCTCCCGAGGAATGCACTTCAATTTCACACCGTTGGGCCGCTTTCTGTACAGGACGTCGTCGACGAACTGGTACATATTTGACTGACGGGCTACTTTCTCAGCTTCTTCCTGCTCCTCAGGGAGTTCTCCTGTCTGAAGGAAATGGACTATTTGCTGTGCCCATGCCGGAGCCTGTGGCTCGACGACAAGGACTAAAGGCGACTCTTCAGCTGCGGGAGCATTTGCTTCTACGGCAAGAACCTGAGGTTCTTGGCGGAGCAGCTGCTCACCGGCAACTGGTATTTCTTCGGCAGCAGGGGCGCTTGCTTCGGCGGCAAGAACCAGAGGTTCTGCGCGAAGCCGCTGCTCGCCGGCAACCGGTATTTATTTGGCAGCAGGGGCGCTTGCTTCCGCGGCAAGAACCTGAGGTTCTGCGCGAAGCCGCTGCTCACCGGCAACCGTGTCGTTCCCGGCAAGATCCTTGCCGGGGGCTTCGGGAAGCCCTGCCGGGAAGTACTCGCCAGTACTTAACTTTCTTCTCTTATCAGGCCTTGTCGATGGCGACACGGATGGTTGAGTCAAGCGGAGCACAAAAGTCCCTGGTTCCACAGGTAGCTTGAGTGCGGCACGCTTCGACAGGTCGTCAGCAATGCTGTTCTCTGATCGAGGAACATGCTCTGTCTGAAGACCGTCAAAGCGCTCCTCTAGCTTCCTCACTTCATCGACGTATGCTTCCATCAGCGGGCTCTGATAATCTTTGTTGACCTGCCTCACGACGAGCTGGGAGTCACCCCTGACGATGAGCTTCCTGATCCCAAGGTCCGCTGCGATCCTGAGACCGGCAAGCAGTCCTTCATACTCTGCCGTGTTGTTGGTAGATCTCTCCCGGGGAAAATGCATCTGGATGACGTACTTGAGGTGCTCTCCGGTGGGTGCGACAAGCAGCACGCCGGCACCGGCGCCTTGCAGCGAAAAGGCTCCATCAAAGTACATGATCCATTCGCGATCTGGATTGCTGATTCCTGAACTTCGTCGTCTGGCGTTGGGGTCCATTCTGCAATGAACTCTGCCAAGGCTCTGCTCTGGATAGTTGAAGAACTTTCAAACTTGAGACCAAAGCATGATAGCTCCAATGCCCACTCCACAATCCTGCCGGTTGCTTCTGGGTTCCGGAGAATCCGTTGCAGCGGAAAGCGAGTGACGACGGTGATCTCGTGTGCTTGGAAGTAATGGCGCAGCTTCCTCGAGGCCATGAGAAGGCCGAAGAGCAACTTCTGCACACCAGAATATCTCGACCTAGCCCCCTGCAACAGGGAGCTGACGAAATAGACTGGGCGCTGCACCATCTTCTTCTTCTGCACTGCTTGGCTTGACTGCGCGGATCTTTCCTTGTCGGCACCAGACTCTGCCGGGGCTGACCCCGGCAAGTCGCTTGGCGGGTCTGCCATTGCCGCTGCATCCTCCTCTGCTTCTCTCTCTGCCACCAGCGCAGCACTAACCACTTGATTCGTTGCCGCTAGATATAGTAGCAACGGCTCTTGTGGCCTAGGCGCGACTAGTACTGGCGGAGAGGAGAGGTACCTCTTCAAATCCTGCAGCGCTGCCTCCGCTTCTTGAGTCCATTTCATTGGACCTGCCTTCTTCAAAATTTTGAAAAATGGCAGGGCGCGCTCAGCAGACTTTGAGATGAACCTACTCAAAGCAGCGACGCAGCCGGCAAGGCGGCGCACATCCTTGACTCGTCTTGGCGCTTCAATCTTCTCAATTGCCTTGATCTTGTCGGGATTGGCTTCAAGTCCACGCTGAGATAGAAAGAACCCGAGAAGCTTGCCGGATGGGACACCGAACACGCACTTCTCGGGGTTGAGCTTCAGGTTGATCCCGCGCAGATTTGCAAATGTCTCCTCCAGATCTTGAATGAGCGTTGCCTTGTCCTTGGTTTTGACCACTATGTCATCCATGTAAGCTTCCATATTTCTATGAAGCTGGGTCTTGAAACCAATCTGGACGGCTCTTGCGAAGGTCGACCCAGCACTTTTCAACCCGAAAGGCATACGCAAGAAGCAGTATGTGCCACATGGGGTGATAAATGAGGTCTTCTCTTCGTCTTCTTTTGCCATGAAGATCTGGTGATAGCCTGAGTATGCGTCAAGAAATGACAGCAGATCGCAGCCGGCAGTGGAATCCACAATCTGGTCGATGCGCGGCAAGGGAAAGGGATCTTTTGGACAGGCTTTATTGATATCTGTAAAGTCAATACATAGCCTCCATTTACCATTCGCCTTGCGCACAACAACTGGATTGGCCAACCATGTAGGATGGAGGACCCCTCTAACCAGGCCTGCCGCCTCAAGCTTCCTTATCTCTTCCGCAATAAACTCTTGCCGCTCCAAGGCTTGCTTCTGCACCTTCTGCTTGACGGGCCGCGCGTGGGGACAGACAGCTAGGTGGTGCTCAATTACCTCCCTGGGAACGCCGGGGATGTCAGATGGTTGCCATGCAAACACATCGACATTCGCCCGCAGGAAGGCAACGAGCGCGCTTTCCTATTGGTCATCAAGGGTGGAGCTTATGGTGAAAGTTCCTCCCGTCCCGTCCTCCTTGGCGGGTACCTTCCTGGTCTCAGGCGGAGCAGCCTTGGATTTCTTGATCTGGCCGGCAGAGCTCTCTGGGGCACCCTCGACGGCAGCGCAGCACTCCGGAGAGGCGCGCTTGCCGGAGTTCGTACCAGAGGTCTTGCCGGGCCGCTCCTTCTTGCCGGGATCTTGAGCGGCAGGAGCATGCGCCTTAACGGCGGACGCTGCAACTGCTTCCCGGTAGAGCTTGTCGGTGCAAATGAGCGCGTCTTTCTTGTCGGAGTGGACAGTGATGACGCTCATTGGACCGGGCATCTTCAAGACGTTGTAGGCGTAGTGCGAGGCCGCCATGAACTTAGCCAGCGCTGGGCGGCCAAGGATTCCATTGTACGGCAACGGTATCTTGGCGACGTCGAAGACGACCTTCTCTGTCCTGAAGTTCAGCTCGCTGCCGAATGTTACCGGCAGCGTGATTTTGCCCTTCGGCTGGTTCCTTCCCGGATTGACCCCTTGGAAAGAGCCAGTTTCCTCGAGATCTTCGTTGGGAATTTGTAGCCTCTTGATCACATCGGGCGAGATCAGGTTCAGGCCGGCCCCACCGTCAACTAACATTTTCGTCACTTGGAGGTTGCGGATCGTTGGTGAAACCAACAATGGCAAACACCCGACCGCAGTTGTGCGATCAGGGTGATCCTCGGCGTCAAAAATGATAGGCGTGTGGGACCACTTCAGTGGCTTCCGGGCATCGAGGGATGGCTCTGCCGCATTAATCTCGCGCGCCCACTGCTTGAGCTGGCGGTGAGAGGAATGCAACGAGGCGACCCCGTCGACGCACATGGCCTCTGTAGCCTTTTGGAACTCGTGTTCGCTGGACTCGTCGCCCTCTGCATCATCGTCCTCATCTCTTTGCTCTTTGGCGCGGCCCCGGGCAGGCTTCTCTTGCTGCTGCCTGGGCTTGCCGCGGCGACCTCCTCGACCGCGCTTCCTGCCGGACCCTCCGGTACCATCTTGGGCTCTTTCCTTGTCGCGCCTTTTGTACTCGGCGCGCTGCTTCTCGGCAAGCTCCTCAACTTGCCGGCAGTCTTGGAGATCATGGCCCTTGGTACGGTGGATCTTATAGTACTGCTTGCCGGATCCTTCCGGCCTGTCGGCAGCCGCCAAGGCCCGACACGCCGCACACCCGGCAATCTCCTTGCCGGGGTCGTCGGTCTTGGACTTCTTGGCGGTGCCGGTGTGGCCAGAACCTTCGACGGCAAGCATGGCCTTGCCCTTGCGCTTCTTGTTCTTCCGCCGCCCCTTCTTTGCCGGGGCAGGAGCGCCTTCGCTATCGGAGTCGACTCCAGCGCCAGCGTTCTCGCCGGGGAGCCTCCTTCCTTCCTCTGCCCGAGCACACTTGTCAGCCAAAGCGTAAAGCTCGGCGACATCTCTGACTTTGTTCATCGCCAGCTCCTCCCGCATCTTACGATTGCGCACATTCTGATGAAAGGCGCTGATGACGGCGGCAGGATGAACGTCAGGAATGTTGTGCTGGATGCGGCTGAACCTCTGGATATACTTACGCAAAGTTTCGCCTTCTTTCTGGGGAATGATGTGCAGATCACTCTCCTGGCCAGGAGCTTGATGGCCACCGGTGAAGGCGCCAACAAACTGATGGCACAGGTCGGCCCAAGAAGAGATGGAATTCTCGGGCAGGTGCATCAACCACGATCTCACGTTGGGCTTCAGTACCAACGGAAAGTAGTTGGCCAGCACCTTATCGTCACGAGCCCCGGCAGCCTGCACCGCGATGGTGTAGATGCTCAAGAACTCGGACGGATGGGTCTTGCCGTCGTACTTCTCCGGTACTTCCGGCTTGAAGGAGCGGGAGCTGGGCCACTGGACTTGCCGCAGCTCACGAGTAAACGCTGGGCAACCCACCTCGTAAGGTAGGGAGTCAGGGTACCCTGGCGCGGGCTCGTCAACAGCGGTCCCAGCGCGCTTGTCGGACTGGCGACGCGCCTCCCTTCGGCGCTCGATGGTGGTTCGAGCGTCCTCCTTCTTCCGTTCCCGGAGAACGTGACGTTGATCGCGGCGAACCCGCGGATCAGACGATGCCGTGGAATCATCCTCACGGGCGCCGGTCCGTCGAGTTAACGACCGCTCTTGATGCAGCGGAGGGGAACGCAACGTAGTCCTTCCAGCTCCGGTTTTCTCTCCATCGCCACGCACCAGCCTAGACGACTGCAGCCGCGAGGGTTCACCTTGCTGTGGCACGTCGTTGTTGGCTAGGCCGATGAGGCTCTGGATAGCGGCTCGCCACTCGTCTAGCTTCTCCGCGGCGGGAGGGAAGTCTAGGAGCAGCTGAGCTCGCGCCAACGCCTCTGCTGGCGTAGGCGGCAGCGAGAGGTGCGAAGAACGTGAGGTGCTCAAACTCCTATCAGGGTTAGAAGGAGCGCCATCACGACTCTGCACCCGCGCGCGGCTTCCACCAGCGTGCTGACGCGGATCTTGGCCCTGCGCACCCTGGGAGTGATGCGCAGGGGACTTCCCATGCGGACGCCTAGAACCACCAACGTCTTGAGGCTGCACGTCACGCGCGTCCTGAGAAGGTCGCGGTGCATGCGCCGGCGTATTCGTCCTGGAAGGCGCCGCTCCATCCTTGGAAGTCGCTGCACCACCCGCAGGTCGCGCAGCTCCATCCTTGGACCTGTTGCTCGTCCGACTCGGATCGCCGGAACGCCGTGGAAGCTCGGAGCCTCCACCTCCTCCACCCACGCCTACCCCGTCGCCTGCGCGCGCAGCATCAGGCACGACGGTTGCAGATGGACCAACCGCCGTGAAACCCTTCTTCTTGGGTGCCATGGCGGTGAAGATGATCGAAGATCTGACGCGCTGATGACCAGATCAGGTTCGCACAACCTCGATCCCCCTACCTGGCGCGCCAAAGATGTCGTGGGAAACGAGGACCTATGGGACCAAGGAGATCCCTTACGGTTCGGCAAGGGGAGAGGATTGCGTGAAGAGCAGAACTAACGAACAGCACGCGGGGATTTACCCAGGTTCGGGCCGCACGGATGCGTAAAACCCTACTCCTGCTTTGATTGTATTATGGTGGATGTTCTTGGCCATGTTCCGGGAGCTACAGTAGCAGCTACGCATGCAGAATGGGCCTCCAGAAGTCCCCCTCCCCCTGCACGTCTCGGGCCTCCTTTTATATTAATCAAAGGGGCTACCACAGTGGCGTACGAGATAAGGCATGAGGTGGAAAGTAGCTACAGTGTTATCATACCTAACCCTGACGGCTTAGGACAAGCTCATTAAATGCACCGTGAGGTGCCCGTTGAGGTGTCCCTTAGCGTCTTGGGCTTGGAAAAGCTTTTCAGGGGATGGGCAAAAGCAGCCATCCCATCAGCACCGCTCAAGCATCTCGTGGCCAGCATCGCACCACGTCACCATGAGGACAAGCCCTAAACGACAAGGCTGGCCACTGCACTGGAGCGATAGCGCTGCACTGTGCAGAGCCTTGCCGGGGCTGAATCCTTGCCGGGCCCGGGGCTTGCCGGGACCGGGTCCTTGTCTGGCGCGAGGCCTTGCCGGCAAGAGTCTTGCCGGGCCTCCGCAACCCTTTGGTCTTCTGTTCTCTGGTCTGATCGTTGACTTGAATGTCTCCCTGTCGTCTTAGTCTCGTGATTACTCCTAGCTATTCCCTGGCAAGGCTTGCCGCGGTACGACTACAACTGCTCGTGCACAAGTAAGGGGTACTAAAAAGACCCATACTTTAGTACACCGACAGTGGTGGTAGAGATTAATAAGGGAAAGTCAAAAATAAGAAGATAGTCTCGCATCGACGAGGCTAATCAACGGGTTATGGTGATGCAAATCAATTGATGTCAATGCGAGGAGTAGGGATTGCCATGCAACGGATGCACTAAGAGCTATAAGTGTATGAAAGCTCAACATGAAAACTAAGTGGGTGTGCATCCTACTTGCTTGCTCATGAAGAGCTCGGGCATTTGAGGAAGCCCATCATCGGAATATACAAGCCAACTTCTATAATGAAAAATTCCCACTAGTATATGAAAGTGACAAAATAGGAGACTCTCTATATGAAAAACGTGGTGCTACTTTGAAGTACAAGTATGGAAAAGGATAGTAACACTGCCCCTTCTCTCTTTTTCTCTCATTTTATATTTTTTTCTTTTTTTTCGCGGGCTCTTTTTGGCCTCTTTTTTTTATTTCCTCTCTGGGACAATGCTCTAATAATGATGATCATCATACTTCTATATACTTACAACTCAAAAGAAAATTACAACTCGAAAATATAACAAAAATTTGACTCTATATGAATGCCTTTAGCGGTGTACCAGGATGTGCAATGATACTAGCGTAACATGTATAAAAATGATGAACGGTGGCTGAGCCACAAATACTATGTCAGCTATATGATCATGCAAGGCAATATGACAATGACGATGTGTGTCATAAGAACATAACGGTGGAAGTTGCATGGCAATATATCTCGGAATGGCTATGGAAATGCCATGATAGGTAGGTATGGTGACTGTTTTGAGGAAGATATAAGGAGGCTTATGTGTGATAGAGCGTATCATATCACGGGGTTTGGATGCACCGGCGAAGTTTGCACCAACTCTCGATGTGAGAAAGGGCAATGCATGGTACCGAAGAGGCTAGCAAATTGCGGAAATGTGAGAGTGCGTATAATCCATGGACTCACATTAGTCATAAAGAACTCACATACTTATTGCGAAAGTTTATTAGCCCTCGAAGCAAAGTACTACTACGCATGCCCCTAGGGGGATATATTGGTAGGAAAAGACCATCGCTCATCCCCGACCGCCATTCATAAGGTCGACAATCAAGAATAAATCATGCTCGAACTTCTTAGCATAACGACAGATCATACGTGCATGCTTTGGGAATCACAAACCTTAACACCAATATTCAAACTAAACCACAATTATCTTCTAGCACCTCCCACATATTACCATCTTAACATCGCAAAACTATTGCAAGGAATCAAACTTATCATATTCAGTGATCTACATGAAAGTTTTTATTATATCCTTCTTGAATACCTATCATATTAGGACCAAATTCATAACCCGTGCATAGTACCATTGCTATTCATTAGACTCTCAAAAAGATATAAGTGAAGCATTAGAGTGCAACTATTTCTTTAAAATATAACCACCGCCGTGCTCTAAAAGATATAAGTGAAGCACTAGAGCAACTGCCTAGCTCAAAAGATATAAGTGAAGCACAAAGAGTATTCTAACAAATCACGAATAATGTGTGTCCCTCTCAAAAAGGTGTGTTCAGCAAAGATGATTGTGACAAACTAAAAAGAAAACAAAAGCAAACAAACTATATCACAAGACGCTCCAAGTAAAACACATATCATGTGATGAATAAAAATATAGCTCCAAGTGAGTTACCGATAGATTGTAGACGAAAGAGGGGATGCCTTCCGAGGCATCCCCAAGCTTAGACGCTTGAGTATTCCTTGAATAATACCTTGGGGTTCATTGGGCATCCCCAATCTTAGGCTCTTGCCGCACCTTATTCCTTTATCCATCGTAGTCTCACCCAAAACTTGAAAACTTCAGCACACAAAACTCAACAGAAACATCGTGAGATCCGTTAGTATAACAAACAAATCTTAAACTTTAGGTACTGTTGTAAATTGATTCATATTTAATATTGGCATAATGCTACTGTACTTCAACTTCTCCATGACTCGTACCCCCCGATACGATCCATAGATTCATCAAAATAAGCAAACTATGCAACAAAAACAGAATCTGTCCAAAACAGAACAGTCTGTAAAGATCTGAATTAACATCATACTTTTGTAACTCCAAAAATTCTGGAAAATTAGGAAAACGTGGGAAATTCATATATCAATACTGTGTAAAAAATTCAGAAGGTTCTGACGCTCCAACAAAAAATAAAAATTCTAGAAGTGGACGCAAAAGTTTCTGTTTTCAAACAGCATCAATTATACTATCTTCCAAATCATCCCAAAGGCATTACTTGGCACAAACACTAATTAAATGATAAAAACACAATCATAACAGAGGCTACAATTGTGTAAACACACAAAAACAGAAATAAAAAGTTTATTGGGTTGTCTCCCAACAAGCTCTTTCTTTATAGCCATTAAGATAGGCTTGAGATTTCAATGATGCTCACATCAAAGACAAGAATTGAAGCACAAAGAAAGCATCATGAAACATGTGACAAACACATTTAAGTCTAACATACTCCCTATGCATAGGCATTTTATAAGCAAACAAATTGTCAAGACAAGCACTATTTAGCATATGCAAATAGGAAGAATGAAGCATTAATAAATTCAACACAAAGAGAGGTAATTTAGTGACATGAAGATTTCTGTAACCATATTTTCCTCTCTCATAATAATTACATGTAGGATCATAATCAAATTCAACAATATAACCATCACATAACATATTCTCTACGTGATCCACATGCATAAAAGTTTTATAATCTTCCAAAATAGTGGGATTAACATCAACTAAAGTCATGACCTCTCCAAACCCAAATTTATCAACAATTTTATAAGATTGAACACTCTCCAAATATGTGGGATTCTTTTTACCTAAAGTTGACACTCTTCCAAACCCACTTTCAATATTATTGCAAACATTATTATCAATATCATATTTATCATGAGGCTTAAATAAATTTTCAAGATCATACGAAGAATCACCCCAATCATGATCATTACAATGAGTAGTGGATATCACAAAATCATCATCCCCAAGCTTGTAGTTTTGCATATTATTAGCATAATTGACATTAATAGAATTTATAATAACATCATTGCAATTATGCTTTTCATTCAAGGAGCTATCATGAATCACTTTATAAATTTCTTTTTTTGACACTTCATCACAATTTTCAGATTCATGATTTCCAAGCAAAACTTCATAGAGATAATCAAGTGCACTCAACTCACTAGCAATTTGATCATCATAATTGGATCTTTTGAAAAGATTAGCTAATGGATGAGGATCCATATCAATAGATTTTTAGCAAGCGAATATGCAAGCAAATAGAAGGCACATGGCAGCAAAGATAGCACACAAATTATTATTTTTTTTCGTAAAATTGTTTTAAAAGTGGGGGAGATGAAAACGAGAGGCAAATGCAAATAAAAGGCAAATGAAAATAAATGCAAGTGGATGATAGTTTGTGCGAAGGTACTTGATAGATTTTGGTGATGTCTTCCCGGCAATGGCGCTAGAAATTCTTCCTGCTATTTGTAGACTGCGCTGGTATTTCCCCGAAGAGGAGAGGACGATGCAGTATAGTAGAGATAAGTATTTCCCTCAATTAAGAACCAAGGTTATTAATCCAGTAGGAGAACCACGCAAAATTCCTTTAGCAACACCTGCACACACAAAAGCAAACACTTGCACCCAACGCAAATAAGAGGGTTGTCAATCCTCTTAGCGGTTATTTGCAAGGATTAATTCTGATAGTGATAGATAGATAAACTAAAATACTAAATAAAGTAAAGTAAATAAATTGTAGCAAGGTATTTTTGATTTTACATATATGATAAAAGTAGACCCGGGGGCCATAGTTTTCACTAGAGGCTTCTCTCTCGAACACATAGCATACGGTGGGTAAACAAATTACTGTTGGGCAATTGATAGAAAAGCAAATAATTATGACTGATTCATGGCAATGATCATGTATATAGGCATCACATCTGAGACAAGTAGACCGACCCCTGCCTGCATCTACTACTATTACTCCACCCATCGACCGCTATCCAGCATGCATCTAGGGTATTAAGTATAAAACAGAGTAACGCCTTAAGCAAGATGACATGATGTAGACAAAGTAAACTCAAGCAATATGATTAAACCCCATCTTTTTATCCTTAATGGCAACAATACAAATACATGTCATGCCCCTTACTGTCACTGGGATTGAGCACCGCAAGATTGAACCCATCACAAAGCACCTCTCCCATTGCAAGATAAACCAATCTAGTTGGCCAAACCAAATCGATAGATCGGAGAGAAATACAAAGCTATAATAATCATGCATAAAAGAGATCAGAGAAGACTCAAATATTTCTCATGAATAATCTGATCATAAACTCACAATTCATCGGATCCCAACAAACACACCGCAAAAGAAGATTACATCGGATAGAACTCCAAGAACATCGAGGAGAACATGGTATTGAAGATCAAAGAGATAGAAGAAGCCATCTAGCTACTAGCTATGGACCCGTAGGTTTGTGGTAAACTACTCACACATCATCGGAAGGGCAGCAAGGTTGATGAAGAAGCCCTCCGTGATCGATTCCCCCTCCGGCAGAGTACCAGAAAAGGCCTCCAGATGGGATCACAGAAGAACAGAGGCTTGCGGCAGTGGAAGGGTTTTCTCTTCTGTCTCTCCAGTATATTGGGAATATTTGGGAATTTATAGCGCTGTAATTAGGTCAGGAGGGGCTACGAGGTGCCCACAAGCCTGGGGGCGCGCCTTACCCCCCTGGGCGCACCCTCCGAGCTTGTGGCTCCCTCGTGGCTCCTCTGGTCTTTTCCTGAAGCTTTGTGGGTCTCTTCTGGTCCAGAAAAAATTAATCCAAAGATTTTTTTCTCGTTGGACTCTTTTTGATAATGATTTTCTGAAAAGACAAAAACAAGCAAAAAAATAGCAACTGGCACTGGGCACTGAGTTAATAGGTTAGTCCCAAAAAAGATATATAATGGCATAGAATTGCATATAAAACATCCAAGATTGATACTATAATAGCATGCAACAATCAAAAATTATAGATACGTTGGAGACGTATCAGCGGACAGCACAGCGAGAGGAGCTAGCAGCGGACATTGGCAGCAGAAAGGGAGGTGTTGCCGATGAGAGTGTGGGGTGGCAAGATTGGAGATGGTGGCGACTGATAGATGGGCGCACCAGTCGTGGGTGGGTATTTGAGGGGGAAGTACCAGGGACTGGTTGCGGTGTAGGGATTTGACTGTTGGTGGAGATTTTGCCATTTTACAAATAACATCCCATGCAAAATTTGGCCGAATCAATGCTGCATACGTGAACGTCG
The DNA here is from genome assembly GCA_039707655.1 of Elymus sibiricus. Classification (NCBI taxonomy): domain Eukaryota; kingdom Viridiplantae; phylum Streptophyta; class Magnoliopsida; order Poales; family Poaceae; genus Elymus; species Elymus sibiricus. Next base: position 462,758,970 of record CM077672.1, read on the forward strand.
TGGAATGGTCAAACTGGTCTCATATGCGACGTGTACGCACAACAGTGACCATATAATCACGTCAAATCATATATACTGACCGTAACGAGCGTATACTGGTCCAGTGACCGTAGTGTGCTTCAAGGACAATTTCAGTGGCCGCCAGTGTATTTATCTCTAAGGAAAACTCATATAAGGGGAAAAAGTTTACGACGACAAGAGCTGACAACGCCTGTGCGGGTTCTCGGAAGATCACTAGACCTCCGCATGGGCAGCCTGACCCCGCCGACCAGAACAAAGCCCAAATGAGATTAAATAGTTATTTTATTTAAAAAAAGGTATATGAATATATTTAAAGACTCAAAAATATAATTATTTTAAAATAAAAGGTGCACTGCTCACATGTTTTGGCCCTAGCCGTGCCATGCTCAGGCTTGGGATTTTCACTACGGCTTTATCAAACCCAACCTGGGGTATGATCAGGTCTAGTCATAACTGTGGCAACAATCTTCACATCCATCGTCTCTTACGCAGCTTAGGTAAGGCATTGCTCATTGTGTTCGTGGCATAACTAAGGGTATATCCAACAGATCCCAAACTCTCCAATAGGTGGTTATATGGCGTGTCCCAATAATTTAGGGGAGCTTTGCAGGTGAGGTGTTTTACGAGATCCACAATACATCTTTCCAAATAATCTTTTTATAAAAAATTCTTTAAACTAGTGATACGTCTCCAACGTATCTATAATTTTTGATTATTCCATGCTATTATAGTATCAATCTTGGATGTTTTTATATGCAATTATATATCATTTTTTGGGACTAACCTATTAACCTAGTGCCCAGTGCCAGTTGTTGTTTTCTCCTTGTTTTTGGCTTTTTAGAGAATCAGTACCAAACGAAGTCCAAATGCCACGAAACTTTTTGGAGATTTTTCTTGGACAAAAGAGACCCTGGAGACTTGGAGAGGAGGCCAGAAGGTTCGCGAAGCCTCCACAAGGCAACAGGGTGCGGCCCCAGGGAGGGCGCGCCCTGATGCCTTGTGGGGCCCACGTGGCTTCGTTTGACCTAATTCCACTCCTATAAATTCACAAATATTCGGAAACCATCAGAGAGCCAGAAGAAAAAACCTTTCCGCCGCCTCAAGCCTCTGTTCTTCCGTGATCCCATCTGGAGGCCTTTTCCGGTACTCTGTCGGAGGGGGAATCGATCACGGAGGGCTTCTACATCAACCTTGCTGCCCTTCCGATGATGTGTGAGTAGTTTACCACAGACCTGTGGGTCCATAGCTAGTAGCTATATGGATTCTTCTCTCTCTTTGATCTTTAATACCATGTTCTCCTTGATGTTCTTGGAGTTCTATCCGATGAAATCTTCTTTTGCGGTGTGTTTGTTGGGATCCGATGAATTGTGAGTTTATGATCAGATTATTCATGAGAAATATTTGAGTCTTCTCTGAACTCTTTTTTGCATGATTAAATATAGCTTTGTATTTCTCTCCGATCTATCGATTTGGTTTGGCCTACTAGATTGATTTATCTTGCAATGAGAGAGGTGCTTTGTGATGGGTTCAATCTTGCGGTGCTCAATCCCAGTGACAGAAGGGAACATGACACGTATTTGTATTGTTGCCATTAAGGATAAAAAGATGGGGTTTATTCATATTGCTGGAATTTGCTTCTCTACATCATGTCATCTTGCTTAAGGCGTTACTCTGTTTTTATTAACTTAATACTCTAGATGCATGCGGGATAGCGGTCGATGAGTGGAGTAATAGTAGTTGATGCAGGCAGGAGTCGGTCTACTTGTCTCGGACGTGATGCCTATATACATGATCATTTCCATGAATCCGTCATAATTATTTTCTTTTCTATCAATTGCCCAACAGTAATTTGTTTACCCACCGTATGTTTCTGCGCTCGAGAGAGAAGCCTCTAGTGAAAACTATGTCCCCCAGGTCTATCTTTATCATATTAGAAACCTAAAAATACCTTGCTGCAATTTATTTACTTTTATTTTAATTAGTATTTTAGTTTATCTATTTATATCGATAAGATTTAATACTTGCAAATAACCACTAAGAGGATTGACAACCCTCTTATTTGCGTTGGGTGCAAGTGTTTGCTCTTGTGTGTGCAGGTGCGCTTAACGGAATTTTGCTTGGTTCTCCTACTGGATTGATAACCTTGGTTCTTAACTGAGGGAAATACTTATCTCTACTGTACTGCATCATCCTCTCCTCTTCGGGGAAATACCAATGCAGACTACAAGTAGTAGGAAGAATTTCTAGCGCCGTTGCCGGGGAGACATCATCAAAATTACCATGTACCTTCGCACAAATTATCATTCACTTGCATTTACTTTATTTGCCTTTTTATTTGCATTTGCCTCTCGTTTTCATCTCCCCCACTTCTTATTTTTTTTTACAAAAACACAAAAATATTTTTATTTGCTTGTTTGCTAGTTTGCTTGCTTTGTCGCGATGTCTCAAGAAAATACAAAATTATGTGACTTTTCCAATACTAATAATAATGATTTTATTAGTTCTCCTATTGCTCCTCCCGCCACTAGTGCGGAGTCTTGTGACATTAATGCTGCCTTGCTTAATCTTGTTATGAAAGAACAATTTTCTGGTAGTCCTAATGAAGTTGCTGCATCCCATCTAAATAGTTTCGTTGAACTTTGTGATATGCAAAAGAAGAAAGATGTGGACAATGATATTGTCAAATTAAAATTATTTTCGTTCTCACTACGAGACTGTGCTAAAACTTGGTTTTCATCCTTGCCTAGAAATAGTATTGATTCTTGGGATAAGTGTAAGGATGCTTTTATTACCAAGTATTTTCCTCCTGCTAAGATTATTTCTTTAAGAAATCAAATTATGAATTTTAAGAAACTTGAGCATGAACATGTTGCACAATCTTGGGAGAGAATGAAATTAATGATAAGAAATTGCCCAACTCATGGTTTGAATTTGTGGATGATCATACAAAAATTTTATGCGGGACTAAACTTTGTCTCTAGAAATTTGCTAGACTCTGCCGCAGGTGGTACTTTTATGGAAATTACATTGGGAGAAGCTACAAAACTTCTTGATCATATTATGGCAAATTATTCTCAATGGCACACTGAACGAACTCCAACTGGTAAGAAGGTAAATTCTGTTGAAGAAATTAATACTTTGAGTGATAAGATGGATGCTCTATTGAAATTGGTTGCTAGTAAAAATGCTCATATTGATCCTAATGATGTGCCATTATCTACTTTTATTGAGCAAAATAATGATGCTATTGATGTGAATTTTGTCTCTAGAAATCATTTCAACAACAACACTTATAGGGGTAATTTCAATCCTAGACCGTTTCCTGGAAATTCCTCTAACAATTATGGCAATCCTTATGGTAATTCTTATAATAATAATAATAATAATAATAATAATAATAATAATAATAATAATAATAATAATAATAATAATAGGATGCCCTCTGATCTTGAAATTAATATTAAAGAATTTATTTGTTCACAAAAGAATTTTAATACTATGATAGAAGAAAAATTGAATAGAGTTGATGAATTGGCTAGGAACATGGATAGAATTGCTCATGATGTGGAAAATCTCAAGACTAAAATTTTGCCATCCAAGCATGATATAAATGAGTCTATTAAAGATATCTATGTCTCCATTAATGAAAGTAAAGAAAGGACCGCTAGGTTGAGAGCAAAGCGAGAATTTCTAGAAAAAGCGATTCCACCCGATTTCTATCGTAGTAATGATGAAGATATTAAAATGATTGGTGTCACTCCAATTGAATCATTATTTAGTAACATAAAACTTGATGAAAAAGGGACTAGAGAAGAGTCAACTTTAGATAGAAGGAGTCCCACTTGCTTGGAGGGTGATAAGCCTGATCATAAAAGTGAAAAAGTGGGTTTGGAGAGGTCAAAACTTTAAATAGTAATGCACCCACTACTTTGGATTACAAGGACTTTAATTATGATAGTTGTTCTTTAATTGAGTGTATTTCCTTGTTGCAATCCATGATTAATTCACCAAATGCTTATGAACAAAATAAAGCTTTCACTAAACATATCGTAGAAGCCATGATGAAAGCACATGAAGAAAAGCTTGAGTTGGAAGTCTCAATTCCTAGAAAATTACAAGATGAATGGGAACCTACTATTAAAGTAAAAATTAAAGGTTATGAATGTAATTCTTTTTGTGATCTTGGTGCTAGCGTTTCCACTATACCAAAGTCTTTGTGTGATGTGCTAGGTCTCACCGACATGGATCCTTGTTCCCTTAATTTGCATCTTGCGGATTCCACTATTAAAAAGCCATTGGGTAGAATAAATGATGTGCTTATTATTGCAAATAGAAATTATGTGCCTGTGGACTTTATTGTTCTTGACATTGAATGCAATCCTTCTTGCCCCATAATACTTGGTAGGCCTTTTCTTCGAACAATTGGTGCTATTATTGATATGAAAGAAGGTAATATAAGATTTCAATTTCCACTAAAGAAAGGGAAGGAACACTTACCTAGAAAAAGAATTAAAACACCTTATGAATCCAATATGAGGGTTACTTATGGAATTAAATTGAAGGATGACAACACTTGAAACTATGCATTATGCCTAGCTAGGGGCATAAAACAATAGCGCTTGTTGGGAGGCAACCCAATGAATAAAATAATTTTTTTGCTTTTACCTTCTGTTTTTGAGTGTTTGCACAATTATAGCTTCTGTTATTATTGTATTTTTATGTTTTAATTAGTGTTTGTGCCAAGTAATGCTTTTGGGATGATTTGGAAGATAGTATGATTGATGTTGTTTGAAAACAGAAACTTTTGCATCTAGTGCTGGAATTTCTAACTTTCTCTGGAATGTCAGAACCTTCTGAATTTTTTACACAATATTGATATATGAATTTCCCACGTTGTCCTAATTTTTCAGAATTTTTGGAGTTACATAAGTATGACCATAATTCAGATCTTTACAGACTGTTCTGTTTTAGACAGATTTATTTGTTATACTAACGGATCTCACGAGGTTTCTGTTGAGTTTTGTGTGCTGAAGTTTTCAAGTTTTGCGTGAGACTACGATGGATAAAGGAATAAGGAGCGGCAAGAGCCTAAGCTTGGGGATGCCCAATGCACCCCAAGGTAATATTCAAGGAAGACTCAAGCGTCTAAGCTTCGGGATGCCCCGGAAGGCATCCCCTCTTTCGTTTACAATCTATCGGTAACTCTCTTGGAGCTATATTTTTATTCATCACATGATATGTATTTTACTTGGAGCGTCTTGTGATATAGTTTGTTTGCTTTTGTTTGCTTTTTAGTTTGTCACAATAATCTTTGCTGAACACACCTTTTTGAGAGGGACACACATTATTCGTGATTTGTTAGAATACTCTATGTGCTTCACTTATATATTTTGAGCTAGGCAGTTGCTCCAGTGCTTCACTTATATCTTTCAGAGCACGGCGGTGGTTATATTTTAAAGAAATAGTTGCACTCTCATGCTTCACTTATATCTTTTTGAGAGTCTCATGATAGCAATGGTAATATGCACGGGTTATGAATTTAGTCCTGATATGATAGGTATTCAAGAGGGATATAATAAAAACTTTCATGTAGATCACTGAATATGATAAATTTGATTCCTTGCAATTGTTTTGCGATATTAAGATGGTAATATGGGGGAGGTACTAGTAGATAATTGTGGTTTAGTAAGAATAATTGTGTTAAGGTTTGTGATTCCCGAAGCATGCGCGTATGATCTGTCGTTATGCTAAGAAGTTGGAGCATGATTTATTATTGATTGTCTACCTTATGAGTATCGGTCGGGGACGAGCGATGGACCTTGTGTAAGTGCATAAAGTGCCCACTTAGTGGTTTTGGAGTATTGAAGACAAATAGGTTAAGGGACAAATGTGTTTGTGAGTGTACACAGGAGAATATAGTCCCTGAAGACTTGGTTTAACCACGAAAGACGACCCCTAAAAATGTATTTCTTCAAGTGAAGAGTTTGGTGCGACCCTTGAGGAAATTGATGTGAAGACATTGAAGCTTGAAGACTTTGTTTTCATAGTTTCTTTTTCTTCTTATTTGAGTCATAGGAAAAACCGTACTGTCAAAGGGGGTCAAGGTGAAACATTTATCACATTTACAAAGTGATGCTCAAACCTATACATACACAAGCCGCTTCGAGTGATGCCTTTGGAAATCTCCGGAACAGCTGACGAATTTGACAGTGACAGTGACGAAGTTCATCTGGTCTCTGATGAATTTGGTCAGGCTGAGGAGTTAGGATTTTGCCAGTGCGATCTACCTATCATGAGGAAATTGAGTGCCCCAAGGAAATTGAAAATTCAATTCCGACCGTTGCTGCACCGCGTGCCAGCTATCGAGTGGATCCTTATCCTGACAACGGTCTTGTCTAAGAAGGGCATTTTTGACATTTCATGTCGGGTTGCCTCTTGGCTATAAATAGCCGCCCCCTACAACCACTAGTTGGTTGGTTGCTCTAGAGAGAACTTATCACTTGTCATTTGAGAGCAACCCTTCCTCTGACGACTTTGTGAGAACCTAAGTGAGGACAACCCAACCAAAGCCTAAGTGACTGAGCGTCACTGAAGAAGTTGATCTGTGTGATCCGACGCTTGTTACCTTTGAGGACTGTCATTCCTCCAGACGGTTAGGCGTCATGTTCTGAGCACCCAAGAGTAATTGTGGCGTGCTGGTGAACAAGTCTGTGAAGGTTTCGAAAGTCTACCTTGAAGACTTACCATGAGTGATTGGGCGAGGACTAAGTGACCTTAGCTCAAGAGGAATACGGTGAGGACTAAGTGTCCTCTGAGGTAAAACTCAGCTGCCTCAACCAGACGTACAGTTGATACATCAACTGGAACTGGTCTACCAAATTGTTGTGTCTTCGTCAACCTCAACTGGCTTCAAATTCCTCACCTCTTTACTTTACTACTATTCCGCTGCTGAAGAACTTGTGTCTTTCCTTTCTGAAGAATTTGAACTGAAGACTTTCATCAGGCTATCTCATTTTCTTCAGTTCATCTTCCTCATGCTTATCTGTGTGTATGATTGCATGTTCTTCACTTGCTTATACTTCGTATTCATGCTTTCCATATCTGTGTAGGCTTAGTTTCTATTATGTTTCTATTTCTTCACTCTGATTTTCGTCAAAGTCTTTGGAGTTTGATGAATTTCTAAAAATCTCCCATTCACCCCTCCTCTGGGAGTTATCCTGCGCTTTCAATTGGTATCAGAGCAAGGTACTCCCTTGTTCTGTGTGATTTTGGTTTAACCACCTGGAGTTTTAGTTATGTCGATAGATCAAGGTCTCCGCTGCGTGCCCCATCTTCGATGGCACAAACTACCCGTACTGGAAGGTCATGATGCGAAAGCGTCTCTTGGCCACGGACAGTGAACTATGGACAGTCACTGAACTGGGATTGACTGATCTCTGCAAGATGGCGAATGCTGATGACATTCGCAGATACACTCAACTCGATGCTCGGGCCAAATACATCATCTGTTCTCGTCTGACCAAGGATGAGTTCACTCACATCTACCATCTGGGCAATGTGAAGCTCATCTGGGACATGATCTCTGACGTCTATGAAGGGGCATACAGACGTGATGATCCCTGGCTTGTGGAATTTGCGAATTCCCTTAGATCCCGGGAACCAGATGATGCCTCCACTTCGTCTGATGTCTGCCTCATGGCACGAGGTGCAAAGGTAACCTCATGAGAAGCTTACTTTGAAACTTCCAGTGATGACGACTCTGAGTGTGAATCTAAACCAAGCTATAAGAAAGTTGCTAAAATTGCAACTGAGCAACAACATGCCATGGAAAAGATTCAAAAACTGCTAGACAAACGTGATGACCTGTTGGATGAGGAAATGGATCGTAGTCAAGCTTTGTCTGAGAATCTCAGAAGGCTTAAGTCTCAATATGACAAACTTGAAATTCGTCATGTGTCCCTCTCAGCCGAACATGAGAAGCTGTCCTATGAAGTTCTTCAAAGGAAGCAAGATCTCGAGAAGCTGAGAGCGTCTCATGATGATCTTCAAAAACAAAAAGATTCACTCCTCGCTCAACAGATCAGTACCGCTCAGGAAGAATTTGTTGCACCATGCCTAAAATGCCTTGAACGTGATAATGCTAATTCTTCAGTTGAATGTTCAAATGCTTCTGTACTTTGAATTGCTTCAACTGCTACGGTGGCCTCTAACCCCTCAATTAAGGAAGCCACCGGTGATACTGATGAAAATGCAGGGCTGAAGGAATTGTATGTCACTGGCATGTACAAAAGCCTCAAAGGGCATCAAACCGTGTGTGACGTGCTCAAAAAGCAAATTCTTCACAGAAACCCTAGGAAAGAGGGTATTGCTTTTGAGAGAAATCTCAACGCTGATGGTTCATATTGGAAGCCTGAGCAGTATCCCAAAACCACATGGGTTGCTGCAAAGGGACCTCCAATAGATCCATCCACTTTATCTGGCTATACTTGTGATTCTTCATATTCTTCAGATGAGTCATTTGACTCCAACTATAAACTGTTCAAGAATCAGAATGGTGAAGTCTTTGCTAGATTCATTGGTACTAACTGCAGGAACGGTCCACCTGTGAAGAAAATCTGGGTTCCTAAAAGCCTTCTGGAAAATCTTCAGGTGAATGTCATCATGACGCCACCAATGAAGAAGAAACCTCCCAGGGCAAATTCTTCACAGGGATCAAAGTCGTCAAATGGACGCAGATCCACTTATGGTCATGCTAATGCCTCTGTTTCATAGGGAAACAAACAGCAATTTGATGAATATGAGCATTAATCTTCGAACCACTATGTTCACAGATCATCGAAGAATTTCTCTGCGTATTCATTTAATTACTTTAACCCTGCTGTGAAGAGAAATGCATATTCTTCAATGCCTAAGTTCTCCATTAATGCACTTTGTTACATTGCTTCTCAGCCACCCATTCAGATGTGGGTGGTTAAGAAGAAGAACTAATCTCTTCTACAGGGTCAGGTCTTCAGACAACAAAATGTCTGATGAATTTGCTGAAGACCTGACAAAATGCCTGTTGGGATGCAGGCTAATCACGATGAAATGACTGTTTCATTTCACACATCCCTTATGCTGCTAGATACTATTCCTTGATGAAATTATCTGACAAAATTGATCATCATCATATTCTTCACTTTGAAGTATATGAATTTGTAAGTCAGACTAATGCTTCTACAGGATGATACACCTTTAGCCACTGAATGGGTCTTGGATAGTGGCTGCACGAATCATATGACTGGAGACAGGAATCTCCTCACTGATGCTCCCCTTACTCCATCTCATCTGAAGCATATCACATACGCTGACAAAGGAAAAAGCATGGTATTGGGTCTGGGTAAGGTTGCTACCTCAAAGGATCGACACATGGAAAAGGTGATGCTTGTCGAGTCCCTTGGATACGACCTCATGTCTGTCTCAATGCTTTGTGATCTTGATATGATTGTCATCTTTGGCAAATATAGATGCATTGTGCTGTTCGAATCTGACAAATCCAAAGTCTTCGGAGGCTTTAGGAGAGGTGACTTGTACATTGTAGATTTCTCTACAGGTCCTCAACCTGCAATGTGGCACCCCGGCTCAGAGCAACCGGTTTACCTTGCATTGCCAGCCCAGAGATCAAGTCTTCTAGCAATACACAACAACTTGGTACAGGAAACAACCGCTTTATTGATCTCTAGCGGATACATAGGTTCAAATATTACATGATAAGCAAGGCCAAGCGGCACACACGGTGCAGCTGCACTTATGTACATTATTTAGTAGACATCTCAGGGGCCTCGATGATAAAGGAACTACTACGCGGCAGCAGAACAACGAGGTAGCGGAACTCCACTCCACAGGGACACTGCTGGGACACGGCCTAGAGCGCGACATACTGCTCGACATCCACACCATGCACGGCTTCTCCTGCATCTGGCATGATAAGCCAGGTGAGTACTTTGAATGTACTCGCAAGCTCACAGCAAACAAAACAAGTACGACAAACAACAACAAGGCATTTAACAAGTTAAATGCATGAGCATGATTATATCCAACATGAGGTGTGCGTGAAAAGTTGCTGTGGTCCCTGGGACCAACTTACCATTTCGGGGTTACCACGTAACCACCGTTCATAATTTACCCACGTGATCCTCAATTGATCACATCCATGCCTTTCATAGTGATCCTCACTCGATCACCACTTCTGCATGTGCCATCTTGTGAACCTTAGTGTGCAAGTTAATTATATCTGTTGACCCACGGTGTGACCTACTACGAACTGTGTCCATAACCGAGGACACGGCTATCGATAGATTATACACTCTGCAGAGGTTAGTACACTGTACCCACACTACGGAACTCGTGGCCTCGTGCTCCCACTCGGGTGGACCAAAGATATTCCAACAAAACCAATCTATTGCATGACACTCTCCCGGCCACTCCGACAAACTCACCTTTGGGCTATGTCATGGGTGGCCCTGATGTCAACTCGTGACATCCGCCACCTCTGTGGCTGCCACCGTCGTGGCCAAACAAAAACATCGTCCCAAACAGGGACCTCGGTACCGTAAAACTTGGGCACACAAGGTTATGACTGCCTACCGGGCCAGGGTAGCGCCAGTGCACAACCTTCCCTCGTAGGAGGCACCGGCGAGAGGCATGACAATAGACCGCATTAGGGCCTCCCCATCCAGGCAAGTGTGGTTGCACTGGTGAGTTCGATTCGGTGGCACCATGGCTCGATCAACAACATGTTCAAGTTGAATTAACATCAGGTTTAACTTGAAATAAAATGATTCGAGCCATAGTGTGAATGGATGCATGGGTCATGTTCATGAGTGATGAATGCATCTTTCTACCACGAGAGCATATGACATATCTCTACTGCACACTTTTAGCAAGAAAGCATATACCCTACTACATACTATCAAAATGTCATGGAACAAATTCTATGCAATAAGTTCTATATAGCAAATCATTTTAATAGTGAATTACATGATGAATTTAATTCAAATAAACCGATGTCATTCCAATGCCATCCTTGCATATGAATGTTGTGGCTTGCCTTGGTTCAGAGGAGTGTCACAATACTCCTGGTCTCCTCCAACACAATTAGGATCTTCTGAAAATATTTTAAATGCAAAAAGAAAATGTCACATAACGCATTTTATTTCACCAGAAATTCTCAACAGCAAGAAAAATTCTGAAATTTGGCATGCATAAACTTTGGCTCAATACAAACCAGTAGCAAAAAGAATCAACTCAATTGGACTTATAGAATAAAAGTTAGAGCTGGTCAAAGTTGGGGTCAGAAGCTGGTCAAACATTCATTTAAATGATTTTACAGAAATTCCTATAGAGAACCACATCGAAGGCGTATTCGGCGAATACGCCTCCACTTAAAAATGGTTCGCGGGAGGGAGAGAGAGGCTGACAGGTGGGGCCCCCTGTCAGGGTTAAAAGAGAGAGAGAGAGAGGGAACAGTGCACAACGGCTCGGTCGTCGGTGATTCTCCGGCAAGGAGACCACGGCAGCCGCCGGCGATGGGCTATATGGACTCAACATATCACGGCGAACATGCACGTACCTGAGGCGATGGCTGGGGTGGTCGGACGGCGTTAGCCCGGTCTTCTCCAGAGATGGCGGCGGCGGAGCTCATCGGATTTGGCGATTCCGGCGACGATCCGGCGAGCAAGTGGTACCGTTGAGCTCAGGAGATCACCACGACATCGATGGGAGCAGTGGACGGAGCTGGGAGTGACTGGAGTGAGTGCACGTTCAAGGGGGATCTGCGGCGGATTCCGGCGATGAACGGCGACAGGAGGCCCTCCCGGCCTTGCCGCGCTTGTAGGGGAGTGCTTTGTGGCCAGATGAGGTGAGAGAGATGGCTAGAATGACTCGGGGACGGCTCTATTTATAGATGGAGGTCGACCGTGTTCGGGACTCCACCGGCGCTGAGCTGCAGAAGAGAGGAGGGGAAGATAAGCTCGGGCGCGGCATGGAGTAGGAGCAGTGGTGCACAGGCTACGCAGTGCACGCGTGCAAGCACAGTGCGGCGCACTACGCGGAGAAAACGGAGCATGCGCGCCCACTGTTCCGCCGCGTAGCGTTCGGCCGCTTCCGGCGAGCGGCTTGCCGGCGTCGGGGAGGAGCAGGGCGAGGCTAGGTGGCGCACTGGGGGCTGCTGGGGAGCTGGGACACGCTGCGGTGGCGAATGGAGAGGGAATGGACGGCGGCAGAGGGGCCCGATGTACAGAGTGCGGCGAGCGCATGCAATGCACTGTGCTCTCACGTGGTCACCACGTGCACTGGCACACGCGGTGCTTTCGGCGCTGCCAAACCATGTCATTCGTGAAGTCCTTTCAACGCGGTGCCTAGAACTGCGCTTGGCTTGCCATCTGGCTCACTGGAAATGACTTGAGCTAGATGCAAAGTTTCTGGACAGAAACTTGTGCCAAGTGCTGGGGACAAACAGCTAGGAGTTTAGAGCTGAAATTTTGGGGTTAAACATCTCTTAGGAGGGTAGTCATGAGGTAAAAATTTCAGCTCCAAGAGATCAAGGAAAAAATGTACTTGCTTCACAAAGTGCCCATTCCGTCTAGAAGCAAAAACATTTTCCTTAGCTGAAAATTTCCAAATGACCATGGGATATTTTTGCATAGGGAGGTGAGGCATGATCCAAAGAATATTTGGGAATTTTCTTGGAATTTTTGGAGCAATAAAAATGAGGGTTGCTTCATAGCTTATTGAGAAAATAGGCATTTTCAGGAGGAAAAAGGATATAATGCCATTAAATAAAAATATCCAATGGCATTATGGTGAGAGGGATGAGGTCTAGGGAGGGTTTATGGATGATAGAACCCACTTGGAAGAAAATCAAAAATATTCCAAGTGGTAAGTCCAAAAGAATTGACTGAAAACCCAAATGCAAATTAAAATATTCAATAAATCCCAATAAAAGAAAAAGGCAAAATCCAGGGTGTTACATGCAACATGTCTAATGGCAAAAGCTTTAGAATGCTGGCTATGGCATCGATGACTTGGACATGCTGGGATGAGGAATTTGAGCACTCTCCTCAAGAAGAAGCACATCATTGGCATCGAGGGTGTCAAATTCGTCAAGGACCATCTATGTGGTGCTAGTGAGTCTGGAAAGATGACCAGATCCAAGCACTTGGCAAAGACAATCATGACCACTACTCGTCCTTTTGAATTGCTTCATATGGATTTGATTGGTCCAACCCATTATGCTACACTAACCAATGCATCATCTCTCTACGGATTCGTCATTGTTGATGACTACTCTCGCTACACCTGGGTGCACATCATTGCCTACAAGACTGAAGTTCAGGATGTCTTCAGACGATTCTCCAATCGGGCCATGATGAATTATGGCATTAAGATCAAGCACATTAGGAGTGACAACGGCACTCAATTCAAGAACACGGGCCTTGACGACTATCTTGATGAACTTGGCATCACTCATGAGCTATCTGCTCCCTATACGCCTCAACAGAATGGAGTCGTGGAGCGCAAGAACAGAACCCTCATCGAGATGGCGTGTACTATGCTTGATGAATACAAGACACCTCGTCATTTCTGGCCTGAAGCAATTGACACTGCATGCCACATTATCAACCGGGTATATCTTCACAAATTCCTCAAGAAGACCTCATATGAGCTCCTCACTGACAAGAAACCCAATGTGAGTTATTTCAAAGTCTTCGGTGCTAAATGTTGGATTAGAGATCCTCATCACAGTTCTAAATTTGCACCGAAAGCACATGAAGGTTTTATGCTTGGTTATGGAAAGGACTCGCACACCTATAGAGTCTTCAACTCCTTCCACCCCAAGGTTGTTGAAACTGTAGATGTGCGGTTCGATGAAACTAACGGCTCGCAAAGAGAGCACATGCCTCCTGTGCTAGATGAAATGCCTCCTGAGGAATCTATCAAGCTGATGGGCACTGTTGAAATTGTGCCCAGTGAAGAAATTGTTGCTGATGAAGAAGTGGTTGTTCTTCGTCATGAAGAAAATGAACATCCTGACGAAAATGATGCTGAGGATTCTGCACGGCAACTACAACATCAAGGCCCTCGTCCAGCACATACACGGGTGGCAAATGAAGTGCAGATTGAAAAGATCCTCGACAACATCAATGCACCTGGTCCCCTCACTCGCTCAAGACCTTCACATTTAGCTAACTTTTGTGGGCATTACGCTTTTGTCTCTATTTCAGAGCCCACCAAAGTTGATGAAGCCTTTCTGGAATCTGAATGGATTCAAGCAATGCAAGATGAATTGCATCAGTTCGAGCTCAACAATGTGTGGGAGCTTGTCAAGCGTCCCGATCCACGCAAGCACAATATCATCGGCACTAAGTGGATCTACCGCAATAAACAAGATGAAAATGGCCAAGTGGTGAGGAATAAGGCCCGTCTTGTAGCTCAAGGCTACACACAGGTTGAGGGTATTGATTTCGATGAAACATTTGCACCTATTGCTAGGCTTGAAGCCATTCGTGTACTGCTTGCATATGCTAACCATCATGATATCCTCTTATATCAAATGGATGTGAAAAGTGCATTCCTCAATGTTAAGCTTGAGGAAGAAGTATATGTTGCTCAACCACCAGGTTTTGAGGACCCAAAGCATCCTGACAAAGTCTTCAGACTTAACAAAGCTCTCTATGGCCTCAAGCAAGCCCCTAGGGTGTGACACCCTGGTTTTTGTTTTCCAACTTTTCTTTTCCAAAAACCCATTTGAAAATTTCATTCGGAATTTGGTTTGGATTTTGTTTTGAATGGCTCTATGGACTTATAACTTGGGAATGTTTTTGATTTTCTTTCTCAAGTGACCCAAAGCTTCCAAAAACTTTCCTCAAGTCATGTCATCTCCATTCTTGCCACATCTCAATTTTTCTTCCAATTAAATGTTCCTTTCTCATCAAAGGAATAACCTTTTGAACTCTAGGTTGTGAAGCAACCTATATTTCTGTTCTTCCAAAAATTCCAGGAAAATTCTTATAAATTCTTTGGACCATATAAACCTTGGATACGTGAAAATATTCAAGATTTATTCTTCATGGTGAGCACAGCATCCAATCTTTGCTTCTGGTCATAATTTTAGTTTGTGAGGCAACTATATTTTATATTGCCCCAAAAATTCTGAAATTAATCCAGGACATTCTCCTATCCATATTATCAGTCTCCACCAATTTTTGGCTCATTTCATTCAGCTATTTTCTCTATAAAATTCCTCCAAGTTTCTGTCTAGTGGGAAGTGTTGTGAAGGAAGTACCATTTACACTTACCCAAATGGGCTGAAATTTTTATAGCAGTTTGTCACCACCAAATAACCCACCTATACCAAGTTTCAACTCTAGAAGCCCATCCATATGAGTGCATCCTCCTCAGCAATGTTTCTGGACCAAAGATGTGGTTGTGAAGCAACTACATCCAAAATGTGTCCATTTGGTCTGAATCTTCTCCAGCATGGGCACCTTCCTACTACATTTCTTTGTGACAAATTTCCTCTCCCAAATTTCTAGCCATTTCTTCTCAGCTTCTTGCCCAAGTTTTCATCCAGAAACTTGTCTGGAAGCTAGCTAGCTGTCCAGGCCACCCTTGGCCAAACCAGACACATAGAGAGGTCACTTGAAGGATGGACTACCGCGTGGACATGACCAAACGCGCCAGAGGATACCGCACGCACCAGTGCACGCGGTGACCACGCGTCTGCCAGGGCTGAAGCCGCGCTCTGCGCGCCCAGCCGCGTTGGATGCGACCACTCCGGCCAGCCCTTGCCTCCTCTCCTTGTCCGTTGGTGCCGACATTGTCCCAGCCGCACACGTAGCCTCTCCAGGACCCTCTCCCGTCGCCGGCAAGGCTCGCCGCCGCTCATGGCCAAGTTCACGCACGGGCGGCACAGTTGCCGTACGGGGGATGAGCTGGCTGACAGCTTCCCGGCGAGCCGTCGTCTCGTGCTTTAACTCCCCTGACCTCTCTCATCACCTCCCCCCGCTCCGCGACGGCCACCTTGCCGTACCTGCTCCGGCGACATGTTTGTGGCGCCAAGCGGCTCGGCCACCTCTCGTTCGCCTATAAAAGGCCCCGCTCGGCCTCTCCCTCCCTCACCACTCCACCTCCCTCCCTCTCAATCGCCACCAGCAGCGCCAGAGCCGGCTGGAAAGCTCTCCTTCTCCGTCTCCGGCGAAGAGCTCCGCCGCTCTGCTCCTGCTTCTCCAGCTCGTTCCAGTGCCTCTCCGCTCCAACCACGCCCACCCCCGAGCTCCTGGTGATCCACTGGTTCTTCCCAGCCGCTCTGCTGCTCGAGAGCTCGCCGGAATCGCCGGATCCGTCGACCACCGCAGCTCTCCGCCGCCTGAGAGGAAGGGGTCGACGCCGTCTGGCCGTCTCCCGACGAGCTACGGGTACGGGCGTGCTCGTCAGCGCCCGCCCGTTCCATCCCCGCCCTCGCCCAGCTCTGCCGTGGCCTCAACGCCGGCGAACGGCCACCGGTACGCCGCCATCTCTCTGTTCCCTCTCCCTCCCTATTTAAAACTGACAGCGGGCCCCGCATGTAAGTGACTCTCCTCGCGCCGAAGCGGTACATAAGTGGAAGCACATTTCGACTTTACGCCTTCGACGTGGCCGCCCCCTGGTTTTTTTGATTTTCGGTTTACATTCAAATAATTCCAGTAGTTTGACTCAACTTTGACCATCAATATCTTTTAAACCATAAGTCCAAATGAGTTCATTCTTTTTGCATTATTTTTCTTATGAGCTCCTCTATTTGCTGTAAAATTTTGGTATTTTTCTCTGCTGTCTAGAATTTCTGGACAGAAGAAAAAGCTTTAGGTGATATTTGAAAATGTTTTCAATTTTTTTTTCCAGATTGCTTTGAGTAGTTGGTGAAGACTAGGAGTACTCCCACTCTTCCTTGGTGCAAGGCAAGCCACAACTCTTATTTGCATAATTGCATTGCAATATCATGGTTAAATAATTATTTTAATGTTGAATGTGAATGATTTGTAAGTATGTTAATTCATGCGACACTTTGAAGATCTTGAGTAGGCTACTGTCATGTTGATGATGAGATTATAGTCATTAGTAGATTTCAAGTTTGATGGTGATATGATACGAGTGGATTAAGAGATTACCGTCTATGATTATTTGGTGACTCCGTCCGATACGTCATATATGGGATCAGTAGTGGTAATTGAGCTTATTGCTCCTTGGATTTCTAGCCAGTTATTGTGTAGCTTGGATCACTGTAATGCCGGAGTGTCAGTAATGACTATAGTTGCTTGGGGATAAATTCCTTCATTGTTGATCAAGTGCCACTGAACCGAACTTTCCAGTGCAGCCACACCTGCCAGAATGGGACGGCCTTGGCTTGGTCTAACCGCGTGCTCTTTTATCGGTACCACCAAAGAGGGGAGGTTATGCGTGCGTGCTACCCTGATCAGGTAGACGACGATAACCTTGTGAGCCCGGTTTGGTTATTGAGCTCAGGTCCCTGTTTGGGACAGTTTGTTTGGCCACGACGGTGGCAGGTGTCAGAAGTGACACAGGGGCCACCCAGGGCATGACCCGGAAAGGGGAGTGATTGTCGGTGGTACGGTGGAGGAGTCACGGGTTAGGCAAGTTTCGTTGGAGCAGCACCGGTCCACCCGGAAGGGAAGTGTACCGAGGTATGGGACCAGGAGCTCTATGGTGTGGGTAAAGTGTGCAACCTCTGCAGAGTGTAAGAATCTATTCGAATAGCCGTGTCCACGGTATTGGACACAGTTCATACTAAGTCACACTGTCTGATCAACACCCATGATGGAATGACTTGTCATTGATGGGAGAACTCGTCTCAGTATTCGTCTGGTAAAGGATCGCTGGTGATCCTGGAAATGATCTTGAGTATGATCATCAGGTGGTATTGAGGTGACTGTGAGTGGGTCACGAGCATGGTTAGCTCGACTGGTTAAACAAGAGTAAGGTGGGCCAGGTGACCCAGAGTATTAATGGTTCAGAGATAACATGTTTATTATTTCCTTCCACCCTTTTTAACAGAATTTGGATCTGATATAATCATGATTGACTATGACGTTGTCATGCCTTGATGCTTGTGTTTGTTGTGAGTTTGCGAGTACATTCAAAGTACTCACCTGGCGTGTCATGCCAGTTTGCAGGTGTTGCCCTGTTTGCATAGCAGAGGTGTTCGAGTTGCGAGCTAGGGCGTGTCCCAGCTAGAGTCCCTGCGGAGTGGAGTCCATTACCGATGTCGTGATTCCGCTACTAGGAGTTGTGTTGCTGCTAGCATAGAGCTACCTTAGTAGTAATGGTATCCATGTAACCGTTTGTAACGCTTTGTAACCCTTGTACCCTAACTGTTAGAAATAAAGAGCTGATTTGTTCTATGCCAAGCAGTGCCGTATTCCAGAAGACTTGATCTCTGGGCTGGAATACGGGGTGCTCCGGTGACTCTGAGCCGGAGTGCCACATAGGGCTTGGTATGATACATTGAAGGAGTTCCTGAAGAAAAAGGGTTTCAAACCCGGTTCACTTGATCCTACTCTTTTCACAAAATCTTATGATGGTGAACTGTTCATATGCCAAATATATGTTGATGATATTATCTTTGGTTGCACTAACAAGAAATACAGTGATGAATTTGCACATATGACGCAAGAAGAATATCAGATGTCTATGATGGGGGAGTTGAAACTCTTCCTTGGACTTCAAATTCTTCAACAACCAAATGGCATCTTCATATCTCAGGAGAAATATCTCAAAGACCGCCTGAAGAAATTCGGAATGCAAGATTGCAAAGGCCTCAAGATACCAATGCCAACAAATGGCCAACTCAACACTGACGGAAATGGTAAAGATTTCGATCAGAAGGTATATCGCTCCATCATTGGTTCGCTCCTTTACCTATGTGCATCTAGGCCAGATATTATGCTTAGCGTTTGCATGTGTGCCCGCTTTGAAGCGTCACCAAAGGAATCACACCACCAGGCTGTGAAACAAATTCTTCTATATTTAGCTCACACACCAACGCTTGGATTATGGTATCCCAATGGCTCATCACTTGATCTTGCTGGATATTCCGATTCTGATTATGCTGGAGATCGTGTGGATTGCAAGTCAACCTCAGGCACATGCCATTTCCTCAGACGATCTCTTGTATGTTGGTCCTCCAAGAAGTAGAACTGCATCTCACTTTCCACTGCCGAGGCTGAGTACATTGCTGCTGGCGCCTGCTGCTCTCAGTTACTATGGATGAAGCAAACCATCAAGGACTATGGCGTCAACGTGAAGAAAGTGCCACTCTACTACGACAACGAGAGCGCCATCAAGATCGCCCAAAACCCCGTGCAACACTCAAGGACGAAGCACATTGAGATTCGTCACCATTTTCTTCGTGATCATGTGCTGAAGGGAGACATCGTCATCGACCATTTGAAGACAGAAGACCAGCTTGCCGATATCTTTACTAAGCCCTTGGATGAGAGAAGGTTTTGCATGTTGTGGTGTGAGCTAAACATCCTAGAATCTTTGAATGTCCTTTGAGAAGGACACACATTCTAACGCTTATGCATTTTTTATGACTTTGATGCACAACACACGAAGTAACGTTTTTCTTCAATCAATGAAGACTAACCCTCTAGGTGTGAAGAAATTAATGAAGAACTTGATTCTTAGAACCCTACGACAATTGTACGCAGTGTCTGAAATCATTATAGTTCTTATACGGTGGGTAACGCCACCACCACTTTATGACTTGCTTCAATTTGAGTTTTTCGTCATTTGCAATTTTTTGTCAAACTTTTCAAATTCGTCATTTGTGGCTATTCTTCATTTCTTGAGGAGATTCTATCTATATATATATTTGAGTTTTTCATGTCCTCAACAGCATCCACATATAGCTAATTCTTCAAACTGTGTTTTTCATCATCTATGTGGATGTGATCAAACCCGCTCCCCTCTATGCTAAACTCAAACCACTCTGTTCTCAATCTCTTCATATGCGTTCTAATTGACACTGTTCAAAGTCTTCACTGTGTCCTTGTCAGCTGAAGAAATTGCGAACACATTTAAAAAATATTCTAATCAATTTTTGGCGGTTTCCACAGTAACCTCATCCCGCGCATCCGACGCGTGGATAAGCGCACTCAAAATGCATGTGTGACGCGTGTCACTCAGATGCGAAACGCCAGGGGCTTATCCGTCCAAAATCTTTGGACCACTCAGTTTTCACCGCGCCTATATAAAGGCTTGACCTTGTCAACCCTAACTCATTTCACTCTCGCGCCTCTGTTGATCTCAAAACCCTAGCGCCGCCGCTGGAATTCATCGTCGCCGGAGAGGAAGAGCTTCACTACCTCGACTTCTTCGTCGTCGTACTCACGCTGGCCGCGGATTTCTTCACCTCCGCCGCCGCCGTAGCTGTCTTTCGTTGCCAAGTTAGGGCACGAAAGATCTGAGCTGACGATTTTCATCAACTCGTCGTCTAGTTGATCGAGTTCATCCTTGGGGTAATTAAAACTTATTTTTACTGCCCAAGTTTGATCTTTTTACTGCCTCAAATTCTTCAAGTGCTGTTTTTACCACTTCTTTCCAAATCTTCAGCACTTCCTTCTGGCCAGTCTTGGTTATTTCACCTAAGTTACTCTTAGTTCATAGATTCCTCAGTTGTGCAAATTGCTTCAATCTGTACAACCCTGGAATCTAAGTCAAGAACACTTAGTGAATTTCTTCAAGACGATAAGGGTCAAATTCCTCAACTAGGTTTAATTTCAAAAATCTCTGAGAACGCATGTGACTCTTCCCAATTTCCTCGCAACTATACTCTGTTCACAGGTACCCATGTCTACAGATGAATCTCTTGGTTCTCATCAAATTAATTCATTTGTAGCATTGCTTGAGGAAAATCTCCAGACTTCTTCTTTTTTGCGGGAAGTTCAAACCCCTCAGTTGAAGAATATGGCAGATGGCAAAAAGCCTCAGAAGGGAGGCAAAAAAAAAGAGGAACACACAGCATTCGAAATCCCTGATGACATTTATGCTGGATACTGCACGCCGGATGAAAACATTCATGGCAAGGAAACAAAGGAACAGCACAAGACGCGCATGCAGAAAATCAAACGCAGGTGGGCTTATGAATGGAGGGCATACAGATATGTGACTCCCAAATATATGAAGGAATTCACTGTGAAGCCCCCTTGCGCCAGACCACCTCATGCTCCCGGTCAAACTGCAGATCCAACGAGCATCAGATCCGGTGAAGAATTTCCCAAAGAGTGGGCAAGGCGTCAAGCCGCCTTACAGAGACAGGCCAAGAAGGTTGTTGAAGAATTCAACAGGGCATCAAAAGCTTCACAAGATGCTAGTGCAGGCTCAAGTGCCGGTGCACCTAAGAAATCTATGCAGAAGAAACCGGCTCAAAAGCCGAAGCCCTCAGCTGATGTGCCCTCACGGCCAAAAGCTTCAGCTCCAAAATCTTCAGTGGCTAAAACTTCTGCAAAGCCCTCAGAGCCCAAGACGTCATCATCAAAGGCTTCAACACCCAAGGCACCTACTGCTCCAACTTCTTCAGCACCTCCGCCAGCCACAGAGTCGTCAATGGCTGCTGCAAGAGCTTCAACGCCGGTTGTGTTGGCATCATGTCAACGAACCGAAGGCTTTCAAACAGCCACAATCACTGCATCAAGTGCCTCAGCGTCTGGGCATATTTCCTCAAACGTGCCCCTGCTGAAGAAGAAGGCTATTGCTGGCCGTGGTACAAGGCCCAGCCCCAAGAGCAAGGCTGTAGTGCCTTAGGCTGATGAACAGGGCATGGCTGATGAAGATGAACTAGCAGAATATGTTCAGAGAAGAATGTAGGAGGCCGCTCGTGCCAAGAACACCACAGTGCCCTGATTTCTGAGTCCTCAGACTATTCTTGATTTCATCGACATTTGGTGCCAAAATCCTAATACACCACTTGACGATTTGAATCTGCCGCCTGGACCAAGCCATGTCTTGTCTGCTTTTGTCCTCAATGAGAAGCACAAGATTGAGAAAGCTAAACTTGTAAGGAAGGAGATGAAGAGGAAGCAGAAAGAGCTCAAGGACAACATGCTCACCATATCCCCTCAACAACTAGTGGTGATGCAAACTGAAATTCAGCGTCTATCTGAGGAATATGAGCGCCAAGCTGAGCACTGCTGCGGAGTGAAGGACAGATTCATTAGCGCTTCAAACAAAGTTGTTGATGACCATAATCAAAGGGAGGTTGCGAAGTTTGGCCAAGCACCTCCATCAAGTTCCTCAGCTCCTCCGCAACCCCCTCAGGCCAGTGAAACCATACCTTCACCTCCTCTGCAAAACCAAGCCAGGGCAACTGAATCAGTTGTGCTTGAAGAATCTGAAGAGAATACCAGAGCAACTGCAACAGTTGCTTCTGAAGAAATTGCTCCACCCAGCACCTCAGCGGCAATAACAGATCAGTCTTCAGCTTTGAAGCTCATTACATTTCCTTCTGCATCAGAAGTGAAGAAGACTAAGACTGCTGTAAAGAGAAAAGCATCAGAACCCCATTCCGCAGAGACTGTGAAGAAGCTGAAGATGGAATCAATGTCATCAACTGTCCCAATTGATGCCATTCCAATCTCGTCAACACCCCCAACAAGAAACCTGGAAGAGTTACAGATTGTTCCCTTCGGTGTGGATTATGTTATCCCACCTGAAGACGATACTGATACCCACTCTGCTGCTTCCATAGAGCAAGTGGATGAAGAAATTGAAGTCGAAGCAGAATCTTCACTTCCCTTGGTATCATCGCCCTCAATACTGATGACTGAAGGACAGTCGGCTTTGCATCAAAGCCAGGAAGAAACTGATGAGGACGTGGATGTGGGTTCCACTACCCCAGTGATACTTCTTGATGACTTCTGGGATGCCACTCACCCAAACTCACCCCTCACCACTCCCCTCACTCAAGTGCCTCAGTCACCTGCTATCACTGAGGAGATTCAAACTGCATCTAAAAGTCAACAACCATTGCTCCAGACAATCAGTGAAGAAATTCCAGCTGCATCAGCTAAAGAAATTGTGCAACCAATGGTCACTGATGACATTGCACCACCACCCACTCAGCAAGAAGATCCAGCTCCCTCAGCCGATTCAGAAACTGTACCGGAAGCAACAGCTGAGGAAGTTGCCAAATCTCTGGCCCTCACCGACCCCAATGATTCAACAGGCTCACCAAGGCCCATTCTGGATCTGAGGCCAAGAAAGATAAATCTTCAGCCTGTGCCTTCGATGCCCAGAGTTGGCAAAACCTTCAGAAGGCCCAAATTTACTAATACTGCCTTCTTCGAAGAGAAGAATTTCTTCATCGGCGAGTCTCCATATGACTCGGCCAAGATAAGGCGTCAAAGATTCTGGACAAACACTCAGATGAATTACTACTCCTCGCTGCGCTTTGACAAGAACAAAGTATTCCCGCATCGTCATATTCCTCACGTTGATATGGAATCGCTGCCATGCTTCACGCCAGTATTGGCTGTTCTTCATGAAGCTGGCCTGCTCAATTTTGTCACAGACGTATGCGACTGGAATGAAGAGCTCATTCTTCAATTTTACGCCTCTCTGCATCTGTCAGGAGATGTTGATGATATTCACTCATGGGCGATTGACTAGATGAGTGAGAATACACACTACAAGGCTTCATCTGATGAATTGCTTCGATCCCTTCCCGTTGATCTGCCCTCTGCTGATGCAAGGAAAATCTATGAAGAACCTGAGTTGCCACATCATCTGATGAATGTGCTGATGACACCGCTAGATGAAGGAGAAGCACCGAGAACTACCTTCCTTGTGAAGGATCTACTTTTTGTGCCACGTACCGTGTATCGGATCTTGGCCAAAACCCTCAGTCCCATCAAAGGCCACAACTCTGAGACTGAAGAAGTTGTTGGCATCATGAAGAACTTGCTATTCAACATCATTCATGTGATTCCCATTGACATCCATGATTTCTTCATGAGGACGTTGGCGACTGTTGCTCAATCACCGTTTGAATTGAAGCCTTATGCACCTTGGATCATGAAATTCATCAGAACAAGGTCTTCAATCAACTATCGAGCAGACTGTCAAAATCACCTTTGCTTCATGCCAGATGTGGAAATTCTTCCCAGCACAATTGCTTCAGTTCCGGGCAAAGGCAAGGCTGTTATTGAAGAAGGAGTTCGACCCCTTGATGGCCAATTTCGTCAGCCCGTCTCACAATCCACAGGATATGACTCGTCAAGTCAAGACACTGACGCAAATGCCACTAAGCAAAAGCCTTAAGGTGAAGCCCCTCGTGTGATGACTGATAGTGAGCTTCTTATTAGCCTTCGTCAGAAAGTGGATCGAAATCATAAATGGGTTAAGCGTCAGCTCCATGCCATTTTGGGCAATATGACTGTGACGCAAAACTCTGTGCGCAAAAATCATTATTATCTGCATGAGATATTTGACAGAAGTTGGGCCATTCTTTCACATCTAAAGACCCCTGAAGAGCTTGAAGATATGGAATTCCAAATGAACTTTGATTGGGCCAATCCGCCCAAGAAGAAGTTCAAGAAGGTTCAAGTTCCTCCAATGGTTCCCAACTCAGTGTCTCCGTCTCGAGCCACTGACGAATATGAGGACATTGAAGACACTGTTGCAGGTCCTTCTTCGACCCGCGACCCCGACGATAATGCTGGCGCTCCCTCGACTGCTTCATGATCTCTTTCTTCAGGGTGCGTTAGTCCTCAGTTTCGTCTCCTTTTGGTCATGTGATGACAAAGGGGGAGAAATTTGAGTGTTAAGTCTTCAAGTGGGTCATATAAACTATGGGGTGGATTATTTTGCGAAGTTGCAACTCTTGTGTTCATTCGATTTGCTCTTTGAAGAGTTGTAACTGAAACTATTGGTGGTCTGACTCTTTTCTGTGATGGGTTATCTGCATGTATGCTTATGTGCTTATGCTCTAATTCCTCAATATTATGTGTGCATGCATGCTGCAATTCGTCAGACACCAATTTTCATCATGCATTCAAATTCTTCAATATCATATGATCATGCATGATTGGATTCCAAGATATAGGGGGAGATCTCCACAATTTCAACCTGCCATGTGCATTTGCAATCAAAAGCAAATTCTTCATATGCACATCTTCAGGGGGAGTTCCTCAATATCTTGTAACCAATGTCTTCACATTAAGTACTTACACTTCCATTGTTTTACTCCCGTTAAAAACTTAACTGATTTATCATCAATCACCAAAAAGGGGGAGATTGTAAGTGCATCAAGTGCCCCCTTAGTGGTTTTGGAGTATTGAAGACAAATAGGTTAAGGGACTAATGTGTTTGTGAGTGTACACAGGAGAATATAGTCCCTGAAGACTTGGTTTAACCATGAAAGACGACCCCTGAAAATGTATTTCTTCAAGTGAAGAATTTGGTGCGGCCCTTGAGGAAATTGATGTGAAGACATTGAAGCTTGAAGACTTTGTTTTCATAGTTTCTTTTTCTTCTTATTTGAGTCATAGGAAAAACCGTACTGTCAAAGGGGGTCAAGGTGAAACATTTATCACATTTCCAAAGTGATGCTCAAACCTATACATACACAAGCTGCTTCGAGTGAAGCCTTTGGAAATCTCTGGAACAGCTGACGAATTTGATAGTGACAGTGACGAAGTTCATCTAGTCTCTGACGAATTTGGTCAGGCTGAGAAGTTAGGATTTCGCCAGTGCGATCTGCCTATCGTGAGGAAATTGAGTGCCCCGACGAAATTGAATGTTTAATTCCGACCGTTGCTGTGCCGCGTGCCAGCTGTCGAGTGGATCCTTATCCTGACAACGGTCTTGTCTGAGAAGTGCATTTATGAAATTTCATGTCGGGTTGCCTCCTGGCTATAAATAGCCGCCCCCTACAACCACTAGTTGGTTGGCTGCTCTAGAGAGAACTTGACACTTGTCATTTGAGAGCAACCCTTCCTCTGACGACTTTGTGAGAACCTAAGTGAGGAAAACCCAACCAGAGCCTAAGTGACTGAGCATGACTGAAGAAGTTGATCTGTGTGATCCGACGCTTGTTACCTTTGAGGACTGTCATTCCTCCAGACGGTTAGGCGTCATGTTCTGAGCACCCAAGAGTAATTGTGGCGTGCCGGTGAACAAGTCTGTGAAGGTTTCAAAAGTCTACCTTGAAGACTTACCACGAGTGATTGGGCGAGGACTAAGTGACCTTAGCTCAAGAGGAATACGGTGAGGACTAGGTGTCCTTTGTGGTAAAACTCAGCCGCCTCAACCAGACGTACAGTTGATACAGCAACTGGAACTGGTCTACCAAATTGTTGTGTCTTCGTCAAGCTCAACTGGTTTCAAATTCCTGACCTCTTTACTTTACTACTATTCCGCTGCTGAAGAACTTGTGTCTTTCCTTTCTGAAGAATTGAACTGAAGACTTTCATCAGGCTATCTCATTTTCTTCAGTTCATCTTCCTCATGCTTATCTGTGTGTATGATTGCATGTTCTTCACTTGCTTATACTTCATATTCATGCTTTCCATATCTGTGTAGACTTAGTTTCTATTCTGTTTCTATTTCTTCACTCTGATTTTCGTCAAAGTCTTCGGAGTTTGACGAATTTCTAAAAATCTTCCATTCACCCCCCCTCTGGGAGTTATCTTGCACTTTCACCTTGTCCTACCAATCTATCCTTCTAGGGGCATGCGTAATAGTACTTTGCTTCGAGGGCTAATAAACTTTCGCAATAAGTATGTGAGTTCTTTATGACTAATGTGAGTCCATGGATTATACGCACTCTCACCTTTCCGCAATTTGCTAGCCTCTTTGGTACCGTGCATTGCCCTTTCTCACATCGAGAGTTGGTGCAAACTTCGCCGGTGCATCCAAACCCCATGATATGATACGCTCTATCACACATAAGCCTCCTTATATCTTCCTCAAAGTAGCCACCATACCTACCTATCATGGCATTTCCATAGCTGTTCCGAGATATATTGCCATGCAACTTCCACCGTTCCATTTTTATGACATACATCATCATTGTCATATTGCTTTGCATGATCATATAGCTGACATAGTATTTGTGGCTCAGCCACCGTTCATTATTTTTATACATGTTACGCTAGCATCATTGCACATCCTGGTACACTGCCAGAGGCATTCATATAGAGTCATATTTTTGTTCTAGTATCGAGTTGTAATGTTGAGTTGTAAGTAAATAGAAGTGTGATGATCATCATTATTAGAGCATTGTCCAGTGAGGAAAGAATGGTGGGGACTAATGAGTCCCCGAACAAGTGGGGATGAGGTCCATGAGACCGTTCTATATAATAATAATAAAAAAAGAGCCATGAAAAAAATGATGAGAGAAAAAGAGAGAAGGGGCAATGTTACTATCCTTTTTCCACACTTGTGCTTCAGAGTAGCACCATGTTTTTCATATAGAGAGTCTCCTATTTTGTCACTTTCATATACTAGTGGGAATTTTTCATTATAGAACTTGGCTTGTATATTCCGATGACGAGCTTCCTCAAATGCCCGAGGTCTTCATGAGCAAGCAAGTTGGTGTGGTGCCCCGCCTGAATACCACTGTAGTCAGACGGTCGCCGCACACACCAGCCCAGGAAATCACTCTGGCATGCGCTTTTACAACAAGTATCATGAACACAGGCATTTTTATTAATGGATATATAAGTCATACATGATATCTTACAAAGGTGATGGCAGCGGAAAGACTCTATCTAAGGCAGCATGGTCTTGGTGCGGCACCAATCCACAGGGATCTGACTGGGTTACTCTTCTAGCCCACGAACACTCCGGCTCATCACTAGTGGACGTCGGATCCTTAGGTGAACCTGGCCACATTGAAGGCCGCTGAGTACTTTTGAATGTACTCGCAAGCAAACCAAATAACATATACACCAAGCATAGCAATCCATGGCATTCAAGCATGTACTTGTTATCTTAACAATATTAGTTATCATGTTAAGGCAGAATTATCTAGCAATATTACTCATCATGTCGTAATAGGATTACCTAGCATGGGAACTACCAAAGTAAATGCAGTAAGGTAAAATGTAACGGTGCAGGTAACTTATTAGGTTCCTCTCATGATCCCTCTGGACCATATCCAAGTTCTTATGGTTATCCGACCATCTCCTTCATAGCCATCCCATGGCTAACATCTCAACTTCCTGACATCATCTGATGTCAGGCATCTGTACCGACAAAGCTTACCTTTTCTGGTTCGTTCTTAGCAATCATTCGGTTAACTCCTCCAGACTCGACACAGACCAAATAGTGTGACCTAGTACGAACTATGTCCCTTGACCGAGGACGCGGCTATTTGAATAGATTTACACTCTGCAGAGGTTGCGCACTTTATCCACACTATGGAGCTCCCGGCCTCGTACTTTAGTACATGTTCCCATTCGGGTGGACCGGTGCTGCTCCAACAAAACCTGTCTATTGCCTGGCACTCTTACGGTCCCATCGACAATCATCCCCCTTTCGGGTCATGCCCTGGGTGGCCCCTGTGTCACTCCTGACACCTGCCATCGTCGTGGCTAAACTGAACTGTCCCAAACGGGGACCCACGCGCAAATAACCTGGGCTCACAAGGTTATCGCCGCCTACCGGGCCAGGGTAGCACGCACGCCTAACCTCCCCTCTTTGGAGGTACCGACAAAGGGCAAGACAATAGACCAAGTTAGGGCCTTCCCATAAAGACAAGTGTGGCTGCACTGATGAGCTCGGTTCAGTGGCACTATGACTCGATCTAGCCGACGGAGGAGGTTGTTATAATTAAGTCACATTCTTTATCATTGCAATAACAGTAGTAATGCACAATGAAAACATAACAACCTATCTCCCTATTGTTACATACGAGTCACTAGTGCATTGACATGATGAGCATTAACGAGTAATGTAAACAGCAAGCAGGATTCTAGTCATTCATTTACTTCTAGCAAAAACATTTAATTAGTTCAACCGAAGCAATACTTTAGGGAATATATCAGATGGTCGGCTTGCCTGGGGGTCGAAAAATTCACCGGAGAGGAGTGCGATCACCTCGCGAAAGAATTGCCGGAAAAGATTCTCTCTCGGAGGGTCTGAATAAAGGGCAGGGGCAAAATGGTCATTTTCAGAATGTGTAAACACTATGAAAGTGACCTCATTGGGACGGGCTCGATGAACAGAGAACGTGAGCGTTGGATTCACCTGAATCGAAGTTACGGTCGCGAAGAAATGATCGTTCGTTCGTTAAGCGATAAAACAGACAAAAACTGTCCATTTTAGCCCTTAACGGGTGAACGTCCACTATATAGCCATTTCGGTCGTGGGTTGAAACTGAAAGCGTATTTTGGAAACGCGCTTTCAGAACAGAGAAAATGTATTTCTCACCGAAGCCGCGGCTGAGTGCGCTACACCAACTGGAAAGCGTATTCGTGGAATACGTTTCCACTTAAAACAAATGGGCCCGGGCTAATAGCCACTTACAGAGGGGGCCCACCCTATCCTCTCTCTCCTCCCGGTCACCCTTCTCCTACCTCCCGACGCGGAACAGAGGGGGAGCAGGGGCGCTCGGCCTGCTCGGCGCCGATGCCCCTCCCGCCGGCTGCACCCGCCGGCGAGCCGGGCGTGCTCGTGGCGCCACCCCGCGCCTGGCAGCAGCTACAGGGGGCTCGAGAGGCCTCGGGGGAAGGCACAGCCACAGGCGGCCGAAGAGTCGGCCATGGTGGCACTTAGGGACTGCGGGCACGGCTACTCCGGCCAAAATTGGAGGGGGCGGCGGCTTCATAGGCTCCTGGAGAGACCGTGGGTGCGGAATAGGGAGGGAGGGGATGGCCACGGGCAGGGAATGGCCGAGGGGTCGGCGGCGGCCTTCGGCCATGGATGGGGAGAGGGAGCTTCTCGAGCTCAACGGTGAGAGGGCTGGGGCTGCTGGCGCCGCAGGGGCTCGAGGGGCACACATATATATCCGCGAGGAGGGCTTCTCGACGACGGCCGAAGTTTCGGGAGCTCGATGCCGTGGCGGCGTACCAGCGAGGCACCGGAGGTCAGCACAAGTGGCCAGGATCTAGGGGACGAGGGGGAGAGGACTCCAGAAGGCTCACGCACACGGTGGAGAGCTCATCGGCGCTCCCGGACAAGCTGGAGCTGGCCGGAGACGGCTCCAGAAGGGTCTGACGTACAGTGCACAGATTTCGCGCGCTCTGTGCGTGGTCACCGCATGGCCACGGCATTGCCACGCCCCACACGAAGCCAAACTATGTCTAGGGTGTTCTACATCCTGCAAGTAGATTATTCACACAACCAGACAGCAATAGAGGGCCCTGATATGACCAGACCATGATCAACTGCTTATTAACAGCCAAGTGTTTGATCTATGGTGTGGCCAGCCTATAGCTCCTCTTGGCATGACTTTAGTCTGAGAGTGATCACTTACTAAGGTGATAATTGTGGCAAAATTTGAGGCTATTAGGACCTGGTTTGCATGCACTTCCTTCACAATGCACAATTTGGTCCAGAAGCTAGATTTTCGATGTTGTGCTCAAATGGCTTGATGGAATGAGCTGAATTTTTGTGTAGGATGATGATTTGGAAGTATGGAGGCACTGGTAAAATTTCATACCATTTGGGTATGCCAAAATGCTACTTCCTTCACAGTGCTTCTCTCTGGACAGAAAATTGAGAAAATTGCTGGGGAAGAATGGATAGCTGTATTGAGCTGATTTTTGGCTTGCATGAGTGATTTATCAGGGTTAACCACCCTGCAAAATTTTCAGCTCAAATGGATCCAAGGTTCAAGCACTTCCTTTGCAAATTGCCCAACTGGACAAAATTTGCAAATGGATGCTTTACTCAAAATTTGAACTATGGAACTTGGGATCTTGATGGAAATGGTGAAGATATGGATAGGAGAAGCTCCACAAATTATTTGGGATTTTTCCTGGCTACCAAAATGGTAGTTCCTTTGGAAAGTGCCCAAAATGCAATATTGGCTTTAAATAGGAAAATGCAATTTTCCTTATTTAATTATGGCCAATACTTTTATGAAAGCTCAATATGATCACAAAGAATATCTCCACAAGTTTTCATGAACTTTGGAGATGGATAGATATTTTCCTGGATTTAATTCCTTCAACTGGCAGAAAAAGGAATTAATTTTAAATGGAAAATATTGCAAATGACTTGGCAATATTTTTGCATATCCAGGGTTTACAGAGATAGGATGATCACTAGGAAAAGTTTGGGAGGCAACAGATCAAAGGAAATTGGGGTTCCTTTGTAACTGCAGGAATTAGGGTTCCCCTTTAGGTAACTCGGAAGGTAGGGTTTCGGCGGCAAAATCCTGAGAATATATCTTGGGTGGCAAAGTTGGACTTGAGAGAATCTCTGGTTGGATAGGAAAGGCAAGGCTAAATGACCATCTTCATATACCCAAGAGCGAGAGAAAATCCGTTAACATCGAAAAAAAAGACGGGGGTCAAATCCCACGAAGGAAAAAAACAAGGAGCGAAAACCAGGGTGTCACAGTTGGATGCACACCCACTTAGTTTTCATGTTGAGCTTTCATACACTTATAGCTCTTAGTGCATCCGTTGCATGGCAATCCCTACTCCTTGCATTGACATCAATTGATGGGCATCTCCATAGCCCGTTGATTAGCCTCGTCGATGTGAGACTATCTTCTTATTTTTTACTTCTCTTATTTACCTCTACCACCACACTCTATTCCACCCATAGTGCTATATCCATGGCTTGCGCTCATGTATTGAGTGGGAGTTGAAAAAGCTGAAGCGCGTTAAAAAGTATGAACCAATTGCTCGACTTGTCATCGGGGTAGTGCATGATAAATACTTTGTGTGAAGAAGATGGAGCATGACAGGATTATATGATTTTGTAGGGATAACTTTCTTTAGCATTGTTATTTTGAAAGGCATGATTGTTTGTTAGTATGCCTGAGTATTGATGTCTTTATATCAAATTATAGACTATTGCTTTGAATCATTTGGATCTTATTATTCATACCGTAAGAGAAAGATTACATGATGAAACATGATAGGTAGCATTCCACATCAAAAATTCTGTTTTTTATCATTTACCTACTCGAGGACGAGCAGGAATTAAGCTTGGGGATGCTTGATACGTCTCCAACGTATCTATAATTTTTTATTGTTCCATGCTATTATAGTATCAATCTTGGATGTTTTTATATGCAATTATATGCAGTTATACATCATTTTTTGGGACTAACCTATTAACCTAGTGCCCAGTGCCAGTTGCTGTTTTCTGCTTGTTTTTGGCTTTTCAGAGAAACAGTACCAAATGAAGTCCAAATGCCACGAAACTTTTTGGAGATTTTTTTCTGGACAAAAGAAACCTTGGAAGCTTCGGGAGGAGGCCAGAAGCCTCGTGGAGGCTTCACAAGGCAACAGGGCGCGCCCCAGGGGGGTGGTGCGCCGTGTTGCCTTGTGGGGCCCACGTGACTCCGTTTGACCTAATTCCACTTCTATAAATTCACAAATATTGGGAAACCCCCAGAGAGCCAGAAGAGAAAACCTTTCCGCCGCCGCAAGTCTCTGTTCTTCCGTGATCCCATCTGGAGGCCTTTTCCGGTACTCTGCCGGAGGGGGAATCGATCACGGAGGGCTTCTACATCAACCTTGCTTTCCTTCCGATGATGTGTGAGTAGTTTACCACAGACCTGCGGGTCCATAGGTAGTAGCTAGATGGCTTCTTCTCTCTCTTTGATCTTCAATACCATATTCTCCTTGATGTTTGTGGAGTTCTATCCGATGTAATCTTCTTTTGTGGTGTGTTTGTTGGGATCCGATGAATTGTGAGTTTATGATCAGATTATTCATGAGAAATATTTGAGTCTTCTCTGAACTCTTTTATGCATGATTGTTATAGCTTTGTATTTCTCTCCGATCTATCGATTTGGTTTGGCCTACTAGATTGATTTATCTTGCAATGGGAGAGGTGCTTTGTGATGGGTTCAATCTTGTGGTGCTCAATCCCAGTGACTGAAGGGGACATGACACGTATTTGTATTGTTGCCATTAAGGATAAAAAGATGGGGTTTATTCATATTGCTTGAATTTGCTTCTCTACATCATGTCATCTTGCTTAAGGCGTTACTCTGTTTTTATTAACTTAATACTCTAGATGCATGCTGGATAGCGGTCGATGAGTGGAGTAATAGTAGTAGATGCAGGCAGGAGTCGGTCTACTTGTCTCGGACGTGATGCCTATATACATGATCATTGCCATGAATCCGTCATAATTATTTGCTTTTCTATTAATTGCCCAACAGTAATTTGTTTACCCACCGTATGTTTATGTGCTCAAGAGAGAAGCCTCTAGTGAAAACTATGCCCCCCGGGTCTATCTTTATCATATAAAAAACCTAAAAATACCTTGCTGCAATTTATTTACTTTTATTTTGATTAGTATTTTAGTTTATCTATTTACCTCGATAAGATTTAATCCTTGCAAATAACCGCTAAGAGGATTGACAACCCTCTTATTTGCATTGGGTGCAAGTGTTTGCTCTTGTGTGTGCAGGTGTGCTTAACGGAATTTTGCTTGGTTCTCCTACTAGATTGATAACCTTGGTTCTTAACTGAGGGAAATACTTATCTCTACTATACTGCATCATCCTCTCCTCTTCCGGGAAATACCAATGCAGACTACAAGTAGCAACTAGCATATAAATTAAATAAAGAATACATTTGATCCCTCAAATAGAAAAAACACCTTCAAAACCAAAACTACAATTGCAATCAGGTTCTTGGGCAACCTCCACTATCACACGAGGCGGCTGCCGGAGATTCAGTCACCAGCAAGGTGGGCTTAGCTGGATGCCCTTGAGTCGTCGTTGTCAAGTAGATGGAGGCGCTCCAGCGCGACACTGGGGTACGGATGCTTCTCGAGGACCGTTCGACACGCCTAGGAGGAGGACCAGCCGGGAATCATCGGGAGTCACGAGTAGGGGCCGTGGCATCGAAGACCGAGCAACGCGGCTGTGGGGCGAGGTGGTCGGTGGTCCCACCGCTGCGATAGGGTGAGGCGGCCGTGGCGTCGAAGAGAGGCGACATGGCTGGCAAGAGTGGCGGCGGGGCGTGAGGCATCACAAAGGGAAGAAAAGACGGATACATAAAAGGGAAGAAAAGACGGATATATAAAAGACAGAGCCACAAAGTACATTGCAGCATCGACGCAGTTGGTCTCCGGCGCAGGTCGTGTACGCGTCGGCGGAGCTAGCCAAAAATTGTTGGGCGGGCCAAGGTGGCCCATGCTGAAGGAAAGACATTTTTTTCTGTCTCAAAAGGCCCAAATTACCTATACTTTTTAATGTTTCGGCCATGGGCTGGGCGGGCCATGTGTCACAGTCCCGATCTAGATCTCACGGAGGAAGAAGGTACAAAATAGGAAGGAAGGGAGATAGGATGCCGATAAGAGAGAAGGACAGCTTCTCCTTGGTTCAGTTGATTACAATAAACTTGATATCCCTCCTTGGGTCCGCGACTCGCTTATAACTCACACACACCAGCCTCTCACATGCTGTCGTGCCCAGCACGCTCGTTGTCGGGTCCACCAAACAGTGGTTCGCCTCCATTCCTCTCCTCCTGTCGCCTGTCTTGTGGGCCTTTGTTGTCAGTGCCTTGTGCCTGGTTCGGCCCGGTCATGCCAGCCGTGACATTCTCCCCCGCTTGAAGGCCACCTTGTCCCAAGGTGGCTGGACTGGGAAATGGTGTTGCAGCAGCTCGGGGGTCCTCCCAGGTGGCCAACGACATGGGCAGGTTGCTCCACTGGATCAGGACTCTGGAGCAAAGGCCGCCTGCCGAACGGACCGTCTTGCGCTCGACCACTCACCGGGGCTCCTGCTCTGCCTGCAAAAGAGAGTTATCTGGTGGTAGTTCGTCACTGACTGGAACCTTTGCACCGATCGCCTTCTTGAGAAGCGACACATGCACCACTGGGTGGATTTTGCTTGATTCCGGCAGGTTCAGCCGGTAAGCGACTGCTCCCACTCGAGCTTGGACAGTGAATGGCCCATAATAGCGAAATGCCAGCTTCTGGAATGGTCGCCGTGCCACAGATGTTTGGATGAAGGGTTGCAGTTTGAGGAGGACCGCGGCCCCGACCTCAAAGGATCTGTCCGTACGGTGGCGGTCAGCTTGAGCTTTCATCCGGTCTTGCGCTCGTTTGAGTTGTTGCTGGAGATGTTCTGCCAACACTTCCCGCTCTCGGAGCCATGCTTCCAGGTCAGGCAAGGAGCAATATCCAACTAAGCAACACCAAATTCGCGGGGCAAATGACCATATATGACCTCAAAGGGTGTCCTCCCAAGTGCTAAGTGGAAGCATGTGTTGTACCAGTACTCTGCCAACGCTAGCCATTTGGACCAATTAGCTGGACAGGAATGGACGGAGCAGTGGAGGTATGTCTCTAAGCACTGATTCACCCTCTCTGTCTGTCCATCCGTCTGAGGATGGTACGAAGAACTCATCTTTAATTCTGTCTTGCACAAACAAAAGAGCTCTTGCCACACCTGACTTGTGAAGATGCGATCCCGGTCAGAGATAATCCCCAGAGGCAGCCCATGAAGTTTGAATATCTCCTGCATAAAGGTTTTTGCAATATCGAGGGCGGTGAACGGATGGTGCAATGGCACAAAGTGTGCGTACTTGGAGAATTTGTCAACAACCACCAAGATCGCATTGTATCCTCCGGATTTTGGGAGCCCTTCAATGAAGTCCAAGGAAATGATTGCCCAAGGCCGTCGTGGAATTCGCAGTGGTTGCAACAGACCTGCAGGTGATGTACGTTCCGTTTTGGCTTGCTGGCATGTCAAACAGCTTCACACAAACAGTTTAACTTGCTGCTTCAACCCTTTCCAGGCAAACAAACGTTTGACGCGATTGTAAGTGGCGTGGAACCCCGAGTGTCCACCGGCTGCACTAGCGTGGAGTGCTCGAATGATATTTTGTTGTGTGTTCCCTTCATTGGCAATCCACACCCGGCCTTTGAAACGGAGGATTCCATCCTGAAGTTGGAAATCTGGGTCCACAGATGGGTCAACTGCCATGCGAGTAAGCAGTGCTTGGGTTGCTCGATCCTTGTGGTATCCGTCTTAGATGGCTGCTAACCACACTGGTCTACATACTGACAAGGCTGCTACTTCGGCGTCAGATGTGTGCTCTCGCCTGGATAGAGCATCCGCTGCCCGATTCGTCAAGCCTGCCTTATACTGGATGATATACTGCAGCCCCAACAGTTTGGTGAAAGCCCTTTGTTGGATCGGTGTGTTGAGTCTTTGGTCCGTGAGATGCAGCAAACTTTTCTGATCAGTCCGGATGGTGAACTCCGCGTGTTGCAGGTAGGAACGCCAATGATCGACAGCTAATAACAGTGCCAAGCACTCCTTCTCATAGGCAGACAATCCCAAGTTGCGAGGAGCCAGTGCTTTACTCAGATAAGCAATGGGGTGGAAATCCTGCATGAGGACCGCGCCAATGCCCATGGCGATTGCACCCGTTTCCACGACAAACCTTTTTTTGAAATCCGGCAGTGATAAAACCGGTGCCTCCATCAAGGCATTTTTGAGAGCATTGAAAGCAGCATCCGTGATCGGTGTCCAAACAAACACCACGCCATTGCGCAAGAGGTCTGTCAGAGGCTTGCTGATCACCCCAAAGTTTCTGACAAATTTTCTGTAGTAACCTGCCAATCCAAGGAACCCTCTCAGTTTCTTGACGGTATCCGGCACCGGCCACTCCTTGACTGCCTGCACCTTGTTGTCGTCTGTTGCCATCCCTTGGTCGCTGATGACGTGCCCTAGATAACTGATACTATGCTGCGCAAACATGCACTTCGAACGCTTGGCGTACAACTCATGTTGAGCTAATAGCTGCAAGACCTGAGTCAGTCACTCCACATGCTCCTCCAAGGTCTCACTATGGACAAGTATGTCGTCCATGAAAACCAACACACCGTGGCGCAACACTGGAGACAGCACTGTGTCTATGGCACTTTGGAATGTAGCTGGTCCACCCGTCACTCCGTACGGCAACACACCAAACTGGAAATGACCTTGGTGAGTTTTGAACGCCGTCTTGTGCTCGTCCTCTAGCAGCAGTCGTATTTGATGATAACCTGCTCGCAAGTCTAGTTTGGAGAACCACCGAGAGCCAGCCAACTCATTGATCAACTCGTCGATGATCAGCATCGGATAGCGCGATTTGATGGTAATGGCATTCAGATGTCGGAAATCCACACAAAAGCGCCACGTGAGGTCCTTTTTCCTGACGAGCAGAACCGGGGAAGAGAAGGGACTGACACTGGCAATGATGAGCCCTTTGCGTAACATCTCTTTGACTTGTGCCTCTATCTCATTCTTCTATTCAGGAGTATAGCGATACGGTCGGATATTCACAGGTTTCGTGCCTTCAAGCAGGGGAATAGCATGATCCCATGGCTTGCACTATGGTAGGCCGGCCGGTTCCTCAAACACAACCTGAAACTGGTCAAGCACCTTCTGAATAATTTCTGGAAACTGCCCTTGCTCGGTGGTGATTTTTGTTCCGCACAGCAACACAACATGAGCAATCGAGTTGGTGTGTTCCATTTCCTATAGCTGAGCTACAGACACCGATGTGGGTTGTTGCACTTCTCCCGTCAGTCCTTGCAATCTGATGGCCTGGTCTCCTTGCTGAAACTGTAAGGTCTTGGCTACCCAATCTACTAGTATTGGTCTGCAACTTTCCAACCAATCCATGCCAATAACCATATCATAGCAGCCCAACGAGAGCACTCGCAGATCAGTAGTGAATAAGTGGTTCTGTGTCCACTACTCACAACTTGGTATGTATCCAGTACAAGAGAGCACCCCCCCCCATCAGCAATTTTTACAGTCACCGGCTTCAGAGGACGAATTCTAGAACACAACCGCGCTGCCATATCTTCACTGATGAAGCTGTGAGAGCTTTCGGAATCCACCAGAATGAGCACTTCCTGATTATCAATGAGTCCCAACAATCGTACTGTCCGGGGAGTTGTTTGCCCTGTGGTCACGAGCTTGGAGATTGACATCAGTTGTTCTTCAACTTGCTCTTGCTCTGGCTCATCATGAACTCCGGCATCAGCTTGCAGCAAATCGAGAAGCTCTTCGACGATGTGGAGCTGAACCGTGGCAGCGCACTGGTGGCCTTGCCCCAGCGCTCTCCACATTTGAAGCATAGCCCTCGCGCCCGGCGATAGTTGCGTAGGGCAGCAACCCGGTCGTCGTCGCGTCCTTGATCCTGTCGATGATCTCCGGCTCATGCCGCTTCCAGGCCACGGCGATCTTCCGCGGCGGCTTGCGGCGCTGGTAGTGGAATGTGCGGTGGAGGAACCGCATTAACCAACAGAGTCCGTGGCGGGGCTCGCCCGGGAGCGTTCTCCTGACGCCGATACTCGCGGTGCGGCAAGGCCTCGACGATCTCCTCCTGCAATAGAGCCAAGGAAAAAGCAGTATCCAATTATTGCGGACGATGCAACACTACACCAGCACGAATTTCAGCACGCAACCCATCCAAAAATTTGGTGGTGGAGTACACATTATCAAATCCCGCATTGTGTGCGAGCAAGTGATGCATTAGCTCCTTGAATTGACTCATATACTCTGTCACTGATCCAGTTTGACAGAGAACTACAAACTGCCTGAGCTGCGCCTGGTATTGGTCGCGCCCAAACTTACTACTAAGAGCCTCACACAATTTCTCCCAAGTAAAGGATTTAGTGCCAAACTCATGCAACTGCAGCCAACGCGCGGCATTCCCTGTGAAATGCAGTGTGGCGATGCGAACCCACAAATCAGGGTGAACTCCATACACGTCAAAATACTTCTCACACCTAGTTCGCTAGAACTGTGGATTATCTCCATCAAATTGGGGGAAATCCAATTTCGGCAACACCCAGTGGCTGTGCGGTACGCCATGGGGCGATGTGGGTTCAGCAACAAGCACTAAATCCTTAGATGCGGTGGAATCAGGGGGAAAAAGAGACGCACCCTTGACCGGAGGCGGTTCCAGGGTGGTGACCACCTCGTGTACCCAGCCCCCGGAGTCGTGGATCTCGCCGTGGCCAAATGGCCCGTGGTGGTTGATGTCGGCGCTGGGTGGAGTCGCCGCTAGTCGCCCCACAGATGCAGCCGCGGCGGTCGCATCTGGATCGGCGAGCGCGGGGTGGAGGGCTATCTTGCCGACCTGGGAGCGGAGCTCATCAAGTTGCTGTTGAAGACTCGTGACCGCCGGCCTCCACAGCTCGAGGGACTGCTGGATCGCCTCCAACTTGGCGTCGTTGGCGGCGCGCCCTTCGTTGACGGACTGAATCAGCCGCCGTCTTCTGGGCTTGCTTGGTGGAGTAGCGCGGCCGGGGATAGGCTGTCTCCAGGATTGCTGACCTCTGATACCACTTGTCACAGTCCCGATCTAGATCTCACGGAGGAAGAAGGTAGAAGACAGGAAGGAAGGGAGATAGGATGCCGATAAGAGAGAAGGACAACTTCTCCTTGGTTCAGTTGATTACAATAAACTTGATATCCCTCCTCGGGTCCGCGACTCGCTTATAACTCACACACACCAGCCTCTCACACGTTGTCGTGCCCAGCACGCTCGTCGTCGGGTCCACCAAACAGTGGTTCGCCTCCGTTCCTCTCCTCATGCCGCTTGTCTTGTGGGCCTTTGTCATCGGTGCCTTGTCCCTGGTTCGGCCCGGTCATGCCAGCCGTGACACCATGGCCCATCTGGCCTTGCTTAAGGGCGAACCCTATTTGACGCCCGTGTGCGTCAAACTGCTGCAGCTTCGCTGAAGCGCACGCGGGTGGGCCGGCCCAGTTTGCGGCCGAGCGTGCTTCCCGTTCGCTGCTTTGGTTTTTCGTTCCTTTTCTTCTGTTGACTTTTTGTTTTGTTTTATCTTTTCGGTTTTTCCTTTCTAGTTCTTTTGCGTTATTTTTGTTTTTTATTCCTAGTTTTATCTTTCTCTCTCTCTTTTACACTAAGGAAATGTTTCATCGTGCATTTTTTCATTAATACTTTAATACGGTGAACAGTCTATGTTTCTTCTGTTTATTTTTCATTTTCTTCCTTTCTTGTGTATTATACAAGAGCTTATTGCGTATTACAAAAAATGTTCATCATATACTTAAGAAAATGTTCGTTGTGTACTTAGAAAATGTTCAGCATATATCACAAAAATGTTCAATGTGTATTTTCAAATTGTTCAGGGTATATCACAAAAATGTGAAATATTTATTTTCAAATTTTTCAGCATATATCACAAAAAAGGTTCAATGTGTATTTGAGAAATGTTCATCTTATATTACGAAAAAGTTCAACATATATTAAAAGTTGTTCAGTGGTCGAATATTTATTTTTGGATCTGTCACTACATATAGTTCTTAATTATTTAGGCAGCCTATTTATCACAATGACGCAGCAGCTCAAGTGGTAAGGAACATTAACTCTCTATCGTAGGGTTCTGAGTTCGATTCCTCCCCAAAATCCAAATCCATGGCCCGCAAGCTCAGCATCCAGCATCCACCACGTCGGCGCATCCGAAAGCGTTGGGCATGTGCATCCGAGACAGCTCTTGCGAATTGCGATATTCACGGCGTTGGAAAGTGGCATCCTCGGATGCTCTTTCACGCTGAAGCGACAAAGCGATTGGTACTGCGTTCGAGGTGGGCACGGGGAAAATCATCGTGGAGGCTTGAGACAGACGACGAGCTGTCCAGGAATGCGCTGACGAGCTACTTTCGCTGGCTCCGGTGTTCTTTCCTGTAAACGTGCCCGTAAAATATGCCATAGCTGGCTAATAATGGTGTCGCATGGAGGCACCATGTATTGCCATGGTGTACCAGCAAGTTAATTTGTATCTGCTGTAGTTGCTAGCGTGTTTTTTTTTTTTTTTTTTTTTTTTTTTTTGAGGACTAGCGTGTTCTTTTTTTTTGGACGGGAGTGGTTGCTAGCGATTTAGCTGCACCGAATCATTTCCAAAAAAAAAGCTGCACCGAATTAACAATACGACCCACAGCTTTGCTTGAAAATAAAACACACCTACCGGTGGGGTCATTTTTGAAAGGGAAAAAAAAGTTAGCAGAAGAGAAAAAAGTGGCTTCGCCCGGGTTCGAACCGGAGACCTTCAGTGTGTTAGACTGACGTGATAACCAACTACACCACGAAACCTTTGTTGACACGACTGAGAATAAAACTTAATAAACGTGTTAGTTAGGGAGTTCACCATAGATCATCTCCTGGCTCCTGCTTCCATGCTCGGAACACACTGTACGTGGTGGATGCTAACAGCGAAATACTGGTACCCAAAACTAATACTCCAATCTACAATTGAATATGGCTTCATTGTTCCACTGATCATGATCAGAGGGCCGGGTGGAGCAAGCCAGCGGCCGAGATGAAATATATATGCTGAAAACGTACGTACTTAATTACCTACGTGAGAGCTGCACCGGCCGCTAATCAAGTTTCTTTCTTGAGACAAATCGAACCCTCTCCCAAGCATGCATAGACGGACGGACGTGTATAAACGAGGAAGGTAACCCACCATCTACTTGGTTCACAAGCCAACGTACATGCATACGTATGGCCAAAGCATTTTGAGCCGACCCAAAACCTTCTAAATTCAGATCAAGGCTTACCACGCACGCACGCACGTACCGTGTCGTCCAAATTTACCATGCACTCAGGTAGCTAGCTCGAGCTAGCCTACCTTGTCGTCCAAGCTGCACGCCGCACTATTAACTTGCCCGGCCGGTTGGGAAGAAGCTCTTTGCGCATGGCATGCATGCATGTATATATACACAAACATGTAGTCAATGGCCCTCGACTCAAGTCTTGGTCTACTTGAGAAACATATATAATGGTAAACAACGAGTAGCATACACGAGGAAGCTAGAAGCTCACTTGTCAAAGGTACGTAATACAAGGCGTACTTGCTTTTCGCCGTCTCTGATGCGAGACTTTGACCTTTTTCTCCATTATTTCTTCCGTGCAGGTGTTTAAAGCCAAGGGTTTGGATGTGATGACTATCGCGAGGGGGACGCCTGGGTTCTCAGGTGCAGACCTTGCAAACCTAGTGAACGACGCGGCTCTCAAGGCTTCAAAGGAGGGGGCAAATGCTGTTGGGATGGATCACCTCGAGTACGCCAAGGACAAGATCATCATGGGCAGCGAGCGCAAGTCAGCGGTGATGTCTGATCATTCCAGGAAGATGACCGCGTACCACGAGGGAGGGCACGCCCTTGTTGCTATCCTCACAGACGGCGCCAACCCCGTCCACAAGGCCACCATTGTTCCCAGGGGAAACTCTCTTGGCATGGTGACACAACTGCCGGAAGAAGATGGCGAGCTCGAACAGTCGAGGAAGCAAATGCTGGCGAGACTGGATGTCCTCATGGGTGGGCGGGTGGCCGAGGAGCTCTTAGTTGGAGAGACCGGAGTCACCACCGGCCCCTTCTC
This sequence comes from Elymus sibiricus, assembly GCA_039707655.1. NCBI lineage: Eukaryota > Viridiplantae > Streptophyta > Magnoliopsida > Poales > Poaceae > Elymus > Elymus sibiricus. The sequence goes on from CM077672.1 coordinate 462,801,587, forward strand.
TGATCTCAGCCAGGCGACTCAGCTGGCGACGGACATGGTCACCAAGTATGGCATGAGCAAGCGGGTAGGCCTTGTTTCCTATGACGATGGTTCCGGTGGGAGGACGACGACTATGAGCGGGTCAATGGCGGCCCTGGTTGATGAGGAGTTGAAGGCATTACTGGACAAGGCTTACAGCAACGCGAAAACGATTCTCACGACGCACAGCAGGGAGCTCCACGCGCTCGCCAACGCCCTCCTGAAGCATGGAACTCTTTCCGGTGACGAGATCAAGAAAATAGTATCGGCAGGTAGATGGTTTTAACAAGACTTGTTTGTTAAAACCTTCTTTTTTCTAGGGACTTGTTAAAACCTTCTTCACCTGGCCTAACGGTGGAGAGGAAGAAGTTTTGTTTTCTGATACTTTTGTTGCATGCACAGAGAGTGTAAAGAGCGGTCTGTATTTTCTGAATTCTATTTCTCAAGTCTGAAGAGAGTGTTGCCCAAATCTATCAAACCAGAATTTGATGCCCAAATCAATCAACCCAGAATTTGTTTTTTTAATGCAGAAGCTTCTCTAAGAATACAATTAAAATGGTTCAAACCACCCCATTCTAATCTGAGCGACAAATCTCTAGGATCAGCACGTGGCTTGAATGGCTAGAAAAAGAGAGAATTCCTTATTTAACACTGGCTTTAAATTTTTTGCCCTATTTGACACTGGAAAACTTTTTCATCCTTATATAACACCAATTCTAAAATTTGTTCCCTTTGTGACGCCTTCCATCCATTTTGTGTACTAACGGTGTTAAGTGGCACCTGAAATGACAATTTTACCCCTGATGTAACGTGTGACCAAAATTATTCACATGACTAAAGAAGTATTCCCTCCGTTCCTTTATGTAAGGTGTATTATTTTTGGCACGGTGACCAAGGCACAAAATTATAGACATGTTAAGACTAAATTACCCTTGGCAAATTTGTTGGTTACTGGAAAGTGAATCAATTACTTCAGAAAAGTATGAGATACATGCAATCGATAAAGAGATAGTTTCCTTCTTTTACTATAAGGAGAGATACATACAATCAGAAAAGAGATACTTTCCTTTTTTAGGAGGGCTAACCAGGGAATTAGGAGGAATCAGAAGAAATGCACCTTACATTCTGGAATTTTATCAAAAAACAAATACACCTTATATAGAGGAACGGAGGGAGTAATACCTTTTTCCTGTTGTTAAATGCAAAATTGGGCAAAACCTCCCCTGTAAACATGAAAAAAAAATCTACATCTCAGAATTTAATTATTTCAAAATTGAATTTGAAAATTGGGCAATGTAAACATGAAAAAAAAATCCACATCCCAGAATTTAATTATTTCAAAATTTAATTCAAAAATTGGGCAGAACCTCCCCTGTAATTTGACGCCACACAATTCACATATACATAATTCAGCACACAATATTCAAATTTGCCACTGGCATGAGACATAAACATCCATGTTCACATCCAAGTACATATATATATATATATATATATATATATATATATATATATATATATATATATATATATATATATATATATATATATATATATATATATATATATATATATATATATGACTTGCAACATATCCAGGTTCACATATATACTATATCACTAAGCTCCCTAGGATTGGAGGCCTCACAATCAATTGAGGTCTCCAATTGGAATTTGGTCACCCAATTTTGACTGGGTCAACAATTTCTCAAAACTCTCTCATTCAATTTTTTATACAATACATTATGCTTCCTAATTTTTAAAGCTTCACAATTAATTGAGACTTCAATTTAGAATTGGGTCACCTGATTTTGACCGGGTCAACAATTTCTCAAGGAGCTCTCCCATTTAATTATTTTAATTCTCTATGCTCCCTAATTTTAAAGCTCTTTCATTCGATTGAGATATTCAATTTTGGATTTGGTTTACGATTTTGATCGGGCCAACGATTTTTCAAATCAATCATCAGCAAACGGCCTATAAAAATATATCAACCCCTCGCAGACTCCCATCACCCAGAAAAAAGCGCCACCATGTGATACTATAGCACGAATATAGTACATGCAACCACCGACGCAAAAATTTCCTCGCATAAATATGGGTTAATTAGCGGATAACGCGGAATCACACCGCGAAAGGCCCATCAAATAACCGCATTGTAAATAAACATAAAACACACTCCATCATCTCCCCCACCGGCCAAACTAAATATTCCATCAGTTACAAAATGTAAGGGGTATTAGTTTTTTGGAAAGTCAAATTTCTTTAACTTTGACCAAGTTCAGAGCCAAAAATATCGACATCCACAATATTAAACAAAAAAAATATGAAAATTCATTTCATGATGAATCTAATAACACTAATTTGATATTATGAATTTTGATATATTTGTCTACAAATTTGATCAAACTTAAAGAGGTTTGACTTTTTAAAAAAGTAATATACCATATATTTTGAAATAGAGTGAGTAAAGAAATTTAAGAATCCCAATAACATCAACGGCGCAGCAAAGCGCGCCTAACCCTTCTAGTATGAGTCCAAGTCCGACCATACATCATACGAGCAACACAAAAGTGAGTCTCATCATATCCGGTTCACATACATAGTCCAAATCCATACATACATGCCATGAGTAGCACAAAGGTGACTTTAGGTTCACAATAATGGGATCCATTAATTCGCCTTTATGATTTGATTCTGGACAGGACTTGCTGACATAACAAACGCCCCTCTTGGTCCCTGCGGTTTCTCCAAAGGCTGACAAACTGAACAACAACTTTAGTTAACATAATTGCATGCATTAGTGAGCACACACACAATGAATCTAGCCATGCATCACATTCAAAACCATGTTATGTTATACCGTCGTACAAATAGTAAATCGTAAGGATGACAAATGACAAGGACATGCATCTTATTTTCGTGAACAGGGACAGATATCTTCAATGTATTGAATTATTGATACTTGCTATGTTATACCGTAGTACAAGGAGATGAAAAGATGCACATATTATGGATGGGGTATGCCTCAAAGTAGCAACATTCTAGACTAACTAAGAGAAACTCCAACCGAAGCTGCAAACAGGCCGGCATCGCCAATTTTGGAGGAAATGCATCAAAAATAGACTCCAACATGACCAGGAGGATGTGACAGTAAGACGATATGGTTAACAGAAATGGAAATGACAAGATTTGTCAAAAGTAGAGACATCAGTTTTTTTTAGCTGCCTAGCAGAAACCTCAGGTTATTTGGTAATAAATTGAGGACCAGTGTGTTGGCGCTATTTCTAAAATATCAAGTCTTTCCTCCTTGTCATGCTGGAGCAAAGCCTATAGAATAGCAGATTAATATAACTTGTGAATTGAAAGCTAAAAAAAGTATAATTGTCCTAACATATGAGCAAAGCTCCAGGGAAACTTAGTTTTCAATATTAAAGCTATAACAGAACATTTGCTATGGCGAATTGAAACAAATATGAATGATTGGATTTGAAGCCTGCAAGGGTAGGTTTTACTCAATTTCTTAAAGCCACGAATTGCTAGTACAAATTATGTTCAAATGCAAGATATTTAAATACAGTATAGGGATGAACTGTTCCAGAAATTGAATATGTCAGGAGTAGTGCTAAGGGAAGGAGACCGAGATATACCTTCCAGGGTTCATCGCTGTTGGAGTGCCTACCGAGCCGTGCCATGGCCTGAAGCTGCTGCCGAGGCCGACCCAGCAGTGCCCTGGCCGGAGTCTCCAGCCACGCCGGCGGCCGAGCCCGCTACAGCCACGCCACCGCCACCTGCGGAAGCTGCGCCATCGCCACCCTCAGCACGCCCTCAGCCGACAACTACGCAGCCGCAGCCGCGCCCTGGCCCGAGCCCATCGCAGCCTCGCCGTTGTCATCGGTCACCAACGCTGGATCCACAGCCGCGCCAAGGCCTGACCCGTCCGCCGCGCCCTGGCCGTCTTCCACGGTGTCGTCTCCATCCGCGGCACCGCCGCCATCTATAGCCCTAAGCCGCCGCTGCCGTTAGGGTTGGGGAGAAAGAGGATGAGATGAGAAGAGAGCGTCGGGTCAGGACTCGGGAGAGAAGAGAGAGGCCGGTTCGGCCTCTGTTTTTCTTATTTCTCATGCTTATTATGGACAGGGGCAATTTCGTCCAACTACAAAGAACTGACATCGGTCAATGCAGATTTTAACGGTTTCTCCTAAAAGAACTGACGGAAGTGTTAGAAAGGGGAATTTTTTTTACACTTGGTGTTATATAAGGAAGAATTTTTTTTGCAGTGTTAAATAGGGAACCAACATTTAAAACAGTATTATATAAGGAATTTTCTCCCAGAAAAACTCCATCCAGATCTCTGTGGAGTTCCCCTGCATTATGTTTCTTTAACTGGTTTCTGATCTCGCTGAAGCCAATGTGCCGCATCTCATGCAGTAAAGTAGTATCATTCTGCTAATTAACCTGCATTTTGTTTCGTTTACCACAAAACTACTCCCTCCGTCCCATAATATAAGAGCAGATACCATGTGTTATGAACTGTGAGCTATATATATATATATCAAAAACCATGAAGCTTACATTGATAGGCGCAATTCCTGCGGATGGACGATTAACCACGTGTCTGTCAAGGAGAGTACGTAGCTGGACTCGATGGAGACCGGAGCGAGCGCAATGGTGCGTACGTATAACGTACGTAAACGATCGAGCTGGGTGGATCCATCGTACGGATGCATGGCTCTCCTTCCATGCCATGCAACGCCAACCATATACACCACGTGTTCTACACGCAACACGTGCGTCATTATATACCGTTTTGCCTCGTACGAGTACGTACGTACGTACGGTCGTCGATCAAAGGAAGGAGCTGCTTGATCCATCCATCCATCCATCCATCTCGCCGGCCGACACACCACGACGATCTATCGGCTAACATCTCGCTGGTCGTTGGGGCGGCGGTCGACGGCCGATCAGCATGGCCACCTTTCGACTCGCCTTCTCCAAGGTCCCGTCCTCCTTCCCTGTCTTTTCGTAGACCACTATTTTCTGTGTGTTTTGCAAAGAAGATTTTTGTTCCTCCTGTTTTGCGGACAAGTAGATTTTTTCTTTCTTTGTGAAAACAAATAATCACTCCGCAGATATGTATATATTTATAGAGAGCGCACGCGCGATATGCGTAGTGCTTGGCCCTCGCTATGTTGCCATGTCTTACAACTCGATCTTTGGTGTTTCTTCATGCCTTTACAAGTTTTCAGTGACAACATCTGTGATCCGATATAATTTGTTCCATTGATAATTGTATTAATTAGTTGGTCGGTAAAATTGTACCGACGGTCCGGCACGTAGGGCCTCTTGTAGTTTAGATTAAAAATTGATCACCGATTTAACTAAGAGAATACGAGTTATATGCCCCAAACATTTATATTATTAGATTCGTGCGAAAGATGTTTCTAACACTGTTTTCTTAACTAGAGATGTTTCTAACACCACGCATACTTTACAAAACATAACTCATATTTTCTTGGTTAAAATCAGTGACCAAAGTTTGATTTAAAACAGGGGTGCGTTTTTGTATTATTATTTTTAAATCGTGCCCTGCCTTTTTTGTACACATATATAATTATAAATTTAAAAGGGGAAATAAATAAAGAAACCGGATATTCGAACACCGACGGACAACTATTCTACTGTATTTTTTCCCCGCTCCGCCGTCGCCAATGGCGCGGACGACCCACTCGCCGGCGGCGGAGACGACGGCGCGCGCGCGATTCTCCCGAGACGGGCAGATCCTCCTCCCCGGGATACTCCTCCCTACGCCTCGCCTTCACCACAGGGCGAGCGCCGCCGCATCCGGTGAGAAGGGGGTGGGGCCAGGGATATTTCCTTTTCACCCGGCGTCCTCCTCGATTTGGTCCGGTGGATCTAGCTTAGACGACCGGTGGCGGTCGCAGGGATCGACAGACGCCGGCGGCGCTCTGCCCCGAGTCGCGCGCTAGGGATGAATCGCCCCGCCGGGTTCTCGTGTTTGTCTTCTCCCCAAATAAACACTTCATTTACAGAAAAGTTTCTTTTTACAGGGTCTTGATTTCACTGGTAATCTGTATATGGCGCACACCCAAAATCATGTAGAATCCTGTATTGGGGGAACACAAGGCCCTGTCCTGTGACAACCAAAACTGTTCTTTCATGCAGAAACTGCTATCTTTCTCATTGTTGCAGTGTAGAACCATGTTGTCTGCTAGACTGAATCTTTTGTGCGCGCATGTGTGTATTGCAGGCTGCAAGGCATCTTGCCAGGTATCGACCGGCAAATTTAGTCTACAATGAGGTAGCTGATTCGGCGGCGGCTTCAGTTCCTTCTTTCAGGATACCTGCTGCAAATGCACCATCTGGAGCAGGTAAATTATATGGCTGCTTCTCTCTCTACCGCACACATGAACTACGGCCTTAATCGGTAATATACTTATGTGGCAACTGCAAACTAGTGCTATCCTGACCTAATTCAGGTTCAACTACACAGATTCTAGTTCTTATTATATTCTATGCTTCTTTCGTTGACTGTTGCCTTTGAGGAAGTAAGTTTACGCTTTGTGCTTAATCAATGCAGGTAGTCTGCTTAGAAATCTACAGCATAGGTACCGGTCAAGCTTTGCTGGTCAGAGGGCACGGGGCGTGCACTCTGGCGCCGCTTCTCTTTTTAAACAGATTCATAGGAGCGATACAGGAGTTATACAGAACTTCCGAATGCTAAATCGAGGTAGCCACCTTTTCTTTCTGTCACACTTACTAATTAGGACTATTATGTAGTCTTTCTGACATATACAATTTGGTTTGACGACTTCTATGTGCACGGATGGATTCTACTCTCTATGCAGGAATTTCAAGTGCAGCAAGGGAGGAAGGACGTGTTCTTGGAACAGCCAGTGCACCCTATTACGTAATAGAGAAAAGCCTACTTAAAAAGCAGCTTCTGCGTACCGCTGGAGGTCTTGTAGTTACTGGCGTTATATTCTTGACCCTCGAACTGATGGAGGACTTTGATGTTCGTAAGTTCGAAGGTTTGAAAGAAGTGCCTAGAGATTTGAACACAAAGTTAAGTGATGTAAAGGGGATTGATGAAGCCAAAGCTGATCTTGAGAACATAGTTCACTACCTACGAAATCCCAGCGTGAGTGTGGCATCGCCATCAACCTGCGTGCAGGTGTTTTAATTCAATATATAGTTGTTTCTTGATGCCGAGTTGTTAACATGGTAAGTTTTACATGCTTTGCAGAGATTCAACCGCCTTGGTGGCAAACTTCCAAAGGGTATTTTGCTTGTGGGCCCACCTGGCACAGGGAAGACCATGTTGGCAAGGGCTGTGGCTGGGGAAGCCGGCGTCCCTTTCTTTGCGTGCAGTGGCAGTGCTTTCGAGGAGTCTTATGTTGGTGTTGGTGCTAAGAGAGTGAGGGAGCTCTTCCGCGCAGCAAAGAAGCGAACTCCTTGCATAATATTCATCGATGAAATTGATGCCGTTGGTGGGCGCAGAAACGCAGAAGAACCATCGTGGTCAAAGCAGACTCTGAACCAGCTGCTTGTTGAGATGGATGGCTTCAAGCAGAATGAAGGGATCATCGTGATTGCAGCGACCAACTTCGCTGAGTCGCTAGATGATGCCCTTGTCAGGCCTGGGCGTTTTGACCGTCAAGTTCATGTTCCACTTCCAGATGTTGTGGGCCGAAAGCAGATCCTCGAGGCTCACATGTCAAAGGTATGTAACACAAGGCGCATTTTTACTTTTCGATGTCTGATGCGAGGCTTTGACCTTTTCTCCATGAATTCTTCCATGCAGGTGCAGAAAGGCATTGGTGTGAATGCGATGACTATCGCGAGGGGGACGGCTGGGTTCTCAGGCGCAGACCTTGCAAACCTAGTGAATGAAGCCGCTCTCAAGGCTTCCAGGGATGGGGCATATGCTGTTAGGATGGATGACCTTGAGTACGCCAAGGACAAGATTATCATGGGCAGCGAGCGCAAGTCGCTAGTGAGATCTGAACATGCCCGGAAGATGACTGCATACCACGAGAGTGGGCACACCCTTGTTGCTATGCTCACGGACGGTGCTGACCCTGTCGACAAGGTCACCATTGTGGCCAGAGGAAATGCTCTTGGCATGGTGACGCGGGTCCTGGGGGTAGACAGCGAGCTCAAGCGCACGAGGAAGCAGATGCTGGCTGAATTGGATATCTGCATGGGAGGGCGGGTGGCCGAGGAGCTTGCTTTTGGAGAAGCAGAGGTCGGCACAGGTGCCTTCTCTGATCTAAGTGTGGCGACTCAGCTGGCGAGAGAGATGGTCACCAGGTATGGTATGAGCAAGCGGGTGGGCCCTGTTTGCTACGACAATGACGGCAGCGGCAAGACGACTGCGAACATGATGAGCGGGCGAACGTCAGAACTGATTGATGAGGAGGTGAAGGCATTGTTGGACAATGCTTACAAGAACGCGAAAAGGATTCTCACGAAGAACACCAAAGAGCTCCATGCGCTAGCAGACGCGCTCCTGGAGCATAAAACTCTCACTGCTGTCCAGATCAAGAAATTATTATCGATGCAAAATGACAAGGAGATGATCTCTTAACAACTGTCATCAGCATGGAACACCTTCTTCGCCCTAGCAGCGGAGACGCATACCTGATACTTTTGTACGCATGCATGAAATATTTCTCTTATCTTTCCAAAGTGCGAAGAGAATGCGACCTGCATTGAAAAAGGCTTTGGCATATTGTGTTTTGAACCAGTAAAAACCTCCTGGTTTGGATCCCAAACATGAATGTACCTTCTGAGATCTCTAACAGAACTGAATTGGGTTTCTGTGCAGATGCAATTTCTGTTCTCTCTGATTTGGTTTTTGCTTTTGTAAACCTCCTGTCATTTTGGTGATTTTTTACATCAGTACAAAATGACATGCAGTCATGTGCATGCTGGGGAATTTATTTCCCTGTTATGACAGAGTATATAAATGCAATTTCAGAGTCTGCTGGCTACGACATGTCTCAATCTTCTTAGAATACATTTGTGACCCTTTCCACTATGTACTCTAATAATCACCTCAAGATCATATATGATGTTGATTGCCAATGAAAGGCCGCCTTGAGCTCGGATTTTTTGGGTGAACTAAGAGATCATCAGTTCAACACTCGTCTAGCACAATCTAAATACGTCTGCAACCCATTTTCGTTCCATGTTTAGGTGGGGAGCTGAAATATAAGTGTTGTCCATCGTTCTCCATAAATTCATTTGATGCATGCGCGAGTATGTTAACTAACAAGTGGGACCATTAGAAATAAAAATGGCAGTTGTACATTCATGTGCGTGACTCTCTTCTCTAGCACTTGGTCATATGTTAACTAACAAGTGGGACAATTAGAATTGGAATAGTTTGACTGTTAGAGGCCGCCTCCAAGACTAGAGGCAACATTAAGCTGCGGCTCACAATAGATACATATGAGGCGGCCTCTAACAGTCAACTATTCCAATTCTGGTCCGGACATTTGGGGGCCGCCTCTAACCGTATAGAAGCAGCCTCTACGAGCTTGAGTTAGGCATGCAAGTGTAACACCCATGTGTAAATGAGCTATAGTGATCTTCATATTAATGCTAAGCTACTTTGATTTGCAAGGAATGATCACAGTGAAATCATATCTCATTTCAAACTCCTTCACTGAATTCAAATTCAGTTTGTAAGTGGAAAATGAAGTTGCACAAAAGTTGCTGCAAAATAGTTCATCATTTAGCAAATATTCCATAACAATTATTTGTTAAGGAAAACAACATCACTTATTTGCTTAATTGGGCTCTAGCAATTAAAACAGTGCCAAATCAGCATATTTAAATGCTTTTCCATTTATGCAAAATTCAAACAAATTCAAATACCTCCCAAACTTTTTGTGGCAGTGCCAAATATTACAAGATATTTATGTGGCCAAATCCCACATTTTTCAAAAAGTGATTTGGCAGCCCAAAATAACCCAAAGCAGTTTCTGTTTAAAAGGAAAAGAGAAAACAGAAACAGAAAATGGAAAAGGGAGCTTACCTGGCCTCTGGCCCGTAGCTACAGTGCGGCCCAGCCCACTAGGGCCTCCCCTACCTGCTCCCATCGCCGTGTCACCATCGCCATGGCCAGAGCTCGACGGCTCCGGCCGCTGGCTGCCACGACGATGAGTGGTTGGCCGAGGGGATAAGGCTGAGCCCCCCTCGAGCCCCTGGCCTCCCCCTAGCCACTCCTCCTCGCTCGCCATCGCGTTCCCCTTCTTCTCCTCCCTCGGCCGAGCGCCGTCGTCGCCGTTTGTCGCTCTCAACCGCGGCCACCACCGTCCCCGTGCCCGCCGATCGTGTCTGGGAGGTGCGCCGTCGACCGCCACTTCCTCTACGCCTACGGACGCGAGCCGGGGGGCACCCTAGCACTGGATCGGCGTCGTCTTCAACCTCGGGAGCCGTCGTCGTTCCTCGTCGATTCCGGCCATCTGCTGCTACTAAACCGCCCGCCGAGCCGTCGTGTGCTCCTCTGGCAAGCACCGCGTCAAAAGCCCCTCTCCTGTGCTCATTTCCGTGCTCGCTGCTGCTGCTACCAAAGTGGCCGGAGCTCAGCTCCACTGCGCCGCTCACTGCCGTAGCTGTTGTTGTTGTCATGGCCATCTGAGCGCGTCATCGTGCTCAGGGCGCCTCCTTGGTGCGGCCTGGCCCTTCGTTCTGCTCGAAATCGCACTGCCTCGTCGTTTCCACGTTAACCTGTAGCACCGCCGCCGCTGGCCTCGTCGCCGGCCCCGTTTCCGGCGACCACTTGGTCCAGCTCCACCATCACTAGACGCGCGCGAGTCCTAGCTTTCGAACGCGCCCAACCGCGCTGCAAACGGCCCTCTGTAGGCGATTTCCGGCGTGGCCCGAGGCCCTCCGCCGCAGTTTCGGGTCCCGGGCGGCGAGACGCCGGCGCCGCTGACGTGGCTCCGCCTGGGGCCCACCCCTGGGTCACTAGCCGTTGGGTCCCTCGGGCCCAGTTGGCCCAGTTGACTGGTCAACGCGCTGACTGGGCAACCCCAGTCACTGACCAGTGGGTCCCAGTTGACCAGTCAACTGGTCAACTGCTGACCCGCTGACTCAGCTGGCCTGGCCCACTGTCAGCCCCTCTGTGCACTGCTGGGTGCACTGCACCGGGTGCACCCAGCCTTTTTCTGGTGTTTTTCGAATTAATTAATTCCAGGATTTTCAGAATATTGTTAAAACTTTGGAAATTCATAGAAATTAAACCGTAGCTCGGATGAAAATGTTTTCTATATGAAAAATGATCAGAAAAATCTAACGAATCCGAATATGTCATCTGCATTCATGTTAGAATCCTCTAAGTAGGTGAACCTGTAACTTTTGGCTTGTTTCAGATAAATGAATAGTGCATGTCCACCGGTAAATAATTCCAATTTAATTCCTAAATTATCTAAAAATGTTTAGAGATGCATTAGGTCATCCATGCATATCATGTTGCCATGTCATGCTTTGTGATTGCATTTGTATGCTTTGTATTTATTTGTTTCCTCCCCATCTTCTCTCCAGTAGACCCCGAGACCGACGTTGCCCCTGAGTACGACTACACCTCCGACGTCCAGCCACTTGCCGCATAGCTTCCAGGCAAGCAAACCCCCTTGATCATTTCAATATCGCCCATTTCTTTCTCTCCCGTGCTTGCATTAGAATTTGCTACTGTTGTCCGAAAGCTCCTATTCTGATGCATAGCCTGTTTTTGTAACTGCTGTTGATACCTTACCTGCTATCCTAAATGCTTAGTATAGGTTGGTTAGTGATCCATCAGTGGCCCCGCACCCTTGTTCGTGTTGCCATGCTTTGCTTCCGGATGCTCGATCAGTGTGGTCGACGTGCAGAGACCGACACATCACCGCACACCACCTTAGTTGTACGACTCTGCAGAGCTACTATCGAGTGCCGAGAGTGATACCTCCTACCTCACTCCTGATGATATCTCTGTAGCGTAGCTAGTCGGTTGTGGGTTACCGAGGGTGATTCCTCTTTCACCACCTTCGATGATGCCTCTGTCATGCAACCCCTCAAGTGTGAATCCATCGAGGGTGATTCCTCCAAGTTCACCTTGACGGTTACATCGGGTGGGAATCCATCGAGGGTGATTCCTTAGATTTCCCCCTTGATGTTACGGACACACTGTTACCTTACACTGTTCCCAGTTTACTGTTACTGCGGGACTGAAGGAACAGGCGGTACCACCCCGATAGAGGTGTTCCTGAGTTCCCGACAGTCTCTGGATAAGTTGGGTTGACCAGGAGGGTACCCGTGAGATAATTACGCGGCACGGCCGGGCAGGCAGAGACTGCCCTAGAGAGGGATGGGCCTGGCCCTTGTCGTAAGTCCGCGAGACGGGGCGACAGGATCACTGATCGTCACCGCGAGCTCCCAACACACTAATGGGTTTGGATATGTGATCTGAGTAGGCCTCTGGCCTTTTCGCACTAACCACCACGCGGGATAAGTTATGGGCACTCGGTGTCGTACGATTTTCCCGAAAGCTCTGTCAGACGTCCAGTTCAGCATTGCAGCACGGCTGGGCCGGCGCCATCCAAGACAAAGGTGGTTCCTGGATTCGCCCTACGCGCAACGACCCGGAGTGCTTAGGACGATTGGCCCATGACCCCTTCGCACTTAGGATGTAGACCGGCGGGAACCTCTCTGCGGAGCCTAGGTAGGACTACGTCGTGTTGATTAACCGAGGCCGGGCATGACCCGGAGAAGTGTGTCCGGCCATAGTTAATCGAGCGTGTTGGGTAAGTTGGTGCACCCCTGCAGGTGCTACTTGTGAGCTGCGTTGGTAATTCCCTGAAGAGGAAGGGAGATGCAGTACAGTAGAGATAAGTATTTCCCTCAGTTATGAAACCAAGGTTATCAATCCAGTAGGAGAATCACGCAACACCTCGTTAGCAGGACCTGCACACAAAACAACAAATCCTTACACCCAACGCAAACAAGGGGTTGTCAATCCCTCGGCGGTAATTGCAAGATTAAATTGTATGTGATAGATAGATTGAAACAAAAATACAAAAATAAAATAAATAAGATAAAATTGCAGCAAGTATTTTTAGGGTTTTAGTATATGATTTAGATAGACCCGGGGGCCATAGTTTTCACTAGAGGCTTCTCTCATGAAAATAGCATACGGTGGGTAGACAAATTACTGTTGGGCAATTGATAGAAAAGCAAATAATCATGACGATATCCAAGGCAATGATCATGTATATAGGCATCACGTCCGAGACAAGTAGACCGACTCCTGCCTGCATCTACTACTATTACTCCACACATCGACCGCTATCCAGCATGCATCTAGTGTATTAAGTCCATAAAGAAGGGAGTAACGCCTTAAGAACGATGACATGATGTAGACAAAGTAAACTCACGTATGAATAAACCCCATCTTTTTACCCTTAATAGCAACGATACATACATGTCATGTCCCTTTCTGTCACTGGGATTGAGCACCGCAAGATCGAACCCATTACAAAGCACCTCTTCCCATGGCAAGATAAATCAATCTAGTTAGCCAAACCAAATCAATAGATCGGAGAAGAAATACGAAACTATAATAATCATGCATAAAAGAGATCAGAGAAGACTCAAATAATATTCATGGATAATCGGATCATAAACTCACAATTCATCGGATCCCAACAAACACACCGCAAAAAGTGATTACATCGGATAGAACTCCAAGAACATCGAGGAGAACATTGTATTGAAGATCAAAAAGAGAGAAGAAGCCATCTAGCTACTAACTATGGACCCGAAGGTCTGTGGTAAACTACTCACGCATCATCGGAAGGGCAGCAAGGTTGATGTAGAGCCCCTCCGTGATCGATTCCCCCTCTGGCGGAGTACCGGAAAAGGCCTCCAGATGGGATCTCTCGAGAACAGAAGCTTGCGGCAGCGGAAAAAAATATTTCGTGGACTCCCCCTGAGGCTTTCTGATTTTTTGGGATTTTATAGTGGTGGAATTAGGTCAAACGGAGCTGAGGTGGGCCCACGAGGCACCAGGGCACGCCTGCCCCCCCCCCCAGGCGCGCCCTAGTGTCTCGTGGCCACCTCCTCTGGCGTCTGGTCTTCTCCCGAAGCTTCTAGTGTTGGTATTGTCCAGAAAAAATCTCCAAAAAGTTTCGTGGCATTTGGACTTCGTTTGGTATTGATATTCTGTGAAACAAAAAACAGGCAGAAAACAGCAACTGGCACTGGGCACTAAGTTAATAGGTTAGTGCCAATAAATGATATATAATTGCTGTAAATGTATATAAAAACATCCAAGATTGATAATATAACAGCATGGAACAATAAAAAATTATAGATACGTTGGAGACGTATCAGCATCCCCAAGCTTAATTCCTGCTCGTCCTCGAGTAGGTAAATGATAAAAACAGAATTTTTGATGTCGAATGCTGCCTATCATATTCATCACATATTCTTTTCTTTTGTAGCATGGACATTGAACTTGAATGATTCAAAGCAATAGTCTATCGTTTGACATGAAGATATAAATACTCAAGCATGCTAACAAGCAACCATGTCTTTCAAAATATCAACGCTAAAGAAAGTTATCCCTAGCCCATTATGCTCAATCATTGATCCATTCATGAAACACACTCAAATATTAGCTACACACAATGCACAAGTATGACAATAGTGCTCTCTAGTTGGTGCTTTATAAGACAAGATGGAGACTCAAAGTAAAAATAAAAATTGCATAAAAGTAAACAGATAGGCCCTTCGCAGAGGGAAGCAGAGATTTGCTAATGTGCTAGAGCTCAAAGCTTAAATTAGAGAGATAAAAATATTTTGAGAGGCATGCTTTTCCTGTCAACGAAAACGACCGAGAATTCCCAATATCTTCCATGCGAAACACATCATAGGCGGTTCCCAAACAGGAAGTAAAGTTTTATTTCCTTTCCACCATTCTTTCACAATCCATGGCTAGCCGTATACACGGGTGCCCTCCATACCATCACTTTCCAAGGAATTTTGTTGTTATTAATTTTTAATTTCATTGTGGGACTGGGCATCCCTATTACCAGCCACTCTCTCGTGCAATGACAAGTGAATAAACACTCATCGTGAGAATAACACACCTAGCATGGAAAATATTGGCCACCCCCTGCCGCTTCATGAGTGGTACGGGCACACAAAACGGAAAAATTATTTTGAAAATTAGAGTTGGCACACGCAAATTTACTTGGAACGGCATGGAAATACCGCATATAGGTAGATATAGTGGACTCATTTGGCACAACCTGGGTTTAAGGATTTTGGATGCACAAGCAATATTTTCGCTTAGTACAAATGAAGGCTAGCAAATAGATTGAGAAGCAACCAACCAAAAAGCGAAAATGGTCATAAACATGCATTGAACATAACTAACACCGAATAATGCACCATAAGTAGGATATAATTTCTTTGCATAACTATTGACTTAATGTGCATGCATAGGGAATCACAAACCTTAACACGAATATTCTTACTAAATCACAATTACTCACTAACATGACTCACATATCATTATCTCCATATCGCAAAACTATTGCAAGGAATCACACTTATCATATCCAATGATCTATATGAAAGTTTTTATTATATCCCTCTTGAATATTCATCACTTTGGGACCAAATTCATATCTTGTGCAAATTACCGTTACTGTTGTCAACTCTCAAAAAGATTTAAGTGAAGCATGAGAGTGCAAATATTTCTTCAAAATTTCAATCTTATCAACTCTCAAAATAATATAAGTGAAGCATGAGAGTTTATTTCTTCAAAATATATCCAGCACCGTGCTCAAAAAGATTTAAGTGAAGCACTAGAGCAACTGCCTAGCTCAAAAAATTTAAGTGAAGCACATAGAGTATTCTAACAAGTTATGATGAGCGTGTGGCTCTCTCAAATTGGTGTGTCCAGCAAGGATGATTGTGACAAACTAAAAAGAAAACAAAGCAAAGACTCATATAATACACGACGCTCCAAGCAAAACACATATCATGTGACGAATAAAAATATAGCTCCAAGTAAAATTACCGATGGTTGGTAGAAGAAAGAGGGGATGCCTTCCGGGGCATCCCCAAGCTTAGACGCTTGAGTCTTCCTTGAATATTACCTTGGGGTGCCATGGCCATCCCCAAGCTTAGGCTCTTGCCACTCCTTATTCCTTCATCCATCGCGATCTCACCCAAAACTTGAAAACTTCAATCACACAAAACTCAACAAAACCTTCGTGAGATCCGTTAGTATAACAAAATAAATCACTACTTTTAAGTACTGTTGCAAACCCATTCATATTTTATTTTTGCATTATACCTACTGTATTCTAACTTCTCCATGGCTTATACCCCCCGATACAATCCATAGTTTCATCAAAACAAGCAAGCAAAGCATCAAAAACAGAATCTGTCAAAAACAGAACAGTCTGTAGCAATCTATTTAAAAGACATACTTTTGTAACTCCAAAAATTCTAAAAAATTATGACAACGTGGGAAATTCATATACCAATACTGTGTAAAAATTTCAGATTTCTTTGACGCTCCAGTACAGAACCAAAAATTCTGCACTGGACGCAAAACTTTCTGTTTTCCAAACAGCATCAATTATACTATCTTCCAAATCATCCCAAAGGTTTTACTTGGCACAAACACTAATTAAAAACATAAAAACTCAATCATAACAGTAGAATAAATATGAAAACACACCATAACAGAAAAAAAAGTAAAAATTTATTTTATTCATTGGGTTGCCTCCCAACAAGCGCTATTGTTTTATGCCCCTAGCTAGGCATAATGCATATTTTCAAGTATTGTCATCTTTCTTATTTTTATCCAAAGATGTGCTTTCATTAAAGGGTTTTTCAAAGGTAATGTGAAACACATCATCCATAGAAATTTTAGCATTAGCAAGTTGTCCATCAATAAATCCCTCTTGATTACCAGCTACAATCCAAGAATATTGTCTATTAACACTATTAAAAACTTATTGGATTATTTTCAAAGGAGGAACTTCTTTTTTAATATTCTCATCAAAGATGTGGTCATTGCGGAACAAATATCTCAACAAGTAATCATTATTATAAAGGATCTCATCTATTACCGGGTTTTTCACGGTTCATACCATAAAAATCAAAGATCTCCCTAGCTTCTCGCACTATGTGATCAAATTTATTCATGAGGACAAGAGTGGCTATTTTCTTAGCTCTAGGATCTTTTATAACCGGTAACTCATAAAACAATCTTTGCAAAGTAGGATGGGTGCGAATAAATCTTCTTTCAAGATTAAGAATAAGTGCGGAAATAGCTTCGTCATAATTCTTAGTTTCTTTAAGTATAGGAGCATCATCAAAAGTCAAGGTCCCAATGCAATTAAAGAATTCTTGGATGACGTTTTTTCCTATACTATTACCATGTCCCAACACAAAAGTTTTAGCATCAAGATTGGTAGAACTTCCCTTTTTAGGAGTTTTACCAACATCAGTTTCCGCCATGCCAAAATTACTCATGATAACAATCTTCAAGCAAGCGAACGAGCAAACAAGAAAAAGGCAAACGAAAAATATTTTTGTAAAAACTTTTTAGAAGTGGGGGAGATGAAAACGAGAGGCAAATGCAAATAAAGTAAATGCAAGGAGATGAGAGTTTTATGCGTAGGTACTTGATAGATGTTGATGATGTCTCCCCGGCAATGGCGCCAGAAATTCTTCCTGCTACTTGTGAGCTGTGTTGGTAATTCCCTGAAGAGGAAGGGAGATGCAGTACAGTAGAGATAAGTATTTCCCTTAGTTATGAAACCAAGGTTATCAATCCAGTAGGTGAATCACGCAACACCTCGTTAGCAGCACCTGCACACAAAACAACAAATCCTTGCACCCAACGCAAACAAGGGGATGTTAATCCCTCGGCGGTAATTGCAAGATTAAGTTGTATGTGAGAGATAGATAGATTGAAACAAAAATACAAAAATAAAATAAATAAGATAAAATTGCAGCAAGTATTTTTAGGGTTTTAGTATATGATTTAGATAGATCCGGGGGCCACAGTTTTCACTAGAGGCTTCTCTCAAGAAAATAGCATACAGTGGGTAGACAAATTACTGTTGGGCAATTGATAGAAAAGCAAATAATCATGACGATATCCAAGGCAATGATCATGTATATAGGCATCACGTCCGAGACAAGTAGACCGACTCCTGCCTGCATCTACTACTATTACTCCACACATCGACCGCTATCCAGCATGCATCTAGTGTATTAAGTCCATAAAGAACGGAGTAACGCCTTAAGAATGATGACATGATGTAGACAAGATAAACTCACATATGAATAAACCCCATCTTTTTACCCTTAATAGCAACGATACATATGTGTCATGTCCCTTTCTGTCACTGGGATTGAGCACCGCAAGATCGAATCCATTACAAAGCACCTCTTCCCATGGCAAGATAAATCAATCTAGTTGGCCAAACCAAATCAATAGATCGGAGAATAAATATGAAGCTATAATAATCATGCATAAAAGAGACCAGAGAAGACTCAAATAATATTCATGGATAATCGGATCATAAACTCACAATTCATCGGATCCCAACAAACACACCGCAAAAAGTGATTACATCAGATAGAACTCCAAGAACATCGAGGAGAACATTGTATTGAAGATCAAAAAGAGAGAAGAAGCCATCTAGCTACTAACTATGAACCCGAAGGTCTGTGGTAAACTACTCACGCATCATCGGAAGGGCAGCAAGGTTGATGTAGAGCCCCTCCGTGATCGATTCCCCCTCCGGCGGAGTACCAGAAAAGGCCTCCAGATGGGATCGCTCGAGAACAGAAGCTTGTGGCGGCGGAAAAAAATATTTCGTGGAGGCGCGCCCTGGTGGCTCGTGGCCACCTCCTCTGGCGTCTGGTCTTCTCCCAAAGCTTCTAGTGTTGGTATTGTCCAGAAAAAAATCTCCAAAAAGTTTCGTGGCATTTGGACTTCGTTTGGTATTGATATTCTGTAAAAGAAAAAATAGGCAGAAAACATCAACTGGCACTGGGCACTAAGTTAATAGGTCAGTCCCAAAAAATGATATATAATTGTTGTAAATGTACATAAAAACATCCAAGATTGATAATATAACAGCATGGAACAATAAAAAATTATAGATATGTTGGAGACGTATCAGCAGGGTAGTTATCTATTCGAATAGCCGTGTCCACTGTAACAGGACGCTCGGAGTTGTATCCCGATCTACTACAACTAGAACTGGATACTTGTGATACTAAACTGATATTATGGCTCCGGGATCGCTTTCTCGCAGGGTGTCGAGGAAGGTGCTACTTGTGATCTGCGTTGGTTTTTCCTTGAAGAGGAAGGGATGATGCAGTACAGTAGAGATAAGTATTTCCCTCAGTTATGAAACCAAGGTTATCAATCCAGTAGGAGAATCACGCAACACCTCGTTAACAGCACCTGCACACAAACAACAAATCCTTGCACCCAACGCTTACAAGGGGTTGTCAATCCCTTGGCGGTTAATTGCAAGATTAAATTGTATGGTGATAGATAAATAGATTGAACAAAAATACAAAATAAATCAAATAAATAAAAAGTGCAGCAAGGTATTTTTAAGATTTTTAATATATGATAGAAGTAGACCCGGGGGGCATAGTTTTCACTAGAGGCTTCTCTCATGAAAATAGCATACGGTGGGTGAACAAATTACTGTTGGACAATTGATAGAAAAGCAAATAATCATGACGATATCCAAGGCAATGATCATGTATATAGGCATCACGTCCGAGACAAGTAGACCGACTCCTGCCTGCATCTACTACTATTACTCCACACATCGACCGCTATCCAACATGCATCTAGTGTATTAAGTCCATAAAGAACGGAGTAACGCCTTAAGCAAGATGACATGATGTAGACAAAGTAAACTCACGCATGAATAAACCCCATCTTTTTACCCTTAATAGCAACGATACATACGTGTCATGTCCCTTTCTGTCACTGGGATTGAGCACCGCAAGATCGAACCCATTACAAAGCACCTCTCCCATTGCAAGATAAATCAATCTAGTTGGCCAAACCAAATCAATAGATCGGAGAGAAATACGAAGCTATAATAATCATGCATAAAAGAGTTTAGAGAAAACTCAAATAATATTCATGGATAATCTGATCAGAAACTCAAAATTCATCGGATCCCAACAAACACACCGCAAAAAGTGATTACATCGGATAGAACTCCAAGAACATCGAGGAGAACATTGTATTGAAGATCAAAAAGAGAGAAGAAGCCATCTAGCTACTAACTATGGAACCGAAGGTCTGTGGTAAACTACTCACGCATCATTCGAAGGGCAGCAAGGTTGATGGAGAGCCCCTCCGTGATCGATTCCCCCTCCGGCGGAGTACCGGAAAAGGCCTCCAGATGGGATCTCTCGAGAACAGAAGCTTGCGGCAGCGCAAAAAGTATTTTGTGGACTCCTCTGTTGGTTTCCCGATTTTAGAGAATTTATAGTGGAGGAATTAGGTCAAACGGAGCTGTGTGGGCCCCACGAGCCACCAGGGCGCGCCCCCCTGGGGTGCGCCGTGGTGCCTCGTGGGCCACTGCTTGATCTTCACGTCTCCTCCCGAAGCTTCTAGTGTTTGTTATGTCTAGAAAAAAATCTCCAAAAAGTTTCATGGCATTTGGACTTCGTTTGGTACTGATATTCTGGAAAACCAAAAACAGGCAAAAAACAACAACTGGCACTGGGCACTAAGTTAATAGGTTAGTCCCAAAAAATGATATATAATTGCTGTAAATGTATATAAAAACATCCAAGATTGATATTATAATAGCATGGAACAATCAAAAATTATAGATACGTTGGAGACGTATCAGAAGGATCTCTGGGCGTTGCTAATATATACTAGTTACTATATTATATGTTATTCTACTCTCTTCTGTTGCTACAAGACGCTGCAAGATACTAGTCTTCGATAGGCTAGGCCTTCCCCTCTATTCTGGCATTTCTGCAGTATAGTCCACAGATACAGCCCCTTCCTTTGATACCGATGCATACTTAGCATAGATCTGATGTAAGTCTTGCGAGTACTTTGGATGAGTAATCATGGTTGCTTTGTGTTGGGGTACGACCATCTATGGGGCCATGCAGCCCCTTTGTGGTTCGGCGGGGAGGATCGGCGCGCACAAAGAGCATGAACAATGGAACGCGAGGGATTTTACCCAGGTTCGGGCCGCTGAGAAGCGTAAAACCCTACTCCTACTTTTGGTGTATTAGTGGTGTGGAAGCACAGTACAAGGAGCGCTTCTCCCGGCAAGGTGCGGAGAGAGCAGCTACGCGAGAGGTGCTTGTGTTTGAAAAGGGGTCTGAATCCTCTAAACTATTGCCTTGACCCTCCTTTTATAGTCCAAGGGGTTACCACAGTGGAAAAACAGTAATTAGAGCGTGACTAGATAGTGAACAGTGCTATCATACCTAACTATGCCAGTTTAGGACAAAGGCATTAAATGCAGTGCTTAGGTGTCGCGTGGAGAGGCAGTCCCAGCAAGGTTTCTGCACCGCTTGCCCAGCTACCTCGTATTATCTCGACACGCCTCCTGGACGGGTGTCATTAGAGGCAAATCTTGTCCCAGCGAGCTGACACGTGCCCGACAAGCCTCACCAACCAACCTGCGCGGTCGATACCTCACGCATCAGCGGACACTTGTGTGGCGAGGTGGAGCGCTGGAGGGCTGGCATAAGCTTGCCGGCATGGAGCTTGCCGGGTCTTCACCTTGCCAGTTTATGCTTGCCGGCAAGGAGTGTCCTCACCTTTGGTACTGGTCGAGTGCCGAGCCTTGAGCTTCTCTCTGGTAGCTCCTTCGGCTGGACTTGGAGTCTTGGCCTTGGCAGTTCCTGGCAAGGCCTTGGCCGGCAAGGAGGCTGCTACTGTCTGTGCATAAGTCAGGGTATAAAATACCCATGTTTTATACACCGACAGGAGCCCCCGGGCCTGGGCCATACGCGCATCCAAAGCGTCGTTGGGCTAGGCCCAAGTAATGCACAGACACGCGGGAAACTGTTGTTACAATTTTGGTCATGATGATCTCCATTCTGTGAGATCTTCTTTGCTTCCTCACTAATCTGGACTGGGGTGCGTCCTCGGCCGTCTTCCGGCAACTCCTGCCATTGGGCTAGTCATGAACCGGCACGCCTCCTTTTTCTGCGCCCCTCCGCCGACAAGGTTCTCCAAATCCCCAGGGTTCAAGGCAACCGCCGAGACTGAGCTTGCTGCCACATCCACCACTGAGCTGCCATGTACAAGATACATTTAATCTCTTGTTAGCCCTGCACTATTCCTGTGGTGTAATATAACTTATGCTGCCTGAACGTATGCGCGCTGTTTCCCTTGTTTCATTTGTCTTTGCATGATCGTGTTCCCTACTCTTGTTGGAAGCTTGCCGGTGCGCACACTTGCCACGAGCGCTTTGAGGAACGGGTCCTTAGCAGCCTGCTGGAAGTGCCGCCGCCGGCAAGGCGACTTGCCGGGACAGGACGCAGCTGCTAGGCTTGCCGAGCGGACTCGAGGCAAGCTAGAGGGCAGACCGATCGCGGCAAGGTTCCTTTCGCGTGCAGGTTTCTCATACAAAGTGCAAAATCGTTCAAGGGAGAACGCGAATGTAACTAAGGAAATTTTTGAAAATCTTCCAACTTAGATTTTCTCTGCGTCGTTTTTCTTGTTGCATGAAATGATCACTTGAACGCCATTTAGAAACAGTACCCATCTCCACTCCCCCCGGGAAACGTGCGCGCGAGGGATTCCCTTGTCCTTTTAAGAAAAAGGCAGAAGAGAAAAGAGAGTTTTGGGAACCTTGACGGCTCGTTAGCTATCTCATACAAACCAAAGTGTACATCACAACATTATATGCATTGATATGTAAATGAACATGTCTGAGGAGTCGCGAAGCACTTAGCTTTATTATGCACAGGTTCTGCGCCTGGCTTTGTACGAAGGGTCACATGTCTTGCCGACAAGGCTTGTACAAAAGGGGTTGCCGGGAGATGTCCCGGCAACTGTGCCTCACGGGTAGAACTTGCGAAGATGCTCAATATTCCATGAGTTTTGCACTGGGGTGCCATCTTTGGTCTCCAGCCGGACTGCGCCAGGCCTGGTAACTCGTACTACCCGGTAAGGGCCTTCCCACTTCGGCGTCAACTTGTTTGATCCTTTGGCGGACTGGGTGCACCGAAGAACAAGGTCGCCTTCCTCAAGGCTCCGGGCGCGCACTTTGCGGCTATGGTAGCGGCGCAAGGCTTGCTGGTAGCGTGCAGCTCGCACAGCCGCCCGAAGACGATCTTCCTCAAGGAGCAACGCGTCGGCTTGCCGCACTTGCCCTTGCTCAGCTTCATCATAAGCGAGTACTCGAGGTGACCCGTATTTGAGTTCCGTGGGAAGCACCGCCTCTGCACCATAGATTAGGGAGAATGGTGTCTGGCCGGTAGCTCGATTTGGTGTCGTCCTGACTGACCAAAGAACCGCCGGCAACTCATCAACCCAGCGCTTTCTGCACTTGCGCAGCTTGTCAAAAGTTCTTGTCTTGAGACCACGTAGCACTTCAACATTCATCCTTTCTGCTTGGCCGTTGCTTCTCGGGTGAGCGACAGACGCAAAACAGATTTTGCTGCCAAGGTCTTGAATGTACTGCATGAAGGTGCGGCTCGTGAATTGCGTGCCGTTGTCGGTGATGATCCTGTTAGGAACCCCGAAACGACAAACTAATCCTTTGAAGAACTTGACGGCTGATTGCGCTGTCACCTTCCTCACTGGCTCCACTTCTGGCCACTTCGTGAACTTGTCGACAGCGACGTACAAGTACTCGAAACCCCCGGCAGCGCGGGGGAAAGGGCCCAAGATATCGAGCCCCCAGACCGAAAAGGGCCAGGAGAGAGGGATCGTTTGGAGAGCTTGAGCTGGTTGATGTACATTCTTTGAATGGAACTGGCACGCTTCACACTTGGTTACTAGCTTAGTCGCATCCTGGAGGGCGGTGGGCCAATAGAAGCCTTGCCGGAAAGCTTTGCCGGCATGTGCCCTTGATCCTATGTGAGAGCCACATATGCCTCCATGTATCTCCGCCAACAGTTCTAGCCCGTCTTCCTGGCAGATACACTTCAATTTCACACCGTTTGGTCGTTTTCTGTATATGACTTGACTGGCGGGCTACTTTCTCAGCTTCCTCTTGCTCATCGGGAAGTTCTCCTGTTTGAAAGAAATGGACTATCTGTTGTGCCCATGCCGGAGCCTGTGGCTCGACGACAAGGTCCAAAGGCTTCTCTTCGGTCATGGGAGCGCTTGCTTCCGCGGCAAGAACCTGTGGTCCCGCGCTAAGCCGCTGCTCACCACCAGCCGTGTCGTTGTTCCTGGCAGCGTCGTTGCCGGTGGCTTCTGGGAGCTCCGCGGGAAAGTACTTGCCGGTACTCAACTTTCTTCTCTTACTAGCCTGCGTTGATGGAGTAACTGTGGGTTGATTCAAATGGAGCACAAAGGTTCCCGCTTCCACGGGAAGCTTTCACGCGGCACACTTTGACAGGCTATCAGCAATGCTGTTTTCCGCACGAGGGACGTGTTCTGTTAGCAGTCCGTCAAAGTGTTCCTCCAATTTCCTCACTTCTTCCACATATGCTCTCATCAATGGGCTTTGGTAATCCTTATTCACTTGCTTCACAACAAGCTGCGAGTCACCGCGGATGATCAATTTCTTGATTCCAAGGTCCACTGCGATCCGAAGACCGGCAAGGAGCCCTTCGTACTCAGTAGTGTTGTTTGTAGCTTGCTCCCTGGGAAAGTGCATTTGGACCACGTACTTGAGGTGCTCCCCGGTGGGTGCGACAAGCAGCACTCCGGCACCGGCGCCTTGCATCCGGCAGCTTGTACGGCAATCGTATAGATGCCCAGAAACTCTGCCGGGTTTAGCTTGCCGTCGTATTTTTCTGGCACTTCTGGCTTGAAGGCTCGAACGGACGGCCACCGGACTTGCCGCAGCTCATGAGTGAAGGCAGGACACCCAACCTCATAAGGTAGGTATCCGCCGACCCCTGGCGCAGGCTCATCAGCGACGGGGCCATTACGCGCGTCGGATTGACGCCGTGCCTCGCGGCGCCGTTCGATGGTGGTGCGGGCGTCCTCAGCTCGCCTGTCTTGCAATACTTGTCGCTGATCTCGCTGCGCTCGTGGATCCGAAGACGCTATCGACATCTCGTCGGGCCCAAAAGATTGCTGGGCTTGTCGCGGCTGTTGGCGTAGTTGCTGTTGTAGCTGTTGCCGTGGCGGAGACTACACCGTTAGTGTAGTTCCGTCAGCGCGGCCACCAGCTGGAGATGCTGGCGCCGGTTGCGGACGCCGTGAAGGCTCTGCTTGCTGTGATTTACTGGCTTCGGCAAATCCAATCAAGCTCTGGATGGTGGCTCTCCACTCGTCCATCTTCTCTGCTGCCGGAGGGAAGTTCAGTAACATCTGAGCCCGCGCCATTGCTTCTGCCGCTGTGGCTGGCAGGGCTGGGAGCGAAGAGCGCGACATCGCCTTACTCCTGGCAGAGCCAGTAGGAGCGCCATCGCGGCTCTGCTGCTGCGGCACATGATTAGCAGTGGGTCGCCGTGGCGGAGGCGGTGCCTGAGGACCTGGGGCTTGGTTCACGGGCGTCTTGCCGTGAGGTCACCGCTGCCCAGAGTCGTTGGCGCCGCTCGGGGTCGTACCGCGCCCGTCGTGTGAGGGGCGCGGCGTTCGTCCTGAAGCAGCGTCCTTGGACGTTGCCGCTCCGGTGGCTGCGTTCGTCGTCGCGGCGAGGAGGAGGAGGAGGAAGGGGTCCGCCTGCGCTGTCGTGGCCTCGTTCGCCAGAGGACCGAGGAGGTCGACCGGCTCCGTGGTGCCTGTCCCTTGTGTCGGTCGCAGTAGGCGTAATGACCGCGCCGCCCACGATGGTCGTGCCAGCCACAGTGCCCGCGCCGCCCGCGCCGCCCGCGGACGCGTGCGAGGTGGCCGTCATCGTGATGCCCTTCTTCTTGGGCACGATCGATGACGAGGAGGACGGTGATGAAGTTGATGATGCAGATGAAGAAGACGCGCAGTCCGTTGATCAAGGTTCGCACAAACGCCTCTCCGCCCCTACCTGGCGCGCCAAAGATGTCGGGGTACGGCCATCTATGGGGCCATGCAGCCCCTTTGTGGTTCGGCGGGGAGGATCGGCGCGCACAAAGAGCATGAACAATGGAACGCGAGGGATTTTACCCAGGTTCGGGCCGCTGAGAAGCGTAAAACCCTACTCCTGCTTTTGGTATATTAGTGGTGTGGAAGCACAGTACAAGGAGCGCTTCTCCCGGCAAGGTGCGGAGAGAGCAGCTACGCGAGAGGTGCTTGTGTTTGAAAAGGGGTCCGAATCCTCTAAACTGTTGCCTTGGCCCTCCTTTTATAGTCCAAGGGGTTACCAAAGTGGCAAAACAGTAATTACAGCGTGACTAGATAGTGAACAGTGCTATCATACCTAACTCTGTCAGTTTAGGACAAAGGCATTAAATGCAGCGCTTAGGTGTCGCGTGGAGAGGCAGTCCCGGCAAGGTTTCTGCACCGCTTGCCCAGCTACCTCGTATTATCTCGACACGCCTCCTGGACGGGTGTCATTAGAGGCAAATCTTGTCCCAGGGAGCTGACACGTGCCCGACAAGCCTCACCAACCAACCTGCGCGGTCGACACCTCACGCATCAGCGGACACCTGTGCGGCGAGGTGGAGCGCTGGAGGGCTGGCATAAGCTTGCCGGCATGGAGCTTGCCGGGTCTTCACCTTGCCGGTTTATGCTTGCCGGCAAGGAGTGTCTTCACCTTTGGTACTGGTCGAGTGCCGAGCCTTGAGCTTCTCTCTGGTAGCTCCTTCGGCTGGACTTGGAGTCTTGGCCTTGGCGGTTCCTGGCAAGGCCTTGGCCGGCAAGGAGGCTGCTACTGTCTGTGCATAAGTCAAGGTATAAAATACCCATGTTTTATACACCGACACTTTGCCACCTTTTTCCCCCTACCCAGTTGCTGCGACCAGATGACGGAGCCCAGGTGCCGGAGATCCTCGATGGTGCCTACTACTATGTGGAGACCGATGACCAAGAGTAGTTTAGGAGGCTCCCAGGCAGGAGGCATGCGCCTCTTCGATCTAGATGTCGTTGTTTTGCTCAGCCTTCTTAAGGCAACCTTGTCTAATTATGTCTGTACTCAGATACTAATGCTTTCGCTGACTCTTGTATTCGAGCTTATGTATTCGAGCCCTCGAGGCCCCTGGCTTATAATATAAAGCTTGTATTATTTTATTTTGTGTCTAGAGTTGTGTTGTGATATCTTCCCGTGAGTCCCTGGGCTTGATCGTGTGCATTTGCGTGTATGATTAGTGCACGATTGAGTCGGGGGCGTCACTGCAAGTGGACGGTGTCTGCGAGTCATATGAGCGTGCACGTGGATCACATCTTAGGGTTAGTAATATGTTGATATGACTATGTATATGGCAGTAGAGTCACTGACACCTTGCCACACCATCGAAATTAATGCATATGGGATTTAAGGGGGACCAATATACCTTAATGCTATATGGTTGGGTTTACCTTAACGAACGTGTTAGTATTTGCGGATGCTTACTAATAGTTTCAATCATAAGAACGTATGATTCCAAATATGGATAGTATGTTAGCAGAGGCCTCTCCCACATATAAAACTGCAATGATGATGATCGGTGTAGTAACTTACCTAATTGCCTATAGGGACAATTCCGCACAACCTATCACACTTTTCCACACTCGCTACCTTTATTTTATTATACTTTTATTTAAACAACACCTAAGTTTTGTATCCAAGTTCTTTATTATCTTCCAAAACTATCCTTTCATACCCACAAAGTACTTCTAGTTTTATTTCCTAGGTAAAGCAAACGCTTAGTGCACGTAGGGTTGAATCAGTGGCAGATAGGGCCTAAGAGAATACCAATCCTTTAGCTCCTTGTGGGTTTGACACTCCATAATTACCACATCCATCATTGGAAAGTGCTACGACAATTCCTTGCACTTGGGGATTATCAGGGAGGAGGACACCTAGGCTGCGGCCGGATCTAGGGTCGAACGACGGCATAGGCCAAGGCGGACATGCACCTGGGTGGAGCGACGAAGGTTCGGTAAGGCCTGGGCGGCGGCTAGGGTAGTACAATAGCGACGTCGGTCTCCGAGGGTGCGGATACAAATCATAGAGGGAGGGATGTAGTGAGAGAAAAGGGCTCCGGGTGGGTTTTTGGGTGACCGGGATGTCGGAGTTCGACATGAAGGACGCCCAGACTCCCCCAAACCTCCCCTATCTAGTTTGGTTCCGGACCGTGGGATTTAGGACATCCTGATCAGTTTGAACAATTTTGATGACCGCACTTAGATGACAAAAAATGTCTGGGTTGTCTGGTCCGGACATTTGGGGGCGATTTGGTGATCTACGTTGTTAGAGATGTCCTTACTTCCTCAATGGCAACAATCCAATAGCAAAAATGCTAAACATACGAGTTAGCTATGAGCTAATTACACACCTCTCCGCCCACATACCACCTCCGTCCGGGATTATTGGTCCCCTTTGTATTTTGTGCCGAATTTTGACCGTATATTTGACTAACAAAATATAAGCTGTATGTTAAAAAAGTTATATTGTTGGGTGCATATTCGAACGAGGTTCCCAATGATACTATTTTCGTGGTATATAACTTATTATTTTACTAGTTAAATCAAAGGTCAAAATTTTACCCAAAATACAAGGGGGACTAAGAGCATCTACAGTTGGGCTCCCCAAACTATCCGGGCGGATGACTCGGTCACAAAACCGTGACACAGCCGGCCTCCCCAAACCGACCGCAGATGTCCGGGCTGACCGTCACCTGATATGTCCATTTCGCATCATGTTTTACTACTATTATTTATAGTGTTTTTAATCAATATAACACTTTGTGGAGCAATTCTAATGCCTTTTCTCTCTTAATATGCAAGATTTACACAAGGAGGGAGATTGCCGGCAGCTGGAATTCTGGACCTAAAAAAGCTATGTCAGAGATACCTATTCTGCACATCTCCAAATGAGCTAAAATATCACGGAGATTTATTTTGGAATAAATAAAAAATACTGGAAGAAAGAAATACCAGAGGGGGCCACCCAGGTGCCCATGAGGCACCAGGGCGCGCCACCCCCACCCCCCAGGCGCGCCCTGGTGGCTTGTGGAGCCCCTGGCCAGCCTCCGGTGCCCATTTTCTGGTATATAAGCCCATTTGCCCTAGAAAAAAAATAAGTAGAAGACTTTTGGGACGGAGCGCCGCCGTCTTGAGGTGGAACTTGGGCAGGAGCACTTTTGCTCTCCGGCGGAGCGATTCCGCCGGGGATACTTCCCTCCGGGAGGGGGAAATCGGAGCCATCGACATCACCAACGATCCTCTCATCGTGGGAGGACCAATCTTCATCAACATCTTCAACAGAACCATCTCATCTCAAACCCTATTTCATCTGCTGTATTCAATCTTTGTCTATAAACCTTAGATTGGTACCTGAGGGTTGCTAGTAGTGTTGAATACATCTTGTAGTTCATGCTAGTTGGTTTATTTGGTGGAGGATTATATGCTCAGATCCAATATGCTATTCAATACCCCTCTGATCTTGAACATGAATATGGTTTGTGAGTAGTTACTTTTGTTCTTGTGGACATGGGAGAAGTCTTGTCATAAGTAATCATGTGAATTTGGTATTCGTTCGATATTTTGATGATATGTATGTTGTTGATTCTCTTAGTGGTGTCATGTGAACGTCGACTACATGCCACTTCACCATATTTGGGCCTAAGGGAATGCATTGTGGAGTAGTAATTAGATGATGGGTTGCTAGAGTGACAGAAGCTTAAACCCTAGTTTATGCGCTATTCCGTAAGGGGCTGATTTGGATCCATATGTTTAATGCTATGGTTAGAGTTATCTTAATTCTTCTTTCGTAGTTGCGGATGCTTGCGAGAGGGGGTAATCATAAGTGAGAGGCTTGTTCAAGTAAGAACAACACCCAAGCACCGGTCCACCCACATATCAAATTATCAAAGTAGCGAACGCGAATCAAACAAACATGATGAAAGTGACTAGATGAAATTCCCATGTGTCCTCGAGAACGCTTTGCTTATTATAAGAGATCGTTCCGGCTTGTCCTTTGCTACAAAAAGTATTGGGCCACCTTGCTGCACTCTTTGTTACTATTGCTACTTGTCACTTGTTACAAATTATCTCGCTATCAAACTACTCGTTACCGATAATGTCAGTGCTTGCAGAAAATACCTTCCTGAAAACCGCTTGTCATTTCCTTCTGCTCCTCGTTGGGTTCGACACTCTTACTTATCGAAAGGACTACGATTGATCCCCTATACTTGTGGGTCATCAAGACTCTTTTCTGGCACCGTTGCCGGGGAGTGAAGCACCTTTGGTGAGTGGAATTTGGTAAGGAAACATTTATATTACGTGCTGAAATTTACTGTTACTTGTCACTATGGAAAGTAATCCTTTGAGGGGTTTGTTCGGGGTATCTTCACCTCGAATGGAAGCACCAAGTGTTGCTCCTCAACCTACTGCACCTACAGAAAATATTTATTATGAGATTCCTTCGGGTATGATAGAGAAACTGCTAGCTAATCCTTATCCAGGAGATGGAACAATACATCCTGATATGCACTTGATCTATGTGGATGAAATTTGTGGATTGTTTAAGCTTGCAGGTTTATCCGGAGATGGATTTAAGAAGAAAGTATTCCCTTTATCTTTGGAGGGAAAGGCATTGACATGGTATAGGCTATGTGATGATACCGATACATGGGACTAGAACCGATTGAAACTGGAATTCCACCAGAAATTTTATCCTATGCATTTGGTTCATCGTGATCAGAATTATATATATAATTTTTGGCCTCATGAAGGAGAAAGCATCGCTCAAGCTTGGGGGAGGCTTAAGTACATGATGTACACATGCCCCAATCATGAGCTCTCAAGAGAAATTATCTTACAGAATTTTTATGCTCGGCTTTCTCATGATGATCAAACCATGCTCGATTCTTCTTCGACTAGCTCCTTTATGAAGAAATCTATTGAATTCAGATGGGATCTTCTGGAAAGAATTAACTCGACAAAGGTAATGAATCAGGTATAATACTTGAGTTCGATTATGTTAAATCTTTTATGTATACCGATGCTTTTCATAAGTTTAGCACTAAATATGGACTTGACTCTGAGATAGTAGCTTCCTTTTGTGAATCATTTGCTACTCATGTTGATCTCCCTAAGGAGAAGTGGTTTAAATATCATCCCCCTATTAAAGAAAAGATTGAGGAACCCGTTAGTGTTAAAGAAGAAACAATTGTTTACCATGTTGATCCAGTTGTGCCTACTGCTTATATTGAGAAACCACCTTTTCCTGTTAGGATTAAGGAACATGCTAGAGTTTCAACTATGGTTAACAAAAGTAATATTAGAGCACCTAGACCCTCTGAACAAATTAAAGTTGAACCTAATGTTGCTATGGTTAAAGATCTCTTGGTCGATAATATAGATGGGCATGTTATTTACTTCTGTGATGAAGCAACTAGAATTGCTAAACCAGATCCTAAAGATAAAAACAGACCTGTAGTAGGCATGCCTGTTGTCTCTGTCAAAATAGGAGATCATTGTTATCATGGCTTAAGTGATTTGGGTGCTAGTGTAAGTGCTATTCCATTTACCTTATATCAAGAAATTATGAATGATATTGCACCTATTGAAATAGAGGACATTGATGTTACCATTAAACTTGCAAACAGAGATACCATTACACCGCTTGGGATCGTTAGAGATGTTGAAGTCTTGTGTGGAAAAATAAAATACCCTACTGATTTTCTAGTCCTCGGTTCTCCACAAGATGATTTTTGTCCCATTATATTTGGTAGACCTTTCTTGAACACTGTTAATGCCAAGATTGATTGCGCTAAGGAAACTGTTAGTGTTAATTTTTGTGGTATGTCTCATGAGTTTAATGGTCTTGCTTCTATTGCCGTACCTCCTACTGATCCGTTAGAACAATATTTGCTAGACCATGAAAACGATATACATATGGATGAAAGAAATGAAATAGATAAGATGTTCTTTGATCAACCACCTATCCTTAAACACAATTTGCCTATTAATATGGAGCCTGATGCTAAACCAGTTGTCGACCACCAACAACGACTAAATCCTAAGATGAAAGAGGTGGTAAGAACCGAAATATTAAAGCTTCTGGAAGCAGGTATAATCTATCCCATAGCTGATAGTAGATGGGTAAGTCCCGTTCACTGTGTCCCTAAGAAAGGAGGTACTACCGTTGTCCCTAATGATAAAAATGAACTCATTCCACAAAGAATTGTAACTGGTTATAGGATGGTAATTGATTTTAGAAAATTAAACAAAGCCACTAGAAAATATCATTACACCTTACCTTTTACTGATCAAATGTTAGAAAGATTGTCTAAGCATACACACTTTTGTTTCCTAGATGGTTATTCTGGTTTTTCTCAAATACCTGTATCACAAGCTGACCAAGAGAAAACCACCTTTACTTGTCCTTTTGGAACTTATGCTTACAGACGTATGCCTTTTGGTTTATGCAATGCACCTGCTACCTTTCAAAGATGTATGACTGCTATATTCTCTGACTTTTGTGAAAAGATTGTTGAGGTTTTCATGGATGATTTTTCCGTTTACGGAACTTCTTTTGATGACTGCTTAAGCAACCTTGATCGAGTTTTGCAGAGATGTGAACAAACTAATCTTGTCTTAAATTGGGAGAAGTGCCACTTTATGGTGAATGAAGGTATTGTCTTGGGGCATAAAATTTCTGAAAGAGGTATTGAAGTAGATAAAGCTAAGGTTGATGCTATTGAGAAAATGCCGTGTCCTAGAGATATTAAAGGTATAAGAAGTTTCCTAGGTCATGCTGGTTTCTGTAGAAGGTTTATAAAAGACTTCTCTAAAATTTCTAGACCTCTTACCAATCTATTGCAAAAAGATGTTCCATTTGTTTTTGATGATGATTGTGTAGAAGCCTTCGAAACACTTAAGAAAGCCCTAACCACTGCACCTATTGTTCAACCACCTGATTGGAACTTGCCTTTTGAAATTATGTGTGATGCTAGTGATTATGCTGCTGGTGCTGTTCTAGGACAGATAGTTGATAAGAAATTAAATGTTATCCATTATGCTAGTAAAACTCTAGACAGTGCCCAAAGAAATTATGCTACTACTGAGAAAGAATTTCTTGCAGTTGTGTTTGCATGTGATAAATTTAGATCTTTGTCGGGGTGATGACCCCCGGGTAGGCAACGGAGCCCGGACCCCTTTTCAATTCATCGGAGCAGGCCAAGCCCCTCAATCGGAGCTGGCCCATGCCGGCTGGCCACGAAAGGACAATCCATCACAACGAGGCAGGCGTGGCTACAGCGCTCCCTCCTTTGCGCCGGCCCAAGCCGGCGTGGCTACAGCGCATCCTGCGTCCCCGCCCAGGGCGGGCGGTGTACGGGCGGAGCAATCCTGTAGCTGGGCGGCGCCAGCCGCCCTGTGACGTAGGACAAGACATGCCATAGTGTCGCGCAGCCGACCGGACCCGCGCCCGGCGGCCCCGGCACGGCCCGCGCCCGACGGACCCGGCGAGACCCGCACCCGGCGGACCCGGCGACCCGGTGGCCCCCACCGCCGGCTCCCAGACGATGACACCAGGGCCCTGCGCCCGTGTAATTTACCCATGTAACCCTGGGGGGTCAGCCTATAAGACCCCCCAGGAAGCCTCCATGCAGAGGGATCTTGGTCGATCAGTTGCGCACGTTATCCACGCGCACACACACATACACTCGCAGGAGAGGCAGGACGACGACCTAGCCCCTTCTTCCTCCTCCGCCCAAATAGCTCCAGGAGCAACCTTGTAGCCCTTGTGCACTCCATACTCCATTCGGCAGGACTAGGGGTATTACGTCTCCGGAGGGCCCCGAACCTGGGTACGTCTCGTGTCTCACACTTGCACGTGCCGACCTCGCCTCTGGAGCCCCCCGGCGTCCTCACGTAGCCCCCCATTTTTAGCCATCTCATGGCATCTACCGTGCGAATACCACGACAGTTGGCGCCCACCGTGGGGCTGCTCGCGGCGCCGGCCGGAGTCAAGTTCCAGATGAGGCCCTTCACCACCTCCGGCGAGCGCATCGTGCACGGTTTGGTCCGCGCGCCCCGCGCGGCCGACTCGGCCGGCTGTGACGTCGCGCCCGGCGTGGACCCTGCCTGCCCCGCGGGCCGCTCCATCGTCCCTTTCGGCGCGCTGCGCGTCTTTGTCGTGCTCGTCCCCGACGTGTTTCCCAGCGAGGTGCGCAGCTTCACCGACTCGCCTGTCCTCGTTGGCTGCGCCGTCTCCGACGACGTCGCGAACCTCTGCGCCCGCGCGGAGGTGCTGACCATCGGCGCCAGCTCCGGTTCCAGGGGCAGCAAGGACAAGGCCGCTGCGGCTGTGGCCCCGCCATGCCGGGTCGACCCACTCCACGAGACGATCCGGAGCCTACAAGCCCCCATCATGCCCGACGCCGACACGGCGGCCGCAGCGGCTCAGCTCAACGAGGACCGTCAGCATTTGCTGGCCGAGGCCACGGAGCTCGCGGCAACGCGGCGTCAGCTGGAGTCCGCCCAGCGAGAGTATGACAGCGCCCACGGCTTCACGCCGGCCGCCGCCAAGCCCAGCTGGGTCGTGGAAGTACGGATCCGTGGGGGCGCGATCGGCCGCGCGCTAGGCGCAGGCCGGCCCGTGTACGACACCCCCGTCAAGAACATGCGCGCGGCGTAGGCGGCCATGGCGGATCTCGAATTCCTGGAGGGCGAGGAGCTGCTGCAGCAGCAGCAGCGCATCCGCGACCTCATCACCGCGGCAAACGAGCAGCAGAAGCACTTCGACCCGGCCCAGCCATCCGCCTCCGCCTAAGGAAAAACCGGGAACCCAGAGAGGGCCCTCCGGGACGCGCAGCAGACGTCCTCCCACGCCATTAGCGTGAGCCGCTCTGGAGCCGGCACAATCGTGCCGCAACCATTGGAGACGGCGTTGCTGACGAGACGGCTGGCGACGGCCGAGTTCAGCCGCCGGAGCCCCCCATGCGGCCGGCTCGGCGGCTCGAGCCGGCCCCAGAAGCCCCTGCACCCCGCGGTCCCATGGCTAACCGGCTCGGTCCCCGCGGTCCCGTGCCTGACCGGCTCGGTCCCCGCGAACCCTACGACAAAAACGACGCCCGTCACCGCCTCGACTAGCTGGCGTGCTCCACGGCCCTGGAGGAGGAGAGCTCTGTCGACCCGTCGTGCTTTGGCCACTGCATTCGCGAGGAGCCCTTCCCCAAAGGCTTCTCGCTGCCCCGCAACTCCCCCAAGTACAACGGTGTCACCAAGCTGGAGGACTGGCTGACTGACTATACCACGGCTGTCGGCATAGCCGGCGGCAACCGGCGCGTGGCTGTACGATACGTCACCCTCATGCTGCTCGGCTCGGCCGGACGTGGCTTAACAGCCTGCGAGCCAGCAGCGTGAACTCCTGGCTGGATTTTGAAGACGCGTTTATCCGCAACTTCACCAGCACCTACAAGTGCCCCGGCAAGCCTCGCCAGCTCTCCATGTGCGTCCAGAAGCCATGCGAGCCCCTTCGCGACTTCCTCACGCGGTGGACGGAGCTGCGCAACTCCTGCGAGGGGGTCCACGAGGTCCAGGCCATCTAGTACTTCATCGACGGATGCCAAGACGACACTCTGGTCAAGCACCGGCTGGTGTGCGACGAACCGGACACCCTGGCGGAGCTCATGGCCGTGGCGGACAAGTACGCTACGGCCGACTCCGCGATGAATCTGAAGGTCACGATCGACGCAGACGGCAAGCTCCTCCCGGTCCAGCTGGCGCGCCCCAAGCCGGCTGGCGACAACAACCAGCGCCAGCAAGACAACAACAACAACAGCAACGGCAAGCGCAGGAACGACCAGCAGGCGCCCCGCTACAACAACCGGCAGGTCGCCGCGGTGGAAGGGGAGCAGCCGGCCGAACAAGGCCCTAGCCGGCGCCCGCACACCGGCAAGGCCGCCTGGCAGCCCAAGCTGTCCTTCGAGGAGATGCTCGACGCCCCCTGCAAGAACCACAGCGGCGCGAAGCCGTCGACGCACACTCTCCGGCAGTGCAGCTTCACCCAGCGCCTGTTGAAGGGCAACCTTCCACCCCCGCCACACGGAGCCGGCCCGCAGCAGCCGCCGCTTCCCCCGCCCCCGCCGGCACCCGACGCCCTTGCCGACAACGCTTTCCCGCGCCCGGACGCGTCCTATGTCGTCTTCACCGGCGAGGGCGATGACAAGCATGCCAAGCGCAAGCACCAGGCCGAGGTGAACGATGTCGTCCCTCCGGTCCCCCAGTACATGTATTGGTCCGACCGGCCGGTCAGCTGGACCCAGGAAGACCACCCGGCCGTCATGCCCACGCCGGGTGGCTCCGCCCTTGTGCTCGACCCCACCGTCGTCTCCGAGAAGCGCACCTGCCATTTTTCGCGGGTGCTGATCGACGGCGGCAGCAACATCAACATCCTGTACCGCGACACCATGACCAAGCTCGGCATCGAGGCGCGACAGCTGGAGCCGACCCGTACGGTGTTCCACGGCATCGTGCCGGGTCTCTCCTGCTCTCCGTTCGGCCGGATCCGGCTTGACGTCCTGTTCGGCTCCAGCAGCCATTTTCGCCGTGAGCCGATCTGGTTCGAGGTGGTGGACCTGGCCAGCCCCTACCAGGCACTGCTGGGCCGGCCCGCGATGGCCAAATTCTTGGCGGTCCCCCACTATGCCTACCTGAAGTTGAAGATGCCGGGTCCCAAGGGCCTCATCACCATCGTCGGCGACTACAAGAAGTCCCTCGAGTGCGCCAAAGCCGGCTCCCAGCTGGCCGAGTCACTGGTCATCGCCGAGGAGAGGCGCCAGCTCGACCAGATCGTGGCGCTGGCTGGCGCGCAGCCGGCCGTGCCGACTCCACCCAAGCCGACCGCCAACGAGGCCTCCTTCCAGCCGTCAAAAAACACGAAGAGGGTCCCGCTCGACCCGGCCGACCCCAGCTCCAGCAAGTACGTTGTCGTGGGCACCCGCCTCGACAGCAAATAGGAAGGCGAGCTCGTCGACTTCCTCCGTGAGAATCAGGACATCTTCACATGGTCTCCCAAGGACATGCCGGGTGTCCCGAGGGAATTCGCCGAGCACAAACTTCACGTCCGCAAGGACGCCAAGCCTGTCCGATAGCCGCTACGCCGCTTCTCCGAGGAGAAGTGAAGAACCATCGGTGAAGAGATCGCCCGGCTGCTCGCAGCCGGCTTCATCATGAAAGTTTTCCACCCCTAGTGGCTGGCCAATCCAGTCCTCGTCCTGAAGAAGAATGGCACCTGGCGCATGTGCATCGACTACACCAGCCTAAACAAGGCCTGCCCCAAAGATCCGTTCGCTCTGCCCTGGATCGACCAAGTCATCGACTCCACAGCCGGCTGCGAGCTCCTGTCCTTTCTGGACGCCTACTCCGGTTACCACCAGATCAAGCTGGACCCGGCCGACGCCATCAAGACGTCCTTCATCACGCCCTTTGGGGCGTATTGCTACATCACCATGTCGTTCGGCTTGAAAAATGCCGGCGCCACCTTCCAGCGCTGCATGCAAAAATGCCTGTTGCCCCAGATCGGCAGAAATGTGCACGTCTACATCGACGACATCATGGTGAAGACCAAGCAGCACCTCACGCTCCTGGCCGACCTCAAGGAGACCTTCGCCAACTTGCACCGGTTCCGGATCAAGCTCAACCCGAAGAAATGCGTCTTCGGCGTCCGGCTGGCCAACTCCTTGGTTTCCTCATCTCTGAGCGCGACATTGAGGCCAACCCGGAAAAGATCAAGGTGATCGAGCGCATGCGCAAGCCGGCCCGGCTGCGCGACATCCAGAAGTTCACCGGCTGCTTGGCCTCTCTCAGCCGGTTCGTCAGCCGGCTGGGGGAGAGGGCCCTGCCCCTATATCAGCTGATGAAGAAGACGGCGTCGTTCGAGTGGAGCGACCAGGCGGACGAAGCTTTCCGCGACCTCAAGCGCATGCTATCCACCGCACCCGTCCTGGCCGCGCCGGCTGAGAAGGAGCCACTTTTGCTGTACATCGCCGCCACCTCCCGGGCGGTCAGCACGGTGCTGGTAGTCGAGCGCCCTGAGGAGGGCAAGGTGCAGCCGGTCCAGCGTCCAGTGTACTTCCTGAGCGAGGTGCTCTCCGCCTCCAAGCAGAACTACCCCCACAACAAGAAGATGTGCTACGGCGTGTACTTTGCCCCAAGAAGCTGAGGCAGTATTTCTAGGAGCATACCATTACCGTGGTGAGCACGGCCCCCATCGGCGAGATCATGGGCTGCCGGGATGCCTCTGGCCGGGTGGCCAAGTGGGCCATCGAGCTAGCCGGCCACACGATCCTCTACGAGCCCCGCATGACCATCAAGTCCCAGGCGCTGGCCGACTTCCTCGTCGACTGGACAGAGACCCAGTACCTGCCGCCGGCGCCCAACTCGACTCACTGGCGCATGCACTTTTACAGCTCCAAGATGCGCAATGGCTTGGGAGCCGGCATCGTGCTGTCTTCCCCCAAGAACGACCGACTGCGGTACGTGCTGTAGATCCATTTCGCCGCCTCCAACAACGTTGCCGAGTACGAAGCTCTCGTGCACGGCATCCGGCTAGCCAGGGAGATCGGCATCCGGCGCATCCTCTGCTACGGTGACTCGGACCTAGTGGTGCAGCAAGTTTCCGGCGAGTGGGACGCCAGAGACGCCAACATGGCCAGCTACCGCTTCCTGGTATAGCAGCTCTCTGACGGGTTCGACGGTTGTGAGTTCCTCCACGTCCCCCGTGCAGACAACGAAGCGGCTGACGCATGGGCTAAAGTGGGCTCCACCCGGCAAGCCATCCCATCCGGCGTCTCCCTCGAGCACCTGCGGAAGCCGTCCATCAAGCCGTCTCCCGAGTCAGAATCCATCTTTGTCCCGGACGACCCCGACGCGCCCCCACCTAACCCTGGAGTTCCCGGCCCAAGCTCGGGGACTGCCGGCTCCGGCTCGGGGACTGCCGGTTCCAGCTCGGGGACTGCCGGCTCCGGCTCAGGGGCTGCCATCCCGGATCCCATTCCGGTGGCCGTCCTCTTAGTGGTGACGGCGCCGTCATGGGCTCGGCCGATCCTCGCCTTCTTGGAAGATGGCAACATTCCCAGCGACGAGACCAA
The DNA here is from genome assembly GCA_039707655.1 of Elymus sibiricus. Taxonomy (NCBI): domain Eukaryota; kingdom Viridiplantae; phylum Streptophyta; class Magnoliopsida; order Poales; family Poaceae; genus Elymus; species Elymus sibiricus. The sequence goes on from CM077672.1 coordinate 462,841,010, forward strand.
AGCCCGGCAAGTGCAGCGGCGAGCGTCCGCCTACAGCATCATCAACCACGAGCTCGTCAAGCGCAGCACGACAGGCGTGTTCCAGCGCTGCGTCGAGCAGGACAAAGGGATCGAGATCCTCCTCGACATCCACCAAGGCGAGTGCGGGCACCACACCGCCTCGAGGTCCCTGGTGGCCAAGGATTTCCGCCATGGTTTCTACTGGCCCACGACCCTGCAAGACGCCGAGCAGCTGGTCCTCAAATGCGAGGGCTGCCAACGCTTCAGCAAGCGCAGCCACCAGCCGACCACAGCCCTCCAAACCATCCCAATCACGTGGACCTTTGCCGTCTGGGGGCTCAACATGGTGGGGCCCTTCAAGACCGCCCGAGGCGGCATGACGCATTTGCTGGTTGCCGTCGACAAGTTCACCAAGTGGATCGAGGCAAGGCCGATCAAGAAGCTCGACGGGCCCACGGCCGTCCGGTTCATCAAGGATATCGCGGTTCGCTACAGTGTTCCCCACAGCATCATCATGGACAACGGCACCAACTTCGCCAAGGGCGCGCTGGCCCAATACTGCTCCGCATCCGGCATCCGACTCGACTTGGCCTCCGTCGCACATCCCCAGTCGAACGGCCAGGCCGAGCCGGCAAACGGCCTCATCCTAGCCGACATCAAGCCACGACTCGTCGAGCCGCTCGTGCGCTCACCCGGCAGCTGGCTCGATGAGCTGCCGGCCGCCCTTTGGAGTCTCCGAACGACACCCCACCACTCAACCGGGTTCACCCCGTTCTTCCTCGTCTACGGAGCCGAAGCAATTATTCCCACCGACGTCGAGTTCGACTCGCCCCGGATGACCATGTACACAGAAGCCGAGGCAGAGGAGGCACGCGAAGACGGCGTTGACCTGCTCGAGGAGGCGCGCCTCCTGGCCCTCAGCCGGTCAGCCATCTACCAACAAGGCCTGCGCCACTACCACAGCAAGAAGATCAAGCCCCTTGCGTTCCGCGAGGGTGACCTCATGCTCCGACTTGTCAAGCGGACAGCCGGCCAGCACAAGCTGGCCTCTCCTTGGGAGGGCCCCTTCATCATCAGCAAGGCTCTCTGCGACCGAAACGCGTACTACCTCATCGACGCGCAGAAGCCGAACAAGTGCAAGAGAGATGCAGCCGGCGAGGAGTCCAGCCGGCCCTGGAACGCGGAGCTCCTCCGTCCGTTTTACAGTTGAACGCATGCACGTATGTATCACTACCTTTTGGGTTTAATGAAAGTAGCAAGTCCCCCCGCACGACACTCGAGGGCTACCTTTTCCGTTTTTACCAAGCTTTGTGTCTATGCACTTCCCCGTTTTCAATTCTCCCGCCGAGTCGGCGCGTCCGGCTCGGGGGCTCGGGGGCGAGCCGGCTAGACTGCGCCTCGCCATTTTCCTTAGTCCATTTCGAAGCATACGAGCCGCCAAAGCCCTCTCTTCGCCCCAAGCCACAGACCGGCTCCCGGCTGTCCGACCGGCAAGAGCCAAAGGCCGGAAGCATCGTCACGCAAGAATGGCTAAGGAGGAGAGCCCGGCTCGGCCAACCCGGTCCCACCACCCTTTCTCACTAATTCACGCACGACCGGCTGCGCACCAGCCGGCTTCGCCGCCTGCCGCCAGCCGGCCCAGTGGGTGTTTCGCTCGCGCTCAATGTCTGAAAAAGCCTAAGTATTGTACGTCCCCTCTCAAGGCCGAACCCCCGTCCTAGCCACAGACCGCCACCCGGCTGTCCGGCTAGCGGGAAGGAAGTCCAAAGAAAAGACGAACAAGAAAAGGCCCAAGGCCGAACAGCACAAGCAAAATTGCATGCAAAATTTATAAACAGCAAGGGCCCGCGGCCACAAGTCCATTACATGAAACTACACCCCCAGTGGGTGGACCTGCTACCTAACCAAGTAAGAGTACAGGAAGGATAAAGATGAAAAGAAAAAAGTCCTAAGCGGCACCCGCGTCGGCTCCGGTCGGCGTCGGCTCAGCTGAGGTGGACGCGGCCGCCGGGTAGGGCCCATGGCACTCCGGCCCCTCGGTCGTGGCGGCGTCGTCCGGGTCGGCCTCGTCGTCGGCATAGACCCCCGTCTTGGCCGAGCTGCCGTCCGGGTTGTTGAGCAGCAGGCCGAACTCGTCGGCGGGGAGCTCCTCGCCGTCCTCCGTCTGCTCCAGGACGAACTCGTCCTGTGGGGCGAATGAGGCCAGGTAGCTGGCCCGCCCGGCGATCTGCTGCGCCCGCGCTGCCAAGTTATCCTCTGCGCCGGCCCGCTGCGCCGCCAGGCGGTCGAGGTCCACACCCGGATACCAAGATATGACGAAACGCCGCGCCGTCTCCGCGCCGGCGCGGGCCGCGGAGGCCCTCCACGCGCAGAGTCACTCCACTCCGGCTTCCAGCCACCGCGCTAGTCAGGTGACGCTGTTCGGCACCACCGCGCCCGGCCAGAGGCTGCTCGCCATGCTCACCCCGACCTCGAACAGACGGCGCATGTGCCCCTCCACGGCTCCAAGATGGGCCTCACTAGCAAGGACAATCTCCGAGAGGGTCTAGGTGGCGTAAACATCGATCTCCGCCCCTGATGCGCGCTGGTCCGCCCGGTGGGCGTGCACGGCCGCATCGGCCGCCTCCTGCGTCTCTGGGAAGACTCCTGGCAAAGGAAGGAAACAAATCAGCCAAAAGAAAACAACTTGCCGGTTAGGCCAGTCGGACCAAAGAAAACATAGCACTCACGGGTGAAGGCCTCATCGAGGTGGTGCGCCTCACCCAGCATCCCTTTCTCCCGCAGGGCCGACGCGTGGGCCTGGGCCTCGAGATCCTTCTCGAGCTGGGCACTCCTCCTGACGGCGTTCGCCAGCTCCTCGGCCGCCTTGCCGTGCCCTTTCGCCAGCCGGCCCAGCTCCGCCTGATGGGCATCCTTCGTCTTGGCCTTCTCGGCCACCAGCCGGTCCACCTCGGCCCAGAGCCGGTCGCGGTCGGTGGCAGCAAGATCGCGCTGCAGGCCGGCTTCGGCAAGCCGGCCTTGGAGACCCGGCACCTCGGCCGCAGCGGCTGCACGACGAGATTCCCGGTTAGACGCCGGAAGCAAGGAAAAGAAGAAAAAGACAGGCTTTAAAATTCAACCCGGCTGCTCCGCAGTCCGGCCCGAACCTCGGGGGCTACACCCAGTGGGTGCGCTGGCGCGCCCCCACTAAAGGCATGCAAGTCGTACCTCGGACCTGGCGCAGCTCCTCTTCCTTGACGGCAAGCTGGGCCTTGACCTCACGGAACCGCTCCAGAAGCCAGTTGTACGCGCTGGCCCGCAGGTCGTACAGATGCTGCGCGAAGACAAAAGTTAGAAGAATGCAAAAACGCACATAAAGACCCGACCCAGCTGCACCCAGTGGGTGCGCTGTCGCGCCCCCACTGTTCAGCGGCCAAGACAAGCAGAAAGTAAAAACTCACCGCAACCGCCTGCTCCAGCTTCCGCGCCCACTCCTGATCTTCCCGGATGAAGGCCTGCAGGCGCTCGCTCCGACCGCGAAGCTGCAAGCGCGGGGCACTCGCCGCCTCGTCCTCCCGGGTGCGCGGCCCGACCACGGCCTCGCCGGCGTTCGCCCACGGCTGCTGCATCACGGTCCCGGCGCAGGATCCGCTTCCGCTCGGCCGCTCGGAGTGCGTAGCGGCTTGGGGCGGAACGACCACCAAGGCACCAGCGTCCCCGGTCGCGGCCCCCGGGGCCGGCGTCGGCTGCGCTTGGCCGGACGGTCTGGAGTCCGCCTCGCGCCCCTCTCCGCCGCCCTCGCCTCCTCCTGCCGGGTCGACCTGGGGCGGCGTGTCTACGACGATGTTCTCGTCAACATCCGACTTGCCATCGGCCGGCTCCGTCCGCCCTGCCGGCTCGCCCGCCCCTCCGGCTGCGGCTCAATGATCGTGGCGTCCGGCACTGAGCCCCTCTCCATCTCTGGCCAGGCCGGGTCCGCGGTGGTCCTGGCCCGCGCCGCAGAGGCCCTCTCCCACACCCGGGCCGAGGCCTCCGCCATCTCCTATTCAGCCTCCGCCCGATCCCGCCAAGTAGCACGGTCCGCCGCGTCAAGATCCCGGCCGGACTGGCGGGCCGCGAGGTCCTCTTCCGAGGTCCGGTCCGGCTCGCGGTCGACGACGCTGCTCCGGGTTTTCCTCCAGACGGCCTCGCCCGCCGTGGCCGCCGTTGCCACCACCGCCAGGTCAAGGGCGGACCTGTGCGCAGCGAGTTTAGCACGATAGAGGCATGGGCAAGAAACAAGCAAGAAATCAGAAGACAACAAGGGACACTTACCTAATGACCTTCAGGACATCCCGCCTCGGGCCCACGGACGGGGCGAGCCAGCGCTTCTTCTTGATAGCGCCCCTCTCAAGCGCCGGCCCCGCCGCCGCCGGGCGCTTTGCGGCCGGTCTCGGCTCGACCGCCTGCTTCCCATGCGGCCGGTTGCCGGACGCCGCCGCGCGGGACGGTCCGGCGCCAGCCGTCTTGGGGGGTCGATGCTGGCGTCCTCCCCAGTCGAGGGCACTGCACCGCGGGCACCGGTCAGGCCCTCCTCGTCGTCATCCGGCCAGACGCGCAGAAGATCTGAAGGCGGAGACTTACCCGCGTGCCGCGACCCGCCGGCTACGGCGTCGGCCAGGCGCGCTTCGACCGCCCCCTCCTCCGCCTCGGCGCCGTCCTCCTCCACGTCTGAGTCGGGCAAGTCAGGCAGCAGAATCTGGGGATTCGGTCCGTCGTGGTTCTGCTGGCTGGCGAATAGCTGCGGCCCTCCCGTCGCGTCAGGGCGCAGGAATAATGTTGCAGCAACAAAGAATAAGGACCAGGGACTCACCGCCGGCGCCGGGTTCTCCCGGTGATAGGGCTCCTTCCCGAAGCTCCACCCCTCCTCCTTCAACCCGGCCTTGGAGATGTAGTTCACCCGCTGGGCGATCCCGGCCGGCTCCAGTTCCTTGGTCGACATCTGGGTCGGGTCGTGTCGGCCGCTCATGTCGCATATCCGGTGCGCCCGGCGCTGCAGCGGTAGCACCCGACGGGTGATGAAGGCCGCGATGAGATCAGCCGGCACCAGCCCCTCGCGCGCCGTCATCTCCTCGACCCGGCTGCAGATGTTTAAGAGCTCTTGCGGTGGCCTCTTGGGGAAGTAGCCCCAATTCGGCTTGTCAAGCGGCGGCGTGTCGACGAAGGGCGGGAGATTGATGACGTCCACCGCCGGGTCGGCGTTCCGCACGTAGAAGAAAGTCGTCTGCCACTTTTTGGCCGAGTCCTCGAGTGGCAGCTTGGGAAATGGCCCGTTCTGCCGGCCGGTGACCACCGCTGCCCCACAGTCGGATATAACGCCGGCCGTTGCCCCTGTTGCTTGAGGAAGAACATCTTCGACCACAAGTCCACATTCGGCAGCATGCCGAGGTTGCCCTCGCATAGCGTGGCGAAGCCCGCGATCTGCAGCACGGCGTTGGCGCCGAGATGGTGCGGCTGCAGCTCGAAGAAGTTGAGGAAGCCGCGGAAGAAGAGACTCGCGGGAAGGTCGAGCCCGCGCTCGAAGTGCAAGTAGAAGACGACGCGCTCGCCCTCCAGCGGCCGCGGCACCCTCTCCGAGCCAGGCGCGCGCACGTCTAGCGCCTCCGCCGGCGGCAGCCACTTCGTGCGGCGGAGATACCGGATGTCCGCCTCGCTCGTAATGGAGCCCTCCCAAGAGCCTTTCGGCAGTGCCATTGGGGGGCTCTCCGGGCGTGAAGGTGCGGCGACGAAGAAGAGGAGGAAGGGAAGAGCTGCGCGCTGCGGGCCTTTGGTCGCGGTGCGCAGCGGCTGGCGCAAGAGCGCGTGGTGGCAGCGCCTCGCCTGAGCGTGGCGGAGAAGAGGAAGAAGAGGAGCGAGGGGTGGGGGTGCGTTCAAGGGCGTTTCCGTCGCGCTCCCTCCCTCTCATTTATAGCCACGGTAGTGCGTGGGGGGAGTGGGATCGTCTGCACCCACGATCCCCACTTCCCCGCACTGTGCGGGCATGTTCCCCGCGCGCATTAATTGCGCGGGGAAGCGCAACGGTCCAGGGTCGCCACAATAAATCCCTCACGCGCGGGACGAGGGCGCGGCGTGGTGGGGACCAGTCCGCCGTCGTGCCCATCGTGCGCGTGGCCTGGCAGGCCTCGCCCGCCGCGAAACTGCACGTGGCGGTCCGTCATACAACGGCAGGTGCAAATTGTCGTACGAAACAAGACTCAACCGGCGGACGCTTCCGTTTCCCGCCCCAGCCAGGGTGCCGCGATCGGGCTTCCGGAAGCTGGCACCCAGCGGGTGTTCCCAACGTCCGCTGCCGCGTTGCCGGCATGCGGATGGACGGTGCCGCCCGGCCGGACTCCTGCACTTCACCAACAAACCGACTCCCCAGGGGGGTAAGCTGCGAAGGCCCCCCTGATTGGAGCCGACGAGCCTTCACAGCTTCGGGTACTACTATCGGGGGGATGACCCCCGGGTAGGCAACAGAGCCCGGACCCCTTTTCAAATCATCAGAGCAGGCCAAGCCCTTCAATCCGGCTATAATGTTCGCTGGCTCCCCAGCACGAGCCGGCTTGGCAAGGCGACCCGGCCCAGCCGGCTGGCCCATGCTGGCTGGCCACGAAAGGACAATCCCTCACAACGAGGCAGGCGTGGCTACAGCGCTCCCTCCTTTGCGCCGGCCCAAGCGGGTGTGGCTACAGCGCATCCTGTGTCCCCGCCCGGGGCGGGCGGTGTACGGGCGGCGCAATCCTGTAGCTGGGCGGCGCCAGCCGCCCTGTGACGTAAGACAAGACATGCCACAGTGCCGCGCAGCTGACCGGACCCGCGCCCGGCGGCCCCGGCACGGCCCGCGCCCGACGGACCCGGAGAAACCCGCACCCGGCAGACCCGGCGACCCGGTGGCCCCCACTGCCGGCTCCCAGACGATGACACCAGGGCCCCGCGCCCGTGTAATTTACCCATGTAACCCTGGGGGCTCAGCCTATAAGACCCCCCAGGAAGCCTCCATGCAGAGGGATCTTGGTCGATCAGTCGCGCACGTTATCCATGCACACACACACATACACTCGCAGGAGAGGCAGGACGGTGGCCTAGCCCCTTCTTCCTCCTCCGCCCAAACAGCTCCAGGAGCAACCTTGTAGCCCTTGTGCACTCCATGCTCCATTCGGTAGGACTAGGGGTATTACCTCTCCGGAGGGCCCCGAACCTGGGTACATCTCGTGTATCACACTTGCGCATGCCGACCTCGCCTCTGGAGCCCCCCGGCGTCCTCACGTAGCCCCCCATTTTTAGCCATCTCATGGCATCTGCCGTGAGAATACCACGACAATCTTACATATTTGATTCTAAAGTGACTGTTCACACCAATCATGCTGCTATTAAATATCTTATGGAAAAGAAAGATGCTAAACCTAGACTCATTAGGTGGGTTCTATTGCTACAAGAATTTGACTTGCATATTACTGACAGAAAGGGAGCTGAGAATCCCGTAGCAGATAATTTGTCTAGAATGGAAAATGTTCTTGATGATCCACTACCAATTAATGATGATTTTCCTGATGAAGAATTAGCTGTCATAAATGCTTCTCGTAATACTCCTTGGTATGCAGACTATGCTAAATATATTGTTGCTAAATTTATACCACCTAGTTTCACATACCAACAAAATAAAAAGTTCTTCTTTGATTTAAGACATTACTTCTGGGATGACCCACATCTTTATAAAGAAGGAGTAGATGGTATTATTAGACGTTGTATACCTGAGCATGAACATGAACAAATCCTACGGAAGTGTCATTCCGAGGCTTACGGAGGACACCATGCGGGAGACAGAACTGCACATAAGGTATTACAATCTGGTTTTTATTGGCCTACTCTTTTCAAGGATGCTCGTAAGTTTGTCTTATCTTGTGATGAACGTCAAAGAATTGGTAATGTTGGTAGACGTCAGGAAATGCCTATGAATTATTCACTTGCTATTGAACCATTTGATGTTTGGGGATTTGATTATATGGGACCTTTTCCTAAATCCAATGGGTATACTCATATTTTAGTTGCTGTTGATTATGTTACTAAGTGGGTAGAAGCTATTCCAACTAGTAGTGCTGATCATAACACTTCTATTAAAATGCTTAAAGAAGTTATTTGCCCGAGGTTCGGAGTCCCTAGATATTTAATGACTGATGGTGGTTCACATTTTATTCATGGTGCATTCCGTAAACTGCTTGCTAAATATGATGTCAACCATAGAATTGCATCTCCCTATCACCCTCAATCTAGTGGTCAAGTAGAATTGAGCAATAGAGAAATGAAATTAATTTTGCAAAAAACCGTCAATAGATCTAGAAAGAATTGGTCTAAGAAACTTGACGAGGCATTATGGGCTTATAGAACTGCTTATAAAAATCCTATGGGTATGTCTCCTTGTAAAATGGTTTATGGAAAAGCATGTCATTTACCTCTTGAGTTAGAACATAAAGCATATTGGGCAATTAAAGAACTCAATTATGATTTTAAACTTGCCGGTGAAAAGAGGTTATTTGATATTAGCTCATTAGATGAATGGAGAACCCAAGCTTATGAAAATGCCAAATTATTTAAAGAAAAAGTTAAAAGATGGCATGATAGAAGAATTCAAAAACGGGAATTCAAAGTGGGTGAGCAAGTTCTATTGTACAATTCTCGTTTGAGATTCTTTGCAGGAAAACTTCTCTCTAAATGGGAAGGACCGTATATCATCGAAGAAGTTTATCGCTCCGGAGCCATCAAAATAAACAACTCCGAAGGCACTAATCCGAGAGTGGTGAATGGGCAAAGAATTAAGCACTATATTTCAGGTACTCCCATTAATGTTGAAACTAATATTACTGAAACAATTACACCGGAGGAATACATAAGAGAGACCTTCCAGAACACTCCAGAACCCTGAAAAGGAAGAGGTATGTGATACAGTAAGTAAACCGACTCCAAAAATTCCATAAAAATACTTTCTGTTAGTTTTGGAATATTAGAAAAAATACAAAAATACGAAACAGCCGAGGGGACCCACGAGGTGCACACGAGGCACCAGGGCGCGCCACCCCCCCAGGCGTGCCCTGGTGGCTCGTGGGCCCCTCGTGAACCTTCCCGACTCTGTTTTCTCCTGGAATACTTGTTTTGCAAGATAAAAATTCTTTATATATACTTTCGGGTGTTTTGACAACCGTATCGTAGAAATATTCTCTGTTCTTGTTTCGTGCTGTTTTCTGTCAGATTTCGAGGCCAGGCATCATGTCTTCCTCTTCCTCCAACAATGTGGGAGACGACGCTTGGTTGATGCAGATGGAGCTCAGGAGGGGGGGGAGGAAGGAGAGGTTACCATGGAAGAAGATGATGGAGATTCGCTCGAGGTCCACCCTCCAGCTTCCGAGAGGGGAACCCTTGCTGGCATCTCCACAATTCCGAACCCTCATCAAGCCGTGAGAAGCACTACAGGCCATGGGAATCCAGAGGTACAAGAAGGGCTTCCCCCTAGAAGGCCCTTACACAGGTTACATCGGAACAATTTTCATAACTTGGTTCACAATTATGGGGTTGAAAACACTCGTATGCACATACCCTCCAATTGGGACATCTCTCGTCCAAGTGAAAGTGATGCAGGAAAGAAGGCTCGGGGCCTAGAGAATAAGCATATTATGGCAGAAGTCCAAAGGAATACAGAGATGATACAGCATGTGCTCCAGGAAATACAGGGCTTAAAGGAGATCCTACTTAATGTCATGAAGGACAAGCCCACCACTTCATCACCACCACCATCACCGAAGGAGGAAACTTGAGTACATGGGTATGGGCACTCCCCTTGGCTTGTGCCAAGCTTGGGGGAGGTGCCCCGGTATCGTATCACCATCACTTTTGCTATCTTTACCTACTTTTAGTTTGATCCTTAGTTATTTCGTGATTTAGTTGAATAAAAGTTTAGTATGATCTGTTTTCGAGTGCTAGTTTCGTGATCTATCTATCTATGTAATTGAGTTGAGAGTTATATAATAAAGAGTAGTTTGAGTTTTTATTTCTTTACTTTTATGTTTTAATCCTAGCAATGAAAATAATGAAAAAGATCATATGCTAATCTTATGGAAAGTAATGACATTACATAAAGAAAAGTATAAGTGGTAAAATTTATTGGAAGTTAACAAGTCACTAGTAGAAAACAGGGCATTAGTCCCGGTTCGTAAGGGCCTTTAGTCCCGGTTCTGCAACCGGGACTAACGAATCGGGACTAAAGGCCCTCACTTTTAGTCCTGGTCGTGTTACGAACTGGGACTAAAGGGGCTCCACGTGGCCGCTGCGCAGCGCTCAGGCAGGAGGACCTTTAGTCCCGGTTGGTAACACCAACCGGGACTAAAAGGCCGCCACGCGTCAGCCCCTGCCAAGCGCTATTTTTTTGAAAGGAGGGGTTTAGGGTTTAGGGGTTTAGGGGTTTTGGAGGGTTTAGGGGTTTCATTTTTATTTTATGTTTTCCATTCAACTCGACGCTAGCTACTAATAGCAATGAAGGAACCGTTACACAACATCGTCATGAATATAGAGAAGTGACCTCTTTCTCCGTGCTTGGTCGAACAACAAGTTTTCGTATATATGTTCGACGCTACTACATATAGTACATGTTCATGCATATTTACAAAATAACATCTCTTACGATCCCTAATATCTAATTACCAACATTCACTACCAATTTCCGATGGTATTCTCCGGGATTAGCTATGACCTCTTTAAGGAAGAATCCCGCCAATTCCTCTTGAATTGCCTTTACGCGATCCTTTGGTGGGAGATCGTCCCGCATCCGTTGGATCTAATTTAAAGAAGGGGGTCAATATATATGAATGAAACTCAACACAATTGATGGTAATAAAATAAAATTGTGAATATTATTTACGTACTTCAAGTTGTTGTAAATTTCTGCCAGTCTCACTGGTCGTCATGCGAATGAACTCGCAAACGTAGTATCCACATAAATTAGTCCCCCTTTCCTGCCTCAAGCACTTTACGAGAGTAGAGTTCAATCAAAATAATAATCAAGCATGATAATGGTATTGAAATTAACTAGAATCAAAGAGATGCGCGGACCTAGCTAGTACTACTTACAGTGAGTTGTCGAAATTGCAGCTCCTCTTTCCATTCACCCCTAGCCTTCTTGGTGAACCGTTTCCAAACCCTGCCCGGCAAAGAAAATAAACAAAAGGAGTTATTAATTACTTGATATTAGGAAATGAACGAAAGTTGCTGATATAGTGCGATAATGATTGAAATTACCTCTGGAGCATATCACGCGGGTCCGCCCACATCTTAGGGTCTTTACGTAGCGAGTCCATGACAAGTACGCTTCCTGAGTCAACCCGAATGACTAGTAGAATAAAGTGGAAGCTGCGCACGCAGCATAACTCATCAATTACACTTAACATCGAGTAAGCGAAACAGAATGTGTACAAGACAGTATAACACTCACTTGAAGTTGTAAGGAAATACTATTTCCCTTTTGTTTTGTTGTTCAATTAACGCCCTTAGCAAGATCTTCTCTGTATCCTTGGTGTTCATTTGTACCGTAACTTCATGAATAGTATTTGGGTTAATGAACCCAAAGTCATAGATTTGTCCTCTTTTGCATTCGAGGATCTTCATTCTGCATAATATAGTGAGGATAATTATACATGCAATGAACGAGCTGAGCTAGAGACTTAATTACAGAAATGATACTTACAGACAATAGCAACTGACGATTGATTTGTCGACGGCGTCTTGATTGTAAAACTGAAATAATTCATCAAATTCAACGTAAATCTCCTCGTCTCCATTGAAGTAATGCTCATCTTTAACTCCCGCAATGATATAGTTGGTCCCTTGCTTTGAGGCTTCCATGTACCACTCATGCAATTTTCGCATTTGTGTTGGTAGTAGCCGGACCTCCTCAGGTTTGACGAGAGGCTTCCCGTGCTGGTATCTGTATGCTAACTCAGCCATGGAGAACTGTACCTCCTCGCCTAAGTAATCACCAAGAGTGAAACCAACATCATCGGCCGCTACCCCCGGATCATAATCGATATCGGTAAACACCTTGAGCGGGGGGCATGATTGGTTTTTCTGTTCGCCGAGCTGGGGAATTGTTTTCCCACTTGCACTACTGCTACTTCCCGGCCGCTTCACATGTTCTTCATATGACTTTACAATAGACCGGTCATAGTCTGATAGCAGCGAAGGCGGTGGTGGTCGCGTAAGGTTTTCTATACAGTGCTCCGCTATTGCCGGATCTAATTTCTCCTTTGGATCGGGCCGTTTCGGTGCAAGCTGGCGTTTCACATCGGCATCCACGACATTCTTGAGTTCCTCATCAGTCATATCATATGGTAACTTGGCAGGAGCCTTCTTGATGCTTGTATCTGCTCTGGATTTCTTCGCAATTGTACTACTAGCCGCCGGAGCGGCGGCTCTCTTCCGCCGGTGCTGAGGCGGCGGAGGAGGCGGAGTCAGCTGACGCGGCGAATTCTGCTTAGGGGGCTCCTCCGGCGGAGTGTGCTGACGCGGCGGAGACAGCTGAGGCGGCGGAGTGTGCTGACGCGGCGGAGACGGCTGAGGCAGCGGAGATAGAGCTGGACTATGAGGAGTCTGCTGAGGGGCCTCCTCCAGTGGAGTCTGCTGACGCGGCGTCCAATGTGGAAGCACGATGTGTTCCTTTCTCCATAGAACGGTAGTCCTTCTGGCATCTCCCAGATGAGTCTCCCCTTCACCTGTAGGGTACTCAAGCTCCAGCTTCTCAAATCCGTTGATAACTTCATCCACCCCGACAACAGCATAGCCATCTAGAATCGGAGAGCAATGGTAAGTTCCATCAGGTACACGAGGTAAGGCATAGCCGACCGCCACCTTCAAGGATATGTTCATGCATTTCGCATGTAGATCACAATGTTCCCTCTGCGTGATATCATCCACGGGGTAGTGAGGAGCCGTGATATCAGGCCGAACGAGCTCCGTGGAAGCCATGCTGCTTTTCCGCTGAGATGGTGGGGTAGCTCCGTGGGCAGTATCGAATGAAGGATCTTCGTGCCGCTGAGATGATGGGCCGGTAGCTCGCTGGCTGGTAAGTGCCTCTATTTGCTTCTGCTGCAACGCTACTATTTCTTCTACCTTCTACAGCCGGACTGCATCCTGTTTCTTCTTTCTCCCTCGGCTTCTGTAAGTGTCACTGCTGTCGGGAAACCCAACCTTCCACGGAACGGAGCCTGATGTGCCTCGTGTTCGTCCAGGGTGTTCAGGATTCCCGAGGGCGCGTGTTAGCTCGTCCTTCTCTCTGTCGGGATGGAACTTCCCCTCCTGCACGTCCTTCATTGTAGCTTGAATGGCTTTGACGGGTAATGCAAGTTGAGCTTTCGTATAAAGACACTTCCCTGTTTCTGGGTTCAAAGTTCCCCCATGCCCGAAGAACCAAGTCCTTGCCCGTTCGGTCCAGTCCAATGTCTCTGGATGGATCCCTTTATCAAGCAGATCGTTCTCAACTTTCTCCCACTTAGGCCGTGCAGCCTTGTAGCCACCTGACCCCGTAACGTGGTGATATTCCTTCTTTGCAGCATTTTGCTTATTTATATATGACCTTTTCTTACCTGCCTCTGATGTCTTGTACTCCACAAATGCGGGCCAGTGATCTTTTAACTTCTCATCTGCTCCGGTGAATGTTGGAGTCTTCCCTTTCAGGACATACTTTTCGTGCAATCTTTTCTTCCAGTTGTTGAATTGTTGGGCCATCTTCTTAAGAGCCCACGCCTTGACTTTTTGCTCCACCTCTGGCGGTAGGGTGAAATTTGTCATGAGCGTATTCCAAAGCTCATCTTTGAATCTATCGTCGACAAAAGAAACTCCATCCGCCTTTGGCTTATTCCATTCTTGAATGTTGATCGGGATGCTGTCCCTAACAACAACTCCGCACTGACTTATAAATCGGTCTGCGGTCCGCTTGGGAGCGGTCGGTTTGCCATCTGCAGCGAGTTCTTCGATCGTGAACCTTTCATTCTCGCCCAACCTTTTCTTCGGGCCTCGTCTCTTTATAGAAGTTTGGCTCGATCCGGAGGGCTAAAAGAAGAAAGAAGCGTTAATATATGTACATACAAATCAATTAATGCATCTAGTCAGCAGAGGCTTAATTAATATACCTCGCCGGGCTTTGCAACAGTTAAGGCTCCAACACTGCCGGAGCCGTCATCTTCTCCCTCCATTCGATCACCGGAGCCGTCATCTTCTCTTCCCTCACCATCGGAGTCGTCTTTGAGAAACTGTGAGGTGATATCATCATCTCCGTCGCGGATTATTTCCCCCAACATCTCTTCTTGTTCTAAGTCTCTGTCGTGTTCCATAGTTTCTGCAAATATTACAACATGGCAAAACAGTAACATTATGATGACAACTTGAGAGCAAGATTGAGTCATGCTACAGCAACTTTACATTGCAACCAAGGGCATGGCATCAAAGTACACATTACATAGACCAAATCACAAGAAGGAATCATATGCATATGAGCAATGGATTAGTGGCAAACATCATGCAAAGTTGACAAGTTTTATAACAGTCAGTTTCAGACTTGGCAGTTTTTCAGCGTGTAAAACAGCAACAGTATCATAGCATGTTTGCAAGCTTTTTATAGTGCCTAAACATGTTTACCATGGCATGGGAAAAATACCAGCAGCAAATAGACATGAAAATGCACCAAACACATGTACAAAGTTTATTCATATGATTCTTGCATTAAATCACACAAAAATAACAAAATGGCAAGTTTTATCAGTTGCATGTTAGGTAACCCTCCGGCGATCGTCGGGGACTCCTCCGGCGATCGTCGGGGACTCTTCACCGGCAATCGTCGGGGACTCGTCACCGGCAATTGTCGGGGACTCCTCCGGCGATCGTCGGGGACTCCTCACCGGCGATCGTCGGGGACGACTCCTCCGGCGATCGTCGGGGACGACTCCTCCGGCGATCGTCGGGGCCTCCTCCGGCGATCGTCGAGGACTCCTCCGGCGATCGGTAATAATAATTTCGCAATTACTCAATTGTTTGCTAAACTTATGACTTAGACATATTTCTTCATGAAAGAAGAATTATTTTATCTTTCGTCATAATGATATTATATCTTCATCCTGAATTTCTTTGAACTATTTCAAATATTTTTCAGTTCTTATCAAGTAAATCATGCATATTTACTCATAATTTTAGATGAAGTATAATTTTCTGCCACACTCTGTTATATCTATCGGATGTATTTAGTCAATTCAAACAAAAGACTTTTATGCTTCATTTATATGAAGATCAATATTATCCAATATAACTATGTAGTGTCATACACAAATGGTCTTCTCAAGACATTTATATGAAGACGTTTCATCAAGTCTTCTCAATATAACATGAAACTTCAAAATGCCCATGGTGCCCAACAATCTGAAATCATTCACTAATATTGATGTTGGACTCAACTAAGTACTCCAAAGTGCAATCAACTATATAAGCCCGCGGTGATCAATGCAAACACATACGTACGTACATGTTACAAAAATTTCTATGTCACAAAAATATATAAGCCCGATCGAGGGGAATTGAACGGCGGTGGCTCACACAGCGGGGGCGGCGTTGCCGGGGAGCGGGGGCGGCGAGGCTCGGGGAGGAGGGCAATCGAGGAGGTCCGGCGAGCGGGGGCGGCGACGACGAGGAAGGGCACGGGGGCGGCGACGAGGAGCGGGCTCGGGGGCAGCGATGCTCGGGGAGGAGGGCGAGGAGGTCCGGCGACGGTCAGCGGGCTCGGGGACGGCTCGGAGGCGACGGCGATCACCGGCAGCCTGGCGGCGTCGTGGTGTGGTTCGGCGTCGGAGGTTGGAGTGGAGAGGAAGATTGGGGGGGAGGGAGAAGGCGTAGTTAAATACCCACAGCTTTAGTCCCGGTCCGAGCCACCAACCGGGACTAAAGTCCTACCTTTAGTCCCGGTCCGAGCCACCAACCGGGACTAAAGCTAAATTTCAGCAGCCCAAAGGGCATGAAACCCAGGCCTTTAGTCCCGGTTGGTGGCTCGGACCGGGATTAAAGGTAGGCCTTTAGTCCCGGTTGGGGGCACCAACCGGGACTAAATCTGTTTTTCCTATTTTTGGTTTTAGACCTTTTTAGGATATTTTAGTTTTAGTTTTCTTTTAAACAGATTCAAAAACAGTAGCATACATGCCTAGTTTTGATTTAATTCTTTTTGCTATTGAAGAATATTATAGTTTTGTTTTAGTTGATCATAACTAGAATTTTATATAACTTTATTTGATGATATAGATGTTCATCAGATAGTGACAAATAGTTCTATCAAGTTATTTTTCATAGGTACCATTGCCGCAACATTTCGCATTGAAGGGCCAGCATCAGGTTTGTCAATATGTTTTTGAAAATATGACACAAGGCGATCAATGCTGTCAAAATCTTTCTTCCGGAATCTAAAGCCCTTTGAGTATAACCCAACATACTCATGATGTGGGTTTGTACTCCTGATGTAAGATAATATAAAGGTGCCTGGATGTTCATGAGATATACCAAAACAATAGACTATTCTCAAGAATGGCCATCTGATATGTTGTCCTCAGTTTCACCAGAAAGCAACCAGAGAACTCCTCATCTAGACCTCCAACTTTATGTCATACAACGTTTCTCTCTTGTCATCTCCGATGCTTCTGCTGTATTCATCTATGTCAAGACATTTAAGCCATGTCTATATTAACCTTGTTATTTTATATGGAGCCACCAACTGGGACTAACCGCGTATGATCAACCTTGCAAAACTTGGGACTGAAATCACTACAACTGGTGAGGGTGTGTATGGCCTATTCCTGTCAACCTCAAGCGACTTATCTGGAATGCTCAGAAGATATTCATATTTTGTTTGGACATAATTGCATTGATAAACTCCTCTGTATAATTAAAATACTAAAAGGATAGGAATAATTGAAATTTCATAATTTAATAAATAATTATTCTAAAATCATGTTTCAAATGCCAAAATGCCCTAGCTAGCTCTTACAAAGATTCCCCTCCGGTTTGTCCGAAGTGGCACTTTCCAGCTAAAACTTTTTCTTCGCGTGTGTCCCTTGCTTATTGCGCCGTAACCATGGATAATCTTCATCATTTAACATGATGCTTGGGTCAGTCTTCACTATGAAGGGAGGAATTTCATGAAACTTTTCATAATCTTCTGACATGTCTGTCTTGTCCTCCACTCCCACGATGTTTCTTTTCCCTGAAAGAACTATGTGGCGCTTTGGCTCATCGTATGCTGTATTCGCTTCCTTATCTTTTCTTTTTCTTGGTTTGGTAGACACGTCCTTCACATAGAAAACCTGCGCCACATCATTGGCTAGGACGAATGGTTCGTCTGTGTACCCAAGATTGTTGAGATCCACTGTTGTCATTCCGTACTGCGGGTCTACCTGTACCCCGCCTCCTGTTAGATTGACCCATTTGCACCGAAACAAAGGGACCTTAAAATCACGTCCATAGTCAAGTTCCCATATCTCCTCTATGTAACCATAATGTGTCCTTTGCCCTATTGGTGTTTGCTGCATCAAAGCGGACACCACTGTTTTGGTTGGTGCTCTTTTTATCTTGGGCGATTGTGTAAAATGTATTCCCATTTATCTCGTACCCTTGAAAAGTCAATACAGTCGAAGATGGTGTCCTGGCCAACAAGTATAGCTCATCTCCAACAGTGTTGTTACTCATGAGATGTGTTTGCAACCAACCGCCGAAAGTCGACATGTGTGCACATGTAATCCAGTCGTCAGACTGCCCCGGGTGTTGGGAGCGTACAATATTCTTGTGTTCATTGATATACGGGGCCACTAAGTTAGAATTTTGTAGAACTGTGTAGTGTGCTTGCGCCCAAGAATGCCCGTCCCTACATATTATTGCTTTCGGTGCTAGCGTGCCTTTTCCACTCAGTCTCCCCTCATGCCACGATTGAGGAACACCAATCGGCTTAAGGTCAGGAATAAAGTCAACACAAAACTCAATAACCTCCTCTGTTTCATGGCCCTTGGAGATGCTTCCTTCTGGCCTGGCATGGTTATGAACATATTTCTTTAAGACTCCCATGAACCTCTCAAAGGGGAACATATTGTGTAGAAATACAGGACCCAGAATGGCAATCTCGTCGACTAGGTGAACTAGGACGTGCGTCATAATATTGAAGAAGGATGGTGGGAACACCAACTTGAAACTGACAAGACATTGGACCAAATCATTCTGTAACCTTGGTAGGATTTCTGGATCGATTACCTTCTGAGAAATTGCATTGAGGAATGCACATAGCTTCACAATGGCTAATCGAACATTTTCTGGTAGAAGCCCCCTCAATGCAACCGGAAGCAATTGCGCCATAATCACGTGGCAGTCATGAGACTTTAGGTTCTGGAATTTTTTCTCTGCCATATTTATTATTCCCTTTATATTCGACGAGAAGCCAGACGGGACCTTGATACTGAGCAGGCATTCAAAAAAGATTTCCTTCTCTGCTTTGGTAAGAGCGTAGCTGGCAGGACCTTGATACTGCTTTGGAGGCATGCCGTCTTTTTGTTCATACGTTGCTGGTCCTCCCGTGCCTCCGGTGTATCTTTTGTCTTCCCATACACGCGCAAAAAGCCTAGCAGGTTCACGCAAAGATTCTTCGTCACATGCATCACGTCGATTGCAGAGCGGACCTCTAGGACTTTCCAATAGGGTAGCTCCCAAAATATAGATTTCTTCTTCCACATGGGTGCGTGTCCGTCAGCGTCATTCGGAACAGATTGTCCGCCAGGACCCTTTCCAAAGATTGCTTTTAAATCCTTGACCATATCAAATATACCATCACCAGTACAGGGGACAGGCTTCTTCTGGTGATCTGCCTCACCTTTGAAATGCTTGCCTTTCTTTCTTAAGGCATGCATGGTCGAAAGAAATCGATGATGTCCCAGGTACACATTATTCTTACATTTGTCCAAATATATACTTTCAGTCTCATCTAAACAGTGCGTGCATGCATTGTATCCCTTGTTTGTCTGTCCTGAAAGGTTACTAAGAGCAGGCCAATCATTGATGGTTACAAGCAACAACGCTCGTAGGTCAAATTCCTGCTGTTTGTGCTCATTCCACACACGTACACCTTTGATATCCCACAGCTGTAAAAGTTCTTCAACTAATGGCCTTAGGTACACATCAATGTCGTTGCCGGGTTGCTTAGGGCCTTGGATGAGCACTGGCATCATAATGAACTTCCGCTTCATGCACAACCAAGGAGGAAGGTTATAGATACATAGAGTCACAGGCCAGGTGCTATGATTGCTGCTCTGCTCCCCAAAAGGATTAATGCCATCTGCACTTATACCAAACCATAAGTTTCTTGCGTCATCTGCAAACTCCGGCCACTTTCTCTCGATTTTTCTCCACTGCGACCCATCAGCGGGTACTCTCAACATCCCGTCTTTCTTACGGTCTTCTTTGTGACATCGCAATAACTTGGCATGCTCTTTGTTTCTGAACAGACGTTTCAACCGTGGTATTATAGGAGCATACCACATCACCTTGGTAGGAACCCTCTTCCTGGGGCGCACGCCCTCAACATCACCAGGGTCATCTCGTCTGACCTTATACCGCAATGCACCACATACCGGGCATGCATTCAAATTCTCGTACTCCTCACCGCGATAGAGGATGCAGTCATTAGGGCATGCATGTATCTTCTACACCTCTAATCCTAGAGGGCAGAGAACCTTCTTTGCTTCGTACGTACTTTCAGGCAATTCGTTATCCTTTGGAAGCTTCTTCTTCATTATTTTCAGTAACTTCTCAAATCCCTTGTCAGATAAACCATTCTCTGCCTTCCATTGCAGCAATTCCAGTGTGGTACCGAGCTTTGTGTTGCCATCTTCGCAATTTGGGTACAACCGTTTTTTGTGATCCTCTAACATGCGATCGAACTTCAACTTCTCCCTTTCACTTTCGCATTCTCTCTGTGCATCAACAATGACCCGGCGAAGATCATCAGCGGGCACATCTGGTGCCTCTTGATCTTCAACTTCCCCCGTTGCAGTATCACTGTATTCAGGGAACATAGGATAGTTGTCATCATCCTCTTCTTTTTCATTGTCTTCCATCATAACCCCTCTTTCTCTGTGCTTGGTCCAACAATTATAGTGGGGCATGAAACCCTTCCTAAGCAGGTGGAAGTGAAGGGTTTTCGAGGAAGAGTAATCCTTCGTATTCTCACAGACAACACATGGACAATACATAAAACCATTCTGACTGTTTGCCTCAGCCACATCGATAAATTATGTAGGCCCGTAATGTACTCGGAAGTGCGTCAGTCACCGTACATCCATTGCCGGTTCATCTGCATTATATAATTAAGTATATCAAAAACCATTACAGAACATCATGAATAGAGAAATGACCAAATTAATACAAGTTCATCATCACATTAAAACCAAAGTACAGTAGTGATCAAATGTTATTACTGCAAAAATAAATACATAAAGTTCATACATAGTTCTCATAAAACAACATACAACTATGTAAAACATTTAAATGCAACAACAAATGCGATCAAAATCGCAACTAAGGTAACAATTGATCCAACAGCATAATGATACCAAGCCTCTTTATCAATGGCATATTTTCTAATCTTTCTAATCTTCAAGCACATTGCATCCATCTGGATCTTGTGTAGATCGACGACATCGGCAACATGCAACTCCAATTTCATCTTCTCTTCTACAATTCTTTTCAATTTTTCTTTCAAATAATTGTTTTCTTTTTCAACTAAATTTAACCTCTCGACAAGAGGGTCGGTTGGAATTTCCTGTTCACATACCTCCTAGATAAAAACATCTATGTCAAGTTGGTCGGCATAATTGTCATAAACACTAAATGAAACAAATAGTTATAAAAGATAATATACCACATCCGAATCATAGACCGGACGAGAGCCGACGGGGGCGGATATCAAAACCATGGCACTATATAATAACAAACCATAATACAAGTAAGAAAATTATACAAGTAGCTATCTAAATCATACAAGTAAGAATTTTTTTATTTTTAAAAAAAGATAAGAACAAGAGGCTCACCACGGTGGTGCCGGCGATGAGATCGGCGCGGGCGATCGACGGCGGTGAGGACGGGGACGGGGACGGGCTTGGAGGAAGAACAGAGGAGAAGAAAGAGGAGAAAGCTTAAGTGTGGCTCGGGCACCTCATATCATGTTTGTTTTGTGTGAACTCAAGTGGCATCATGCTCTCAGGCATTTCATCGAACACCTCATGTGCATAGGAAGGGAGAGCAAAGTAGCACACACCTCCCACCTTCTATGAGCAAAAAACAGAGGAGAGGGCTGGCAGGGGCGAGGATATATATAGGCATTTTTTTAGTCCCGGTTGGTGTCTAGAACCGGGACTGAAGACAGACCTTTTAGTCCCGGTTGGTGTCACCAACCGGGACTAAAGGTCCCATTCGAACCGGGACTGGTGCCTGCCGAGCCCCGGCCGGCTTCCTCGCCGCTCGAACCGGGACTGATGCTCACATTAGTCCCGGTTCGTAATGCGACCGAGACTATTGCTCCCATCCAGCTAGAACCAAAGCCCTGTTTTCTACTAGTGAGCATAGCATTAGTCAATGATGCAATTCATGAAAAAATTAATAGGGAAGAGAAGATTCACATGCAAATACACTATATTGGACATCTTTTATGATTGTGAGCCCCCATTAAGTATTTTATGTCAAATTGTTGACGTTGGACAAGGAAGACAACGTAATGAATTATGTTTGCTTATATTCACATAGAAGTTATATCGTCATAGATCCTCCAACATGTGGTGCTTGCCCAATATCTTTGCTAGCCAAAAATCCGTACCAAGTAGAGATACTACTTGTGCATCCAAAACCCTTAAACCCAGTTTCATGTCATAAGAGTCCACTATATCTACCTATGGATTGAATAAGATCCTTCAAGTAAGTTGTCATCGGTGCAAAAATCAATAAAAATTGCCTCTAAATATGTATGAACTTTTATTGTAAGGGAAAATAAGCTTTGTACGAACTTGTGATGGTAAAGAAATAAAAGCGACAGACTGCATAATAAAGGTTGCTATCACAAGGGGCAATATAAAGTGACGTTCCTTTGCATTAAGAGCTTGTGCATCCAACAACAAAAAGCGCATGACAACCTCTGCTTCTCTCTGCGAAGGGCCTATCTTTTACTTTTATGTATTTACTTTTTATGCAAGAGTCAATAGTGTTCTCCTCTATTCCTTTTTATTTTTCTCTTTTGCAAGCATCATGTGGTGGGGAAAGATCTAGGCATATATATCCAGTTGGATATGAGTGATCATGAGTTATTATTGTTGACATTACCCTTGAGGTGAATAAGTTGGGAGGCGAAATTATAAGCCCCTATTTTTCTATGTGTCTGGCTGAAACTTTTTGGTTCATATATATGTTGTGAGTGTTAGCAATCATAGAAGACTAAATGATGGTTGAGTATGTGGACTTGCTAAAAAGCTCCTACATGAGACCCTTCCCGAAAATATGATGAATTGCAATTGCATTCCTGATTGAGAACATAGTTTGTTAGTTTTCAAGAAAGTTTATGCCTTATACTTTGTTGTTGTGATGAATTGTTACTTGTTCATGAGAAGTTTTATGATAATGCATATTGCTGTTATAATAATGATCATGATGCTACTGTGTCCGTATTTTGTTTTTATCGACACCTCTCTCTCTAAACATGTGGACATGATTATCGATATCGGCTTTCGCTTGAGGACAAGCGAGGTCTAAGCTTGGGGGAGTTGATACGTCCATTTTGCATCATGTTTTACTACTGTTATTTATAGTGTTTTTAATCAATATAACACTTTGTGGAGCAATTCTAATGCCTTTTCTCTCTTAATATGCAAGATTTACACAAGGAGGGAGATTGCCGGCAGCTGGAATTCTGGACCTGAAAAAGCTATGTCAGAGATACCTATTCTGCACATCTCCAAATGAGCTGAAATTTCACGAAGATTTATTTTGGAATAAATAAAAAATACTGGAAGAAAGAAATACCCGAGGGGGCCACCTAGGTGCCCACGAGGCACTAGGGCGCGCCACCCCCCCCCCCCCCAAGCGCGCCCTGGTGGCTTGTGGGGCCCCTGGCCAGCCTCCGGTGCCCATTTTCTGGTATATAAGCCCATTTACCCTAGAAAAAATAAGGAGAAGACTTTTGGGACGCAGCGCCGCCGTCTCGAGGCGGAACTTGGGTTGGAGCACTTTTGCTCTCCGGTGGAGCGATTCCGCCGGGGATACTCCCCTCCGGGAGGGGGAAATCGGAGCCATCGACATCACCAACGATCCTCTCATCGTGGGAGGACCAATCTTCATCAACATCTTCAACAGCACCATCTCATCTCAAACCCTAGTTCATCTCTTGTATTCAATCTTTGTCTCAAAACCTCAGATTGGTACCTGTGGGTTGCTAGTAGTGTTGATTACATCTTGTAGTTGATGCTAGTTGGTTTATTTGGTGGAAGATTATATGTTCAGATACAATATCCTATTCAATACCCCTCTGATCTTGAACATGAAAATGGTTTGTGAGTAGTTACTTTTGTTCTTGAGGACATGGGAGAAGTCTTGTCATAAGTAATCATGTGAATTTGGTATTCGTTCGATATTTTGATGATATGTATGTTGTTGATTCTCTTAGTGGTGTCATGTGAACGTCGACTACATGACACTTCACCATCTTTGGGCCTATGGGAATGCATTATGGAGTAGTAATTAGATGATGGGTTGCTAGAGTGACAGAAGCTTAAACCCTAGTTTATGCGCTATTCCGTAAGGGCTGATTTGGATCCATATGTTTAATGCTATGGTTAGAGTTATCTTAATTCTTCTTTCGTAGTTGCAGATGCTTGCGAGAGGGGGTAATCATAAGTGGGAGGCTTGTTCAAGTAAGAACAGCACCCAAGCACCGGTCCACCCACATATCAAATTATCAAAGTAGCGAACGCGAATCAAACAAACATGATGAAAGTGACTAGATGAAATTCCCATGTGTCCTCGAGAACGTTTTGCTTATTATAAGAGATCGTTTTGACTTGTCCTTTGCTACAAAAAGGATTGGGCCACCTTGCTGCACTCTTTGTTACTATTGCCACTTGTCACTTGTTACAAATTATCTCGCTATCAAACTACTCGTTACCGATAATTTCAGTGCTTGTAGAAAGTACCTTGCTGAAAACCGCTTGCCATTTCCTTCTACTCCTCGTTGGGTTCGACACTCTTACTTATCGAAAGGACTACGATTGATCCCCTATACTTGTGGGTCATCATCACCCCTCAAACCTAGCCCAAATCCGGGGAGGCTCGAATGCTCCTGGGCGCGTCCACCGTGTTGGATCGGCCCACTCGGACCCCACAAATATCCCCGCTCCATACGAACCCTAGACCGCAATCAAAGCACAATCCACTCCACTCTCTGTCTCCTCCTTTACTCGGCCCCTTCCCTTCCGATCCATGTCGAACTCCGGCAGCAGCGCAATGTCTGGCAGTGGATCCGGTGGCGACGTCGACTGGTGGTCGTTGTTGTGTGACACAGAGCCAGAGGACGTGGAGGAGCTCGCCGTCTGCATCACATTGTGCTGGTCGCGGCTGGACGGGGGCGGAAGCTCTGGCTCCGTGCCCTCCCCCATCGCCCGACAACGTAGTGTGGACGACGATGCCGGCTCTTCGCATCCGCGCCGCTCCGGGCGCTCCGTGCCCTTCACGGCCCGGCACCTCTCGCACCACTCTCTAGCTACTCCAAAAGGCATCCCGACCACCTCTGCGGCCTCATACCCGCGCCGACGCGGTGAGAATGTGGGTGCCCAAATCTGAGGCATGTGTCGCACGCTGCGAGAGGCAGCGGTGGAGGGAAAGAGTGGCTGCGGAGGCGACACGCTGGTGGATCTGGAGGACCAGCTCCTCGGGACGGTCCTCCACCGCTTGCTCACCTCGGATGAGACCGACGTGCGGTGGCTTTGCCGCATAAACGACAAAGCCCTCTGGCTCGCCATCTAGCAGTCGAAGCACAAAGCGGAGTTCGATGCGGTGGCGAAAGCGAAGGCCGCCTGCCTGGTGAAGGAGCAGGAGCACGTGGTCCGAAGGATGGCCGATGTCATCTCTTTCGGTGACGGCTCCGACTTCTCCCACGACTCCGACGACAACGCCCCTTCTGCCATCGACACCTACACGGAGGGCTACCGATGCACATGCAGCCACAAGAGCAAGGGTCCGGTGCGGAAGTGGTGTTGTCCCGACGGCGCTCCCAGACTCCGTTTTAGTATTTAGTTAGTTTAATTTAAATCTGTGTCCTTTTGTCGGTGATGAAGTGCCTCCTTTGGTCCGATGAACTGTGATGCTATGTCTGTATGCACTGTGAATTTATGCCTCTTTTGTTGCTATGTTTTGCATGATGAGATCATTGTAGTTTTGTTCACGTTGCACGTATAATATGAATTTGGGGGCCGGATTTGCGGTACACGGTTGTGTACGTGAGCATTTAAGGGGTGACTGGTCATTATCCGCGAATGGGCAAGGTGTACTCCTAAACATCCCGTAAATTGAGGGGAGGCCCACTTCCCCAACTGATTTCCAACCACAATCTGCTAAGAGCAAGTACAATAGCAGGCTTATAGTCTACATACATGACAATTTTGCCTATGTTGAGGAGAGAGACATGAAAAAGTAAGGGGAGTGGACTCTCATGCAAGAGCCTAGCTATATGCGTGCTCCTCGACAGATGCAATAAATGTGAAGAAAGAGATAGAGAGAAGATGAGAAAAAGTATTAATCTTATAGCTAACCTTGTTGTATGAGTGACTATATGTGTTGGCTATAAATGATATGGCAACATCTTATAGCCAGCAGTTGGCTGTATTATTAACCATGCTATAAGTCGCACTGTTTACTGGTCAACCCCCTAAGCCTCCATACGCGTATATAGCACTAGTGGTTGGGGCGCACCCCTGGTGCGCCTCGTGAGAGGAAGGTCTGGCGGTGCTAAGTAGGAGGCAACCCTTTCACCTATTTTTCTCGTTTTGTGTAGCAATGGCATACTTCAAGGATTGGGAGGAGGTGGCGTAAAAAGTAAGAAAAAAGAAATTCGCCAAGTGATGATAGGTTGATTTGATGAGCGTAATATATTGGCTCTTAACGTATACTTCAAAATTAACCTCATCTTGATTTGTAAACGATTATAGGAGAATGTAGGATTCCTAGAAACAGACAGAGGAGACATACGTATACTAAGTGATTGCCTGATAACTGAGGCTGAGCCCCACCACCTCCACCCTTGCTACCAACGACACAGATGAGCCCCCGAATCTCATCACCACGCCCAGCTTATCTCCTCCTCCCACTCTGATTCCTCCGTGGAAGCTCACTCCTGCAAGGATGCCATCTCCGTCGCCCTCTTTCTTGGCCTGACAGCGAGAGTCCAGTGGCTAAGCCAAAGGGTATAACATCCACCGGCATTCGATGATTTTGTTCCGAGCTTGCCTGCCATGTGTGATGGCTCTCTTCGTCTGCCTATTTGTGTGTTCATCCGTTTTCTGTTTGCCTTGCATTCCCCATTGTGTCTGCAGCTTGTTTTGAGGGACTAAAGCCTTGCCCCTCCCGCTCCTTCAATCCCTGATATAATGCTCCCCCTTGTGTATTCATTCTGCTCCTATCTTCTTCCCTTGTTCCGTTTGGTTCTTCCCGACTGATGTTTGAATAACTGGCCTGTTTCCTTGCTAGATCGAACTGATCGTTCCTCATTTGGTGTCTGCTGGGTTGATTGTTAGCCTTTAGCTGATCTTCTTTCTTGTTCTTAAGTGTGTTCCCGGTTGTATTTATAGAGACTTGTGCGATTACAGAAAGTGTTTTGTGCTGTGGCTTGAACCTGCTCTCTCTGATCCTAGATCCCGGGCTGCAGCGACCGAGAGTGACGCAGAAATGGCTCACTGTTAACTTTTAAATTCACTTTGCACATGTACTTCCTTTGATTTTATTCTCCATCTGAAGAACTGATGCTAGGCTTACAAATAATGGACTGCCCTTGGTATCCGAAAGTTGTGTTGCCGGGTTAGCTATTCTTCACCAAAATTTACATCCCAAACTGAAGTGTTGGGCAGGCGAGTGGTTAGAATGCTTCGCGAAATGGCCCTTATTGGCTCTTCATTTGTATATTAAATGGATACATTGCTTGAAGGTTTTGACTTGCGAATAGCCAGATGAGCTCAGAAGAAGGTAAATTTCTTACGACTGTTTCATACACTTTTGCTTCGGTACACCCCCCCCCCCCCCCCCCCCCCCCCCCAAACACATTAACGGCTGAGATCTCTCTATACCCCTTCATAATAAAGGATTGGATGGTCTTTTCACCCGCGCTGATACGCGGCCTGCGTACATATACGCTGCGTCTTTTTTTTCCTCGCGGCGCCCTTAGCTTTTTTCAGTTTATTTTTGAAAGAAAAAATAATGCGGGCGACGTGAATCGAACTCAAGGCCTCTTGTTCTAAGGAGAACCACAATAACCAACTAGGAAATCCTAATGCTTGTGCCTTTTTTTTTTCTTCTTCTTCCGTTCACGGCTGGGCCGGCCCATTATTGAACCAGTCTTTTTCTCACTATTTTTTTCCTTTTTTTTATTTTTTTATTTTTCTTTTCTTTCCTTTTTCTTTTAAAATAAATGATCACACTTATAAAATTTTGTTCAAAATTTCAAAAAATGTTCGTTTTTTTTAAATTTTGTTCATAAAGTAGAAATATTCACATTTTTAAAAAATTATACAAATATGTCGACAAATTGTTCGTTTAAATAGAAAAATGTTCACATCAATATAATTAAATTTCTGAAACTCTATTAAATAGAAAATTGTTCATTTAAACAAAAATGTTTGTTTAAATAGCAAAATGCTAACATAAAAAAATTGAACACTTTTAAAATTTCTAGACATCTATTAAATAGAAAAAGAAGAATAAAATTACTGAACATTCTTATTCAAAATTGATGAACTTTTTTCAAATCGGCGAATGCATGAGCCAGCCCAATGTCGTCGCCCGGTTGGGCAAGGCCTGAGCGTATTTTTTTCTATTCTATTTTTTCTTTTTTCTTTTCTTTTTTCATTAATTTCTTTTTTTTTCCTTTTTGAACTTTATTATTCATTTCCAAACCTGTTTTAAAATTTGAAATATTTTTGCAATACCAAAATATGTTATTGTTTTCAAATATCTTTTACAAATTATAAAAATGTTCTGGAATTTCAAAAAATGTTCCCACTTTTCAATTTTTTGTTCCTAAATTTAATAAATGTTTGTGTTTTAAAAATGTTGATAAATTTAAAAAATTACGTTGTTTGCAATCTGTGTACAACATCAATATTTGGGAATGCAATCTGTGTACAACATCAATATTTGGGAACTTAAAAAAAGTGCATGCAGAGTTGCCCTACCAGTCTAACCGAACCACAACCTTTGAACATGGTGTGCTTCATGCCATGCATGAAATGACACCAAATTTTGCCAGCATGTGGGCATGCTCATGGCAGGCCTCCATGCCACATTTGAAGGAATTCTGACACCTAACGCACGTTGCGTCACGTTCGACTAGTGTTTTAGGCTTTTTTCACCGGGAAAATTCTAGAAAATGCATAAAATGTCAGAACTCAATGAAATTTATCATGGATGCTTGGCATGGTGATGCTAGTGTGTGGAAAACTGGGTCCATTTTATTGATATGAAAAAAAAGTGCATCCAGACTTGCCCTACTCGCCTACCCGAACCACCACCTTTGAACATGATGTGCTTCTTTTCATGCATGAAATGACACCAAAATATGCCAGCATGTGGGCATGCTCACGGCAGGCCTCCATGCAAAATTTGAAGGAATTCAGACACCTAACACACGTTGCGTCATGTCCGGCTAGTGTTTTAGGGTTTTTTCACCGGAAAAACCCTAGAAAATGAATAAAATGTCGGAACTCAATGAAATTTATCATGGATGCTTGGCATGGTGATGCTAGTGTGCGGAAAAAATTGCGTCCATTTTATTGATGTGAAAATAAAAGTGCATCCAGACTTGCCCTACCGGCCTACCCGAACCACCACCTTTGAACACGGTGTGCTTCTTGCCATGAATGAAATGACACTAAATTTTGCCAGCATGTGGGCATGCTCATGGCAGGCCTCCTTGCAAAATTTAAAGGAATTTGGACACCTGACGCATGTTGCGTCACGTTCGGCTAGTGTTTTATGGTTTTTTCACCGGAAAAACCCTAAAATATGCATAAAATTTCAGAACTCAATAAAATTTATCATGGATGCTTGTCATGGTGATGCTAGTGTGTGGAAAAAATATGTGTCCATTTTATTGATGTGAAAAAAAGTGCATCCAGACTAGCCCTACCGGCCTGCCTGAACCACCACCTTTGAACATGTGCTTCTTGCCATGCATGAAATGACACCAAGTTTTGCCAGCCTGTGGGCATGCTCATGGCATGCTCATGGCAGGCCTCCATGTAAAATTTGAAGGAATTCGGACACCTAACGCACGTTGCGTCATGTTTGACTAGTGTTTAAGGGTTTTTTCACCGGGAAAACCCTAGAAAATGCATAAAATGTCCAAACTCAATGAAATTTATCATGGATGCTTGGCATGGTGATGCTAGCGTGTGGAAAATTTTGGGTCCATTACATTGATGTGAGCATTTTTTGAAAAAGAAAAAGAACAAAAAAGGAAAAAACGAAAAACAACAAGAATGAAAAAGAAACAAAAAACAAACAATAAACCGGTCACTGATTGATATATTTTCGTTTTTATTTTTCTATTTAATAGATATTCAGAAATTTTAAAAGTGTTCGATTTTTTATGTGAGCATTTTTCTATTTAAACGAACAATAAACAAATATTTCTGTTTAAATGAACAATCTATCTATTTAATAGATGTTAAGAAATTTATATAAGCATTTTTCTATTTAAACGAACAATTTTTTGGCATATCTTTACAATTTTTTAAAATGCGAATATTCGTATTTTATGAACAAAATTTTAAAAAGCAAGCATTTTTTTAAATTTTGAACAAAATTTTATAAGTGTGAGCATTTTTTGAAAAAGGAAAAAGAGAAAAAAAAGAAAAAAGCAATAGAAAAAACGAAAAAGAAATAGTGATCAAAGGACCGGTTCAACAATGGGCCGGCCCAGCCATGAACTGAAGGAGAAAACAAAGAAGTGAATAGGCACAAGCATTATGATGTCCTAGTTGGTTAGTGTGGTTCTCCTCGGATCAAGAGGTCTTGAGTTCGATTCATGCCGCCTGCACTAATTTTTGAAGTTTAATAAAAAAGTGGGTACGATACCTCATACATGTCACATACGCAGATGGGTATACGGTTTGGTGAAATGGCCATACTGTCCTTATACGGTTTGTGGAGGGGGGGGGGGGGGGGGGTTGTACCGAAGCAGGCCTCTTTGTGCAACTTATTCTCATGGAATGTGCACACTTGGGTTCCTTTGATACGTACCCATCTATCTACTCTCCCACGACATATTTCGGAAGCCTATATGGACGAGCAAGTCTTGGTGCAGTAGCACACGGTCAGGAAGTCGGCACGGCCAGATCTCGCCGCCGCCTCGAGCAGAGAGGCGTACCACAGATCGAAATCACTGGCGATGCCACCTTCACCTCTCACGTGCTCCTCCCACAGCTCGCATGCAAATCTCACCAAAAATGCACAATGAACATATTGCTTGAAAGGTGATTCCTGTATTGGATCTTAGACAACTGAATAGGTGAATATGATTCATTGTCCCAAAAGAATGTTGAAATAGGTTCAGCTGCAAATGAATAGATTCTGAAAATAGTGTATATATACAGAGAAAAATAAAATAGGAATATAAAGTGTCCTATTACTCCCACATGTGAAGGCCCAAAGCTATTTTCAAAATAGTTTTATAAGCTAGCTCTAGATTTTATAGGCCATAGTAATCAGAAGAATTTTGTAAGCTAGCTCTAGATTTTATACGATTCAAACAAGAAGCACAAGACACATGATTGTGCAACTGATGCATAGTCACCCTCAACTGGGAATAGCCCACGACTGATACCTACAGATGAAAAAAATCCATCCAAACACGCCAGTGTTTTCAGGCCATTAAATAGACATTGATGCATATATTGTTTGTCAACTCCATATCGACTCACATGGCAAATTGCGGTGTTTTGCCATGCCCACTATTTTTCTAATACATTGAAAATAATCTAAACACCCAAATTGGGAAAGGGATGTTCTCATAGTTAGGATACAGACTGCTAATTATCTTTGGTGATTGGGATTGGCACATAATAGTCTATGACATGAAAGATATTGCTTAAAATTAAACGGTTGACAAGAAACCTAAGCATCCAACCCAATTCGATTCATTCGACATGTAACCACTAGAGAACCATCGGATCTGATAAAGAACATGTCTATGGGGTAGAATGCATGATACAAGGCACGATGCCTTTATCTGTTAGATCTAAAATGCAAAGAAAACAAAAATCAACAAGTAAATTTTCATCAAAGTAGTAATACATCCCAAAAGTTGCATCCAAGAGTTATGATCTATAAGGCATAGTTGCACAATTCTTTCCGACGAAATATTTATACATACAAATGGTAAGAGAAATATTGCATTGTTCACAACATGGTAAGAGTGCCATGGCTTCCAATGTTACAAATCAGTTGCCAAATGTTTTCAACAAGAAACTTCTTGCTGACAAGGAGGTGATTTACTATTTTATTTGTTCCATTTTATATTCACATCACAGAAGGTTGGTAAATATCATGAAACACTTTCCCCTTAAAGAATTTTGTTTCTTATATTCACATCACAGAAGGTTGACGACATAAATCTAGTCATTTTTTGTTGTTGGTCCTGATAATGCTATATTTAGATCAAGTTTTGCCCATTGTACCTACAGAGCACTATGAGTATTGCCAACTCACAAAAGTAGATATAGAATGTTTTACCTCCTTTTTGGCTGATCATATTTTTCCCTCCGAGGCATGCCGCCTCCTCTTATTCGTTCTCATCCTCTTGTCTGCCATTCTGACCTTATTTCTCTTACACTGTGAAGGTGTCGGGGTCATTGTCAACGGGGAGGGGTTGAAGGAAGTTGTAGGCAACGTGCTTTCATTCCTGCTAAGAATAAGTGCTTAATTTCAGTTTTATTTGGACAGGAGTAAGTATAATGATTATGAATGTCATATAAATTGTTAAGTTCACAACTATGGATGCGCAAATAATTTATATGATTTGCTTGTTCCATATGTTGCAGTATATTTACGCTTCGCATTCACCTAGATGTAATAAGCTACTATAGACATAATTGGAGACCGAACAGAAAATGATTATGAACTAAGAATTCCATGTTGCTCATTCAGCTGACAATGATGTGCATTTACATCTTTGAACGCTACAACCGAAAGAGCTACTTACTGAAGTCGTGATGGTAAAAGCATTAGAGATGTTCACTTTATGCTCAAACAAATTTGGATTGGAAGTATAATGATTATGAATGTGAAGCTTGTAAAAATGGGTGCGCAAACAATGTATATGATTTGCTTGCTTCTATCAGTTGCAACAAATTTCAAGGAACCTAAATGCAGAGCCTACTACTGTAACTATTCATGGCCAAATAGGAAATGGTCATGAATTCAGAATTTCCAGGCTACAAGCCTACAACCCACAGAGAGCTAGTTACTCAAGCAGAGATAGAAAAACATTAGAGTGGACCTGATATTTTGTTAATGCGTTATCCAGATATTGCCGATGCTGAAATTCTTCAGGTAGACCTCGAGAACTTGCGAAGGAATAAACTATGTGCGTCATCTGGATATTCCCAAATGATCTCAGCATGTCGTTAATGCCTACCATCAATTAAAAAGTCCTAGACCACAAGATTAAATACACTCATGGTCAGAACGATATAAAATGGTTACCATAAAAAACAGAAAACTATCTGGAAATGTTCCTGCTCACTTGTCCACTCCTTCAAGAGCAGTAAGAGAAACTCAACATTAGGCATATATAAGTACCATTTCAGTGTCTCACTATTTCACAATTTAACTCACATGAAATTTTAATCACAAACCAAAACACCAACACATCATATCACCCCAGAACCATATCAGTAACCCAGTAAGCACCACTGGACTAAATCATCAACATGGCATACAAGATGTGGGTGAGCAGTTTATGTGATCATATAGTAGAGTCCTAATCACATAAAAAACTGCAGCTTCTTATTAGCATTCACGGGTGCGAAAAAATAGCAAACACTTGAGACAAGCGAGCAAGAACATACCACTGTGAGCTCTTCTGCATCATTTATTTCTAGCATTTCCGATTTCCACCACGACGGAGGAGGTGAGCTCTCTGTCAGCTGCTAAACCAATCATCATGTAAGGATCTATTTTTTTCATGAGTTGCAGAACCTATCATCGTGTAAACAAAAAGGTAGGAGGGAAATTATTTATATGTTTACAAAGTGCATATAGTCCTCTTAATTTCCACAGAAGAAAATCTCAAAAGAACGCTCGCAGATAAACCTGAACCTTCTATAGGACAATGGCGAATTGACCAAAGGATCTCCGTGTCGCTGCAGATCACAAAAGTAGGAACTCTGCACTGCTAGAGATTCCCAATGATCTCTTTCTTGCCAGATTTACCACCATCAAGCGCGCCCATCTGCATTCGAAGCAATCGAGGTAAGCAGCACCCAAACACTGCAAAGAAAAACTTAGGAACTGCCGTAGAAGTGCAGCCGCGCCGGCTTGTAGCACTCCTGCAGCTGCAAGGAGAAGAGAACCGAACAATCCGTATGGGCATATGGTCAAACAGATGGTATGCGGATCTCGGAAGTAGAGACTTAAGTAAAAGAAACCAGGGCCTAAAGCAGGTACCTGAACACCCAAGCCTGACGAAAATGTGATGCCCCAATCCACATGAAGATTAAGCCCCTGCAAAACAAATTGGGTAGCACATGAATAATACAACGTCAATCAGGCAAAGACAAAAGAAAGGAAAAGCAAAGAAGACAGAGGAGAAAAGGACATCGCAAAGCTAGAATCGAAGAAAGAAACGGCCAACAAGCAACCAAAACAACCCAAGGAAAAATCCAAAGGACATGTATAATCAAAGAAGAAGAAACCAAAAAGATGAATAGGAGATCTGAACCAAACCAAAACTTAAGTGCATGGGGGATCAAATCCAAGGACTCACCCCACAGAAACCAGCGGCAGACGGCAAAGGAGACGAACGGCGCCTCGATGCCACCCCCTGCGTAGATCGACTGGAGAGGATGCCGCAACGCCATCTAGACCCCGATTCCCTCGAGCGACGCCGACTGGTTTTGCTCTGGGATGGCCGGCGCCGCTCAGCCCTATGGTCGATGGCGCCCCTGCCGGCCACCTCCACGGATCCGGATTGAGGGAAGGGAAGAGGAGGAGCCAGCGTGTCTGAGTGGAGATGATGAGAGGAGGGGTGGCGTGTGGAGTGGAGAACGATGTGGGCGGGTGTATCTGAGGAAGGTCGCACACTTGCGCTCGCCCAATCTCTCCGTGTCTGGACTCTGGACCAGCCAAACCTCAGGACCCACCTGCAGCGACCTAGAGCCAATCTATCAGCATGCAGGAACCAATCAAAACTCCATTACACACGAACCAATCACAACTCCACCACAAATAAACTGTTCCTACCTGACGTGGATCCCGCGAGGAAGCGCCATTCTACCGACGCCTGTTATCTTTGATTACTCATCGAGGTACTAGAGTCATTGAAAAATTAATACCAAAACGTTTCCGTCGATGATGAGGTGCCTACGATGACTTCGTAAATTTCAAGATGTTATGTCGGCTCAGTCTCTTGGAGGTGCTCATAGGGATAGGGTGTGCGTATGTGCATTTATAGGGGTGAGTGTATGCGCGTGTATATGAGCGCTTGCGTCTGTACTGTGTTTAAAAAGAAAAAAAGAAAAAAAAAAGACCTTGACCTTGGTCTCGAGAAACAAGAATATTTTTTGGAACCAAAAAATCCCACCAATGTCAAGACTCAAGAGCGGGCTCCCCCAACGGCGGCCGCGCCCACGACCCAGCGCCACCACCGCCCTGCCCCTCCCTCGCCTGGCCATCTGCACGGGGCCGAGGGCGCGGCGCATCGATCCGGCACGCGGGTCACTGCCCGCGGCCGGTGGCGAGAGCGCGCGGGCGATGAGGAGCGGCGGAGCACTGCTCGCGACGGCCGGCCTCGCATCACAGGTGCGTGAATCCGCCTGGAAACCCTCGCCTGAAGCTGCAATCGGTTCTATTGCTACTCGATTCGAGTCCGCAATCGCATACGGAGTTCGTCGCCCTTGCCGTACAGTTGTGTGCGTCCGTTTAGTCTAGCCTACGATTAGCAACAATATTAGCACGAGGCAGAGGAAAGCACACCGAAAATCGCCGAGCGGGTCAAACAAGTTTCGAGCTGTTCTTTTTTAATCACCAGCACCGGCAGCACCGAAAATGGCCGGCCGGCTCGCCCTCTCCAGGGAATTTTTTCCCCATTATGAACATTTGCTTTGTTCGTTGGGTTCAGTAGCTTGTCCCTGTCCAACCATGCAAAAAAAAGAAAAAAACTTGTCCCTGTCCAACCGAACACTAGGCCTTTTTTCATGTATATATACACATACATACTTAATTGATGCATTTCCGATGCTGAAACTGCAATTGCAAGGCACTGTCTGTCTCGCGTTTCAGATTAATGCCACTTGATTTATGTGCTGCGGTTGCCGATTTCAAGCCACTTAATTTATGGGTTGCGGTTGCTGTCGCCGTTGTCGAATACAGTTATACTATCCGACCGGCCTAATTTTTATGTGTGTTTGTGTCACAGGCTGCAAAGAATCTTGTAGCTGCGGCCGCGGCACCTTCAGCCTCTGCTTTCAGGGCATCCGCTGCAAATACACCTTCTGGAGCAGGTATGTTATACTTTTGTGGCAAAGAATGTTGGTCGTTATACTTTTGTGGCAACTGCAAACTTGTGCTAGCCTGACTTAATTGTGCCCAATAATCTGTTTTCAGTTACGTAGCTGATAGTTATTATTACTCTGTATTCCACCACGTCTATTTGGTTGACTGTTGCTACCGAGCAAGTAAGTTTCTGCTTGGTGCTTAACCGATACAGGTAGCTTGCTTAGGAATCTACAGCAGAGGCACTGGTCAAGCTTTGTTGGTCAGAGGGCACGGGGCGTGCACTCTGGCACCTCCGCTTCTCTTTCTAAAGAGATCCATAGGAGTGGTCCAGAAAGAGTTATACAGAACTTCAAAACGCTAAATCGAGGTAGCAGCCTTTTCTTTCGTCACCGTTTGCTAATTAGGAGTAGTATGTGCGCTTTCACCCGTAAACGACATGCAGTTTGGCTTGACTATGGATTCTATTCTCTATGTGCACGGATGGATTCTATTCTCTATGCAGGAATTTCAAATGCGGCAAGGGAGGAAGGACGTGTTCTTGGTACTGCTACTGCACCCCATTACATAGCAGAGAAAGACCTACTTAAAAAGCAGCTTCTGCGTACCATCTCTGCCCTTACAGTTACTGGCTTTGCCATCTATGGCGTTAAGGTTGTGCTTGACAGTGTCAAAGACACCAAAGTTGGCAAATTCGATGGTTTGAAAGAAGTATTGGCCACGGATTTAAGCACAAGATTCAGTGATGTAAAGGGGGTTGATGAAGCCAAAGCTGAGCTCGAAGACATAGTTCACTACCTACGAGATCCCGACGTGAGTGTGGCATTGCCATCAACATGCATGCAGGTGTTCTAATTCAACAACTCTTTCTTGATACTGAGTTGTTAATCTACTTTTACATGCTTTGCAGAGTTTCAAACACCTTGGTGGCAAGCTTCCAAAGGGTGTTTTGCTTGTGGGCCAACCTGGCACAGGGAAGACCATGCTAGCAAGGTCAGTTGCTGGGGAAGCCGGCGTCCCTTTCTTCTCGTGCAGTGGCAGTGATTTCGAAGAGATGTATGTGGGTGTTGGTGCTAGGAGAGTGAGGGAGCTCTTCAGTGCAGCAAAGAAGCGATCTCCTTGCATAGTATTTATCGATGAAATCGATGCAATTGGTGGGCGCAGAGACACTGAAGGTTTAACGTCACAGAGGCCGGCTCTGAACCAGCTGCTTGTTGAGATGGATGGCTTCAAGCAGAATGACGGGATTATTGTGATCGCAGCAACGACCATCCCGCAGTCACTAGATAGCGCCCTTATCAGGCCTGGGCGTTTTGACTGTCAAGTTCATGTTTCGGTTCCAGATGTTGAGGGCCGACGACAGATCCTCGAGGCTTACATGTCAAAGGTACATTTATGAGGCTTACTTATTTTTTGCGGTCTCTGATACGAGGCTTTGATCTTTTCTCCATGAATTCTTTCAAGCAGGTGAGTAAATCCAAGGATGTGGATGCGATGACCATCGCAAGGGGGACGCCTGGGTTCTCAGGTGCAGCCCTTGCAAACCTAGTGAACACCGCCGCTCTTAAGGCTTCCAGGGATGGGGCAAATGCTGTTGGGATGGGTCACCTTGAGTATGCCATGGACAGGATCATCATGGGCAGGGAGCGCAAGTCGATGGTGATATCCGATCTATCAAAGAAGAGGACTGCGTACCACGAGGCTGGGCACGCCCTTGTTGCTATCCTCACGGACGGTGCTAACCCTGTCCACAAGGCCACCATCGTGCCTATGGGAAATGCTCTTGGCAAGGTGACGCAGCTGCCAGGGGAAGACAGCCACCTCACAAGGAAGCAGATGCTGGCGAGGCTGAACGTCTCTATGGGAGGACGGGTGGCCGAGGAGCTTATATTTGGAGAAGCAGGGATCACCACTGGTGCCTCATCTGACCTAAGCAAGGCAACTCGATATGCGAAAGACATGGTCGTCAGGTATGGTATGAGCAAGCGGGTTGGCCTTGTTTCCTATGGCAATGACACCAATGCTGCCCGTGGCAAGGCGATGACCATGAGCGGGCGGACGATAGGTCTGGTTGATGAGGAGGTGAAAGCATTATTGGACAACGCTTACAGGAACGCGAAAATGATTCTCACGGAGCACAACAAGGAGTTTCATGCGCTAGCAAATGCCCTCCTGGAGCATGAAACTCTCACTGGTGACCAGATCAAGAAACTAGTTTTGACAGGACGACAAGGAGTTGGTCGTAGCAGCAGCCAGAAAAATCAGGGAACACCTCTCACTGGTGACCAGATCAAGAAACGAGTTTCGACAGGACGACAAGGAGATGGTCATAGCAGAAGCCAGCAAAATCAGGGAACACCTTCTCTCACTGGTGACCAGATGAAGAAACTAGTTTCGACAGGACGACAAGGAGATGGCCGTAGCAGCAGCCAGCAAAATCAGGTAACACCACCTCTCGGCGGTGACATCACAAAACTAGTATCGACAGACCAACAAGTAGATGGTCATAACAATAGCCAGCAGGATCAGGGAACATCTTCTCTCTCTGGTGACGAGAGCACCAAATCAATATCAACAGAACAACAAGGAGATGGTCCTAACAGTAGCAAGCATAATCAGGGAGCACCGTCTCTCACTGATGAGGAGACCACAAAACTAGTTTCGACAGAACAACAAGCAGATAGTTATAGTGGTAGCCAGCAGGATCAGGGAACACCTTCTCTCACTCGCAACGAGAGCGCCAACCAGTGAGGAGATCAAGAAACGGGTGCTCGCGACGGGAGTGCCAAAGCAGTGACAAGATCAAGAAACGGTGTCGACACAACAGCAAGTAGATGATGCTAACAATGGTCAGCAGGATCAGGGAACACCTTCGACCTAGCCGTGGAGACGCTTACAGGAAGAAGCATTTCTTTTCCTGATACTTTTGTTGCATGCTCAGGGAATGTACGGAGTGATGTGTATGGTCTGGATTTTCCTCTGACTTTTGTCCGAAGAGAACCCAACATGTTTTGTACTTTTGCATACTGTGTTCTGAACCAGTCAAACCTCCCGTTTTGGGTCTCAACTCTCAAGCATGAATGTACCCCAAGATTTCTATTGGAACTGAATAGGGCTGCTATGAATGGCCATGAAGATGTGTAAATGCAATTTCATACATTTTCATCAGCTGCAAAACATCATAAAAATACCATTGGAGCTTCGATAAACGCATGAGTACTAGCTAGGAGATTAGCCTGCGTGGTTTAATTACAAGGTTCTCAAGCATACACGGCGCTCAACAAAGGTGCGAGGACAGAATCTGATGACTTGTTGGCGGCATGCAGGCCCGTAGCCATCTTCTCCACCGTCGTTGTTATCTTCTTCTTCGTCTCTTCTCTCTGATGTTGCTGCTTGGTGTTGAGAAACGTTACCGGGTCTACAGGCCGGACCTTGTCGGGCTTGGAGGAGGAGTGGCACTTTGGTAGCACTAGCCCTAAATTATTAAGATTAATGAGATTGCTACTACTGTCGAAGATGCTTCTTTTGAGCTGGCGGCACCACTCGGCTCTGGCGGCGGCCCGCTGCAGCCTCTTGTGCTTCTTCTCGTCGAAGAACGTGAGGGACGTAGTCGTTGCGGACGCATCCTGCCGCCTCCAGCTCGCTCCGATCGACCATCAGGTGCTTGCACCAGGTGTGAGGGCCGAGCACATGCTCCGCGCGGAAGACGGTGCGCTCGAGGGTGCCGTCGAGGACTTCTATGGAGATGTTGGTGCCGGACGCATTGTGGTTGTACCACATGGTGGAGACGTGGACGGCGACGGAGCAGGCCA
The DNA here is from genome assembly GCA_039707655.1 of Elymus sibiricus. Classification (NCBI taxonomy): domain Eukaryota; kingdom Viridiplantae; phylum Streptophyta; class Magnoliopsida; order Poales; family Poaceae; genus Elymus; species Elymus sibiricus. The sequence continues at coordinate 462,880,888 of CM077672.1, forward strand.
CGCCGTTGACGAAGCCGCACGGGATCGCCTTGATGTGCCAGAGGTGGCGGTTGAAGCCGAGGGTTTTGAGCTTGGTGGAGGGCGTGCCGGGGGGCATCTGCCCCATCTTGGAGTAGCCCCGGACCGCGAAGACGCGCGTCGGGGTCTTGGTCGCGGACGACGACGGCGAGCGGCTGGCCATCGCGTTGTATGTACGTACGTGATCTGCAATCAGGTCTAAACTAGCTGCATCGTGGAACTTAGGTTGTTGGCTAACTCCAGGCACGTAGCGCCTGTTTATAGCATATCGCTAGCTTTGCTTGCCTATCCGAGTCGGCCTGCCGATCGATGGAAAAAGTCCAAACGTAACTGGTCTGGACATCTCGAACAATTGGATCGGTGCGAACCAACCTGTGGTTGGATGGTTAGAGGGACAGTGGTATCCCCAGCCCACCAGGGTTCAAGTCCTGGTGCTCGCATTATTCCTGGATTTATTTCAGGATTTCCGGCGATGCGCTTTCAGTGTGAGGAGACGTTCCCGTCGATGACGAGGCGCCTACGGTGACTTCGTAAATCTCAAGATGATATGCCGGCTCAGTCTCTCGAAGGTGCTCATAGGGGTAGGGTGTGCGTGTGTGCGTTCATAGGGATGAGTGTATGCGCGCGATACGAGCGCTTGCGTCTGTACTGTTTAAAAAAAAAAGAACAATTGGATCGGTCATTAAAGAAAACCCAAGACCGGATGGAATTATCATTGGAATCACAAAAATAATTCCACTTTTTTTTTGCGGCGACAAAAATAATTCCACTTTTGGTACATGAACTTACACTTGATGTACAAATTCATACGTAAACTTGAAAAATGACACAAATCGATCCTATAACTTGTGTTTCGGGAGTAAATTTTTGTCATTGCCATTAACTCTCCGTTAAAAGCTGGCCCACGCTCCATACGTGCGTGTGGGTCCCACATGTGCGCCAACAGCTAGCCATACATCACCTGCTAATTATACCGGTAATAGTTGAGATAATTTTTTATTGTTTAGCAGAACAACTGATTTTCAGTATATGAATTGCACGGATGTTTGAACAAGGTTTCTTTTTTCTTAATTTCGCTTTTCTCGGGAGGGACAAAAAAACGGTTTCCAGAAAATCTTGAATTTTTGGTATTTTTTTCCGTTCGAAAATTTCAAACAAATTTTGAATTAAAAAAATCTTAGTGTAAAAATATATTTTGTTTAATCCCATGTTTAACAAAATTTTCTCCTGTTCTAGCGGTCTACTCGGCCTGTTTATATCACTAGGTTACGGGTTCGAGACGGCGCTAATGCAACTATTCTATTTTTCTTTTAAAATGTTATTTCAACGCTAAAAGATTATAGAATTTGCGAACAGGAGATTAAACCCTGGGATGTGAGGTGATGATTCACGCGCCTTATCACTTGGACTAACGCTATTATGTGAAAACATATGCATACGAGCACTATTTAATAATATCTGACCTTCTAAATTCTAAAAATTTAGTAGTTTTCAACTATATCAAAAACATTTGGCGTTTGTCAAAATTTCTTATAACCGGTTGACGGGGAAAACGGTGATTAGAAATGCACGCCCGTGCAACGCATATTTTAGATTAAAAATATTGATAGTAGTATATGCAGAGTTTTTTTTTTTTTTGCGGTGCAGAGTTAACAAGCAAAAACAAGTGGTGCAGTGGTAGTGCTCTCGCGTGCGAGCCTCAATGTTCGAATCTTGCTAAGTGCATAGTTTCTTATTTTATTTCCATTTCTTCCTTTGCTACTGACATATGGGATCATACACAGGTATGAAGCATGGCCAGCTAGGTGCACTTTTTAACGGAGAGATAACGATAGCGACCGAAATGTACACAAACGTACCTGAAACACAAGTTATAGAACCGATTTGTGTCATTTTTTAAGTTTATGTATAAATTTGTAAATCGAGTGCAAGTTATGTATCAAAAGTGTAATTAACTCCAAAATTAAGGCATGCACAAGCTGGAACAAATAAAATCAAAGGAGTTCACAAATAAATCAATTTTTTGGTAAAAGAAATATATAGTACTCCCTCTGTAAAGAAATATAAGAGCCTTTAGATCACTACTTTAGTGATTTAAACGCTCTTATATTTCTTTACGGAGAGAGTATTTCTTTAGAGTCTCTTATATGACAAGTTGTAACTAGCTAACCGTATGAATAAATTAATTTCTAATAAATAAATCGATAAGAAATAGAAAAGAAAACTGAAACCGGCTGGCATTACCATTGGAATCACAAAATTAAGGCATGGAGCAGTTTGAAAAAATAAAACTAAAGGAGTTCACAGAAATCAATCGAATTTTTGGTAAAAATATATATTTCTTTGGGATCTGTTATATATATGACAAGTTACATGCATGTAACTAGCTAACCGTACGCATGAATTAATCCAAATGCTAGCCGTTTCTTGAAAGTAGTCAATCACTAGCTACCCACACTAATAGCCCCTTCATTTGTACTCACCTACGGTGTCACTGCCACTTTCTTCTGACTTCACTTGGCTAGTAGACGTCCCACTACAAAAAGCTTTCCCTCAGCTGTACTCCCACACCATCAATGACAAGGTCCTGGCAAAAACGATAAAATTGACCTGGTGACGAAAAGAATTCACAAACTGAACTGTGTTTGAAAAAAATTCACCCAGCTGACCCTTTTGTGCAGCGCCCGACAGTCAGGCGCTGCACTCCACTGTGCAGCGCCTGACTCTCAGACGCTGCACGCCTGGCCAGCGTGGCACAGCTGGGCCCCGCACCGAGCAGTGCAGCGCCTTGGTGCTAGGCGCTACACATGTAATGTGCAGCGCCTGACATCTAGGCGGCACACTTGTAATGTGCAGCGCCTAGCCGTTAGGTGATGCACATTCTATTACATGTAGGCTGGTCCTCCCTCCCCCCCCCCCCCCTCCCACACACACCCCAACCCCAACTCCTCTCTCCCCCTCTCTCCCCCTCTCAAATCTTCCAAATCTGAAGATTTTCTCCGTGGTTTTCCAACCCAATCCCCCCCCTCAAGGTAATCTCCTCCGATCCCCTCGTTTTCATCCAAAAAATGCTTACATTTGCTCATTTGTTGCTAGTTTGGGGAAACCCTAGTTTTTTATGGATGTTGAAATTTGTATGGAGATATGAGATGTTTGTTTGCCAATTTTCTAGGGTTAGGCTTCTTAGTATGTTAGGGTTAGGGTTATGGGTGTTGTTATGTTTGGGTTAGGGTTAGGGTTGTTAGTATGTTAGGGTTATGCTTATGGTTATTGTTTAGTGGGGGTTAGGGTTATTGTTTCATATACATGTTAGGGCTTTTTATTTTGTGTTAATTTTCGGATGAGTACTTATGGAATCTATGTTACGTTGTGTTGTTTTAATTATTCTAGGGACGGGAAGAACATGTGTTTATGTTCATCATGTGGACAAAGACGCCTTTTTGAAAGGCAATATTGAACCGGACCCGGATGAGGTTGACATGGTGTTTGAGAGTAGTCCTAGCTATGCCGAGATCTTGAAACAAGTGAGGAAAGATTTGAATTGGATGGACCCAAGTGATATCGTTGAGTTGGAGGGAAGGCATAATGTGGGTTTTGGAATGCACATCCGTTGGAAGACCATGCGTGTGAACTCCGATCAACGTTGGGTTGCATACAAGGAGACGGTGGCCGAATCACTAGACAAGGCTCTTGAGTTATTTGCTACGAAGAAGGTTGAGTCTAGTTTGCATTTTGACTTGAACCGGAATGCCTCCCCGTTGGTTGCCAGTAGTCCCCAACCCATGAAGCAAGATGAAATGAGTGAACCTCCTTTGACTCAACAAGTAAGGCCAATATTGAGCCCGATTTCAAACAACCAAAATGAAGCTTTGCAAGAGGAGAATGATGAGTATGAGGATGATGAGAATGAAGTTGATCTCCATGACAACAATGTTGGTTATCTCGACAAATATCACGTGCAAGAGACAATGGACCATTCCATCCCTTATTCCCGTGGCTATGCATCGGAGTCGGATGACGAAGGTCCCGATGAACAACTTGATGAGGAGGGGTTCACGGTGAAGGAGGCCGAAGCTTTCGAGAAGGTATTCGGGCGGGATCATCAGACACCATTGTTCAAGGATGTTAGTCTCGCGGATGAAGCCGTGGTGGACGGTGGCAAAGGTGTATGTCTTGGAGTTAGGCCATCTTCTCACCGGGATTTGGAAGACGACAAGAACGGGATTTCAACTGGTTCGAAATTCGGAACCTTATTGGAATTGAAGATGTGGCTGGACAACTACTCGGTCACGCATTATCGTCCACACAAGGTGGTTCACTCGGACGTCAATGTGCGTTACACGGTTGCATGTGAGGCTGACCGATGTCCATGGATTGTGCGTGCAAGACCATGGAAAGGAGGGCCCACTTGGCACGTAGTTAGTTGTGTACCAAGTCACATGTGCCGAGGCAAGAAGGTGGATGGCAAGATTGTGTCCCAAGACCATAGACAACTCACGTCCGAGTTCATCGCTTACAGGCTTTCCAACACAATATCCACACTTCCAATCATGAGCATTCAGAGCGTCATGGACCTTGTGAAAGCCATCTTTCATTACAAGGTGAAATACGGCAAGGCATGGAAGGCGAAGCAAGCCGCATTCAAGATGTTGTATGGTAATTGGGATGAAGCATATAACCGAATCCCTAGGTTGTTGTTAGCTATGGCCGCCACTAACCCGGGCATGGTTCATGTGGTCGAGCCTCATGGGCAAAAAACAACGATTCACGACGGAAGGACCGTGCGAGTATTTGGCCGTGCATTTTGGGCGTTCGAGCAATGCATGAGGGCTTTCGAACACTGTCGGCCGGTCATCGCCGTTGATGGCACGTTCTTGACCGGACAATACAAGGGCACCTTGTTGGTTGCAATATCAAGTGATGCCAATAACCGGGTGTTGCCTTTGGCTTTTGCTTTGGTTGAGGTGGAGAACAATGATAACTGGGAGTGGTTCTTGCGTCTTTTGAGAACCAAGGTATTACCGGCTCAAAGGGAAATTTGTGTCATATCGGATCGCCATCAAGGAATTCTTAACGCGGTGGACATTGACATTCCCGGGCATGCTCCGTTGCACCATCGATGGTGCATGAGGCACTTTTGTTCAAACTTCTATAGGGCATGTGGCCGTAAGGAGTTGGCCGATGATCTTCAAGATTGTTGTCTCGCTTTCTCCGACAAGCGGTTCGCCAACTTGTACAACAAATTGGTCACACACAAAAAACTTGATCCCGGGGGTCTTGACTTTCTCAATAGGAACATTCAAGAAAGAAATAGGTGGGCACGTGCTTTTGATGAAGATGGCCGGAGGTATGGTCAAATGACAAGCAACATGGCCGAATGCTTCAATAGGGTGCTCAAGGGTGTACGTGCATTACCCGTGACGACAATAGTTCAATACACATTCGACAAGATGAATGCGTACTTTCTAAAGCACTCAATGGAAACAGATAAGCATATTGCGGGTGAGAACAAGAAGAAGTACAAGTACAAGTTCCCACCCAAGGTTGATGAATGGTTGGAATTTCAATCACGGAAGGCGGACTCACAAGAAGCTATATTATATAACGACGACGATTGGTTGTTCGAAGTGAAAGAGCCAGGAGGAACCACAAACGATGGCCGCCAACACGGAGGACGGGCTTTCAAGGTCTCCCTAACACGGTGTGATTGCTCCTGCCAGAGGCCATTGTTGCTTCATCTCCCATGCTCGCACTTGTATACCGCAGCTCGCGTTAGGAGTGTGGACGTCAATCACCCGCTCACCGTGAGGGAGTCCGAGTTCTCAATCATGACGGTTAAGAATACATGGGCTCCCCGATTTCACCCATACTTCGACCAATCACAATGGCCGGAGTACCATGGAGTTCAACTATGGCCCGATCCGGAATTGAAGGTCGTTAAACGGGGAAGACGTAAGACAAAGCGTTTTAGAGGTGACATGGACGGATGGGGCCATGGTGGCGGTCGAGAATCGGGCAACGGCCAATTCCAAGAGCCTCGTGAGAGATCCCGTTGTGGTGACTGCAAAGGTGGGGGACACAACACAAGAACTTGTACCAAACCAAGAAAGAGATCAAAGAAAAATGATGCAAGCACAAGCCAACAAGGAGATACACAAGTTCCTAGCCAAGCAAATAGTACTCAACAAGGGCCAAGCCAAGCAAGTGGTAGCCAACCAAGTGGTAGCCAACAAGTGCCAAACCAACCAAGTAGTAGCCAACAAGGGGCAAGACAAGGAGGAACTAGGCAACAAAGAGGGAGGCAACTAGGACTTACAAGAGGACGAGGTGGTGGTAGAAGCCTTGGTGGTGCTCTTGGCCGTGGCGGTGCTCTAGGCCGTGGCGGTGGTCTTGGTCGTGGTGATGCTTTAGGCCGTGGTGGTGGTCTTGGCCTTGGTGGTGGTCTTGGCCTTGGTGGTGCTCTTGGCCGTGGCGATGCTCTAGGCCGTGGTGGTGGTCTTGGCCTTGGTGGTGGTCTTGGCCAAGGTCGTCATAGAGGAATGTTTGTGATATGGGGTGTCCCGATCTTCTCAGTAAGCGGCGGTGGTGATGATGAAGATGATAGATAACTTGTATGTCACCGATGAACTCTCCCTCGCTTGATCCCTGATGCCAATGCAAAAGGTCTCAACCCTTTGGATATTCACAACGTCACACACTTGCGCACGTAGCCGTCGACCACGAAACGGTATAATTGCAATATACTAATTCCCAATGGAACAGCAGATTACACTCAACTTGCAGTATATGATCTCCAGATCGATACGAATTGGAGATGAGGATTCAAGACGAATGCTTACAAGCAATCTCAAGAACTAGGGTTTATCTTAAACGTGGTCTCCCTCTAACTAACCCTAAGGAAGGGTATTTATATCCTAAGATAGATCGAAGAGGTACACGGGCCGTCAGCCCCAAAGTCTGCGCGCAGGCAGCACGGTAGTACCGCTTATAGCAAGTGGTACTACCGCTCCTAAGCGGTACTTCCGCTCTAAAAAATACTTAGTGCCGCTTTAGTACCGCTTGGGGTCGCTTGGATTCCAGAAGAAATTTCCTAAGCGGTACTAGGACGGTAGTACTGGGGCGGTACTACCGCTAAGCGGTACTACCGCTTGTGTGGGACGGTACTACCGCCCTGGAAACTGTAGGGTCTTCCTCCCTTCCCAGCTGCAATGCCTCCTTGCTCCCCTCCTTGCTCCCTTGTGCTATGCCTTCCTCTCCAATGTACCTAATGACACATACACACAAGAATTTAGGCAGTATAAAGCTCTCATTAAAATAAATAGCATTATCAACTAAGAGAGAATTCACCTGTTGTTCTAGTAACTTAGCACGAGCTCTTATAATTGGGCCAATCCTGATTTCATCATTGGACATCTTCTTTGCAGCAACAGGTTGTTTATCTTCATGAGGTAGAGAGGGAACCATAGTAGGGATATCCTCATCAGTTTGGATACCTAGATGGACCATTTCCGTGTGTGGCTCACTAACTATAATGTTTCAATTTACATATTATTTCATATGTTGTTCTTGTCCGTATTCACTAGTATGTAGCAATTTACATGTTTTTCTATATGGTCTTCTTGTCATTACTAACCACTATGTTTCTGTCATCGTAGGTATGGCGGCTTCTCAACCCAACAAACCAACAATGAAGGGGGTGGAGGAGAAGGATGGGGAAGGTGAGATGGCGGGATGGTGGGAGAAGGCTGCGAGGAAGCTGAGAGAGGAGGGTGCAGCCGCACTACAGAAGAAGAAGCAACATGAGTTCGAAGAGAAGATGAAGGAAAAAGAGAGAGGGATATTTGAGGAGATCACGAGGAAGGACAAGTTGAGGATTGCATGTGAGAAGGCAGCTGCGCAATGGCAAAAGGATTTTGAAGAAAAATGCAAGAAACTTTGGTCTTTTGAGAAGGAAAAGAAAGAGAGGAAGCATAAGGTATTCATAGAGAAGGTGGTTCATGAGTCTCATCTCATAAGGAAAAGGGAGGAGGGAGAAGAAGAGGAGAGGAAGAAGAAGAAGGGAAAGGGACCTTGCTCGACACAATAGAGCAATGTGACCTTGTTGTCTAGTACACTATGATCTTCGATTTGGTTGTCCACCAAAGTTTGTAGTATTATGTGCTATCACTATTCTATGTGTACTTCCATGTCCGCCAACCTCCTCTATGTGTTCTAGTATGTCCTATGGACTCCTCCATGTGCTATGACTCTTGTAAGTCTACTACGATGTGCTATGACTCCTCTATGTCTACTAATATGTGGTATGGACTACTCTCTGTGTATTTGTGCTATGTGTTGTGGACTAATTTATGTGTATTTGTGCTATGTGCTTCTTGATATAGGATTTGAACCTCAAAATGTATATGTTTTCAGTTTTCTAAAAAAGCCAACAGTGCAGCGCCTGAGGCAAAGGCGTTGCACACACACTTAGACAAATATTTGGAGGAAAACCTACTGGAACCTTGTTGTTCTGATATCCAGGTGTGCAACGCCTAGGCGTCAGGCGTTGCACTACACAGTGTGACGCCTAACACCTAGGCGTTGCACATCTGCATAACCTACTGGAACCTTGCTGTTCTGATATCCAGGTGCATCACCTAGTCTATCATTGGCGCCATATGGCTCCCATTCCACCTGGAACATAGCACAACAACGCAACATTGATATCGAGTTTTCATAAAAGCACGAGAATGAGTGATGTAATGTCAATGTTTACCTGCTCAGCCGTAATCGTGTCCAACTCGTTGGTGTACTGCCTATACATGAGAGTGACATCGCTCATCATCTCGGATACCACATCCCACTTGTAAGCCCAAGTGGGGAGCCGTAGTTCGTCCTCTTTGTCGTCCCATTCATTGAACTTGACGTCCTTCGGGCGTCCGACCGGCAGGCGCTCCCAGCTCCATACCGAGAGTACGAGCATACAACCACCAATACATCCGTCCTTCGAGATCCTACAGCAAGCATCGTCCAACTGCACATAAAGGAAAACATGGTTCACTCAAGAGCAAGATTGCATTCATAATGTAGAAATGAAGTGAAAAACAAACAACTGACTACCTGTCGGTACAAGTAGGCCAGTGCCGCCGAACCCCAACTCCATTTGTTGTCGAAGACGGTCAACGCCTTAAGCCACATCCATGGAGCGTTCTTGCCAGTGGCGTCGGCAAACAAAGTCCCGGAGATAACGTACCACATGTAGACACGAGCATATATCTGGATCACATCATCATTAGCACCTTGAGGGCAATGCGCAAAGTTTGCTACAATCCACGTGAAAGGAGCTCCGGCTGCGACTCTCTCCTTCTTCTTCTCTCCCTCTTCTACCTGAGCCTCTGGAGGAGCCATACCATCAGAATCGGTGCTCATACAGAGAGGCTTCCCCTCGATAGGAAGACCGGCGATCATCGTGACATCCTGGAGCGTCACGGTCATCTCGCCGGTGCGAAGATGGAAACTGTGCGTCTCCGTCCTCCACCGATCAACAAGCGCGGTGATTGCTGCAGCATTCAGGTTCGGCATCGACCGGCTGACCAGCTGAATGAACGGGAGGAGTCCTGTCTGCCTGATGTACGGTGTGTACCGCTCATCGTAAGGCATGATAGCACCAGAGACCCCGTGAGACCGAATCTTCAGAGGTTGAAGGAACTGCAAACACGCAGATCAGATGATTACATATAGGCATGCCTATTTGAACTAGACACATATTTCAAAATACCAACTACTATGATTCTTACATGTTTCTTCTCCGACATCATGTAGGCCCGGTGTTGAACGTCATAGTAATCTTCGAGAAGCCAAACCATCCTACAATTTTGAAATAGTAAACATACATGACAAAACTAAAACACTTCCTATTCATTATTTCACATGCGAGCATTTTTCATGTATACATACTAAAACACTAGGTACTAAAATGCTCAACAACCAAATATGACTAGAGTTCAAATGTGACTTCCTATGTGACTTCTTTTCCATATATACTCAACAACGGTTAAATTCTAATGTAATACTCAACAATAATGCTCAACATCCAAATATGACTTCCTATGTGACTTGTTTTCCATATATACGTACAAATTTCTATGGAACCAAGATTGACAATAGAAATCAACAACATTAGGGTTCCAAAAATATTGCATATCATCTCCAAATCCTAAATCACACAACACTATTTCAATACAATCCTAAATCCTAATCGAACCAAATCAAGGGTTTCACCCTAACTTGCAAACAAATCTGAAAACAAAGTGAACGATTTTATGGATACAAAGAAGGGGATCGGAGGAATTTACCTTGTATGAGGAATGAGGAAATAAATCCACGGCCAGAACCTTCAGATCGGAAGAATTTTGGAGAGGTGATATAGAGAGGGGGAGAGGAGATGGCCGCCGCCGCGCTGCTGTGTGTGGTTACTGGAACGAAGTAATGGGGGGTTGGGAGGGGGTTGGCGGGCCGCGGCGGTTTAAGTCATTGTGCAGCGCCTAAGGGCTAGGCGCTGCACATGGTAGTGTAGCGCCTAGAGCTTAGGCGCTGCACAGTGTAGTTGCAGCGCCTAACGACTAGGCGTTGCACATCTGGATATCAGCAACCGAAAGGTTCCAGTAGGTTTTCGGCCAAAAAATTGTCTAAGTGTTGCTGCAACCCCTTTGGCTCAGGCGCTGCACTACATAGTGTAACGCCTGACACCTAGGCGTTGCACTGTGTAGTGCAGCGCCTGATTCAAAGGCGTCACTCTTCTGTTCACTGCAGAAACAGTAGATTTAATGTTCATTTCTTTTTCATACAATTTTTGTATTCATAATATATAACATGGATCTAGCATAAATCAATTTTGTCATACATTCACAATTTCAACATCACTTCAAACAGAAGTAGCACATTACTAAGAGTTCATCAACATCATTTCAAACAGAAGTAGCACATTACTAACAGTTCATCAACAAAGACAAGAAGTTCACACAGAAACCGACGACTAGTTCTAAATGTTAGCAGATAGGTGGTTGCCTCCTTCCACAAACTCCATGCCCTCATCTGCAGATACTGTCCACTCCCTCAATCCGTTGCCGGCGGTGGTGAGCGGTATGGCAAGGGATCCACCGGCTCCGGGGGCGGCGGGGTGCGAGCAGGCATCCAACCTATGATGCAATCCCATCTCTCTGCACGACTCCGATCTGTTGACTTCGCTTCCTGCTTTGCCCAATCGGCGAACGCTAATGGCGGCTCCGATGGATGCGGCATCCTGCGCTTCTCCTCCCTGTTGCCCTCGAAGTAAATTCTCCAGGCGAGATTCAGCAATTCTCGATCTGCACGATCCTTGCACACCCGAGCATGTCTCCTGGCGACGGAATTCAGATCTGACCCCTCTTCCACCTCCTCCTCTGCTTCCTTCCACTCCCTCACGCACATCGTCCATGAGAGAACATCGTCTCTGATCTGCATCGCCCACTCCCTCCAGTGCTGCGCCCTGGTCTCCGCTTGGGCCTCCGCCGAGAGCGAATCGAGCGGCTGCAGGAGATCTGGAAACGCCTGGTAAACCAGAGGCAGCGGCATTCGGTACCCCCTCCCCTCCCCCAATGGCACCCCGGTAGATCTGGAGGCGTGGGCCATGGGGAGGGGTATGCGGGAAGGAGATGCTCGGAGAAGCGGCGGCGGTGGTGGTGGAGGCTGCGTAAGACAAACAATCAAAGCATAGCAATAAGCATCACAAAACACATATGCATCCAAAACAATATAAGGTTCCATAATGGTTTCATCTCACTCATCTCAAAAACATCTCAACATGTAGGGTTCCGGAACGAAAGCATCCTTGTCAATACAAATCTAGGATTTCATCTCACTCATCTAAAAAACATCAACACAAACTAGGTTTTCACTATGTATAGGGTTCATCTCAACAATCTAGGTTTTCACTATGGAAGCATATATTGTCAATACAAATCAACTCAACTAGGGTTACAAAATGATTACAAATCATCTACAAATCCTAGATCCCACAAATCTATTTCAAAATTTCATGCAAATTTCTAATCCAACCAAATAAGGGTTCCACAAATCTGAAAAATACTTAACATTTTCTGGATATAAAGAAGGGGATCGGACGAGAATACCTTATAGGATGGATTGCTGAAGAAATGGGGAGAGAGGATTGAGAGGGGGAGAGGAGGAAGCCGCCGCCGCGCTCTGTTCTATGACTGGAAGGAATGAGGTGGGGTGGGGGGAGGGCCAGCGCGCGGCCGTTTCAAAGTCACAGTGCAGCGCCTAAGAGATAGGCGCTGCACATTACATGTGTAGCGCCTAGCACCAAGGCGCTGCACTGCTCGGTGCGGGGCCCAGCTGTGCCACGCTGGCCAGGCGTGCAACGCCTGAGGGTCAGGCGCTGCACAGTGGAGTGCAGCGCCTGACTGTCGGGCGCTGCACAAAAGGGTCAGCTGGGTGAAATTTTTTCAAACACAGTTCAGTTTGTGAATTCTTTTCGTCACCAGGTCAATTTTGTCGTTTTTGCCCAAGGTCCTAGTGTCTACTATTTGGCAAAACAGCTTATTATCTAACCCGCGGAACCATCTTACTACTGCTGCTTCACGGGAATTGGTCTTGGTGCTTTCTTTGTTGCAGGATTTTCACCCTGCCGACGACCGTTCTCTCACCCATGGGCTCCCCTTCTTGGTAATAAACGCATACAACACCATCCCTGTGAAGACGCTCTGCACCTCGTCTGCCTCTGCTCACACGCTTCTTCGGTGTGGCTTCTGCTCGACCTTCCGCCTCCTACATCCTTGCAAGCAATCTGGGAATCGCCATTGCCAGTTGGGTTAAATCCAAATATTTGGCCCTCCATTGCCCTCTCTATACTGTGGAAGATCTGGGACTCAAGGAATGCTACGGTTTTCAGGACTGAATTTCATCCTTTAAGGATCACGCTGAAAAACATTATAGTTGACTTTCGCTTTAGATTTACCGTTTCAAAAACACTAAACTGAGAGATCACGCCCGAGCTTGCCTCTTATTTCTCTCCTCTAGAATACATGTGCCTCTGATGACGTTGTAATATTCCTTGTAAACCTGATTGAGTGGTAAAATACTGAGGTGGGGAAGCCCCCCGGTGATCGTTCAACCAAAACTTTAACCATTTCCAAGCGAACAAGACGTTCGCTCTCGACAGCAAGCTGGGCGGACGTGGCGACTGTACTGCCGAGACTGAGCGCTTCAGAGAGAGAGAGAGAGAGAGAGAGGGGATGACAGGGGATCCCATGCGTCTCCTCCAAATCATTTATCCAGACACTAAGGATGTGTTTGGTTCATATCTCTGTTTTAGGGCATTTTGCATGATTGTCCCGGTTGGGGTTGGGCCTGTTTGAGCTAATGCAAACTAAAAACCAACATCTGCATGTAGTTTGGTTGCCTGCATTAGCCTCCATGCATGAGGGGATCAATTAGTTAGCACGATGTATGGTTGTCTGCATCGCTGTTCTTAGAAAAACAACACGTTGTTTGGTTGGAAATGGCTAAAGATGTGATCACCACTTCTCACTAGTGGTGACCTTACCACACACACACTGAACATTGTCTTGTCCTAGCTAGGAACAAATGGCAGTTTATCCTACCTACTAGCAAATGGCAGTACAAGTTATTAAGAGTCAATACGGCTGAATACTGGAAAGTTCAATGATGAAGTCCATCTTCTTCTTCTTCTTCTTCTTCTTCTTCTTCTGCTACTGTTGTGCTGCTTCTTCTTCTTCTTCTCTTGTGCTGCTGCCTCTTCTTCTTCTTCAGATCCTTGTCTGACCTCTGTCATCCCACATTGCCTGAGCCCACTCCAACCTTTTGTCCTTCCACGCTTCGTTGTCAAACGCCTCCACACCATGGCCGGAGCTGATCACCTCATCAGGCGTCACATCTTCCTCCTTCGGCACAAGTTCATCAGTTCCCCATTGCAGGATCCAGTTGTGAATGATGCAACATGCAAGAACAAGCTTGACCTGGGTAGGGTAAGGGTGGAATGGCTTCTGATCCAGGATCTTAAACCTATTCTTCAGAGCTCCAAATGGCCTCTCAACCGTTACTCTAAGGCTAGAGTGTCTGAGATTGAACAGTTCCTGGGGAGTCCTAGGATAGTTCCTACCAGAGAACTCGTTCAGATGATACCTGGTTTTCCTGAAGGGTGGGAAAACACCTAGCCGACATGCATAGCCAGTATCTCCTAGGTAGAACTTGCCATCGGGGATGTTGATGCCATCAGGACGACTCATGTTGTCACTGAGAATGTTAGCATCATGTGCTGATCCTTCCCAACCAACCAGCACATATGTGAACTTCAGATCAAAGTCAACAGCAGCAAGCACATTCTGGCTTGTGTAGTGCTTCCTCCCTCTATATGCTGCAGCTTGTGACGTCGGCACTCTGGCAGTGACATGAGTACCATCTATTGCCCCAATGCAATCCTGGAATGGCATTACGAGATGGTGTTATGGCTACAGCAGAACAATAACAGCATATCAAGGCATGAACTACATACTGTCAGTGCTCACCTTGAAGTATGGATACCATCTTGGGCTAGTGCGAATCTTGGTAGGAGTCCGACCGGTTGGTGACACGATCATCTCTCCTCTGAGTTCCCCAATAGCATACAACACTTGCTTGAAGTACCTGGAGATGGTCTCCATTGATCTCCTGAAGGTGTTGTGCACAACCCTGAACCTCTGGTTATGACCAACAACATGGAGGAACATGGCTACTTGCTCTTCCACTGTGGTGTGGATGCTATCTTCTAGCAGTCCCCTGCTCCTGAACGTCTGCACAAGCCTGGTGAAAGGTGCTCTTTTCATTTGAAGCATCCATAGAGCCTCTGTGTCATTGTAGTTGTAGATGTAGTTCAGATTCGTTATCCTCTCCTGATCCCGGATTAACATCGGACCATACCAGATGAGAGGTTTTTCATTCCGACGAACAGCTCTCTTATGGACCAACAGGATCTAGGCCTGAACCACAGCTATCAGCGCTGCTGCCTGAACTAGAATCTTCGTCCGTTCATCCACAACCTAAGCGACATCCATGATGCAGTCAGCAATGATGCAATCAATCGACTCTAAATGGTCCTATCGAACGACCTAACAGAGGAGGGGGAGGGGGTAGCTTACCAGCTTTGGGGTCGGGGGAGACATGGCCGAGACGAGGATGGCCGGGCGGAGTCGAAGAAGAAGGGGAGAAGTAGATGCCGCTGCCGGGGAGTGCTGCTGCCGCTGCCGGGGAGTGCTGCTGTCGCCACCAACGCCGTCGCCGCCGTCGCAGCCGCAGATCTGAGTCGTTGCCGCCGATGCAAATAACAGAGGAGGGCTTGTCCTAGAGCCAGGGTGAGCGAGTAAATGGGATGGTGGGGGTATATTTCGCGCCATCCCGCCTCTGCCGATTTCCCCCTCCCGCCATCTCTGACCGAATCCCCCCTGCACCGCGACCTACGCCGCGTCTCCCTTTTGCGCCCGACTCAGCCTGGCTCGCTGGAAACGGCCAATTCGAGCGTTCCCAGTGAGCCTGGCTCTAGGGTGCTTTAAGTTTCGTGCCGATGCGAGCCAGGCCTGCTTGCATGCAACCAAACGGCCCATTTTCATCTCGCACGAGCCTGGTTGGGCTGTATGCAGCCTACCAAACGCATCCTAAGCGCATCACCCACTCCCCTCTCTTGCGCATGCTTGCGCCCATGTCGCGCGACCCGACCTGCTGGAGTCCCCCTGCCGGACGCACAACTCCCCTGCCTCCTTCCCATCGGTGCTCTCAGCCCCCAGAGACTGGAGCCAAGGTTGCGTGCCTCGCATGCGATCTCGACGAGATCCTGGCTCGTGCAGCAGGAGGTGGACGGGGACCATGGCTGTGTGGGGTTCGTGCATGGAGCAGAAGAGGTGGAGGCGGCGCACGAGCCGGAGAGCTCGCTGACATTGTGGGGGAGTGACCTTTTGCTCAAGGTGCAAGTGTTGGGCTCCCCCACATGGGAGTTTGCTCAACAAGGTGGTATACTCGGTCCTTTGTTGGATATTGAACACCATGTCGGAGTGAGTTGGCATAATTACCCTTAGGAATTTATCCTTGATGAAATCTTCTGGGGCCAAAGTGAAATCATATCCCTTCAATGCAAGTGCTAGATTGTTGAGTCTTGTGTAGATGTCAGTTGGTGATTCGGCATTCTTCATTGCAAATAAGTCCATCTCGCTCCTCAACGCAGTGAGGTTGGAGGTCTTGAGGTTTGAGTTGCCTTAATGCAATCTCTCTAGAGCATCCCAAGCTCCCTTTGCGGTGTCGTATAGACGAATGCGATTGAATACAGTGGCATCAACACTCGTGTTGATCATAGACAAAACAAGAAATTAAATTGCCCAACCCTCATTTTTGAGGTGGTAGATTACTATATCCACCGGGAGTAACCATCCTTAATTATTTTCCAAAGGCCAAAGTTGGCACGACAAATATGAGACCTCATCAAGGCTTTCCATTGACCATAATTTTAGGATATAGAGTAGGTGGATGCCCAATTCTAATAACATAAGTGTCTTGGGGTTGATGGGGTTGCGGTGCTTTTTTTAGAGTAGTCTCCCTTATCAACCTCACCATCGGCTAAACCAACGACGCTTAACACAGTGGTTCACTCGGCATTATTTTCCTCAAGTGTGGTAAGCTTCCTCTCTAAATACCAAATATTCAACTCATAGTCTGACACATTGAAAGGACGTGGATGTCGCCTAGAGGGGGTGAATAGGCGTTTTGAAACAATTACGGTTAAGGCTTGAATAAATGCAGAATAAAACTAGCATTTAATTTATCAAGCACAAAACCTAAATAAGCTAGGCTCAACTATGTGCACCAACAACTTATGCTAAACAAGATAAACAACTATGTGATAGCAAGATATATATAACTTGAAACACGGAGGCTATCACAAAGTAAGTGCATAAGTAAAGGGCTCGGGTAAGAGATAACCGAGGCACGCGAAGATGGCGATGTATCCCAAAGTTCACACCCTTGTGGATGCTAATCTCCGTTGGACCAGTGTGGAGGCACAATGCTTCCCATGCGCCACAATGGCTCACCGTATTCTCCTCACGCCCTCGCACAATGCAAGGTGCCGTGACTCCGCTAAGGGACCCGTGAGGGCGGTCACTGAACCCGTATAATTGGAGACCCTTGAGGGTGGTCACTGAACCCGTACAAGTTGCCCGAGGCAATCTTCACAACTTAATTGGAGGCTCCCGAAGCTTTATACCACAATGATTGAGCTTCATGACAACATGAACTGTTTAGGGCGCCCAAGCACCCAAGAGAAACAAGCTCTAGGGTACCAAGCACCCAAGAGTAGTCAACTTCTCAACTTTCACTTCCACGTATCACCGTGGAGAACTCAAACTGATGCACCAAATGCAATGGCAAGAGCACACGGGGTGCTCAGGTCCTTCTCTCCCAAATCCCACCACAAGAACTAAAGCTATGGAGGAATATGAGAGGAAGAACAAAAGAGGAGAACACCAAAGAACTTCAAGATCTAGATCCAAGTGGTCCCCCTTCATTTAGAGGAGAAAATGATTGGTGGAAATATAGATCTAGACCTCCTCTCTCTTTTCCCTCAAAAAGAATCAACAGTCATAGGAGGAATTAAGAGTAAGCAAGCTCCAAGAGGACAACAATGGTGGGGGGGAGGACTTGCAATAGATTACTTAGGTTGGAGGTGAAAGAAGGGGGTATTTATATCCAGGGGTATTTATACCCCCACGGGAAAAATGATTGTTGCCAGCCGGCACGCTTGGGTACCCGGACAAAAGGGGTCTGAAACCCGGACCAACCAAAGAACAAACGGCCTGCCCCGGGCACCCGGACAGAGCAGCAGCAAGGCACAAGGGATGGTCGGGCACCCGAGGGTCCAAGACCCCGGGCACCCGGACACATCCGAGAAGAAATGCCCACCCTCGGGCACCTGGACAGGGCAGAGCCCATGGCAAAAACTCTCTGGAGCCTCCGAGCACACGGACATGAAAGGCTCCGGGCACCCGAACGGGTAAAGCCAAAATTGCCATTACTTTTGCAACTGAACTCTGATTTCAACGAACTCAAACCTGATAGAAAGCCAATGACAAGAGTTGTCAAAACACGACAAATATACCAAGGATATAGAAGTGCCCAGGGAAACCTCCAACATCGAAAGAATAATAGAAGATGCATAGGAAATCCGTTTTCGATGAACTTGAGCTTGTCATGAAGATAACCACAAGCTGCGTTTGGAAGGCTCTGAAGCCTGAATGTCAGGCTTGGACCTGGGGAATTTTCGGTCTTCTAGGCGAGCTGTAACGGAAGGTGGATACAACTTATGAATGACACATAATAAGATGTTTATTGAGAATGTCATTTTATGGCATGCTACTAACTCTACGTTCAAATTGCTAGCTATTATGCAGCGGTGGTGGCCGCTTTCTAGGCGGCATGATATGAGTTTGCTGGACGGCATGTGTGACGACCTTCAGGCGGTTGACCATCAGCTATCTTCAGCATAGTAATACTTTGATTACTCGGCCTTGTGGAGTCATGTATCTTTTTTTCTTCTTCTAATTTGAGCATGTTCGAGTTGTTGCTCTAACAAACTACTCCCTCCGTCCCAAAATAATTGTCTCAACTTTATGCTAACTTTGTACTAAAGTTAGCATAAAGTTGAGACACTTATTTTGGGATGGAGGAAGTATTTACTTATTTTTGTCTTTTAGACATGCATGGATGGATGTTTCGAACCCTGATTGATGTTTTATTTATAAAGTGATGCAAAAGTCTATTCCAAAGTTATACGAAAGTTAGCACTTTTCGTAGTTACCAAAATAAAATAAAAACTTTGGTAATGCATTGTCTCAAAAAATTCCAGATAGTCAGAATTTGACCGCTGCGGAACCAACTTGCATTCCCCAATTAATGAGGTGGAGAGTATACATTTTTTTAATTAGGACCCTGATAAGTGCCACATGTGTGGCATGAACACACGGCAACTCCGAATATTTTTTATGCCAAGTTTAGTGACGCGAGGATAGCCACGTTAGTTGTCAAGCATGTCAACTTTTTTTTCGGATGGCAAGTTTCAGTCTTTCTTTTGGGTTTTTTTTTTCTTTTCGAATGGAAACTTTAGTTGTAAAAAACATCAGGACCGGATTGTTTTGTGGCACATGTGTGGCACTTATCATTTGAGTTTAATTATAAAATGAGATGGATATCCCTAAAAAATGAGATGGAAGCTACAATAACTTTTGAAACCAAATATCTCAAAGTTTTTAAATCATTTTTTTGAAAAGTACTTCCTCTGTAAAGAAATATAAGATCGTTTATACTAAAAAAAAGTAGTGATGTTTCTCTGAAAAATGGGGTTTTTTATCTTTTGCCACTACTTTTTTGGGGCTTTGACGATTTGCCACCGGCTAGATTGTAATTGATCCATTGCCACTTCTTACATGGAACTTTGATATTTTGCCCTCTGTCGGATGGGTCCCACAAGAAATGTCGAAAATACCCATGTCCCTGGATTGACCACGAACTGGAGAAGAGTTATCGGTCGCTCGCCCTCGTTCCCCTTGCTCTCGACTGCACGAACTCAAGGAGACGGTGGCGACGGCGACTTGCGCTTGGCTCCTCGACGGAGGCGGCGCTGGTGGTCCTCAACGGCGGCGGACGCATCCTGGGCAGGAAGGTGAGGCCCTTCTCCCGCCCCCTATCTCCGCCACCTGAGGATACACGTCTAGGGCTCGTGCTCTGCCGCCGGCCACCAAGTGCGCACGAGGTACGCTGCCGCTGCCGCTTGTGCATTGCCACTGCTGCTGCTTGGGCGCTGGTGCCGCTGGTGCTGCGTGCAACTGCTTGAGCGCCGCCGCCGCTGGTGCTGCTGCTGCTGGTGCGTGCTGGTGCATACTGTTGCTTCGATTTTACTCCTATTTTAGTATTGCTTGCTGCTGGAGATCTCAAGGTTGCTTGCGAGCTGGCGAGGAGCAGCGGCGGCGGCGGCGTTATGAGCAGGAGCTAGAGTTCATCCCCTGATTTGGGTTGAGGTTGTGTTCTGTTTAGGTCAAACTAGTAAAGGGGTCTAATAGTCCTCTATTTTGTGCATTTATGTTGTCTATCATTTTCATAGTTTGTTTTTTATTGAAAAGTGGCAAAAGATCAAAGTCCAAAGAAACGAGTGTCACCGGATCAATTACAAAGTAAGGGATGGCAAATTGTCAAAGTCCAAACTAAGTGGTGACAAATAATCAAATCCTCCTGAAAAATAATGGCATTCCAACGCAGAAAAGAAAGGAAAAACAAAAGATATGTTTTGTTTGGTCGGCTGCTCCCCGCATCAGTCATTGGAGGAGCGAGCTCCCCAACGGCGGCCACGCCGACGACCCAGCGCCACCACCCCCCCTATCCCTCTCCGCCCGCCAGGGCCGCGATGCATCGATCCGGCAGGTGCCCCAGCCGGTGGAGAGAGCGCGCGGAGCGGCGAAGCACTGCTCGTGACGGCCGGCCTCACAGGTGAGCTCCGCCGCCGGATCCGGCTCCTGCTCGTGCTCTTCTTCTCCAGATACGGCGTGTGTTTTCGAATCAGAGCCCGAGTTGCCCGTTGAACCAGTTTGGGTTCAGAGTCGGATCCCGTGGGGATTCTTGCGTGAATCCGGCGTGATTCGAACTCTCTCCTCAAGCTGTAACCGATCCGAGTCCGGCTACAGAGTTCAGGTGTGTGCGTAGTAGAGTCCGGATACAAACACACACGATCAATCGACGCAGAATAAATACTGCGTGTCTAGTATAAAAATAGTAGATTATCAACAATACGAGACAAAGAAAATCAGACGGAAGTCGCCGAGCAACGCAAACAAATTTCGAGCTCTGAGAGACAAGTCCTGCCCTGTCGTGTCCACCATGGCCGGCCGGTTCGCCCTATCCAGGGTATTTCTTTATCTGTCGGGCCTTGTGTGCTACTTTTTCATCATGATTTCGCTCTGTTCTTGAGTTCAGGAGCCTGTTCTTGTCCAAAGGAACACAAGTCTTCTTTTTTGTACATACATGTTATCTGATGCTTATCGATGCTGAAACTGCAGCTGCAAAGCACTATCTCTCTGTCCTGTGTTTCAGATCGATGCCACTTATGTTAATGTATGGGTTGCGATTGCTGTTGCCGTTGTCTATGCCGATGTTAATTTTTGCTTGTATTTGTCTCACAGGCTGCCAAGCATGTTGTAGCTGCGGCGCGTGCAGCTCCTGCCTTCAGGGCACCTTCTACAAATACACATTCTGGAGCAGGTATCTTATATGGCCGCTTCTCTCTCCACCACACACATGAACTACATCCTTGATCGGTGTATATACTTTTGTGGCAACTGCAAACTAGTGCTAGCTTGACTTAAACATGTCCAGTAACAATACTATTCTTATTACTCTACATTCTGCCGTGCCTTTTTCGCTGGTTGCTGCTATCAAGGTAGTAAGTTTCTGCTTGGTTTGGTTCTTAATCAATGCAGGCAGTGTGCTTAGGAATCTACAGCAGAGGTACCTATCAAGCTTTGTTGGTCAGAGGGTGCGAGGCGTGCACTCTCGCGCCGCTTCTCTTTCTAAAGAATTTCATGGGAGTGATCCAGCAGGAGTTATGCAGAACTTCAAAATGCTAAATCGAGGTAGCCGCATTTTCTTTCGTCATGTTTACTAATGTAGATGTAGGATGTGTTTTTTACCCATAAACAATATGCAAATTGGCTTGATAACTTTTGTGTGCATGGATGGATTCTGTTCTCTATGCAGGAATTTCAACTGCAGCAAGGGAGGAAGTACGTGTTCTTAGTACAGCCAGTGCACCCTTGTATATAGTAGAGAAGGACCTACTTAAAAAGCAGCTTCTGCGTACATGTGGAGGCCTTGTAGTTACTGTCTTTGCAATCTATGGTACTAAGGTTTTGCTTGACAGTTACGGTAATGTTGCACCTGAATCTGGTGGTTTGGAAGAAGGGGCGCCTGGTAGTGTCAACGATGCAGAACTTGGTAAATCCAGTGGTTTGGAAGAAGTGACCATGGATGTAAGCACAAAATTCAGTGATGTAAAGGGGGTTGATGAAGCCAAAGCTGAGCTTGAGGACATAGTTCACTACCTACGAGATCCCAAGGTGAGTGTAGCATTGCCATCAACATGTGTGCAGGTGTTTTAATTCAACAAATTCTTTCTTGATGCGGAGTTGTTGACCTAATTTTACATGCTTTGCAGCATTTCACACGCCTTGGTGGCAAGCTTCCAAAGGGTGTTTTGCTTATGGGCCCACCCGGCACAGGGAAGACTATGTTGGCAAGGGCTGTGGCCGGGGAAGCCGGCGTCCCTTTCTTTCCGTGCAGCGGCAGTGATTTCGAGGAGGTGTATATAGGTCTTGGGGCAAGGAGAGT
Source organism: Elymus sibiricus (assembly GCA_039707655.1). Lineage (NCBI taxonomy): Eukaryota > Viridiplantae > Streptophyta > Magnoliopsida > Poales > Poaceae > Elymus > Elymus sibiricus. Next base: position 462,903,358 of record CM077672.1, read on the forward strand.
GAGGGAGCTCTTTCTTGCAGCAAAGAAGCTGTCTCCTTGCATAATATTCATTGATGAAATTGATGCGGTTGGTGGGCACAGACACGCAGGAGGTTCAACGTTGGCGAGGCAGACCCTGAACCAGCTGCTTGTTGAGATGGATGGCTTCAAGCAGAATAGCGGAATAATTGTGATTGCAGCGACCAACTTCCCCGAGTCATTAGATAAGGCCCTTGTCAGGCCTGGGCGTTTTGACCGTCATGTCCAAGTCCCTATTCCAGATGTTAAGGGCCGACGGCAGATCCTCGAGGCTTACATGTCGAAGGTACGTATATATGCCTTTTACTTATTTTTCGCGGTCTCTGATGCAAGGCTTTGACCTTTACTTCCATGCAGGTGTCTACAGCCAAGGGTGTGGATGCAATGACCATTGCGAGGGGGACGCCTGGGTTTTCAGGTGCAGACCTTGCAAGCCTAGTGAACGATGCCGCTCTCAAGGCTTCCACGGATGGGGCAAATGCTGTTGGGACTGATCACTTTGAGTACGCCAAGGACAAGATCATCATGGGCAGCGAGCGCAAGTCAGCGGTGATATCTGAACAATCCAGGAAGAAGACTGCGTACCACGAGGGTGGGCACGCCCTTGTTGCTATCCTCACAGACGGTGCTGAACCTGTCCACAAGGTCACCATTGCGCCCAGAGGAAATACTCTCGGCATGGTGGCGCAGCTGCTGGGGGAAGACAGTGAGCTGGAACTCTCCAAGAAGCAGTTGCTGGCGATGCTGGATGTGTGCATGGGAGGGCGAGTGGCTGAGGAGCTTATATTTGGAGAAGCCGGGATCACCACTGGTGTCTCATCTGACCTAAGCAGGGCGACTCAATTGGCGAAGGCCATGGTCACCAGGTATGGTATGAGCAAACGGGCCGGCCTTGTTTCGTACGGCAATGACGGTGATGGTGGCACTGGCATGACGACGGCCCTGGTTGATGAGGAGATCAAGGCATTATTGGACAATGCTTACACGAACGCAAAAACAATTCTCACGGAGCGCAGCAAGGAGCTTCATGCGCTAGCAAATGCCCTCCTGGAGCATAAAACTCTCACGGGTAAGCAGATCGAGGAACTAGTTTCGACAGGACGATAAGGAGATGGTCCTAACAGTAGCCAGCAAAATGAGGGTACACCACCTTTCGTCGGTGACGAGTCGCAAAACTAGTATCGACAGAAGAACAAGCAGATTGTCGTAACAATAGCCAGCAGGATCAGGGAACACCTTCTTCGCCCTAGTCCGTGGAGACGCTTACTGGAAGAGCGATGTATTTTCTTTTCTTGCTATCTTTGTTGCATGCACACGAAATGTACAGAGCGATGTATACGATCTGGATTTTCCTGCTATCTTTGTTTCGCAAGTCTGAAGAGGATGCGACGTGTTTTGTACTTCTGCATACCGTGTTCTGAACCAGTGCTTCCATAAACGTATCATGTGTGTCAGTGTTTAACTGTAAGTCTGTAACCTATTATCTGCCTGTACAAAAAAACAACAATGCAGTACAAAAGAACAATGCAAGATATGAGCTTGTCTCTGATATTCTGTTTTCTTTCTTTCATTGGTTGCCATTGATTCTAAACGTCAATCGATAAGATCATAAGTCCATATTACTCCCCTGAACTTTGGTCGGTGTTTAACCATTGATCAAAACGCGTTTAAAACGTGTGTTTGGTCGAGGGTTTAACCGGCCCTCTCGACCGATTCGTTTGAGGACTTTGCATAATAACCCTGTCGACCTGATCATAATCACCATGTGGGGAATCCACAACTTTGTGCAACTTGTTTCCAGTGGACGCAGACAGACAGACATAGACGCCCCCTCCCTCCTCGTCTCGCCCGCCGCCGCCTCCCACTCCCCCGCCGCCGCCGGCGTCGGGGGCGGCGGGCTCCCCTCCCTTCGGCACGGGACAGCACCTTCGCGCGGATGCGTGCGGCTATGCAGGGCGGCGCGGCTGCGTCGGGGCGGCCGGACAGCGGCTCTCTAGCGCGGAGGCGCGGGTGGCTGCAGATCCGCGGCCAGGTGGGGCGTGCTTGCGAGGGGCGGCTGTGGTGAGCTCCTAGATCTGGATCTGTGGGGGGGGGGGGTCCTCTAGCCTACTGCACGCGGGCGGCGTGGGCTGGCCGGCGCCCGTGGTCTCAGCTACTGGAGGTGGTTGGCGCGGTGGTGTGCCATGGAGGGGTGGTCCGGTGGCGGTTGCGGCTGGAGTTGCCTAGTCCGGGGGCACGGATGGTGCGGGTCGGTGGGGCGGCGGTGCTCGGAGCTGGGTGTCGCCCCCCCACCCCCCCGGCGGTCGGTGGCGCTGGGTGGTGGCAGCGGGCCTCCTTCCCCTGGCTCGAGGCCGAAGGCATGGCTGTGAGTTGGGGCTCGTGCTTGGGTGGATCTGGAAGGGGCCCGGGCGAGTTGGAGTTTGTGCTCTGGGTAGGTGTGCTTGGGCTCGATCCGGGAGGTGCCCGTGGGCGTTGAGGTACCTCTCCTTGCGGGTACGGTGGACGCTGGTGGTGGTCGGGGCTTCGCAACGCTGTCGGACAAATCGGCGTCAAGGGCCACGGACATGGCGTCGTGCGAGCGCGCTTGGCGGGCCGTCGGGAGTCACGGGGTAGTGTATCCCCCGGTCTACCGGGACCGGCTGGAGACACAGGCGTGGGTGCCTCCTACTGTGGAGGCATCGACCCATACTCCGAGACTGATGCCGGGCTGGGAGTGAAAGGAGATCCCTTTTACTCCTCCTACCGAGGTGGATGCACCGTGACGTGGACGATTTGTGGAGCCTTGGACATGGATGCCGGGGTGGCGGCCCCGGAAGACGGTCCGCATGGTTGGCTCTCCGGCGGGCACCATGGCGGCGGTGATGGCATTCTCTCTTGGTCGTGTGGGCGGCGAGAGGTGGTGCAGCGGGTGGCTTGGGCGTGCTCTTTGTCTCTGACGATGGCGGCGCCCTGATCCGGATCTGGAGTTCTGGGCTCGTCGCGCTGGCCCTGGAGACCTCGTTTGGTGACGCGGGGGAGTTGCCGAGCGAAAGCTCCGCGCTTTGTTGTCGATGACGGCGACGCTCGCGGGCGCCGTTATCTTCCTGAAGACGTCGTCGTGGTGCTCCTCTCCGTGTCCGGGTTCTAGGTGAAAACCTATGTCTGTTCAGGATTCGGCAACGGCGACGCTTAGCGCCGTTCTCCCTCCTGAGGGCGTTGTCGTGGAACTTAGGTGATATAGGGCGTAGTGTGGTGTTGCTCAGTTCCTCTTGTACTCTATTTCAGTAGCGTTGTACTCTATTTCAGTAGCGTAGTCGCGTGCATGGTGCGTGATCCGGTTAGCCTAGGATCGACATTGTTTGAGGGTTACCCCATCCCCTTGTATCATTCGGCCGTGTACTCTGTTTGGTTGGTGCTTTATATATAAAGCGGGGCGAAAGCCTGTTTAGAGACATACCTGTAATTTCTGTAACGAGGATATATACATTTCAATCAAATTTTTTATAAAAAGGGCAATACGAGCGGGGATAAATGTTGATTTGCCACATACTCCCTCTGTTCTTAAAATATAAGGAGTATGTTATTAAGCCGAAAACGGATGTTTAATACCACCGGGCACCTGTCTGTTTGGGTCATATATTTGCTCATTTATTTAAAACATGTGGTTAAACATTCCTTTTTTTTGGCAGGAGAAACTTCTAATCTATTCATCTTCAATCTGTCAGTACAAAGAACACTAGAGGTAATAAAAATTACAACCAGGTCCGTGAACCACCTAGCGACGACTACAAGCACTGGAGCGAGCCGAAGGCGCGCCGCTATCATCGCCCATCCCTCACCGGAGCCGGGCAAACCTTGTTGTAGTAGACAGCCGGGAAGTCGTCGTTCTAAGACCCCATAGGACCATCGCACCAGAGCAACCATCGATGATGAAGAAAGTCGTAGATCAGAAGGATCAAACCTGTAAACACCCAAACGAAGACGAACGAAGACCGGGTCCAAACAGATCCACCGAAGACCAGCACCGACCAAATCCCGCGAGATTCGACGGAGACACACCTCCACACGTCCTCGGACGACGCTAAACGCACCATCAGGACGGGTGTCGGGGGGACGATCCCCGGGTAGGCGACGGAACCTGGATCCCCCTTTCTTTCAAAACATCAGGACAGGCCAAACCCCTTAATCTGGCTAGCCTGCGCGCCGGCTCCCCGGCGCGAGCCGGCCTGGCATGGCCACCCGGCCCGGCCGGCTGGCCCCGAGGGGCCAAACCCCCACGACGAGGCGGGCGTGGCTACAGCGCTCCTTCCTTTACGCCGTCCCCGGCGGGCGTGGCTACAGCACTCCTCCCTTTACGCCGGCCCCGGCGGGCGGCGCAGTCCTGTAGCCTGGCGGCGCCAGCTATCCTATGACGCAAGACAAGACGCGCCACAGTGCCCCGCTCCCGGCGGGCACGGCGCCGGCGCACCCGGCGCACCCGGCGCATCCGGCGGACCCGGCGACCCGGCGGTCCCCACTGCCGGGTTCCAGACAATGACACCCGGGCCCCGCTCCCGTGCATCTTTACTCATGTAACCCTGGGGGTCGGCCTATAAGACCCCCCAGGGAGCCTCCATGCAGAGGGGCTGGTTGATCTCGGTTGATAGTACACACACACCCATACACTGGCAGGGGAGATAGAACGGAGGTCTAGCCCCTTCTTCCTCCTCTGCTCAAACAGCTCCAGGAGCAACCTTGTAGCCCTCGTGCATCCATACTCTATTCGGCAGGACTAGGGGTGTTACCTCTCCGGAGGGCCCCGAACCTGGGTACGCCTCGTGTCTCACACCCGCGCGTACTAACCTCGCCTCTGGAACCCACCGGCGTCCTCACGTAGCCCCACCTCTTTAGCCATCTTATGGCATCTGCCGTGAGAATACCACGACAGTTGGCGCCCACCGTGGGGCTGCTCGCGGCGCCGGCCGGAGTCAAGTTCCGGACGAGGCCCTTCACCAGCTCCGGCGAGCGCATCGTGCACGGTTTGGTCCGTACGCCTCGCATGGCCAACCCGGCCGGCTGTGGCGCCGTATCGGACGCGAACGCCGCCTGCCCCGCAGGCTGCCTCGTCGTCCCCTTCGGCGCGCTGCGCGTCTTCGTCGCGCTCGTCCCCGACGTGTTTCCTAGCGAGGTGCGCGACTGCACCGACTCGCCTGTCCCCGTTGGCTGTGCCGTCTCCGACGACGTCGCCGCTCTCTGCGCCCGCGCGGAGGTGCTGACCATCGGCACTAGCGCCGGCTCCCCGCGCGACAAGGAGAAGGCCGCCGCTGTTGGAAATATGCCCTAGAGGCAATAATAAATTGGTTATTATTATATTTCCTTGTTCATGATAATCGTTTATTATCCATGCTATAATTGTATTGATTGGAAACTCAAATACATGTGTGGGTACATAGACAACACTGTGTCCCTAGTAAGCCTCTAGTTGACTAGCTCGTTGATCAAAGATGGTTAAGGTTTCCTAGCCATTGACATGAGATGTCATTTGATAACGGGATCACATCATTAGGAGAATGATGTGATGGACAAGACCCAAACTGTAAACGTAGCATTTGATCGTGTCAGTTTATTGCTATTGTTTTCTGCATGTCAAGTATCTGTTCCTTTGACCATGAGATCATGCAACTCACTGACACCGGAGGAATACCTTGTGTGTATCAAACGTCGCAACGTAACTGGGTGACTATAAAGGTGCTCTACAGGTATCGCCGAGGGTGTCTGTTGGGTTGGCATGGATCAAGACTGGGATTTGTTACTCCGTATGACGGAGAGGTATCTCAGGGCCCACTCGGTAATACAACATCACATTGAGCCTTGCAAGCAAAGTGACTAAAGAGTTAGCCACAGGATCTTGTATTACGGAACGAGTAAAGAGACTTGCCGGTAACGAGATTGAACTAGGTATAGTGATACCGACGATCGAATCTCGGGCAAGTAACATACCGAAGAACAAAGGGAACAGCATACGGGATTAACTGAATCCTTGACATAGAGGTTCGACCGATAAAGATCTTCGTAGAATATGTAGGAGCCAATATGGGCATCCAGGTCCCGCTATTGGTTATTGGCCGTAGAGGTGTCTCGGTCATGTCTACATAGTTCTCGAACCCGCAGGGTCTACACACTTAACGTTTGGTGACGATTAGTATAATTGAGTTATTATGTTGGTGACCGAAAGTTGTTCGGAGTCCCGGATAAGATCCCGGACATGACGAGGATCTCCGGAATAGTCCGGAGGTAAAGATTGATATATGTGATAATAGTGTTTTGATCTCTGGAAGGGTTCCGGAGTTCACCGGAAGGGGTTCCGGATGTTTACCGAAGTGTTCGGGTGCAGCAACACTTTATATGAGCCAAAGGGATAAAGCCCACAAGGTATTGGAAAGTGCAAAAGTAGTTTTGCTGCCGCGTAAGCGGTACTACCGCATGGTGAAGCGGTACTACCGCCGGAGCGGTACTACCGCTTGTGTGAAGCGGTACTACCGCCCGAGCGGTACTACCGCTTGTGTGAAGCGGTACTACCGCCCAAGCGGTACTACCGCTTGTGTGAAGCGGTACTACCGCTTGTGTGCGGCTGTGCGCGGTTCGGCAGGGATCCGAGTTGGACTCTTTTCCTGCGGGCCAAACCGACCTTGTGCGGGCAAAACCGACCTGGAGGAGGCTTTTACTCCAAGTTTAGACCCCAAGGCTCAACATATAAATAGAGGGGCAGGGCTAGCACACGTGACACATCAAGATTTCCCCAAGCCGTGTGCGGCAACCCTAACCCTCTAGTTCCTCCGTCATAAGCTCCGTAGCGCTTGGCGAAGCCCTGCAGAGATTGTTCCTCACCACCATCACCACGCCGTCGTGCTGCTGGAACTCAACCGCTACTTCACCATCGCTCGCTGGATCGAGGAGGTGAAGGCGTCATCAAGCCGTACGTGTGTTGAACGCGGAGGTGCCGTCCGTTCGGTACTAGATCGGAAGGATCGTGATTGGATCGCGGGACGCTCGGCGATTTGGATCGCGAAGACGTTCGACTACATCAACCGCGTTTATTAACGCTTCCGCTTAGCGATCTACAAGGGTATGTAGATTCACTCTCCCTCTCGTAGATGCTCATCTCCATGGATAGATCTTGCGTGTGCGTAGGAAAATTTTTGTTTCCCATGCAACGTTCCCCAACAGTGGCATCATGAGCTAGGTCTATGAGTAGATGAGATCTCGAGTAGAACACAAAGGAGTTGTGGGCGTGGGTGTATACATATTGCTTGCCGTTACTAGTTGATACTTGATTCCGCGGTATTGTGAGATGAAGCGGCCTGGACCGACATTACGCGTACGCTTACGCGAGACTGGTTTCACCGCTGCGTGCACTTGTTGCATAAAGGTGACTGGCAGGTGTCTGTCTCTCTCACTTTAGTTGAATCGGTTCAATGAAGAGGGTTCTTTTAGAAGATCAAAAAGCAATCACTACACCACGTTGTGGTTATGCGTAGGTAAGAATCGTTCTTGCTAGATACCCGTAGCAGCCACGTAAAACTTGCAACAACAATTAGAGGACGTCTAACTTGTTTTTGCAGGGTATGATGTGATGTGATATGGCCAATTACATGATGAGATATATGTGATGTATGAGATGATCATGTGTTGTATAGAATATCACGACTTGCATGTCGATGAGTACGGCAACTGGCAGGAGCCATAGAGTTGTCTTTAATTATTGTATGACCTGCGTGTCAATCATTAAGCGCTATGTAATGCTTTACTTTATCGCTAAACGTTAGCAATAGTCGTGGAAGCAACAGTCGGCGCGACAACCTTATGGCGACACGTTGATGGTGATCAAGATGATGGAGATCATGGTGTCATGCCGGTGACGATGGAGATCATGCCGGTGCTTTGGAGATGGAGATCAAAAGCACAAGTTCATGGCCATATCATGTCACTTATGATTTGCATGTGATGTTAATCCTTTTATGCATCTTATTTTGCTTAGGACGACGGTAGCATTATAAGGTGATCCCTCACTTAAATTTCAAGATAAATTGTGTTCTCCCCAAGTGTGCACCGTTGCGAAAGTTCGTCGTTTCGAGACACGCCGTGATGATCGGGTGTGATAGACTCTACGTTCGCATACAACGGGTGTAAGCCATGTTGCACGTGCGGAACACTCGGGTTAAACTTGACGAGCCTAGCATGTACAGACATGGCCTCGGAACACAAGAGACCGAAAGGTCGAACATGAGTCATATAGTAGATATGATCAACATGAAGATGTTCACCATTGAAACCACCTCAACTCACGTGATGATCGGACTTGAGTTGGTGGATTTGGATCATGTTACACTCGAATGACCGGAGGGATGTCAATTTGAGTGGGAGTTTTTTAAGTAATATGATTAACTAAACTCATTATCTAAGAACAATAGTCTAAGTTGTCTTTGCTATATTTATGTTGTAGATCATGGCTCGCGCAGTAGCACCCCTGAATTTTAATGCGTTCCTAGAGAAAGCTAAGTTGAAAGATGATGGAAGTAACTTTGTGGACTGGGCCCGTAATCTAAGGATTATCCTTACGGCTTCCCAGAAGGCTTATGTCCTTGATGCACCGCTTGGTGATCCACCCGCTCCAGTTGAGTCTCTAGACGTTGTGAACGCCTGGCAGGCTCGTTCTGATGATTACTCAATAGTTCAATGTGCAATGTTGTATGGCTTAGAACCGGGACTTCAAAGACGTTTTGAACGTCATGGAGCATATGAGATGTTCCAGGAGTTGAAGTTTATCTTTCAGAAGAATGCCCGGATCGAGAGATATGAGATCTCCGATAAGTTCTATGCTTGCAAGATGGAGGAGAACGGGTCTATCAGTGATCACGTGCTCAGAATGTCTGGGTACTCCGCCCGTCTGGCTGAGTTAGGGATGCCCCTTCCGCCAGAGGCTATCACTGACATAGTTCTTCAATCATTGCCACCTAGCTACAAGAGCTTCGTGTTGAACTATAACATGCACGGGATGAACAAGTCAGTCGCCGAGCTGTTTGCGATGCTGAAAGCCGCTGAGTCTGAAATTCAGAAGGAGCATCAAGTGTTGATGGTCAATAAAACCACTAGTTTCAAGAAAAATGGCAAGGGTAAGAAGGGTAACTCCAAGAAGAGTGGCAAAACAGTTGCTCCTCTCGTGAAGAAACCCAAGGCTGGACCCAAACCAGAAACTGTGTGTTTTCATTGCAAGGGAACTGGACACTGGAAGCGGAATTGCCCCAAGTATTTGGCTGACAAGAAGGCGGCCAACAACAAACAAGGTATATATGATATACATGTTATTGATGTGTACCTTACCAACTCTCGTTGTAGTACCTGGGTATTTGATACCGGTGCGGTTGCTCATGTTTGCAACTCAAAACAGGAACTGCGGAATAAACGGAGGCTGGCAAAGGACGAAGTGACGATGCGCGTGGGAAATGGTTCCAAGGTTGATGTGATCGCCGTTGGCACGCTCGCTCTTCGATTACCGTCGGGATTAGTGATGAACCTAAATAAGTGTTATTTGGTGCCTGCGTTAAGCATGAACATTATATCTGGATCTTGTTTATTGCGAGACGGTTACTCATTTAAATCAGAGAATAATGGTTGTTCTATTTATATGAGTAATATCTTTTATGGTCATGCACCCAATGTGAGGGGTTTATTCTTGTTGAATCTCGACAGTAATGATACACATGTTCATAACATTGATGCCAAAAGATGTAGAATTGATAATACCACTTTCTTGTGGCACTGCCGTTTAGGTCATATTGGCGTAAAACGCATGAGGAAGCTCCATGCTGATGGACTTTTGGAGTCACTTGATTTTGAATCACTTGACACATGTGAGCCATGCCTCATGGGCAAGATGACTAAAACGCCGTTCTCTGGAACAATGGAACGGGCAAGTGACTTATTGGAAATCATACATACTGATGTGTGCGGTCCGATGAGTATTGAGGCGCGCGGTGGTTATCGTTACTTTCTCACCTTCACTGATGACTTAAGTAGATATGGGTATATTTACTTAATGAAACACAAGTCTGAAACATTTGAAAAGTTCAAACAATTTCAGAGTGAAGTTGAGAATCATCGTAACAAGAAGATTAAATTCCTACGATCTGATCGAGGAGGAGAATATCTGAGTTATGAGTTTGGCAGTCACTTAAGACAGTGTGGAATTGTTTCACAATTGACACCGCCTGGAACACCACAGCGTAATGGTGTGTCCGAACGTCGTAATCGAACCTTATTGGATATGGTGCGATCTATGATGTCTCTTGCCGATTTGCCACTATCGTTTTGGGGTTATGCATTAGAGACAGCTGCATTCACTTTAAATAGGGCACCATCGAAATCCGTTGAGACGACGCCATATGAACTTTGGTTTGGCAAGAAGCCAAAGCTGTCGTTTCTTAAAGTTTGGGGATGTGATGCTTATGTCAAAAAGCTTCAGCCTGAAAAGCTGGAACCCAAAGCGGAGAAATGCGTCTTCATAGGATACCCAAAAGAGACAGTTGGGTATACCTTCTACCTCAGATCCGAAGGCAAAGTGTTTGTCGCTAAAAACGGAACATTTCTTGAGAAAGAGTTTCTCTCGAAAGAATTGAGTGGGAGGAAGATAGAACTTGATGAGGTTATTGAACCTTTACTTCGACCAGAGAGTAGCGCAGCGCAGAAAGATGTTTATGTAGAGCCTACATCAGTTGAAGAGGAAGTTAATGATGATGATCATGAAGCTTCGGATCAAGTTGCTATCGAACCTCGTAGGTCGACAAGGACGCGTACTGCTCCTGAGTGGTACGGCAACCCTGTCTTGGAGGTCATGTTGTTGGACAACGATGAACCTACGAGCTATGGAGAAGCGATGATGGGCCCGGATTCCGAGAAGTGGTTAGAGGCCATGAAATCCGAGATGGGATCCATGTATGAAAACAAAGTATGGACTTTGGAAGTATTACCTGAAGGGCGTAAGGCCATTCAGAACAAATGGATCTTTAAGAGGAAGACGGACGCGGACGGTAATGTCACCGTCTATAAAGCTCGACTTGTGGCAAAGGGTTTTTCACAAGTTCAAGGAGTTGACTACGATGAGACCTTCTCACCCGTAGCGATGCTTAAGTCCGTCAGAATCATGTTAGCAATAGCTGCCTTTTTCGATTATGAAATTTGGCAGATGGATGTCAAAACAGCGTTCCTTAACGGTTTCCTTAAGGAAGAGTTGTATATGATGCAACCAGAAGGTTTTTTCGATCCAGAGAATGCTGACAAAGTTTGCAAACTCCAGCGATCCATTTATGGACTGGTGCAAGCATCTCGGAGTTGGAATCTTCGTTTTGATGAGGTGATCAAAGCGTTCGAGTTTATACAAGTTTACGGAGAAGCTTGTATTTACAAGAAAGTGAGTGGGAGCTCTATAGCGTTTCTAATATTATATGTGGATGACATATTGCTGATTGGAAACAATATAGAAATGCTGGAAAGCGTAAAGGAATATTTGAACAAGAGTTTTTCAATGAAGGACCTAGGAGAAGCTGCTTTCATATTAGGCATCAAGATCTATAGAGATAGATCAAGACGCTTAATAGGACTTTCACAAAGCACATACCTTGATAAGATTTTGAAGAAGTTCAAAATGGATCAGTCCAAGAAGGGGTTCTTGCCTGTTTTGCAAGGTGTGAAGTTGAGTAAGACTCAATGCCCAGTGACTGCAGAAGATAGAGAAAAGATGAGTGTCATCCCCTATGCTTCGGCCATAGGCTCTATCATGTATGCAATGCTGTGCACAAGACCCGATGTCAGCCTTGCCATAAGTATGGTCGGAAGGTTTCAAAGTGATCCAGGAATGGAACACTGGACGGCGGTCAAGAATATCCTGAAGTACCTGAAAAGGACTAAGGACATGTTTCTCGTTTATGGAGGTGATCAAGAGCTCGTCGTAAAGGGTTACGTCGATGCAAGCTTTGACACTGATCCGGATGACTCTAAGTCGCAAACCGGATACGTATTTATTCTTAATGGGGGTGCGGTTAGCTGGTGCAGTTCCAAGCAAAGCGTGGTAGCTGATTCTACATGCGAAGCGGAGTACATCGCTGCCTCGGAGGCGGCGAAAGAAGGTGTCTGGATGAAGGAGTTCATGACAGATCTTGGAGTAGTGCCTAGTGCACTTGACCCAATGACTCTGTTTTGTGATAATACTGGTGCCATTGCTCTAGCCAAGGAACCAAGATTTCACAAGAGGACCAGACACATAAAGCGACGTTTCAATTCCATCCGCGATTACATCAAGGAGGACGACATAAATATTTGCAAAGTACACACGGATCTGAATGTTGCAGATCCGATGACTAAACCTCTTCCAAGGGCTAAACATGAACAACACCAGAACTGCATGGGTGTTCGATTCATTACAATGTAAATCACATAGTGATGTGAACTAGATTATTGACTCTAGTGCAAGTGGGAGACTGTTGGAAATATGCCCTAGAGGCAATAATAAATTGGTTATTATTATATTTCCTTGTTCATGATAATCGTTTATTATCCATGCTATAATTGTATTGATTGGAAACTCAAATACATGTGTGGGTACATAGACAACACTGTGTCCCTAGTAAGCCTCTAGTTGACTAGCTCGTTGATCAAAGATGGTTAAGGTTTCCTAGCCATTGACATGAGATGTCATTTGATAACGGGATCACATCATTAGGAGAATGATGTGATGGACAAGACCCAAACTGTAAACGTAGCATTTGATCGTGTCAGTTTATTGCTATTGTTTTCTGCATGTCAAGTATCTGTTCCTTTGACCATGAGATCATGCAACTCACTGACACCGGAGGAATACCTTGTGTGTATCAAACGTCGCAACGTAACTGGGTGACTATAAAGGTGCTCTACAGGTATCGCCGAGGGTGTCTGTTGGGTTGGCATGGATCAAGACTGGGATTTGTTACTCCGTATGACGGAGAGGTATCTCAGGGCCCACTCGGTAATACAACATCACATTGAGCCTTGCAAGCAAAGTGACTAAAGAGTTAGCCACAGGATCTTGTATTACGGAACGAGTAAAGAGACTTGCCGGTAACGAGATTGAACTAGGTATAGTGATACCGACGATCGAATCTCGGGCAAGTAACATACCGAAGAACAAAGGGAACAGCATACGGGATTAACTGAATCCTTGACATAGAGGTTCGACCGATAAAGATCTTCGTAGAATATGTAGGAGCCAATATGGGCATCCAGGTCCCGCTATTGGTTATTGGCCGTAGAGGTGTCTCGGTCATGTCTACATAGTTCTCGAACCCGCAGGGTCTACACACTTAACGTTTGGTGACGATTAGTATAATTGAGTTATTATGTTGGTGACCGAAAGTTGTTCGGAGTCCCGGATAAGATCCCGGACATGACGAGGATCTCCGGAATAGTCCGGAGGTAAAGATTGATATATGTGATAATAGTGTTTTGATCTCTGGAAGGGTTCCGGAGTTCACCGGAAGGGGTTCCGGATGTTTACCGAAGTGTTCGGGTGCAGCAACACTTTATATGAGCCAAAGGGATAAAGCCCACAAGGTATTGGAAAGTGCAAAAGTAGTTTTGCTGCCGCGTAAGCGGTACTACCGCATGGTGAAGCGGTACTACCGCCGGAGCGGTACTACCGCTTGTGTGAAGCGGTACTACCGCCCGAGCGGTACTACCGCTTGTGTGAAGCGGTACTACCGCCCAAGCGGTACTACCGCTTGTGTGAAGCGGTACTACCGCTTGTGTGCGGCTGTGCGCGGTTCGGCAGGGATCCGAGTTGGACTCTTTTCCTGCGGGCCAAACCGACCTTGTGCGGGCAAAACCGACCTGGAGGAGGCTTTTACTCCAAGTTTAGACCCCAAGGCTCAACATATAAATAGAGGGGCAGGGCTAGCACACGTGACACATCAAGATTTCCCCAAGCCGTGTGCGGCAACCCTAACCCTCTAGTTCCTCCGTCATAAGCTCCGTAGCGCTTGGCGAAGCCCTGCAGAGATTGTTCCTCACCACCATCACCACGCCGTCGTGCTGCTGGAACTCAACCGCTACTTCACCATTGCTCGCTGGATCGAGGAGGTGAAGGCGTCATCAAGCCGTACGTGTGTTGAACGCGGAGGTGCCGTCCGTTCGGTACTAGATCGGAAGGATCGTGATTGGATCGCGGGACGCTCGGCGATTTGGATCGCGAAGACGTTCGACTACATCAACCGCGTTTATTAACGCTTCCGCTTAGCGATCTACAAGGGTATGTAGATTCACTCTCCCTCTCGTAGATGCTCATCTCCATGGATAGATCTTGCGTGTGCGTAGGAAAATTTTTGTTTCCCATGCAACGTTCCCCAACAGCCGCGGCTGCCGCTGCCGCGGCTGCGGCCCCACCTCGCCGGGCCGACCCGCTCCGCGAGACTATCCGGAGTCTGCAAGCCCCCATCACGCCCGACGCCGACACGGCGGCTGCAGTGGCTCAGCTCAACGAGGACCGCCAGCATCTGCTGGTCGAGGCCACGGAGCTCGCGGCAGCGTAGCGCCGGCTGGAGCCCGCCCAGCGTGAGTACGACAGCGCCCACGGCTTCACGCCGGCCGCCACCGAGCCCAGCCGGGTCGCGGAGGTGCGGATTCGTGGGGACGCGATCGGCCGTGCGCTAGCCGCAGGCCGGCCCGTCTACGACACCCCCGTCAAAAACATGCGCGCGGCGCAGGCGGCCATGGCGGATCTCGAATTCCTGGAGGGCGAGGAGCTGCTGCAGCAGCAGCGCATCCGCGACCTCATCGCCGCGGCGAACGAGCAGCAAAAGCACTTCGACCCGGCCCCGCCATCCGCCTCCGCCTCGGAAAAAACTAGGGACCCGGAGAGGGCCCTCCGGGACGCGCGACAGACGTCCTCCCACGCCACTAGCGCAAGCCGCTCTGGCCGGCATCGGTCTGGTCGGAGCCGGCACAATCGCGCCACAACCGCTGGAGACGGCAACGCTGGCGAAACGGCCGGCGACGGCCGGGTTCAGCAGCCGGAGCCCCCCGTGCGTCCGGCTCGGCGGCCCGAGCCGGCCCCGGAAGCCCCTGCACCCCGCGGTCCCGTGGCGGACCGGATCGGACCCCGCTGTCCCGTGGCGGACCGACTCGGCCCCCGCGAGCCCTACGACGAAAGCGACGCCCGTCACCGCATCGACCGGCTGGCGCGCTCCACGGCCCTGGAGGAGGAGAGCTCTGTCGGCCCGGCGTGCTTTGGCCCCCGCATTCGCGAGGAGCCCTTCCCCAAAGGCTTCTCGCTGCCCCGCGACTCCCCAAAGTACAACGGCGCCACCAAGCCGGAGGACTGGTTGACTGACTACACCATGGCCGTCGGCATAGCCGGCGGCAACCAGCGCGTGGCCGTGCGATACGTCCCCCTCATGCTGCTCGGCTCGGCCCGGACGTGGCTTAACAGCCTCCGAGCCGGCAGTGTGATCTCCTGGCTGGATTTCGAAGACGCGTTCATTCGCAACTTCACCAGCACCTACAAGCGTCCCGGCAAGCCTCGCTAGCTCTCCATGTGCGTCCAGAAGCCGGGCGAACCCCTTCGCGACTTCCTCACGCGGTGGACGGAGCTCCGCAACTCCTGCGAGGGCGTCCACGAGGTCCAGGCCATCCAGTACTTCATCGACGGATGCCTAGACGGCACTCTGGTCAAGCACCGGCTGGTGTGCGACGAGCCGGAGACCCTGGCGGAGCTCATGGCCGTGGCGGACAAGTACGCTACGGCCGACTCTGCGATGAATGTGAAGATCACGATCGACGCAAACGGCAAGCTCCTCCCGGCCCAGCCGGCTCCCCCCAAGCCGGCTGGCAACAACAATCAGCGCCGGCAAGACAACAACAACAGCAACAACAACGACAAGCGCAGGAACGACCAGCAGGCGCCCCGCTACGACAACCGGCAAGTCGCCGCCGTGGAAGGGGAGCAGCCGGCCGAGCAAGGCGCCAGCTAGCGCCCGCGCACTGGCAAGGCCGCCTGGCAGCCCAAGTTGTCCTTCGAGCAGATGCTCGACGCCCCCTGCAAGAACAACAGCGGCGCGAAGCCATCGACGCACACGCTCCGGCAGTGCAGTTTCACCCAGCGCCTGCTGAAGGGCAACCTTCCGCCCCCGCCGCCCGGAGCCGGCCCGCAGCAGCCGCCGCTCCCGCCGCCTCCACCGCCACCCGGCGCCCTCGCCGACAACCCTTTCCCACGCCTGGACGCGTCCTACGTCGTCTTCACCAGCGAGGGGGATGACAAGCACGCCAAGCGCAAGCACGCGGCCAAGGTGAACGCCGTCGTCCCTCCGGTTCCCCAGTACATGCATTGGTCCGACCGACCGGTGAGCTGGACCCGGGAGGACCACCCGGCTGTCATGCCCATGCCGGGTGGCTACGCCCTTGTGCTCGACCCCACCCTTGTCTCCGAGAAGCGCACCTGCCGTTTTTCGCGGGTGCTGATCGACGGCGGCAGTAGCATCAACATCCTGTACCGCGACACCATGACCAAGCTTGGCATCGAGGCGCGACAGCTGGAGCCGACCCAGACGGTGTTCCACGGCATCGTGCCGGGTCTCTCCTGCTCTCCGATCGGCCGGATCCGGCTTGACGTCCTGTTCGGTTCCAGCAGCCATTTCCGCCGCGAGCCTATCTGGTTCGAGGTGGTCGACCTGGCCAGCCCCTACCACGCGCTGCTGGGCCGACCCGCGATGGCCAAATTCATGGCGGTCCCCCACTACGCCTACCTGAAGCTGAAGATGTCGGGTCCCAAGGGCCTCATCACCATCGTCGGCGACTACAAGAAGTCCCTCGAGTGCGCCAAAGCCGGCTCCCAGCTGGCCGAGTCGCTGGTCATCGCCGAGGAGAGGCGCCAGCTCGACCGGATCGTGGCGCTGGCTAGCGCGCAGCCGGCCATGCCGACTCCGCCCAAGCCGGCCGCCGACGAGGCCTCCTTCAAGCCGGCCAAAGACACGAAGAAGGACCCGCTTAACCCGGCCGACCCCAGCTCCAGCAAGTACGTCGTCGTGGGCACCGGCCTCGACGGCAAATAGGAAGGTGAGCTCGTCGATTTCCTCCATGAGAATCAGGATATCTTTGCATGGTCTCCCAAAGACATGCCGGGTGTCCCGAGGGAATTCGCCGAGCACAAACTTCATGTCCGCAAGGACGCCAAGCCTGTCCGACAGCCGCTACGCCACTTCTCCGAGGAGAAGCGAAGAACCATCGGTGAAGAGATCGCCCGACTGCTCGCAGCCGGCTTCATCATGGAAGTGTTCCACCCCTAGTGGCTGGCCAATCCAGTCCTCGTCCTGAAGAAAAATGGCACCTGGCGCATGTGCATCGACTACACCATCCTGAACAAGGCATGCCCCAAAGACCCGTTCGCTCTGCCCCGGATCGACCAAGTCATCGACTCTACAGCCGGCTGCGAGCTCCTGTCCTTCCTGGACGCCTACTCCGGCTACCACCAGATCAAGCTGGACCCGGCCGATGCCCTCAAGACGTCCTTCATCACGCCCTTTGGGCGTATTGCTACATCACCATGTCGTTCGGCTTGAAGAATGTCGGCGCCACCTTCCAGCGCTGCATGCAGAAATGCCTGCTACCCCAACTGGGCAGAAACGTGCACGTCTACGTCGACGACATCGTGGTGAAGACCAAGCAGCACCTCACGCTCCTGGCCGACCTCAAGGAGACCTTCGCCAACCTGCGCCGGTTCCAGATCAAGCTCAACCCGGAGAAGTGCATCTTCGGCATGCCGGCTGGCCAGCTCCTTGGGTTCCTCGTCTCGGAGCGCGGCATTGAGGCCAACCCGGAAAAGATCAAGGCAATCGAGCGCATGCGCAAGCCGACCCGGCTGCGCGACGTCCAGAAGTTCACCGGCTGCTTGGCCTCTCTCAGCCAGTTCGTCAGCCGGCTAGGGGAGAGGGCCCTGCCCCTATATCAGCTGATGAAGAAGACGACGGCGTTCGAGTGGAGCGACCAAGCGGACGAAGCTTTCCGCGACCTCAAGCGCATGCTGTCCACCGCACCCGTCCTGGCCACGCCGGCTGAGAAAGAGCCACTCCTGCTGTACATCGCCGCCACCTCCCGCGCGGTCAGCATGGTGCTGGTGGTTGAGCGCCCTGAGGAGGGCAAGGTGCAGCCGGTCCAGCGACCAGTGTATTTCCTGAGCGAGGTGCTCTCCGCCTCCAAGCAGAACTACCCCCACTACCAGAAGATGTGCTACGGCGTGTACCTCGCCGCCAAGAAGCTGAGGCAGTACTTCCAGGAGCATACCATTACCGTGGTGAGCACGGCCCCCGTCGGCGAGATCATGGGCTGCCGGGTGGCCAAGTGGGCCATTGAGCTAGCCGGCCACATGATCCTCTACGAGCCACGCACCACCATCAAGTCCCAGGCGCTGGCCGACTTCCTCGTCGACTGGACCGAGACCCAGTACCTGCCGCCGGCGCCCGAGTCGACTCATTGGCGCATGCACTTCGACGGCTCCAAGATGCGTAACGGCTTAGGAGCCGGCATTGTGCTGTCCTCCCCCAAAAACGACCGGCTGCGGTACGTGCTGCAGATCCACTTCGCCGCCTCCAACAACGTGGCCGAGTACGAAACCCTCGTGCACGGTCTCCGGCTGGCTAGGGAGATCGGCATCCGGCGCATCCTCTGCTACGGTGACTCGGACCTGGTGGTGCAGCAAGTTTCCGGCGACTGGGACGCCAAAGACGCCAACATGGCCAGCTACCGCTTCCTGGTCCAGCAGCTGTCCGGCGGGTTCGACGGCTGCGAGTTCCTCCACGTCCCCCGTGCGGACAACGAAGCAGCTGATGCCCTGCCAAAGTGGGCTCCACCCGGCAAGCCATCCCGTCCGGCGTCTCCCTCGAGCACCTGCGGAAGCCGTCCATCAAGCCGTCTCCCGAGTCCGAATCCATCTTCGTCCCGGACGACCCCAACGCGCCCCCACCCGACCCTGGAGTTCCCGGCTCCGGCTCGGGGGCTGCAGGCCCAAGCTCGGGGACTGCTGGCTCCGGCTCGAGGGCTGCCGGCCCAAGCTCGGGGACTGCCGTCTCCGGCTCGGGGGCTACCGACCCAAGCTCGGGGATTGCCGGCTCCAGCTCGGGGGCTGCCATCCCGGATCTCATCCCGGCGGCCGTCCTGACAGTGGTGACGGCGCCGTCATGGGCTCAGCCAATCCTCGCCTTCCTGGAGGACGGCGACCTCCCCAACGACGAAACCGAAGCCCGGCAAGTGCGGCGTTGCGCGTCCGCCTACAACATCATCAACCGCGAGCTCGTCAAATGCAGCACGACGGGCGTGTTCCAGCGCTGCGTCGAGCAGAACAAAGGGATCGAGATCCTCCTCGACACCCACCAGGGCGAGTGCGGGCACCACGCTGCCTCGCGATCCCTGGTGGCCAAAGCTTTCCGCCACGGGTTCTACTGGCCCACGGCCCTGCAAGACGCCGAGGAGCTGGTCCTCAAGTGCGAGGGCTGCCAACGCTTCAGCAAGCGCAGAAGCCGAAGCAAGGGAGGCACGCGAAGACGGCGTTGACCTGCTTGAGGAGGCGCGCCTCCTGGCCCTCAGCCGGTCAGCCATCTACCAACAAGGCCTGCGCCACTACCACAGCAAGAAGATCAAGCCCCTCGCATTTCGTGAGGGCGACCTCGTGCTCCGGCTCGTCCAGCGGACAGCCGGCCAGCACAAGCTGGCCTCACCCTGGGAGGGCCCCTTCATCATCAGCAAGGCTCTCTGCGACCGGAACGCGTACTACCTCATCGACGCCCAGAAGCCGAACAAGCACAAGCGAGATGCAGCCGGCGAGGAGTCCAGCCGGCCTTGGAACGCGGAGCTCCTCCGTCCGTTTTATAGTTGAACTCATGCATGTATGTATCACCACCTTTTGGATTTAATGAAAGCAGGAAGCCCCCCCATTTTCATTTCTCCCGCCGAGTCGGCACAGCCGGCTCGGGCGCTCAGGGGCTTCCTTTTCTGTTTTACTCTGTGTCTATGCACCTCTCCGTTTTTTGATTCTCCCGCCGAGTCGGCGCCGCCGGCTCGGGGGCTAGCCGGCTAGACCGCACCTCGCCATTTTTTTCCTTAAGTCCATTCCGAAGCGTACGAACCGCCAAAGCCCTCTCTTCGCTAGCCACAGTCGGCTCCCGGCTGTCCGGTCGGCAAGAGCTAAAGGCCGCAAGCATCGTCACGCGAGAACGGCTAAGGAGAAGGGCCCGGCTCGGCCAATCCGGCGCAACCCTCCCTCTCTCACTAATTCGCCGCCAGCCGTCCCAGTGGGTGTTTCGCTCGCGCTCAACGTCTGGAAAAGCCTAAGTATTGTACGTCCGCTCTCAAAGCCGAATCCCTGTCCTAGCCACAGTCCGCAACCCGGCTGTCCGGCTAGCGGGAAGGAAGCTCGAAGAAAAGACAAACAAGAAAAGGCCCAAGGCCGAACAGCAAACAGTGAAATCGCATGCAAAATTTATATACAGCAAAGGCCTTCGGCCACAAGTTCATTACATGTAACTACACCCCCAGTGGGTGGACCTGCTACCTAACCGAGTTCAAGTACAGGAAAGTTGAAGATAAAAAGAAAAAATCCTAAGCGGCACCCACGTCGTCTCCGGCCGGCGTCGGCTCAGCCGAGGTGGACGGGGCCGCCGGGTTGGGCCCAGTGCTCTCCGGCCTCTCGGTCGTGGCGTCGTCGTCCGGGTCGGCCCCGTCGTCAGCGTAGACCCCCGTCTAGGCCGAGCTGCCATCCGAGTCATTGAGCAGCAAGCCGAACTCGTCGGCAGGGAGCTCCTCGCCGTCTTCTGTCCGCTCCAGGACGAACTCGTCGCGTGGGGCGAACGAGGCCAGGTAGCTGGCCCGCCCGGCGATCCGCCGCACCCGCGCCGCCAAGTCCTCTTCCGCGCCTGCCCGCTGCGCCGCCAAGCGGTCGAGGTCCACGCATGGATAGCACGACATGACGAAGCGCAGCGTCGTCTCCGCTCCGGCGCGGGCCGCGGAGGCCCTCCACGCGCCGAGTCGCTCCACCCCGGCCTCCAGCCATCGCGCTAGCCGGGTGACGCTGTTCGGCACCACCGCACTCGGCCAGAGGCTGCTCGCCATGCCCACCCCGGCCTCGAACAGGCAGTGCATGTGCCCCTCCACGGCTCGAAGACGGGCCTCGCAGGCAAGGACGATCTCCGAGAGGCTCCAAGCGGCGTAAACGTCGATCTCCGTCCCTGTCGCGCGCAGGTCCGCTCGGTGGGAATACACAGCCGCATCGGCCGCCTCCTGCGTCTCCGGAAAGACCCCTGGCAAAGGAAGGACACAAATCAGTCGAAGAAAACGACTTGCCGGCTACGCCAGCCGGACCAAAGAAAAAATAGCACTTACGGGCGAAGGTCTCGTCGAGGTGCTGCGCCTCGCCCAGCATCCCGTTCTCCCGTATGGCCGACGCGCGAGCCTGGGCCTCGAGATCCTTCTCGAGCTGGGCGATCCTCCTGTCGGCGTCCGCCAGCTCCTTGGCCGCCTTGCCGCGCTCCTCCACCAGCCGGTCCAGTTCCGCCTGGTGGGCGTCCTCCGTCTTGGCCTTCTCGGCCACCAGCCGGTCCACCTCGGACTGGAGCCGGTCGCGGTCTCCGACGGCGCGATCGCGCTGCTCGCCGGCTTCGGCAAGCCGGCCTTGAAGGCCTGGCACCTTGGCCGCGTCGGCTGCGCGACAGGATTCCCGGTTAGATGCCGGAAGCAAAGATTAGAAGAAAAAGACAAAGCTCTAAGATTCGACCCGGCTACTCCGCAGTCCGGCCCGAATCTCGGGGGCTACACCCAGTGGGTGCGCTGGCGCGCCCCCACTGAAGGAATGCAAGGCGTACCTTGAACCCGGCGTAGCTCCTCTTCCTTGGCGGCAAGCTGGGTTTTGGCCTCGCGGTACCGCTCCCGAAGCCGGTTGTACGCGCTGGCCCGGAGGTCGTACAGATGCTGCGCACAGACAGAAGATTAGAAGAATGCAAAAGACAAGCTATAAGATTCGACCCGGCTGCTCCACAGTCCGGCCCGAACCTCGGGGGCTACACCCAGTGGGTGCGCTGGCGCGCCCCCATTGATTCAACAACTGAGGCAAGTAGAGAAGAAAAAACTCACTGCGATCGCCTGCTCCAGCCTCCGCGCCGCCTCCTGCTCTTCCCGGACGAAGGCCTGCATGCGCTCGCTCCGACCACGAAGCTGCGAGCGCAAGGCATCCGCCGCGTCGTCCTCCCGGGTTCGCGGCCCGACCACAACCTCGCCGGAGCTCGCCCATGGCTGCTGGATTGCGGTCCTGGCGCCGGATCCGCTTCCACCCGGCCGCTCGGAGTTTGTGGCAGCTTGGGGCGGCACGACCACCAGGGCACCGGCGTTCCCGGTGGCGGCCTCCAGGGCCGGCGTCGGCTGCGCCTGGCCGGACGGCGCGGAGTCCGCCTCACGCCCCCTTCCGTTGCCCTCGCCTCCTCCTGCCGGGTCGGCCCAGGGCGGCGTGTCCGCGACGACGTTCTCGTCGACGTCCGACTCGCCGTTGGCCGGCTCTGTCCGCCCTGCCAGCTCGAACGCTCCCTCCGGCTGCGGCTCGACGATCGTCACCACCGGCGCCGAGCCCCTCTCCATCTTCGGCCAGGCCGAGTCCGCGGTGGCCCTGGCCCGCTTCGCGGAGGCCCTCTCCCATGCCCGGGCCGAGGCCTCCGCCATCTCTTTCTCAGCCTCCGCCCGATCCCGCCAGGCGTCATGGCACGCCGCGTCAAGATCTTGGCCGGACTGGCGGGCCTCGAGGTCCTCCTCCACGGTCCGAGCCGGCACGCGGTCGACGGCGCTGCTCCGGGTTTTCCTCCAGACGGCCTCGCTCGCCGCGGCCTCCGCCGCCGCCATCGCCAGGTCGACGGCGGACCTGTGCACCGCAAGTTCATCACCACAAAGGCTTAAGCAAGAAACAAGCAAAAGATTAGAAAAAGACAAGGGACACTTACCCAATAACATTCGGGACCTCCCGCCTCGGGCCCTCGGACGGGACGAGCCGGCGTTTCTTCTTGATGACGGCCCTCTCGCGCGCCGGCCTCGCCTCCGCCGCGTCCTTCCCATGCGCCCGGCTTCCGGACGCCGCCGCGCGGGCCGGCCCGGCACCAGCCGTCTTCCGCAACCGTCTTGGTCGGTCGACGCTGGCATCCTCCCCAGCCGAAGGCGCTGCACCATGGGCACCGGTCAGGCCCTCTTCGTCGTCGTCCAGCCAGTCACGCAGGAGTTCGGAGGGCGGAGACTTACCCGCATGCCGCGACCCGCCGGCCGCGGCGTCGGCCAGGCGCGCCTCGACCGCCCCCTCCTCCGCCTCGGCGCCGGCGTCCTCCATGTCCGAGTCGGGTAGGTCAGCCAACAGAAACGGGGGATTCGGCCCATCGTGGTTCCGCTGGCTGGTGAATAGCTGCGGCCCTCCCGTCGCGTCAGGACACAAGAATAGCGTTGAAGCAGCAAAGAATAAAGACCAGGGACTCACCGCCGGCGCCGGGTTCCCCCGGTGATAGGGCTTCTTCCCGAAGTTCCACCCCTCCTCCTTCAACCCGGCCTTGGAGATGTAGTTCACCCGTTGGGTGATCCCGGCTGGCGTCAGCTCCTTGGTCGACATCCGGGTAGGGTCGTGCCGGCCGCTCATGTCGCAGATCCGGTGTGCCCGGTGCTGCAGCGGCAGCACCCGGCGGGCGATGAAGGCCGCGATGAGGTCGATCGGCTTCAGCCCCTCGCGATCCGTCATCTCCCCGACCCGGCGGCAGATGCTCACCATCTCTTGCGGCGGCTTCTTGGGGCAGTAGCCCCAGTTCGGCTTCTCAAGCGGCGGCACGTCGATGAAAGGCAGAAGGTTGATGACGTCCACCGCCGGGTCGGCGTTCCGGACGTAGAAGAACGTCGTCTGCCACTTCTTGGCCGAGTCCTCAAGCGACAGCTTGGGAAACGGCCCGTTCACTCGGCCGGTAACCACCGCTGCGCCGCAGTCGGACATGACGCCGGCTGACGCCCCCTGCTACTTGAGGAAGAACATCTTCGCCCACAGCTCCATAGTCGGCAGCATGCCGAGATAACCCTCGCAGAGCGTGGCGAAGCCGGCAACCTGCAGCACGACGTTGGCGCCGAGGTGATGCGGCTGCAGCCCGAAGAAGTCGAGCCAAGCGCGGAAGAAGAGGCTCGTGGGGAGGCCGAACCCGCGCTCGAAATGCGAGAAGAAGACAATGTGCTCGCCCTCCCGCGGCTGCGACACCCTCTTTAAGCCGGGCGCGCGCGCAAGCAGCGCCTCCGCCGGCGGCAACCGCTTTGTGCGGCGGAGGTAGCGGATGTCCTCCTCGGTCGTAATCGAGCCCTCCCAAGAACCTTTCGGCAGCGCCATTGGAGGGCTCTACGGGGTGAAGACGCGGCGGTGAAGAGAGGAGAAGGGAGGAGAGCCGCGGGCCTTTGGTGGCGGCGCGCGGCGGCTATCGAAAGAGCACTCGGCGGCAGCACCTCGCTCGAGCACGGCGGAGAGGAAGCAGAAGAGGAGCAAGGGGCGGGGGTGCATGCGCGAGCGTCTCCGTCACACTCCCCCCTCCTTCTCATTTATAACCGCGAGAAAATGTTGGGGAGTGGGATCGTTTGCGCCCACGATCCCCACTCCCCCGCTCTGTGCGCGCACGTTCCCCATACGAATTTACTGCGCGGGGAAGCGCAACCGCCAAGGGTCGCAGCAGTAAATCCTTCGCGCGCGGGCCGAGGGCGCGTCGTGGCGGGCCCGGTCCGCAGTCGCGTCCCGTCGCGCACGTGGGCTGGCAGGCCTCACCCACCACGGGGTAACACGTGGCGGCCCGTCAAGCTGCGGCGGGCGCGAATTGTCGTGCGAAGCAAGACTCATCTGGCGGGTGTTTCCGTTTCCCACCCAGGGCGGGGTGCCGCGACCCGGCTCCCGGAGGCCGACCCTCAGCGGGTGTTCCCGGCGTCTGCTGCCGCGCTGCCGGCATGCGGCCGGGTGAAGCCGCTCGGCCGGACTCCCGCGCTTCATCAACAAATCAACTCCTCAGGAGGGTAAGCTGTGAAGGCCCCCCTGCCTGAACCCAGTGAACCTTCACAGCTTCGGGGACTACTGTCGGGGGGGACGATCCCTGGGTAGGCGACGGAACCCGGATCCCCCTTTCTTTCAAAACATAGGGGCAAGCCAAATCCCTTAATCCGGCTAGCCTGCGCGCCGGCTCCCCGACGCGAGCCAGCCCGGCTGGCCCCGAGGGGCCAAACCCCCACGACGAGGCGGGCGTGGCTACAACGCTCCTTCCTTTACGCCGTCCCCGGCGGGCGTGGCTACAGCGCTCCTCCCTTTACGCCGGCCCCGGCGGGCGGCGCAGTCCTGTAGCCTGGCGGCGCCAGCTACCCTATGACGCAAGACAAGACGCGCCACAGTGCCCCGCTCCCGGCGGGCACGGCGCACCCGGCGCATCCGGCGGACCCGGCGACCCGGCGGTCCCCACCGCCGGGTTCCAGACAATGACACCCGGGCCCCGCTCCCGTGCATCTTTACTCATGTAACCCTGGGGGTCGGCCTATAAGACCCCCCAGGGAGCCTCCATGCAGAGGGGCTGGTTGATCTCGGTTGATAGTACACACACACACCCATACACTGGCAGGGGAGATAGAACGGAGGTCTAGCCCCTTCTTCCTCCTCCGCTCAAACAGCTCCAGGAGCAACCTTGTAGCCCTCGTGCATCCATACTCTATTCGGAAGGACTAGGGGTGTTACCTCTCCAGAGGGCCCCGAACCTGGGTACGCCTCGTGTCTCACACCCGCGCGTACTAACCTCGCCTCCGGAACCCACCGGCGTCCTCACGTAGCCCCACCTCTTTAGCCATCTTATGGCATCTGCCGTGAGAATACCACGACAACGGGGATAGAACGTGGGAGACATTATTCCTACTGAGGGACATCGCCGCCGCCACACAGCTCCAACCAAAACAATGAATCTATCAAGAACGAGAACGGGGTCCCTCCCGCCGGCCGGGGGGGGGGGGGAAATCCTCCGCACCTCCATAGCCCAAAGGCCATCGGAGATGGGGCAGACCCGCGGTGACACCGACGGAAGGAGAAGGAAAGGCTAATGTCTTTTCTTGTGAAGGAGGAAAGAGAAGGCTCCAGTGATCAAACTTTTCTTAATCTCAATGCTAACATACCACCAACCTTTATATACGTATTGGGCTTGTCGAAAAATTCTTTTAAAATTTGCTCACTAGCTTCACCTTTTTCACTTAAAAAAACATCGCATCTGCCGTGTACAAGTCTTTTTCTTTCCCTCTCGCAAGGCGACTAGGAAAAGTCTTCCTCCCCTCTATCTCTGTCGGCAAGCCTGTAGATTAGCCTCCCCTCCGTTTGCCGCTGCGGCGGCCGGTGGTGGGGAGGGGAATCCCGGTGCATTGGAAATGAACACCTAAGCAAAACAAAGATTGGAGACTAAAGTAACCACACATGCACGCCTCGCCAAAACCCCACAAGAAAAAGGAGATTTCTCATGTTATGCCAAGAGAGATGCCTTAGGAAGTTAGGATTGACAACATTCAAACATGTTGTAATTGTGTGAGTATTGAATCTACCGTCACGGAGGGTGGGAAGGAGGATAAGTGGCAACACAGATGGGATGCCATGTGTTGAAATAAAGGACATGGACATATTGGGGTCTTAAGTCATGGTTATTATTGATTTTAAGTCAGATTTTCGCTTTTGCAAGAAACGCCCTAATATTTGGCTTAATCAACCCGCAGTACATATCAAATACTTTTTAAAATTATTCATATTTTTAAACCCTAACTTCAGGTTTAACATATTATATATGAAATTTGATTAGAAAAATGTGTAGAATCAGAATATGATGTTAACTGTTAACCATATTAAAGTGCTATTTAGGATGCAACCTCAATCAATAGCCCATGATCCGTCTTTCTTTCATAACGACGCCGATCCGGATTAGAAATGAACGCCTAAGCAAAACGAAGATTAGAAACGAAAGAAACCATTTATAACCACACATGCACGCCTCGCCAAAACCTCACAGAAAAAAGTAGATTTCTCATGTTATGTCGAGAGAGATGCCTTAGGAAGTTAGGATTGACAATATTCAAACGCGTTGTGATTGTGTGAGTACCGAGTCCACCGTTAGGGAGGGTGCGAAGAAAGATAAACGGCAATACAGATGGAGTGCCATGTGTTGAAATAAAGGACGTGAACTTATTGGGGTCTAAAGTCATGGTTATTATTGGGTTAGGGGACTTTGGTATTTTTTCTCTCCGGCTGTAATCGTACGGACTCTTTTGCTAGTATGTATATAATGAGGTGGAAACTACAATATTTTTTGGAACCAAATATCTCAAAGTTTTAAAATATTTTTTTCTTAAAAGTATTTTAAAATAGAGTTTCTCTGAAAAATCATGGCATTCCAAAAGATGCGTTTTGTTTGGTCGGCTGCTCCCCGCATCAGTCATTGGAGGAGCGAGCTCCCCAACGGCGGCCACGCCGACGACCTAGCTCCACCACCCACCTATCCCTCTCCGGCCGCCAGGGCCGCGATGCATCGATCCGGCGCGCGGGGCCCTGCTCGCAGCCGGTGGAGAGAGCACGCGGAGCGGCGGAGCACTGCTCACGACGGCCGGCCTCACAGTCACAGGTGAGCTCCGCCTCCAGATCCTGCTTCGGCTCCAGTTCATGCCCTTCTTCTCCAGGTACGGCGTGTGTTTACTAACCAAATCCTCAGTTACCCGTTGAACCGGTTTGGGTTCAGAGTCGCATCCGGGTGATTCGAATGTGCGGATTCTTGCGTGGATCCGGCGTGATTCGAAATCTCTCCTCAAGCTGCAATCGATTCGAGTCCGGCTATGCAGAGTTCGTTGTCGTTGCCGTTGCCGTGCAGGTCCGGCTACTGCGTGTCTACTACTCAATACGAGGCAGACAAAAGCACACAGATTTCGAGCAGCACGTCCTGCCCTGTCCTGTCCTGTCCACCATGGCCGGCCGGTTCGCGCTCTCCAGGGTATTTCGTCACCTGTCTTCCTATCTGATTCCGTTGTGCTGCCATTTCATTATGATTTCGCTCTGTTCTTTTGGGTTCAGGAGGTTATTCCTCTGTCCAACGGAATACAGGATGTTAATTGATGCTGAAACTGCAGCTGCAAGGCAGTGCCTGTCCTGCGTTTCAGATCGATGCCACTCATGTTAATTCATGGATTGCGATTGCTGTTGCCGTTGTTTATGCCGTGTTAATTTCTGCGTGTATCTGTTTCACAGGCTGCCAAGCATGTTGTGGCTGTGGCGGGGGCGACGCGTTCATTTCCTGTCTTCAGGGCACCTGCTGCAAATACACCTTCTGGAGCAGGTATGTTATATGGCTGCTATGCTTCTCTCTCCACCACACACATGAACTACAGCTTTGATCGGTATCCTTTTGTGGCAACTGCAAACCTGCCACTATTCTTATTACTCTGCATTCTACCGTGCCTTTTTGGTTGGTTGTTGCCATTGAGGTTGTAAATTTCTGCTTGGTTTGGTGCTTAATCAATGCAGGCAGTCTGCTTAGGAATATACAGCAGAGGTACCAATCAAGCTTTGTTGGTCAGAGGGTAAGGTGCGTGCACTATGGCGCCGCTTCTCTTTCTAAAGAGATTCATAGAACTGATCCAGAAAGAGTTATGCAGAACTTCAAAATGCTAAATCGAGGTAGCTGCCTTTTCATAAGTCACGGTTACTAATTTAGGAGTAGGGTGAGCTTTTTACCCACAGCTTTTCTGTTCCCTATGCAGGAATTTCAAGTGCAGCAAGGGAGGAAGGACATGTTCTCAGTACAGCCAGTGCACCCTTTTATTTAGTAGAGAAAGGCCTACTTAAAAAGCAACTTCTGCGTACCTGTGGAGGCCTTGTAGTTACTGGCTTTGCAATCTTTGGCCTTAAGGTTTTGATTGACAGTTACGTTAAGGCTGTCAAAGATAGTTACGCGAAGTTTGTGGCTGATAGTGTCGACGATGCTGAACTTGAGGACACAGAAGAAGAGACCACGGATTTAAGCACAAAATTCAGTGATGTAAAGGGGGTTGACGACGCCAAAGCTGACCTTGAGGACATAGTTCACTACCTACGAGATCCTGACGTTAGTGTGGCATTACCATCGACCTGCATGCAGGTGTTTTAATCCAACAATTATTTCTCGATGCCGAGTTGCTGACCTAGTTTTACATTCTTTGCAGCATTTCACACGCCTTGGTGGCAAGCTTCCAAAGGGTGTTTTGCTTATGGGCCCACCTGGCACAGGGAAGACCATGTTGGCAAGGGCTGTGGCCGGGGAAGCCGGCGTCCCTTTCTTTGCGTGCAGCGGCAGTGATTTCGAGGAGGTGTATGTAGGTCTTGGGGCTAAGAGAGTGAGGGAGCTCTTTCATGCAGCAAAGCAGCTGTCTCCTTGCATAATTTTCATCGATGAAATTGATGCAATTGGTGGGCGCAGACACGCAGGAGGTTCGACGTTAGCGAGTCAGACCCTGAACCAGCTGCTTTCTGAGATGGATGGTTTCGAGCAGAATGACGGGATAATTGTGGTTGCAGCGACCAACTTCCCCGAGTCATTAGATAGCGCCCTTGTCAGGCCTGGGCGTTTTGACCGTCAAGTCATTGTCCCTATTCCAGATGTTGAGGGCCGACGGCAGATCCTTGAGGCTTACATGTCAAAGGTATGTATATAAAGCTTATTTTTTGCAGCCTATGATGCGAGGCTTTGACCTTAACTCCATGAATTCTTCCATGCAGGTGTCTACAGCCAAGGGTGTGGATGCGATGACCATTGCGAGGGGGACGCCTGGGTTCTCAGGTGCACACCTTGCAAGCCTAGTGAACGATGCCGCCCTCAAGGCTTCCATGGATGGGGCAAATGCTGTTGGGATGGATCACTTTGAGTATGCTAAGGACAGGATCATCATGGGCAGTGAGCGCAAGTCGATGGTGATATCTGATCAATCCAGGAAGATGATCGCATACCACGAGGGTGGGCACGCCCTTGTTGCTATCCTCACGGACGGTGCTGACCCTGTTCACAAGGCCACCATTATGCCTAGGGGATATACTCTTGGCATGGTGGCACAGCTGCCGAGGGAAGACAGCGAGCTCGAAGTCTCGAGGAAGCAGATGCTGGCGAATTTAGATGTCTGCATGGGAGGGCGGGTGGCCCAGGAGCTTATATTTGGAGAAGCAGAGGTCGGCACAGGTGCCTCGTCTGATCTAAGACAGGCGACTCAGCTGGCTACAAAGATGGTCACCAGGTATGGCATGAGCAAGCGGGTCGGCCTTGTTACCTATAGCAATGATGACGATGTCGGCGGTGGCAAGACCGCGAACATGAGCGGGCGAACGTCAGAACTGGTTGATGAGGAGGTGAAAGCATTGTTGGACAACGCTTACAAGAACGCCAAAACGCTTCTCACGAAGCACAACAAGGAGCTCCATGTGCTAGCAAATGCCCTCCTGGAGCATGAAACTCTCAGTGTTGATGCGATCAAGAAACTAGTTTCGACAGGACGACAAGGAGATGGTCCTAGCAGTAGCCAGCAAAATCAGGGAACACCTTCTCCTGGTGACGAGATCTCAAAACTAGTATCGACAGAACAACAAGCAGATGTTCATAACAATAGCCAACAGGATCAGGTAGCACCTTCTCCCACCGGTAACGAGATCAAGGAATCAGCAGGTAGATGATCCTAACAATGGTCAGCAGAATCAGGGAACACCTTCTCCACCCTAGCCTTGGAGACGCTTACAGGAAGAAATATTTCTTTGCCTGATAGATACTACAGAGCGATGTGTAATTTTCATCTGACTTTAGTTTCTCAAGTCTGAAGAGAATGCGACGTGTTTTGTACATTTGCATACCCATGTTTTAGTACCCTAAGCTTTCTATTGGCCAGTGTGTAAATACAATTTCATTCAATTTTTCTCCAGCTGCAAACCATAATAAAAATACCATAAGTCATAAACGTATCATGTGTGCCAGTGTTTAACTGCAAGTCTGTAACCTGTTGTCTGCCTGTGCAAAGAAACAATGCAAGACATGATGAGCTAAGTCTCTGATCCTCTCTTTTCTGTTTTCATTGGTTTCCTTTGATTCTTCTAAATTACTCAGGCTTTAATCATCGATCAAAACAACTATAAATTTAAAACATGTATTGGGTCGAGGGTTTAACTCCGCCTATGTTGTCTCAACATAGCCGGTCCCAAGCCCGGATAAAGGAGGGTTGTGATAGGCTTGGCGAGCCAACGTCAAAACTCAGTCACTCTTATGGAGATGAAACCCAAAAGATTTTCGTTGGGGCGTAACCCTCTTAGCGACGCGCCACATCGGAACCCGGGTGTGGTGGAAAATGGGCAAGGGCCGGGCCGTCACCCCCCAGGTGGCGCGCCGTATCTTGATCTGGATACGGTGGCAAGTGAGCGAGGATCGAGTCGTCGCATCCTTAGTGGCGCGCTACATCGGCGCCCGGGTGTAGTGGAAATTGAGCAAGGGTCTTCGCATTTGACTCGACGAGTGCGAAGGGTAAGGAAGCTAGCCGAGCCTAGGAGGATTCGCTTAGGTAGCTGGAACGTAGGGTCTCTGACAGGTAAGCTTCGGGAGGTAGTTGATACCGCGGTGAGGAGAGGCGTTGATATCCTTTGCGTCCAAGAGACCAAATGGAGGGGACAAAAGGCGAAGGAGGTGGAGGGTACCGGCTTCAAGCTGTGGTACACGGGGACGGTTGCAAACAGAAATGGAGTAGGCATCTTGATCAGCAAGAGCCTCAAGGATGGAGTGGTAGACGTCAAGAGACGTGGGGACCGGATTATCCTGGTCAAGCTAGTAGTTGGGGACTTAGTTCTCAACGTTATCAGCGCGTATGCCCCGCAAGTAGGCCACAATGAGAACACCAAGAGGGAGTTCTGGGAAGGCCTAGAGGACATGGTTAGGAGTGTACCGATTGGCGAGAGGCTCTTCATAGGAGGAGACCTCAATGGCCACGTGGGCACATCTAACACAGGTTTTGAAGGGGTGCATGGGGGTTTTGGCTATGGCATCAGGAACCAAGAAGGAGAAGATGTCTTAAGCTTTGCGCTAGCCTACAACATGATCATAGCTAACACCCTCTTTAAGAAGAGAGAATCACATCTAGTGACTTACAGTAGTGGGCAACACTCTAGCCAGATTGATTTCATCCTCTCGAGAAGAGAAGACTGGCGTGCATGCCTAGACTGTAAGGTGATACCTGGAGAGAGTGTTGTCCCTCAGCATAAGCTTGTGGTTGCTGACCTCCGCTTTCGGATTCGTGTCCAGCGGGACAAGCGTGCCAAAGTCACTAGAACGAAGTGGTGGAAGCTCAAGGGGGAGGTAGCTCAGGCGTTCAAAGAGAGGGTCATTAAGGAGGGACCTTGGGAGGAAGGAGGTGATGTAGACAACATGTGGATGAAGATGGCGACTTGCATTCGTAAGGTGGCCTCAGAGGAGTTTGGAGTGTCCAGGGGAAGTAGAAGAGAAGCTAAAGATACCTGGTGGTGGAACGATGATGTCTAGAAGGCAATTAAGGAGAAGAAAGAGTGTTTCAGACGCCTATATCTGGATAGGAGTGCAGACAACATAGAGAAGTATAAGATGACAAAGAAGGCCGCAAAGCGAGCTGTGAGTGAAGCAAGGGGCCGGGCGTATGAGGACCTCTACCAACGGTTAGACACGAAGGAAGGCGAAAGGGACATCTATAAGATGGCCAAGATCCGAGAGAGGAAGACGAGGGATGTTGACCAAATCAAGTGCATCAAGGACGGAGCAGATCAACTCCTGGTGAAGAACGAGGAGATTAAGCATAGATGGCGGGAGTACTTTGACAAGCTGTTCAATGGGGAGAGTGAGAGCTCTACCATTGATCTGGACGACTCCTTTGCTGATACTAGCAGGCTTTTTGTGTGGCGAATCCAGGAGTCGGAGGTCAAGGAGGCTTTGAAGAGGATGAAAGGAGGCAAGGCGATGGGCCCTGATTGTATCCTCATTGAGGTGTGGAGAGGCCTCGGGGACATAGCGATAGTATGGCTAACCAAACTTTTCAACCTCATTTTTCGGGCAAACAAGATGCCAGAAGAATGGAGACGGAGTATATTAGTACCAATCTTCAAGAACAAGGGGGATGTTCAGAGTTGTACTAATTACCGTGGAATTAAACTGATGAGCCATACAATGAAGCTATGGGAGAGAGTCATTGAGCACCGCTTAAGAAGAATGACAAGCGTGACCAAAAATCAGTTTGGTTTCATGCCTGAGAGGTCGACCATGGAAGCCATTTTCTTGGCACGACAACTTATGGAGAGATATAGGGAGCAAAAGAAGGACCTGCATATGGTGTTCATTGACTTGGAGAAGGCCTATGATAAGATACCGCGGAATGTTATGTGGTGGGCCTTGGAAAAACACAAAGTCCCAGCAAAGTACATTACCCTCATCAAGGACATGTACGATAATGTTGTGACAAGTGTTCGAACAAGTGATGGCAACAATGATGACTTCCCGATTAAGATAGGACTGCATCAAGGGTCAGCTTTGAGCCCTTATCTTTCTGCCTTGGTGATGGATGAGGTCACAAGGGATATACAAGGAGATATCCCATGGTGTATGCTCTTTGCGGACGATGTGGTGCTAGTCGATGAGAGTCGGACGGGGTCAACAGGAAGTTGGAGTTATGGAGGCAAACTTTGGAATCGAAAGGTTTTAGACTTAGTAGGACTAAAACCGAGTACATGAGGTGCGCTTTCGGTACTACTAGGCACGAGGAGGAGGAGGATGTTAGCCTTGATGGGCAGGTGGTGCCGCAGAAGGACACCTTTCGATATTTGGGGTCAATGTTGCAGAAGGATGGGGATATCAATGAAGATGTGAACCATCGAATTAAAGCCGGATGGATGAAGTGGCGCCAAGCTTCTAGCATTCTCTGTGACAAGAGGGTGCCACAAAAGCTAAAAGGCAAGTTCTATAGGACGGCGGTTCGACCCGCAATGTTGTATGGCGCTGAGTGTTGGCCGACTAAAAGGCGACATGTGCAACAGTTAGGTGTGGCGGAGATGCGCATGTTGAGATGGATGTGTGGCCACACAAGGAAGGACCGAATCCGGAATGATGATATACGAGATAGAGTTGGGGTAGCGCCAATTGAAGAGAAGCTTGTCCAACATCGTCTGAGATGGTTTGGACATATTCAACGCAGGCCTCCAGAAGCCCCAGTACATAGCGGACGGCTAAAGCGTGCTGATATTGTCAAAAGAGGCCGGGGTAGACCGAACTTGACATGGGAAGAGTCAGTAAAGAGAGACCTGAAGGATTGGAGCATCACCAAAGAACTAGCCATGGACAGGGGTGCGTGGAAGCTTGCTATCCATGTGCCAGAACCATGAGTTGGTCGCGAGATCTTATGGGTTTCACCTCTAGCCTACCCCAACTTGTTTGGGACTAAAGGCTTTGTTTGTTGTTTGTTGTTGTATTGGGTCGAGGGTTTAACTTTGTGCCGATTTGTTTGAAAGGGTCGACCTGATCATTCTCACCATGTAGGGAATCCAGAACTTTGTGCAACTTGTTTTCAGTGGCGCCACGTACCTGCAGTTTCAGTAACGAGGATATGTCAGTGCAATTTCAGTCTACTGCCCAGCTACACATTTTTCATAGCTGCAAAACCTATGCAATAGGAGAACAGGGGAAATATGAGCGGGGATTTTGTTTTGTTTTGGTACATATGTTATAGCAGAACAGATGATTCATACTGTCTGTTTGGGTCAAATAATATATTTGTTCATTTTTTTTTATAAATCAAACTTCCTTACTCTCAATGCTAGCACAACCTTATCTATATCTATACCTACTAATAAAGCACGGAGTGCTTCCGTCGGGTTCACCGTCATTAAAACTATCCCTAAAGTTGAAATAAATTACCAACCCTGCCACCCGTAAGTGAAAAAAAAACTGTTCGTTTTTTCTTTTTTATAATAGAGAAAAAATAATGCGGCGAAGGGATCAAACCCATGTTGCTTTGGAAGTCCAAAGCAGTCACGCTAACCAGCTCATCCAGCCCAATCGGAGAAAGTCATCGTATACAAATCGAGAAACCAATCCCGTGACGAGACACTATAAAAGTAGGCTAATTCCCTAGATTTCTTCCTCGCGACGAAACAGATCGAAGAATTAAGATCCGCCGCGTGTAGCCAGATGCTGGAGGTCGAGTGGAAGCTCCATGGTGCCGGCCGGAGATGTCGAGTTCGACGACGGCGACGCGGAGCGATTACTACTGCTGGGCTTCGCGTGTCACGGCGCCGGCGGGAGACGCATCCTTGAGGCCGTCGACCCGAGGATCGCCGCTAGCGAGTTCGTGGAGAACGACGCTCCAGATGCTGGGCTAGCGTGCAGCCAACATAATCCATTGAGCGGCCGAGGGCGAAGGTCATGGTATAGATCCCGGCAAGCTCCGTGCTGCCGCACGATATGCAGACGTGGAAGCCGGCGTTCATGTGGCTGGCACCTCCCAAAAATTAGGACACCGTCCCTTCCTCTGAACCAGGCCGTCGGTGGCCCGATTCGCGCCGACCACCGCCTTGCACATGATGCACTGCTGCAGCGCAGCAGTGGGAGCAGGATGCTGGCGCCGCCGGCGTCTCCATTGCTGGCCTTGCAGCGTTGTCGGGACTCCCCGGTGACGGGCATGACGTCAAGGCCGGCGAGACCTTTTATTTGTGTCCGTCCGACGGCCCCTGATCCCCGTTCGTTCTCCTTCTCTTGCTCTTCTCCGCTTCTTCTTCGCGCCGAACAAGACAGGGGGAACGGCTTGCTGGCGACTGGTGGCTCTGAGGCAGACGACAGCCACGCTAGCCTGCCCCTGGAGTCCCCCGCCCCTCCTGGACCACGAGCGCTGCGCCTCACTGGGGTGCTCTGGCTCGGCAGTGACTCCACCCCTGGTGAGCAGCGGCGTGCATCGATTCCATCCATCGCAACTTCAACGTCGCCTCCTATCTCCGCAGGCTGCTGGATAGATTTCATGAGATTTACTCGGTATGTCCAAAGCTAGGTGAGTCCACGTACAAGATACAACATGCCGATCGATTCTATACTTTCCGGCTGGAGGAGCGTCATCAGTCATTCACACTATACCTTACGAGTTATACAATTTGGGACGTCCATGATGCAATTTGAAGAATTAAACCGGTTGCTCTAGCTCCTGCGGAACCCTTGCGCCGCCCTGCCAGGTCGTCTCGATGCATGCCGTCTTCGAGGAGCTTCAGCCTGCCCAGCGCGGCCGACGGCGTGGCTTCCATGGCCTCGCATCTCCATGTCGCCACCGATGGAGGCAAGCTTCGGACGGGCTGGCCAGACAGGTCGAAGCGCGAGACCGAGAAGGAGCGAACGCAGCGGCGCCACGCGCCGTGCAGCTGCTCTTGCATCGAAAAACAATTTATGTGTGTGTGTGTGTGTGTGTGTGTGGGAGAGAGAGAGAGAGGGGTCCAGCATAAGCTAGCTGGATTGGTGAAAAAGACGTACTGGTGGTCTGCGTTTCCCTTTTGGATATCCATGTGAGCATCTTCGTCCTGCTTTCGTTTAGCAGCTCACAAAGCATGATTGATTTTTGCTGATTGCGGACATCTGTGCATGGGTTAGGATCAAATAGCTAACACAAATTTAAATACTCGGAGCATTGCAATGAGTTTTTAAGTTCTCCATGTAAATGTGATAAAATTCGTACTGTATTCAGTATGATTCCTTTGACTCATATTTTTAATTCCATTGATGAAAATAGATGTACTGTATGAACTATTAGTTTTTGTTTGGAAGAATAACTTTTTCTTTCTTTCCGCCACCCACTCTGAATATTTTGATCTACTGAATAGTATGTGTTTCCGTCTCAAACTTACAACAGACAAAAGTTTTTTGCTATACGTAGAAGCAGCATTATGACATTTTGTGAGCATGGATAGAAAGCAAGGTTTCAAATTAATTGTTAAATGCATTATTCTTTATTATACTTATTAGTATGAATATTCCATATGCTAAATATCATTTTGTGAGATATTTTTCTCTCCCGTTGCAACGCACGGGCATGTTTGCTAGTACGTAGTAAGGGCATCTCCAACGCTGACCCCCAAATCAAACACTGATGCAGGAACCGGCCATCCAAACATAGCCACAAACACCCACCTTTGTTAAATTTAATCCATCAAATAACAGCGCTAAGCTAAATAGCCTTCCGTCAAACATGTCAAATAACTACATGATTCCTAAAAAAAGCCACTAGCATTTTATTTGGCGGAAGGCCACTAATCCATGATGCTAGCGTAGCTTCCGCCAAAGCCAAGTATCCTGCTTAGCCAAATAAAGCATTTGAAGCTAGCTTCCGCCAAATAAAGATGAAGCTATAGTAGTTTCCGCCAAATGAACAAATGAAGCCATGTAGCTTCTGCCAAATGAAGCAGCCAACCTACTTGCTTCCGCCAAGAAAAAGTTGAAGGAAAAAAATAGTGAAACGATTAGCGGCTTCCGCCAAACTTTAAACATGCTATCTGTCATGCTAATCCTTCCGCCAAACCCAAATAGCGGCACAACAACCTTCAGCCATTCGGACAGAGAGAAGAGGGTACGTGGTGGATTTTGACTGTCCAGACGGATGTCTGGGCTCCCGCAAAGCCCCTGGTTTGGTTCTAATTTGCAGGAAAACCGACGTCCGGACTGGTTAGCGAACCGATGTGGCATGATGTTGGATGGTAAACTGCGTCCGGACAGCTCAGTCTGGACGCTTGCGGGAGGTTCGAGGGTCCGTTTTGGAGATGCCCTAAGGTGAACTAATATTATAGGGCTTGATGAAAATTTCTTTTGCAATTTGCTCACTAGTTTCACTTTAAAAACTCCTATTTTTAAATTTGCACATCACTCCACTATAAACCATTCCCTACCCTACCAGGAGAGAGGACACACCTGAAATGTATTTATATACCCTTTGGGTTTAACTAAAGCAATCAGTCGACCCAGAGGCAGCACAAAGCAAAGGGCAAAATGGTCACAATGCCTCAGATTTGTGGGCCCCAAATCTGCAAATGAGACAACAGTGCTAAATCGCATCACTTTTCAAATGCATTCCAGACCATTTTTATTGGCTCATGTTTTCAGTGTTATGTTAAAGCGGAAATTGCTAATGAAGCTAGGGCTCCCTGGAATCTGATTTTTGATTCAAAAATTAACTTTTAAGTTTCCAGAAGTTCTGTTTTTTTTTACATATGGATATAGGGACGACCTGGTGCGCGGCCTCTATTGTTTGTAAAGTTTCTTGATTACTATACGAATTCATGATTCTTTTTGTGTGTAGATCATATAAAAAGGTATTTTATCATGAAGATTTAGATACATGAAGTACACATTCCTATGTATATGTGTATTTTCTTTAAATGAAACTTAAAAAGTTGGGTCTCCATTTTTACAAAAGTGAGCCAAAAATCCTCACTCGTGTTTTTGTTGTTCTGAAGATGTTTTGGTTTTTCACCCGCAAAAAGAAGAAGAAGATGTTTTGGTTTTTCCCCGAAAAAGAAAGAGAAGATGTTTTGGTTCAGCCACTACCCCCTCCAATCTCCATGGCAGGAGCGAGCTCCCCCAGCGGCGGCCACATCCCCCCTCCTTGCCCGCCATCTGCACGGGACTGGGCTGGGGGTTCCGGCGCCCAGGTCCCTGCTCGCATCCGGTGTAGGGAGCGCGCGGGCGATG
The DNA here is from genome assembly GCA_039707655.1 of Elymus sibiricus. Lineage (NCBI taxonomy): Eukaryota > Viridiplantae > Streptophyta > Magnoliopsida > Poales > Poaceae > Elymus > Elymus sibiricus. Next base: position 462,942,180 of record CM077672.1, read on the forward strand.
GGGAGCGGCGGAGCGCTGCTTGTGACGGCCTAGTTGTCCATGCACTAGTAGAAAACCTACCTTTGATCCGGAGCATTAGTCCCGGCCGGGTTTGGACCCGGGACTAATGTGAGCATTAGTCCCGGTTCCAACGGCTAGGAGCGGACGCGGGCACGGCCAGGATTAGTCCCGGTTCAAGTGGGACCTCTAGTCCCGGTTGGTGATACCAACCAGGACTAAAGGGGTTGCGGCAGGCTGGGCCCCCTGCGAGCCTCTTTAGTCCCGGTTGGTATCACCCACCGGGACTAAAGATATCCCTATATAAAGCTGCTTCGTCCAGCTCGAGTCCAAGCTTTCCCTTTCTCTCCTCTCTGTTTCCTTCCCCTAGCTCGAGCTCATCCTCCATTTTTGCCAAGATTTTTCAAGATTGGAGGCACCCCATCTATCGAAGGGTTCTAAAAGGTTAGCAACTTCATCATTTCATCTCTCATTGCTAGTTTAGCTCGTTTCATGCTCTATAAGTATAGTGATTTGTGGGTTTTAGTTTGGGAGTAATTATGTGGGATTTTATTTGATTTATATGCAATTTGAGCTCAAATTAACTTCTTAGTTTGCATATGTGTAGGTGTGGTTTACTTAGTGCCATTTGAGCTCATTTGGACATGTTTAGCAATGTAAAGTTGCTCAAACTAGAAAATGGACTGAGACGGTTTTGAGGGAATTTGATGATGTTATCTTGTTCTCCAAGACATGAGACTTGGCAAGATCATCAAATATGGCATTTGTGACATGCTAGAATTTTCTTGGAATTTATGGTGAATATTTCCTTTGTAAATATTTCAAAAGCTTGAAATATCCAGAAAGGGTAATTTAGGGTTTTGACCAATATTTTGAACATGAATATTTCCTTTGTAAATATGAATGTGTAGGTTATGTTAAGACAAACAATTTGACATCTTATTTGCTCCATTTGGCTTAACAGAACTGAAGATATGAATTTTTAAAGTTTAAAATAATGTCTTCAATTACTGTATTTAATTAATAAGTGCAAAATTAATTATGCAATTTCCTGTCAAAATGATACTAGTTGATAGAAATCTTCAAGATGAATCCACAGAAATTTGAATCAACTCATTTGGTTTAGTTTTCAAATTGTTATGCATTTTACAAGAATTAATTTCAATCTGTAAAATTGAATCTGTCAAATAATTTCTTCAAAATGAAAATTAATTGAAAGACACCTTTAGTCCCGGTTGCGACCACCAGTCGGGACTAAAGGTTTCAGCTCCCGTGCGGAATTTGGGCCGCCGAAAAGGTTGGCCTTTAGTCCCGGTTCATGGCTGGAGCCGGGACTAAAGGACCTTTAGTCCCGGTTCGTGGTTGGAGCCGGGACTAAAGGTCGCGGGTATATAACTTCCGCACCTTGGTGTCCCGGTGCCAGCCACCGCCCGGGAGATACAGATCGAACCACGCCGCCAGGCTGCCCTGATCCGCTCCGGTCCGGTGGTCGTCCACGTCGGCCACCCGCCGTCGCTGGCCGCTCCACTCCTCCCTTTTCTCTCTCTTGGCCCTAGTCCGCGCGCTTGACTCCGCCGTCCCCAGCCCGAGCCCTTCGCCCGCATCTCCGGTGCCGCTGTCCTCGCCGCGTGGCCGGTCGCTCGCCGTCCTCGCCGTCATCCATAGCCCGTTAGGTATACCCTCCTCCTCTCCCTCTCCGGTCTCATCCCGCACGACGCTACTCTGCTCCCGTGGCGGGGCTGCTGCCACTGCTGTTCGCCGGTGGCTGCTGTCGGCTGTCGCTGCTCTGCTCCGGTTGCTCGCCGCCGTTGCTGCTGCTTGCTACCTGCCACCGCTACTGCTGCTGGTTGCTCTGCCACTACTGCTAGATGGATGTAGATAGATGGATTTGTTCAGACATATGGATGTTAGATGAATTTATGTATTTTTGTGTGTAGATGAATGTTAGATGGATTTATGTATTTTTGTGTGTAGATGAATGTAGATGGATAGATATTATATTGATGTATGTTAGAATGATGGATGAATAGAAATGTTAGATAGATGGATGTTAAATGGATGAATAGAAATGTTGTTCAAGTGTGGGTTCTCTATAAAAAGTCGTTAGCGACCGAACGCACCCAAGCACGCGTCGGCCCGTGCCCTGTGCGCGAATTCCGACGAGGCCCCGTGCCTCCGCAGTCGTTTTAGGCCACTGGCGCCTCACCGCCGGCGCGCCACCGTCGTGGGGTCACCGACAGGTGGGCCCGAGTCGGGTTAGTAACTAACACCAGCTACTAACCCCACTGACCCCGGGCCCCACCTAACTAATTAAAACAACTAACCCCCCCTCCGGATGTTCCCCCCCTTAGCCGGTATCGTGTAGTACTGCGATAGGTCACCCCTAGCACTGCCGGGAAGACCCCTCCGGATGTTTTCCCACTTCACCGTAGCCTCGACCCCGAGATCACCCGAGCTCCGGCAGCCGCCTGGGTCGACGCCAGTGACGTTTCCGGCCACCCCAGCTAGCCCGGCTCGTCCCGTTGGATGCGCACGGGCCTGGGCTTCACGTAGATGGCCTCGGCCGTCCATTTGGACGTCGGAGGGCGATTCCCGCTGCTCGCCGCCGCGTCTACCCCTGCCGGCGTCAAGTCGCCGGTGGGTTTGACCCCTTTTGACCGGGGGTTTGATCACCCCGGGTCACTGACATGTGGGCCCTGCCCCGGCTAATCTTTAGTTTAGATTTAGTGTAACCCTAATTAACTTAGTTAGTGACTGAGTCACTGACCAGTGGGCCCCACTGGTCAGATTTGACCAGGGGCAGTCCAGTTGACCTGCTGACGCAGTGATGACCTCATGCTGACGTCATAATCCTATTCTGGCGAAATTATATTTCAGAAATGATTTATAAATTCCAGAAAATTGTTTAAACTTCAAAAATTCATAGAAAATTAACCGTAGCTCAGAATGAAATAATTTATATATGAAAAATTATCAGAAAAATTCAAGGAATCCGTCTGTAAAATTTTCATGCATGAAAAACCAACTTATACTTGCTGTATAAGTGAAAACATCTAAATGGCATTTAAAATGCTTAAATTGGAGTTTGCATTTGAACCCTTGGTTCAAATGGACTTCATTGCACTTGTTGCTAGTTGCATTAGCACAATCCACAGCATCATATTATATGGAGTTTGAAATTTGAATAAGACAATTTGAATAAATGGCATTTGAAATGCCTTATGTGGAGTTTGAATAAGACAATATCATACCTCGCACCCAGCCGCCTACCTCCCTGGATTGCTGTGTATTGATTGCATCTCCGGTATTGTTCTTCTCGATACTATGATTCAATTTTTGCTTATTGAATACATTCTAATTGTTTTATCTTTCTTCTGGATTAGTTAAGCTATGGACGATAGCGGCAGAGACCATGAAGAGGATATCATCTTCGACATGATACGCTCCTCCCAAAACCAAGAGAATGAACCAGATGACGGCTCACAATTTTTGAACGACTCCGGTGAGGGACTTGAGGAAGAACCAAGAGACGAAGGGCAAACAAACAATGATGGCGAAGAAAATGCTAGACAATTAACAAAGTCCGGCGAGGTATATATATATTAGGCCTCTGGTGATCATTAGATGTATTAATTGATTTGTATATATATATTAACGAATCTTTCTTCTTTTAGCCCTCCAGATGAAGGTGGCGGTCGGCTTTGCTTTACCGAATGCACCTGAAGCAACCATCCATGGCAATCCGATTCCAGCTGGCTATGCTCGTGTCGGGGTGGATGAAGTTCTATCGGGATATGACTCACTAGAGCTTGACATTCCTGGAGGTGAAGGGGAGCAGACACTGGGAGAAGTCATACGTGGTGTCATTGTATGGAGAAAGGAATGCATCGTGTTTCCAAACTCGGCGCCAAGGCCACCGACTCCTCCGAGTAGCAATACACCTCTAAGTCCGCCGCGTCAGCCGACTCCACCCCACCTCGAGACGGATCCCAGCGCGAGTCCGCCATATCGATCCCCGCCGCGTCAGCCGACTCCACCCCCTATGTCCCAGCAGCAGGGCCAAAAGCGGAAGAGGGCACCAAAGAAGAAAGCCAACGACGAGCCTGCTGCCAAAAAGAAGTTAGCTTACGAGATGACTGATGAGGAAACCAGAGCGGTCGTGGCTTCCGAAGTGAAGTCCCATTTTGCACCAAAACCGCCCCCGCCGCCAAAGGAGATAATACCTGCGAAAACCGTAGAGCACTTTGTGGAACTTCTAGAGCGAGCCCCGGCACATGTGCATAATAGGCCATCAGACTATGAACGCTCTATTAGGAAGTCATATCAGGAACAAATGCAGCAGTCGAGACGTACAAGTAGTAATAAAAGCGGGAAAACAGTTCCCCAGCTCGGAGAACAGGCAATGCAATCGACCCCCCCACTCAAGGTGATTACCGATAAGGTAACCGACGCTGCTAAAGACTTAGGTATCAGTGTTGATCAACTCCTAGGCACCGAGGAAGTCCCCATGGCTGAATTAGCATGGAAATATGTCCTCGGGAACCCTTTGGTCAGACCTGAGCAGGTCCCGCTTCTATCAACACAAATGCGAAGATTGCATGAGTGGTACATGAAAGAAGTAAAGAACGGGTGAGAGATGCTCATTGTGAAAGTCAAGAAAGAGCATTACTTCTATGAAAACGAGATAATGATTGAGTTTCCAGAAATTTTTTAGTTATACAATCAAGACGCACTCGACAAATCTATCGTCAGTTGCTATTCTCTGTAAGTGATTTCTTTCTGTAATTTAAGTCTCTAGCTCAGCTCGCGCATTGCCTGTAATTATCCGCACTATATTCTTTTGTACGCTATTATGTAGAATAAAGATTCTCGAATGCAAAAGAGGTGGAATCTATGGCATTGGGTTCGTTGACCCATATATCATTTATGAAAAAATGATACAAGACCACCCCCGAGACTCAGAGGAAAACTTGCTAAGGTTTATGAAGGCACAAAATACTAGAACAGACATACTATTTCCTTACAACTTCAAGTGAGTGTTACTGTCTTGTACTACAAATTCTATTTTGCTTACTCGATGTTAAGTGTAGTTGATGAGTTATGCATGCCTGCTTATATAAACGTGTGCGCAGGTTCCACTGGATCCTGCTAATCATTAGAGTTGACGCTGGAACTGTTGAAACCCTGGACTCACTAGGTAAAGACCCTCGAGAATACACCAGCTTGGTTTTGATGCTCGACAGGTAATTTCAATCATTATCGCACTATATCGGTCTCTTTTCGTTCATTTTCTGATATCAAGTAATTAATAACTCCTTTATTCATTTTCTTTGCCGGGCAGGGTTTGAAAACGGTTCATCAAAGAGGTTGTCGGTGAATGGAAACCGAAGCTAAAATGGCGACAGACCAAGGTAATTAAGTAGTACTAGCTAGGTCCGCGCATCTCTTTAATTCTAGTTTCAATACCATTATCATACTTGATTATTATCTGATTGAATTCTATTCTCGCAAAGTGCATGAGGCAGCAACAGGGGACTAATTTATGTGCATACTACGTTTGCGAGAACATTCACATTACGACCGAATGACGCAGAGATGTAAGACAACTTCAGGTACGTAAACACTATTCATATTTTTTTTATGATGATCTAATATATATACACACAATTAATATATTCATATTGATCTCCTTCTTTAAAGATTTACGAGATGCGGGATAAGCTCCTACCAGATAACCGCATACGAGCAATTTAAGAGGAAATTGCGGGATTTTTGCTTACGGAGGTCATATCTGAAAGCGGAGAATACCATTGCACCTAATGTCTGCATGTAATGATCTGCAAATTGTAGGAGAAATTGTATATACCAAATTATATATATACTAGCAAAAGAGCCCGTGCGTTGCAACGGGAGAGAAAACATAACACACGCTCTTAACCCAACAACCATCACTCAAGACCACAACTGGTCCATCTCCTTTATTTTAGCGAGGCATCATATTTGTGTTGCCGCTTATCCTCCTTCTCATCCTCGCCGCCGGTACGAAAGAAAAACGGATCGTGCGCTATAAATTATAAGTTTGCTTTCAAAACAATATTTTAAAAATATTTAACAGGTAAAATTAACATCATATTCAGATTTCACATATTTTTCTAATCAAATTTCATATATAACATGTTAAAATCGGAGTTACGGTTTAAAAGATATGGATAATTTAGAAAATCATTTGTTTGACTTAAATATCTTTCAAAATAATATTTAAAAATACTTAACAGGTAAAAATAATCTCATATTCATATTCTACATATTTTTCTAATCAAATTTCATATATAACATGTTCAAATCGGAGTTACGGTTTAAAAGATATGGATGATTTAGAAAAACATTTGTTTGACTTAAATATGATCCGCGGATGAATTACGTAAAAGATCAGGGGGGTTTTCGAAAAATGTAAAATAACGGTTCGGGTGTGACTTAAATCCGGACTGCGGGTTTATTTCAAGAAAACACAGGGGCTTTTGTGTAAAATACGAAAAAACGATTCGTTTTTACATAAAACAGGACTGCGGGTTGAATTCTCTGAAATAGAGGGATTTTTCTGAAAAATGCCATGACGGACGACCAGAAACCCAATTTGCTTTATTATTAGGTAAAGATATATATACTAGCAAAAGAGCCCGTGCATTGCAACGGGAGAGAAAACATAACACACGCTCTTAACCCAACAACCATCACTCAAGACCACAACAGGTCCATCTCCTTTATTTTAGCGAGGCATTATATTTGTGTTGCCGCTTATCCTCCTTCTCACCCTCGCCGCCGGTACAAAAGAAAAACGGATCGTGCGCTATAAATTATAAGTTTGCTTTCAAAACAATATTTAAAAAATATTTAACAGGTAAAATTAACACCATATTCAGATTTCACACATTTTTCTAATCAAATTTCATATATAACATGTTAAAATCGGAGTTACGATTTAAAAGATACGGATAATTTAGAAAATCATTTGTTTGACTTAAATATCTTTCAAAATAATATTTAAAAATACTTAACAGATAAAAATAATCTCATATTCATATTCTACATATTTTTCTAATCAAATTTCATATATAACATGTTCAAATCGGAGTTACGGTTTAAAAGATATGGATGATTTAGAAAAACATTTGTTTGACTTAAATATGATCCGCGGATGAATTACGTAAAAGATCAGGGGGGTTTTCGAAAAATGTAAAATAACGGTTCGGGTGTGACTTAAATCCGGACTACGGGTTTATTTCAAGAAAACACAGGGGCTTTTGTGTAAAATACGAAAAAACGATTCGTTTTTACTTAAAACAGGACTGCGGGTTGAATTCTCTGAAATAGAGGGACTGTTCTGAAAAATGCTATGACGGACGACCAGAAACCCAATTTGCTTTATTATTAGGTAAAGATATGCATGGTCGTATGAGAAATTATATGATATATGTATGGTCGTATGAGAAATTATATTATATATGCATAACGTGTACAGTATGTAGTAGCGTAAAATATGTTTGAAATGAAAAATAATTGAATGAAAAACATAAAATGAAAAGAAAAAATAAACCATAAACCCTAAACCCTAAAACAAAATCATTACTCCCGGTTGGTGTCACCAACCGGGACTAAATGTCCTCCAGGCCCCGGCGCGCGCTCGCGGCCACGTGGAGGGACTTTAGTCCCGGGTCGTGGCCAACCGGGACTAAAGGGTGGGGGCCTTTAGTCCCGATTTAGTTGTCCCGGGACTAAAGGCCTTTTCCAACCGGGACTAAATCTCGTTTTTCCACTAGTGATGGGAACCAATTTGGGCTGGGTTCAGAGTCGGATTCCGGGATTCTCGCGTCCATAAATTTGGTTGAATCAGGTTGGAAACTATCTCTCTCGCCTGAAGCTGTAGTCGATTCGAGTCCGGATACAGAGTTGGTTGCCGTCGCCGTGCAGGTCTGTGCGGCCGGCGTAGTAGAGCCGGACACGTCGACACAGTCAAATACGACACGGCCACTCAAGTCTAGGGATTCACATCAATTCTACGAGGCATGCCTGAAATCGCTGAGCAATCGCAAACAAAATTCGAGCGATTCCTGTCCAGCAGCACGTCCTGCCCTGCCCAGGGTATGTGCAGGAGAAAATCAGGGGTGCTTTGTTCGCTTAATTAGATCTCTCTCTGTGTCTTCTTTAATTTGCTTGCGTTGCTTTTACTCTATGATATGATGATTTTGCTTTGTTTGCTGGGTTCAGGAGCTTGTTCCTGTCCAAAGGAACACAAAACAGGATTGCTATTTCACATCTAGATGTAAGATACTTATCTCACATCTAAGTCCAGAGCCGTCCGATCTTGTTTGTCTTTAAAATTCGCACAGCGTGATCTCGCCCCTCGCGCACTCGTCCGCCAGCCTGTGTCCACTTCCACGCGATGGGCTGGCCGTTGTTTTTTTTTCCAAGAGCAGGCTGATCGATCTGTTCTGCTGTTGTATGGTGCCACTCTGATCCGCCTTGTCTGGTCACGAGAAGGATGGGCTCGACCCTTTCTTTTCATTTGTTTGTCTTGGGGCTTGCCAAAAATTTGGGCACGATTTGTTTTTCGTTCGTTTGTTTCACAAATCAAGAGCCGGCTCATTGACTCTCATCTCACTATCCATTTGTTACTCTCTTCCATCAGCTGTTCTCCTTCCTCTATTATCAATTTTTTTTAGTTTTTTACTCTATTGTCTGTGTATGACTTTTCTTTTTGTGTCCGTTCATTTTCTTTCTTTCTTTCTTTATTTTTCATTTTATTTTTTACATTTCCCCTTTTATTTTCAAATTAATGAATAAGATTTTTGTGAATATTTTTATAAAATTTGGAAAAAAGTAAGTATGTAAACACCTTCTAAATTCGTATTTATTTTTCATCCCAATTGCAAGTCCAACCTTGACTCGCAACTAGGGTCCAACCTTTCTTTGACCCAATTGTAAGTCCACTATTTACTCGCAACTAAGGGCTCGACCTTTTTTTTTGTCTTAGTCGCAAGTCCACCCACGACTTGCAACTATGGCCCATTCTTTTTTTGTCCGAGTTGCAAGTCCATGCTCGACTCGTAACTGGGGGCCTGACCTTTTTTTGTCTCAGTCGCAAGTCCACCCTCGACTCGCAACTGTGGCCCATACTTTTTTGTCCTAGTTGCAAGTCCACATTCGACTCGCAACTCGGGCCCGGTTTTTTTTGTCCCCATTGCAAGTGCACCCTCGACTTGCAACTGGGGCGCAACCTTTTTTTTCCCAGTTGCAAGTCCACCCTCGACCCGCAACTGAGGCACGATCTTTTTTTTCTTCCAGTTGCAAGTCCACCCTCGACTCGCAACTGGTTCCCAACCTTTTTTTGTCCTAGTTGCAATCCCACCCTCGACTTGTAAATAGGACCCGACATTTTTTTCCCCAGTTGCATTCCACCTTTAACTCGCAACTGGGATCCGACCTTTTTTTGTCCTAGTTGCAAGTCCACCCTCGACTTGCAACTGGTGTCCGACCTTTCCCCCCAGTTGCAATCACACTCTCGACTCGCAACCGGGCCCCAATATTTTTTGTCCTAGTTGTAAGTCCACACTCGACTTGAAACTGGGGTCCAACCTTTTTTGTCCCAGTTGCAAGTTCACCCTTGACTCGCAACCCAACCTTTCTTTGTCCTAGTGGCAAGTCCACTCTCCACTCACAACTGGGGCCCGACCTTTTTTGTCCCAGTTGCAAGTACACCCTCGACTCGCAATTGGGGCCCATCCTTTTTTGTCCGAGTTGCAAGTCCACCGTCGACTCGCAACTAGGGTCCGAGCTTTTTTAGTCCCAATTGCAGGTCCACCCTCGAGTCGCAACTGAGGCCCGAGCTTTTTTTGTCCCAGTTGCAAGTCCATCCTTGACTTGCAACTGGGGTCCGACATTTTTTACCTAGTTGCAAGTCCATCATCGACTCGCAACTGGGCTCGAGCCATTTTTTATCCCAGTTGTAAATACACCATCAGCTCGCAATTGGGTCGACTGTTTTTTTGCCCCAATTTTCGCAAGTCCACCCTTTGACTCACAACTGGGCCCAACTTTTTCTTTTCACCACATTTGAGTCCACCATCGACTCGCAAATAAGGGCAGATTTCCCCGAGTTGCGAGTCAACCATTGACTTGCAACTGGATCCGACTAATTTTTTGTCCCAGTTGCAAATCCATCATCGACATGCAGTTGGGCCTTTTGATCCTTTTTAGCGCAGTTCTATCCTTGACTCGCAATTGGGCCTGACATTTTTTTCGCCTTGGTTCCAACTCCACCATCAACTTGCAACTAGAGATTCTTTTTGCTTTTTTCCCCGTGTGTTTGCTTCACAAGCAAGGGCACCCTGCCACACTAGTTTTATTAGTTTTTTCCCCAAAAGGCACATATCTAGTAGTGTCATTTGGGTGTATCTTGTTCTGTGTAACTAACACAAAAAAGGAGTCAGGCCATTACTTTAGATCCTAGTTTTATGACCCTACATACGCCATTACTCCGGCAATAATCACGGGAAATACATGGATGAACCTGGGTACATATGCACCCACTTTGGAAAACAAATTTTAAATGCCAAACATTCAAAAAAAAAGTTGCATGCGTACATCTACGTGCTTGTAGAAAGTTTTGCAAAAAAAGCGATACTATTTTGCCTGCGAAAAAAGACAAAAAATAGTGTCATTTAACGTTATTTATAAGCACTTAATTTTTTTTTTCCGGAGGCAATATAAAATAATTAAATTTTTTTGGCACGCACATATTTTTTGCAGAGATGTATGTGTGAAATTTTGTTATTTTTTGACATTTTAAAACGCATTTAAAATGCATTTTTATAAAGTGGATGAAGATGTAAGCTGGTTCAGGACGTCCTCACTCCAATAATAACCTCCAATTCATTTTGAAACGTCCATCTCCGCGAGCCCCTTGTCACACAAATCCTATAGCTGGCCTCTACCTCTCACATGCTGGAGCGCGGAGCTCATGCATAAGAACAGAAGGGACGCGAGTTGTACTGTACTAGCACGCTAGCAGTAGCAGCACAGGAGGGACGGGAGCTGTCGTCTAGTACCAGTACGACTTGCAACAGCAGCAGCAGGGGACTACCAGCAGCAGCAGCAGGAGCGCCTACAAGTACGCAGCCCGCGGGGGGTGGGCAGCGACAAAACAAACAGGCCGGACAAACAAATAGGCTTTGAGGTTGAAAAGCCATCGCGTTGTCAATGGAGAGGTCACAATAATTCAAAGATGACATCATGTTGGATGTGAGGTATTATCTCACATCTAGATGTGACATAGTCGGACCCTTATTCTTTTACAAGTTATTACTTTGAGATGCTATATCGATGCTGAAACTGCAACTGCAAGGCACTGTCTGCAGCCTGCGTTTTAGATCGATGCCGCTTTAATTTTTCGATTGGGCTGCCGATTAAATTCCAAGCCGCTTAAGTTAGGGGCTGCGATTGCTGTTGCCGCTGTTGAGTCCAATTACACTATCCAACCGTCTTAGTAATTTTTATGTGTCATAGGCTGCAAAGAATCTTGTAGCTGCGGTGACGGCGGCAACTTCAGTTTCCTGCTTTCAGGGCACCCGCTGCAAAGACACCTTCTGGAGCAGGTATCTTATATGACTGCTATGATTCTCTCTCCACCACACACATGAACTACGGCTGAGGTAGTAAGTTTCTGCTTGGTCCTTAATCAATGCAGGTAGTGTGCTTAGAAATCTACAGCCGAGGTACCGGTCAAGCTTTGTTGGCGGGTGTGCACTTTGGCACCGCTTCTTCTTTGTAGGGAGATTCATAGGAGTGATCCAGAAAGAGTTATGCAGAACTTCATCAAATGGCTACATCAAGGTAGCCGCCTTTTCTTTCGTCACGCTTACTAGCTAGGAGTAGGTTGAGGTTTTATCCGTAAATGACGGTTGGCTTGACAACTTTTGTGCGCACGGATGGATTCTATTCTCTATGCAGGAATTTCAAGTGCACCAAGGGAGGAAGGGCCTGCTCTTGGTACAGCTAGTGCACTCTACTACATAATAGAGAAAGGCCTAGTTCAAAAGCAGCTTCTGCTTACCTGTCGAGGCATTATAGTTACTGCCTTTGCAGTCTATAGCATCAAGCTTTTGATTAATAGTTTCAGTAATAGTTCCGACGACACAGAAGCTGGTAAATTCGATGGTTTGAAAGAAGTGACTACGGATTTAAGCACAAAATTCAGTGACGTAAAGGGGGTTGACGAAGCCAAAGCTGACCTTGAGGACATAGTTCTCTACCTACGAGATCCCGAGGTGAGTGTGGCATTACCATCAACCTGCGGGCAGGTGTTTTAATTCAAAAATTCTTTCTTGATGCCGAGTTGACCTAGATTTACATGCTTTGCAGAGTTTCACTCGCCTTGGTGGCAAGCTTCCAAAGGGTGTTTTGCTTGTGGGCCCACCTGGCACAGGGAAGACCATGTTGGCAAGAGCTGTGGCCGGGGAAGCCGGCGTCCCTTTCTTCGCGTGCAGTGGCGGTGATTTCGAGGAGGTGTATGTGGGTCTTGGGGCTAAGAGAGTGCGGGAGCTCTTTCGTGCAGCAAAGAAGCGATCTCCTTGCATAATATTCATCGATGAGATGGATGCCGTTGCTGGGCGCAGAAACGCATTAGACCCGTCGTGGACGAGGCAGACCATGAACCAGCTGCTTTCTGAGATGGATGGCTTCAAGCAGAATGACGGGATCATCGTGATCGCAGCGACCAACTGCCCAGAGGCGCTAGATCAAGCCATCGTCAGGCCTGGGCGTCTTGACCGTCAAATCCATGTTCCTACTCCAGATGTTGAGGGCCGACGGCAGATCCTTGAGGCTTACATGTCAAAGGTACCTTACTTATTTTCCGCGGTATCTGATGTCAGGCTTTCACCCTTTCTCAATGAATTCTTCTATGCAGGTGTGTAAAGCTGAGGGTGTGGATGTGATGACCATTGCCAGGGGGACGCGTGGGTTCTCAGGTGCAGACCTTGCAAACCTAGTGAATGAAGCCACTCTCAAGGCTTCCAGGGATGGCAGAGATGCTGTTGGGATGGATCACCTCGAGTACGCCAAGGACAGGATCATCATGGGCAGCGAGCGCAAGTCGATGGTGATATCTGATCAATCCAGGAAGATGACTGCGTACCACGAGGGTGGGCACGCCCTTGTTGCTATCCTCACGGACGGGGCTGACCCTGTCCACAAAGCCACCATTAGGCCCAGGGGAAGTGCTCTCGGCATGGTGGCGCAACTGCCGGGGGAAGACAGCGAGCTGGAACTCTCGAGGAAGCAGATGCTCGCATCGCTGGATGTACTCATGGGGGGGCGGGTTGCTGAGGAGCTTATATTTGGAGAAACCGGTGTCACCACTGGTGCCTCATCTGACCTAAGCAAGGCGACTCAATTGGCGAAAGACATGGTCACCAGGTATGGTATGAGCAAGCTGGTAGGCCTTGTTTACTATGGCAACAACGGCGATGGCAAGATGACGGTCCTGGTTGCTGAGGAGGTGAAAGCATTATTGGACAATGCTCACAAGAATGCGAAAGCGATTCTCACGGAGCACACCAAGGAGTTACATGCGCTAGCCAACGCCCTCTTGAAGCATGAAACCCTTACTGGTGACGATATCGTGAAACTAGTATTGACAGGACAAGACCAGATGATCGTAACATTAGCCAGCAGAATCAGGAAACACCTCCACTCACTGTTGGTGAGATCACAAATCTAGTATCGACAGAAGAACATGTAGATGATCTTAACAATTGTCAGCAGGACCAGGGAACATCTTCTCTCACTGGTGACGAGAGCACCAAACCAGTATCGACAGAAGAACAAGGGGATGGAACTCTCACTGGCGACCAGATCACGGAACTGGCGTCGACAGACCAACAAGTAGGTGATGCTAACAATGGTGAGCAGGTACAGGGAAACACCTTCTTCGCCCTAGCCGTCGAGGCGCTTCCAGTAGTACTTTCGTTCCTGATACATCTGTTGTAAGCACACGAAATTTGAAGAGTGATCGATGTGTACGGTCTGGATTTCTCCGGCTAGTGTTTCTCAAGTGTGACTATAATGGGACGTGTTTTAATCTGTAGTTTTGCATACTGTGTTCTGAACCAGTAAAACCTCTTGTTTTGGGTCTAAAGAATGAATGTGCCCCAAGATTTCTATCGGGAATGCAATACTGTTGCTGTGAATGGGCAAAGATATGTGAATGCAATTTCATACATTTTTCCCCAGCTGCAAAACATTATAAAAAATACCATTAGGCGCTTCCATAAATGTATCATGTGCGCCAGTGACTAACTGTAAGTCTGTAACCTATTGTCTGCGTGTAAGAAAAGATATGACCTTGTCTCTGATCCTCTATTTGTCTTTTTCATTGGTTGCATTTGATTCTCAATGTCAATCAATAAGTCCATACTAGTCTCCTGAACTTTGGTCGGGGTTTAACCCTCGACCAAAACCGTTTTCAAAACATGATGGTTTTCGTTGAGGGTTTAACCGTCTCGACCATAACCGTTGAAACTCTCTACCCCGTGTAAGATCAAGTTAATCAACCAGAGGGGGGAGGGGGTGCCGACAAATTCTTCAAGAAAAACTAGCTCTTCAACGCCGCGGTTGCGTTGGGGTGACGCCGGTTCCTCCTTGACCCGCTGGAGTGGGGCCTCCGGCTCGCGCTTCACGCGGTGGCGCAGCGGGGACAGTTGCTCCTCCTTGACGCGTGCCGGCGATGGTGACGCCGGGCCCATGTGATGGAGCGAACGCTTCGTCATTATCTCCATCTGACGAAGGTTCTTCGTCCGTCAGAGCGGCCTCCGTGAGGAGGCAGGGCCGCTGCGACATCTGGTCCTCCTCCTTGCCGGAGGAGCCGGCCGCCGTGGATGCCGAGGAGCCCGGAGAGCGACGACGGCGGCGCCAAGATCTGCTCGAAGAAGAACTGCAATTGCCACGGAGAACCACGACTTTGGCATCGCCGCTAGAGTTTTGGGGGCTCGGAGATGAGAAGTGGCACGGAGAGGAGGAGGTGTGGATGTGCATCGCCAGAGCGCGGCTTAAATAGCCACGGCCACGTCCAGGCGAACGGGCGATCAGCCCGCTTCAATGCGGCGCAATGGCCGGAGTTGGTTTCTTGGGACGTGGCGTCGCATTGAAGCGGCGACACCCGAGAGGTCGCGTACGTTAGTGTAGCCCTCACGTCCGGTCACGTTGCGCGGCATCAAATGCCGGCCATTGCATGCTCTGAGCCTGTATGAATGCGGCGCGGCTAACGGTCCGCCCACAAAGCCTCCAATTTGTCTCCGGTTTGAGAGAAAAACACGTCCGGACCGGTCTGCGTTGGATGGTAAAACATGTCCGAACCGTTGCGGACGGTTTAAGGGTCCAAGAGATGCCAAATGTTACTTGAAGCAATAAAGCGCGCAATGAAGGCTTTTCCAATAAAATAAACTCTTTGGAAAAATCAGAGTTGTGTTTTGGTTCGGTGGACTGCTCCCCCCTAGCGGCGGCCACGCCGACGACCCCCCATCTGCAGGAGGCCGAGGATGCGACGCATCGTCCCGGCGCGCAGCCGTTGGAGGACGGCCGGCCTCACAGTAACAGGTGAGCTCCGCCTTCGTCTCATCTTCTTCTTCTCTAGATACGGCGCGTGTTTTGGAATCAAAGCCCTAGCTGTCCACTGAGACCAATTTGGGGTGGGTTCAGAATCGGATTCCGGTGATTCGGATGTGCGGACTCTCGCGTTCCTTTCCATGTCTGGGTTGGATTCTGTGGAATCGAGCACTGGCTGTAATCCGGTCTGTCTTTCTCGCCTGAAGCTGTACTCAGATTCGAGTCCGGAATCCGGATGCAGAGTTCGTTGCCGTGGCCGTGCTTGGTAGATGCAGTTAAATACGGCGCGTCCACTCAAGTCTAGGGAGGGATTAGCAACAAGTCTAAGATAAGAGGCGGAGAAAAGCAGACCTGAAATCGCCGAGCAATCGCAAACAAATTTCCAGCAGCGCGTCCAGGGTATTTCTTTGTCTTTTTTTTTTGTGTGTGTGTGTGTGTGCTTATACATGTTACTTGATCCTGAAACTGCAACTGCAAGGCACTGTCTGCCTGCGTTTCAGATCGATGCCACTCTAATTTATGTGTTGGGCTGCCGAATCAATTTCGAGCCACTTAAATTAGGGGTTGCGACGATTGCTGTTGCCGTTGTTGAATATCCGACCAGCTTAATTTCCATGTGTCACAGGCTGCAAAGAATCTTGTAGCTGCGGCGGCGGCTTCAGTTCGTGCTGTCAGGGCACCTGCTGCCAATTTCTGGAGCAGGTATGCTATGTTTCTCTCTTCACCACACACTACAACCTTGATTCTTTTGTGGCAACTGCCAAACTAGCTAGTGCTAGCCTGACTTAAACGTGGCCAGTAACCTGCTTTCGGGTACTATTATTATTACTACTCCCTCCGATCCAAAATAACCTTAGTTCAAAACTGCGACACTTATTTTGGACCGGAGGAAGTACATTCTACCGCGCCTTTTTGGTTGATTGTTGCCATTGAGGTTGTAAATTCTGCTTGGTGCTTAATCAATGCAGGTAGTGTGCTCAGAAATCTACAGCAGCGGTACTGGCCAAGCTTTGCTGGTCAGAGGGTACGGGGCTAGCACTCTGGTGTCGCTTCTCGTTCTAAAGAGATTCATAGGAGCGTTATGGGAAGAGTTATACAGAGCTTCATGAAAATGCTAAATCGAGGTAGCCGCCTTTTTCTTTCGCCGCGTTTACGAGTTAGCAGTAGGATGAGCTTTATACCCATAAATGACAAACACACAAATTGGTTTGACAACTTTTGTGTGCACGGACGGATTCAATTCTCTATGCAGGAATTTCAGGTGCAGCAAGGGAGGAAAGGCGTGTTCTTGGTACAGCTAGTGCACCCTACTACATAATAGAGAAAGGCCTGCTTAAAAAGCAGCTTCTGCGTACCTGCGGATCCCTTGTAGCTACTGGCTTTGCAATCTATGGCTTTAAGGTTTTGATTGATATGTGTGACGGCACAGAAGTTGGTAAGTTCGATGGTTTGAAAGAAGCGGCTGCGGATTTAAGCACAAAATTCAGTGACGTAAAGGGGGTCGACGAAGCCAAGGCTGACCTTGAGGACATAGTTCTCTACCTACGAGATCCCAAGGTGAGTGTTGCATTGCCATCAACCTGCGTGCAGGTGTTTTAATTCAACAATTCTTTCTCGATGCCGAGTTGTTGACCTAGTTTTACATGCTTTGCAGAGTTTCACTCGCCTTGGTGGCAAGCTTCCAAAGGGTGTTTTGCTTACGGGCCCACCCGGCACAGGGAAGACCATGTTGGCAAGGGCTGTGGCCGCGGAAGCCGGCGTCCCTTTCTTTGCATGTGGGTCTTGGGGCTAAGAGAGTGCGGGAGCTCTTTCGTGTAGCAAAGAAGCGATCTCCTTGCATAATATTCATCGATGAGATTGACGCCGTTGCTGGGCGCAGACACGCATTAGACCCGTCGTGGCAGAGGCAGACCATGAACCAGCTGCTTTCTGAGATGGACGGCTTCAGGCAGAATGAAGGGATAATCGTGATTGCCGCGACCAACTTCCCGGAGTCACTAGATAAAGCCATTGTCAGGCCTGGGCGTCTTGACCGTCAAATCCACGTTCCTACTCCAGATGTTGAGGGTCGACGGCAGATCCTTGAGGCTTACATGTCAAAGGTACATATATAATCCTTATTTATTTTTCGTGGTATCTGATGTCAGGCTTTGCACTTTTCTCAATGAATTCTTCTATGCAGGTGCGTAAAGCCGAGGGTGTGGATGTGATGCCATTGCGAGGGGGACGCCTGGGTTCTCAGGTGCAGACCTTGCAAACCTAGTGAACGGCGCTGCTCTCAAGGCTTCCAGGGATGGAGCAGATGCTGTTGGGATGGATCACCTTGAGTACGCCAAGGACAGGATCATCATGGGCAGCGAGCGCAAGTCAGCGGTGATATCTGATCATTCCAAGAAGATGACTGCGTACCATGAGGGAGGGCACGCCCTTGTTGCTATCCTCACGGACGGTGCTGACCCTGTCCGCAAGGCCACAATTATGCCCAGGGGAAATGCTCTTGGCATGGTGACTCAACTGCCAGGGGAAGACAGCGAACTGGAAGTCTCGAGGAAGCAGATGCTGGCGAGGCTGGATGTCCTCATGGGAGGGCGGGTGGCTGAGGAGCTTATATTTGGAGAAACCGGGATCACAACTGGTGCCTCATCTGACCTAAGTAAGGCGACTAAATTAGCGAAAGACATGGTCACCAGATATGGTATGAGCAAGCGGGTCGGCCTTGTTTCCTACAGCAACGGCGGCGATGGTGGTGATGGCAAGACGACGGCCCTGGTTGATGAGGAGGTGAAAGCTTTATTGGATAACGCTTACAAGAATGCGAAAATGATTCTCACAGAACACAACAAGGAGTTTCATGCGCTAGCAAACGCCCTCCTGAAGCATGGAACTCTCTCTTGTGATGAGATCATGAAACTAGTATTGACAGAACAACAAGCAGATGGTTGTAACAATAGCCAGCAGAATCAGGTAACATCTTCTCTCACCGGCGACGAGATCACGGAACCGGTGTCAACACATGAACAAATAGGCGATGCTAATAATGGTCAGCAGTACGTGGAGACGCTTCCAAAACTACTTTTGTTGCTGATACTTTTGTCGCAAGCACGCAAAATGTAAAGAGCGATGTGCACCGTTCGGATTTCTCTGACTTTAAGTGTTTCTCAAGTGTGAAGAGAATGTGATGTTGTGAACCAGTAAAACCTCCTGTTTTGAGCCTCAAGCATGAATGTACCCCAAGATCTCTGTTGGAGCCTCAAGCATGAATGTACCGCAAGATTTCTGTTGGAACTGGATGGGGTTTCTGTGAATGAGCACAGTTATGTGAAAAATGCAGTTTCACAGCCCTAGCTGCATGAATTCCCCCCCAGCTGCAAAACATAATAAGAATATTCGTGATTGCTGGATTGTAACCTCTTTTTTTAATGGATGATTGCTGGAGCCAAAGCCCTGTGTCCGTGATATTCTAGCTAAACCTAGCCTTAAAACGCAAATTTTATAGGGGGTTGCTACGCGATGGCCGGTGTATCTTCTTAAAAGATCCGCCGCAGCCGTTAGATCTAGCATCATCCAGTGGCCCATCACCGTTTTCTCGATTGCAACAAAGGTGGTATTGCAGAACCATTTGCAAGAAAGCTCATGTTGCAGAAACTTTTTCAACATAGGTGACGTTGCAGATTTTTTCTTGTCTTCACTTCCTTGCAACATGGTTGTTGTTGTGGAAGAAATTTTTGCAACATAGTTGATTAGATATTATTCTTTTGTAAGTTCATCCAATGGATATAGGGTGAGGAGAAAGAAAGGAGAAAACTAAAGAGAAAGATGAAAAAAAAAATGGTTCGAATCAAATAAGAAAAAAAAAGTAGCTATTTCATCAAACCCCGATTGTGTGGGTGTGAGGTGGAAAAATCCCGATTTGGCTTGCAGTGGGCATAGGCATAGGACTGAAAATCCTCATTTGCTGGGCAATTTGGACTCGAAATCCAAACGGAGAGAATGGTTTGAATCCACCTCAGAACGAACAATGAAAAAGGCGTCGAGCGGGTGCAAGCTCGAGAAGCTTGGAAGGATGGAAGAAAGCTTGACCGTTTTTTCACTGAACTACTCAAACTTCTTGTTAGAAAAAGAGGAAATAGCTCAGTTTGAGAGAGGGTTGGGCTTCATCGGTTAGTGTGCACCAAAGGATAAGGTTTCTTTTCCGTCCTACAAATTGAAACCGTTCTAGCTTGATACTTCGATATCGTCAAATCATCCAACGGAGCATGGACACCATTTCGGTGACGATAATGGCCTCCAATAGTTTTCTATGGAACCATACCACTATGGTCATCTATATGATTATACCGTGCCGCTTCACTAGACTTTCCTGAACCATCCATTTGATCCCCATGGTCGTGACACCACTTTCTAAACTAAAGTTTCCAAAATCCACTAGTAGAAAACAGGGCTTTGGTCCAGGCCAGATAAGAGCATCAATCCCGGTTCTGTTACGAACCGGGACCAATGGGTGCATTAGTCCCGGTTCGTGAGGCCAGGGCACCGGCTGGGCCACGGCAGGCACCAGTCCCGGTTCGTCTGACCCCTTTGGTCCCGGTTCCAGACACGAACCGGGACTAAAGGGCCTCACTCCTGGCGCAACCCCTTTAGTCCCGGTTGGTGGCTGGAACCGGGACTAAATGTGTGTCTTCTGTCCCGGATCTAGCCACGAACCGGGACTAAAGAGATGCCTATATATATGCTCTCCCCTGCCCGCTCACTCCTCTGTTTTTTGGCCGGCCGGTGTGGGAGGTTTGTGCTGCTCTGTTCTCACCTCCTATGCACATGATGTGTTTGATGAAATGCCCGAGCCACACACTTAAGCTTTCTCCTCTCCAAGCTCGACCTCCAAGCTACATTTTCCCCAAGATCTGTCTAGGTTTGGCGGTGCACCAACTACACAAGTGTTCTAAAAGGTTAGCAACTTCATCGTTTCATCTCTCACTGCTAGTTTAGCTCATTTCAAATGCTGTAGAAGTAGAGTGGTTTGTGGGTTTTAGTGGAGGAGTGTATGTGGGAGTTCTTTTGATTTAGATGCACAATTTGAGCTGAAATTAACTTCTTAGAGTCTGCACATGTGTAGGGTGCCGTCCCCGTCCCCGTCCTCACCGCCGTCGATCGCCCGCGCCAATCTCGTCGCCGGCACCACCGTGGTGAGCCTCTTGTTCTTATCTTCTTTTTAAAAGAAAAAAATTCTTACTTGTATGATTTAGATATATACTTGTATAATTTTCTTACTTTTATTATTGTTTGTTCTTATATAGTGCCATGACTTTGGTATCCGCCCCCGTCGGCCCTCGTCCTGTCTATGATTCGGACCATGAGAGAGGCGGTCCGCAAAGTATCCTCTCTCGAAAGATAGGACGACTCATCAGACATGAGGGGGGAGGAGTCCTCGACGATCGTCTGAAACTGACTGTCACAAGCAGCTAGCATAGCGAACCTGGAACCGTCCCCCTCCGGTTCATCTGTCCGAAAATGCAGACTTCGAGAAAACATTCCCGGATGTTATCCCCCTTCACCTATATCGTGTAGTGCCACGTTAGAACACCCCTAACTCTCTCGGGAATTCAACATATCCCCGATAACTTCGACATGAGGGGGGGGGGTCCGAAGTATCGTCGACGACCATGAGAGAGGCGGTCCGCAAAGTATCCTCTCTCGAAAGTATAACCCCCGATAACTTTGCATGATGTTTGCGACTAATCCATTGCTCATATATGTTTGCCACTAATCCATCTCTCATGGTTGTAATATTTGCAGAAACTATGGACAGAGACTTAGAAAAAGAAGAGTTGTTGGGGGATATAATCCGCGACGGAGGTGATATCACCTTGTCGTTTCTCAACGACACCGATGGTCAGGAAAGAGAGGATGACGGCTCCGGTGATCCAATGGAGGAGGAAGGAGATCATGACGGCTCCGGTGACCGAACGGAGGAGGAAGGAGATCATGACGGCTCCGGTGGCCGAACGGAGGAGGGAGCCTTAACTGTTGCAAAGTCCGGCGAGGTATATATACATATATTAATTAAGCCTCTGCTGACTTGATGCATTAATTGTTTTGTATGTACATATATTAACGCTTCTTTCTTCTTTTAATTAGCCCTCCGGATCGAGCCAAACTTCCGTAAGGAGACGAGGCCCGAAGAAAAGGTTGCGCCAGGATGAAAGGTTCACGATCGAAGAAGTCGGTCGAGATGGCCAACCGATTGCTCCCAAGCGGAGCAGGGACACATTTATACATCAGTGCGGAGTGGTTGTTAGGGACAGCATCCCGATCAGCATCCAAGAATGGAATAAGAAGAAGGACCCTGAAGTTTCTTATGTCCAGGATAGACAGAAAGATGATCTTTGGACCTCGCTGATGACGAATTTCAGCCTACCGCCAGAGGCGGATCCGAATAAGGTCAAGGCGTTTGCTCTTAAGAAGATGGCGGAACTATTCAGGAACTGGAAGAAAGATTTGAACAAAAAGTTTGTCGAGAAAGGCAAGACTCCAGAATTCACCGGTCCATATGAGAAGATAAAAGATCACTGGCCCGCATTTGTGGCCTACAAGAAATCGGACAAGGGCAAGCAAAGGTCAGCGACAAACAAGCAAAATGCTGCAAAGAAGTATCACCATACCACGGGGTCAAGTGGCTACAGCAAAGCCCGGCTGTTGTGGGACAAAGCTGAGCAAGACCTGCTTGCTAAAGGGGTCCAACCAGCGACATTGCACTGGTCAGATCGGTCAAGGACTTGGTTCTTCGGGGTTGGGGGAACTTTGGACCCAGACACATGGAAGTGTGTTTGGATGAAAGCTCAACTTGCAATACCCGTCAAGAAGCTTGAGGAAGCAATCCAGGCAGCGCAGGAAGGGAGGTTACATCCCGACAGAGAGAATGACGAGCTGACACAGGCCCTTGGGAATCCTAAACACCCTGGACGAACACGAGGCACATCAGGCTCCCTTCCGTGGGTGTATGGGTTTCCCGACATCGGTGGCTATAGAAGCCGAGAGAGAAAGAAGAAAGCGGAAGCAAGCGAAATGCAGAAGATCAATGCAAGATTAGCGAAACTAGAGGAACTTGAGAGCCAGCGAGCTACCGGCCAACCATCTCAGTGGCACGAAGATCCTTCGTTCGACCCTGCCCCAGAAGCTACCCCACCATCTCAGCGGAGAAGCAGCGTGGCTTCCACGGAGCTCCTTCAGCCTGATATCACGGCTCCTCGCTACCCCGTGGATAGTATCACGGAGAATGAACATTGTGTGCTAATGGCGAAATGCCATAACCTGACCTTGAAGGTGGCGCTCGGCTCTGTCTTACCTCCTCGAGCTGAGGGAACTTTCCATTGCCGTCCGATTCCACATGGCTTTGCTATTGTCGGGGTGGATGAAATAATGGAGGGATTTGAGGGGCTGGAGCTTGAGTACCCTACAGGTGAAGGGGAGATGTTTCTGGAAAATGCCTTAAGGAGTACCTGCCTATGGAGAAAGTAGAACATCAAGCTTCCAAACTGGACGCCGCCTCAACAGACTCAGCCGGAGGAGGCCCCTCAGCAGACCCCGCTGCCTCATTCGTCTCCGGCGCGTCAGCTGTCTCCGCCGCCTCAGCTGTCTCCGTCACGTCAGCCGACTCCGGCGGAGGAGGCCCCTCAGCAGAATCCTCCTTCGCCTCCTCCGCGGCGTCAGCGGACTCCGCCTCCTGCGCCACGTCAGCGGATTCCGCCTCCTCCGCCGCGTCAGCGAACTCCGCCTCGTCAGCAACGGCAGAAGAGAGCCGCCGCCGCTCCGGCGGCTAGCAGTACAAGAGGTGGTGTGAAGAAATTCAAATTTGGTCCAAGCCTCAAGCCTCTTGCCAAGTTACCATATGAGCTGACTGATAAGGAAACCGATGAGGTCGTGGCTGCCGATTTGAAACGCCAATTTGCACGGAAAGTTCCACCTCCAAAGGAAAAAATAGATCCGGTAAAGGCGAATCGCACTCTGGATGCCCTTACGCGACCACCTCCGCCTCCGCCGCTATCAAACTATGACCGCATTATTGCAAAGACATATGACGAAGCTATGAGTCGGTCGAGAAGTAGGAGTACTGGTGCAAGAAGTGGGAAAACAATTCCCCAGCTCGGCAAACAGGAAAAGCAATCGTGCCCCCCGCTCAAGGTGTTTACCGATACCCCGGGGGTAGCGGCCGTTGCTCCTGGTTTCAATCCTGGTGATTACCTAGGCGATGATGTACATTTTGAAATCGCTAAGGTAGACACCTTTAAATACCAGCACGGGAAGCGTCTCGTCAGAAGTGATGATCTGGAATGAGATCTACCAACGATGATGCGAACATTACATAAATGGTACTTGGAAACCTGCAAGGATGGGACGGGCAGTATCTTGGTGGGAATTAAGGATGAGCACGACTTCGTTGGAGTCGACTCGATCTACGTTGAATTTGACGAACTCTTTCAGTTATACAATCAAGCCGCCCTCGACAAAAGTCTCGTGGGTTGTTATTGTCTGTAAGTATTATTTCTGTAATTAAGTCTCTAGCTCAGCTCATTCATTGCATGTATATAATTATCCTCACTATATTATGCAGATTGAAGATCGTCGAATTTAAAAGAGGACAAATCTATGACATTGGGTTCATTAACCCAAATATCGTAAATGAATGGTCGGTACAGAAGATCCCCGAGGAGACTGAGAAAATCTTGCTAATGGCGTTCCTTCGACACCAAAACAAAAGGGAAATACTCTTTCCTTACAACTTCAAGTGAGTGTTACTGTCTTCTGCATACTCTGTTTCGCTGACTCGAGGTTAAGTGTAATTGATGAGTTATGCGCGCGCAGGTTCCACTTTATTCTGCTAGCCATTCAGCTTGACGAGGGAGCAGTAACTGTCTTGGACTCGAGACGTAAAGAGGCTACGGAGTATGCGGACATGATTGAAATGCTCCAGAAGTAAGTTCAATCATTATCGCACTATATCGGCAACTTTCGTTCATTTCCTGATATCAAGTAATCATTTTTTTTGCCGGGCAGGGTTTGGAAAAAGTTCATCACGCGGGTTAAGGGTGAATGGAGACCGGAGCTGCGATTTAAACAACCCAGAGTAAGTAGTACTAGCTAGTTCCGCGCATCTCTCATTGATTCTAGTTTCAATACCATTATCATGGTTGATTATCATTTTGATTGAACTCTATTCTCGTAAAGTGCATGTGGCAGCAACCCGGAAATGATTTATGTGGATACTACGTTTGCGTTCATTCACCAAAAGACCACCGGGAGGGGCTTCACTAAACAACAATTTGAAGTACGTAAACAATATTCATAATTTTATTTTATCACCATCAATTGTGTTGATTTCATTCATATATATATATTGACCCCCCTTCTTTAAATTAGACCTGGCAGAAGTGGGACGTACTCCTACCAGCTGATCGCCTACGCGCAATTCAAGAGGAGTTGGCGGGATTCTTTGTTGACCACGTCATTCCTAAAGACGGAAAATGCCATCGGGAATTGCAAACTTGTTGAATAGATATATGCATCAACGTGTACTATCTGTAGTAGCGTCGAATAGATATACGAAAACTTGTTGTTCGACCAACAAGCACGGAGAAAGAGAGGTCACTTCTCTCTATATATTGATCATGCATGACGATGTTGTGTAATTAATGGTTCCTTCATTGCTTACTAGCTAGCGTCGAGTTCTCTCTATATGTAGTAGCTAGCGTCGACCAAGCACGGAGAAAGAGAGGTCACTTCTCTCTATATGTAGTAGCTAGCTAACACAATATGAAACCCCTAAACCCTCCAAAACCCCTAAACCCCCCCTTTCAAAAAAAAACCCCAGCGCCTGGGAGCTGTTGACGCGTGGCTACCTTTTAGTCCCGGTTGGTGTTACCAACCGGGACTAAAGGTCCTCCTGCCTGGGCGCCCCACAGCGTCCACGTGGAGCACCTTTAGTCCCGGTTGGTGTTACCAACCGGGACTAAAGGTCCTCCTGCCTGGGCGCCCCACATCGTCCACGTGGAGCACCTTTAGTCCCGGTTCGTAAGCCAACCGGGACTAAAAGTGATGGGCATTAGTCCCGATCGTTTTGTCCCGGTTCCAGAACCGGGACTAAAGGCCCTCTAGAACCGGGACAGATGCCCTGTTTTCTACTAGTGATCCAATGCGGAACCAAGCAGTAAGAGAAATTCATCATGGCAATTTTTAGTCGAAAACCAAAGTGGAACGGAGAGAATGAAGAGTCAGTGACATGGAAAAATTGTTGAGTAATCATGTTGAAAGAACAACATTCTGTGTCATAAATATCGTATATAGAGATTTTTTCATGTATCGATCCTTTTGATTCAATTATGAAAGTACGATGTACTGGACCGGCACCCCTAGTTACGCAGAAGTGCAAGCACAGAAGCAGATGACCGGACCTTACCAACATATTCAAAAAAAATTCTATACTGAGGTATGTGCTCTTGCCAAGCAATGTTTCCAGTCTAGCTGTGTCAAATAGGGTGTGAACTGTCCTTCTAGGTTCTGGCTAGTAGAGCAGAGGACTGAAAATCCTCTTTAGTTTCACGCATGGGACTCTAAATCCCAATTACACAAGCTCTGTGGTTCGATTCCACAATAGAACAAACAATGAATGAATGTGGGTGGTCAACCAGGTAAGCCTATGCCCAGGAAAGAAAGGACTAGGGAGGGATTGAGAGAAGCTTTCACAGTGGAAAATGAAAAAAATCATATCGTTCTTAGAAATTTTGGAATTTGACTCAGTTAGAGCTATGGTTTAGCATCAAGAGAAAAGTTTTGTAAAAGCAATAGGAAGAATTGCTCAGATACCCGTGAGCGTATATAACTCGGGTCGTGTTATAAATGCTCTGCCTAAACCTATTGATGGGAGAGGCGAAATTGTAGCTTCGGAATCTCTCTTAATTGAATACCCCGCTCCGGGTAGAATTTCCAAGCATTCTGTATATGAACCCCTTCAAACATTTATAATTGCTATCGATTCAATGATCCCCATGGTGTCGGTCAGCGGAGTTCATTATTGGGGATAGATAGAAGCTCTCTGGCAAAACAACAGTAGCCACAGATACAATTCGAAAGAAAAAAGAGAAATATGTAAGAAGAACGAGAGCGAGCCTTCACAAAAGAAAATGCAAGTGAAAGAAAAGAGAATTTCAAAAATTTCCTAAAAGCGCTGGTTCTTTTCTTCATGGATCGGGTAGATCCACATGTTCTGAGGGGGAGACGAGGTGTAGCGCAGTCTGGTCAGCGCATCTGTTTTGGGTACAGAGGGCCATAGGTTCGAATCCAAAGTGCAAAGCGCCATAGCCTATCTGTGGTCGGGAAGGCAGGCGAAAAGCGTGCACAAAAGAAAAAGAAGCAAAAAAAAAACTTATGTTGCTATCCATTATCTTTGATACTCTTCTATATTTAGATAATATTATATAGCTATTTCACAGGTTTTATTTACATACCTCAGTCATGTTATTTGTCTAGCCTTCAATCGGAATAGCCTCTCCACCGGTTCCGAACATCAATGTGCTTTTGAAATCTTCCTATGAAACAAATAACATTCTGGAACAGTTTAGTACAGAACATGCCTCAGTAGAAAGCGAGCTTTTTTGGCGTATAGCCACCTCAAAGCCCAATAAGCGCACGGGCTGCCTCCTCAACTCAACCATGACGAGTACACAAACTTGGTCGGTGAGCATTTAGACGGTGCAGTTAGTATTGACCACTACCGCCAAGTCCATAATTCTCAAATTGATGAAGTCCACATAATGGAGCTCAAAAGCCGATTACCAAATCTACCCTTTTAGCATCTTGAAACCGCACATAAGAAATATTATGAATGAATCACCTTACAATAACAGACGAGAAACATCTTTCTGTTTTGTCGAACAACAAGTCGAACCCAATGAACAATTCCATTCAAAGGAATGTTCTAGAGTTTTTTTCCACTATATTCGTGATATTTAACAAAGTTGAATAAATTCTTCACAATTTCTAGAGTTTTGGGATTACTTCATTGATATCGATTTTTGCCTAAATACGGCCTCTAGGTTAGTTTAAAGTGTAATACAACGAATTATCAATACACCGAAAACGAGTCAAGATGGGTGTGGCTAGGTCTCAATCGACTGAAACTTAACCAAGTCTCAGTCAGGTGACATAGTCTATATCTATACCTAATAATAAAAGGGCTACTGGCGGTACGTCACGGAAATTGCCCTCAAATTTACAAAATATTACCCACCAATGCCATGATAAAAAAACATTTGACAGAGGGGAATCCCTAGCCTGGGCTGGCCCATGCAGTAGGGACCTCCTATACTGCGCTCTGCGCGCTGGGAGGAGACGCAGCGCGCCCGTTTGGGCCGGCCCATGTCTGGGCGGCCTGTTTTTTAAATTTCGTTTTTTTATTTTTCTTTTCAGTTTTCGTTTTTTTCTACTTTAAATAATTTGGGACTTCAAAAATTTCCGAAAATTGAAAAAAATGAGAATTTTAAAATAAAATATTTAATGAATCATAAATTTTTTGTGGATTCAAAAAGTGTTTGCGATTTTCTAGAAAATGTTTGCTTATTCAAAAAATGTTCAAAATTTTGAAAGCAAATGTTCAGGAAATCAAAAAATGTTCATGATTTTTAAAAAAAATCGTGTAATAAAAATGTAATGAAATTGAACAAAATTTCGCCAATTCAGAAAATGTACATGAATGGAAAAATATCCTAAAAATTCAAAAAAAATCGTGACTGACAAAATAGTTTATTCATTCATAAAATGTTCGATGATTCAAAAATAGATAATGCATTCCAAAAAATGTTCGTTAAATCAAACAATGTTCGTTAAATCAAAAAAATGTTCGTGAATTTCAGAATTGTTCCACCAACTTCCAAAAAAAAATGTTTGTCGATTCTAGATATGTTCGCTGATTCAATAAAATTGTTAAAAAAAACTTCACAATTTTTAAAAAATGTTGCAAATAGTATAAAATGTTCATGAATTCAAAAAATATTCTTGATTTTAGGAAATGTTTGAAAATTTGTAAAAGTGTTCACGAATTTTAAAAATGTTCATGATTTCAAAAATTGTTCATGATTTCAGGAAATTGAGAGTGATAGTGTATCTCGGTGAGGCAGCAAAATATGGTCATGGCCATTGGAAATTATGTTTTTTTTCTCCAGTTGCAACGCACGGGCCCTTCATGATTTTTCAAAAAGTTCGTGTAATAAAAAATGTTAATGAAATTGAACAAAATTTCACCAATTCAAAAAATGTTCATGAATGGAAAAATATACTCAAATTTCAAAAATTGTTCGTGACTTACAGAACAGTTTATTCATTCATAAAATGTTCGCTGATTCCAAAAATGATCATGCATTTCAAAAAATAATCGTTAAATCAAAACAATGTTCGGTAAATAAAAAAATCTTCTTGAATTTCAAAAATTGTTCCACCAATTTCCAAAAAAAATGTTCGCCGATTCAATAGAATTGTTTAAAAAAAGTTCACAATTTTAGAAAAATGTTTGCAAATAGTATAAAATGTTCATGAATTCAAAAAATATTCTTCATTTTAGAAAATGTTTGAAAATTTGTAAAAGTGTTCACGAATTTGAAAAATGTTCACGATTTCAAATATGTTCATGATTTTAAAAATTGTTCATGATTTCACGAAATTGAGAGTGATAGTGTATCACGGTGAGGCAACAAAATGTGGTCATGGCTATTGGATATTATTATTTTTTTCTCCCGTTACAACGCACGGGCCAAGAAAAAAAGGAATAAATTATTTGTATGAATCTCCATGAAAGATGAAAGAAATATAGCATCGACTGAGACATAACTAAGCCTAAGGGCCTGTTCGGTGTCACTCCGCTCCGGGAACGGACGAAGCTGTAGTTCAAAATCTTGGAGGTAGCAAACAGCCACTCCACAGATTCTAGAAGCTGGTAGAACGCGGAACGGGTCCTAATCGACCGAAACTTAACAAAACTCTACATAAAATGGAGACATCGTGGATCCAGGCAGAAGCGAGCAATCAGGACTCCTGAGGGAGCAGCTGATCTATTTGTCGCCGATTCTGATTCCGATTCCGGCCCCGACTGGCTTCCCCCGATCCGGCGGCTTCCGATCTACACCCAGTAGTTTATTTAAGGAGGAGATTCTCTTCAACCCCGCCGGCGATCGAGAGGAGCTCGAGATGGAAATGTCAGCCGAACTTTCCGCTGCCCTGTCTCGCCATGGTGCACGGTGTAGGCGCCGAACACCAACAACCCCCGGCGACGACGCTGTTCAGTCTCGCCGGCGCGAGGCCCCTCGCCGCAGTGGCCCTTGAGGAGGAGCTGAAAAACAAATCACTCTGCCCCACGCCCCCACGCCGCAGGGGTGGATGCTAGTCCAGCACCGAGACGCCAGTCCCGCCGCCGCCACCACCTACCTGCTGGATCCGCGCAGCAGCCGAAGGATCGACCTGCCGCATCTCGCAATCCAGCAGGGCCTGATCCCGTACTGCAGCTGCCTGCTAGCCGGCGACCCCACGGTAACCCCGGGGTGCCCGGTGCTCCTGGTGGAGCCCATCGCCACCTTGGTATGGCACTGCCGCGTCGGCGACGGCGAGTGGGCCAAGCACGACTACGACATCGGGACCCTGGGAGACGAGCACTTCGTCGAGACTCGAGAAGAGGGTCATCGCACCAATCGCCGCGTGCCGGGGCAGGTTCTACTTCAACGCCGTGCCCACCGAGACGCGCGTGCTGGAGCTGGCTCGTCCCGGGGCGCCCGCGTTCGGCTCGGTCGCGACGGAGCCCGTGGAGGCAGACAGCTTCGGGCGGGCGAGGGTGTTCATGGTGGGGACGGACGAAGGCGAGCTGTACAAGGTCGTGCTGCTGCATCACGGAGGGTCCTACGACGAGGCCAAGGTCCTCAAGATGGACTTCTCCGAGCGCCTGTGGCGCCTCGCCGAGGACCTCGGCGGCCGCGCCTTCTTCGTCGCGCCGATGTACTTTGGCGCGTCGTGTGCGCCCGACGGTGGCCGGGTCCGGCAGGACTGCATCTACTCGTTGGTTTGGAGTGGCCAAGAACATTTTCAGGATCTTCAGTGTGAAAGATGGGACTTCAGAAGTGTGCCGACAGCCGACTGGAAGAAGAACAGCAACCTGTGCCACCGGGAACAGTCGGAAAATCGAGACCATGTTGGGTGCTTCCAACCGATCCAAGATTGTACTAGTGTGTCTTTATTCTCCATTAGTGTGGTGGCTGTGTTCCATGTAGCAGCGTCATGCCAGTATGTTGTGGTCGAAACATTTTGCTACGAGTTCTTTCAGGAGTTAGAACAACTTCAACAGCTCCTCTATTTCTAAATTAACCGCTGTTCACGGAAAGTTGAGGCCAAAAAACCTCTCCAACAGTTTTCGTAAACTCG
Organism: Elymus sibiricus; assembly: GCA_039707655.1. Taxonomy (NCBI): domain Eukaryota; kingdom Viridiplantae; phylum Streptophyta; class Magnoliopsida; order Poales; family Poaceae; genus Elymus; species Elymus sibiricus. Next base: position 462,973,287 of record CM077672.1, read on the forward strand.
CCATATAGAGCATTGCGTAAATATGACATTCTCTTTCCACAGGTTTACGGGAAGATGATCTTCTCGTATCTTTTTGGCAGACTAAAATTTCAGCAACTACCACCACACGCGCCACACCCCTGCCACCGCGCCGGTCCTTGCCGCCACCCACAGCCGCTGCCGCCGCGGGTCAGCCGCCGTCGGCCCGTCGCCTGCCCGCCATTGGCAGGCCAGGATCCCATGCCGCCGCCTTCTGCTAGGGTGGCTCGAGTGCAACGTCGGCTGCTGCTACGCCGCGATCTCGGTTGGCCGCCGTCGGCTGCTGCCGTGGCCCGGATGCGCCGTCGTCCCGCGCCGCGTGTCTCCTCCTCTGCTGCCTCACCTCATCCCCTCCTTCGCCTCCTCCGCTGCCCCGCTTCTGCCTCCGTATCCAAGCCCTAGCTCAAGAAACAAACGCGACAAAGGTATTTGAAGAACTTCTTCACCCAATTTTTTTTGTTTCAATTTTTTTTTATGACAATGACGTTGATCATAGTTTTTCTTATTGATTGTAGATAAACGCTCTTGTTCAACCTTTTTTCGACGACTCATATTCCGACGACTATGAAGAAATCGATCTTGTGATGGCTATGTATGTAGACACGATGGCAAACAAGAAGTCGGAGTTGGGAGGTTCAGTACCTGGTCATCTTGTACTCTGTCGGAACAAGGAAGCTGGTCACGCGAAGCTATTGGATGACTACTTTGGAGAGAATCCGGTATATGGTGCAAAAACTTTCAGGAGAAGATTCCGAATGTCAATGAGGTTGTTCTTATGCGTTGCGTGTGCCTTCGAAGAACACTGCCCGTTCTTTCAACAAAGAAAAAATGTGTCCCACAAGCTAGAAGGATAAAGAATCACATCCACAAGCTAGCCAACAACAATGGTTGCGGCACCGAGCATGGCCAAAAGGAGAATATCATTCTTGATCACTTCCATAACGTCATGGGGAAAGGCACAATTGTGGGCAACTCCGTTCAAATCTCTAAAAATGTGGAAGACTGCAGGGCCTGTTTGGATTGCAGCATAGACCTGGCCTGCCAAAAAATTGGTGTTGGCCATCGCAATCAATTTTCGGGATCCCAGCCGATTTTTTGGTCGTCCTTTCAGTTTCTACAGCCGCGCATGGGCGAGTTGTTGGCGGTGAATTCTTTCGCCAAAAATTTGGCACTACCAATTTTGGTAGGGCTAACGTGGGCAGCATCCAAACAACCCTTCCATTGTGTTGCTGATTGGGGTTGGAGATGAAGTGAGCTAACTATTGCCTGATATCCCAGTGAACATGTTGTGAAGGATGCTTCTTGAGGCTGCTGCTTTAGCCAGAGAGAGATCATCTGTAAGAAAATAAGCTCCTTGTATGTTGCGTTTCTCAATTGCTCAAACCATCCAAAATCACCCCTTATACGTTCACTTGGTCCTGGCATTTTTAAATATTATTTCTTTACAAGAAAAGAAAACAATGTAATTTTTTGGGGGAACTTGCAACTCTTATTGCACGAATAATCACACAAATAATCACATTGAGTACTCGAAAAAATGCCCCTTCCCCTCGCGTTGCTCCCGCGACCGACCGAGGGGCCGCACCCGCCGCCGGCGGATACTAGGCCTCCTCCTCCCCTCCTTCCTCTCGCCGCCACCGGTCTGCGCCGCCGGGCAAAGCACGGTAGGTGCTGGTGGCGGCGGGGTCCTCTCTCTCCCTGGCGTGGGCCGGCGACCCTGCGTGGAGGCGCGGTGCTGGACCAGGGCGACACGGCAGCTGGCAGGCTCGGCGGCGCCTGGTCTTCCTTGGCGACGGGGTGGGTTGTGCCCATGGTGTGGGAGGGTTAGCGGTGTGCTGTGGCGGTGGGGTGTGCTCGGGACGAAGGTGAGGTCTGCCAGATTTGATCTGTTGTGAAGCGGCTCCTCCGGCTGCCATTTCGCGGGCGGCGCGGGCCGGCTATCTCCGATGGCTGTGGGCGCTGGTGGGGGTCCGGTGTGGTGGTGCACCTTTGTGCGGCATGGCTAACGGTGGAGGCCGTGGTGTCGGGCTGTCCAGGGCGTGGGCGGTGTGGGTCTGTGAGGGCGGTGCCGTTCTCTGGCGGTCATGCCTCGCCGGCGGCGCGGAGTGGTGGTAGCGGTCTCCCATCTCCTCGATCTTTGTCGATGGCATGGCGGAGACCGGGGGCTCACGCTTGGGTGGATCTGTTCAGGGCCCGAGGTGAGTCGGAGTTGCGACTCCGGGTAGGTGAGACTGGGTTCGATCCGGGTGGTTCCCATGGGTGGTGAGGTCCCTCCCACCGCAGGGATGGTGTATGTCGGTGGTGGTCGGGACATCGCTTCATTGTCGGGCAGCGCGGCGTCGAGGGCCACGGACATGGCGTCTGATACGTCTTCAACGTATCTATAATTTTTGATTGTTCCATACTATTATAGTATCAATCTTGGATCTTTTTATATGCAATTATATATCATTTTTTGGGACTAACCTATTAACCTAGTGCCCAGTGCCAGTTGCTGTTTTCTGCTTGTTTTTGGTTTTTCAGGAAATCAGTACCAAACGAAGTCCAAATGCCACGAAACTTTTTGAAGATTTTTTTCTGGACAAAAGAGACCCTGGAGAGTTGGAGAGGAGGTCAGAAGGTTCACGAAACCTCCAAGAGGCAACAGGGCGCGGCCCCGGGGGGGGGGGGGAGGGGGGGGGGGGGGCGCCCTGATGCCTTGTGGGGCCCTCGTGGCTCCGTTTGACCTAATTCCACTTCTATAAATTCTCAAATATTGGGAAACCAACAGAGAGCCAACCCGAATAACTTTTACGCCGCCGCAAGCCTCTGTTCTTCCGCGATCTCATCTGGAGGCCTTTTCCGGTACTCTGCCGGAGGGGGAATCGATCACGGAGGGCTTCTACATCAACCTTGCTGCCCTTCCGATGATGTGTGAGTAGTTTACCATAGACCTACGGGTCCATAACTATAGTAGCTAGATGGCTTCATCTCTCTCTTTGATCTTCAATACCATGTTCTCCTCGATGTTCTTGGAGTTCTATCCGATGTAATCTTCTTTTGCGGTGTGTTTGTTGGGATCCGATGAATTATGAGTCTTCTCTGAACTCTTTTATGCATGATTATTATAGCTTTGTATTTCTCTCCGATCTATCGATTTGGTTTGGCCTACTAGATTGATTTATCTTGCAATGGGAGAGGTGCTTTGTGATGGGTTCAATCTTGCGGTGCTCAATCCCAGTGACAGAAAGGGACATGACACGTATTTGTATTGTTGCCATTAAGGATAAAAAGATGGGGTTTAATCATATTGCTTGAGTTTACTTTGTCTACATCATGTCATCTTGCTTAAGGCGTTACTCTGTTTCATACTTAATACCCTAGATGCATGCTGGATAGCGGTCGATGGGTGGAGTAATAGTAGTAGATGCAGGCAGGAGTCGGTCTACTTGTCTCAAACGTGATGCCTATATACATGATCATTGCCATGAATCCGTCATAATTATTTGCTTTTCTATCAATTGCCCAACTGTAATTTGTTTACCCACCGTATGCTATGTGTTCGAGAGAGAAGCCTCTAGTGAAAACTATGCCCCCCGGGTCTACTTTATCATATATAAAAAACCTAAAAATACCTCGCTGCAATTTATTTACTTTTATTTTATTTAGTATTTTAGTTTATCTATCTACCACTATCAGAATTAATCCTTGCAAATAACCTCTAAGCGGATTGACAACCCTCTTATTTGCGTTGGGTGCAAGTGTTTGCTTTTTTGTATGCGGGTGCGCTTAACGGGATTTTGCTTGGTTCTCCTACTGGATGAGGGAAATACTTATCTCTACTATACTGCATCATCCTCTCCCCTTCGGGGAAATACCAACGCAGTCTACAAGTAGCAGGAAGAATTTCTGGCGCCGTTGCCGGGGAGACATCATCAAAATTACCAAGTACCTTCGCATAAACTATCATCCACTTGCATTTACTTTATTTGCCTTTTTATTTGCATTTGCCTCTCATTTTCATCTCCCCCACTTCTATTTTTTTTTTAAAAAAACACAAAAATATTTTATTTGCTTGCTTGCTTTTATTACCTTCATGTCAAACACACAAGAACAGAAAATAAAAAAAAATTTAAGATACTATGGATCCACTTAAAGTTTTCTACTTGGATCATCTTCGATCCATTTGTGCTCGTGCCGAAACCCCGACTAGTTTAGTAGAGAGAAAATCATTAGGTGAGCATGCTCATTTTGTGCGTCACCGTTTGTCCTAAAAAGGGAGACTCTTATGGAATCAAATAAATTGTTTGTTATGCTATGCTTGGAATCTATGTGAAACATATGATTTTACTTGTTGCTTTGAGAACCCTAAAAAACACCTTCCCTACCTATGTGAGTTTAATGATAATGAATGTTGGAAATATGCCCTAGAGGCAATAATAAATTGGTTATTATTATATTTCCTTGTTCATGATAATCATTTATTATCCATGCTATAATTGTATTGATTGGAAACTCAAATACATGTGTGGGTACATAGACAACACTGTGTCCCTAGTAAGCCTCTAGTTGACTAGCTTGTTGATCAAAGATGGTTAAGGTTTCCTAGCCATGGACATGAGATGTCATTTGATAACGGGATCACATCATTAGGAGAATGATGTGATGGACAAGACCCAAACTGTAAACGTAGCATTTGATCGTGTCAGTTTATTGCTATTGTTTTCTGCATGTCAAGTATCTGTTCCTTTGACCATGAGATCATGCAACTCACTGACACCGGAGGAATACCTTGTGTGTATCAAACGTCGCAACGTAACTGGGTGACTATAAAGGTGCTCTACAGGTATCTCCGAGGGTGTCTGTTGGGTTGGCATGGATCAAGACTGGGATTTGTTACTCCGTGTGACGGAGAGGTATCTCAGGGCCCACTCGGTAATACAACATCACAATGAGCCTTGCAAGCAATGTGACTAAAGTGTTAGCCACGAGATCTTGTATTACTGAACGAGTAAAGAGACTTGCCGGTAACGAGATTGAACTAGGTATAGTGATACCGACGATCGAATCTCGGGCAAGTAACATACCGAAGAACAAAGGGAACAGCATACGGGATTAACTGAATCCTTGACATAGAGGTTCAACCGATAGAGATCTTCGTAGAATATGTAGGAGCCAATATGGGCATCCAGGTCCCGCTATTGGTTATTGGCCGTAGAGGTGTCTCGGTCATGTCTACATAGTTCTCGAACCCGCAGGGTCTACACACTTAACGTTTGGTGACGATTAGTATAATTGAGTTATTATGTTGGTGACCGAAAGTTGTTCGGAGTCCCGGATAAGATCCCGGACATGACGAGGATCTCCGGAATAGTCCGGAGGTAAAGATTGATATATGTGATAATAGTGTTTTGATCTCAGGAAGGGTTCCGGAGTTCACCGGAAGGGGTTCCGGATGTTTACCGAAGTGTTCGGGTGCAGCAACACTTTATATGGGCCAAAGGGATAAAGCCCACGAGGTATTGGAAAGTGCAAAAAGTAGTTTTGCTGCCGCGTAAGCGGTACTACCGCTTGTGTGAAGCGGTACTACCGCCCAAGCGGTACTACCGCTTGTGTGAAGCGGTACTACCGCTTGTGTGCGGCTGTGCACGGTTCGGCAGAGATCCGAGTTGGACTCTTTCCCTGCGGGCCAAACCGACCTTGTGCGGGCAAAACCGACCTGGAGGAGGCTTTTACTCCAAGTTTAGACCCCAAGGCTCAACATATAAATAGAGGGGCAGGGCTAGCACACGAGACACATCAAGATTTCCCCAAGCCGTGTGCGGCAACCCTAACCCTCTAGTTCCTCCGTCATAATCTCCGTAGCGCTTGGCGAAGCCCTACAGAGATTGTTCCTCACCACCATCACCACGCCGTCGTGCTGCTGGAACTCAACCACTACTTCACCATCGCTCGCTGGATCGAGGAGGTGAAGGCGTCATCAAGCCGTACGTGTGTTGAACGCAGAGGTGCCGTCCGTTCGGCACTAGATCGGAAGGATCGTGATTGGATCGCGGGACGCTCGGCGATTTGGATCGCGGAGACGTTCGACTACATCAACCGCGTTTCTTAAACGCTTCCGCTTAGCGATCTACAAGGGTATGTAGATTCACTCTCCCTCTCGTAGATGCTCATCACCATGGATAGATCTTGTGTGTGCGTAGGAAAATTTTTGTTTCCCATGCAACGTTCCCCAACAGTGGTATCAGAGCTAGGTCTATGCGTTGATGAGATCTCGAGTAGAACACAAAGGAGTTGTGGGCGTGGGTGTATACATATTGCTTGCCGTTACTAGTTGATACTTGATTCCGCGGTATTGTGAGATGAAGCGGCCTGGACCGACATTACGCGTACGCTTACGCGAGACTGGTTTCACCGCTGCGTGCACTTGTTGCATAAAGGTGACTGGCAGGTGTCTGTCTCTCTCACTTTAGTTGAATCGGTTCAATGAAGAGGGTTCTTTTAGAAGATCAAAAAGCAATCACTACACCACGTTGTGGTTATGCGTAGGTAAGAATCGTTCTTGCTAGATACCCGTAGCAGCCACGTAAAACTTGCAACAACAATTAGAGGACGTCTAACTTGTTTTTGCAGGGTATGTTGTGATGTGATATGGCCAATTACATGATGAGATATATGTGATGTATGAGATGATCATGTGATGTATAGAATATCACGACTTGCATGTCGATGAGTACGGCAACTGGCAGGAGCCATAGAGTTGTCTTTAATTATTGTATGACCTGCGTGTCAATCATTAAGCGCTATGTAATGCTTTACTTTATCGCTAATCGTTAGCAATAGTCGTGGAAGCAACAGTCGGCGCGACAACCTTATGGCGACACGTTGATGGAGATCAAGATGATGGAGATCATGGTGTCATGCCGGTGACGATGGAGATCATGCCGGTGCTTTGGAGATGGAGATCAAAAGCACAAGTTCATGGCCATATCATGTCACTTATGATTTGCATGTGATGTTAATCCTTTTATGCATCTTATTTTGCTTAGGACGACGGTAGCATTATAAGGTGATCCCTCACTTAAATTTCAAGATAAAATTGTGTTCTCCCCAAGTGTGCACCGTTGCGAAAGTTCGTCGTTTCGAGACACGCCGTGATGATCGGGTGTGATAGACTCTACGTTCGCATACAACGGGTGTAAGCCATGTTACACGTGCGGAACACTCGGGTTAAACTTGACGAGCCTAGCATGTACAGACATGGCCTCGGAACACAAGAGACCGAAAGGTCGAACATGAGTCATATAGTAGATATGATCAACATGAAGATGTTCACCATTAAAACCACCTCAACTCACGTGATGATCGGACTTGAGTTGGTGGATTTGGATCATGTTACACTCGAATGATCGGAGGGATGTCAATTTGAGTGGGAGTTTTTTAAAATATGATTAACTAAACTCATTATCTAAGAACAATAGTCTAAGTTGTCTTTGCTATATTTATGTTGTAGATCATGGCTCGCGCAGTAGCACCCCTGAATTTTAATGCGTTCCTAGAGAAAGCTAAGTTGAAAGATGATGGAAGTAACTTTGTGGACTGGGCCCGTAATCTAAGGATTATCCTTACGGCTTCCCAGAAAGCTTATGTCCTTGATGCACCGCTTGGTGATCCACCCGCTCCAGTTGAGTCTCTAGACGTTGTGAACGCCTGGCAGGCTCGTTCTGATGATTACTCAATAGTTCAATGTGCAATGTTGTATGGCTTAGAACCGGGACTTCAAAGACGTTTTGAACGTCATGGAGCATATGAGATGTTCCAGGAGTTGAAGTTTATCTTTCAGAAGAATGCCCGGATCGAGAGATATGAGATCTCCGATAAGTTCTATGCTTGCAAGATGGAGGAGAACGGGTCTATCAGTGATCACGTGCTCAGAATGTCTGGGTACTCCACCCGTCTGGCTGAGTTAGGGATGCCCCTTCCGCCAGAGGCTATCACTGACAGAGTTCTTCAATCATTGCCACCTAGCTACAAGAGCTTCGTGTTGAACTATAACATGCACGGGATGAACAAGTCAGTCGCCGAGCTGTTTGCGATGCTGAAAGCCGCTGAGTCTGAAATTCAGAAGGAGCATCAAGTGTTGATGGTCAATAAAACCACTAGTTTCAAGAAAAATGGCAAGGGTAAGAAGGGTAACTCCAAGCAGAGTGGCAAAGCAGTTGCTCCTCTCGTGAAGAAACCCAAGGCTGGACCCAAACCAGAAACTGTGTGTTTTCATTGCAAGGGAACTGGACACTGGAAGCGGAATTGCCCCAAGTATTTGGCTGACAAGAAGGCGGCCAACAACAAACAAGGTATATATGATATACATGTTATTGATGTGTACCTTACCAACTCTCGTTGTAGTGCCTGGGTATTTGATACCGGTGCGGTTGCTCATATTTGCAACTCAAAACAGGAACTGCGGAATAGACGGAGGCTGGCAAAGGATGAAGTGATGATGCGCGTGGGAAATGGTTCCAAGGTTGATGTGATCGCCGTCGGCACGCTCGCTCTTCGATTACCATCGGGATTAGTGATGAACCTGAATAATTGTTATTTGGTGCCTGCGTTAAGCATGAACATTATATCTGGATCTTGTTTATTGCGAGACGGTTACTCATTTAAATCAGAGAATAATGGTTGTTCTATTTATATGAGTAATATCTTTTATGGTCATGCACCCAATGTGAGGGGTTTATTCTTATTGAATCTCGATAGTAATGATACACATGTTCATAACATTGATGCCAAAAGATGTAGAATTGATAATGATAATACCACTTTCTTGTGGCACTGCCGTTTAGGTCATATTGGCGTAAAACGCATGAAGAAGCTCCATGCTGATGGACTTTTGGAGTCACTTGATTTTGAATCACTTGACACATGTGAGCCATGCCTCATGGGCAAGATGACTAAAACGCCGTTCTCTGGAACAATGGAACGGGCAAGTGACTTATTGGAAATCATACATACTGATGTGTGTGGTCCGATGAGTATTGAGGCGCGCGGTGGTTATCGTTATTTTCTCACCTTCACTGATGACTTAAGTAGATATGGGTATATTTACTTAATGAAACACAAGTCTGAAACATTTGAAAAGTTCAAACAATTTCAGAGTGAAGTTGAGAATCATCGTAACAAAAAGATTAAATTCCTACGATCTGATCGAGGAGGAGAATATCTGAGTTATGAGTTTGGCAGTCACTTAAGACAATGTGGAATTGTTTCACAATTGACACCGCCTGGAACACCACAGCGTAATGGTGTGTCCGAACGTCGTAATCGAACCTTATTGGATATGGTGCGATCTATGATGTCTCTTGCCGATTTGCCACTATCGTTTTGGGGTTATGCATTAGAGACAGCTGCATTCACTTTAAATAGGGCACCATCGAAATCCGTTGAGACGACACCATATGAACTTTGGTTTGGCAAGAAGCCAAAGCTGTCGTTTCTTAAAGTTTGGGGATGTGATGCTTATGTCAAAAAGCTTCAGCCTGAAAAGGTGGAACCCAAAGCGGAGAAATGCGTCTTCATAGGATACCCAAAAGAGACAGTTGGGTATACCTTCTATCTCAGATCCGAAGGCAAAGTGTTTGTCGCTAAAAACGGAACATTTCTTGAGAAAGAGTTTCTCTCGAAAGAATTGAGTGGGAGGAAGATAGAACTTGATGAGGTTATTGAACCTTTACTTCAACCTAAGAGTAGCGCAACGCAGAAAGTTGTTTCTGTCGAGCCTACATTAGCTGAAGAGGAAGTTAATGATGATGATCATGAAGCTTTGGATCAAGTTGCTATCGAACCTCGTAGGTCGACAAGAACGCGTACTGCTCCTGAGTGGTACGGCAACCCTGTCTTAGAGGTCATGTTGTTAGACAACGATGAACCTACGAGCTATGGAGAAGCGATGATGGGCCCGGATTCCGAGAAGTGGTTAGAGGCCATGAAATCCGAGATGGGATCCATGTATGAAAACAAAGTATGGACTTTGGAAGTATTACCTGAAGGGCGTAAGGCCATTCAGAACAAATGGATCTTTAAGAGGAAGACGGACGCGGACGGTAATGTCACCGTCTATAAAGCTCGACTTGTGGCAAAGGGTTTTTCACAAGTTCAAGGAGTTGACTACGATGAGACCTTCTCACCCGTAGCGATGCTTAAGTCCGTCAGAATCATGTTAGCAATAGCTGCCTTTTTCGATTATGAAATTTGGCAGATGGATGTCAAAACAGCGTTCCTTAACGGTTACCTTAAGGAAGAGTTGTATATGCTACAACAGAAGGTTTTGTCGATCCAGAGAATGCTGACAAAGTTTGCAAACTCCAGCGATCCATTTATGGACTGGTGCAAGCATCTCGGAGTTGGAATCTTCGTTTTGATGAGGTGATCAAAGCGTTCGAGTTTATACAAGTTTACGGAGAAGCTTGTATTTACAAGAAAGTGAGTGGGAGCTCTATAGCGTTTCTAATATTATATGTGGATGACATATTGCTGATTGGAAACAATATAGAAATGCTGGAAAGCGTAAAGGAATATTTGAACAAGAGTTTTTCAATGAAGGACCTAGGAGAAGCTGCTTTCATATTAGGCATCAAGATCTATAGAGATAGATCAAGACGCTTAATAGGACTTTCACAAAGCACATACCTTGATAAGATTTTGAACAAGTTCAAAATGGATCAGTCCAAGAAGGGGTTCTTGCCTGTTTTGCAAGGTGTGAAGTTGAGTAAGACTCAATGCCCAGTGACTGCAGAAGATAGAGAAAAGATGAGTGTCATCCCCTATGCTTCGGCCATAGGCTCTATCATGTATGCAATGCTGTGCACAAGACCCGATGTCAGCCTTGCCATAAGTATGGTCGGAAGGTTTCAAGGTGATCCAGGAATGGAACACTGGACGGCGGTCAAGAATATCCTGAAGTACCTGAAAAGGACTAAGGACATGTTTCTCGTTTATGGAGGTGATCAAGAGCTCGTCGTAAAGGGTTACATCGATGCAAGCTTTGACACTGATCCGGATGACTCTAAGTCACAAACCGGATACGTATTTATTCTTAATGGGGGTGCGGTTAGCTGGTGCAGTTCCAAGCAAAGCGTGGTAGCAGATTCTACATGCGAAGCGGAGTACATCGCAGCCTCGGAGGCAGCGAAGGAAGGTGTCTGGATGAAGGAGTTCATAACAGATCTTGGAGTAGTGCCTAGTGCGCTTAACCCAATGACTCTGTTTTGTGATAATACTGGTGCCATTGCTCTAGCCAAGGAACCAAGATTTCACAAGAGGACCAGACACATAAAGCGACGTTTCAATTCCATCCGCGATTACATCAAGGAGGACGACATAAATATTTGCAAAGTACACACGGATCTAAATGTTGCAGATCCGATGACTAAACCTCTTCCAAGGGCTAAACATGAACAACACCAGAACTGCATGGGTGTTCGATTCATTACAATGTAAATCACATAGTGATGTGAACTAGATTATTGACTCTAGTGCAAGTGGGAGACTGTTGGAAATATGCCCTAGAGGCAATAATAAATTGGTTATTATTATATTTCCTTGTTCATGATAATCGTTTATTATCCATGCTATAATTGTATTGATTGGAAACTCAAATACATGTGTGGGTACATAGACAACACTGTGTCCCTAGTAAGCCTCTAGTTGACTAGCTTGTTGATCAAAGATGGTTAAGGTTTCCAAGCCATGGACATGAGATGTCATTTGATAACGGGATCACATCATTAGGAGAATGATGTGATGGACAAGACCCAAACTGTAAACGTAGCATTTGATCGTGTCAGTTTATTGCTATTGTTTTCTGCATGTCAAGTATCTGTTCCTTTGACCATGAGATCATGCAACTCACTGACACCGGAGGAATACCTTGTGTGTATCAAACGTCGCAACGTAACTGGGTGACTATAAAGGTGCTCTACAGGTATCTCCGAGGGTGTCTGTTGGGTTGGCATGGATCAAGACTGGGATTTGTTACTCCGTGTGACGGAGAGGTATCTCAGGGCCCACTCGGTAATACAACATCACAATGAGCCTTGCAAGCAATGTGACTAAAGTGTTAGCCACGAGATCTTGTATTACGGAACGAGTAAAGAGACTTGCCGGTAACGAGATTGAACTAGGTATAGTGATACCGACGATCGAATCTCGGGCAAGTAACATACCGAAGAACAAAGGGAACAGCATACGGGATTAACTGAATCCTTGACATAGAGGTTCAACCGATAGAGATCTTCGTAGAATATGTAGGAGCCAATATGGGCATCCAGGTCCCGCTATTGGTTATTGGCCGTAGAGGTGTCTCGGTCATGTCTACATAGTTCTCGAACCCGCAGGGTCTACACACTTAACGTTTGGTGACGATTAGTATAATTGAGTTATTATGTTGGTGACCGAAAGTTGTTCGGAGTCCCGGATAAGATCCCGGACATGACGAGGATCTCCGGAATAGTCCGGAGGTAAAGATTGATATATGTGATAATAGTGTTTTGATCTCAGGAAGGGTTCCGGAGTTCACCGGAAGGGGTTCCGGATGTTTACCGAAGTGTTCGGGTGCAGCAACACTTTATATGGGCCAAAGGGATAAAGCCCACGAGGTATTGGAAAGTGCAAAAAGTAGTTTTGCTGCCGCGTAAGCGGTACTACCGCTTGTGTGAAGCGGTACTACCGCCCAAGCGGTACTACCGCTTGTGTGAAGCGGTACTACCGCTTGTGTGCGGCTGTGCACGGTTCGGCAGAGATCCGAGTTGGACTCTTTCCCTGCGGGCCAAACCGACCTTGTGCGGGCAAAACCGACCTGGAGGAGGCTTTTACTCCAAGTTTAGACCCCAAGGCTCAACATATAAATAGAGGGGCAGGGCTAGCACACGAGACACATCAAGATTTCCCCAAGCCGTGTGCGGCAACCCTAACCCTCTAGTTCCTCCGTCATAATCTCCGTAGCGCTTGGCGAAGCCCTGCAGAGATTGTTCCTCACCACCATCACCACGCCGTCGTGCTGCTGGAACTCAACCACTACTTCACCATCGCTCGCTGGATCGAGGAGGTGAAGGCGTCATCAAGCCGTACGTGTGTTGAACGCGGAGGTGCCGTCCGTTCGGCACTAGATCGGAAGGATCGTGATTGGATCGCGGGACGCTCGGCGATTTGGATCGCGGAGACGTTCGACTACATCAACCGCGTTTCTTAAATGCTTCCGCTTAGCGATCTACAAGGGTATGTAGATTCACTCTCCCTCTCGTAGATGCTCATCACCATGGATAGATCTTGTGTGTGCGTAGGAAAATTTTTGTTTCCCATGCAACGTTCCCCAACAATGAAATCCTATCTTCTTATGCCAAGGGTGTTTATAGTTACTATGATATTGAACAAATTGAAGAATTTGTTGCTTTTAAGGGTGCATAAGAAATTGTCTCTTTGATTGAAAAGTATGATGCTACTCTCTACAAATCTGAAATTTTTGCCATACTTAAGTATTGCTATGAAAACTATGCTCCTAATGCCTATGTTAATGAATTTATTGAGAGAATGTCTGCTACTTTGGAAGAAAATAATGATATGCATGAATCCATAGATAATTATGATTCCGTTGATTCGATTGAAATATCCGCTCTTGATGAATGTGATGCTTGCTATTCTTATGGCCATGATGCCAATATTAATGATGCTTATAGAGATGAACTTGCTATAGTTCCTTATGTTAAAAATGAAATTATTGCTATAGCACCCATACTTGATCGCTCCTTGAATGAAAAACATGATTGCAATGATGTTATTATAAATTCTATTAATGTCAATTGTGCTAATCATATGCAAAGCTACAAGCTTGGGGATGGAATTTTTGTTATGTGCACTACTTATTGCAATGATCATGATTGGGGTGATGGTGCTTCTTAGGATCTTGAAAATTTATTTAAGACTCATGATCAATATGTTATTGATAATAAAATTTGCAATACTATTAAAAGTGGGTTTGGAAGAGCGTCAACTTTAGGTAATAATGATCCCACTACTTTGGAGAGTGTTCAATCTTATGAAATTTTTGATAAAAGTGGGTTTGGAGTGGTCATGACTTTAGTTGATGTTAATCCCACTATCTTGGAAGATTATAAAACTTTTATGCATATGGATCGTGAAGAGAATATTTTATATGATAGCTATATTGTTGAATTTGACTATGATCCTACATGTAATTATTATGAGAGTGGAAAATATGGTTGTAAAAATTTTCATGTTACTCAATTACCTCTCTTGAAGTTCAAATTGTTAATGCTTCGTTCTTCTTCCTTGCATATGCTAGATACTTTTTGTCTTGATAATTTGTTTGCCTATAAAATGCCTATACATAGGAAGTATTATAGACTTAAATATGTTTCTTACATGCTATATGATGCTTTCTTTGTGCTTCAATTCTTATCTTTTATGTGAGCATCATTAAAATCTCGAAGCATATCTTAATGACTATAAAGAAAGAGCTTGTTGGCAGACAACCCAATACCTTCTGTTATTTTGCGTTTACACAATAATAGCCTCTATTATGATTTTGTTTTTATCTTTTAATTAGTGTTTGTACCAAGTAATACCATTAGGATGATGTTGATGATAGTATAATTGATGCTGTTTGGAAAACAGAAAGTTTTGCGTCCACTGCTGGAATTTAGTTCTGTACTGGAGCGTCAGAAAAATCTGAAATTTTTACAAAGTATTGGTATATGAATTGTTTGCGTTGTCCTAATTTTTCAGAATTTGTGGAGTTACAGAAGTATGGCTTTTAAATAGATCTTTATAGACTGTTCTGTTTTAGGCAGATTCTGTTTTTGTTGCATAGTTCGCTTATTTTGATGAATCTATGGATCGCATCAGGGGGTATGAGTCATGGAGAAGTTGGAGTAAAGTAGCATTATGACAATATTAAATATGAATCAATTTACAACAGTACCTAAAGTTTAAGGTTTCTTTGTTATACTAACGGATCTCACGAGGTTTCTATGGAGTTTTGTGTGCTGAAGTTTTCAAGTTTTGGGTGAGACTACGATGGATAAAGGAATAAGGAGCGGCAAGAGCCTAAGCTTGGGGATGCCCAAGGCACCCCAAGGTAATATTCAAGGAAGACTCAAGCGTATAAGCTTGGGGATGCCCCGGAAGGCATCCCCTCTTTCGTCTACAATCTATCGGTAACTCACTTGGAGCTATATTTTTATTCATCACATGATATGTGTTTTACTTGGAGCATCTTGTGAAATAGTTTGTTTGCTTTTGTTTTCTTTTTAGTTTGTCACAATCATCTTTGCTGAACACACCTTTTTGAGAGGGACACTACACATTATTCGTGATTTGTTAGAATACTCTATGTGCTTCACTTATATCTTTTGAGCTAGGCAGTTGCTCTAGTGCTTCACTTATATCTTTTAGAGCACGGCGGTGGTTATATTTTAAATAAATAGTTGCACTCTCATGCTTCACTTATATCTTTTTGAGAGTCTAATGAATAGCAATGGTAATATGCATGGGTTTTGAATTTGGTCCTGATATGATAGGTATTCAAGAGGGATATAATAAAAACTTTCATGTAGATCACTGAATATGATAAGTTTGATTCCTTGCAATAGTTTTGCGATATTAAGATGGTAATATGTGGGAGGTGCTAGTAGATAATTGTGGTTTACTAAGAATATTGGTGTTAAGGTTTGTGATTCCCGAAGCATGCACGTATGATCTGTCGTTATGCTAAGAAGTTGGAGCATGATTTATTCTTGATTGTCTACCTTATGAGTGGCGGTCGGGGACGAGCGATGGACTTGTCCTACCAATCTATCCCCCTAGGGGCATGCGTAGTAGTACTTTGCTTCGAGGGCTAATAAACTTTCACAATAAGTATGTGAGTTCTTTATAACTAATGTGAGTCCATGGATTATACGCACTCTCACCTTTCCGCAATTTGCTAGCCTCTTCGGTACCGTGCATTGCCCTTTCTCACACCGAGAGTTGGTGCAAACTTCGCCGGTGCATCCAAATCCCGTGATATGATACGCTCTATCACACATAAACCTCCTTATATCTTCCTCAAAACAGCCACCATACCTACCTATCATGGCATTTCCGTAGCCATTCCGAGATATATTGCCATGCAACTTCCACCGTTCCGTTTTTATGACACACATCATCATTGTCATATTGCTTTGCATGATCATATAGCTGACATACTATTTGTGGCTCAGCCACCGTTCATCATTTTTTAATACATGTTACGCTATTATCATTGCACATCCTGGTACACTGCCAGAGGCATCCATATAGAGTCATATTGTTCTAGTATCGAGTTGTAATATTGAGTTGTAAGTAAATAAAAGTGTGATGATCATCATTATTAGAGCATTGTCCCAGTGAGGAAAGAATGGTGGAGACTAATGAGTCCTCGAAAAAGTGGGGATGAGGTCCATCAGACCGTTCTAAAAAAAGAGAGGCCAAAAAGAGCCCACAAAAAGAGAGAGAGAGAGAAAAAGAGAGAAGGGGCAATGTTACTATCCTTTTTCCACACTTGTGCTTCAGAGTAGCACCATGTTTTTCATATAGAGAGTCTCCTATTTTGTCACTTTCATATACTAGTGGGAATTTTTCATTATAGAACTTGGCTTGTATATTCCGATGATGGGCTTCCTCAAATGCCCGAGGTCTTCATGAGCAAGCAAGTTGGATGCACACCCACTTAGTTTTTTATGTTGAGCTTTCATACACTTATAGCTCTTAGTGCATCTGTTGCATGGCAATCCCTACTCCTCGCATTGACATCAATTGATGGGCATCTCCATAACCCGTTGATTAGCCTCGTTGATGTGAGACTATCTTCTTATTTTTGTCTTCCCCTTATTGATCTCTACCACCACACTCTATTCCACCCATAGTGCTATATCCATGGCTTGCGCTCATGTATTGCGTGGGGGTTGAAAAAGCTGAAGTGCATTAAAAAGTATGAACCAATTGCTCGGCTTGTCATCGGGGTAGTGCATGATAAGTATTTTGTGCTAAGAAGATGGAGCATGACAGGATTATATGATTTTGTAGGGATAAAGTTCTTTAGCATTTTTATTTTGAAAGATATGATTGTTTATTAGTATGCCAGAGTATTGATGTCTTTATGTCAAACTATAGACTATTGCCTTGAATCATTCGGATCTTACTATTCATACCGTAAGAGAAAGATTACATGATGAAACATGTTAGGTAGAATTCCACATAAAAAATTCTGTTTTTATCATTTACCTACTCGAGGACGAGCAGCAATTAAGCTTGGGGATGCTTGATACGTCTCCAACATATCTATAATTTTTGATTGTTCCATGCTATTATAGTATCAATCTTGGATGTTTTTATATTTAATTATATGCAATTATATATCATTTTTTGGGACTAACCTATTAACCTAGTGCCCAGTGCCAGTTGCTGTTTTCTGCTTGTTTTTTGTTTTTCAGGAAATCAGTACCAAACGAAGTCCAAATGCCACGAAACGTTTTGGAGATTTTTTTCTGGACAAAAGAGACCCAGGAGACTTTGAGAGCAGGCCAGAAGGTTCACGAAGCCTCCATAAGGCAACAGAGCGCGGCCCCAGGGGGGGCGCGCCCTGATGCCTTGTGGGGCCCTCGTGGCTCCGTTTGACCTAATTCCACTTCTATAAATTCTCAAATATTGGGAAACCAATAGAGAGCCACCCCGAATAACTTTTACGCCGCCGCAAGCCTCTGTTCTTCCGCGATCCCATCTGGAGGCCTTTTCCGGTACTCTGCCGGAGGGGGAATCGATCACGGAGGGCTTCTACATGAACCTTGCTGCCCTTCCGATGATGTGTGAGTTGTTTACCACAGACCTACGGGTCCATAGCTAGTAGCTAGATGGCTTCTTCTCTCTCTTTGATCTTCAATACCATGTTCTCCTCGATGTTCTTGGAGTTCTATCCGATGTATTCTTCTTTTGCGGTTTGTTTGTTGGGATCTGATGAATTGTGAGTTTATGATCAGATTATTCATGAGAAATATTTGAGTCTTCTCTGAACTCTTTTATGCATGATTATTATAGCTTTATATTTCTCTCCGATCTATCAATTTGGTTTGGCCTACTAGATTGATTTATCTTGCAATGGGAGAGGTGCTTTGTGATGGGTTCAATCTTGCGGTGCTCAATCCCAGTGTCAGAAAGGGACATGACACGTATTTGTATTGTTTCCATTAAGGATAAAAAGATGGGGTTTAATCATATTGCTTGAGTTTACTTTGTCTACATCATGTCATCTTGCTTAAGGCATTACTCTGTTTCATACTGAATACCCTAGATGCATGCTGGATTGCGGTCGATGGGTGGAGTAATAGTAGTAGATGCAGGCAGGAGTCGGTCTACTTGTCTCGGACGTGATGCCTATATACATGATCATTGCCATGAATCCGTCATAATTATTTGCTTTTTTATCAATTGCCCAACAGTAATTTGTTTACCCACTGTATGCTATGTGTTCGAGAGAGAAGCCTCTAGTGAAAACTATGGCCCCCGGGTCTACTTTATCATATATAAAAAACCTAAAAATACCTTGCTGCAATTTATTTACTTTTATTTTATTTAGTATTTTAGTTTATCTATCTACCACTATCAAAATTAATCCTTGCAAATAACCGCTAAGAGGATTGACAACCCTCTTATTTGCGTTGGGTGCAAGTGTTTGCTTTTGTGTGTGCAGGTGCGCTTAACGGGATTTTGCTTGGTTCTCCTACTGGATTGATAACCTTGGTTCTTAATTGAGGGAAATACTTATCTCTACTATACTGCATCGTTCTCTCCTCTTCGGGGAAATACCAGCACAGTCTACAAGTAGCAGCATCGTGCGAGGGTGCTCGGCGACGGCCGTCGGGAGTCACGGAGTTGTGCACCCCCTCGGTCTATCAGGACTGACTAGGGGTCACAGGGGTGAGGCTCCTATAGTGGCGGCACCGTCCCAAACTCCGTGTCTGATGCCGGGCTAGGAGTGGAATGAGCTGCCTTTTACTCCTCCTACCGTGGTTGGTACACTGTGCTGTGGGTGGTGGGTGATGTCTTGGACATGGATGTCGGGGCGACGGCTCCGGATGGCGGTCTGCATGGTTGGCTCTCCGGCGGGCACCATGGCAGCGGTGGTGGCTTCCTCCACGATTGTGTGGGCAACGAGGGGGTAGTGCTTGGTGGATCGGGCGCGTCCTCTGTTGGACGTTGCCCAGATCTGGATCTAGGGTCTAGAACGTCATGCTTACCCTGAGGGCCTCGTGGTGACAAGGGTGGGGGTGCCGAGTGAAAGCTCTATGCTTATGCGCTGGGGACGGCGATGACGACGCTCTCTTCTTGAAGACATCGTCGTGGATCTCTTCTTCGCGTCAGAGTTCTGGGTGAAGACCCTTGTATAGTGTGGCTAGGCAGTGACGACACTTTGCGCCGTTTCCCCTCTTGAGGGCACTGTCGAGGAGCTTAGGGGTCCTAGGGTGTGGCGTGGGATTTTTCTCAATTTCTCTTGTGTTCTCCTTCGGTAGCGTGGTCGCTTGCCTTCTACGCAGTCCGGGTAGCCTAGAATCTGCTTTGTAAGAGGGCTACCTCACCACCTTGTATCGTTCGGCCATGTACTTTGTTCGGTTTTGTGTCTTTATTTATAAAGGGGGCGAAAGCCTATTTCAAGAGAATAATCACATTGGTTTACCTCCTAATTTCACTATACATTGAACTAGAACCCTCCGTAACTATATCTATTTGACTATATATCTTTAGAATTCTCTAGCATGATATTGTATGACACTACAATACACACACACAGATAGAGATACAGAGAGTATAAGACAATATAGTTGATGTGAGTCTCACAAGTTTACAAGTGGAGGCATCAATTTTACAAAATGGGTTTTTTTTGCATTTATGATAATTTGGTTTAACATAAAACATTTTCAAGTGGCAATGTTTAGAAAAAACAACTTTTGCTATAAAATACGATTTAGATTTATCTTAATTGGAATTGTCAATAAGTATAAAAATTTAGTATAAATTGTTGGAGATGTAACACGGCTCGACTATCATGGTGAAATAATGCTCATCTAGCGGAAGGGTCGTGAACATGCGATAGGATAGGACTCATCAAGAAGATGTCACGAACACGGAATATACCAGACTGAGGAAAATTTAAAAATGATCTTGAAGGAGTTCGAAAGAAATGGCATACTCAGACTAGAAAGGGAACTAGCTAGGGTTATAGGACAACTCGGCAAACAGAAGGCTGATGTCTACTACACAACTTATTCTTGTAGACTCGTGTTGGGCCTCCAAGCGCAGAGTTTTGTAGGACAGTAACAATTTTCCCTCAAGTGGATGACCTAAGGTTTATCAATCTGTGGGAGGCGTAGGTTGAAGATGGTCTCTCTCAAACAACCCTGCAACCAAATAACAAAGAATCTCTTGTGTCCCCAACACACCCAATACAACGGTAAATTGTATAGGTGCACTAGTTCGGCGAAGAGATGGTCATAAAAGTGTAGTATAGATAGTAGATATAGGTTTTTGTAGTGCGAACAATAAAAAAAAAGCAAGGTAGCAAGTAACAAAAGTGAGCATAAACGGTATTGCAATGCTTAGAAACAAGGCCTAAGGTACATACTTTCGCTAGTGCAATCTCTCAACAATGCTAATATAATTGGATCATATAACCATCCCTCAACGTGCGATAAAGAATCACTCCCAAGTTCCTATTAGCGGAGAACATAAGATAGAAATTGTTTGTAGGGTACGAAACCACCTCAAAGTTATCCTTTCCGATCGATCTATTGAGCTATTCCTATAAGTGTCACAAACAGCCCTAGAGTTTGTACTAAAATAACACCATATGATACACATCAACCAACTCTAATGTCACCTAGATACTCCAATGTCACCACAAGTATCCGTGAGTTGATTATACGATATGCATCAAACAACTTCATAATCATAATATTCAATCCACACAAAGAACTCCAAGGAGCACCCCAAAGTTTCTATCGGAGAAAAGATAATGAAAACGTGCATCAACCCTTATGCATAGATTACCCTAGTGTCACCTCGGGAATCTGCGAGTTGAGTGCCAAAACATATATCAAGTGAATCAATATAATACCCCATTGTCACCACGGGTATTCATATGCAAGACATACATCAAGTGTTCTCAAATCTAAAATATTCAATCCGACAATAACGAAACCTCAAAGGGAAAAGATTCGATTCATCACAACAAGGATAGAGAGTGAAGAAACACCATATGATCCAACTATATTAACAAAGGTCGCGATACATCAAGATCGTGCCATATCAAGAACACGAGAGAGAGAGAGAGATCAAACACATAGCTACTAGGACATACCCTCAGCCCCGAGGGTGAACTACTCCCTCCTCGTCATGGAGACCGCCGGGATGATGAAGATGGCCTCCGGTGATGATCCCCCCCTCCGGCAGGGTGCCGAAAAAGGGCTCCAGATGGGATCTCCTTGGTACAGAGGCTTGCGGCGGCGTAAGAACTCATCTAGGTTAACTTTCGGGGGTTTCTGAATATATATGATTTTTTGGCGTTGGAATCACGCAAAGAGGTGCCACAAAGGGCCCACGAGGCACCAGGGCGCGCCTTGGGGGGGGGGGCAGGCGCGCCCAGGTGTCTCGTGGGCCCCATGTGGCTCTTCTGCTGCTCCTCCGAAGCTTCCTGGGTCTGTTTCCTTCCAGAAAAAATCATCAAAAAGTTTCGCTGCATTTGGACTTCATTTGATATTGATGTTCTGGAAAACCAAAAACAAGCAGAAAAAGCAACTGGCACTGGGCACTAGGTCAATATGTTAGTCCATAAAAATCATATAAAAGCCATATAAAAGTGCACCAAAATCATACAAAACTATAATAAACATGGCATGAATACTTCATAAATTATAGATACGTTGGAGACGTATCAGCATCCCCAAGCTTAATTCCTGCTCGTTCTCGAGTAGGTAAATGATAAAAGAAATAACTTATGAAGTGTGAATGCTAGCATAGTGCATAAGTTTGATCAATGATAATTTCAATCACTTTTTCTAGCATCAATATATATCATAATCAGTAGCTCATCTCATAAAACTTCTTATGATCAAGTAGCAAGCTATTCACATGTTTAAAGTATAGGCCATAAACTTTCTTGAAAACTAACAAACTATGTTCTCAGTCATCAAACAATTGCAATTCATCTTATTTTCAGGAAGGGTCTATGTAAGAGCTTTGATCTAGCACATTCCACATACTCAACCATCATTTAGTCTTCCATGATTGCTGACACTCAAAGCATATTTTTAGAACAATCTGTTTCAGTCAAACACATAGGAAGATAGGGGCTTAATGTTTCGCCTCCCAAATTATTTATCTCAGGGATAATGTCAACAATAATAACTCATGATCACCTATATTCAACCGGATATATGTGCCTGGATCTTTCCCTACCACATAATGCTTGCCAACTAAAGAATAAATAGAGCGGAATAGGGATGAACATTAATGACTCTTGCATAAAAGTAAATACATAAAAGTAAAAGATAGGCCCTTCGCAGAGGGAAGCAGAGGTTGTCATGCGCTTTTTATTTTTGGATGTCAAGCCCTTACTGCAAAGGAACATCACGTTATATTGCCCCTTGTGATAGCAACCTTTATTATGCAGTTCGTCGCTTTTATTTCTTTACCATCACAAGTTCGTACAACGCTTATTTTCCCTTGCAATAAAATATCATACATATTTAAGGAGCATTTTTTATTGCTTTTTGCACCGATGACAACTTACTTGAAGGATCTTATTCAATCCATAGGTAGATATGGTGGACTCTCATGGCAAGAAACTGGGTTTAAGGGTTTTTGGATGCACAAGTAGTATTTCTACTTAGTACGAAGTTTTGGCTAGCAAAAGATCCTAAGCAAGCACCACATGTTAGAGGATCCATGGCAATATAACTTCTATGTGAATATAAACAAACACAACTCATTACGTTGTCTTCCTTATCCAACGTCAACTACTTGATCAAGCTTGAAAATAATTAATGGGGGCTCACAATCATAGAAGATGTCCAAGATAGTATATTTATATGTGAAATTTCTCTTCCTTCAAAATTCTTTCACGAATTGTTCAAGTGACCAATGCTATGTTTGTTAACTTTCAATAAATTTTACCACTTATACTTCTTGTATGTGAAGTCACTACTCCTCATGGGACAATCATATGAAGCATATAAATTTCAACTTTATGATATTCAATTCATTTCAACAATTTACTCATAGGGTATAAGTGAAGAACAAGAGTAAATGACAAACTACTCCAAAAATATATAAGTGAAGACCAAATGAGTAGTTAAGTAAATAGGTAGCTATGTGAGGACTCTCTCTCATTTAAAAAATTCAGATATTAAGTATTTTATTCAAACAACAAAGAAAACAAAATAAAATGACATTCCAAGAACATCACATCTCATGTGAAGAAGCAAAAATTTAGGCTCAACCAAGACTAACCGATAATTGTTGAAGAAGAAAGGTGGGATGCCTTGGGCATCCCCAAGCTTGAGCTTTTGTGTCTCCTTAATTCCTCTCATATCACGGTTTCCCTAAATCTTAAAAACTTCATCTACATAAAACTCAACAAGAACTCGTGAGATAAGTTAGTATAAATCAACTCAAAACCTTAACATTCTCTACTGTAGCAAATCACAAAAATTATAATTAAAAATTTCATACTAAATGCCTCTTCATATTTAATACTCCTATCCACAAATAGAAACATTAAACACACAAACATATGCAAACAATGCAACTATATCAGCAATCTGCCAAAACAGAACAGTCTGTAAAAGGGGAATAAGAATCCATACTTACCTAACTCCAAAAAGTCTGAAAAATTACCACGTGATAGAGAATTCATACATTATTATTGTGTAAAAATTTCAGATTTTTATCATGTTCTGACTATTCAGGAATTTTCTGGACATAACAGAAAACTTTCTGTTTTCAAACAGCAACACATGAACTTGCAAACTGAGCATGGTAAAGGCTATAATTGGCATTTTATTGAACTACAAGATACAAAAAATGATTATTGATAACAGAAAGCAAATATCAACAGAAGAAAATGACGCTCCAAGCAAAACTCATATTATGTGACGAATAAAAATATAGCTCCAAGTGAGGTTACCGATAGTGTTGAAGACGAAAGAGGGGATGCCTTCCGGGGCATCCCCAAGCTTAGTTGCTTAGGTCTTCCTTGAATATTACCTTGGGGTGCCTTGGGCATCCCCAAGCTTAGGGTCTTTCCACTCCTTATTCTCCTCATATCGATATCTCACCCAAAACTTGAAAACTTCAATCACACAAAACTTAACGGAACTTGTGAGATAGGTTAGTATGATAAAAATAAATCATCCACTTAGGTACTGTCAAGACAAGATTCTTAATTGTTCTCACATAATGCCTACTGTATTCTATCATTTCCACAATTTATATTACTCAATATAAGCTATGGAAACACTAAAACAAGCAAACTATGCACTAAAAACAGAATCTGTCAAAAACAGAACAACATGTAGTGAGCGATTTAAAAACCATACTTCTGTACATCCAAACATTCTGAAAAATTAGGACAACGTAAAAAATTTGTAACCCAATACTGTGTAAAAATTTCAGAAATTTTTCACGCTCCATTACAGAATAGAAATTCCAGCACTGGACGCTAAAGTTTCTGTTTTTGCACAGAATCAAATCAACAAGCATCCACACTATCCCAAAGGCTTTACTTGGCACATTATTGAAAGAAAATATATGAAATATGATTACTACAGTAGGCTTAATCATGTGAACACACAAAAACAGTAGGTATAAATGTTGGGTTGTCTCCCAACAAGCGCTTTTCTTTAATGCCTTTTAGCTAAGCATGATGATTTCAATGATGCTCGCATAAAAAGTGAAGAATCAAAACATAATGGGAGCATCATGAAGCATATGAATAGCACATTTAAGCCTAACCCACTTCCTATGCATAGGGATTTTGTGAGCAAACAATTTGTGGGAGCAAGAATCAACTAGCATAGGAAGGAAAAACAAGTATAACTTCAAAACTTTGAACATAAAGAGAGGAAACTTGATATTATTGAGAAGCCTACAAGCATATGTTCCTCTCTCATAGTAATTTTCAGTAGCATCATGAAGAAATTCAACAATATACCCATCACACAAAGCATTTCCAAGCTTGTGGAACTTTTGGTGCACTTTTATATGGATTTTATATGATTTTCATGGACTAACATATTGACCTAGTGCCCAATGCCAATTGCTGTTTTTTGCTTGTTTTTGGTTTTCCAGAAAATCCATATCGAAGTCCAAATGCAGCGAAACTTTTTGATGATTTTTTCTGGAAGGAAACAGACCTAGGAAGCTTCGGAGGAGCGGCTGAAGAGCCACAGGGGTCTCACAAGCCACCTGGGCGCGCCTGCCCCCCCAGGCGCGCCCTGGTGCCTCGTGGGCCCCCTGTGGCACCTCTTTGCGTGATTCCAACGCTGAAAAATCATATATATTCAGAAACCCCCGAAAGTTAACCAAGATGAGTTTTTACGCCGCTGCAAGCCTCTGTACCAAGGAGATCCCATCTAGAGCCCTTTTTCGGCACCCTGCCGGAGGGGGGGAATCATCACCGGAGGCCATCTTCATCATCCCGGCGGTCTCCATGACGAGAAGGGAGTAGTTCACCCTCGGGGCTGAGGGTATGTACTAGTAGCTATGTGTTTGATCTCTCTCTCTCTCTCTCTCTCTCTCTCGTGTTCTTGATACGGCATGATCTTGATGTATCACGAGCTTTGTTAATATAGTTGGATCAGATGGTGTTTCTTCCCTCTCTATCTTTGTTGTGATGAATCGAATCTTTTCCCTTTGAGGTTTCATTATTGTCGGATTGAATATTTCAGATTTGAGAACACTTGATGTATGTCTTGCATATGAATACCTGTGGTGACAATGGGGTGTTATATTGATTCACTTGATGTATGTTTTGGCACTCAACTCGCGGATTCCCGAGGTGATATTGGCGTAATCTATGCATAGGGGTTGATGCATGTTTTCGTTATTTTTTCTCCGATAGAAACTTTGGGGTGCTCCTTGGAGTTCTTTGTGTGGATTGAATATTATGATTATGAAGTTGTTTGATGCATATCGTATAATCAACTCACAGATACTTGTGGTGACATTGGAGTATCTAGGTGACATTAGAGTTGGTTGATGTGTATCATATGGTGTTATTTTAGTACGAACTCTAGGGCTGTTTGTGACACTTATAGGAATAGCTCAATAGATCGATCGGAAAGGATAACTTTGAGGTGGTTTCGTACCCTACAAACAATTTCTATCTTATGTTCTCCGCTAATAGGAACTTGGGAGTGATTCTTTATCGCACGTTGAGGGATGGTTATATGATCCAATTATATTAGCATTGTTGAGAGATTGCACTAGCGAAAGTATGAACCCTAGGCCTTGTTTCTAAGTATTGCAATACCGTTTATGCTCACTTTTGTTACTTGCTACCTTGCTGTTTTTTATTGTTCGCACTATAAAAACCTATATCTACTATCCATACTACACTTGTATGACCATCTCTTCGCCGAACTAGTGCACCTATACAATTTACCATTGTATTGGGTGTGTTGGGGACACAAGAGACTCTTTGTTATTTGGTTGCAGGGTTGTTTGAGAGAGACCATCTTCAACCTACGCCTCCCATGGATTGATAAACCTTAGGTCATCCACTTGAGGGAAAATTTCTACTATCCTACAAAACTCTGCGCTTGGAGGTCCAACACGAGTCTACGAGAATAAGTTGTGTAGTAGACATCAGATACTGTTGCAAAGGAAGAAAAACACTATCTCAAATTTTACCTTAGCAATGCCAAGGGGACAAAATCTGGATGATCGACCGAGAGACATTTAGCACTCCGCTTCTAATGTTCTCCATGATGTACTAGCATAACCCAATTATAGGTACTGTTTGGTATCTAGAACATCAAGTAAAGGTCGGACTTCGGAAACACAAAGTATCCATAAGGAACAACTTCTAGAATAAGTCGCACGAAATCCTCGTGGAGAAGATGTTTGAATTGCTCAATCAAGATACTACAATAATAGATCTTCCAGCTAGGTGTGTCAGCCAAAACATCAACCTTGCAGGGACCTACATTGTGACACCCTGGTTTTTACCAACTTTTCTTTTCAAAAACCCATTTGAATTTTATGTGGATTTTGGCTTGGATTTTTATTTGAATGACTCTTTGGACTTAAAACTTGGGAATAGTTAAACTTTCCTTTTTCCCAAGTGACTCAAGCCTCCAAGAACCTCTCTCAAGTCATGTTACTTCCATTCTTGCCCAATCCTAATTTTTATTCCAATTAAAATATTCCTTTTCTATTAAAGGAATAATCCTTTAAGCTCTAGGTTGTGAAGCAACCTATGTTTCTATTCTCCCAAAAATTCCAAGAAAATTCTCATAAATTCTTTGGACCATTTGAACCTTGGATATGTGAAAATATTCAAGATTCCATGCTCATGGTGAGCACATCATCCAATCTTTGTTTCTGGTCATAATTTCAGTTTGTGAAGCAACTATATTTTATATTGCTCCAAAAATTCTGAAATTAATCCAGGACATTCTCCAATCTATATGATCACACTCTACCAAATTTTGGCCCATTTCATTTAGCCATCTCTTCCACAAAAATCCTCCAAGCTTCTGTCCAGAAGGAAGCATTGTGAAGGAAGTATCATTTATACTTGTCCAAATGGCATGAAATTTTTATAGCATCTTGCCACCAACAAATAACCTCCATATACCAAGTTTCATCTCAAGGAGCCCATCCATGTGAGTGCATTATCTTCAACAAGTTTCTAGACCAGAGATGCAGTTGTGAAGCAACTAGGTTCAAAACTTATCCATTTGGCCTGAAATTTTCCCAGTATGGGCACCTTCCTACTACATTTCAGTGTGACAAGTTTTCCCACTCAAAACCCTAGCCATTTTTCCCCAGCTTCTTGCCCAATTTTCTGTCCAGCAACTTGTCTGGAAGCTAGCCAAATGTTCAGATCACCTCTTGTCAAACCAAGGGCACAGGGAGGTCATTGGTTGGATGGACTACCGTGTGGACATGACCAGCCCAGCCAGAGCGCACCGCGTGCACTAGCGCATGCGGTGACCACGCGTTTGCCCGAGCCAAAGTCGTGCTCTGCACGCCGAGCGCCTCGGACACGACCACTCCGGCCGCCCCGTGCTGCCTCTTCTTGTCCTGTCGTGCTGACGTCGTCGCCACCACCCACGTACCCCCTCCAGAACCCTCTATCTTTTCCGGCGAAGCTCACCGCCGCACACGGCCAAGTTCGCCCACAGGCAGAACAGTGCGCCACGGTCGCCGCCGTGTCTGCACGCCCTTAATGGCTTAGGACCCGTCTCGTTGCTCCTGGCCTCTCCCGTCACCTCCGCCACACGGCCTGGGTGCCAGCGCAGCGGCCAGCTCAACGCGGCCCGCCGGCGTTGTTTCCTCGGCGGCATCCAGTGCGAGTATCGATCTCCGGCTATAAAAGCCGCCCCGAGCCCTCCCTCTCCTCATCACTCGAGATCCCCCCTCTCCTAATCGTCACCCAGCAACGCCAGAACCAGCCGGGAGGGCCTCCTTCTCCGTCTCCGGCGAGGTGCTCCACTGCACTGCGCTCGCTTCTCCAGCTCGACCCCGTCCACCCCAGCTCCAACCAAGCCCATCCCCGAGCTCGTGGCACTCCACTGGTCTTCTCCAGCCACTCCGCTGCTCGAGAGCTCGCCTGAGTCGCCGGATCAGCCAACACCCGAAGCTCACCGCCTCCTGAGACGAAGGGGGCGACCCCATCCGGCCACCATTCGAGGAGCCACGGATACGGGAGTGCTCGCCGTCGTCTGCCCGATCCATCCCGACTATTTCCCGGTGCCGCCGCAGCCTCCACGCCGGCCAACCATCGCCGGTGAGCCGCCGTCCTCTGTTCTCTCACTCTGTTTAAATCTGGCGAGAGGGCCCCACCTGTCGGCGACCCTGTGCGCGCCCGAAGCGGTACGCTAGTGGAGGCGTACTTTGGTTTTACGCCTTCGACGTGGCCGCTCCAGGGTTTTCTGATTTTTCTGTTAGTTTCAAATAAATCCAGAAATTTGACTAAACTTTGACCAGCAATATCTTTTAAACCATAAGTCCAAATGAGTTCATTCTTTTTGCATTATTTTTCTTATGAGCTCCTTTGTTTACTGGTAAATTTTGGTATTTTTCTCTGCTGTCTCGAATTTCTGGACAGAGAAAAATGCTCTATGTGATATTTACTAAGGTGTTAAAAAAATATGTTTTCAGAGTGGTTTTGACTAGTTGGTGAAGACTAGGAGTACTCCCACACTCCCTTGGTGCAAGGCAAGCCACAACTCTCATTTGCATGAATGCATTGCAATACCATGGTATAAATAATTATTTTCATGCTAAAATTTGAATTGTTCGTAAATAGAGTACTCATGCAACATTTGAGAAATCCTTGATAGGCAACTGTCATGTTGATAATGGGATTGTTAGTCATTAGTAGTCTACAGGTTTGATGATGCTAAGATGCTGTTGGATTGCAAGATTACCATCTATGATTACTTTGTGATTCCATCCGGTGTTTCAGCTATGGAATCAGTAGCAGTATTTTGGTCATGATATTCATTGGATCAGTAGTGGGCTATTGTTATAACTTGGATTACTATAATACCGGAGGACCAGTTATGGCAGAAAGGTTATTTGGGGATTACTTCCTTCATTCGTTGATCAAGTGCCACTGAACCGAGCTTCCCAGTGCAGCCACATCCGCCGTTATGGGACAGCCTTGACTTGGTCTAACCTCGTGCTCCTTTATCGGTACCACCAAAGAGGGAAGGTTATGCGTGTGTGCTACCCTGATCATGTGGACGACGATAATCTTGTGAGCCCGGTTTGGTTATTTAGCTCAGGTCCCCGTTTGGGACAATTTGGTTTGGCCACGACGGTGGCAGGTGTCAGGAGTGACACAGGGGCCACCCAGGGCATGACCTTAGAGAGGACATGTCGGTGGTACGATAGAAGAGTCACGGGTTAGACAAGTTTCGTTGGACGAATGTCCATGGTGTGGGTAACGTGCGCAACCTCTGCAGAGTGTAAAATCTATTCGAATAGCCACGTCCACGGTATTGGACACAGTTCGTATTAAGTCACACTGTCTGATCAACACCAATGATGGAATGACTTGATAATGAGGGAAGAACTCATCTCAGTATGGTGAGGTATCTACTTGGTGGAAGGCCGCTGGTAATTGTTGTAGACGATCTCGAGAATGATCGTCAGATGTTCTTGAGGTGACCATGAGTTGGTCGCAAGAGTAAGTGGTGCACCTGAGTAGCCAAGGGCAAAGTGGTCGCTGTGACTTTAACAAGGGTGACTTTTGGTGGATAGTTAGCAATAGCAAGTTATTATTTTCTTCCACCCTTTTTAATAACATTTGAATCTGATATAACCATACTTGCTATGGTGTTGTTGTGCTTTGATGCTCATGTTTGTTGTGAGCTTGCGAGTACATTCAAAGTACTCACCTAGCGTGTCATGCCAATTTGCAGGTGCTACCATGTTTGCATAGCCCGAGGATTTCGAGTTGCGAGCTAGGACGTGTCCCAGCCAGAGTCCCTGCGGAGTAGGGTTCATCACCGTCATAGTTGTTTCGCTGCTGCCAGTTGTTCTGTTGCTGGTATAGAGCTACCTTAGCAGGCGTGGTATCGCCGTGTCGATGTAACCCTCTGTAATACCCCAAACACTTGTACTCCAACTATTAGTAATAAAGAGCTGAGTTGTTCTATGCCAAGCAGTGCCGTATTCCAGAAGA
This sequence comes from Elymus sibiricus, assembly GCA_039707655.1. Classification (NCBI taxonomy): domain Eukaryota; kingdom Viridiplantae; phylum Streptophyta; class Magnoliopsida; order Poales; family Poaceae; genus Elymus; species Elymus sibiricus. The sequence goes on from CM077672.1 coordinate 463,004,290, forward strand.
CTTGATCTCTGGGCTGGAATACGGGGTGCTCCGGTGACTCTGAGCTGGGGTGCCACAAGGTTTGGTATCAGAGCAGGTTTGGCTATAGGACACCCTAGGCAACTCGAGCGCTAGAAAACCGCTAGTATAGGGCCCAACATGCTTGTGTGATGCATTTGGTGGCTGCAGTTGTTTGTTGCGTAGCATGCATATAGATTTGGCTCACTAACTAGTTGATTTTGTAGATGGCATCCGTTCCGATTAACTACGACTCAGCCCCTGCACCACTCAGCTTCGCATCCCTGCTTCATGATGTTTGGCATCTTCTCTATCCCAGTGGAGAGATGCCAAGGTACCAAGTGTTCCAGACCCCGCTTGCAGGACTGGTGCTTGAGTACCATGCCAATGTCATTCTGTCAGTCGCCCTACCTATGGGGCAACGCACCTATAGCCTTCATGGTGGTTATGCCTCTACACCGGAACGCGCCATCCAGCTTGCCGCTCTGGCAGGCCTCACTGTTCTTCGTCATCAGGATAGCGCGATGCAAGAGAATCGTGCCTTCTACTACTATCCCACTATGGCCATCACTCCCAGACGGGTTAGATTTCCTCCTGTTCGCCAAGACGACGACCCAGCTATGGCATACATGTCCCGTTACATGATTGCAGAATACGTCCTCATCGCTGAACTGGCCAGAGATGCAACCCGTGCCCGGAGAGCGCTTGGTATGGCTTTAGCTCCGTCAACTTGTCCGCCAGCTCCGTCGCTCTCCAGTAACCCGCCTTCCTATCATAGTACCTAAGCACTTGCGAGGTTCATGTCGCATAAGTTGTAGTAGTACCAAGTGTTGTAAAATTGCCTAAAGTAGCGATAAAGTGTGGTTTTCTTGTAAGCTTGGTGCATTTTATTGAGCATATTTATTTGCCTTTTTATTTGGCTCCTCGGTGTCACTTTACTTTCCCTATGGAAGTTGCTCATCAACCCCCAACGGATTCAAAGTGTTAATGAGGATTTCAGATACTTGGGAGCTCAGCTGAACCTTATGGAGTTATTAATGGACTGCCTGGTGTTGGGAATATTTGGTTTGACTATAAATGAGATCTTGGATTATCAGTATCAAGTCCGTCGCAGTAGGTAACCACTACAACCAGCAGTAAGATAGTTTGGGTGCAAGACCCACAGGTTAAAGGTATGGATCATATACAAAGTTTGGTTCTGCTTGGGTAAACATGAAACAGGTTGTACCCGGAAGCAAACAAGGACGTGCCATATATCTAGTACTCAGCAAGATGGATAGTCAGACAAATCCTTTTTGTACAAGTAATTAACAACCGGAGTTGTGAGACTACCTATATGGCATTCAGTCAACATATCCCAGGGAGAAGCTTCGGGTATAAGCAACCCAGTCTTCCTTCGCACGCTATCAGAGAAGCTTACGGTGCAAGATTCCTCAAATCTTCCTCAGTACGATATGTGGGTGGCTTCCAGCATAAGATACTCTGTCTTCTCCGGTAAGCTACCGCAGAAGGCTTCGGGCATAAGGCACCAAATCTTCCCCAGTAAGCAGCCTGAAGGGGAAGCGTCTGGGGTACGCTACCTAACCTTCCTCAGCACGTTATCCCGGCAGAAGCTTCGAGCAAACTACCCAACCTTCTTCAGCATGATACCCGATGGCTTCCGATACAAGCTATCCAACCTTCGTCAGCACGACACTACAAACAGTTGGCAACAGTGGTACAGGAAATTGCATGGTGCGTTGGCAGCGCATCTCAAGAAGCCGGGCCCACAACTGTCTGGTTAGAAATATGAGCTAGTCAGGACACAAAGGTCTGCCTCGGGAATCAGATGTTCAGTTACACATACCTCCATGTACATTGGGAGTATGCTGCCCAGGTCATGCCAGTCACTAGTACGAGAGGCAACCATGATCAAGCAAGACTCCTAAAGGAAAGTAAGGATCCAACACCTACATAGGTCATGCAGGAGGAAAAAGATTAGTATACACTTCAAGGCGTTGCAAGGATGAACAAGAGATGAAATAAGACAGTTTGGAGCAACAATTTTGGCGGTGGATATCAAGGTACCCGTGAACCTGGTATATGATCCTTATGAACCCTGGCTTGTCTTTTCTTGGTAACGGCACCACGCCTGTGTTCTGAGCTGCTTTCAACCGTCCGGGGTGGATGCCGACTTTATATTTCTCTTTTCAACAACTGTCCCGTGTTCTGAGCTGCTTTTCGGCCGTCTCGGGCAGCTATTGAGTTTCTTTTTGTAGCAGTGACCCTATGCTCCGAGCTATTTTTCGGCCGTCTTAGGGAACTGCTACATTCTTCTTATCAACATCGTCTCATGCTCTGAGCTGTTTTTCAGCCGTCTTGAGCCATGGTTCAGTTATTTCAGTGATGTCCCAGATCTGAGTTGTAAAGACCGTTCTGGTGGCTACTGATTTATTTGCCGATTTCATACAAGGGTTCGGATGATCATTGCCCTATAGTTATAGCTCGTAAGATGAAAAACTTGCCATTAAAAAGTTGTTGCCAAAATATTGCACCTGACCACACCTATGGTCACACGAAGAATTAAGGATATATATGGCTAAGTTCTCGCGGCAAAGGATTCAGGAAAGGAAACAATGATAAAGAGCAAGACCGACAATGCAGAATTCTTCAGCCGGAATCATCGCCAGTCAAGTTTCTAGAAGCTATTGCTAGAAGGTGTTACTTCTTTATACTGGTCATGACAGATGATAGTCGAGTCGCCAGTACGGATTTGAGATAAGGAAGTCAGCCCAGACAATTCGGACTCCCTGCAAATAGTCAAATTCCGCCAGGAGCAACGTTGCAATTTTCAGCATTGTAACCCGATGCAATGGTCAAATGGTTGTATTCACCCAAGGAAATTGTTCATAACTTCTATCGGTGCTGGATGGAAAAATGACACATCCATCGGAAATCACTCCCGGAATCGTGGGGTAGATAACATATTCCAGTCCGGATAACACGGCAGCCAAGCCAATGGACATAAGGGAATTGGAGTTAACCAAATGATGATCATATGAGGAAAGACCTGTCAGGATGAGGGGACGGTGAAGCAAACCACCCCAGAGTAAGGCAGCCAGATCGTGTGAGATTCAGTGGGAACCAGTTATAAAAGAAAGAACACCCGAGATGATAAAGGTTTCCGTAAAACGGTGTAAGCATACTTGTTCCCTGAGCAACCAAATCTCGAGGACAAGATTTATCCTAAGGGGGGTAGGTTTGTGACACCCTGGTTTTTACCAACTTTTCTTTTCAAAAACCATTTGAATTTTATGTGGATTTTGGCTTGGATTTTTATTTGAATGACTCTTTGGACTTAAAACTTGGGAATAGTTCAACTTTCCTTTTTCCCAAGTGACTCAAGCCTCCAAGAACCTCTCTCAAGTCATGTTACTTCCATTCTTGCCCAATCCTAATTTTTATTCCAATTAAAATATTCCTTTTCTATTAAAGGAATAATCCCTTAAGCTCTAGGTTGTGAAGCAACCTATGTTTCTGTTCTTCCAAAAATTCCAGGAAAATTCTCATAAATTATTTGGACCATATGAACCTTGGATATGTGAAAATATTCAAGATTCCATGCTCATGGTGAGCACATCATCCAATCTTTGTTTCTAGTCATAATTTCAGTTTGTGAAGCAACTATATTTTATATTGCTCCAAAAATTCTGAAATTAATCTAGGACATTCTCCAATCTATATGATCACACTCTACGAAATTTTGGCCCATTTCATTTAGCCATCTCTTCCACAAAATTCCTCCAAGCTTCTGTCCAGAAGGAAGCATTGTGAAGGAAGTATCATTTATAGTTGTCCAAATGGCATGAAATTTTTATAGCATCTTGCCACCACTAAATAACCTCCATATACCAAGTTTCATCTCAAGGTGCCCATCCAGGTGAGTGCATCATCTTCAACAAGTTTCTGGACCAGAGATGCACTTGTGAAGCAACTAGGTTCAAAACATATCCATTTGGCGTGAAATTTTCCTAGTATGGGCACTTTCCTACTACATTTCAGTGTGACAAGTTTTCCCACTCAAAACCATAGCCATTTTTCCCCAGCTTCTTGCCCAAGTTTTTGTCCAGCAACTTGTCTGGAAGCTAGCCAAATGTTCATATCACCTCTTGTCAAACCAAGGGCACAGGGAGGTCATTGGTTGGATGGACTACCGTGTGGACATGACCAGCCGAGCCGGAGCGCACCGCGTGCACTAGCGCACGCGGTGACCACGCGTCTGCCCGAGCCAAAGTTCTGCTCTGCACGCCAAGCGCCTCGGACACGACCACTCCGGCTGCCCGTGCTATCTCTTCTTGTCCTGTCGTGCCGACGTCGTCACCACCACCCACGTACCCCCTCCAGAAGCCTCCATATTCTCCGGCGAAGCTCGCTGCCGCACACGGCCAAGTTCGCCCACGGACAGAACAGTGCGCCGCGGTCGCCGCCATGTCCGCACGCCCTTAATGGCTCAGGACCCGTCTCGTCGCTCCTGGCCTCTCTCGTCACCTCCCCACATGGCCCGGGTGCCAGCGCGGCGGCTAGCTCAACGCGGCCCGCCGGCATTTTCTCCTCGGCGGCATCCAGTGCGAGTATCGATCTCCGGCTATAAAAGCCGCCCCGAGCCCTCCCTCTCCTCATCACTCGAGCTCCCCCCTCTCCTAATCGTCACCCAGCAGCGCCAGAACCAGCCGGGAGGGCCTCCTTCTCCGTCTCCGGCGAGGTGCTCTGCCACACTGCCCTCGCTTCTCCCGCTCGACCCCGTCCACCCCAGCTCCAACCAAGCCCACCCCCGAGCTCGTGGCACTCCACTGGTCTTCTCCAGCCGCTCCGCTTCTCGAGAGCTCGCCGGAGTCGCCGGATCAGCCAACACACGAAGCTCGCCACCGCCTGAGACGAAGGGGGCGACCCCGTCCGGCCACCATTCGAGGAGCCACGGGTATGGGAGTGCTCGCCGTCGTCTGCCCAATCCATCCCAACTATTTCCTGGCGTCGCCGCAGCCTCCACACCGGCCAACCATCGCCGGTGAGCCGCCGTCCTCTGTTCTCTCTCTCTCTCTCTCTCTCTCTCTCTCTCTCTATTTAAATCTGGCGAGAGGGCCCCACCTGTCAGCGACCCTGTGCGCGCCCGAAGCGGTACGCTAGTGGAGGCGTACTCTGTGTTACGCCTTCAACGTGGCCGCTCCAGGGTTTTCTGATTTTTCTGTTAATTTCAAATAAAACCAGAAATTTGACTAAACTTTGACCAGCAATATCTTTTAAACCATAAGTCCAAATGAGTTCATTCTTTTTGCATTATTTTTCTTATGAGCTCCTCTGTTTGCTGGTAAATTTTGGTATTTTTCTCTGCTGTCTAGAATTTCTGGACAGAGAAAAATGCTCTATGTGATATTTACAAAGGTGTTCAAAAATATTTTTTCAAAGTGGTTTTGACTAGTTGGTGAAGACTAGGAGTACTCCCACACTCCCTTGGTGCAAGGCAAGCCACAACTCTCATTTGCATGAATGCATTGCAATACCATGATCGTCAGATGTTCTTGAGGTGACCATGAGTTGGTCGCAAGAGTAAGTGGTGCACCTGAGTAGCCAAGGGCAAAGTGGTCGTTGTGACTTTAACAAGGGTGACTTTTGGTGGATAGTTAGCAATAGCAAGTTATTATTTTCTTCCACCCTTTTTAATAACATTTGAATATGGTATAACCATACTTGCTATGGTGTTGTTGTGCTTTGATGCTGATGTTTGTTGTGAGCTTGCGAGTACATTCGAAGTACTCACCTGGCGTGTCATGCCAGTTTGCAGGTGCTGCCATGTTTGCATAGCCCAAGGATTTCGAGTTGCGAGCTAGGACGTGTCCCAGTTAGAGTCCCTGCGGAGTGGGGTTCATCACCGTCATAGTTGTTTCGCTGCTGCTAGTTGTTCTGCTGCTGGTATAGAGCTACCTTAGCAGGCGTGGTATCGCCGTGTCGATGTAACCCTCTGTAATACCCCAAACACTTGTACTCCAACTATTAGTAATAAAGTGCTAAGTTGTACTATGCCAAGCAGTGCCATATTCCAGAAGGCTTGATCTCTGGGCTGGAATACGGGGTGCTCCGGTGACTCTGAGCCGGGGTGCCACATACATCATAGATCTTGGGAAAGTTCCAACCATCATACCTGCCTGAGATTCAGATCTGGTTGGTAATAGGATATTCCAGACTCAGCATGTCTTAAAAAGAAAGTTTGCAACACAAATCGACAAGATGACGTTGCAAGACTCTCGGGAAATGAACTACGACAGCAAGCTCCAAAACATGAGCTGGTTCGCAAGACACACGTGAACACACTGTCCAAGACAATCGTGAACACATGGAAGTCTTACAACAAACACTACCGACTTCTGGTGGGGAACAATCATCGAGGTTAACAAAGTCCTAGCATAAGTCATGATTCTTAACAAGGAACTTCTTCTCCTTGAACAAATCAATCAGTGGCTTGGTGTCGGTGTCAAAACCGGCAGACCTCGGGGTAGGGGGTCCCGAGCTGTGGATCTCGGATCGATGGTAACAGGAACGAAGGAGACGATGTTTACCCACGTTAGGGCCCTCTTGATGGAGGTAAAACCCTACGTCCTGCTCTTGTTTATATTGATGATGGTGTATCGAGTACACAGTTGATCTACCTCGAGATCGTCAGTTGTGGTCTAAACCCTAGAGGTGATGATGAATATCATAATGATCCTCCCTATCAACTAGCCTGGCCTCGGCTTATATAATGTACCAGAGGCCTAGGATATCAAGAGTCCTAGTCGGTTACGTCGGTGGAGAGGAGTCCTTGTCTGATCACCAAGTCTTGTGGAATCTTCCTTGTATATGTCATGGGCTGCCCGAAGTGGCCCATTAGTGAACCGCCATGGGGGTCCTCGTCCCGACCCACCTGGTCGGGAGACAACGTGGTGAGTACCCCCTAGTCTAGGACACCATCAGTAGCCCCCTGAACCGGTCTTCAAGTTGGGGACGCTCCTCGGTTCTTCCGAACTGTTCTTCGTCTTCAGTCGTCGGTCTTGAAAACTGGTTCAACAAATCTTCCCATCTCCGATCTTGAGGATCGCCGAGGTGTATCTGAAGAGTTCATACGTCGGGTATCCGAGGAGCCCCTTTAGGTTCTTGGCCTTTATCAATGCCTTTTTATTTAATGCCACACCTCGGGTTCGAAGTTTTTCCCGTGCGGCAGTGTCCTCTTGCGTCCGAGGTCCAACGCCGGACTGCATCCGAGGTGTCATAGATTACCTCAGTCTGAAAAATGTTTGAAGGATTTCAACCTAGCTTAATGCCGGAAAAGTCCTCTAGGGAGCCAGCCACTCGCATCCAAGCTTTATGCCGGACGGCTTCCGAAGTGGTGCAATTTATTCTCTGCCGAGATATATAGCCAGTAGCCCTCAAGGTGTGTGCCGGCCTAAAATCCAGGATGCACCTGAAGGCTAAAATAAAACTGCTGATCCCAGTAGCCCCTGAGACTCAAGTCGATTCGCGAAATCGGCCTGCGGATCAACTCCTAGCTCAGTAGCGTACTTAGGAATAGAAACACGGTGTGCATAGTCCTCGAGACTCAGGTTGGGTGCGGCCGACCAACCCGAGGATCGTAATCTCCTCGGAAACTGTTTTGCACTTTGAATTTTCCTACATTGAATCAGCAATGCAGTAGCCCCCGAGCCACTGGTCGGGTGGCAACACCAGATCAGGGGATCGATGTACCCCTTTAATGGCTTTTAATTGAGAAGCGCGAAGCCCAGTAGCCCCCGAGCCTTAATTTGGGCACGGGTGGCCGACTTAAGGATCGATATCGAGAGTAAATTGACTTTAATCATAATTTATGTGTAATGATTCTATGTATCCAAGTACTTTACATCATTACAAATGCCTTTGTTCTACAAACTTTGTTAACCAGCCTTCAGCTTCTCCCTCCTCGACCATTGGCCGAGGAGTGTTTCCTACTCCTGGTCTGCCGAGGCGAACCAGACTCTTCGGATAACAAGGCAATCCGGCTATTTGGTTCCACAAACAAAGTGGAACAGAGCTTATGTTATATTATGTTTAAGTGTAAGAAAAATCTTCCAAGAAAAATAGTTCCTTTAGAAGTTCCTTTTCTCAGGCTATCATGTTGACCATGATCGTGAAACCTCAACTCCGATCAATGTGGGAGAAAAATATTGAGGATTTAGTTTGGGGAAACTTCCCGAACTCTGTGGTCTTTAATGAACCTGAATTTTCACTTCCGTCATTGCCGACCAATTGTATTCTTAAGATGCCTAGCTTTCGGCTTCACCCAGTCTGAGGTACTAACTCGGATGACCCGGTAGTAACAATCACAGAGGTGCTCCCTTTACCCCCTAGGCGAACAATCGGGAATGTAGGGGGTAAGCACAGGAGCAAGGCAACCCAGCTTGGCCAAAATCTTAAGTCAAATTGATGCATATTTATGGCTTTATAATGATGAATACGGAAGGCCAGCGCTTGTGTATTGAATACAAACGCTGAGGACATGTTTATTTTGACTCCGTTGCGACCGTTTATCATTTGAAAGTAGCCCATCATCGGCTTCCGCCCATTTGTAGATGCTACGCAGGGTGTTTCCGCGATAACAAAACAACCCTTAGCCGATGTCTCTATGCCCAGAGGCGGTTGTGTTAGCAGAAACGAGGCAATCAGATATGCAGGCTTTATAACTTTCACTTAGTCATAGGAGCTTAAATTGGGGAGGCTAGTTACGAGCGCTCGGTTAGTGTTCGGCGCCGACCGAGTTCTAGCCATTAACACTTCGGCCAATGCTATGAAAGGCCCATCGTTTAACATGGGGTAATCTCTATCGATCTATAGTTTGACATAGTCATCGGATCACTGACCGGTTTACACTCATAGTGACAGTCAGTTTTCGGCTTTCTCCACTGAGGTACTTGACCAGTTAAACCGGAAGTACAATCGCAGTGGTTCTCCCTTTACCCTTAGCCGAACAGTCGGGAACGTAAGGAGTAAGCACAGGAGCCGGGCAACCCAACTATTGGCCGAAGACACAATTCGAAACCGATGCATATAAAGCAATATCTGAGAGCGTTTTGCTGAGGACTCCATGGAGTACCTGGGCTTTTGGTGGGTTCGGCTCTAGTCGCAGCCCCCCGTTAATATTGCTGACGCGTTAAAGGCGTCCGGCGTTGTACTGGGAGAGTTATGCTGGAGACACACAGTAGCCCCCGAGACTCAGGTTGGGTGAAGTCGACCAACCTGAGGATCAAATCTCCTCGGGAACTAGTCCAGATGTCGTGTGTGTTTTGCCAACGCTGAGGTGCAGGTCGGCAGGAAAGATGCTGAGCGACGGGTCGGAAAAGATCTCCCGAGCTGAATTATTACGCAGGGCACCTCGGTCATGAGGAGGTCCCGCCTCCTGAAAGAAAAACGTACAAATAGCTTAAAAGTGCCATAAGCTCGAAAAACCAAAAAACTTACGTAAAAACTTGATGTCCGAACTAAATCAAGTTTTTTGGTGCCAATCCGAAATTGGTTTTAAAATTAATTTATGCTTCCGTCGTGCTTTAACATGATACATCCGATCTCCAAACTTCAAGCGGGCCAGCCTTCGGCTTCAACCTCCTATCCCGAAGGCGGAGTGCTTCTCAGGCCAGTTTAGCGAAGTAAACTCGAGCGGTTTAAAGAGAAACCAGGCTATCCGGCTATTGACCACACACTCGCATCGAAAAAAGGAGTAGTAGAAAAAAGACTTTGCAACGACCAAGAAGAAAATATTTATTAGAGAACGGCTCATATAAATTTAAGAGCCCCCAGTTAACATGGGTAAAGAAAGTGGTTTTTAACAAACCTTGCTTTTAACAAATAAATTTTAACATAATTATAATACCTGGTCGAACTGAACAAAAAATTAAGAATTGAAAAAAGTTGAGCTTGGAAGCGACTTAGCTGGTTAATGTGGTCGGTCGTTGATGAAGCGGTCCGGGCTTGCGACGGGACAAAAACGTAGTACTCGGCCTGACTGAGGTCCCAGCCCCAAAGCCGGTCCCGAGGTGCCCGAGCGAAGAACTCGGCTTGATGAAGTGGCGATGCATCACGGTCGATGTGGCGAGGCGAAGCCCCTGGTCTAGCCGAGGTCGTCGGAATAGGTTGATGAACAGATGGTGAAGCCCCCGGTCCAGCCTAGTTGACGGAGCAGGTCGGTAACGTGAGGTTGCAGCCCCCATGCCATCCAAGGTGTCGAAGCAGGTCGGCGTGGTGGACATCGGCTTGAAGAAGCAACGGCGCGGCCATGCCGATGCAGATCGTAACTTCTGACGCGGTCAATGCCGGCTCGATGAAGTGACCGCGCGGAGATGCCGGCGCGCCCGACCCGTGCAATCCGTGGGGCGACGATGTTGGTGATGATTTAGCTGTGATGCCGAACTCTTGGTCGGCTCGCCGGGGTGATGACCCTGATGAGGTTGACCTCGGCTCGACGAAGCGACGACCTGTCTAACGCATGTTGGCATCCCTGGAGCAACGTTGACGGGCTGGTTTGACACCGGCGTGACAGTGAAGATCACCTCCGAAAAGGTGCAAAATTTGTGAGCATGTGTTTGGAAACAAAATACAATACCCTAGAGAGAGTTTCCTTCAAAAAGGATGTCCGGTATCCCGTTCATGAAAAAGACGAACATGGGTCGGATTCGTTTCCGCGCAGAAAACTGATCCGAAAAGTGATGCACTCATCGGACTATTCCCGGAGTTTGGACGGTCGGATCGAGCTCAAATTTTGAGGGGTGGTAGATACAGGAATTCCGAAGGTGATCAATGGTTGGATCTTCCAAAGGACCTCCGAGATAGACGCTGGAGCCCACGCCCTAAACTCGTCCAGAGTCCCGTCCAGATTTGACAGGCCTCCAGTATATCATAGATCGCCGGAGATTCCTTCATCGGAATGCGACGAAATTTTACAGGGTTGTTATATACTTAATTTCGTACAATTCCACCAAAGGGTTTGTCAAAACGAGACCCGAGAAGGTGGGGGCGGCGAACACAAGTCCGCTGTACAGAAAAAACTACGCGATCGCATGAGGGCAATGTTGACGTTGAGCCCCCGAGTTCCATGGACGATTCTTCCATGATCTCGGTTGAGATTTAGGTTTGATGATGAAGGCATCCGTACGATCTTGACGATCTAACGCGGAGCACAGTCCTTGGTCCAGCCAAGGTCACCAGTCGAGCCGGTGACGAAGACTAGCCATCTATCCTTTTCGATCACACAGCGGAACTCTCAATGAAAGCACCAGTGTCGGTGTCAAAACCGGCAGACCTCGGGGTAGAGGGTCCCGAGCTGTGGATCTCGGATCGATGGTAACAGGAACGAAGGAGACGATGTTTACCCAGGTTCGGGCCCTCTTGATGGAGGTAAACCCTACGTCCTGCTCTTGTTTATATTGATGATGGTGTATCGAGTAGAGAGTTGATCTACCTCGAGATCGTAAGTTGTGGTCTAAACCCTAGAGGTGATGATGAATATCATAATGATCTTCCCTATCAACTAGCCTGGCCTCGGTTTATATAATGTACCAGAGGCCTAGGATAACAAGAGTCCTAGTCGGTTACATCGGTGGAGAGGAGTCCTTGTCTTGATCACCAAGTCTTGTGGAATCTTCCTTGTATATGTCATGGGCTGCCCTAAGTGGCCCATTAGTGAACCGCCATGGGGGTCCTCGTCCCGACCCACCTGGTCGGGAGACGACGTGGTGAGTACCCCCTAGTCCAGGACACCGTCACTTGGTGTGCTAAGGTATACATATCGAATGAAGATGATCAGTCTATCAGACCATAGAATACTTCACACATGCATAACTGACTTGGGGATGATTCCAGAGGAAGCAAAAACAAGATCTCTTGAATTCACGGCGGCAACTTACATCAAATACACATGAACTAGAGGAAGTCACTTCTTTCATCCAAACATATACCCCATGAACGAGACACGGAGGTAATGCTTACACAAGTTTCCAACACTAGACTTACTGTCATCATGAGTTATGGAGAGATGAAGATGTTGTCGATGGGATGAACAACAAATTATCGAGATTTCAATAAAGATGGAATTCCACAACTATGTGAACAAGGTAATAGTATTGGTCAGACCAAAAGATATAAAGATGTGCGTGCTCGAGGAAACAACCGCGGGTAAGACAACATTACGAAAATCGTTGGTTCTGATTTTGATTTGGTGATAGCCCACACTCAAATCAAAGATTGGATAAAACAATAGATCCAACAACTGAGCACGAAGGTCAATCGGTGAAGATATTATCTTTCTTCAACACACACACACAAAAGATATCCCTTCGGATGAACTACGTTAGGCAAAGCTTTTATCTTCCAACTCTCCAAGTAGTTGTTTAGCTCAACCAACTAGTTCAGGGTATCCAACACAGATTCTTGGAGAAGGGGTGGTTTTATGAAAACCAACTTGATCGCGAACTCAACATAACAGTCAGGGGACAACCTGGTAATACTTCCGAGAAGATATTTGGAAAATCACGAACCACCGATATGTTATTAAGCTCGAGAACAATCTTGCTTTTCATGGGAAGACGATATGATCAAAAGAGCTTGGGATTGACACAATCCTAACTCATTGATCGAAAGGTGCACCAGAAAAATGGACTAGGTAGCACGATCAATCTTAGAATGATGATTCAATAACCAACACGCGAAGAATGAGATTATTGTCCATTAACTACGAAACAACAGGGTTGTTAGGAGTATTGATTTCACACATCACAATTCACTTGTCGGTATTCCAGTTACAACAACACGGAGACCAACAAATGAATAATGATGGCGAGAAGTATCACTGTATCAAGAATTCATAAGAGGTAGTGCAATTCCCATGACATTCTTGACATAAAAGAAGGTAATACTCCAAGGTAAAACAGACTAGAAGTTGGATTGGCCTCTTGATCTGCGGAATACAAATACTTTGACCCAATCCTAGATATGGATGAGGTACTAGAGTTTGTTTCTCCTAGTCATTTTGAAATAGAATGGCTTGACGGACCACAAGAGTAGAGGCATCGATGAACGAATGCATGATTACTCCTGACTATTAGTTGATAGACTAAGGTCAGAATATAGCTTAAAAGGGACAACTCAAAGGAACATATGATTTTTTCTGAGTTGGGGATGCATAGATTAGCATGGCAGACAAGGCTCAACATATTTCTTCTGGATAACCCATGCAGAAAGGGAGGATTGGCAGAGTCACAAATATAGAATGGAGAACTCATCAAGCGCACTCTTGTTGTGATCTTTTGGTTCAAAAGAACTTCTGCCATACCGGTTCATGGTATTGGAAGAATGACATACCACGGACCTCGAAGACTAGAACAAGGTTACTAATCATCCTAACGGAACGAGCAAACACTTTCAATAGGAATAAGCAGATCGAATCTTGGGTCCAAGAACCCTGAGATAGAATGCCCACTAACTAATTAACATCACGAGATGCTTTCGAGAACGATGGCCAGAATTATCACACTGGGGATACAACACAAGGGTTGAATCTCTGGGTGGTTCACTTAAGATAACATGGTTTCCTATTAAATTTAACAGATATGATAAGGTAATGGAATACCCCAACACAACAATTTGTGTGTCCATTCTGGATAAAAAGACATCGGAACAGGAAGAAATGTTTTGCAAATGCATCAGACTATTTAGAAATCTTGGATAACTTGGACAGCATAACGGCTGTACGGGCATGAAAAATGAGACAACCTGCATGACAACTGACAACTCAACCACTGAATCCTATGGAAAACACCGATCCAAGAAGACAACACCTTTCCTATAGGTCTGCCAAATAGTAACCCATCATCCCTATAGATAGATGAGAAAGCCTAGTTCCTTAACCCCGTAGAAAAGAAGAGGGTGACTCAAAATAGAATGACACGAGAAGAGAAGTAAAAAGAGCCTTACGTTCCCTTCCACAATCAATTCCCTTATATAACTAAAGAATTTCTAGACTCAACATCGACCAGTTTGGCTTGATAATCGTACAGGCAGTCAGGCTCTGATACCAAAGCTGTCCGGACCCCCGATCCTAAGTCACATAGATCTAGCACGTAACACATCATATCACTTTGCGGCCTCACGCACGGTAACCCATGGCTGCCGCCTTTACCTTGGTCGGACCGTTTGCGTCTTTTGGCTCATGTATATGATTTTGTCGCTAGCATCCACATGACAGAGAACCCGGGTCGACATGACTAGTCTAAACCAAGGTGGCACAACCATACAGGGACAGACATAGGTAACCCAACAATGCGCGTGTCGGTCATTGATGACCCACAAGTATAGGGGATCAATCGTAGTCCGTTCGATAAGTAAGAGTGTTGAACCCAACGAGGAGCAGAAGGAAATGACAAGCGGTTTTCAGCAAGGTATTCTCTGCAAGTACTGAAAGTAGCGGTAACAGATAGTTTTGATAGCAAGATAATTCGTAACAAGTATCTAGTAACAAGTATAATAAAGTACAACAAGGTGGCCCAATACTTTTTGTAGCAAAGGACAAGCCGGAATGAACTCGTATAATAAGCAAAGCGTTCTCGAGGACACATGGGAATTTCATCTAGTCACTTTCATCATGTTTGTTTGATTCGCGTTCGTTACTTTGATAATTTGATATGTGGGTGGACCGGTGCTTGGGTGTTGTTCTTACTTGAACAAGCCTCCCACTTATGATTACCCCCTCTCGCAAGCATCCAAAACTATGAAAGAAGAATTAAGATAACTCTAACCATAGCATGAAATATATGTGTGACGCCCCCGACTTAATCGTGCACTAATCATACACGCAAATGCAGACGATCAAGCCTAAGGACTCACGGGAAGATATGACAACACAACTCTAGACACCAAATAAAATAATACAAGCTTTATATTACAAGCCAGGGGCCTCGAGGGCTCGAATACATAAGCTCGAGTTACACAAGCATCAGCGGAAGCAAAAGTATCTGAGTACAAACACAAAGTTAAACAACTCTGCCTTAAGAAGGCGGAAACAAACAACGACTCTGACCGAAAAGGCACAGGCCTCCTTCCTGGGAGCCTCCGAATCTACTCCTGGTTGTCGGTCTCCACGTAGCAGTAGGCTCCTCCGTGGATCTCCTGCTCCTGGGCTCCGTCGTCTGATCGCAGCAAACGGGTATGGGGAAAAGAGATAGCAAAGCAACTGTGAGTACTCATCCAAAGTACTCGCAAGACTGACATCAGAACTATGCTAAGTATGCATCGGTATAAAAGGAATGGGGCTATATCTTTGGACTAAACTGCAGAAATGTCGGAATAGAGGGGGAGAGGCCTAGCCTAACGAAGACTAGCATCTTGAAGCATCAGAAGAGAGTAGAGTAAAGTAACATATAATAGCAGTTATATTTTAGTAATGCCCTGAGATCCTTCCTCGACTATCCTGCGAGAAAGTGATCCCGAGAGCAGTAGCAACAGTTTAACATTGTAACAATATCCATTTGTAGTTGTAGCAGATTAGGATACAACTCTGAGCGTCCTGTTACCGTGGACACGGCTATTCGAATAGATTACTTCCCTATAGGGGTGCACTACTGTTACCCAACACGCTCGATTAACTCTGGACGGACACACTTTTCTCGGTCATGCCCGGCCTCGGCTGATCGATACGACGTAGTCCTACCTAGGCTCAACAGAGAGGTCCCCGCCGGTCTACATCCTAAGTGCTCAGGGGTCTTGGGCCCATCGCCCTTTGCACTCCGGGTCGTTGTGTGCAGGGTGGATACAGGCACCACCTCTGTCCTGGATGGCACCGGCCTGACCCGGCCACAATGCTGAACTGGAGGTCTGACAGAGCTTTCGGCTGATACATACGGCGCCGAGGGTCCCATAACCATTATCCCACACGGTGGTAGTGCGTATAGGGCCAACGACCCACTCAGATCAAATACCCAAATCCGTTAGGCGTATTTAGAAACTCGCGGAGACGAACAGGATCCCTGTCGCTCCGACTTGATAACACACGGCTCGCGGGTGCTCTTGGAGCCGACCCATCTTTAACAACGGGAGCTGTCGGGTCTCAGGTCCATCTCTATTGTATGGTACCGCCAACCCTTCAGTTCCCCAATAATAAATGAAAGTAACTGTGTGAGCATTCTCGTGATCACCGCCAACGGGGATCACGACCCGAATTCTAGCATAGCAACATGGACAAGGGTGTAGGGCCAACTGGTGGGGATCTGACCAACCTATACTAAGCAATTAGGGTACCAGGAAAGGTATCAACAACAGTTACAAAATCAGGCTATGCATCAGAATAGGAGTTGCCGGAGTATCAATGGTAGCAGTTCTAATGCAAGCATAAGAGGGAAAGAATAGGCGATATCTGGATGATCAAGGAGGGTTTGCTTGCCTGGAAGCTCTGTTGAAAGGGGTCTGGTCATCGGCGACGTAGTCGTACGCATCAGTGTCGTCGGTAGTCTCGGGGTCTATCGGGAGAGAAGAAGGGGGAAGAACAATAAATACACGGCAACAAATGCAATCGCTATGCATGACATGCCTAAATGATATGCAGGGGTGATATATTACCTCTCCAATTATTTTAGATGATTTAGGAATTTATTTGGATTTATTTTATCAAGGTTATGCACTATTCATCTATCGAATACGGGCAAAAAGTTCCATGTTCAGTATGTTAGAGGGATGTGGCAGGTATGTGGATAGGATATTCAGATTCGTCATATTTTTTGATCGTTTTTCATATATAAATTATTTTCATCCGAGTTACGGTTTATTTTCTATGATTTTTCAAAGTTTTAATCATTTTCTAGAATTTCTGAAATTATTTAATTCGAATTATCCAAAACAGTGATAGGTGATGTCATCATGACGTCAGCATGGCGTCAGCAGTCAACTGAGTCGGTGGACTGATCAATCTGACCAGTGGGTCCCACATGTCATACACAGTAGCCTAATTAGAGTTTAATTTAATCTAAACAGAGTCTAATTAGCAGGTGGACCCCACTGTCAGTGACTGTTTAGTAATTAAATTAATTAACAGATTAATTTAAATTCAAATTAATTTTAATTAAACGCGGGGCCCGCATGTCAGAGATTGTAGCCGCCCAGTCAGCGGGTTGACCCAGTCAACCCTGACAGCGGGACCCACTGGACCCACCAGCCAGTGGCCCAGGGCGGCCAGGTGGCAGCCACGTCGGCCGACCGGCGTTTAAACGCCGGCGACTGCTTTTTTGCGGCGGCGCGCGTCGGGAGGGGTTCGGGTTTCGCGCACAGGGGGTTTCTGGGGCCGTGGCTTGGTGCGTTCGACGCGACTCGACGTCGCGCATCGAATGGCGGTGGTGGCTGTCCGTGGGGTGGCCGGAGTGGAGTGCTACGACGTCGCCGGCGGTGGCGGCATTCAGGTGGTGCTCGGGTTAGCTGCGGCAGCGTGCAAACGGGCGAGGTGAGGCACTGGGGATGCACTATGCGGTGCGGCGAGCTCGGTGGGCACGCTGGCACAACCAAAAGGTCGTCGGAGCTACGCCGGCGGCGAGTCAGGCGGCGGCGCATTCGGTCACGAGCGAGGCGGCAGCTACGGGCGCGGTGGAGCGAGGAGAAGAGGGCGGAGGGAAGCGGAGGCTCACCGCGGAGCCGTAGGGAGTCGCAGCGGGCTCGAGGGAGGCCGGTGGTGGCAGATCGGCGGCGGCGATTTCCGGCGTCCGAGAGGGGAAGGCGAGGTCGTTGCGCTCGCTGCAGAGCTCCTTGGCGTCGTCCAGTGGCGCAGGGAGGGGTAGCGGACGGCGGCAGAGCGATCGGGCACGGTGGCGAGGCGCAGGGGCTACGGTGGCCACGAGGGTTCACGGCGGCGAGGCCATGGCGGCGTCGGGCATTTGCGGGATCGGGCGAGAGAGGACGCGAGGGGGAAAATAGGGGCTAGGGTTCGATGATGGGGTCGACGGCGACCTTATCCGGCTCGGTGACACGGCAGATGGGCGACGCGTGCGTCTTCTGGGCATCGGGCATGTGCGCGGCGACACACAGGGGAAGAGTGGCGGGAGGAAGGAGAAAGGCCGTGGCGGGCTGGGCCAGGCTGCACTGTGCACTGATGGCCCAAGTGCACAGTAGCGCTAGGATTTTTCTTTTATTCTTTTCTGCTTTCTGTTTTTATTTCTGTTTTGCAAAATGTTTAGCCACCATTTCACTTTGGTAAAATATGTGACTGAGCTCTATAAATATTAGGAAATATTTATCACTGCCAGAAAAAGGTTTGGAGAGAAAAAGATTTCATTTGAATTTTACTAAATGATTTGGCAGTTTAAATTGTTGTTTGATACTGTTTCATGATGTTAGAGTCATCTAGGCAATTTAATTAATGTTGACTTTATTTTTATAATTGCTTTGGGAATATTTGCAATATTATGAACATTTTAGTTTTTAAATTTGAACAACTTTTATTTCTACTTCATATTTGAATTTCAATTTGAATTGGAATTTGAAATGACATATGATACAAATGATGATCAAGACTTGTTAATCATGGTGACTTGGCATTACCAAAAGGGTGACCACTGTAGCTTAATACATGGGGATGTTACAATTCTCCTCCTCTAAAAGAAATTCTCGTCCCGAGAATTAAGAGGCATGCTGAAAGAAAGCGGGGTATTCTTCACGAAGACGATCCTCGCGTTCCCAAGTGGCTTCATCTTCAGAATGGTTCGACCACTGAAGTTTAAGGAACTTGATTGCCTTCTGACGGGTTCGACGTTTAGCTTGATCAAGAATGCGGATCGGATGCTCTTTATAAGAGAGATCATCTCGTAATTCAAGCACTTCATGATCCACTGCTCGGATAGGATCCTTGAAGCAGCGTCGGAGTTGCGACACGTGAAAGACATCATGAACTTGAAAAAGGTTTGGCGGCAATTGCAATTGATATGCCACTTCTCCACGTCTTGCAGGGATACGGAACGGGCCAATATAGCGAGGAGCTAACTTGCCCTTGATTCCGAAACGGTGAGTGCCCTTCATCGGAGTAACACGAAGGTAAGCCTATTCGCCAGGTTGATAAACCATTACCTGGTGTTTACGGTCATAGTTGCTCTTCTGACGAGACTGAGCAGTCTTCAGATGTTCCCGTACGATACGGACTTGCTCTTCAGTGTGTTGGATAATGTCTGGGCCGAAGAGTGGCCGTTCCCCAGTTTCTGACCAATTCAGAGGGGTTCGGCAGTTACATCCATAGAGAACTTCAAAGGGTGCCATCTTCAAACTAGCCTGATAGCTATTGTTGTATGAGAATTCAGCATATGGGAGAGATTCCTCCCATTTCTTACCGAATGAGATGACACAAGCTCAAAGCATATCTTCCAGCACTTAATTGACTCGTTCAACTTGTCCCTGGACTGGGGGTGAATGGTGGTGCTGAAGGACAGATGAGTACCCATAGCTTCTTGGAAACTTGCCCAGAACCTTGAGGTAAAGAGGCTGCCACGGTCTGAACTGATCTCCAACGGAACACCGTGGAGTGACACAATTCTAGAAACATACACGTCTGCTAACTGACTAGCAGTGATTGTCTCCTTGACTGGCAGAAAGTGAGCAACCTTTGAAAATCGGTCAATGATGACAAAAATAGCATCATGACCCTTCTACGATCTGGGAAATCCAGTAATGAAATCCATTTCAACTTTGTCCCATTTCCATTCGGGAATATCAAGTGGTTGCAGAGTTCCAGCAGGTCTTTGATGTTCTACTTTGATGCGATGGCAAACGTCACACTCAGCAACATAACGAGCAATGTCTCGCTTCATATCAGGCCACCAGTACCGCTGACAAATGTCTTGGTACTACCCGGATGTATAGACAAAGGGGTGTCATGTGCTTCCTTCATGACATCCGAACGCGAGTCCAGATTGTGCTTTCTGGGGACCACTAGTCGGCCTTTGAAGAACACGGCACCATCATCATCAACATGGTAGAACGAAGAATTTTCCTTGGAGATGTAGTTCTTAATCTTCTTGACTTCAGAGTCATATTTCTGCCTTGTTTTGATGTTGTGTTCGAGATCTGGTTCAACCACCAAGGTATTCAGATATCCTTGAGGAACTATTTTGATGTTCATCTTTCGAAGCTCTTCATATAGGAGTGGCTGTTGCAGCTGAACCTCAAGTTCACAACAGTAGGATTTATGGCTGACGGCATCAGCCATTACATTAGCCTTGCCAGGGGTGTAAGAAATACCCAAATCATAGTCTGTAATGGCCTCCATCCATCTTTGCTGACGGAGGTTCAGAGATGGCTGAGTGAACAAGTAATTCAGACTTTGATGATCTGTGTAGATCTCGCAACGATTACCAAGTAGGTAATGTCGCCATAACTTCAATGCATACATAACCGCTGCAAGTTCGAGATCATGCGTTGGATAGTTCTCTTCGTGAGGACGCAACTGTCGAGAGCCATAAGCAATCACCTTACGCTCTTGCATTAGGACACAACCTAATCCATGACGGGATGCGTCACAATAAATCACAAAGTCCTTGCGAGAATCGGGAGGAGCAAGCACTGGTGCAGATGTTAGCTTGTCCTTGAGTGTTTGGAAACTTTCCTAACATTTGTCTGTCCACTCAAACTTAACGCCTTTGTGAAGCAGATCAGTCAGAGGCTTGGCAATCTTAGAAAAGTTCTCGACAAATCGGCGGCAATAGCTTGCGAGTCCGAGAAAACTTCTGACTTACTTGACATTCTTTGGGGCAGTCCATTCAAGAATAGCCTGAACTCGTTTTGGGTTAACAACAATGCCATCTTTGGAAATCACGTGGCCGAGATAAGTCACTTCAGATAACCAGAACTCACACTTGGAATACTTAGCATACAGTTGATGTTCGCGCAACTTCTCCAGTACAAGCCGGAGATGTTCGGCATGTTCTTCTTCATTCTTCGAATATATAAGGATATCATCCAGATAAACCATGACGAATTTGTCGAGGTAATCCATGAAGATGTAGTTCATCAGTCGGGAGAAGGTTGTTGGAGCGTTGGTTAAGCCAAAGGACATGACAATGTACTCGTAAGAACCATAGCGAGTAACGAAGGCTGTCTTCGGAATATCCTCTTTACGAACTCGGATCTGGTGGTATCCCAATCTCAAATCAAGTTTAGAGAATACTGAGGAACCAGCAAGTTGATCATACAGATCGTTGATCCTGGGAAGCGGATACTTGTTCTAAATTGTTGCTTGGTTGATAGGTCGGTAATCTTGAACTAACCGATTTGTTCCATCCTTCTTCTTAACAAAGAGCGAAGGTGCTCCGCAAGCAGAAGAACTGGGGCGGATGAAACCCTTTTTAAGTGACTTGTCGATTTCCTCCTTAAGTTCAAGGAGTTCATGCGGCGGCATCTTGTATAGGCGCTTGGCAATAGGAGTAGTGCCTGGTTTCAAGTCGATGACAAATTCGACAGCTCTAGCAGGGGGTACTCCTGGAAGTTCCTCTAGGAAGACATCTTGAAATTCGCGAACGACTGGTACGTTCTCGATTCCTTCAAGAGGTGAGGCATTCAATGCATTCAGAGCATATATCTGGCTTTCGGCATTCTGGACTATCTGGGCTGAGTAGCTGACTGTCTGGCCAGAGGGATGCGTAAGTTGGACTTTCTTAGCAGCACAGTCGATCAAAGCATTTTGGGCGGTCAACCAGTCCATACCGAGAATGATGTCTATGTCGGAAGGTCCGAGAGCAATGAGGGAAGCAGAGAACATCAACCCTTCAATTCTGATCTGATTGTTGTGACTTAGCATCTTGGTTTGGCACCTGGAACGGGGAGTGCTAATCTCTAATGGGGTGGGCAACAACTCTAGAGGTAGCTCATGCCGCTGAGCAAATTGTTGAGACACAAAGGAATGTGATGCCCCAGAATCAAAGAGAACAGTGGCTGCAACTGAATTAACTGGAAGAGTTCCCATCACGGATTTAGGGGACTCACGAGCTTCTTCCATTTTGACGTGGGTGACTTGACCACAACCCATGGCAGGCGGCCTGGCATTACAATTTCTGGAAGGATGGTTTCGACGGCCCTTCTTACGGCCAATAGGAGGACGTGATGCATCCTGCGGCTGACCCTGGCGACAGTTGAGAGCACGGTGCCCTGGCTGTCCACACTTTAAGAAATTCCCATCATTGGGGCGAGGAGCCATAGTATTGGGCTGTCCACTAGGAATATTCAGTTGTCTTTGTGGTGGAGGCAGACGAGGTGCAATATAAGACGGCCTTGGTGTTGGAGCAGGTCGGTGATAAACATTGTACGGAATCCAGACTTGGCGTTTCTGAGCAGGCTGACCCAAAGACGAGCCAACGTCACGAGTGCGCTTGAGCGACTCCTGGTACTCAGTCAGACCAGTTTCATCTCGAAAAGCTTGGCTGACAAGCGTCGCAAAATCTGCGCAATCATGGACAACAAGTGCGAGCTTTATATCAGGCCGCAGTCCTTCACGGAACTTCTCTTGCTTGCGAGCATCAGTGCAGACGCCATCTGAAGCATAGCGGGATAATTCGAGAAATTTCCTCTGATATTCATCCATCGTCATTTTGCCCTGAGTGAGTTTGCGGAACTCCGTCTTCTTCTGGTCGATCAGCCCTTGAGGAATGTGTCGTGCACGGAAGGCTGACTGGAATTCCTGCCAAGTGGTTACAGTTCCAGCAGGCAGCATACCCCTGTGGCTTTCCCACCATTGAGCAGCTAGACCCTTCAGGTGAAATGCCGCAAAGGTGATGTAATTGTCAGGGGCAACATTAGCTGACTCCATCTCAAACAAGATATCATGAAGCCAATCATCAGCTTCCATAGGATTGGTGGAGTTGCGGAAAATGGACGGGTTGAGGCGCACGAATTCTTGCAGAGTTATTGGGGTAGACTGTTGCTAAGCATTCTGAGTTGGAAATTGGGCCATTACCCCAGTCATAAACTGAAGATTCAGCTCAAACTGCCGCATCATTGCGGCAATATAGGGTGGAGGTGGAGGGTCGTCAGCCATCCTGCCAAATCAACAGGGGCAGTTTAGCAAGAACAACTGCATGTGTAAGAGGTCATTCATGATGTACATGAGCAATGAACTAAGAGTGCATTAGATGCAAATTAGTAGTCATTAAAGACATACAGATCCATGCACAGAGTCGGTTATAAACGACAGCAGGTGTTCAGAAGATACGCAGCTAGACAAGCTAGGCGGCACACAGGCGCGCAGTGGAGAGATACAACAACAGAACATAGCAAAGGCTACATCACGTCAGAGAAAACTAATGGGGCGAGGAATCTGCAAGGAACAACACAGGGTGCCCTCGATAAAAGGATCCTGCGGTCCGTGAACTCTGTGAAGCAGAACCTGGCCCTCATCTCGAAGAAGGGGGGGTTAATTCAGAACTCTGGGTGGACGTGATCATGAGAACCTAATGTTAGAGTTAGTAAAAGTTTAACCCGAAAAGAAGAGAGATCAGAGTCCCAGAGTAAGGAAGAGGAATAAAAGATCTTAATCCCATCCATTGGCGACGTGGGCCCGTAAGCCACACATCCATGTTAGTAAAACAATTTTTTGAAAAACTAGACTCAACTTCGGCCAAGTAGTTGGAAAGGGGGTTCCTACAGGCAGTCGGCTCTGATACCAACTTGTGACGCCCCCGACTTAATCGTGCACTAATCATAGACGCAAATGCACACGATCAAGCCTAAGGACTCATGGGAAGATATCACAACACAACTCTAGACACCAAATAAAATAATACAAGCTTTATATTACAAGCCAGGGGCCTCGAGGGCTCGAATACATAAGCTCGAGTTACACAAGCATCAGCGGAAGCAAAAGTATCTGAGTACAGACACAAAGTTAAACAACTCTGCCTTAAGAAGGCGGAAACAAACAATGGCTCTGATCGAAAAGGCGCAGGCCTCCTGCCTGGGAGCCTCCGAATCTACTCCTGGTTGTCGGTCTCCACGTAGCAGTAGGCTCCTCCGGGGATCTCCTGCTCCTGGGTTCTGTCGTCTGATCGCAGCAAATGGGTATGGGGAAAAGAGACAGCAAAGCAACCGTGAGTACTCATCCAAAGTACTCGCAAGACTGACATCAGAACTATGCTAAGTATGCATCGGTATCAAAGGAATGGGGCTATATCTTTGGACTAAACTGCAGAAATGCCGGAATAGAGGGGGAGAGGCCTAGCCTAACGAAGACTAGCATCTGGAAGCATTTCTTGCAGCATCAGAAGAGATTAGAGTAAAGTAACATATAATAGCAGTTATATTTTAGTAATGCCCTGAGATCCTTCCTCGACTATCCTGCGAGAAAGTGATCCTGAGAGTAGTAGCAACAGTTTAACATTGTAACAATATCCATTTGTAGTTGTAGCAGATTAGGATACAACTCTGAGCATCCTGTTACCGTGGACACGGCTATTCGAATAGATTACTTCCCTGCAGGGGTGCACTACTATTACCCAACACGCTCGATTAACTCTGGCCGGACACACTTTTCTCGGTCATGCCCGGCCTCGGCTGATCGACACGACGTAGTCCTACCTAGGCTCAACAGAGAGGTCCCCGCCGGTCTACATCCTAAGTGCTCAGGGGTCTTGGGCCCATCGCCCTTTGCACTCCGGGTCGTTGTGTGCAGGGTGGATCCAGACACCACCTCTGTCCTGGATGGCGCCGGCCCGACCCGGCCACAATGTTTAACTGGATGTCTGACAGAGCTTTCGGCTGATACATACGGCGCCGAGGGTCCCATAACCATTATCCCACGTGGTGGTAGTGCGTATAGGGCCAACGACCCACTCAGATCAAATACCCAAATCCGTTAGGCGTATTTAGAAACTCGCGGAGACGAACATGATCCCTGTCGCTCCGACTTGATAACACACGGCTCGCGGGTGCTCTTTGAGCCAACCCGTCTTTAACAACGGGAGCTGTCGGGTCTCAGGTCCATCTCTACTGTATGGTACCACCAGCCCTTCAGTTCCCCAATAATAAATGAAAGTAACTGTGTGAGCATTCTCGTGATCACCGCCAACGGGGATCACGACCCGAATTCTAGCATAGCAACATGGACAAGGGTGTAGGGCCAACTGGTTGGGATCTGACCAACCTATACTAAGCAATTAGGGTAACAGGAAAGGTATCAACAATAGTTACAAAATCAGGCTATGCATCAGAATAGGAGTTGCCGGAGTATCAATGGTAGCAGTTCTAATGCAAGCATAAGAGGGAAAGAATAGGCGATATCTGGATGATCAAGGAGGGTTTGCTTGCCTGGAAGCTCTGCTGAAAGGGGTCTGGTCGTCGGCGACGTAGTCGTACGCATCAGTGTCGTCGGTAGTCTCGGGGTCTATCGGGAGAGAAGGAGGGGGAAGAACAATAAATACACAGCAACAAATGCAATCGCTATGCATGACATGCCTAAATGATATGCAGGGGTGATATATTACCACTCTAATTATTTTAGATGATTTAGGAATTTATTTGGGTTTATTTTATCAAGGTTATGCACTATTCATCTATCGAATACGGGCAAAAAGTTCCATGTTCAGTATGTTAGAGGGGTGTGGCAGGTATGTGGGTAGGATATTCGGATTCGTCATATTTTTCTGATCATTTTTCATATATAAATTATTTTCATCCGAGTTACGGTTTATTTTCTATGATTTTTCAAAGTTTTAATCATTTTCTGGAATTTCTGAAATTATTTAATTCGAATTATCCAAAACAGTGATAGGTGTCGTCATCATGACGTCAGCTGTCAACTGAGTCGGTGGACTGGTCAATCTGACCAGTGGGTCCCACATGTCATACACAGTAGCCTAATTAGAGTTTAATTTAATCTAAACAGAGTCTAATTAGCAGGTGGACCCCACTGTCAGTGACTGTTTAGTAATTAAAGTAACTAGTAGAACGCCCGTGCGTTGCCACGAGCTTTAAAAAAAACTAAGATGCTACTCCCGGGGCTAAAATAACCGAGAACAATGCACATTTCAGCTAACATAAATATTGGTTTATCTTGACAATCAGCTAACACATATCATACTATCACCCATAACAATATGTTGTTAACTTAAAAAATATATATTACTGAAACCAACCAGTAGTTTTTTTGTTTGCATCAAAGTACTCTTTATTGCAAGGTGATCACCATATTATCTTTTACAAGAGTATCAACAATCTCTGCGGGTGGATCTTCCATCCACCCCGCACACACCTTACTTCTAGCTAGTTTGGCTAAATCATGGGCAGCACAATTAGTCTCTCTAGGAGCATGCTCAAAAATAATATGCGGGAAATCACACGCAAGGTGAAATATATCATCAAAAACTGCCGCCGATAGATCGAAAGAGCGACCTCCATTCTTCATTGTTTCTATCACCTCAATGTTCTCAGAGTTCACCTCTATGCGGTTACACCCGACTGTAGTTGCCAAATTGAGATGAAACCATAAGGCCAGTGCCTCGGCCATAAGTGCATCTCCGCACCAATCGATTTCCCCATTTCCTGCCGTGACGAATCTGCCAATCGAGTCTCTGATGACAGCGCCATACGACCCCTTGAGTAAGTCTGGGTCAAAAGCCCCATCCACGTTTAGCTTCACATAGTTGCTCCTTGGTCTTTCCCAGTCATGTCGCTTGATCGTCGCCTTTGCATCACTCGCCATAGTATAGTTAGCAACCAAAGCTCTGATTAGCAACCAGTAGTTGAATGGTTAGGAGGGTTGTGTTACCCATCCATGTGTGAGTGCATGTGTGTGGTGGTGTGCATACATTGTTATCCGTATTTCTTTAAACTTTTATCAAGAAATAGTATAATTTTTATTATCTTGGCCTTTTCTTAATTCAAATACAAACACATCATAGAAATATGGAATTCGTGTCACTATTCTCATTCCTTGGCCGATCAATTTTTCGTGGGGAGCACATTTGAGCCACCTTCTAGTCATGGAGACTGCCCAAAGAAAATAATTCTTTTACCATTATCACTTCTTTATCTGGTACAAGATGCCATCTTTTTTACTGAAGTACATAATGTGATATTATTTTCAATATGAATCATGCATTTGTACGTCAAGTCATACAAGTTTGGTTGCACCCTCGCGGAACATCCAATGGATTACCCAGATTCAGTTACAGACCAAGCATGACATGACATGAGAAAACCAACAATGATGTGTGCCTGAGCATCTTTCATCTTTCACCATGAAAAAAGGCATTTTGGGAGTCTTGGTCATCACTCAAAGTAGGTTGATTGATGCATTGTGGACCCTTGAGCTTTTTTAGAAGCTAGAGACCAGAACTGGACAAAGAATTTGAAGTGTATGTACCAGTTTCTTGAGTGAGGCCTTGATATTGGCATGTATGTGTGGTGGCTCTTCAAGTATGGCTGCAATGCAAGTTGTATTGACATGCAGAAATGTAGTTAGTCCCCTAAAATAATTACTCGATTCACATGAAATTGACAAGTTGGAAAATACCTTAGGCGGTTCTTACAATAATATTTCCAATGAAATTGCCAACAAAACTGTGCTTCCAATATACCTCCTTCACCACCCTCTTCATATTCTTATGTAGCAAAACTCGCTACTTTATATTGGCCTAACTAATCTACTAACGTTGGCTGCATGACATGCACAGAATTCAGACAAAATAATAATAATCAGTATTAAAAAGGAGATGAGCAATATGCCCTAGAAAGAAAAATAATAAGGTAAATTAACATGAATGAAGAAAAAACCTATGTTGTTGGAACTTTTACCTGTGGGATCTATGTCTTTATTGGGCTTGGCCGAAATCTGAGTGGCCTGTCCTTACTTGTCAAATGTGCATGACTCGTGTCAGATTCAACGAACACTGTACACACATATAGAAAGAACATAATGATCAGACGTACTATATAACTGAACATCGAACCAAATGAAAAATACAAAGCATGTTGCCATAATTCCAAATTTTCACATCCTATATAATATGTTCTCATGACCAAAACACAAAGCAAAAAATGTATATCTCTTGGGAAAATAGAGAGCAACTGACGAAGGAAGCTAACCCATTATGCAAAATCCTATATAATTGAAACATGAACCAACTGAATCTTGAACCAAGTTAAAAAATGCTCAGATTTTCTAATCCTACATGATATGTTCCCATCACCCATACACATAACATAAAAGGTATATGCAATACCCAATAGGAAAATACAGAGCAATAGATGAAAGAAGCTAACCTGCACCATGAATAACCTGCAGCTAATTATAGCTATCAAGGAAAACTGTGAACACAAGATATGGAGGAGATTTTTAAAATTTCACAAGCCATTGTTCTATCAAGAAGTTCTGTACCTAGAAAAAAGTATATATTTTTTCCTGAGCAGCCACAACATCCATAATATCAGCACCAAACCCATAAAAAGAGAGAAGTTATTTTTAGTGTTAAGAAACAATGATGAAATACTAATGTCCTGAGGAGGTATGGATATGCAGATGTGCATTCACAACAGAAGAACGATAATAAGATGAGCAGCTAATATTCACCTAAAAAATGGTTTCTTTAGTCAATTCACTTTGTATTGTAGAAACCTATCAACTAAAATCTCGAGTTGAACTAACAGGAGTACATGAGGTTGGAGAGAAGAAAGGCTAAAAGTATCAGTCATTTTTTCCTTTCTAAATCATGTAGTTTCATACCAGCCGAATGAAATGAAATCAATACTTTCCTTAGAACACCTACATGCTCTAATATTTTTTTTGCGTTTCTACTGCAGTATATTTTGCACTTGAAAGAATTTGTAGGGCTCTAGGGACCAACACTATCATTGTATCTTCATGTACTACTAATTTCTTAATAGACAAATATAAGTTTCAAAGGAAAATGAATATAAGCTCCGAAGGCAATCATAAGTACTCACTTGCCCATTGAAATAGTTAATTAGTACATTCAAAACAAAATTGGCCAATCAATTAAGAAACTATAGGAATCAAGGCAAAATGGTACATCACTAAATTTCAAATATAACCTAAATGGCACATACACGTGGAACCGTCATTAAATACTCACCCCTCCTCGTGTTACCTGATTTCAATGTGGAAACATGGTTGTCGCTTCACCAGAGAAAACATTAATGTAAATGGCAGGAGCCCTCCTAGAAAGATATAAAAAACAGTGATTAGCACTGACCATTATCAAAATTCTTTTTAATTTAACTCAAGCATGGATGAGTTTTTGTCTTCATCCAAAAGAAATCTTCTTACTGGTACGATTTGAGAATAGAAACAAGAGTATGTGGCGGCTCTCGTTCCTGTTTTAAATAGTATTACACCAAATAATAATAAGAATGCCATTGCCTTGGCACGGTTTCAGAGAGAAGCACGTTTCAGTTTGGTTACCTGAGCATCACCTTCCATTATGCGTAGCACAATCTGTGTCGCTGCATACTGTTGAACAAATAAAACAACAGAATCATCATCAGGTAGAGCATCTCGACAAGTGTCTCTGAGCATCACCTTCCATCACTCCAAGCACAATCTGTGTTGCTGCATACTGTTGAACAAACGAAACAAAAAAAGATCACCATCAGGTAGAGCACCTTCGTAACGAGTGAACAACTACAACAATTCAGAGTCATATTTGCCCTATTGAAAGATATTTTGTGTTTAGGTCGAGCAAAATAGCACAAAAACATACACAGAAACTTGACAAGTTCAAAGACGAAAACACGTCGGTTTACAACATTATTTGAAGATAGCTTCTAGAATGATACATGGTGATAACATACTGCATACTATTTCATTCTTGGTAGGAAAAATGAGAAAGGGAGTACGCAAATCTAATGTAGTTTCTTTAAGATTCAATATACTAACAACCTGTTCAGTAATTTTTCTGCACAAATGCGATGAAGATTTAGATTTCAATACTAAGGGAATACATCCAAATAGCTATATAATTTTCCTGATTTCCATACTATTTAGATTTTGAAGGCGAATAAAGGAATTGTTTACACTACAAAATATATGTACAGTTGCACTTTATGGAGCAAACAGGCTAGGCGCTCGCTAGCTAGAGATGCACACACTTATCCCATGCCAATAATTCATCAGTGTGTGTGACATGACCTTGAATAAAATAACTCAAGCCATGAAATTAATTTCAAAGGCAACAAGGTGTTCAGGATCTAGGCACCATGAGTTTTACATGCAACTCATGATCTGTCTGTGCCCTTCAATGTTATGTACATCTGCATGCAAGAAAAGAAGTAGAAAAATACGAACAAAGGGAAATTGATTAGCTTAATCTAATTGATGCCATTTGTTGTTTTTTTCCGAAGCTAATACAAATATATCTAGAGCAGAAGACTAAAGACAAAAAAGGAGAAGAGGTACTTGGTATCAACTAATAACAAACTACTACGGTGAAAAAGATGTTTGAGCTAGCATAGACATGAATAGATGCAGGTGAAAATGTATAGTAGGAAAGGAGTCTTTGTTATAGTTACTTGCCTGTAGGTGGCTCTTAACATGAGCGAGTGTAAGATCCTTAATGTTCATCAGTTCTAGTACTGAGTTGGGTACTGCTCCTAGAAGATGTTGTATCAAATACAAAAGGAAGTGAACTTTAAAGACCAGTAAGGGTTAATCTTAATTATGCATAAATGAAAGCTAAATTTAGTACAAACACAATGTTTGGATACATTTGTATGGCATTCTATTCTTTTGATGACAGGGGAAAAGGGTCAAAGAAAAACCATGCAGCCTCCCCAAAAGCAATTTGCAAGAGACCATCTGATTTTATCAGTTACTACCTACAATTACCCATTCAGGCTCAAGAACCCACGCTGAAATACCAACAGGGAAACAAAACCATCACATTGCTTCTTTACGGCCGCCTCATGGAGCCCCAGCCGCACCTCGCTGTTGTCATCCACCGGCGACGGAGGGCTGGTGTGAAGGGAAAGATCAGGAGCAATTGGCGATGGATCAACGGAAAGGATGCGTCGCTCTTTCCCATCCACATTGCTTCTTTGCGTCCGCCTCATGTAGCCCCAGCCGCACCTCGCCGTTGTCATCACCGGCGACGGAGGGCTGATGTGAAGGGAAAGATCAGGAGCAATTGGCGATGGATCAACGGAAAGGCCGCGTCGCTCTTTCCCATCCACCATACAACAAGAATACATATCAGGCAAAATTCACCGCACTCAAAGGCACATTTTCAGCAGGCAAATATTCTTCATGTCCATCTACGAGAGTACGATTGTAGTGTAAAAAGTAGAAACATGTCACCATCTATCCAAACAAATACATGGTACCCATTGACTACAATTAAGCAAAAAATTGAGAACTGTTTTAGTCTCATGCCTGAAGCTACAAAACCATCAATGGCTTACTACAATATGTGTGCACCTTTGTGGCAAAGAAAACCTGCAATTCCTCACGAATGCATTGATCATGCAATAGTCAAGAGATGTTACTGTGGTAGAAGAAAACACTATGAAGTGCAGCATATCCACAAAACAATTCAGACAAGCGTCGCCTCCAGGCCACTGCATCGGTGGTGACCTTGCCGTTGACAGCGCACATGCGTGAAAATTCAGATTTGACGCCTGATATATGATCCATTAGTTTCAGGTTTCTACTAATCATATCAGCTCATCGTCAAGAATCATTTAAGCACAAACACATCAGACTTTATTAAGCTAGAAGAGAAGAGGCAAACCAGCATGAAGTGCCATAGTTGCACTGCAGCTCCAGCGAAGAATGCTCCATAAATATGAATAATCCGGTTTCATAGCTTATCAGTGTATCCTCTTGAAAGCAGTGTTGATATCATTCGTCAGAACAACCTTCAATCAAACGGTGCATATTGTAAGGTAGAAATAACCAACTGATTATAAGGTAGAAATAACCAACTGATTATTATTGATAAGTTTGCAAAACGTGTTTTGAGTTTTCCAACCAAACTTTAGTGAGAACCTTTTCTCTATTATGCCTAAAATGGACATCCAGCAGGAGAACCCTGAACTTGACCCAACATTAATAGAGAAGTAGTTGTCGCACTTGAATCAATATTCATGTACTGCTTCGAACATCAGGCTAATCTTCGATCCTCTGTAGCATTGGTGTGCTCCTCCTCAGAGATCCTGATCTTTTTTTTCATAAGAGTTAGAAAAATATAGCTACTAACTACCAATGAAATAGATACCCTCTTCTTCCTAATGCTACAGTCGTGTGAATCTCCCATCACAGCTCGACTATTCGTGCCATACCTGAGGCTGGCGTGCTCGCGTCTTGGGTGCGGAGAAGAGTAAGGGATGGGGAGTTGGAGCTCGAGGACGGTGAGTCTGCAGGATGACGGAGCTGTAAGGTCGATGGAGCCGCCGGATGCAAGGAGCAGACGATGGGGAGGCGGTGCTGCACCCGCAGCCGTCATTGCGCGCACGACTGTGCCGCGACCACGGGCCGAGGGCAGAGGGAGAACCGCGATGGAGGAGAAAGCTGGAGGTGGCACGATGGGAACGGCCAGCGGAACGGGTTTAGGGTCATACGCCCGTGTGGGAACGGATGCCCCTGGGGTCATGCCCCTCTCGGACCTCGACGGTGGCCATGGCGGACCTCGGCGGCGGTGTCCCGACGACGATCTGGAGGCCCGCAATGAAGGAGGCGGCGGCTCCTCTAGGACCTCGGCGCCGGCAAAGGGATCCGCGATGGCGGCTAGGGCGTGGTTCCCGTCGACGTAGCGAATAGATCGGCGGCGGCCAAGGGATCTGCGATGGCGGCTGGGGCGTGGTTCCCGTCAACGCAGCGAATAGATCGAGGGCAGCCTTGTTCGTCCGATTTTTCCGTGCGAGGTGGCTTCGCTCCCTGGTTCGTGCGAGGGGGCCTCGCTTCCTGGTTAGTCCGATTTTTTTCGTGCGAGGGGGCCTCGCTACGTGGTCATCGTTCGATTTTTTTCGTCATGTGCGATGGGATCATTGCGTGTAAGGGGATTACGATCGAGGTGGGAGGAGGGAGGAAAAAAAACCAGACAAAGGTGGGAGGTGGGACGAAAAAACCCAGGAACGGAGACTACCAACTGCTCCATTAGGAGTAGAGATTACCAGATTAATTTAAATTCAAATTAGTTTTAATTAAACGCGGGGCCCGCATGTAAGAGACTATAGCCGCCCAGTCAGCGGGTTGACCCAGTCAACCCTGACAACGGGACCCACTGGACCCACCGGCCAGTGGCCCAGGGCGGCCAGGTGGCGGCCACGTCGGCCGGCCGGCGTTTAAATGCCGGCGACCACGTTTTTGCGGCGGCGCGCGTCGGGAGGGGTTTGGGTTTCGCGCACAGCGGGTTTCTGGGGCCGTGGCTTGGTGCATTCGACGCGGCTCGACGTCGCGCGTCGAATGGCGGTGGTGGCTGGCCATGGGGTGGCCGGAGTGGAGTGCTACGACGTCGCCGGTGGCGGTGGCGCTCGGGTGGTGCTCGGGTTAGCTGCGGTGGCGTGCAGACGGGCGAGGTGAGGCACTGGGGATGCACTATGCGGTGCGGCGAGCTCGGTGGGCACGCTGGCGCGACCTAAAGGTCGCCGGAGCTACGCCGGCGACGAGTCAGGCGGCGGTGCATTCGGTCACGAGCGAGGCGGCAGCTACGGGCGCGGTGGAGCGAGGAGAGGAGGGCGGAGGGAAGCGGAGGCTCACCGCGGAGCCGTAGGGAGTGGCAGTGGGCTCGGGGGAGGCCGGTGGTGGCAGATCGGTGGCGGCGATTTCCGGCGTCCGAGAGGGGAAGGCGAGGTCGTTGCGCTCACTGCAAAGCTCCTCGGCGTCGTCCAGTGGAGCGGGGAGGGGTAGCGGACGGCGGCGGAGCGATCCGGCACGGTGGCGAGGCGCAGGGGCTACGGTGGCCGCGAGGGTTCACGGCAGCGAGGCCATGGCGGCGTCGGGCATTTGCGGGATCGGGCGAGAGAGGACGCGAGAGGGAAAATGGGGGCTAGGGTTGGACGATGGGGTCGACGGCGACCTTATCCGGCACGGGGACACGGCGGATGGGCGATGCGTGCGGCTTCTGGGCATCGGGCACGCGCGCGGCGACACGCAGGGGAAGAGTGGCGGGAGGAAGGAGAAAGGCCGTGGCAGGCTGGGCCAGGCTGCACTGTGCACTGATGGCCCAAGTGCACAGTAGCGCTAGGATTTTTCTTTTATTCTTTTCTGCTTTCTGTTTTTATTTCTGTTTTGCAAAATGTTTAGCCACCATTTCACTTTGGTAAAATATGTGACTGAGCTCTATAAATAATAGGCAATATTTATCACTGCCAGAAAAAGGTTTGGAGAGAAAAAGATTTCATTTGAATTTTTAGTAAATGATTTGGCAGTTTAAATTGCTGTTTGATACTGTTTCATGATGTTAGAGTCATCTAGGTAATTTAATTAATGTTGACTTTATTTTTATATAATTGCTTTGGGAATATTTGCAATATTATGAATATTTTAGTTTTTAAATTTGAACAACTTTTATTTCTACTTCATATTTGAATTTCAATTTGAATTGCAATTTGAAATGAGATATGATACAAATGATGATCAAGACTTGTTAATCATGGTGACTTGGCATTTCCAAAACGGTGACCACTATAGCTTAATACACGGGGATGTTACAATATGGATCCAAATCAGCCCCTTACGGAATAGCGCATAAACTAGGGTTTAAACTTCTGTCACTCTAGCAACCCATCATCTAATTACTACTCCACAATGCCTTCCCTTAGGCCCAAATCAGCCCCTTACGGAATAGCGCATAAACAAGGGTTCACACGACACCACAAAGGAAGCACAACATACATAGCATCAAAATATCGAACGAATACCAAATTCACATGATTACTTATGACAAGACTTATCCCATGTCCTCAAGAACAAAAGTAACTACTCACAAATCATATTCATGTTCAAGATCAGAGGGGTATTGAATAGCATTAAGGATCTAAACATATAATCTTCCACCAAATAAACCAACTAGCATCAACTACAAGATGTAATCAACACTACTAGCGACCCACAAGTACCAATCTGAGGTTTTGAGACAAAGATTGAATCCAAGAGATGAACTAGGGTTTGAGATGAGATGGTGCTGGTGAAGATGTTGATGAAGATTGGTCCTCCCACGATGAGAGGATCGTTGGTGATGTCGATGGCTTCGATTTTCCCCTCCCGGAGGGAAGTATCCCCGGCGGAATCGCTCCGCCGGAGAGCAAAATAGCTCCTGCCCAGGTTCCGCCTCGAGACGGCGACGCTTCATTCCGAAAGTCTTCTTTTGATTTTTTCTAGGGAAAATGGCTTCATATAGTAGAAGGAGGGGGCCAGAGGCCTGCCAGGGGCCCCACAAGCCAGGGGGCGCGCCCAGGGGGGGAGGCCGCGCCCCCAGGCTTGTGGCTTCCTGGTGGGCCCCCTTCTGTTGATTCTTTCGCCAGTATTTTTTATATATTCCAAAATAATTCTCTGTAAATTTTCAGGTCATTTGGAGTTGTGCAGAATAGCTAGCTCTATTTCACCCCTTTCAGGTCCAGAATTCCAGCTGTCGGCATTCTCCCTCTTCATGTAAATATTGCAAAATAAGAGAGAAAAGGCATAAGAATTGTACTATAAAGTGAAATAATGATTAAAAACATAATAATTATTCATAGGAAATCATGATGCAAATTGGACGTATCAACTCCCCCAAGCTTAGACCTCGCTTGCCCTCAAGCGAAAGTCGAAATCGATAATCATGACCACATGTTTAGAGAGAGAGATGTCGATAAAAATAAAATACGGACATGGAGCATCATGATCTTTATTATAATAGCAATATATCATCATAAAACTTCTCATGCAAAAGTGACAATTCATCCACAAGTTAAAGTATGAACCATAAACCGAATTGAAAACTAACAAACTATGATCTCAGTCACTGAAGCAATTGCAATTCATCATATTATCAGAAAGAGTCTATGTAAGAGCTTTGTTTAGCAAGTTCACATACTCAACTATCATTTAGTCTTCTATGATTGCTGACACTCACGACATACTTATGGAGCAAAAGTTTCCCTCCCAACGTATTTACCTCAAGGGTAATGTCAACAATAATAACTCATGATCACCTTCATCCAACTGGATATATATGCATGGATCAATCCCCACCACATGATGCTTGCCAAGAGAGAAAATAAAAATGGAATAGAGGAGAATACTATTGACTCTTGCATGAAAGTAAATACATAAAGTAAAAGATAGGCCCTTCACAGAGGGAAGCAGAGGTTGTCATGCGCTTTTTGTTTTTGGATGCGCGAGCTCTTAATGTAAAGGAACATCACTTTATATTGCACCTTGTGATAGCGACCTTTATTATGCAGTCTGTCGCTTTTATTCTCCACCATCACAAGATCGTACAAAGCTTATTTTCCCTTACAATAAAAGTTCATACATGTTTAGGAGCAATTTTTATTGCTTTGCACCGATGACAACTTACTTGAAGGATCTTATTCAATCCATAGGTACATATGGTGGACTCTCATGGCATGAAACTGGGTTTAAGGGTTTTTGGATGCACAAGTAGTATCTCTACTTAGTACAGAATTTTGGCTAGCAAAAGATAGGGGGCAAACACCACATGTTAGAGGATCCAAAACAATATAACTTTTATGTGAATATAAGCAAACATAACCCATTACGTTGTCTTCCTTGTCCAACGTCAACTAATTGACATAGAATATTTGATGGGGGCTCACAATCATAAAAGATGTCCAAGATAGTGTATTTATATGTGAGACCTCTCTTCCTTTATTACTTATTCATGAATTGCAACAATGACCAATGCTATGTTTGTCAACTTCCAATAAGTTTTATCAATTATACTTCTTTTATGTGAAGTCATCACTCCCCATGGGATTAGCATATGATCTTATTTATTCTTTCTTTATTTCTAAGATTGGATAATCAAAAGCAAAACACTCAACTCAAACTAATCTTTATTATATAACTTTCACACACGATTACATAGATAGATCACAAAGCAAGCACTCGAAACTAAATCATACTAAAACTTTATTCTTCTAAATAACGAAATAACTAAGGATCGAACTAAGATAGATAATGATGATGAAAAAGTGATGGCGATACGATACCGGGGCACCTCCCCCAAGCTTGGCACAAGCCAAGGGTGGTGCCCATACCCATGTACTCAATTCTCCTTCTTGGGTGATGGTGGTGATGGTGAGGTGGTGGGCTTGTCCTTCCATCTTCCAAGGAATAGGCTCTCCATCATAAAAGGACGAACGTGTTTTCGGAGTCCTGAAATTTGCAGCTAAACTCATACCTTTGAACTTGGCCTCATACTCAAAATTTTGGTTTTGTAGATCATATATTTGGGCCTGAAGATAATCAATCCGGTCATTGAGCTTGAAGATGACGTCCCCAATATTCTTGCTGTCCACCTTGTGCTCACGGATGAAGTCAGTGATCATGGAGTGGTTAGCACAAAGTCCGCGCTCCACCATCCCCTGGCACTTGAATATCTCCTGTTCCACCGCTTCCAGCCTGGCCTTCTCGCTTCCGGTCTTCTTAGGTCCTTGAACGTCCCGGATGTGGAGCACCCCCTCACGCATCTCAATGGCTTGAGGGTGCTTCATCACCTCCGAAAGGTACGGGTTGATGACCTTCTCGTAGAACTTGTCCTTGGACGAGCTTGGAGACGCCATGGCGATCTAGATCTGTCAGAAAAATGGCCCGAAACAAGAACAGAGGAGAAACTTGCGATGCGGTGGTCAAAACACCCGTGAGTATATATAATGAATTTTTCCCGTGCAAAACAAGTAATATGGAAGAAAAACGGAGTCGGGAAAGTCCACGAGGGCGCCACAAGCCTGGTAGGCGCGCCTTGGGGGTAGGGCGCGCCCCCAGGCTTGTCGCCTCCTCGTGCACTTTTCGGACTGTTTATTATTTTCCTAATTTTTTATATATTCAAAAATGGACAGAAAGTACTTTTATGGAAGTTTTGGAGTCGGTTTACTTACCGTACCACATACCTACTCCTTTTCAGGCTTCTCGAGCGTTCCGGAAGATTTCTTCTATGTGCTCTTCCGGTGTAATTGTTTCAATAATATTAGTTTCAACATTAATGGGCGTACCTGAGATATAATGTTTAATTCTTTGCCCATTAACCACTCTCGGACTATTGCCTTCGGAGTTGTTTATTTTGATGGCTCCGGAGCGATAAACTTCTTCGATGATGTATGGTCCTTCCCATTTAGAGAGAAGTTTTCCTGCAAAAAATCTTAAATGAGAATTGTATAATAGAACATGGTCACCTACATTAAATTCCCGTTTTTGAATTCTCTTATCATGCCATCTTTTAACTTTTTCTTTAAACAACTTGGCATTTTCATAAGCTTGGGTTCTCCATTCATCTAAAGAACTAATATCAAATAACCTCTTTTCACCGGCAAGTTTAAAATCATAGTTAAGTTCTTTAATTTCCCAATATGCTTTTTGTTCTAACTCAAGAGGTAAATGACATGCTTTCCCATAGACCATTTTATATGGAGACATACCCATAGAATTTTTATAAGAAGTTCTGTAAGCCCGTAATGCATCATCAAGTTTCTTAGACCAATTCTTTCTGGATCTATTAACGGTCTTTTGCAAAATTAATTTTATTTCTCTATTAGTTAATTCAACTTGACCACTAGATTGAGGATGATAAGGGGATGCAATTCTATGGTTAACATCATATTTAGCAAGCAATTTACGGAAAGCACCATGAATAAAATGTGAACCACCATCAGTCATTAAATATCTAGGGACTCCAAACCTCGGGAATATAACTTCTTTAGGTGTTTTAATGGAGGTGTTATGATCAGCACTACTAGTTGGAATAGCTTCCACCCACTTAGTAACATAATCAACAACAACTAGAATATGAGTATACCCGTTGGATTTAGGAAAAGGTCACATATAATCAAAACCCCAAACATCAAATGGCTCAATAACAAGTGAATAATTCATAGGCATTTCCTGACGTCTACCAACATTACCAATTCTTTGACATTCATCACAAGAGAGGACAAACTTACGTGCATCCTTAAAAATAGTAGGCCAATAAAAACCAGATTGTAATACCTTGTGTGCAGTTCTGTCTCCCGCATGGTGTCCTCCATATGCCTCGGAGTGACACTTACGTAGGATTTGTTCCTGTTCAAGCTCAGGTACACATCGTCTAATAATACCATCTATTCCCTCTTTATATATGTGTGGGTCATCCCAAAAGCAAAGCTTAAATCAAAGAAATTTTTTTCTTTTGTTGGTATGTGAAACTGGGTGGTATATATTTAGCAACAATGTAATTAGCATAGTCTGCATACCAAGGAGTATTACGAGAAGCATTTATCATAGCTAATTGTTCATCAGGAAAATCATCATTAATAGGAAGTGGGTCATCAAGAACATTTTCCATTCTAGACAAATTATTAGCTACGGGATTCTCAGCTCCTTTTCTATCAACAATATGCAAATCAAATTCTTGTAGCAAAAGAACCAACCTAATAAGCCTAGGTTTAGCATCTTTCTTTTCCATAAGGTATTTAATAGCAGCATGATCAGTGTGAATAGTAACCTTGGAATCAACAATGTAAGATCTGAATTTATCACATGCAAACACAACTGCTAAAAATTCTTTCTTAGTAGTAGCATAATTTCTTTGAGCACTGTTTAGAGTTTTACTAGCATAATGGATAACATTTAATTTCTTATCAACTCTTTGTCCTAGAACAGCACCTACAACATAATCACTAGCATCACACATAATTTCAAAGGGTAAGTTCCAATCAGGTGGTTGAACAATAGGTGCAGAAATTAAGGCTTTCTTAAGTACTTCAAA
The DNA here is from genome assembly GCA_039707655.1 of Elymus sibiricus. NCBI lineage: Eukaryota > Viridiplantae > Streptophyta > Magnoliopsida > Poales > Poaceae > Elymus > Elymus sibiricus. The sequence continues at coordinate 463,044,240 of CM077672.1, forward strand.
GGCTTCTACGCAATCATCATCAAAAACAAATGGAACATCTTTTTGCAAGAGATTAGTAAGAGGCCTAGAAATTTTAGAGAAGTCTTTTATAAACCTTCTATAGAAACCAGCATGACCAAGGAAACTTCTCATACCTTTGATATCTTTAGGACATGGCATTTTCTCAATAGCATCAACTTTAGCTTTATCAACTTCAATACCTCTTTCAGAAATTTTATGCCCAAGGACTATACCTTCATTCACCATAAAGTGGCACTTCTCCCAATTCAAGACAAGATTAGTTTCTTCACATCTCTGCAAAACTCGATCAAGGTTGCTCAAGCAATCATCAAAAGAAGTTCCGTAAACGGAGAAATCATCCATGAAAATCTCAACAATCTTTTCACAAATGTCAGAGAATATAGCAGTCATACATCTTTGAAAGGTAGCAGGTGCATTACATAAACCAAAAGGCATACGACGATAAGCATAAGTTCCAAAAGTACAAGTAAAGGTGGTTTTCTCTTGATCTTCAGGTGACACAGGTATTTGAGAGAAACCAGAATAACCATCTAGGAAACAAAAGTGTGTATGCTTAGATAATCTTTCTAACATTTGATCAATAAAAGGCAAGGGGTAATGATCTTTCCTAGTAGCTTTATTTAATTTCCTGAAATCAATTACCATCCTATAACCAGTTACAATTCTCTTTGGGATAAGTTCATTTTTATCATTAGGAACAACGGTAATACCTCCTTTCTTAGGAACACAATGAACAAGACTTACCCATCTACTATCAGCTATGGGATAAATTATACCTGCCTCGAGAAGCTTTAATATTTCAGTTCTTACCACATCTTTCATTCTAGGATTCAGTCTTCTCTGATGGTCAACAACGGGTTTAGCATCTGGCTCCATATGAATTTTATGCTGACATAAAGTGGGACTAATGCCCTTAAGATCATCAAGAGTATATCCTACAGCAGCCCGGTGCTTCTTCAGAGTTTTAAGTAATCACTTTTCTTAATGCTCTGAAAGGTTAGCACTAATAATGACAGGATATATCTTCTTTTCATCAAAATAAGCATATTTAAGAGTATCAGGTAATTGCTTTAATTCAAACACAGGATCACCCTTGGGTGGAGGTGGATCTCCCAAGGTTCAACAGGCAAATTATGTTTAAGGATAGGTGCTTGTTTAAAGAACAACTCATCTATTTCATTTCTTTCATTCATATTCATATCATTCTCATGGTCTAGCAAATATTGTTCTAAAGGATCAGTAGGAGGCACATCAATAGAAGCAAGACCAATAATTTCATCCTTACTAGGTAATTCTTTATCATGAGGTTGTCTACGAAACTTAGAGAAATTAAACTCATGAGACATCTCACCAAAATTAACACAAGTGGTGAAATAGTATCTCTGTTCACAAGTTTAATAGTAACATCAATATCTTCAATCTCAACAGGTGCAATATCATTCATGACTTCTTGGTAGAGAGTAAACGGAATAGCACTAGCACTAGCACCAATATCACATAAACCATGATAGCAATGATCTCCAATTTTAACAGAAATAATAGGCATGCCAACTACAGGTTTGTTTTTATCTTTAGTGTCTAGCTTAGCAATTCTAGTTGCTTCATCACAGAAATATATGACATGTCCATCAATATTATCAACCAAAAGATCTTTAACCATTGCAATATTAGGTTCAACTTTAATTTGTTCGGAAGGTCTAGGTGCTCTAATATTACTCTTATTAACCACAGTTGAAGATTTAGCATGTTCCTTCATCCTAACAGGGAAAGGAGGTTTCTCAATATAAGCAGTAGGCACAACTGGATCAGCATGGTAAATAATTGTTTCTTCTTTAACACTAACATGTTCTTCATTCAATTCAATAGGTGGATGATATTTAAACCATTTCTCCTTAGGGAGATCAACATGAGCAGCAAAAGATTTGCAAAAGGTAGCTACTATCTCAGAGTCAAGTCCATATTTAGTACTAAACTTATGAAAAGCATCAGTTTCCATAAAAGATTTAACGCAATCAAACTCAAGATTTATACCTGACTCATTACCTTTGTCGATTTCCCAATCTTCAGAGTTACGTTTAATTCTTTCCAGAAGATCCCATTTGAATTCAATAGTTCTCTTCATACAGGAACCAGCAGAAGAAGTATCGAGCACAGATTGATCATTATGAGAAAGCCGAGCATAAAAGTTTTGAAGAATTATTTCTCTTGAGAGCTCATGGTTGGGGCATGTGTGCAACATATACTTAAGCCTCCCCCAAGCTTGAGCGATACTTTCTCCTTCACGAGGCCAAAAATTATATATATAATTCCGATCACGATGAACCAAATGCATAGGATAAAATTTCTGGTGGATGTCGATGTAATGAGAACCAGGGTCTCATAAACCTTCTAGGCTTGGGTTTATGATAATCTAAAGCTGTTGTGAAGCAGCTCCGACAAGACAATATGACCGGCAAGTACTCCACCAGCAAGCAACAACAAGTGCTCGCCGAGGAGGAACTTCTTCCCGGCAGCACATTTCATCCGGCAAGGCGGAGCCGGCAATACAAGACTCCAGGCGGGTCATCCAGAAGATCAAGTCTACTACTACCGGCAAGTTCCACACCGGCAAGCAACGACCCGACAAGCTCCGTGCCGACAAGTTCCGTTTGTCGTTACTCCACCGCTCCACCTCGGCGGCCTGTCAGAGGTTCGCCGATAGGTGTCGAGCGGGCAGGTAGTTAGGTAAAGCTTGTTGGGGTGCGTGGCAGCTCGCCGCCTGAAGAACACCTTTATCGACACACGTCCGTATGCGTGTCAAGCCATTATCTACCCTCTGTATTTACCATTTTGCCATTGTGGTAACCCCTTTCTTCTATAAAAGGAGGTCCATGGCAACCTTAGCGAGGGATCGGACCCCTGCCCATTCGCAGTAGCCCAGCTGCGCCCCCGAGCTCCTCGCCGGAAGGCCGCGCTCTCTGTAATGGCGGGGCTTGTTCATGCACAATAAATACACCCAAAGCAGGAGTACGGTTTTACGCTTTCCAGTGGCCCAAACCTGGGTAAAATCTCCTGCCTTCTCTGCTGGATCTGCTCTTTTTGCGCGTCGATCTCCCCAGCCGAAAAGTGAAGGGATCCCCTCGATCCCATAGATGGTCGTACACACGACAGTGGAATTCCAGCTTCAACCGGTTCCGGTCCCACGTATCGGTATCATCACATAGCCTATACCATGTCAATGCCTTTCTTCTTAACTCCATCTCCGGATAAACCTGCAAGCTTAAACAATCCACAAATTTCATCCACATATATCAAGTGCATATCAGGATGTACCGTTCCATCTCCTGAATAAGGATTAGCTAGCAGTTTCTCTACCATACCCGAAGGAATTTCATAATAAATATTTTCAGTAGGTTCAATAGGTTGAGGAGCAACTCTCAATGCTTCCGGTCGAGGTGAAGATACCCCGAACAAGCCCCTTAAGGATTACTTTCCATAGTGACAAGTAGCAGTAAATTTAAGCACGCAATATAAATGCTTCCTTATCAAATTCCACTCACCAAAGGCGCTTCACTCCCCGGCAACGGTGCCAGAAAAGAGTCTTGATGACCCACAAGTATAGGGGGTCAATCGTAGTCCTTTCGATAAGTAAGAGTGTCGAACCCAACGAGGAGCAGAAGGAAATGACAAGCGGTTTTCAGCAACGTATTCTTTGCAAGTACTGAAAATAGCGGTAACAGATAGTTTTGATAGCAAGATAATTAGTAACAAGTAACTAGTAACAAGTATAATAAAGTGCAGCAAGGTGGCCCAATCCTTTTTGTAGCAAAGGACAAGCCGGAACAAACTCGTATAATAAGCAAAGCGTTCTCGAGGACACATGGGAATTTCATCTAGTCACTTTCATCATGTTTGTTTGATTCGCGTTCGCTACTTTGATAATTTGATATGTGGGTGGACCAGTGCTTGGGTGCTGTTCTTATTTGAACAAGCCTCCCACTTATGATTACCCCCTCTCGCAAGCATCCGCAACTACGAAAGAAGAATTAAGATAACTCTAATCATAGCATGAAACATATGGATCCAAATCAGCCCCTTACGGAATAGCGCATAAACTAGGGTTTAAACTTCTATCACTCTAGCAACCCATCATCTAATTACTACTCCACAATGCCTTCCCTTAGGCCCACAGATGGTGAAGTGTCATGTAGTCGACGTTCACACGACACCACTAAAGGAAGCACAACATACATAGCATCAAAATATCGAACGAATACCAAATTCACATGATTGATTATGACAAGACTTCTCCCATGTCCTCAAGAACAAAAGTAACTACTCACAAATCATATTAATGTTCAAGATCAGAGGGGTATTGAATAGCATTAAGGATCTGAACATATAATCTTCCAGCAAATAAACCAACTAGCATCAACTACAAGATGTAATCAACACTACTAGCAACCCACAGGTACCAATCTGAGGTTTTGAGACAAAGATTGAATACAAGAGATGAACTAGGGGTTGAGATGAGATGGTGCTGGTGAAGATGCTGATGAAGATTGGTCCTCCCACGATGAGAGGATCGTTGGTGATGTCGATTGCTTCGATTTCCCCCTCCCGGAGGGAAGTATCCCCGACGGAATCGCTCCGCCGGAGAGCAAACTAGCTCCTGCCCAGGTTTCACCTCGAGACGGCGGCGCTTCGTCCCGAAAATCTTCTTCTGATTTTTTTCGAGGGCAAATGGCTTCATATAGTAGAAGGAGAGGGCCAGAGGCCTGCCAGGGGCCCCACAAGCCAGGGGGTGCGCCCAGGGGGGAGGCCGCACCCCCCATGCTTATGGCTTCCTGGTGGGCCCCCTTCTGTTGATTCTTTCGCCAGTATTTTTTTATATATTCCAAAATAATTTTCCGTAAATTTTTAGGTCATTTGGAGTTGTGCAGAATAGCTAGCTCTGTTTCACCCCTTTTAGGTCCAGAATTCCAGCTGCCGGCATTCTCCCTCTTCATGTAAATCCTGCAAAATAAGAGAGAAAAGACATAAGAATTGTACCATAAAGTGAAATAATGATTAAAAACATAATAATTATTCATAGGAAATCATGACGCAAATTGGACGTATCAGTCATCAGCGTGTGTAACCGGGCTGTAGCAAGCTATCAGGACTCCAGTAACACCGCATGACATTTCCTCGTAGGGACAGACACAGGAGCAAAGAAGGATACATGTTGGTCAATCCATGTGTTCCGGAGTAGTAGTGAACTACCAAGGCTCAATCGAAGCACTAGGAGGCATTCCATGTAAGGAAGGCTACCAAAGGCACACAACTAGGTGTTGAACCCCACACATACCAATGCATTTCAAACATACACACAATATGCACGATATGTGTAGATACAACATGGCATCACAACATAACTCTACGAATCAAAGTATTTATTTAAGTGGCTCCAAAGAGCCATACATAGCATGATATTACAAACATGAGTCTCATGACCCAACATACAAAGTCATAAAAGCAACGGAAGCATAAACCTGTCTGAGTACAGACAGCTGAAAAGAAAGAAGGCTAGGAAGCCTGTCTACCTACAAGACCCTCCATATGAGCGAGACCTCTGTCTGGGATTCCCAAGCTACTCGGTCAACATCGAACTCATCGTCGAAACCACTAGTGAGACTAACGTCTCCTCTGCAAAAACATAAATTAAGCAACCATGAGTACAAAGGTACTCAGCAAGACTTACATCAGAACTAACAACATATGCATCCGTATCAATAATGGGGTTGTGGAGTTTAACTAAAGCAAGCCAGCTCTAACTCAGTGGCTAACCTATACTATGACTACCAGTATTTCTTTGGGGTGAGAGAGTGCACATGAGTCCACATAGTCACCATTACAATACACCACTATGGATTCCATCCCGTCTCCCTACGAGAAGGCCATCCATAGCACTCACACTTATCTTGCACATTTTAGGGTATCCATAAGTTATCTATGAACCATATAAGTCTCCAAGTAGTCCATATCACTACAGGAATCAGCTAATTTGCCGTCTGCCATAGCAGACGGCAAAGAACAAGGCCACCGACGGCAAACGGCTTTGTCGTCTGCCACAGACGGCAAACACTTCCGGCACTGAAAGTCACGGTAATGACTTTGTTTGCCGTCTGCCTAACGACAGCGGACGGTAAATAACTTTGCCGTCTGCTTTCCTGGCCAAGCTGACGGCAAAGATCATGGATGGCAAAGAATAGCTGTTAGCCCCGTTAGGTGGCTAACGGCAGACTTTGCTGTCTGCCGGCAGACGGCAAACTTTGCCGTCAGCCCTATGACGTCAGCAGACCTGTGGCTAACCGTCACTTCTGCTTAGTGTTTGCCGTCTGCCAGGGCTGGTCTTTGCCGTCTGCCAGCAGACGGCAGAATGACCAAATGGTAAGACCTGATGCTCCCAGGTTGCACAGGTTGCTGCCACGTGGCACCTTTGCCGTCCGCCTACCGACGGCAAAGGGCTTTGCCGTCCGCTGGCAGACGGCAAAGTGCCTGTATTGCCACTGTTTTGTTTGTTTTCTGTTATTTCCCTGCATTTTCAAAACACAAATATGATATATATAGCAGTCCATCAATGCGTAGGCCATGTATCTAACATCTAGCAGTCCATCAATGCAAGAGAACACATAGGGTATTAAAAGATCCAATACATACATAGTTTCACGAAGTTCATCCATATATACATACATAGTTTCACATTGTTCATCAATACAAATCAAAACAAAAACTAAACACTAGCAGTCCATCAATGCCAGCTTCCATGAAGTGAATCAAACCTGCAAAAATGGGAGTAAGAAAGTTAGAAGAAGAAGAGGAAGAAGAAGAAGACTAGAAGAAGAAGAAGAAGAAGACTAGAAGAAGAAGAAGAAGAAGAAGAAGAAGAAGAAGAAGAAGAAGAATAAGAAGAAAGAAAGAATAAGAATAAGAAGGAGTAGAAGATGGAGAAAAAGAAAGAAGAGAAAAAGGAAGAATAAGAATATATTTTCTTCTTCTTCTTCTCTCCTTTTCTCATCTTTCTTCTTCTCTTCTATCTTTTTATCCTTTTCCTTCTCATTCTTCTTCTTTTATTCTTTCCTTTTCTTCTCTTTCTTCTTCTATTCTTTCTTTTTCTCCTCTTCCTTGTTTTTCTTCTTCTTATTCCTTATTTGTGTCATTTTAGAGCTAACTTAGGTAATTATGCCATTTTTGAGCTAACTAAGCTTATTATGTCAATTTGGAGGAAACTAAGGTAAGTATAGGTCATTTTTGTGCTAACCTAGGTAATTATGCCATTTTTGAGCTAACTTAGGTAAGTATAGGTCATTTTAGAGCTAACTTAGGTAATTATGTCATTTTGGAGGAAAATAAGCTAAGTATATGACATTTATGAGCTAACCAAGGTTATTATGCCATTTTTGAAATGAATAAGCTAATTATGTCATTAGGTGGCTAGAAGAAGAAGAAGAAGAAGAAGAAGACTAGAAGAAGAAGAAGAAGACTAGAAGAAGAAGAAGAAGAAGAAGAAGAAGAAGAAGAAAGAAAGAAGAAGAATAAGAATAAGAATAAGAAAAAGGAGTAGAAGATGGAGAAAAAGAAAGAAGAGAAAAAGGAAGAATAAGAATATATTTTCTTCTTCTTCTCTCCTTTTCTCATCTTTCTTCTTCTCTACTACCTTTTTATCCTTTTCCTTCTCATTCTTCTTCTTTTATTCTTTCTTTTTCTTCTCTTTCTTCTTCTATTCTTTCTTTTTCTCATCTTCCTTGTTTTTCTTCTTCTTATTCCTTATTTGTGTCATTTTAGAGCTAACTTAGGTAATTATGCCATTTTTGAGCTAACTAAGCTTATTATGTCAATTTGGAGGAAAATAAGGTAAGTATAGGTCATTTTTGTGCTAACCTAGGTAATTATGCCATTTTTGAGCTAACTAAGCTTATTATGTCAATTTGGAGGAAAATAAGGTAAGTATAGGTCATTTTTGTGCTAACTTAGGTAATTATGTCATTTTTGAGCTAACTTAGGTAAGTATAAGTCATTATTGAGCTAACTTAGCTTATTATGTCATTTTGGAGGAAAATAAGGTAAGCATATGAGATTTATGAGCTAACCAAGGTTAATATTATGCCATTTTTTTACCTAACTAAGCTAATTATGTCATAAATGAACTAAATAAGCTAATTATGTCATTTTGGAGGATAATTAGCTAAGTATGTCTTTTTTGGGGAAAATAAGCTAAATATGTGGCATATTAGGGCTAACTAGCATGTACGAAGCTAAGTATGCATTTGTTAAGCAAAACATTAGAGAAAACTTACCGTCATCGCCATCACGGAGGTCAAGCACCGGGGTTGCTCTGGCAGTCGCGATCACCTGGAGAAGGTTGCCCTGGAGAAGGGGTGTGCGATGCGGCTCGGGAGTTATGCTGCACCAAAGATCATTTGCAATGTCTCGTTAGCATGATGACACTCAAATGTTAAGACTAGTAACTAATGACCATTCAAATGAAACTCACCGTTCCCGTCTGAGCAATGAATGGCATCGGCGGAGGGGTGTGACCGGTCTTCTCGCACATAGACTGCACATTTGGTTTTGACGAGTCAGTCATATTAGTTAGTAATGAAACGAACATTACGTGCATGATTTGGCTAATATGCAGAAGAAACTTACCACGAGGAGCTCGTACATGGCCCGGTGAGCCAGCTCATTCCAATTCCTCTCCTCCTCCAACAACCTAGCCGTCTTCTCCTCCACCAGCAGTTCCTTCTCCGCCGCCACCCGGTCCCTCTCCTCCAGAAGCGCCTGGGTTGTCGCTCTCTCTTTCTGAAGAGCAGCCTGCAACACCACTCCTTGTTAGCATTGTAATCATCGATGGCCGCACACACAATGTAATGGAGCAAAGATATCTGAGTCCATATAACTAACCTCGATGGCGAGATCGACTGGCCATGGACGAGTCCTTATCTCAGGACAGGAGCTCGTTTGGCGCGCCTTGATCTCCGGGAGAGTGAGAGGACAACGTATCAGTCCATCTCCAATGGCTTATGAGCCATGGGGCCTCCCGCCACCAGATATCATCACCAGCTCTGGATCAATAGGATTCTGGCTCGGGTTATAGTCCTCCCCTTTCCTCGCCTTCGCCTCCTTGTTGTACCTCACGAGCTTGTGGTGGGAGGAGATGTTGGTGAAATTTTCTGGATGAGCGAGGTCAGACTCAGAGAATGCCTTGGCCTTCTTGTACGAGGCAGTATTGGCCATGGCATAGAGGTCATACACCTCTGGCACCTCCGTGTTATTGTGTCGCGCCTAAAAGAGAGGAACAAAGTATTAGTAAAGGGCTCAAGCTAGCATGAAGAATGAATTGCATGAATCATGAAGCAAACCACATACCCAGTTCCGCCCGAACTGATATAAATTGGTGCTGCCTTGATGGTGTGGCACACCAACCATTTGGACACGCCGGTCCTTGGCATTGTCGTGGACGGCTCGCCAGCGGTCTGTGCACCACTCATCCACCAACGCCTCCCAACAATCCATCTTATCCGCACACCATCTCGGGGGCACCTAAGTTAGTAAAGAGAAATTTGAGCGCTACGCCTACGAATCAAATCAAGGAAACTAAGTACAATGCCTTAAGAATAGGTAATTACCTTCATGTACTGATTCTTCTTCAGAAACTTAGCCCGGCACGACGGCTTGTCCTTCTTAATACCACGCGTGGCGTAGTAGTCTCGAACAGCCTGCGGCCGAGCCTCGTGCCGTAAGTTTTGTAGTAGGCACTTGCACTCGGTATCGATAACCTTTGCCGCGTCCTCCTCGTATCCCTCCTCACACCTGTAGAAGGTCGGCAATCAAACGAGACAACACTGATTAGTACAATAACTAGCTATTGTTAATTTTTAATTGTGTAAAGGAGAAATTACCCAAAAGCTTCTGATCACCATCTCGGCCCTCGTGTGGCACAAGACACCGTCGATCATCTCCTCCGGCGGGGCCGGGGCAGCCAAGTAGTGCTCCCAGCTCAATCCTAGCTCCGGAAGCTGACCCTCACCGGGAGAACAACAGGGAGGCACTAACGAAATTCTACATCATATCCGGAGCAGAGCACGGGAAAACGAACCCAATCTACACATACTCGGGCTGTCCATGGATAACGTGGACAATTCGAAAGGATGGCGGTTATAAATATGCAAAGACATGCATATTTATAGATGTCGCCCTTTCGAACGGGAGACGCCTAGGTTACGAGACTTGACATGAATGTAAAATCTAGTGGCATCGGCACGATGACTGGAACAGAGCAAATAGGGGAGGGGGAGGAGATGACAGTCGAGCTCACCCCTAGACCGTAGAGGCGATTGTCGAACGACGACGGCAACGGCAACGGGACCGACGGTGCTCCTGGAGGTGAAGAGAAGATCGTCGCTCTGATTGATCGACAAAATTATGATGTCAAATAGTTACTCACAATCTGGTCGGTGAAATTGCATAAACATGATTATCAAAACCATACATCTATGTTCTGAAGGTTTTAGTTGTATCATCTATTTAATTTATTTATCAACATTGTTGCCCATTGCAATGCACTGGCATTTAACTAGAAACCTACAAATAGAGTTTTATTTATATATACAAGCCAGAAGTTGCTATACGTATGCCTACGGAAGATTTCACTGCATCAAGGAAACAAACTTTAAATGTTCATGCCACTTATTTTTAGATACCTATTACTAAATTTCCCCTACTATAGTTTGATGTTCTTGCATCGGATGTTTTAGCAGTATGTAGATATGACACCGGTCGCCTGGCAAAAGCCAATGAAGACAGGACAGCAAATGTTCTAGCTTGAAAATTCTCAAAAGTTCTTTTATTTCTACACATCAAATTGTTATGCATATCGTTCATCTCATTTTTAAAGCATGTATATGTACATCTTGTACACTTTTGTTATCATCCAAAAAAAAGCAAATCAATCATCGAGTCGTGCATATAGTTTTCTGTTTCACCATTTAATCTCACTCTCCTTGAATATGAGGGCAAGGCATGTGAGTTGTCAAAAGGCATGGACAAGTGTCCTATTTCCAGATAATCATGATGCTACTTAAGCTTCAACTTCTTTGTGTGTTTCAAATTTGAGGTTGCTTCTAACAGACATGGACAAGAAGACTAAAGTTGCTTCGGTTATTACATGATCTGGTGCTAATAGTATGTCTTCCTCACTAACAAAATAGTATATGTCTAGATTTTTTTGACCTATTTTCATTACTCACTAACAAAATTAAATTCATGCTAAAAATATTGGATCGAGGAGGAGGGCTCACCTTGGATCGAGGAGGACGCCGCGGTGGTGGAGGAAGGCCGGTGGAGGAGGGCCGACGCAGGGAGGAAGGCCGGCGCGGGGCGGGTCGGGGATGGCGCGGGGAGGACGCCGCAGTGGAGGAGGAGGGCCGCGGGGAGGGGGGCGGCGCCGCGGTCTGGCTCTGGCGGTGGGGTGTTGCGTCCTGGAGCCGTTGCGGGGCTAGCCACGGCATGGATCCGGCCCGGGCTCCTGCTGCGAGGTGGTCGGGGAGGGGCGGGCGTAGGGGCCGGGGGGCGGGGCGGGCGCAGGGGCCGACGGCGGGTCTGGCTGGCGGCGGTGCTGGGCGGCGTCGGGAACGGCGGGGCTGGGGCGGCGGGTGTGCTAGTGGGGTGTGGTGGGTGGGTGAGGTGGGGGGGGGGGAGAGAGAGGGGGGGGGGAGAGGGGGGGGGCACGGCCGTTAGGTAGGCATCTTCTTTGCCGTCTGCTAGCAGACGGCAAAGGGCCAAAAGGCAGACGGCAAAGAGCTAGCAGATGGCATCCAGCCCGTCCATTTGACCTAGCTAGCTCCACGGTCCAGTGGGGCCTAGCTGGTCTCTTTGCCGTCTGCTGGCAGACGGCAAATAATGCACTGATGGCAAACTATACCTTTGCCATGAGTCCGTTCTTTGCCGTCTGCTTTTCGGAAGCGGACGGCAAACACCTTCTGTGCCGTCTGCTAGCAGACGGCAAAAAACTGGCTGACGGCAAATTAGCTGATTCCTGTAGTGTATCCGAGGACACGGCTATTCGAATAGATCATTAACCCTGCAGGGGTGTACTTCTTCACACACGCTCTCAACACTTACCACCATGCATATACACGTCATGTATCTCGGCAACCTTCAAGCGAAGGCCTAGCGAGGGTGTCGGCCACAACCTGACTAACCACGCAAGACTCTAGTCCAGGTTTATCGCCTATCTGAGGCTGAACCCGCAAGGGAAGTCTGGCCGAAGTTTCCATCACGGCCCCAACTGATGTGAGTAGGGTTCCCAAATCCACCTCGACGGATGGTAGTGCGCTTGGTACACCATGCCACGTGCCTAGCCGTCCCAAGTCCACCCCGTCAGGTAGTACTGCGCTTGGTATGGCCAATAGCACATCCTACATACACCAGAAAGTAGTTGCAACTCCTGGACAGAGATCAAGGCAATTAATAAGTTGAGAGGGGTCGAGTTACCGGAGCCCAATGTGTGGTAGTAACTGTCTCGGATAACATACACAGAACTCAGTTCTTAAGGACGGTCTTAATGAGACAACCCACCATGTACTCCTACATGGCCTCTCATCGCTACCTTTACCAAATCTTGTTCACACACTTAGCTCTCACACAGCAGGACATGAACAAAACCATTCCAATTCGTCGCCCAGATGGATCAGACCCGACACGACTCTAAGCATAGCAAGCATAACAAGCAAGCAAGGATGAGTAGTCACAACATGGCTCAAGCAATTCCAACTCATGCTAAGAGGTTTTAACTATTTACTGTGGCAAAGACAGGTCATGCAGAGGAATGGGTTCAACTACCGCAACATGTAACAATTGAATCGTTGTTGTCCTAATACAATAAAAGAGAGCAGGAGCGAGAGAGTGGGATTGTATCAAAATGCTCAAGAAGGGTTTGCTTGCCTGGCACTTCTGAAGATAGTATAGCTATTAGCTCTTCATCGGTGTCAACGATCACAACGTCGGAATCATCTTCTACCGAGAAGGAACAACACCGGCAAACAAGAAGGAACACAATCAATGCAATGCAACAATATGATACATGATCATGACATGGCAACATGTTGTTGATTGATCTAATGCAACTAGCAACCAGATTAAATGAAGTTGGTTTGAACCAAAGGTTCAAATTCAAACTCCATATGTGATTATTGTCATTTAATTGATTTTCCCTAAACAGAGGACAAAAGTTTTTCTAACATGCATGCAAATGCCATAAACGGATTCTTCATATTTTTCTGATAATTTTCCATATATAAATTATTTCCATTGGAGTTATAGATTATTTTCTATTATTTTTCAAAGTTTAGAGTATTTTCTGAAATAAATAAATCATTTCTGATTTATTTTAAATTCTAGAAAACAATTATTGCGTTAGCAATGCGTCACCGTGACGTCGGCAGGTCAACTGACCCTGTCCAGGTCAAATCTCACCAGTGGGGCCCACTGGTCAGTGACCCATTTCGTTTACTAGGGTGATTAGTGTTAAACTAGGCCCTAATTGAGGAGTGTCAGCGGGCGGGTCCCACATGTCAATGACTCAGGGGAGTCATTATCGGTCAAACCAGCCGGTTTTGACCGGCGGTTAGTCACCGGCGAGGCCAGACGCGGCGGAGCGCGTCGGAAATCCTGCACAGGCGACCAAAACAATAGCGGTTTGGCTCTGCGTGGAGCAGGTTCTCGCGCGCGTCGACTGGTGCTAACGACGCGTGCTGGGGTTGCTAGAAACAGTGGCGGTGACGGCAAAAGCGGGGGGCAGAGTTCGGGCGTGCTCGGAGGGCAACGCTACAGGGCACGATAGGGCGAACCCGTGGGTGCTACGGGTTCCTGGAGATGCTCTGAACACGATGACGCGCTCAGATGCATGCTTCAGTGGCTGAAACGACGATGGCAACATGGCCGGCGGCGGTGAACTTTCGGCTCCGGTGGCTAGCGCGGTTAGCGGACGAATTCTGTAGGAGACTAGGTTTGGCAATGCAACTCTCGATGTATTGATCGGGTGTAAAGTGCACGTATATATGATGTACAAGGTGGGCCACAACCTCAACTATACAAGGAAATAGGAGGTGGGCAAAGAATACAAATATACACGTACACCATATATTCAACACCCCCCGCAGTCGAAGCGTCGCCAGAGACACAGAGACTGGACCGAAACTCCTGAAAAGTAGAAGTAGGCAATCCCTTAGTCATCACATCGGCAAACTGTTGTGCCGTCGGAACATGGAGAACCCAAATGCATCCAAGGGCCACCTATTCGCGCACAAAGTGAATATCAAACTCGATGTGCTTCGTCCGGCGATGATAAGCTGGGTTGGCGGAGAGGTAGACGGCGGATACATTATCACAATATACCACCATAGCCTGGGAGATGTCGTGATGCAACTCCTGAAGAAGTTGGCGGAGCCAGGAACACTCGGCGACGGCGTTGGCTACAGCTCGATACTCTGCCTCCGCGCTAGAGCGCGACACCGTAGGTTGTCGTTTAGACGACCACGAGATGAGGGAGGGACCAAGTTAGACGCTGTAGCCAGAGGTAGATCGGCGTGTGTCAGGACAGCCAGCCCAGTCAGCATCGGAGTAAGCCACCATGTCCTTGGAGGGTGAGGCTGTCAACGTCAGACCAAGAGCCATAGTACCTCGAATATATCGAAGAATCCGCTTCACCAGATTCCCGTGAGAGTCGCGCGGAGAGTGCATATGAAGGCACACCTGCTGAACGGCATACTGCAAGTCTGGTCTGGTGAGTGTCAAGTACTGGAGAGCACCAACAATGGACCAGTAAAACGGAGCATCCTATGCGGGAGAGCCGTCAAGTGCGGAGAGCTTGGCCTTCGTATCAACAGGAGTAGCAACGGGGTTTCAGTTAAGCATGCCAGCGCGCTCAAGCAACTCATGTGCATACTTCTGTTGGTGAAGGAAAAACCCATCGGCTCGCCGAACCACCTCAATGCCGAGGAAATAGTGCAAGGCGCCCAGATCCTTGATAGCAAATTCATCGCGCAACCGAGTGGTAATTTGCTGAAGAAGCTCGGTGGAAGATGCTGTCAGGATGATGTCGTCGACGTAGAGCAAGAGGTAGGCAGTCGCATGGCCGTGATGATAGACGAACAGCGAGGCATCCGAGCGAGTGACGGAGAACCCAAGCTGTTGAAGAAATCCGGCAATGCGCTGGTACCAGGCACGGGGTGCTTGCTTGAGGCCATAAAGAGACCGGGAAAGCAAACACACGTAGTCTGGATGAGTAGCGTCGACGAAGCCTGTGGGCTGCTGGCAATAAACCTGCTCGGCGAGGTGACCATGGAGGAAGGCGTTGGAGACATCCATCTGATGGACCGGCCAGGCGCGAGAGACCGCGAGGTGAAGGACCGTGCGGATCGTACGCGGCCTGACCACCGGCGCGAACGTCTCGGTGAAGTCAACTCCGACGCGCTGACGAAAACCACGAACCACCCAGCGGGCCTTGTACCGCTCAAGAGTGCCATCCGGACGAGTCTTGTGGTGGAAGACCCATTTGCCACTGATGACGTTGGCATGACGAGGCCGAGGAACGAGCTGCCAAGTACGGTTCCGCTGAAGAGCGTCGAACTCTTCCTGCATCGCAGCGAGCCAGTGAGGATCACGGAGGGCGGCTCGAGCTGATGATGGAAGAGGTGACGACGCGGATGTAGAGGCAGCGAGAAGATACTCATCGCTGTTGTACCGCGTGCTCGGACGATGGACGCCGGCCCAAGACCGAGTCATAGGGCGGGGCGGTGGGCCTGGCGCGGCGACGGGCAATGGTGACGGTGAAGAGCCCGTCGCGGCCGAATCAACGGAGGCCGAGGACGCACCGGTCAGCGACGCACCGGCGGAGGCCGAGGACGCACCGGTCGGTGACGTACCGGCGGAGGGGGCCGGCTGAACTACCGAGGCATCCGATCCAGCCGACCCAGCTGGAGACGAGGGCGCCGGAGATGCCGTAGGCGCCGATGCCGCGACCGGTGTACCCGAGCCACCGAGAGAAGGGTGCACCGAAGCGGTGGGGCTGGGTGCAGACGCAGCGGGTGTAGCCACCCGACCCGCAACGCGGAGAGGAGCCCCAAAGCCATGACCGAAGGTACCTGCTGAAAGGGAAAAACCTTCTCATCAAAGTAAACGTGTCGTGAAGTGAACACGCGATGTGAGACAGGATCGTAGCAGCGATAACCTTTGGTATTTGGTGGGTAGCCGATGAAAATGCAAGCCAAGGAGCGTGGGGCAAGCTTGTGCGGAGCGGTGGAGGCGATGCTAGGATAGCAAAGGCACCCGAAGACACGTAACTCATCATAGGAAGGTGGTGTCCCGAGCAGAAGGTGACGAGGTGCAAAATTCCCGTGAGTACGACATGGTCAAATGTTGAGGAGAAGTGATGCGGTGGCAAGGGCGTCCGGCCAAAAACGTGGGGGCACGTTGCCATGAAAGAGAAGCGTGCGGACGCAATCATTAAGAGTGCGAAGGACACGCTCGGCATGCCCATTTTGTTGCGAAGTATACGGGCAAGTGAGACGAAAGATCGTACCATGTGTGGTGAGAAAGTTGCGAGTAGCTAAGTTATCGAACTCCTTCCCGTTGTCAGTCTGTAATGCATGAATGGGACGTCCAAACTGCGTGAAGACATAGGAATAGAAAGCGGTGAGGGTGGATATAACATCGGATTTCCGCCGCAATGGGAAGGTCCACACATAATGCGAGAAATCATCTAGAATAACAAGATAATAAAGATAGCCCGTGTTACTTGCAACTAGAGAGGTCCACACATGGGTATGATGCAACATGCGAAGAAGTACTAAAGGGAAGAGGAACGTGCTTGCCGAGACGACAGGCATGACAAGTGTGATCGTCGTTCTTATTACAAGTGAAAGAAAAACTCCGAAGAATATGACGAAGGGTGGCGGGGTTAGGGTGACCCAAGCGAGCATGCCAAAGGTCCACACCGGTGGAAAGGGCGACTGGAGATGCGTTAGTGGTGGAGGCGGATGAGTGCACCGGGTAGAGCTCGTCGGGGCTGTCACATCGGTGGAGCACCATCCGGGTACGAGCATCCTTAACAGAGAAGCCAAATTCGTCAAATTCAACAGTGACAGGATTTTCATGAGTAAAAGAACGGATGGAAACAAGATTTTTTATTAGGTCAGGTGAGACAAGTATGTTAGATAATGACAACGGCATAGATGATGATGGAAAAGACACATGACCAACATGTGTTATCGGAAGAGATGAACCATCACCGACAGTGATACGAGTGGAAGTGTTAGGGTTTTAGGATCGGTAGGGAAACTGATACCATGTAGGAGACTAGGTTTGGCAATGCAACTCTCGATGTATTGATCGGGTGCAATGTGCACGTATATATGATGTACAAGGTGGGCCACAACCTCAACTATACAAGGAAATAGGAGGTGGGCAAAGAATACAAATATACACGTACACCATGTATTCAACAAATTCGACGCGGGTAAGAGAGGGGAACGGCGTAGTAGCTCACGGTGGTTCAGCACGGCAGCTCAGCGGCTCGGGGGAGGCGTCGGAGGTGTCGAACGGGCGCCGGAGATCTCGGCCGTCCGAGGTTGAAGAAGAGCTCAAGGAAGACGCTGCAGTGCGTCCCGGGTCGCGTGGCTCGGCGGAGATGACGTAGGGCGGCAATTCGAAGCTCTCAGACATGGAGAGCAAGCACGGGGACGATGGTGGCTGCGGTTTCGTCAGCGGCATGGCCATGGCCGCTTCGGTCGTGACGAGGGGAGGCAAGCGAGACGAGGGGAAGAGTGGAGAGGGGGTCAGCGAGATGCGGACGGCAACGCAGCGCTTATCCGCGGCGTCGGTGAGGCAGGCAGGCTGCTGGTGGCGTGGCGCGCGTGCGTGCGCCGTGCGCGGACTCGCCTCTGCCTACTGGCAGATGTTGAAGATGTCTGGCGCGGGCCAACACAGTGCTGGGCCGGCCAGTGGGCTGCCAGGTAGGCCTTCACTCTCTCTCTCTGCTTTTCTTTTATTTTCTGTTTTCTAATTTTCCTTTCTATTTTGATTTAGTAAAAATACTAAATCATTTTTAAAACTCCTGAGATAAATTATGGGCACTATTTGGATTATTTCAAAGGCCCACAAGTGATTTCAGAATTATTGGAGCATTTGAAATAATTATAGCATTTAAATGCCCCAATTCAAATACAATATGAGTTAATTCAAAAATCCAGAAATGTCCTAGTAATGTGTGCATCATTTTTTACAGAGGTTTTCACTTTAGTCAAAAATCGTGAACTTTTCTGAAGGGTATTTTGGGTTCATTGAAAATATTTTAAGTTGAACCTATTTGAGTTACTTTGGTGCTAGGGTTTGGTCATCCCCAATTCAAATTTCCTTTGAATTTAAACATGATGCATGGATGTTTCTAATGCCACTAATTACAAGCAATTATTTTAGGGCTGTGACACATGTGTTTTGCAATATGTGAACTTCAATGAATTAACCCTATGTATGAATATGTGAACTTCTATGTGATGTGCTCGAGCAATTTTTTTGCTCTATGAACTTGTATGAAACAATGGCCTATGTGAACTAGTTATTGTTACCTTATGTGACCTAGTTTAAATTATGCCTATGTGTGTGATCTGTTGCTCGAGGAATTTCTAGGGAGCTCCTAGCACCCACATTCATTTGACATGATAACATTTGCTGCACTAAAGATATAGACAGAGAATGTATCTAGTTATTTTCAGTTGCAGGGATTAGATAAGAAACAACTTCAAAACAAAAGCAATGGGACATATTTTTGAGAGTAACACTCGGAAATACACACTTTCACGAGGGCGGCTCTCGGAAAAGGGGTCGCCTGACCACTTTAACTACTGTAGTGGCATTCTTTTCCGAGGGACACTCTCGGAAAAGAATGGCTCTTCAACCCTCCAGTAGTGGCATTCTTTTCCGAGGGTTGTGGCACTCGGTAAATGTACCTCTGACATGTGGGCCACGAGGGCCCACAGGTCAGGTTCGAAGTTATCAGTCAACGGTGGTATGCCGAGCGGTATGAGTCAGCTCTCGATAAAGAAAGTGCGTCATATTATTCTTTTTGAAATTTTAACAAATAATTTGAATGTTTCACTGATAACTATGTCCAGGGGGTCCACATGTCAGGTCAGAATGTTTCTGTGACTGGTTTTTACCAAGCGGTTCCTCACGGCTCTCGGTATAGATAAAAGAAACTGACGGAGCCGTCAGGTGCGAACGGGCATGACACGTGGCTACTCTTTGCCGTGTGTGGCTCTCGGCGTATGCGCCGTTGCCGAGCGTTGTCTGTTCGCCGTGATTCTGTGTCGGCAACGTCATCTAGTTGCCGTGAACCAATGGTTGCCTCTCGGCGTATTTATGTTTGCCGAGTGCCCGTGGTTTGGCTCTCGGCGAAGAGCTAGGCACCCGACGTATGTGAAAATTCCAGTAGTGAGATATATTTTAATAAATGCATTATATATATTTCTTACAAGAAGACATTAATGACCGTTATGAATATATTTCTCGTATTACAGCAAAGCACACAATTAATATAAGATTTTTCAAAATATATGTTAATAAATGATTTTCTATGTATTTCTCATATTCCAGGAAAGCACGGAATTAATTAATACAAGATTTTTCTCTGTATAATAAGATAGATGCTAATAAATGAAGACATTAACAAACGATTTCAGTGTATATCTTGTATTCCAGCAAAGCACACAGTTAAAAGCTGCTTTAGCATACACTTAACGTGTTTTATCTCCGTTTGCAACCGACAGTAGACGCAGCCAACACCAAACGATGGTAGAGCACCGCTCCACAGGCGAAAGAGCTCGCTTCACACGCTCCGCAGCCCATCTCCCCATGCAGAACATCACTCACTGATAGTCTATCTCCACCTACACGTCTCCGGCCCCTCATCGGCTTGTTTCGTCTGTTTCAAAATATTTTATGACCGATTTCAATAGTATATTTCTCATATTCGAGCAAAGCACACAATTAATACAAGATTTTCCAGGATAGATGTTAATAAATGATTTCTATATATTTCGTATAATAAGAAGACATTAATGAACGATTTCAATATATTGCTCGTATTCCAGGAAAGCTCAGAATTAATACAAGATTTTTCTATATACTATAAGATGGATGCGAATAAATGAAGGCAATAATGAACGATTTTGGTGTATATCTCGTATTCCAGCAAAGCATGCAATTGAAAGCTGCTTTTGCATACGTTACCAGTACTACATTGAACGTGCTTTGTCTCTGTGTAGAACCGACGGTAGACGCAGCCAACACCAACCGACGGTAGAGCACCGCGCCCCGCTCCACGGGCGAAAGAGCTCGCGTCACGCGCTCCGCAGGCAGGGCATCGCTCACTGACAGCCCATCTCCACCTACGCGTCCCCGGCCCCTTGTCCACGTGTTCGGTCCGCCCCGTCAGTTTCTACTCCTTTGCTTCTGCCCGGAGGAATCCCTCCCTTAATCCCAGCCCCGCTTTGCTCGTGAGCTTCTGCTGCTCGCTCTCTAACCTCCTCCCTCCCTCCCTGCCCGTCGCTATGCCCGGAATTCGAACCCTAGCCTGAGCTTGAGCGCGACCCTGATCCCCTGTTCTGTTCGCCATGGATCGCCCGCCACATCTCGACATCGACCTCAACGAGCCGCCGCCGCCGCCGGCGGTTCTCCAGTCGCCCCCGCGCGTGTTCGCTGCCCCCATCCCCATTGTTGCTCCTCCTCCTCCTCCTCCGCCGCCACCCCAGATCCCGCCTCCCACCAACGTACAGGCCCAGCTGCTACTCCAGCACCAGGCCCGCGAGCTAGCGCTGGCGTACCACCGTGCGGAATCTTGGAGGTTAGCTGCTGCTATGGCCAGTGCGGCCGCAACCGCTGGTTCATCGCTGGACGTGCCGCCGCCGCCGGTTCTCCAGTCGCCCACTTTTGCTCCTCCGCCGCGGCCACCCCAGCTCCCGCCTCCGGCCAACGTGCAGGCTCAGCTGCAGCTCGCGCACCAAGCCCGCGAGATAGCGCTGACGTACCAGCGTGGGGAATGGTGGAGGTCGGCCATTGCGGCTGCGACCGCAGGTTCGTCGGTGGAGGTGCCGCCTCCAGCGCCAGCGCAGCACCCGGGACCGGGAGTAGCGGGGTGGGGCGGGAACCCGTGCGCGTCCTGCGGACTCCCCGAGCTGCCGGGATCGACCGTCATCTGCGACGCCTGCGAACGTGGGTTCCACGAATCCTGCGTCCACGTCCTGCGTCCTCCGCCACCACCGCTGCCCACCCCTGGCGTGCGGGTGCAGCGGCCT
Source organism: Elymus sibiricus (assembly GCA_039707655.1). NCBI lineage: Eukaryota > Viridiplantae > Streptophyta > Magnoliopsida > Poales > Poaceae > Elymus > Elymus sibiricus. The sequence continues at coordinate 463,065,635 of CM077672.1, forward strand.
CCGGTGGCCGTGAACAAGGACTGGATGTGCCCGGAATGTGCGATAGGAGCCGTCACCGTCCGAGACATCACCAGGCAGTTATGTCAGCTTCCTCTTGATCATTTCCTTATGGTTTTACATCTTTTTTTGTTCAGCGAATTTTATATATAGCTCTAATAAGTACGTAGATTGTTCTTCATGAAGCGCCAGTACTTTGCAAATTGGTAATGGTGAGTCCAATCGGGAATCGCTGATGTTTGGTTTGCTACTTATGATTACACAGATGCACTTGCTATCAACATAACATATGAATCTGGGATGTTGTTTGGATTTTTCTGCTTTGCTTGACTGCTAGCAGAAGCTTTAATTAGCAACTGGTAGCAGTGGCTTTCTAAAGCATGGTGTTGCGTCTTTTAGTGGCTACTAAAATTAGGTATTACACTGAGTAATTCGTGGTTGCTGTATGTTTCTGCCTGATTTACTACAAAAAACAGGCTTTACGAGATACTGCAGCTAATTTGATGCTGTCGCCCTTCCACGGCAATGAGGGCATGTGCAATGATAATTTTATTTTGTTCTAGTTGTGGTTGATTTTGTGTTATTAGTTTTTTGCACTGGTATATACTATGCTAATAGTTGTAGCCTTGTACGTAGATCCGTAGAAGCCCAAAGTTAACCAATCTCCAGTTGTGTGTTGCGCTGTATACCCAAGCCCAAAACAAGCCCATGTTTAATCTTTTAGTTGACCTAGCCTACCATCTCCAGTTCAAATCGATTCTGCGCCTGCCGCCGCGCGAGTCGATCACCGCGGCGCCATGATAGCGAGTCCTGCCGTCTCAGCCCGTGCAGATCCTGCCGCGGTGCCGATCGATGCACCGTGCCATCATCGAGTACACGAGCCCGGTGATCACTTAATTTATTCCTCCAGCAATCGAGTCTGAAGGTTATACCGCGCAGTTATTTTTCTTGTAGATTTGTATAACCTATAGTCTAACTAAAGGGCTGACTTACGACGCAACACAATTGATTAATATTTACAAATTAGATGTGTCTTCCTTTTTTCTCCGGTTTTGCTAAAGCTAGCACATCTAGATGTGCCTAAGTCCTAGGTCATTGATTTTCGCGGAGATTCGTGTGGGTATTTTCTTTTTTCCGTTTTCTCTTGTTTTCATGTTTGATTTAGTCACTTAGATGTGCATGTGCCCTAGACAGACCCCAAGAAAAAATTAGATGTGTCTTTTAGTTTTGGGAGATGGAAGATGATTTATGAAATTATTTGCTACACTAGTGTCAAAAACGTCTTACATTATGGGACAAAGTGAGTATATAAGAAAATAATAGCTACAGAGTTCACCCAGATGATATCACCTTATTAATTGATGAGTTTGATAGTTGTAGAGCTAATGGTGAGTCCAGTCGAGAACGTGACATGATGTTTGGTTTGCTACTTCTTATGATTACACAGATGCACTTGCTATCAACATAGCATATGAATCTGGTATGTTCTTTGAGTTTTCTGCTTTGCTTGACTGTTGATAACACTGAGACCTAAATGACTTGGTTTAAAATAAATGCTATAATTAGCAACTGGTAGCAGTGGCTTTCTAAAGCATTAGTGCAGCATGGTACGTGTTGCATCTTCTTTTAGTGGCTATTAAAATTAGGTATTATATTGAGTAATTCGTGGTTGTTGCATGTTTCTCCCAGATTTACTACAAAGAACAGGGTATACGAGATATTGCATCTAATTGCGCAATGATAATTTATTTATTTTTCTAGTTGTGGCACTAATTTGATTTGTGTTACTAGTTTATTGAAGTAGGACACCTGCATGTTTGGGTCTTGACAGGTACATGCAGTTCAGCCTTAGGGAATTTTAAAATCACCATGACTTGCAATATGTAGGAGAGAAATTTGTAGTTGTTCTTGTTTTCTTTCATTGTGAAGGTATCTTATTGGTTTCTTTTGCATTGTTGCATGATATTACTGTCTGGCATTTTCTTTATTCAAAATTCTAGTATGGAAATTTGAACTAGTTCTCTTTAGTGTTAATCATGAACTCTTTTGTGGGTTCTCTTTCGGTCCATTAAGTTTGGGGTTAGGTATCACTTAGTATGTTCTAGTAAATTAATGAATCTACCGGGTTCACTAGAGAAGATGATTTGGATTGGTGTGATTAATTGGAGAATGTATCACTAGTAGTAGAGTAGAAGGAAATGAAGCATCGGCGACGAAGGTGTCTGGCTGCCGAGCTGCCGATGGAAATTAATCTGGAGGAAATGGTAGATGGGGATTCCGCCAGAACAATGAGCTAGCTTTATTGATTGATTAACGATAGTACAATGGATCGGAACAACTGGAATGCCACCAACAAAGAAGATCCATGATAAAACTGGAAGTTACATCAATGTCCTTTCGATCTAATGTCTGATGTTTCTCCATGTCTTCGGTGACGAAACCACAAAAGATCAAACCCTCACAAGCCAGGCCAACCTTATAGGTTTTGAAGAGCCACATGAGTTTCCTAGCTCAAGTGGCGAGAACCTAATATGACCGAAAACTCCTTGCAAGGCAGGCTGCCAAACTGTTGCTTGGACGTACAACCAGTAGAGAAGGCACAAAGCCCAAATTAACGAGCATTGAGAATCACTAGCTCTATGAGGTAGATTGTGATGGTCACACTAGGGCGGGGATGGAGTTGGGAGATCGCCATGGGGCCACCACCACCAAACACAAGCCTAACAAAGAAGGCACCTAAACTCCTAGCCAGATATTGATCCTTACTTCCTAAGGCTAAATCGCTTGTCGAAGGCAAGGGAAAATGGCGGCGATTGAAATGGTGGACGATTCGTCCAACGGGTAGGGTTTCATCAAGTCAATCTCATGTACAAGTGACATGTGAGCACAAGATGATGCATACAACTTCTACGAAAGGCCCATCATGGAGAGAGATCAAGTATAGACTTGTGGACGAACGCTTTGTACCACCACTCTTCTTGACAAACCGTCCTCCACCATTAGAGCGTGTGTCATCATCCTCGTATAAAGATTTCACTTGATAAGGAAACCCATGGTCGACGATTGTTCCAACACAAGCACCACAACAGGGCTTCATAACGGCTCTCCACCAGTGGTGCTGCGCATGAGGAAGAACGGTTTCAATATGTTTTTCAGGCGTGTGGGTCGAGCGATAGTATGAAGAAGCTGGTGCAACCACTAGCAATAGTTAGTGTTGACACTTCCAAATTTCAATGATCGCATAGGCTTACTGATGTATGGTAAGAGAGACAAAAAGAGGGTGGGCAGAGTGTTCACATGGTTGATGGTTGAATACATTCATGTACCTCTGGTGCCACCTACCCATAGAACTAGTTCTTCCGTATTCACATAATCTGGAAATCTTCTAAAAGATTGAATAGCATCTACATTCTTGTTATGATTAGAATTTGTTGTGAGTCACAACATTGTGAACAGTATCCCTAACCTATCTTGCACTACAATGTATTGGACATCAAACAAACATGTACGACGTCTTTCTGCTAGCATCCGCGCCTAACCTCTATCGCCATGGCAATTTATTTCGGTGCCTCTTGTGTAGTTATCGTCGCGTCATTGCTCAATATCAGTGGACTTGACTCTTGTTGTTAGCTTTCTTTCTTCAGATTTAGTATTGTCGGCCTAGACCTCTCGACCTCGCTTCACATTCTTTAGCTAGATCTCTAAAGGATCTTTTTAGTTTGGCATGTCCATGGTTATTTGTTACTCCATCGGGTTCTTTTGTTTGTCTTCAACTTCATCCAAAGCCACAAAAATCTTCAAATTTTTTGTCTCCTTTAGCCAGTAATTTCCTTGGATTGTCACAGCCCTTCCATCGAGTTTCCTTGAATACTTTCCATTTCTTTCTTCCATATGGCCCATCCTAATTAGATCGAGCATGGTCCAACTCCAATCTCTTCTCTCGCTCGTGACTTTTTTCCCCGGTGTTTTTCTTTTTCGACAAAGGGTGTTTTTTTATTAACTCATAATGTAGCATCGAGTGTTACAAGCAGCATAATGAGCACACCCCCGGCCTCTACATAACTAAGATGCACATAGCAAACACTACGCACGCACACAAGGATCACATTGGCAAAAAGCAAAGTCCTATAAGACCGAATATATGCCAAGGTGAAAGAAAGAAAAGAAAAAACCTGAAGTGATCCAAACAGCGATCGACGATATACAACAACGACCATCAACACCAACCATCTTTTGAAAGCATAGTACTATGAGAAAGATTCTACAAAAGAAACACCATCATCAAGGAAACAATGTATAAGCGTCGCCATCGCCGGATCGACCATCGAAGGCCAGATCATGGGCTTTCACCCTTAAGATCAAGTCCAAACAAACTGCAAGCAGTGCCTTCAATGACGCAAAAGTGCCGCCATTGCCAGGTCTAACCAACCAAGGTTAGACCTAGGATTTTTCCTCAGTAGCTCAAGACCGGGTACTCCAGAAGCAGCACCCAATCGAAGTCATCATATGTTATCTCCTCCACTTTCCACGACCCCGGCAGCTGCATATGTGCATGGTCATGATGTGAGATGCCATGCAAGAGATGACCATGTCCGCATGAGCATGCAGTCGAACCGCGACAAGAGCCGCTTGCCACAACACGACACATACTTTGACGTGGGCAGAAGATCACATGCACCGCCCAAATCCCAAGTTTGAGACGATCAGGCATACCAGCACCATCCTCACAATTGGCAGTAGATGACCGATCTACATGAGACAACATCACCACATGCCGCCACTACCAACATCGTCACATGTGGCAGCAGATTACACCGGGATGGAGGACACGACCACCTTCATGCATCGCCAACGACGATGCAGATCACGAATCTTGCTGGATTTGGAGGTCCAACCCTTCCAACGACCATTTTCCGGTCGATGCCTCGTCGACGGAGGCAGCGCCAGTTAGCCAAGCATGACCGACAGTGCCCAACAGCACAGAGCACACCGACCAAATCGGGCGCGACGGCCGCGACATCTGCTGCATGGCCACCGTCACATCCCCTTTTGTACACGGGCGATGGTCACATCCCCTTTGGTACACCGTCATTACCGAGTCAAGTAGTCGCAAAGTACATCGCCAAGGACTACTGAACGAAAACAGGAACGGAGCCCTGCCGTCATTGTTAGGTGCACTGGCAAGCCCGGCTGCCACTCCTGGCGGTGGCGAGGAGAGGATGCTCAGGAAGAGGGCCGCCTGAAAATGTGGATCGGCTGGCCTCCCATGTCACCCAGGCGGAGGACGCTGGGGCAGTTTTGGTTTGTTGCCTTCCTAACATTGCCCTTTTGGCATTTATGTATAACCTTCTATCGAGTCCACGACCATTGTCGCGGCTCAAAAATTATCGTCACTATGTTTCTGCTTGCGGCTGCTATTGCTAGTTTTAACAATTTCCATTATTTTCCATTAACCTGGCAACTCTTTCGTACACCTTACTTGTAGATGGTCATTTGGTCTAACTCCTTATAACGGTTTGATTTGAGATGTCAACCCATCTTTCTTTCTGTCGTTCGACCAACTATGATGTGAAATTGGAATTGTCGTTGTGTCTGAACATTAAAGAGCTATTAGGTACTTTCTGAAGACTTGGAGTAACAAACTCTCAAGGTTTAACACTGGTAATGTTTGATCGCCAGTGTCACATGCATTTTATGAGTTTAACGAGCCAAGACACAATTCAGTGTATCTTCATAGAAGTCTGAGTGGGACCTTCTACACAAATGATTAGTTAAGCTCGTGAGACATTACATTTCAACACATGCATCGATGGTGATTCTCCGAGAGGTATGCCATGGTATCCCCCTATGTAGCCAATGTCATCCATGTGAACTTCTATCTGACGATTTCGCCACACAAAGGGAATTGCCTTAGGCCATGTAGGGGAGATGAACCAACGAAGAGACATCATGAAAGCCATGTCATTGAGTAACCTCATATAGTGAGTCGACAACCTACATCCCAGAGGACTCCCATATTGCAAGATCTTTGGGAATCCTCGGGATTGAGGGTAAACTCGATTTGCTCCTGATCACATTTTTCCATATTTTCTGGATTGAAGATTTTTCCTATTTACCGATTTACCAATATCTTCGTGGTGAACTTTCTAAGAGGCGTTTCCTAAGTATGCAGAAGAGCCTATGCTTGCGAGGAAAACAATAAACGATGAAGTAAAATTATCTCCCAAGGATACATTCTCTTCTCTTGACTTGTGCCTCGTCCTATTAAAGAAACAACCACGCAACTTCCTCCGTATGACATTTACCACGCCATGAACGAAGACACATAATTTCCTTGTGCTCACCATAGATTTTGCCATCAAGTCTTCTTGGGGCAAGTTGAAGGCCAAAAACAACAATATGGTGGCCATACTCACCCATGGACACCTTCGAGAACATCAAACCGCCTACAATATGTCATGACCATATAGGAGAGTGTGGTGGAAACATTGGCCATGATAAAGGAGCAACGGACGACATCGTGTGATGTCGTGATGCCACCCTGCCACCATCACCCTCGGTGTTGGTGACCCACTGCCACCCTTGTCCACATTATGTCATTTGAACCTATTTTTCTACCATTGGTGTCTCCACCAAAGAATAGGAAGTATTATATGATTTCATGATTAATGTCTTCACACCTTAGGGTGCTATTCATCATCGGGCGGCGTGGAGCATGATCCATTCCATGTAGCCTACAGGTGCAAGTGCAGTGGATTTAATCAGATACTGCACAGACCATGCCCTATACCACATTATTTTGTTGGATCCAGAAGTGGAGCGGATAGCACTAGGATGCAGATACAAATACGGATGATGTCGGAGCTAGACTTGGCAGGGTAGCATACTGCCTCATTCCGATAGTAGACACAATTAAACGGGTAATACACACGTGGAGAGTATATAAATGTCGGACAAAATCACAAGAGTAAAGGGCATATATAACAACTAGAAGCACATAATAAACTCTAGAAGGCTGTAAACTTCCACAAGTAAAACACCAGGAGGCAACCACACCATGCCATAAATAAGTAACATCCATATGGCAAGTTTGTTATTAAAGTTTTATAGAAGTTGGATTATCCTATTTAAGAGGGTTCGTTAATCTTGCTAAAAAAACTCCATAATCCTAGCACCGTCGCATATTAGGAATAATATATCTAGTGTGACGGGTTCGAAATCGGAGCATATAGTGTCTAGATGTAAAAAAATCTCATGCCATATCCTATTTATACATTGGATTCTTAAATGGTTCAGTTCAGTAATTATCCAAATCACATTCCCCTCACATGTGGGTGACCACAATATCATCGCTTAGTTCCGTTGCCTTATTGGGCCACAGCCTATGGCCTCGTGGAAATAAAAGTTGCATATTTCCTCGCATGGTGCCAGAAGTTAGCTTTAGGGATTTGATTTTTACTCCTGAAGCCGCAACTCGTCTCTCTCCTAATATTTTTTTCCCGGTCTTCTCTAGTCGAGTTCCTCTCGATCTCCTCTCACCACCATCTTCATCCCACTATCGCCGCTGCATCCCCATGTTCCTAGCCACATTCGCATTGCCTAGATTGACAATCGTTGCCTGTCTCGCTCTAATCAGGTTCACTCGGCATCCGGTCCTCTCCATCAGGCCCGTTGGAAAGGCACTCTCGTGTGCCTCCGAGCCTCCACCCCACCCGTGTCCTTTTTTGCCTGCCCACACACTCCCACCAATTGTAAGTGGGTCTACAAGGTTAAGACTGGTTGTGATGGTTCTCTGGAGCGCTACAAGGCTCGTCTTATTGCCCGTGGCTTTCATCATGAGCATGGTCGTGCCTACGACGAGGCATTTGCTCATGTTGCCCACATAAACACAGTTTGCTCCCTTGTCGTGGCTTCTGTTCGCCACTGGTTTGTCTCTCAACTTGATGTCAAGAATGTCTTTCCTAATGATGAGTTATCCGAGGTCTGTATACAAGGACATCCGTTAACCAAGTTATGTATGGAAACCCCACTAATAATCTATTCTATTCTTCTTTTAACATGACAACCAACTAAAAAAATAGCGCGCTATTTCGGCCTTATAGCGTTGCTATAGCGTATCTGAAAGGGCCACGCTATGTTTTACCTAATTTGCTCACAAAGATGCTAATCCGGTGCTAAACAAAAAAACGTTTTAGCATTTTAGCGTGCACCCAGCCTATCTGACATCGGGCCAACCCACTCTCACTCTCTCTCTCGCAAACGCAACGCATACAACAGCCCCTCAACCTAACCTAGCCAACTCGTCACCCTCATTCCCCATTTTCCACCAGTTTGATATCTCGTGACCTAGGGCGGCGGCGGCGTCTTGTGACTCATGAATGAAGGAGACGGCGGCGGTTCGTGAGCGGCAACAGCTTCTCTTCATCCCACCTCCAAGTAGTGGAGTCGGCCACGCCTCTAACTCCAGCAAGTCAGTGGCGCAGCGCCGATGTCAGCCAAGCCGCCGGTGCTGGCAAGTCAGCCAGCAGGTGAGAGCATCCTCTATTCATCCCCCATCCGGGTTGCCGCCCTGCTGCTCCTGTTGCCGTGGCAGAGGAAGGTATTCGCGCTGAACTTGCCGGCGCCGTGTTGCTCCTCGTCGCCAGCCATTGCTAATTTTTTTCATTGAACAAAACAGGTTGATTCTATGTTAGAACACCTATAGTGGAACTACAGTTTCCTGTCTTAATTAGAAGTACTTGGTATCAACCTAATGCTACATCTGTTGTGCTTGATGGTATCTTATTCAGGTGTGTCCACTTATCTTCTCTTGTATTACTAATTTACTACTGTTTGTCCTCTGCAAGCTTTGTTCTCTGTAAGCCCAAACAACTTATGAATTTGGCTCCCGCAATGGGACCATCAATCATATTAGCATGCCTGGCTGTTCTCTGTAAGCTTTGTTAATTTAGCAATGTCATGTACTGTGCAAGAAACGGTTTTAGATTTGCTTACTAACGGTTTGTCGAGCTGCTGTACGATGTGGCCTGGGCTTACAACAGGGTATGAAAGGAATGTGCATGTTTATGCCATGGATTTGGACCTTGTGCATGTATTGCTCCTGGAAAAAATGTAGTTGCTGAAATCCTTTATTTCTGGATATATTTGGCATTTCTTTTTCTTTTTTTTGCAAAATGCTATTTTCAGTTATAGAATGCTATAACTTGTGTAGCATCTGGAGAAGGGCGAAGCTATATTTGGTTGCGTGCTAATTTTTTTGCGGATATCGTGCTATTTTTTTCATTGATGACAACTCTCGCGTGGCTGCAAATTTTTCTGATCAGTTCATACGCATTTTACCCAATTGTTAGCAAATGACGCCTTTCCTTTATTAAAGCATTTCAATATCATATACAGCATATAAGATTATGCGAGCATTTGTGAAACATGTACTGCTTAGTGATGGATTCTGACCTGACTGCCTGAAGTGTAGGTTAGAGTGCACTTATGTTATGGTTTTAGTCCTTTCCTATTTTGGTTGAGTTATTCCATAAATATTGCAAGGATTGCTTGGTTCTTGTATTTTGAAAAGATATATTTCACACTAAATTTATAGAAAAAGAATGTCGGTCAGAATGTAACGTTCTATGCTTTCGATTATCAACCCTCACGCATGCCCTTTTTTGCAATTTCTCGTCTACTTATGCACAAAATTGTTCTACTTTATTGTTTATATATACAGCCATTTCTTGTAAGATATACATGCTGGAACGATGATGTGGAATTTGTTAAATGTACATAAAGTACCTTTAGTGATTATTATCAAGACTTGGCTGTAAATATGTGCCATCGGTCTGTACAATGTTTAGTTATCTTGATGATTGTTGTTCTGTACCTTTAGTGATTAGGGAAAGTATGTTTAGAAGTTTATAACCATAACAGTAGAATAGGTTGCACCCCAATAATTATCAGTAGTACTGCAAACTAAATTGTAGAATCATTATTGTCCTTCCATTGTTTTAGACTACTTTTATGTGCTATGCTGAAGAGAATAAGCGCTGAAAGCATGCTTGCATTTACTATAGCTGGTTCATTGTGTTACAGAGCAGTGCTTTCATTATTGTACATGATGCTCGCTGTTATATTGTCAAGTGGTTATTGTTTTGGCTACTCTTGAAAGATCTGTTCGAAGGAAAAACTTCTGATTTCTTGAAATTCTACTTTTTGCAAAGAAAAGTGAAACTACAAGTAACTTGTGGCAGCTATTTAGGGAGAAACTTTATAAACTGGACTGTTTTGGGGTGCTCTGAAATAATAATATCAGAAATGTTATAGGAAGTTCTCTAATAACCTTTGTTGTACAGACATTATCATCAGAAGAGAGTTAATATTTTCTTTTGATCCTCGCAGAGTAAGTGTTGCTGATGGAGCTCATTTGACTAAATTGGCTACTCCACATTTTGAGGGGCTGCAGTTGAATAATATAACTCCTTCTGGTAAGGATATTAGAGCAATCATATGTACTGCAAAAGAGATGTATTTGCCCTTTTGTTGGAGATTTTCCACACCTTTTATGCAGTGTAACTTTTTAGGCAGCAATTTGTTGTGCATCAACATCAACTTCTGCTTGCCCTTGTGTTCAGTGCATGTGTGGCCACTTAGGCGTAGTATGTGTTTATCCATAAAGGGAAATTTAGTTCCAGTCCCAAAATATTATGTGTCGTGCTAACATTTTGAAGCTATACTGCCTGGTCTCTAAACTAACTATTGACCATCATTGATGGTGCATCTTATAATAATCCCACTTCTGGCTATCGTGTTGCAGATGGGAATCACTTTATGCCAGCATTTGGCCTTCCTCATTGTTTTAGTATGAGACAACAATTTCCTCCCGTGGATCAAAATTTTCCACAAACATCAGCATTGTTGCCCAAGTTTTCTGAGAAGCACGAGTTTGGAAGTTCCAGTGCTTCTATGGAGTCATCATTTTTTATGAAAGCAACAGCCCCGAGTACTACAGAAGAAAGAAATCCACCAAAGCCTCCAAAATTTCTTGCGGAAAATTGCAACCGTCAACCACATCATCGCAGCGTGAGTATCTCATTACCTGTTTCAGATTCTGTTTCTTTATCCAGTGTCCATTTTAGATGTTATTGTTTCCCACTGGTACAGCCTTTGTTTTTTTATACTGCAGTTCCTTTATCTTACGTCCACTTTGGCGCTGATTTTTATAACACTGCTTTGCTGTGTTGTTACTATAGGTTGGCCTACCTGTTCAATATCAAGATTTCTTTATAACTAACTTGGGAGAAATCGATAAACATGCAAGCTACCACAATTGCCACCAGATATGGCCAGTGGGTTTTACATCTTACTCGCATGATAGAGTTACTGGTTCACTATTTGAGTGTGAAGTGTGTGATGGAGGGAGTTCTGGGCCTTTGTTTAAGGTCAGAAGGTTACCATGTTCAGTGTTCCCCCTTCCAGAAGCCTTGACCATTCTCTCTGAGAATGGTGCAAGAAAGGCCGTTGAAACAAAGGAAAGTAGCAGTTTTATTGGAGATGCTGCTAATGATATGGATGATGATCTTTATATGATGGTGGATATTCCCTCTGAGACCAATCAAGATTTGTTAGCATGTCTTACCAATGATACAGAGGATAAAAGGACTTCTTTGGGTTGCAATAATGTACAGAGTTCAAATATGATGTCAGAAATACTACCTTCAAATTCTGAGAATGTTCCACCAAGTAAAGAAGCCAGTATGAATGACCAAATTGGCGAGTTTACATTTGAGGGAACATCATCCTCTTCAGTATGGGGGATTATTTCTTCTGCTATGGTGGAAGCTTGTGAAAAAATGTACAAGGAACATGGGCATCTGGTATTCTCATGCACACACAGCAGCGAAAATCATTTATTAAACAAGGGGAGTGGATGTCAGAACTTTGATGGTCCTTACGCTCCCTTAACTAGATTTTGCTCATCCAATGGCCCCAGTATACCACGAGTTACGGAAAAGAAGAATGATGTGGAATCTACTTATGCATTACTGAAGAAGTGGTTATACCATGATAGAATTGGGCTTGATTTGGAATTTGTTCAAGAAATTGTGGAGTCTCTTCCTGGATCCAGGTCTTGCATAAACTACCAGTTCTTGTCCAATAGGACCGAATTTCACTCCTCTGTGACAGTTGCAAGTGGTTTACTTTTATCTGTGCATAAAGATGGTCAAAGTAATGGAGATACGTCATATGGTAGACATGGTGCGGTGACTGGGCTACATGATCATGCTCAGCCCAGCGATTCTAGCATCCGCGAGCTACCTCCGGGACGTCCTATTAGCCATAAGCTTCAACCAGAATCGGCGGCAGATGTTTTCCAGGTAGCTCTTTACATATCTGTCACTGGTTCTACTATTTGAAGAAACACATCTTTCCAAAGTTGTGCATTTCCTTTTTATTCTTGCATCCATCTTCTCATTGAAATGTTTTTGCAGATATGGGAGTTCTTGTGGCGCTTTGGTGAAATCATTGATCTCAAAGAAGTGCCTTGGTATGAACAGTTAGAAGATGAACTTGCTGACCCATGGCCAATTTGTGCAAGGCAGAAAGAAACACTGTCAAAGGGCATTCAACAATGTAGGGATTACTCTTCACCAATGAATTCCCCTATAAATGCTTCTATATCACATTCAAGTAGCGAATCTGGTCTATCCAATAATGAAGAGATTGTGTCTATATTGATTCCTATTGAAACTTCCTCTATGAAGGAAGCCCGTCTAGATAAATTGGCAGCCCAGACACTTGGGAGGTGCAATGGTACAGTACTGCCCGGGGTTCACCTTGCACTCATTAAGGTTCTTTTTGGTGAGCTATTATCAAAGCTGAACATGTACCCCAAAGAATCAAAACCCAGGCGTGGAAGAAAGAAGGACACTGAGAGCCTTATTTCAACAACGGATTTTAACTTTGATATGCTAACTGCTAACAAGTTGACTTGGCCAGAGTTGGCTAGAAGGTATATGCTAGCTATCTCTTCCATAAATGGGTGCATGGATGTGTCTGATATTTCCAGTGGAGAAGGTATGAAGTTATTCCGCTGCCTACAAGGTGATGGTGGCATACTGTGCGGAGCAGTACCTGGGGTTGCCGGCATGGAGAAGGATGCCCTGGTAAGCATTTTACTTCTGCAATTAGCTGAACCTTGTGATTCATTTGGATCATGCCTTCCTTTCCTTCTTCAATCAGACATGAGTTGTAGTCTTTAGCTTGCTGTATGCTATGGTTATTTGCTATCTGTTTTTAGATTTTTTTTCTTCAACTTTTTATTTCTATTTATTAATATTTGCTTTGATTGCAACCCTGTAAAATAATATTATCCACATTAACTCTTCATAATAGTATGTTTCTATGTTGTTTCCATGAGGGCAATATAAGACATATCCCTGTTTTATCCTGCTTAGGAAAAAACCTTGGTTTTATGGGTTACCTGTCACCATAAGTATTGCTTTCTGTTTTTTAGGGTAAAACAATAGGGAATGCCATTACTCTGTATTTATATGTATTTTGTAGTAATAATAAAAAGAGGTAAGTACAAGCCTACCAAGGCGGGTATAATCAGTTAAGAGACTCTGCCCATTTGTTTTTTCTATGATTTTATTCCTAGCTTTTCCACCTGTTTGCAGGAATTTTGTTGTTAAATCTTATCTGTGGAGACAAGATTCTTGTTTTTGCTTATTTGGCTGGAGATATCTTGACTACATTGATTCGTTGTCTAGCTGTGTGGTATTTTGAGAATATCGAATATAATTTATAAGGATGTTGTGTTACATTCGTTGTATGATTTATCTATAGTTTTTTGTTCGTCCACTAAGAGATATTATGAATTGCTGTGTTCTTATTTTAGACGATGGTAAATTTTATTTGTATTTTCGCTGCACTGTAATTATTGTCTTGTATTTTCAGCTGCTTCTGGAGGCGGAGAATTTGATATGCAGTTCTCTATCAAGTGAAGGAAACATGGTTTTTATGATGGATTACAAGTATTCTGCTGAGGTGCCTATTGCTGATAATAGAACATTGCCAGATTGGGCAGAAGCACTAGAGCCTGTGAGAAAATTACCAACAAATGTGGGAACGAGAATTAGAAAGTGTGTTTATGAAGCTTTGGACCGAAAACCACCAGAACGGCGGGTAAGGAAAATTTTGGAACATTCGATAAGTAAAGAGGTCTACAAGGCTAATGCATCTGGACCAACCAAGGTTAGTAATGATCCTGCAGGCTGTAGTCATTGTATTATTGCTGTTCCAGACTGCGTTAATTTTCCTTTTTCTTGCTTTGACCTGCTCTCAGGCCCTTATAAAAACCTTTTTATTGATAGATCGAGCTGCAATGCTTATGGTGTTTTTCTTGCAAAAAGTAACGAGTTGCAAAAATATAAGTATGAGTTTGTATTAGTTTATGTTTTAGTAGCGTTTGTTGTGTGGGTTGCGGTCTAGATTAGAAGTCCTCATAAATACGAATGTATAAATTCCGTTCTCTACTTCCCCTAACACTTCTTTTGTTTTACTATTTTATGAGATGAAGTATTGTATCCCTTTAAAAGGATGACAGGAATGGTTGTAGAATTTTGTTTGAAACCTTGGAAACCAGTCAGATGATGTATTTTGTATTTACATGTTTTTGCTTATATAGCCTGAGCAGGAAACTTCGGTTAACATGAACATGCTGTCAGCATCGCAGTTTAACCAAAGTTTTACTATATATATGCTGCCAGAAGAGGAGTCAGTGCATAGCACGGCCATGCTTATGTTGTATTTGAAGAAATGTATTCGCTCGCTGCCTTATTAGACTTATTCTTTTCCATGATACTTTTGTCTATCTTTTATTTTGAGGACCCATGTGACTAGGGGACTATTTGGAAAATACAGTAAAAGATTTTTTTTCTTGTTACAGAAAGCTGTTTTATCTGTCTTGTCAGAGGCATGCCATGTAATACTGCCACAAAAACCTGAAAACCCAAGAAATAAAAGGAAAACTATTTCCATCTCAGAGGTTATCTTGAAGAAGTGTCGTATTGCTCTGCGCCATGCCATTTCCTCAGATGAATATAAGCTTTTTGAGAATCTGCTTGGAACTATTCTAGTGAACTATAATGAGTATGAGGATGAGGGCATCCTTGGATTTTCTGGTATGGTGCCACGCCCTTTGGACTTCCACATAATTGATATAAGGTTGGCTATGGGAGCTTACTGTGGATCTTGGGAGACTTTTTTCGAGGATGTGCAAGAGGTACGTTTTTCTTTAACACCCTTTTTGTATTATGCTATGGTCATACGCATGGGATATTTTCTCAGATTTTCCATGGATGACTTCATGTGCCTCCAAATACTCATGTTGCATTAGCTTGTGCTAACTGTTCGATCAGCAAAGGAGTTGTAACAGACAGTGTGCTGAAACTAGAAAATCAAGCTGACAGTTAGCTTGTGCACAACCTAGAAAATTTTCTAGTTTCAGCACACTTTCTGTTAGCTTGTGCACAAACTAGAAAATTTGCTGATCTGTTATGTTTACCTGCAGGTAATCCGTAATCTGCAAACTACATTTGCTGATCGAATGGATGTAGTCGAAATGGTTACAGAATTCTCTAAGAGTTTTCAATCATTGTATAAGACAGAGGTTTGTTATCCGTTTCTGTATGGTAGTTTACTGCTTCGAACACCTACTTTTCAGCTGGTTAAAGGACATTTTTAGCAAATTGTGTCTTTCGATTGCAGAACATTAATCCATGCTCCGTATTTCCTTGTTGTTTGTGCAATACTTGACTACCAACTTTCGGTTAAGGAAAACATAGTTTGAACCATACCCATGTGCTGGTTCCTTTTTTTTCCCTTGTCATACTATGTGAAATATTCTGGTAATCCTGTCCTCAGACCTTGTGCTACTCAATTGCAGTAACTATATATGTCAAAATAGTTACATGTTCAAATGTTCAGTGCTGCATATCTGCTCTCTCAAGGTTAGCACGGGAATTAGAAGAAAAAAGGATGATGTGGGAGCTAATAATTTGACACTGACTTCATTAAAAGTTCAGCACAATATATGGACTATGGAGTATATGGACAAATGAACAATACTATTACTTTTACTATGATGTAAACTGCATTGGTTAGGGTCATACCGTAAGTCCGTAACTGATCACCAATGTCCAATGCTTTACTGACTATGACGCCAATTCAATTGGTTAGAGCCATGCTGTAACTTAGCATCAATTTAGTCAAACTATCTCACGCGATTCCATAATTTCATTTCACCTGCGTTTATGATCAAGATAATATTGCAACTAGAAAAAAAATGGGTCACTTACTTAGCTTTATACCATCTCATTGGGATTACCTATGCTGATTTGAGTATATATTAGCTTACTGTTAAATTTTCTGTTTACCAAGTTATATTACCAAGGATTTTAGTAAACCTTTTGGCTTTCTGTTCTTTTTACATGGCTGTGCAGGTGCTCGACCTTGTTCAGAAATTTGATTGTTACCTGTCTAATGAGAATACTGGTTCAGAAATCCAAGAGGAGCTACATGATATTCTGACTGCAGCAACCAAATTACCTAAAGCTCCATGGGAGTATGGTATTTGCAAAGTATGTGGCATTGATAGAGACGATTGTTAGAGATGTGTGTTAGGCGGTACTACCGCTCTGAGTGCGGTACTACCGCTTGTAATACCTCACATGTATATGTACTGGCCTTTGGCCCACAGTGAATACTAGTTGCTCATTATCTAACATGGTATCAGTTGCCAGGTTACCCTCCCGCACGCCGCAACTCCGTGCGCTCTAGCCTGCCCCGCCGCCGGCCATCTCCTCCGGCTGCCCCCCCCCCCCCCCCCCCGCCCGCCGCCGGCCCTCTCCTCCCTGGCCGCCGGCCGTCCGGCTCTCTGCCCGGCTGCTTCTCCTCCGCCCCGCGCGCGCCCTGCTGCCTCTCCTCCGCGCCCGCGTGTGCCCGCGCCAGAGGCCAGGCGCGGAGCAGCGGCTGCCAGGCGCGGGCCGGGGCGCGGCCGAGCGTGGAGCAGCGGCTGCCAGGTACCGCCGCCGCCCCTCGCTCCGCCCGGTCCTCCTCGCCGCGGATCCGGTCGCCCTCGCCGCGGATCCGGCTGCCCCGTCCCGCCCACTGCCAGGCTCGACCCGGCCGCCGCCTCCCGAAGCGAGTACCGCGCAGAGCGGTACTACCGCTGGAAAGAGCGGTATTACCGCCCGAAGCGGTACTACCGCCCGTTACTGCCGCTCTACTTCCGCTTACAGGCCGGGCATACCAGTAGACTGAAATAAGCGGAAGTGCCCACGGCACTGGATCGCGGAAGTACCGCACAAGCGGTACTACCGCGTAGCATAAGCGGGACTACCGCCCTGTGCGGCGCGGTACTACCGCTGGCAAGGGCAGTACTACCGCCCGAAGCGGTACTACCGCTGTGAAGTGCGGTACTACCGCGCACTCAGGCGTCATGTCTTCGTCGGGCTATGTGGCTGTTCCTCGGTGCTCGGTGATCTTCGATGGCACCAACTATGCTGAGTTTGTGGGTTTCATGCGCATCCACATGCGCGGTCTTCTCCTGTGGGGCGTTCTCTCTGGCGAGGTTCCCTGTCCGGCTTGCCTTGTTGCACCTGTGGCTCCTACCCCGCCGATGCCGCCTGTTCTTGCTGCTGATGCTTCTCAGGCTGATCGGGATACAGCCAAAGCCCTTGACGATGCTGCAGTTGATGCTTATGATCAGCAGGTATCTGCCTACTCAGATGCTCTATCTGCTTACCGAGATGATCTGTCTGCTTACACTCAGTGGTGCAACGATGATGCTCGAGCTGCTGCTGTTCTTACTGCGAGTGTCTTACCTCAGTTTGCGTCTGAGTTCATGGGTCTCGGTCCTGTTGCTGCGATGTGGTCCTATCTTTGTCAGCGATATCAGCCATCTGGTGATGCTCTCTACTTATCTGTGGTGCGTCAGGAGCACGCTCTTCATCAGGGTGACTCTTCTGTTGATGAGTTCTACTCACAGAGCTCTGCCATCTGGCGCCAGCTTGACTCTCTCAGGACAGTTGTTTGTGGTACTTGCCGGTGTTGCCAGACTGTGCGGTCTGACTTGGATTTTCATCGCCTCCATGAGTTCTTATCTCGCCTTCGTCCAGAGTTTGAGCCTCGCTGTGCTCACCTGCTTGCTCGTGGTCGTGTTCCTATTTCGGAGGTGCTTGCAGAGCTTCGTGCTGAGGAGACACGCCTCCGGTCTGCTGGTCTGCTTGTGGTTCCCACTGTTCTTGCTGCCCGAGCTCCTGTGTCGTCTGCTCGCCTCACCACTCCACCGCTCCTGCCTACACCTCCAGGGGGGGCGGGTCACCCTCCTTCTTCAGGAGAGGGTCGGCCGCACTCGCACACCTTCTGTGGCTACTGCAACAGGCCAGGTCACCCAGAGTTTGATTGTCACAAGAAGCGGAAAGACCTGAAGCGCTCTTCTTCTAGTGGGACTCGTGCGTCCTCCTTGACTTTGTCGCTCACTGACCAGGATATTGTGCGGCTCAAGCGCATGTTGGCTTCCTCTGGCTCTTCCTCGACGGGTTCTGTTGCCGCTGTGACTGCCACCACCACTCCGCCCCCGCCGGCGCCTACTCAGTCAGGTACATCCTCGTGGGTTCTGGATTCTGGAGCTTCTTTTCATATGTCTTCTGATTCTTCTGCTTTATCTTCTCTTCGACCTCTTGATTTTCCTCTTAATGTTCTCACTGCCGATGACACACCTCTTCCTGTTGCTAGTCGTGGCATCCTTTCCACTCCGTCTTTTTCGGTTCCTAGTGTTTCTCATGTTCCTCGTCTTACCATGAATCTCTTTTCCGCTGCCCAACTTACTGATTCTGGCTGTCGTGTCATTCTTGATGCCGACTCTTGCTCTGTTCAGGATCGTCGCACTCAGGCTCTGGTCGGCGGTGGCCCTCGGCGCCGTGAGTCTGAGGGCCTTTGGGAGGTTGACTGGCTTCGTGTTCCTTCCGCTGCTACCACATATGCCAGCTCTCATGCTCTTGCTGCCTCCTCTTCTGCGTCCTTCCAGCAGTGGCATCATCGACTTGGTCACATCTGTGGCTCTCGCTTGTCCTCATTAGTACACCAAGGCGTCTTAGGGTCTGTCTTCGGTGATGTTTCGTTGCATTGTGAAGGTTGTAGGCTTGGCAAACAGACTCAGTTACCGTATCCTACCAGTGAGTCTGTATCTCAGCGTCCTTTTGACTTAGTTCATTCTGATGTATGGGGTCCTGCTCCTTTTGACTCGAAAGGGGGTCATCGCTACTATGTTCTGTTTATTGATGATTTCTCTCGCTACACTTGGCTTTATTGTATGAAATCTCGCAGCGAGGTTCTCCCCATATACAAACGTTTTGCTGCCATGGTTCGCACCCAATTTTCCACGCCTGTCCGTATCTTCCGTGCTGACTCAGCTGGAGAGTATATCTCTCACATGTTGCGTGGTTTTCTTGCGGAGCAGGGCACTCTTGCCCAATTCTCTTGTCCTGGTGCCCATGCTCAGAATGGAGTTGCTGAACGCAAACATCGCCATTTGCTTGAGACGGCTCGGGCGATGATGATCGCCGCCTCTCTTCCACCCCATTTTTGGGCTGAGGCCGTTTCCGCATCCACCCATCTCATCAATTAACATTCAGCCTTCGGCTGCCTTGAAGGGTGGTATTCCTATGGAACGTCTTTCTGGTCGCTCTCCTGACTACTCCGCTCTTCGTATGTTTGGATGCGTGTGCTATGTTCTTCTTGCTCCGCGAGAACGAACCAAGTTGACTGCTCAGTCAGTTGAGTGTGTTTTCCTTGGCTACAGTGATGAGCACAAGGGCTATCGTTGTTGGGATCCTGTTGGTCGCCGTCTGCGCATTTCTCGTGATGTGACGTTCGATGAGTCTCGTTCTTACTATCCGCGTCCCTCCTCCTCCAGCTTTTCCGTGGAAGATATTTCCTTCCTTCTCCTCCCTGACACATCTCCCACTGTGCCTCCTGTTCTTCCCTCTCCCCCGGTGCGTCCCCCCACACCACCGGTTCCACCATCCCCTCCCTCCTCCTCTCCCTCGTCTCCACCATCCCCTCCCTCCCCACCCTCCTCCCCAGTCTTTCGACCTCACTCCCCGTTTCCTCTTCACTACACTCGTCGTCCTCGTGCTGTGGATGATCCTACTGATGTGCCCTCTACTTCCAGTGCACCTCCTCTCACGCCTCTGCCGGTCCATAACCTCCGTGTTAGGCCTTGTCCCCCTCCTGATCGCTACTCTCCTGACCGGTATGGTCTTTCTGCCATTGCTGAGCCCACCACCTATCGGGCTGCCATGACTCAGCCTGAATGGCAGCTTGCGATGGCCGAGGAGCTTGCGGCGCTTGAGCGCAATGGCACGTGGGATCTGGTTTCTCTTCCCTCCGGTGTTCGTCCCATCACCTGCAAGTGGGTCTATAAGATTAAGACTCGCTCCGATGGTTCCCTTGAGCGATACAAAGCTCGTCTTGTGGCTCGTGGCTTTCAGCAGGAGCAGGGACGCGATTATGATGAGACATTCGCTCCTGTGGCCCACATGACCACTGTCCGCACTCTCCTTGCTGTGGCTTCTGTTCGTCATTGGTCTGTATCTCAGCTTGATGTCCAGAACGCTTTTCTCAATGGTGAGTTGCGTGAGGAGGTTTATATGCAGCCACCACCGGGGTACTATGCTCCTGATGGTATGGTCTGCCGACTTCGCCGCTCCCTCTATGGTCTTAAACAGGCCCCTCGCGCCTGGTTCTCGCGGTTTGCCTCTGTCGTTACTGCCGCTGGCTTCTTGCCTAGTGATCATGATCCAGCTCTATTTGTCCACACCTCTTCTCGTGGTCGGACTCTTCTCCTTCTATATGTGGATGACATGATCATCACTGGTGATGATTCTGAGTATATTGCCTTTGTTAAGGCCCGCCTCCGGGAACAGTTTCTGATGTCTGATCTTGGTCCTCTTCGCTACTTTCTTGGGATCGAGATTTCTGAGACCTCTGCCGGCTTCTTCATCTCCCAGGAAAAATATATTCAGGATCTTCTTACTCGTGCCGCTCTCGGTGATGAGCGCACTGTTGTGACTCCTATGGAGCTCAACGTTCAGCTTCGTGCTTCTGATGGTGACCCTCTTCCTAATCCCACTCGCTATCGCCACCTCGTTGGGAGCCTTGTCTATCTTGCTGTTACGCGTCCTGACATCTCCTATCCTGTCCACATTCTCAGTCAGTTTGTTTCAGCCCCCACCTCTATCCACTATAGTCACCTTCTCCGTGTTCTACGATATCTTCGTGGCACGATCTCTCATCGCCTTTTCTTTCCCCGCTCCAGTTCTCTCGAGCTCCAGGCCTACTCTGATGCTACGTGGGCTAGTGATCCCTCTGATCGACGCTCGCTGTCTGCTTACTGTGTCTTCCTTGGTGGCTCTCTTATTGTCTGGAAGACAAAGAAACAGACTGCGGTTTCTCGTTCGAGTACAGAGGCTGAGTTGCGAGCGATGGCTATGCTGACGGCTGAGGTGATCTGGTTACGATGGTTACTTGAGGACTTTGGTGTGTCTGCTACTACATCGACTCCCTTACTGTCAGACAGTACCGGTGCTATCAGTATTGCACGTGACCCGGTGAAGCATGAGCTCACCAAGCACATCGGTGTGGATGCCCACTTTGTACGTGCTGCTGTGCAGGATCAGACACTGGCTCTTCACTATGTGCCCTCTGAGTTACAGTTGGCGGACTTCTTCACGAAGGCACAGACTCGAGCGCAGCATGGTTTCTTTCTCTCCAAACTCAGTGTTGTTGATCCACCATGAGTTTGAGGGGGGGTGTTAGAGATGTGTGTTAGGCGGTACTACCGCTCTGAGTGCGGTACTACCGCCCGAGGCGGTACTACCGCTCTGAGTGCGGTACTACCGCTTGTAATACCTCACATGTATATGTACTGGACTTTGGCCCACAGTGAATACTAGTTGCTCATTATCTAACAACGATCACATTGTTCTCTTGTGTGATGATTGCGACTCGGAGTACCATACTTACTGCTTGAATCCACCACTAGATCGTATACCAATAGGAGACTGGTTCTGCCCACCATGCATATTAAAGCCAAAGAAATCACATGTTGACAAGGGTGCTCGGGATTTGAAACGACAACGGAAACGAGCAGAGTCTCATGCCTTTCACGACAAACCATCGTGCATGCTAGCTCAAAAGAAATCACATCTTCACGACATGCCTATTAAGTTAGCTGCAGCAGTGGAACAAAAGGAGTACTGGGAGCTTAGCACACAAGAGGTATATGTTTTCTCTTCTATGTTTCAAGTAGATCTCTATTCTTTAGTGTTTGGAAGTTTTAGTTCTTTGTGTATTGCACATTTCGCTGTATTCCTTTATATGATTTTACTTGGCCAAATCATCTTTTCTCTATTATTTTACGGTATACCTAATAATTTACGGAAATTCAATTTGGCTCCCGGGAGCACATGCTCCTGGGACAAAAAATATTTTTTGGAATGTCAAAAAAATCGAGACAATTTTTTTATGTTTTCTTAGTCATATCCAAATGCTACCTGCAAATTTTGAGGCAAAAAGGTTGAGCATTTTTTCCTGTGCAAAAAAAAAAAACGAACACAAAATGTTACCCCCAAATGTCACCCTAAATTTGTTTTTTTCTCCGACGAAACACCGCTGCTTCGTTTCGCATGAAAATTGTCAAGCATGCTTGCGACACTAACAGGACCATGCACAAAAAATTTCAGAATTTTTTTAAAACATTTAATATTTTTTTGTTACTGTTCACCTAGGAGCATGTGCTCCCGGGAGCCAAAACACCCCTCCCATAATAATTTCTCTGTGTGCTGATTTTCATAGTGGACAAAGTGACAACCTACATTGTCTAACATTTATCTTCAAAATGCAGAGAATAGATATGCTGAAATTTCTATGTGATGAAATGCTCAATACAGTCCTGATAAGAGAACATATAGAACAATGTCCAGATAAGTTGAATTATCTCCAGAAGAAGTTTCATGCTTTGAATTTTGAATTGAAGGATTTGAAAGATAAGGAGGAAATGGGGACTTCATATGGTGAAATGGATACTTTATCGGACCAGATTTCAAAAGTGCAGGAGTCAATTGGCACAATAGAGTCACAGCTTAATATGGCATCCCTGAGAAGAGATTGTCTGGGAAAGGATTCCTTGGGTCGATTGTACTGGGTTTTAGGATGATCTGGTAAACGTCCTTTGCTTGTCGCTGATGGAAGCATGCTGATAAGCAAGGAGAGGGACCCCCCCTCTACTTCTGATTGTAAAGGATGGAATTCTGCATCTGTCGTCATTTATGAATCGGATGAAGAAATCCGTAGCCTTGTTGACTGGCTAAGGGAATACGATCCAAGGGAGAAGCAGCTGAAACATGGTATCCAGCAGTGGCAGCAACAGCGGCATCTTCATCACCTGGGTAATTTTGTTCTCAGTGATCCTCCAGTATCATCCAAGGGGTCCAACAGCGAGCAGCAGCTTATGGAACTTCCCAGTACCAAGGCTGCAGCAATTTTCGAGAAAACATGCCGCTGTGACTGCTTAGAGCCCATATGGCCTGCTCGACACCACTGCATAGCATGTCACGAGACTTACTTAACGTCAACCGAGTATGAAGATCATGCTGGAAAGTGCAATGGCCATGTCAACAAGGAGATGGATGAGTCCACAAAACCGATGAAATCATGCCCATATGACTATGAAGAGATTTGCAGAAAATTTGTCACGAATGATTCAAACAAGGAGATAGTGAAGGATATTGGACTCATTGGATCAAATGGAGTTCCGTCTTTTGTCCCTTCACCTGCAGCTTCTCTTGATCCTCCAGTTATTCTGAATAAAAACAAAAAATATGTCATCCCAAATGATGATTTGGTTTCCAGCTCCTTACAAGAATGCCAGGCAATGTCGCCGGCACAAAAGTTGGGGCAGGAGGGGTCCAATTCTGGTCAAAATTGTCCTGGTAGTACTTCCTGTGATGAAAATGTGTCAAAATCTAAGGAGCCAGCCCCTGATACTGATAGTACTTCCTGTCAGGAAGCAGCATCTTCTGCAACAGACAAGCCAACAAGATTGCTAGCTGTTAATGGTGGCTTGGTTCCGGAGACATCATTGAGGCCTGTCAAAGGAAAAAACTCTCAAATCCTAAAGCAGCAAAAGAGAAATCTGCTTGATATAGATGCAGCGTTGCCTGAGGAAGCTTTGAGAGCCTCAAAGTCTCAACAAATGAGAAGGCGTTCATGGCGTGCTTTTGTCAAGCATGCAGAATCAATATCCGAGGTGACTTCTTGATCTATTTATTTATTCACCTTAATTCGTGCCACACAAAATATATATGTATCTACCAGTAGTGTGCATTATTTTTGTGCCTGTCCATTAAAAGCTCTCTAACATCATTTCCATACAAAATAAATGCTTGAGAGCCCTGTTATTATCCATTGCACTGATTAATCGTATCTATGCATGCCTCTTCCAGATGGTAGTGGCGACCAGTGTGTTGGAGAGTATGATAAAATCTGAGTTCCTGAAGAATGATTGGTGGTACTGGTCCTCTTTCACAGTAGCTATCAAGACCTCAACTGTATCCTCGCTCGCTCTCAGGATCTACACTCTCGACGACTGTATCATGTACACCAAGGAGCCTAACACCGTGCCGGCTGACAGTACAAAGGTTGTGAACAAGGGGAGGAGGGGGAAAGAGCCAGAACCATCAGCGTCGTAATCTGCGCCGCTCTATTGTATACCCCAAACTTAGATGTTCTGCTTTGTTGTGTGCAACAATGTGACGGTGTGGTGATAGAGATGGTATAGACAGAGTCTTTGTTTATTATGTGTTCCCTTAAGGCTTTAGGGCTAACTTTGATTCTGGTGTTCCTGCAAGGGTGCAACCTTGACCGTTCATTTTAATAAGTCATATTTACTAGACTATAATTGTGCGCTTTAGATATGTTAGGGCCAGCAAAGAAGGAAAATGCGTTGTTTCAAGGATGCCAGCGGCAAGAGCTGGCATTTAATTTTTCCCAAATGATAAGTGCCACACATGTGGCACTTATCAACTTGGTCCAAACGCGTCCAGAGCAATTAGATGCAAAAGCACGGATCTTGAAGCGCATCCCCAGCCACGTCATCGACTGAGCGTTCGGTCGCAAGGGCCAACGTCCCGAACGACTAAAACGCAGCCCACTCGCCTCACCCCCACCGCCCACACGCAGCCCACTACCCCCACCCACAGTCGTATCATCTTCCCCCACTCCTCACTACCACATCTGAATCCCTCGTGGTGAGGTCTTGGCCGGCGACCAAAGCGAGGTGACGGCGAGGGGATGCTGAGGGAGAGGTCCTGCTGGCCAGTGACGGACTCGCCCAGCCGCTCCTCTGGCGACAGAGCGGAGGACGAGGGGAGAGCATGTCGATGGCACGGCGAGGTGAGGTCCTCGCCGGCGACGGACTTGCCCGGCTGCTCCTCCGGCGACGGAGCACAGGACGGGGGACAGCTGGAGGTTCTTAACGTCCGCGACGGCGGCGGCCTCCGCGCTTGGGGGTGGACTCTCCTCCGCTGCGGTCGAGCGCGAGCGCGGGCGCGGGTACACAGCGACGGCCTCGAGCGCGTGGACACGGCGGCGGCCTTGATCTTGGGGAGAAGCGCGGGGACACTGCGGTGGCTCGGGCGCGTCTATTCTCTGGTGACGTTCGTCCCCTGCCGTGGATCCCGTCGCTGGGCGTTCCGTATGTCCGCCATCGCCGTGGGTCGTCCCCCTTTTGGAGCTACATCCAGGAGCGCGAGCGCGAGGTTGTCGAGAGGGAGGCCGCCTGGAAGGCCGAGCTCTCCTGCCGCGAGGTAGTAATCGGACCCCCATACTCTCTGCATCCTTTCTCACCATTCTGATTTTTTATCTGCGTGCATAGGCCCTGGTGTTGACTCAGTTGGTGGTGTCCATGGCATGACTCCTTAGTTCATAGATCGGTTTGCTGAATGCTGGTGAATTTGACATTTATCAGTGATCTCGTATAGTTGCTGAAGGAATTCGGAAGTTTGAGTGACTTAGTTAAATTTGATAGAAGGTGTTTGTTATGTTTTAGGTGTTGATTAATCAGTAGTCGCAACGCTTTTGGGAGCAAATTACCCATCTACAGTTACTATGAGCATCTTTTCAAAGTTGTGTTCCCCATGGAAATTTTAACTTTTCTGATCACAACTTGACATTTTCAGGGGGAAACATGACATTGAATCATTTTTTGCCATGACTGTTCATTTTGAAAAAAAAATCAATAACTTGCCATGTTATTTTTCATACATTTTCCATGTTGTTTTTCAAACATTTGCTATGTTGTTTACCATACTTTTACCATGTTGTTTTTCATACAATTGGCATGTTGTTTTTCATACAATTGCCATTGCCTAGATATCAGTAGCTTCCTGAACTTGCCACTTAACTAGGAACTTCAAAAACATGGCAAACTTGCCATGTCAACCTAAGATGTTCAAAAACATGACAAACTTGAGGTTTTGTGCTCTTTTTACATACAAGTTTGGAGCCTCCTCTAGTCCCTCTAGTTCTAGTTCTAGTTGGTCCT
This sequence comes from Elymus sibiricus, assembly GCA_039707655.1. Taxonomy (NCBI): domain Eukaryota; kingdom Viridiplantae; phylum Streptophyta; class Magnoliopsida; order Poales; family Poaceae; genus Elymus; species Elymus sibiricus. The sequence continues at coordinate 463,092,291 of CM077672.1, forward strand.
AGTTGACTAATTAGAGCTAGTCCAATTCTCTAATCCACATAATTAGAAGCCCATTGTGGTTCTAATATCCTCCCTCTAATTCTCCGGTGACGATTAGCTCTGGACGGCGAAGCGCTGCCGGATCGTGAAGGCTGCACGGTTGCAACCAAGTAGAGAGGCCGTGCTTTCGGTCTTTTGTTCTAGGGGCTGTTCCTGGGCGGTTCGAGGGATCGTTCGTCGACGGTTCGTGGGACTCCAAGTACGATCTACAACGGCACAATCTTCTTCTGCTGCAACTCGGCGACGGTAACGATCGTGATCACAACCCGTTATGCATCTTCATATTGATCCTAGTTGTGTGTAGGTGCGATTTTTTTTGTTTTCTACTACGTTTCCCAACAGTGGCATCAAAGCAGGCTTATGAGTAGGTGTAGGTTGCGATCTTGATCACATGTGATTATGAGGGTTGATGTTCTTGCTGTGCTTCCCTCGAGTGTTGCTTCGGTTCAATTCATTGACGACATGGTGTCGCTTTTTACAAGGTTCTAACATTCGCTCGGCTCTGGCTGTCGACGATCTGCTAACAGTTCCTTGGGCTTCACCATAGTCAAGAATAGTGAACCATCGCGTACACAGGAGGGTGCCGGAGATGGATGATCTTCTAGGGGGTCACGCGTATTTGACGAAGTTTAGTGTGGGGGCAAGACTTTTAATTAAGTTTCTTCTTTCACACACCCCGAAACTTAATCTAGCATCAAGAATCATCACCTATGTTGTGGACGTAGGTAGCTAGTATTACTTGTTAAAACTGGTTAACCGCGTAATTAAAATTTGCTAAAACCGATTAGAGGACGTCTAACTTGGTTTTGTGGAGTATGCATATGATGTGGTATAGCCTTCGTCATGATAATGAGTTTATGTATGAGATGGTTATATGTTGTAATGTTAAGTGGCCTGCGCGTCACGACTGTTACAGTATATGTGGATTGCACTAGCCCTTTCCATCAGTTCGGACTTTTGGTTGCGTTGGCTAGCGCATAAAGCTTAACATGGTATCAGAGCCAAGAGGTCTTGAGTTCAAGACCCGGCTGGCGCAATTAAATTGCAGCCCACTTTCGGTCCACGTTTAGGCTTGAGGGAGCCACACGTGAGGGGGGGGTGTTGACGTATAAATGTATTGCCTAGTCTCTTCCATCAGTTCAGACTTTTGGTTGCGTTGGCTAGTGCATGAAGCTTAACATGGTATCGGAGCTAAGGTCTTGAGTTCAAGTCCTGATTTGCGCAATTTATCTAAAAATTACTGTTGCCCCCCTTTGTGTCCACGTATAGGCCTCTTGAGTCATACGTGAGTTTCGCGCGCCGTCGCTCTCTTCCGGTTGCATGTGTTGACTTGTCTTCCCCGTCACACGTGAGAGGGGGTGTTACAGTATATGTGGATTGCACTAGCCCTTTCCATCAGTTCAGACTTTACTTTTGGTTGCGTTGGCTAGTGCATGAAGCTTAACAACGACATGATGGCTGGAGCCACGAGATTGCCACGTTAATGTAAATATGGTAGATAAAGACTACAGGTTACAGGTGACGATGGCAAACGTACACGGAGGACCCCGACGAGGAGGTGTACTAGGCACGGGACGAGGAGCTATAATTTCGTGCCACGGCGGAATTTCTGAATTTGGTGCCACGGCAACGTTTTCTGAAACGGTCGCCACGGCAACGTTTTCTGAAATTGCCGCCACGACAACGTTTTTGAAACGGTTGCCATGGCAACTAGGGCTGTGAAAGCTCTATTGGATAACGCTTACAAGAATGCGAAAATGATTCTCACAGAGCACAACAAGGAGTTTCATGCGCTAGCAAATGCCCTCCTGAAGCATGGAACTCTCACTGGTGATGAGATCATGAAACTAGCAGATGGTCGTAACAATAGCCAGCAGAATCAGATAACATCTTCTCTCACCGGCGACGAGATCACGGAACCAGTGTCAACACAAGAACAACTAGGCGATGCTAAGAATGGTCAGCAGTACGTGGAGACGCTTCCAAAAGTACTTTTGTTGCTCATACTTTTGTCGCAAGCACGCAAAAAGTAAAGAGCGATGTGTACCGTCCGGATTTCGTTTACTTTAAAGTGTTTCTCAAGTGTGAAGAGAATGTGATGTTGTGAACCATTAAAGCCTCCTGTTTTGAGCCTCAAGCATGAATGTACCCCAAGATCTCTGTTGGAGCCCCAAGCATGGATGTACCGCAAGATTTCTGTTGGAACTGAATGGGGTTTATGTGAATGAGCACAGTTATGTGAAAAATGCAGTCTCACAGCCCTAGCTACATGAATTCCCCCCAGCTGCAAAACATAATAAGAATATTCGTGATTGCTGGACTGTAACCTCTTTTTTTATAAGGGGTTGCTACGCGTCGGCCGGTGGATCTTCTTAAAAGATCTGCCGTAGCTGTTAGATCTCCATTTTTCTCGATTGCAACAAAGGTGGTATTGCAGAACCCTTTGCAATAAAGCTCATGTTGCAGAAACTTTTGGCAACATAGGTGACGTTGCAGATTTTTTTTCGTCTTCACTTCCTTGCAACATGGGTGTTGTTGAAGAAAATTTTGCAACATAGTTGATTAGATATTATTCTTTCGTAAGTTCATCCAATGGACATAGGGTGAGGAGAAAGAAATTAGAAAACTAAAGAGAAAGATGGACAGTATCCGAATCAAATAAGAAAAAAAAACGTTGCTATTTCATCAAATCCCAATCGTGTGGGTGTAAAGTAGAAAAATCTCGTTCTGGCTTGCTGTGGGCATAGGACTGAAAGTCCTCTTTTGTCGGGCCCTTTGGACTCGAAATCCAAACAAAGAGAGTGGTTCGAATCCACCTCAGAACGAACAATGAAAAAGGCGTCAAGCGGGTGCAAGCTCGAGGATCTAGGAAGGATGGAAGAAAGCTTGACCGTTTTTTCACTGAACTACTCGAACTTCTTGTTAGAAAAAGCGGAAATAGCTCAGTTCGAAAGAGGGCTAGGCTTCATCGGTTAGTGTGCACCAAAGGATGAGGTTTCTTTCCCGTCCTACAAATTCAAACTGTTCTAGCTTGATACAGCGATATCGTCAAATCATCCAACGGAGCATGGAAACCATTTTTATGGCGGTACTGGCTTCCAGTAGTTTTCTATGGAACCATACCACTATGGTCATCTATATGATTAGACCGTGCCGCTTCACTAGACTTTCCTGACCCATCCATTTGATCCCCACGGTCGTGACACCACTTTCTAAACCAAAGTTTCCAAAATCCAATGCGGAACCAAGCAGCAAGAGAAATTCATCATGGTAATTTTTAGTCGAAAACCAAAGTGGAACGGAGGGAATGGAGAGTCAGTGACAATGAAAAAATTGTTGAGGAATCATGTTGAAAGAACAACATTCTGTGTCATAAATATCGTATATAGAGATTTTTCATGTATCGACGCTTTTGATTCAATTATGAAAGTACGATGTGCTGGACTGGCACCCCTAGTTATGCAGAAGTGCAAGCACGGAAGCAGATGACCAGACCTTACCAACATACTCAAAAAAGTATTCTGTACTGGGTTCTGTGCTATTGACAAGCAATGTTTCCAGTCTAGCTGTGTCAAATCGGGTGTGAACTGTCCTTCTAGGTTCTGGCTGGTAGAGCTGAGGACTGAAAATCCTTTTTAGTTTCACGCATAGGACTCTAAATCCCAATTGCACTAGCTAGTTTTGTGGTTCGATTCCATAATAGAATGAACAATGAATGGATTTGGGCGGTCAACCAGGTAAGCTTATGCCCAAGAAAGAAAGGACTAGGGAGGGATTGAGAGAAGCTTTCACAGTGGAAAATGAAAGAAAATCATATCGTTCTTAGAAAGTTTGGAATTTGACTCAGTTAGAGCTATGGTTTAGCATCAAGAGGAAAGTTTTGTAAAAGCAAGAGGAAGAATTGCTCCGATACCCATGAGCGTATATAACTTGGGTCATGTTATAAATGCTCTGGCTAAACCTATTGATGGGAGAGGCGAAATTGTAGTTTCAGAATCTCGCTTAATTGAATATCCCGCTTCGGGTAGAATTTCCAGGCACTCTGTATATGAACCCCTTCAAACATTTATAATTGTTATCGATTCGATGATCCCCATAGTATAGGTCAGCGGAGTTCATTAGTGGGGATAGACAGAAGCTCTCTGGCAAAACAACAGTAGCCACAGATACAATTCGAAAGAAAAAGGAAAATATGTAAGAAGAGCGAGAGCGAGCCTTCACGAAAGAAAATGCAAGTGAAAGAAAAGAGAATTGCAAAAATTTGCTAAAAGCGCTGGTTCTTTTCTTCATGGATCGGGTAGATCCATATGTTCTGAGAGGAAGACGAGGTGTAGCGCAGTCTGGTCAGCGCATCTGTTTTGGGTACAGAGGGCCAAAGATTCGAATCCGAAGTGCAAAGCCCCGTAGCCTATTCGTGGTCGGGAAGGCTGGCGAAAAGCACGCACAAAAGGGAAAGAAGCTAAAAAGCTTATTTTTGCAATCCATTATCTTTGGTACTCTTCTATATTTAGATCATATTATATAGCTATTTCACATGTTTTATTTACATACCTCAGTCATGTTATTTGTCTAGCCTTTAATCAGAATAGCCTCTCCACCGGTTCCGAACATCAATGTGCTTTTAGAATTTTCCTATGAAACAAATAACATTCTGGAACAGTTTAGGACACAACAGGCCTCAATAGAAAGCGAGCTTTTTTGGCGTATAGCCACTCGAAGCCCAATAAGAGCATGGGCTGCCCCCTCAACTCAACCCTGACGAGTACGCAAACTTGGTCAGGGAGCATTTAGATGGTGCAGTTACTATTGACCACTATAATTCACAAATTGATGAAGTCCACATAATGGAGCTCAAAAGTCGATTACCAAATCTACCTTTTTAGCATCTTGAAACCGCACATAAGAAATATTATGAATGAATCACCTTACAATAACATACGAGAAACAACTTTCTATTTTGTCGAACAACAAGTCGAACCCAATAAACAATTCCATTCAAAGGAATGTTTTAGATTTTTTCCACTATATTGGCAATATTTAACAAAGTATAATAAATTCTTCACGATTTCTTGAGTTTCAGGATTACTTCACTAATATCGATTTTCGCCTAAACACGGCCTCTAGATTACAAGTGTGATACAACGAACTATGAATACACCGAAAACGAGTCAAGATGAGTGTGGCTAGGTGTCAGTTGACTGAGACTTAACCAAGTTTCAATTAGGTGACATAGTACATAATAACAAGAAAAAAGAAAGAACTGAAAAGAAAATATTTGTACGAATCTTCATGCAAGATGAAAGGAATATAGCATCGACTGAGACATAACGAAGCTTAGTCGACGGAAACTTAGCAAAACTCTACATAAAATGGAGACATCTGGATCCAGGCAGAAGCGAGCAATCCGGACTCCTGAGGGAGCAGTTGATCTATTTGTCGCCGTTTCTGATTCCGATTCCGGCCCGACTGGCTTCCCCCGATCCGGCGGCTTCCGATCTACACCCAGTAGCTTATTTAAGGAGGAGATCCCGTTCTCTGAGGTTCATAGTCTCTTCAACCCCGCCGGCGATCGAGAGGAGCTCGAGATGAAGATGTCGCCGAACTTTCTGCTGCCGTGTCTCGCCATGGTGCACGGTGTAGGCTCCGAACACCAACAACCCACGGCGACGACGCTGTTCAGTCTCGCCGGCGCGAGTCCCCTCGAGGGAGTCGCCCTGCAGGAGTAGCTGAAGAACAAATCATTCTTCCCCACGCCGCAGGGGTGGGTGCTAGTCCAGCACCGAGACCCCGCCGCCGCCACCTACCTGCTGGATCCGCGCAGCACCCAAAGGATCGATCTGCCGCATCTCGCAATCCAGCAGGGCCTGATCCCGTACTGCAGCTGCCTGCTCGCCGGCGACCCCACGGCCCCGGGGTGCCCGGTGCTCCTGGTGGAGCCCATCGCCACCTTGGTATGGTACTGCCGCGTCGGCGACCGCGAGTGGACCAAGCACGACTACGACATCGGGACCCTCGGAGACGAGCGTTTCGTCGAGAAGAGGGTCATCGCCGTGCCCACCGAGACGCGCGTGCTGGAGCTGGCTCGTCCCGGGGCGCCGGCGTTCGGCTCCGTCGCGACAAAGCCCGTGGAGGCGGACAGCTTCGGGCGGGCGAGGGTGTTCATGGTGGGGACGGACGATGACGAGCTGTACAAAGTCGTGCTGCATCACGGAGGGGCCTACGACGAGGCCGAGGTCCTCAGGATGGACTTCTCCGAGCGCCGGTGGCGCCCCGTCGAGGACCTCGGCAGCCGCGCCTTCTTCGTCGCGCCGATGTACTTTAGCGCGTCGTGTGCGCCCGACGGTGGCCGGGTCCGGCAGGACTGCATCTACTCGTTGGTTGGAGTGGCCAAGAACACTTTCAGGATCTTCAGTGTGAAAGATGGGACTTCAGAAGTGTGCCGACTCGAGGAAGAAGAGCAACCTGTGCCACCGGAAACGGTCGGAAATTAAATCGAGACCATGTTGGGTGCTTCCAACCGATCCAAGATTGTAGTACTAGTGTCTTTTTTTTTTTTTTTTTTTGATAAACAAGATTGTACTAGTATCTTTGTTCCCCTTAGTGTGATGGCCGTGTTCCACAGCGTGTCATGCCAGTATGTTCCCACATTTTGCTACGAGTTCTTCAACAGCTCCTTTATTTCTAAATTAACCGCTGTTTACAGGAAGTTGAGGCCAAAAAACCTCTCCAACAGTTTTCGTAAACTCGCCATATAGAGCATTGCGTAAAATTGACATTTTCTTCCCACAGGTTTACGGGAAGATGATCTTCTCGTATCCTTTTGGCAGACTAAAATTTCAGCAACTACCACCACACGCGCCACACCCCTGCCACCGTGCCGGTCCTTGCCGCCGCCACCGCCGGTCAGCCGCCATCGGCCTGTCGCCTGCCCGCCATTGCCAGGCCAGGATCCCATGCCGCCGCCTTCTGCTAGGGTGGCTCGAGTGCAACGCCGGCTGCTGCTACGCCGCGATCTCGGTTCGCCGCCGTCGGCTGCTGCCGCGGCCCGGACGCGCCGTCGTCCCGCGCCGCGTGTCTCCTCCTCTGCTGCCTCACCTCATCCCCTCCTTCGCCTCCTCGGTTGCCCCGTTTCTGCCTCCGTCTCCAAGCCCTAGCTCAAGAAACAAACGTGACAAAGGTATTTGAAGAACTTCTTCACCCAATTATTTTTGTTTTAATTTTTTTTATGACAATGAGGTTGATCATAGTTTTTCTTATTGATTGTAGATAAACGCTCTTGTTCAACCTTTTTTCGACGACTCATATTCCGACGACTATGAAGAAATCGATCTTGTGATGGCTATGCATGCAGACACGATGGCAAACAAGAAGTCGAAGTGGGGAGGTTCGGTACGTGGTCATCTTGTACTCTGTCGGAACAAGGAAGTTGGTCACGTGAAGCTATTGGATGACTACTTTGGTGAGAATCCAGTATATGGTGCAAATACTTTCAGGAGAAGATTCCGAATGTCAATGAGGTTGTTCTTACATGTTGCGTGTGCCTTCGAAGAACACTGTCCGTTCTTTCAAAAAAGAAAAAAATGTGTCCCACAATCTAGAAGGATAAAGAATCACATCCACAAGCTAGCCAACAACAATAGTTGCGGCACCGAGCATGACCAAAAGGAGAGTATCATTCTTGATCACTTCCCCAAGGACTTCAATTGGGATGAGCTAAATTTGGACACCCATGATTTGCACAAGCTTGATGCTCCGTTCACCTAGGAGGAGGTAAAAGAGGCTATTAACCAAAAATGCAAGTGACAAGGCTTCGGGTCTAGATGGATACACCGGTGCCTTCTGAAATAAGTGTTGGGATATCGCCATCTGCCTAGGCCCTCACATGAACAACATTGTCTCCAACGCCAAAACTGCTTTTATCAAGAGGAGAATATCCATGACAATCTATCTATTATATTATTAAAACAAGAGGCAAACAAGGCATCACGTTTGTCTACATAGATTAAATTATCTTGATCTTAAAGTTTAGATATTAATGGATGAGATTTAAAAGAGGCAACGTTATATATAACACTACTGGAATGGCCTCCTTTGTCGAGTGCTCGAGAAACTTGGTGAAGCCCAAAAAACTCGCAAAGATTCTGCCGAAAATAGATCTCGGCAAAAGGCATTCGATGTACACATCTCAGGCAAACATAATTTTACCGAGAACCATCCGTCGGGCACTCAACATACTTATTGCTGAGTATCTAAGGGGTATTCTCAGCATAATAAAGTGACTTCACGACGATGAGTATAGGGCGGCGTCGTCAAGTTTTTGGCGAGTTCACACCGACGAACTCGGCAAACACCTTCCTATTTGCCGAGTGTCAACTCTCGGCTTACCTAGCACTAGCAACTGCCTAGGTGCTGCCACGTGCCAGATTTTGCCGAGAGCCATATCTAAGGTCTCGTTCTATATACATCATCAACTCCCCAGGTACTCCTCTTTTCTTGAGGGTCTCGGCAAATAGTCAGGCAAGCTGCCAGCACCTGCCATGTGGCTTTATTGCCGAGAGCCACGCTCGGCAAAGAGAACATTGTCGAGTGCCACTCTCTTAAAAAGGCATTGTCAGCCTGATTCTAATTATTTCTCATTTAACCCTGCAGCAAAAGCAGATATAACAGTAATATCCAATAAGGATCACATTCATAAATTTGTATACTCAATATTTCAATAAGGATCACATACATAACAACAAACTCACAAAATCATAATATATAGTCCACATAAGCTACATATGAAGTCATAAGTACTTACTTAGCATAAGTGTCTCCTCACTAAACCACAATGTGGCCAACACATGCATGTTATAAACAATGACATGATAAAAGAAACACCACGATTAGGATGAACTAGAAGAGGATTATCAAGTTCTTGAACCCACTCAACCTGATAAGCTGGCCTGCACCCTTGTCTACTTCATGATTGATCTTCTCTTTGAGGACATACTTAGAGTAATCATTCTCTGCCTCCTCCCCACTATTGAACCGGAGGAAGGAGCTGCCTTTGTAACCATACACTTGTTCATTGCATGAGGGCCATGAATCATAAACTCCTGGACACCTACATCTGTACACCACATACCAATTCATCCATAAAGAAAGAGAATAAGATTTCAAGAAGCAATGCAAGTTACAAATAACACATGTAATATAAGCCACATAAACATTCATGACTCATATACCCAAAAGTATCACATGTGCTACTTCGAGTCGAAATCATCAGCTACATAACTACATCACTAAATCAAGGTCAAACTATCTAGTTAGACTACTCCGAGTTGTAGTCGGTGAAGCCAGTGATCGTGGAGTCAGAGCAGGTGTGGATCCCCCCCCCCCCCCCCCAAGGGGAGGAGCAAGCGTCGTCGGCAATGGTGGTCAGCAAACTCAATGGCACCGGGTCATCGCTCACCTCAGGTGGCTCTTCCTTCTTGGCCAGCTCCTCGAAAAACTTTATTAGGATGAGTTGCGGTTTCACCTGAATGAGTGCCGCCAAGTAGACCTCACTGGCGCGCTCCTCCTCGACCGGGGAGTCAACCCTAATGGGATCTGCGTCATCGGGGAAAGCCATAACCACTAGGTCGGTGCTAACACCTTTCAGCACACAACTGAAAAAAATAATTTCGTAAGTATAGGTAAGCAAATCAAGCAAGGACAAGAGGGACCTTTGGAGAGGTTGGGACTGGCATGGAGGTGACGGCGAAGAGTCACGGAGAGGGGATGGTGCGGAGAAGGCGATGGGAGCGGAAGGACGGTGTACGGCGACTGACCACCAAGTTCGGTGACGGTTAGGGGTAGGCATGGCGGCTGGAGGAAGGCGAGCGGCAGTGAGAGCCATGGTGATGCGGTGGTGACCACTCGTCCCCCAACCTCGGACTCAGAGCGGACGGGAGGAGATTAGAACAGATTGGCTCCCTGGCTGGCTTTCTTGTAGCCGATAGATGGATCCATCACCATCGTTGGTTCATATTTTCTCATATGATCAATTTTTATTATTTTTTTTAGAACAAGGGGGAGGCGACCAATTTCATTCAAACTTGGCTCAGGTACAAGATGCAACATGGATTACAAAATCTGGGAAAACCAGATTTGAAAGGGCTAGAAAAGGACATCATCCGTTTTTCCTACGAGCTAGTAGCTTGGTACATGCGAACCGGAAAAGCACAATTGTGGGCAACTCCGTACAAATCTCTAGAAATGTGGAAGACTGCAGGGCCTGTTTGGATTGCAGCATAGACCTGGCCTGCCAAAAAATTGGTGTTGACCATCGCAATCAATTTTCGGGATCCCAGCCGATTTTTTGGTCGTCCTTTCAGTTTCTACAGCCGCGCATGGGCGAGTTGTTGGCGGTGAATTCCTTCGCCAAAAATTTGGCACTACCAATTTTGGTAGGGCTAATGTGGGCAGCATCCAAACAACCCTTGCATTGTGCTGCTGATTGGGGTTGGAGATGAAGTGAGCTAACTATTGCCTGATATCCCAGTGAACATGTTGTGAAGGATGCTTCTTGAGGCTGCTGCTTTAGCCAGAGAGAGATCATCTGTAAGAAAATAAGCTCCTTGTATGTTGCGTTTCTCAATTGCTCAAACCATCCAAAATCACCCCTTATACGTTCACTTGGTCCTCGCATTTTCAAATATTATTTCTTTACAAGAAAAGAAAACAATGTAATTTTTTTGGGGAACTTGCAACTCTTATTGCACGAATAATCACACAAATAATCACATTGAGGACTCGAAAAAATGCCCCCTTCCCCTCGCGTCGGTCGCAGCGACCGAGGGGCCGCACCCGCCGCTGGCGGATACTAGGCCTCCTCCTCCCCTCCTTCCCCTTGCCGCCACCGGTCTGCGCCGCCAGGCAAAGCACGGTAGGTGCTGGCAGCGGCGGGGTCCTCTCTCTCGCTGGCGCGGGCCGGCGACCCTGCGTGGAGATGTGGTGCTAGACCAGGGCGACGCGGCACCTGGCAGGCTCGGCGGCGCCTGGTCTTCCTTGGCGACGGGGTGGGTTGTGCCCATGGTGTGGGAGGGCTGGCGGTGTGTTGTGGCAGTGGGGTGTGCTCGGGACGAAGGCGAGGTCTGCCAGATTCGATCTGTTTTGAAGCGGCTCCTCCGGCCGCCATTTCGCGGGCGGCGCGGGCCGGCTGTCTCCGGTGGCTGTGGGCGCTGGTGGGGGTCTGGTCTGGTGGTGCACCTTGGTGCGGCATGGCTAACGGTGGAGGCCGTAGTGTCGGGCTGTCCAGGGCGTGGGCGGTGCGGGTCTGTGGGGGCGGTGCCGTTCTCTGGCGGTCATGCCTCGCCGGCGGCGCGGAGTGGTGGTAGAGGTCTCCCATCTCCTCGGTCTATGTCGATGGCATGGCGGTGACCGGGGGCTCACGCTTGGGTGGATCTGTTCAGGGCCCGAGGTGAGTCGGAGTTGCGACTTCGGGTAGGTGAGACTGGGCTCGATCCGGGTGGTTCCCATGGGTGGTGAGGTCCCTCCCGCCCCAGGGATGGTGGATGTTGGTGGTGGTCAGGACATCGCTTCATTGTCCGGCAGCGCGGCGGCAAGGGCCACGAACATGGCGTCGTGCGAGGGTGCTCGGCGACGGCCGTCTGGAGTTACGGAGTTGTGCACCCCCTCGGTCCATCAGGACTGACTGGGGGTCACAGGGGTGAGGCTCCTATAGTGGTGGCGCCGTCCCAAACTCCGTGTCTGATGCCGGGCTAGGAGTCGGTGAGGCAGGCAGGCTGCTGGTGGCGTGGCGCGCGTGCGTGCGCCGTGCGCGGACTCGCCTCTGCCTACTGGCAGATGTTGAAGATGTCTGGCGCGGGCCAACACAGTGCTGGGCCGGCCAGTGGGCTGCCAGGTAGGCCTTCACTCTCTCTCTGCTTTTCTTTTATTTTCTGTTTTCTAATTTTCCTTTCTATTTTGATTTAGTAAAAATACTAAATCATTTTTAAAACTCCTGAGATAAATTATGGGCACTATTTGGATTATTTCAAAGGCCCACAAGTGATTTCAGAATTATTGGAGCATTTGAAATAATTATAGCATTTAAATGCCCCAATTCAAATACAATATGAGTTAATTCAAAAATCCAGAAATGTCCTAGTAATGTGTGCATCATTTTTTACAGAGGTTTTCACTTTAGTAAAAAATCGTGAACTTTTCTGAAGGGTATTTTGGGTTCATTGAAAATATTTTAAGTTGAACCTATTTGAGTTACTTTGGTGCTAGGGTTTGGTCATCCCCAATTCAAATTTCCTTTGAATTTAAACATGATGCATGGATGTTTCTAATGCCACTAATTACAAGCAATTATTTTAGGGCTGTGACACATGTGTTTTGCAATATGTGAACTTCAATGAATTAACCCTATGTATGAATATGTGAACTTCTATGTGATGTGCTCGAGCAATTTTTTTGCTCTATGAACTTGTATGAAACAATGGCCTATGTGAACTAGTTATTGTTACCTTATGTGACCTAGTTTAAATTATGCCTATGTGTGTGATCTGTTGCTCGAGGAATTTCTAGGGAGCTCCTAGCACCCACATTCATTTGACATGATAACATTTGCTGCACTAAAGATATAGACAGAGAATGTATCTAGTTATTTTCAGTTGCAGGGATTAGATAAGAAACAACTTCAAAACAAAAGCAATGGGACATATTTTTGAGAGTAACACTCGGAAATACACACTTTCACGAGGGCGGCTCTCGGAAAAGGGGTCGCCTGACCACTTTAACTACTGTAGTGGCATTCTTTTCCGAGGGACACTCTCGGAAAAGAATGGCTCTTCAACCCTCCAGTAGTGGCATTCTTTTCCGAGGGTTGTGGCACTCGGTAAATGTACCTCTGACATGTGGGCCACGAGGGCCCACAGGTCAGGTTCGAAGTTATCAGTCAACGGTGGTATGCCGAGCGGTATGAGTCAGCTCTCGATAAAGAAAGTGCGTCATATTATTCTTTTTGAAATTTTAACAAATAATTTGAATGTTTCACTGATAACTATGTCCAGGGGGTCCACATGTCAGGTCAGAATGTTTCTGTGACTGGTTTTTACCAAGCGGTTCCTCACGGCTCTCGGTATAGATAAAAGAAACTGACGGAGCCGTCAGGTGCGAACGGGCATGACACGTGGCTACTCTTTGCCGTGTGTGGCTCTCGGCGTATGCGCCGTTGCCGAGCGTTGTCTGTTCGCCGTGATTCTGTGTCGGCAACGTCATCTAGTTGCCGTGAACCAATGGTTGCCTCTCGGCGTATTTATGTTTGCCGAGTGCCCGTGGTTTGGCTCTCGGCGAAGAGCTAGGCACCCGACGTATGTGAAAATTCCAGTAGTGAGATATATTTTAATAAATGCATTATATATATTTCTTACAAGAAGACATTAATGACCGTTATGAATATATTTCTCGTATTACAGCAAAGCACACAATTAATATAAGATTTTTCAAAATATATGTTAATAAATGATTTTCTATGTATTTCTCATATTCCAGGAAAGCACGGAATTAATTAATACAAGATTTTTCTCTGTATAATAAGATAGATGCTAATAAATGAAGACATTAACAAACGATTTCAGTGTATATCTTGTATTCCAGCAAAGCACACAGTTAAAAGCTGCTTTAGCATACACTTAACGTGTTTTATCTCCGTTTGCAACCGACAGTAGACGCAGCCAACACCAAACGATGGTAGAGCACCGCTCCACAGGCGAAAGAGCTCGCTTCACACGCTCCGCAGCCCATCTCCCCATGCAGAACATCACTCACTGATAGTCTATCTCCACCTACACGTCTCCGGCCCCTCATCGGCTTGTTTCGTCTGTTTCAAAATATTTTATGACCGATTTCAATAGTATATTTCTCATATTCGAGCAAAGCACACAATTAATACAAGATTTTCCAGGATAGATGTTAATAAATGATTTCTATATATTTCGTATAATAAGAAGACATTAATGAACGATTTCAATATATTGCTCGTATTCCAGGAAAGCTCAGAATTAATACAAGATTTTTCTATATACTATAAGATGGATGCGAATAAATGAAGGCAATAATGAACGATTTTGGTGTATATCTCGTATTCCAGCAAAGCATGCAATTGAAAGCTGCTTTTGCATACGTTACCAGTACTACATTGAACGTGCTTTGTCTCTGTGTAGAACCGACGGTAGACGCAGCCAACACCAACCGACGGTAGAGCACCGCGCCCCGCTCCACGGGCGAAAGAGCTCGCGTCACGCGCTCCGCAGGCAGGGCATCGCTCACTGACAGCCCATCTCCACCTACGCGTCCCCGGCCCCTTGTCCACGTGTTCGGTCCGCCCCGTCAGTTTCTACTCCTTTGCTTCTGCCCGGAGGAATCCCTCCCTTAATCCCAGCCCCGCTTTGCTCGTGAGCTTCTGCTGCTCGCTCTCTAACCTCCTCCCTCCCTCCCTGCCCGTCGCTATGCCCGGAATTCGAACCCTAGCCTGAGCTTGAGCGCGACCCTGATCCCCTGTTCTGTTCGCCATGGATCGCCCGCCACATCTCGACATCGACCTCAACGAGCCGCCGCCGCCGCCGGCGGTTCTCCAGTCGCCCCCGCGCGTGTTCGCTGCCCCCATCCCCATTGTTGCTCCTCCTCCTCCTCCTCCGCCGCCACCCCAGATCCCGCCTCCCACCAACGTACAGGCCCAGCTGCTACTCCAGCACCAGGCCCGCGAGCTAGCGCTGGCGTACCACCGTGCGGAATCTTGGAGGTTAGCTGCTGCTATGGCCAGTGCGGCCGCAACCGCTGGTTCATCGCTGGACGTGCCGCCGCCGCCGGTTCTCCAGTCGCCCACTTTTGCTCCTCCACCGCGGCCACCCCAGCTCCCGCCTCCGGCCAACGTGCAGGCTCAGCTGCAGCTCGCGCACCAAGCCCGCGAGATAGCGCTGACGTACCAGCGTGGGGAATGGTGGAGGTCGGCCATTGCGGCTGCGACCGCAGGTTCGTCGGTGGAGGTGCCGCCTCCAGCGCCAGCGCAGCACCCGGGACCGGGAGTAGCGGGGTGGGGCGGGAACCCGTGCGCGTCCTGCGGACTCCCCGAGCTGCCGGGATCGACCGTCATCTGCGACGCCTGCGAACGTGGGTTCCACGAATCCTGCGTCCACGTCCTGCGTCCTCCGCCACCACCGCTGCCCACCCCTGGCATGCGGGTGCAGCGGCCTCCGGTGGCCGTGAACAAGGACTGGATGTGCCCGGAATGTGCGATAGGAGCCGTCACCGTCCGAGACATCACCAGGCAGTTATGTCAGCTTCCTCTTGATCATTTCCTTATGGTTTTACATCTTTTTTTGTTCAGCGAATTTTATATATAGCTCTAATAAGTACGTAGATTGTTCTTCATGAAGCGCCAGTACTTTGCAAATTGGTAATGGTGAGTCCAATCGGGAATCGCTGATGTTTGGTTTGCTACTTATGATTACACAGATGCACTTGCTATCAACATAACATATGAATCTGGGATGTTGTTTGGATTTTTCTGCTTTGCTTGACTGCTAGCAGAAGCTTTAATTAGCAACTGGTAGCAGTGGCTTTCTAAAGCATGGTGTTGCGTCTTTTAGTGGCTACTAAAATTAGGTATTACACTGAGTAATTCGTGGTTGCTGTATGTTTCTGCCTGATTTACTACAAAAAACAGGCTTTACGAGATACTGCAGCTAATTTGATGCTGTCGCCCTTCCACGGCAATGAGGGCATGTGCAATGATAATTTTATTTTGTTCTAGTTGTGGTTGATTTTGTGTTATTAGTTTTTTGCACTGGTATATACTATGCTAATAGTTGTAGCCTTGTACGTAGATCCGTAGAAGCCCAAAGTTAACCAATCTCCAGTTGTGTGTTGCGCTGTATACCCAAGCCCAAAACAAGCCCATGTTTAATCTTTTAGTTGACCTAGCCTACCATCTCCAGTTCAAATCGATTCTGCGCCTGCCGCCGCGCGAGTCGATCACCGCGGCGCCATGATAGCGAGTCCTGCCGTCTCAGCCCGTGCAGATCCTGCCGCGGTGCCGATCGATGCACCGTGCCATCATCGAGTACACGAGCCCGGTGATCACTTAATTTATTCCTCCAGCAATCGAGTCTGAAGGTTATACCGCGCAGTTATTTTTCTTGTAGATTTGTATAACCTATAGTCTAACTAAAGGGCTGACTTACGACGCAACACAATTGATTAATATTTACAAATTAGATGTGTCTTCCTTTTTTCTCCGGTTTTGCTAAAGCTAGCACATCTAGATGTGCCTAAGTCCTAGGTCATTGATTTTCGCGGAGATTCGTGTGGGTATTTTCTTTTTTCCGTTTTCTCTTGTTTTCATGTTTGATTTAGTCACTTAGATGTGCATGTGCCCTAGACAGACCCCAAGAAAAAATTAGATGTGTCTTTTAGTTTTGGGAGATGGAAGATGATTTATGAAATTATTTGCTACACTAGTGTCAAAAACGTCTTACATTATGGGACAAAGTGAGTATATAAGAAAATAATAGCTACAGAGTTCACCCAGATGATATCACCTTATTAATTGATGAGTTTGATAGTTGTAGAGCTAATGGTGAGTCCAGTCGAGAACGTGACATGATGTTTGGTTTGCTACTTCTTATGATTACACAGATGCACTTGCTATCAACATAGCATATGAATCTGGTATGTTCTTTGAGTTTTCTGCTTTGCTTGACTGTTGATAACACTGAGACCTAAATGACTTGGTTTAAAATAAATGCTATAATTAGCAACTGGTAGCAGTGGCTTTCTAAAGCATTAGTGCAGCATGGTACGTGTTGCATCTTCTTTTAGTGGCTATTAAAATTAGGTATTATATTGAGTAATTCGTGGTTGTTGCATGTTTCTCCCAGATTTACTACAAAGAACAGGGTATACGAGATATTGCATCTAATTGCGCAATGATAATTTATTTATTTTTCTAGTTGTGGCACTAATTTGATTTGTGTTACTAGTTTATTGAAGTAGGACACCTGCATGTTTGGGTCTTGACAGGTACATGCAGTTCAGCCTTAGGGAATTTTAAAATCACCATGACTTGCAATATGTAGGAGAGAAATTTGTAGTTGTTCTTGTTTTCTTTCATTGTGAAGGTATCTTATTGGTTTCTTTTGCATTGTTGCATGATATTACTGTCTGGCATTTTCTTTATTCAAAATTCTAGTATGGAAATTTGAACTAGTTCTCTTTAGTGTTAATCATGAACTCTTTTGTGGGTTCTCTTTCGGTCCATTAAGTTTGGGGTTAGGTATCACTTAGTATGTTCTAGTAAATTAATGAATCTACCGGGTTCACTAGAGAAGATGATTTGGATTGGTGTGATTAATTGGAGAATGTATCACTAGTAGTAGAGTAGAAGGAAATGAAGCATCGGCGACGAAGGTGTCTGGCTGCCGAGCTGCCGATGGAAATTAATCTGGAGGAAATGGTAGATGGGGATTCCGCCAGAACAATGAGCTAGCTTTATTGATTGATTAACGATAGTACAATGGATCGGAACAACTGGAATGCCACCAACAAAGAAGATCCATGATAAAACTGGAAGTTACATCAATGTCCTTTCGATCTAATGTCTGATGTTTCTCCATGTCTTCGGTGACGAAACCACAAAAGATCAAACCCTCACAAGCCAGGCCAACCTTATAGGTTTTGAAGAGCCACATGAGTTTCCTAGCTCAAGTGGCGAGAACCTAATATGACCGAAAACTCCTTGCAAGGCAGGCTGCCAAACTGTTGCTTGGACGTACAACCAGTAGAGAAGGCACAAAGCCCAAATTAACGAGCATTGAGAATCACTAGCTCTATGAGGTAGATTGTGATGGTCACACTAGGGCGGGGATGGAGTTGGGAGATCGCCATGGGGCCACCACCACCAAACACAAGCCTAACAAAGAAGGCACCTAAACTCCTAGCCAGATATTGATCCTTACTTCCTAAGGCTAAATCGCTTGTCGAAGGCAAGGGAAAATGGCGGCGATTGAAATGGTGGACGATTCGTCCAACGGGTAGGGTTTCATCAAGTCAATCTCATGTACAAGTGACATGTGAGCACAAGATGATGCATACAACTTCTACGAAAGGCCCATCATGGAGAGAGATCAAGTATAGACTTGTGGACGAACGCTTTGTACCACCACTCTTCTTGACAAACCGTCCTCCACCATTAGAGCGTGTGTCCTCATCCTCGTATAAAGATTTCACTTGATAAGGAAACCCATGGTCGACGATTGTTCCAACACAAGCACCACAACAGGGCTTCATAACGGCTCTCCACCAGCGGTGCTGCGCATGAGGAAGAACGGTTTCAATATGTTTTTCAGGCGTGTGGGTCGAGCGATAGTATGAAGAAGCTGGTGCAACCACTAGCAATAGTTAGTGTTGACACTTCCAAATTTCAATGATCGCATAGGCTTACTGATGTATGGTAAGAGAGACAAAAAGAGGGTGGGCAGAGTGTTCACATGGTTGATGGTTGAATACATTCATGTACCTCTGGTGCCACCTACCCATAGAACTAGTTCTTCCGTATTCACATAATCTGGAAATCTTCTAAAAGATTGAATAGCATCTACATTCTTGTTATGATTAGAATTTGTTGTGAGTCACAACATTGTGAACAGTATCCCTAACCTATCTTGCGCTACAATGTACTGGACATCAAACAAACATGTACGACGTCTTTCTGCTAGCATCCGCGCCTAACCTCTATCGCCATGGCAATTTATTTCGGTGCCTCTTGTGTAGTTATCGTCGCGTCATTGCTCAATATCAGTGGACTTGACTCTTGTTGTTAGCTTTCTTTCTTCAGATTTAGTATTGTCGGCCTAGACCTCTCGACCTCGCTTCACATTCTTTAGCTAGATCTCTAAAGGATCTTTTTAGTTTGGCATGTCCATGGTTATTTGTTACTCCATCGGGTTCTTTTGTTTGTCTTCAACTTCATCCAAAGCCACAAAAATCTTCAAATTTTTTGTCTCCTTTAGCCAGTAATTTCCTTGGATTGTCACAGCCCTTCCATCGAGTTTCCTTGAATACTTTCCATTTCTTTCTTCCATATGGCCCATCCTAATTAGATCGAGCATGGTCCAACTCCAATCTCTTCTCTCGCTCGTGACTTTTTTCCCCGGTGTTTTTCTTTTTCGACAAAGGGTGTTTTTTTATTAACTCATAATGTAGCATCGAGTGTTACAAGCAGCATAATGAGCACACCCCCGGCCTCTACATAACTAAGATGCACATAGCAAACACTACGCACGCACACAAGGATCACATTGGCAAAAAGCAAAGTCCTATAAGACCGAATATATGCCAAGGTGAAAGAAAGAAAAGAAAAAACCTGAAGTGATCCAAACAGCGATCGACGATATACAACAACGACCATCAACACCAACCATCTTTTGAAAGCATAGTACTATGAGAAAGATTCTACAAAAGAAACACCATCATCAAGGAAACAATGTATAAGCGTCGCCATCGCCGGATCGACCATCGAAGGCCAGATCATGGGCTTTCACCCTTAAGATCAAGTCCAAACAAACTGCAAGCAGTGCCTTCAATGACGCAAAAGTGCCGCCATTGCCAGGTCTAACCAACCAAGGTTAGACCTAGGATTTTTCCTCAGTAGCTCAAGACCGGGTACTCCAGAAGCAGCACCCAATCGAAGTCATCATATGTTATCTCCTCCACTTTCCACGACCCCGGCAGCTGCATATGTGCATGGTCATGATGTGAGATGCCATGCAAGAGATGACCATGTCCGCATGAGCATGCAGTCGAACCGCGACAAGAGCCGCTTGCCACAACACGACACATACTTTGACGTGGGCAGAAGATCACATGCACCGCCCAAATCCCAAGTTTGAGACGATCAGGCATACCAGCACCATCCTCACAATTGGCAGTAGATGACCGATCTACATGAGACAACATCACCACATGCCGCCACTACCAACATCGTCACATGTGGCAGCAGATTACACCGGGATGGAGGACACGACCACCTTCATGCATCGCCAACGACGATGCAGATCACGAATCTTGCTGGATTTGGAGGTCCAACCCTTCCAACGACCATTTTCCGGTCGATGCCTCGTCGACGGAGGCAGCGCCAGTTAGCCAAGCATGACCGACAGTGCCCAACAGCACAGAGCACACCGACCAAATCGGGCGCGACGGCCGCGACATCTGCTGCATGGCCACCGTCACATCCCCTTTTGTACACGGGCGATGGTCACATCCCCTTTGGTACACCGTCATTACCGAGTCAAGTAGTCGCAAAGTACATCGCCAAGGACTACTGAACGAAAACAGGAACGGAGCCCTGCCGTCATTGTTAGGTGCACTGGCAAGCCCGGCTGCCACTCCTGGCGGTGGCGAGGAGAGGATGCTCAGGAAGAGGGCCGCCTGAAAATGTGGATCGGCTGGCCTCCCATGTCACCCAGGCGGAGGACGCTGGGGCAGTTTTGGTTTGTTGCCTTCCTAACATTGCCCTTTTGGCATTTATGTATAACCTTCTATCGAGTCCACGACCATTGTCGCGGCTCAAAAATTATCGTCACTATGTTTCTGCTTGCGGCTGCTATTGCTAGTTTTAACAATTTCCATTATTTTCCATTAACCTGGCAACTCTTTCGTACACCTTACTTGTAGATGGTCATTTGGTCTAACTCCTTATAACGGTTTGATTTGAGATGTCAACCCATCTTTCTTTCTGTCGTTCGACCAACTATGATGTGAAATTGGAATTGTCGTTGTGTCTGAACATTAAAGAGCTATTAGGTACTTTCTGAAGACTTGGAGTAACAAACTCTCAAGGTTTAACACTGGTAATGTTTGATCGCCAGTGTCACATGCATTTTATGAGTTTAACGAGCCAAGACACAATTCAGTGTATCTTCATAGAAGTCTGAGTGGGACCTTCTACACAAATGATTAGTTAAGCTCGTGAGACATTACATTTCAACACATGCATCGATGGTGATTCTCCGAGAGGTATGCCATGGTATCCCCCTATGTAGCCAATGTCATCCATGTGAACTTCTATCTGACGATTTCGCCACACAAAGGGAATTGCCTTAGGCCATGTAGGGGAGATGAACCAACGAAGAGACATCATGAAAGCCATGTCATTGAGTAACCTCATATAGTGAGTCGACAACCTACATCCCAGAGGACTCCCATATTGCAAGATCTTTGGGAATCCTCGGGATTGAGGGTAAACTCGATTTGCTCCTGATCACATTTTTCCATATTTTCTGGATTGAAGATTTTTCCTATTTACCGATTTACCAATATCTTCGTGGTGAACTTTCTAAGAGGCGTTTCCTAAGTATGCAGAAGAGCCTATGCTTGCGAGGAAAACAATAAACGATGAAGTAAAATTATCTCCCAAGGATACATTCTCTTCTCTTGACTTGTGCCTCGTCCTATTAAAGAAACAACCACGCAACTTCCTCCGTATGACATTTACCACGCCATGAACGAAGACACATAATTTCCTTGTGCTCACCATAGATTTTGCCATCAAGTCTTCTTGGGGCAAGTTGAAGGCCAAAAACAACAATATGGTGGCCATACTCACCCATGGACACCTTCGAGAACATCAAACCGCCTACAATATGTCATGACCATATAGGAGAGTGTGGTGGAAACATTGGCCATGATAAAGGAGCAACGGACGACATCGTGTGATGTCGTGATGCCACCCTGCCACCATCACCCTCGGTGTTGGTGACCCACTGCCACCCTTGTCCACATTATCTCATTTGAACCTATTTTTCTACCATTGGTGTCTCCACCAAAGAATAGGAAGTATTATATGATTTCATGATTAATGTCTTCACACCTTAGGGTGCTATTCATCATCGGGCGGCGTGGAGCATGATCCATTCCATGTAGCCTACAGGTGCAAGTGCAGTGGATTTAATCAGATACTGCACAGACCATGCCCTATACCACATTATTTTGTTGGATCCAGAAGTGGAGCGGATAGCACTAGGATGCAGATACAAATACGGATGATGTCGGAGCTAGACTTGGCAGGGTAGCATACTGCCTCATTCCGATAGTAGACACAATTAAACGGGTAATACACACGTGGAGAGTATATAAATGTCGGACAAAATCACAAGAGTAAAGGGCATATATAACAACTAGAAGCACATAATAAACTCTAGAAGGCTGTAAACTTCCACAAGTAAAACACCAGGAGGCAACCACACCATGCCATAAATAAGTAACATCCATATGGCAAGTTTGTTATTAAAGTTTTATAGAAGTTGGATTATCCTATTTAAGAGGGTTCGTTAATCTTGCTAAAAAAACTCCATAATCCTAGCACCGTCGCATATTAGGAATAATATATCTAGTGTGACGGGTTCGAAATCGGAGCATATAGTGTCTAGATGTAAAAAAATCTCATGCCATATCCTATTTATACATTGGATTCTTAAATGGTTCAGTTCAGTAATTATCCAAATCACATTCCCCTCACATGTGGGTGACCACAATATCATCGCTTAGTTCCGTTGCCTTATTGGGCCACAGCCTATGGCCTCGTGGAAATAAAAGTTGCATATTTCCTCGCATGGTGCCAGAAGTTAGCTTTAGGGATTTGATTTTTACTCCTGAAGCCGCAACTCGTCTCTCTCCTAATATTTTTTTCCCGGTCTTCTCTAGTCGAGTTCCTCTCGATCTCCTCTCACCACCATCTTCATCCCACTATCGCCGCTGCATCCCCATGTTCCTAGCCACATTCGCATTGCCTAGATTGACAATCGTTGCCTGTCTCGCTCTAATCAGGTTCACTCGGCATCCGGTCCTCTCCATCAGGCCCGTTGGAAAGGCACTCTCGTGTGCCTCCGAGCCTCCACCCCACCCGTGTCCTTTTTTGCCTGCCCACACACTCCCACCAATTGTAAGTGGGTCTACAAGGTTAAGACTGGTTGTGATGGTTCTCTGGAGCGCTACAAGGCTCGTCTTATTGCCCGTGGCTTTCATCATGAGCATGGTCGTGCCTACGACGAGGCATTTGCTCATGTTGCCCACATAAACACAGTTTGCTCCCTTGTCGTGGCTTCTGTTCGCCACTGGTTTGTCTCTCAACTTGATGTCAAGAATGTCTTTCCTAATGATGAGTTATCCGAGGTCTGTATACAAGGACATCCGTTAACCAAGTTATGTATGGAAACCCCACTAATAATCTATTCTATTCTTCTTTTAACATGACAACCAACTAAAAAAATAGCGCGCTATTTCGGCCTTATAGCGTTGCTATAGCGTATCTGAAAGGGCCACGCTATGTTTTACCTAATTTGCTCACAAAGATGCTAATCCGGTGCTAAACAAAAAAACGTTTTAGCATTTTAGCGTGCACCCAGCCTATCTGACATCGGGCCAACCCACTCTCACTCTCTCTCTCGCAAACGCAACGCATACAACAGCCCCTCAACCTAACCTAGCCAACTCGTCACCCTCATTCCCCATTTTCCACCAGTTTGATATCTCGTGACCTAGGGCGGCGGCGGCGTCTTGTGACTCATGAATGAAGGAGACGGCGGCGGTTCGTGAGCGGCAACAGCTTCTCTTCATCCCACCTCCAAGTAGTGGAGTCGGCCACGCCTCTAACTCCAGCAAGTCAGTGGCGCAGCGCCGATGTCAGCCAAGCCGCCGGTGCTGGCAAGTCAGCCAGCAGGTGAGAGCATCCTCTATTCATCCCCCATCCGGGTTGCCGCCCTGCTGCTCCTGTTGCCGTGGCAGAGGAAGGTATTCGCGCTGAACTTGCCGGCGCCGTGTTGCTCCTCGTCGCCAGCCATTGCTAATTTTTTTCATTGAACAAAACAGGTTGATTCTATGTTAGAACACCTATAGTGGAACTACAGTTTCCTGTCTTAATTAGAAGTACTTGGTATCAACCTAATGCTACATCTGTTGTGCTTGATGGTATCTTATTCAGGTGTGTCCACTTATCTTCTCTTGTATTACTAATTTACTACTGTTTGTCCTCTGCAAGCTTTGTTCTCTGTAAGCCCAAACAACTTATGAATTTGGCTCCCGCAATGGGACCATCAATCATATTAGCATGCCTGGCTGTTCTCTGTAAGCTTTGTTAATTTAGCAATGTCATGTACTGTGCAAGAAACGGTTTTAGATTTGCTTACTAACGGTTTGTCGAGCTGCTGTACGATGTGGCCTGGGCTTACAACAGGGTATGAAAGGAATGTGCATGTTTATGCCATGGATTTGGACCTTGTGCATGTATTGCTCCTGGAAAAAATGTAGTTGCTGAAATCCTTTATTTCTGGATATATTTGGCATTTCTTTTTCTTTTTTTTGCAAAATGCTATTTTCAGTTATAGAATGCTATAACTTGTGTAGCATCTGGAGAAGGGCGAAGCTATATTTGGTTGCGTGCTAATTTTTTTGCGGATATCGTGCTATTTTTTTCATTGATGACAACTCTCGCGTGGCTGCAAATTTTTCTGATCAGTTCATACGCATTTTACCCAATTGTTAGCAAATGACGCCTTTCCTTTATTAAAGCATTTCAATATCATATACAGCATATAAGATTATGCGAGCATTTGTGAAACATGTACTGCTTAGTGATGGATTCTGACCTGACTGCCTGAAGTGTAGGTTAGAGTGCACTTATGTTATGGTTTTAGTCCTTTCCTATTTTGGTTGAGTTATTCCATAAATATTGCAAGGATTGCTTGGTTCTTGTATTTTGAAAAGATATATTTCACACTAAATTTATAGAAAAAGAATGTCGGTCAGAATGTAACGTTCTATGCTTTCGATTATCAACCCTCACGCATGCCCTTTTTTGCAATTTCTCGTCTACTTATGCACAAAATTGTTCTACTTTATTGTTTATATATACAGCCATTTCTTGTAAGATATACATGCTGGAACGATGATGTGGAATTTGTTAAATGTACATAAAGTACCTTTAGTGATTATTATCAAGACTTGGCTGTAAATATGTGCCATCGGTCTGTACAATGTTTAGTTATCTTGATGATTGTTGTTCTGTACCTTTAGTGATTAGGGAAAGTATGTTTAGAAGTTTATAACCATAACAGTAGAATAGGTTGCACCCCAATAATTATCAGTAGTACTGCAAACTAAATTGTAGAATCATTATTGTCCTTCCATTGTTTTAGACTACTTTTATGTGCTATGCTGAAGAGAATAAGCGCTGAAAGCATGCTTGCATTTACTATAGCTGGTTCATTGTGTTACAGAGCAGTGCTTTCATTATTGTACATGATGCTCGCTGTTATATTGTCAAGTGGTTATTGTTTTGGCTACTCTTGAAAGATCTGTTCGAAGGAAAAACTTCTGATTTCTTGAAATTCTACTTTTTGCAAAGAAAAGTGAAACTACAAGTAACTTGTGGCAGCTATTTAGGGAGAAACTTTATAAACTGGACTGTTTTGGGGTGCTCTGAAATAATAATATCAGAAATGTTATAGGAAGTTCTCTAATAACCTTTGTTGTACAGACATTATCATCAGAAGAGAGTTAATATTTTCTTTTGATCCTCGCAGAGTAAGTGTTGCTGATGGAGCTCATTTGACTAAATTGGCTACTCCACATTTTGAGGGGCTGCAGTTGAATAATATAACTCCTTCTGGTAAGGATATTAGAGCAATCATATGTACTGCAAAAGAGATGTATTTGCCCTTTTGTTGGAGATTTTCCACACCTTTTATGCAGTGTAACTTTTTAGGCAGCAATTTGTTGTGCATCAACATCAACTTCTGCTTGCCCTTGTGTTCAGTGCATGTGTGGCCACTTAGGCGTAGTATGTGTTTATCCATAAAGGGAAATTTAGTTCCAGTCCCAAAATATTATGTGTCGTGCTAACATTTTGAAGCTATACTGCCTGGTCTCTAAACTAACTATTGACCATCATTGATGGTGCATCTTATAATAATCCCACTTCTGGCTATCGTGTTGCAGATGGGAATCACTTTATGCCAGCATTTGGCCTTCCTCATTGTTTTAGTATGAGACAACAATTTCCTCCCGTGGATCAAAATTTTCCACAAACATCAGCATTGTTGCCCAAGTTTTCTGAGAAGCACGAGTTTGGAAGTTCCAGTGCTTCTATGGAGTCATCATTTTTTATGAAAGCAACAGCCCCGAGTACTACAGAAGAAAGAAATCCACCAAAGCCTCCAAAATTTCTTGCGGAAAATTGCAACCGTCAACCACATCATCGCAGCGTGAGTATCTCATTACCTGTTTCAGATTCTGTTTCTTTATCCAGTGTCCATTTTAGATGTTATTGTTTCCCACTGGTACAGCCTTTGTTTTTTTATACTGCAGTTCCTTTATCTTACGTCCACTTTGGCGCTGATTTTTATAACACTGCTTTGCTGTGTTGTTACTATAGGTTGGCCTACCTGTTCAATATCAAGATTTCTTTATAACTAACTTGGGAGAAATCGATAAACATGCAAGCTACCACAATTGCCACCAGATATGGCCAGTGGGTTTTACATCTTACTCGCATGATAGAGTTACTGGTTCACTATTTGAGTGTGAAGTGTGTGATGGAGGGAGTTCTGGGCCTTTGTTTAAGGTCAGAAGGTTACCATGTTCAGTGTTCCCCCTTCCAGAAGCCTTGACCATTCTCTCTGAGAATGGTGCAAGAAAGGCCGTTGAAACAAAGGAAAGTAGCAGTTTTATTGGAGATGCTGCTAATGATATGGATGATGATCTTTATATGATGGTGGATATTCCCTCTGAGACCAATCAAGATTTGTTAGCATGTCTTACCAATGATACAGAGGATAAAAGGACTTCTTTGGGTTGCAATAATGTACAGAGTTCAAATATGATGTCAGAAATACTACCTTCAAATTCTGAGAATGTTCCACCAAGTAAAGAAGCCAGTATGAATGACCAAATTGGCGAGTTTACATTTGAGGGAACATCATCCTCTTCAGTATGGGGGATTATTTCTTCTGCTATGGTGGAAGCTTGTGAAAAAATGTACAAGGAACATGGGCATCTGGTATTCTCATGCACACACAGCAGCGAAAATCATTTATTAAACAAGGGGAGTGGATGTCAGAACTTTGATGGTCCTTACGCTCCCTTAACTAGATTTTGCTCATCCAATGGCCCCAGTATACCACGAGTTACGGAAAAGAAGAATGATGTGGAATCTACTTATGCATTACTGAAGAAGTGGTTATACCATGATAGAATTGGGCTTGATTTGGAATTTGTTCAAGAAATTGTGGAGTCTCTTCCTGGATCCAGGTCTTGCATAAACTACCAGTTCTTGTCCAATAGGACCGAATTTCACTCCTCTGTGACAGTTGCAAGTGGTTTACTTTTATCTGTGCATAAAGATGGTCAAAGTAATGGAGATACGTCATATGGTAGACATGGTGCGGTGACTGGGCTACATGATCATGCTCAGCCCAGCGATTCTAGCATCCGCGAGCTACCTCCGGGACGTCCTATTAGCCATAAGCTTCAACCAGAATCGGCGGCAGATGTTTTCCAGGTAGCTCTTTACATATCTGTCACTGGTTCTACTATTTGAAGAAACACATCTTTCCAAAGTTGTGCATTTCCTTTTTATTCTTGCATCCATCTTCTCATTGAAATGTTTTTGCAGATATGGGAGTTCTTGTGGCGCTTTGGTGAAATCATTGATCTCAAAGAAGTGCCTTGGTATGAACAGTTAGAAGATGAACTTGCTGACCCATGGCCAATTTGTGCAAGGCAGAAAGAAACACTGTCAAAGGGCATTCAACAATGTAGGGATTACTCTTCACCAATGAATTCCCCTATAAATGCTTCTATATCACATTCAAGTAGCGAATCTGGTCTATCCAATAATGAAGAGATTGTGTCTATATTGATTCCTATTGAAACTTCCTCTATGAAGGAAGCCCGTCTAGATAAATTGGCAGCCCAGACACTTGGGAGGTGCAATGGTACAGTACTGCCCGGGGTTCACCTTGCACTCATTAAGGTTCTTTTTGGTGAGCTATTATCAAAGCTGAACATGTACCCCAAAGAATCAAAACCCAGGCGTGGAAGAAAGAAGGACACTGAGAGCCTTATTTCAACAACGGATTTTAACTTTGATATGCTAACTGCTAACAAGTTGACTTGGCCAGAGTTGGCTAGAAGGTATATGCTAGCTATCTCTTCCATAAATGGGTGCATGGATGTGTCTGATATTTCCAGTGGAGAAGGTATGAAGTTATTCCGCTGCCTACAAGGTGATGGTGGCATACTGTGCGGAGCAGTACCTGGGGTTGCCGGCATGGAGAAGGATGCCCTGGTAAGCATTTTACTTCTGCAATTAGCTGAACCTTGTGATTCATTTGGATCATGCCTTCCTTTCCTTCTTCAATCAGACATGAGTTGTAGTCTTTAGCTTGCTGTATGCTATGGTTATTTGCTATCTGTTTTTAGATTTTTTTTCTTCAACTTTTTATTTCTATTTATTAATATTTGCTTTGATTGCAACCCTGTAAAATAATATTATCCACATTAACTCTTCATAATAGTATGTTTCTATGTTGTTTCCATGAGGGCAATATAAGACATATCCCTGTTTTATCCTGCTTAGGAAAAAACCTTGGTTTTATGGGTTACCTGTCACCATAAGTATTGCTTTCTGTTTTTTAGGGTAAAACAATAGGGAATGCCATTACTCTGTATTTATATGTATTTTGTAGTAATAATAAAAAGAGGTAAGTACAAGCCTACCAAGGCGGGTATAATCAGTTAAGAGACTCTGCCCATTTGTTTTTTCTATGATTTTATTCCTAGCTTTTCCACCTGTTTGCAGGAATTTTGTTGTTAAATCTTATCTGTGGAGACAAGATTCTTGTTTTTGCTTATTTGGCTGGAGATATCTTGACTACATTGATTCGTTGTCTAGCTGTGTGGTATTTTGAGAATATCGAATATAATTTATAAGGATGTTGTGTTACATTCGTTGTATGATTTATCTATAGTTTTTTGTTCGTCCACTAAGAGATATTATGAATTGCTGTGTTCTTATTTTAGACGATGGTAAATTTTATTTGTATTTTCGCTGCACTGTAATTATTGTCTTGTATTTTCAGCTGCTTCTGGAGGCGGAGAATTTGATATGCAGTTCTCTATCAAGTGAAGGAAACATGGTTTTTATGATGGATTACAAGTATTCTGCTGAGGTGCCTATTGCTGATAATAGAACATTGCCAGATTGGGCAGAAGCACTAGAGCCTGTGAGAAAATTACCAACAAATGTGGGAACGAGAATTAGAAAGTGTGTTTATGAAGCTTTGGACCGAAAACCACCAGAACGGCGGGTAAGGAAAATTTTGGAACATTCGATAAGTAAAGAGGTCTACAAGGCTAATGCATCTGGACCAACCAAGGTTAGTAATGATCCTGCAGGCTGTAGTCATTGTATTATTGCTGTTCCAGACTGCGTTAATTTTCCTTTTTCTTGCTTTGACCTGCTCTCAGGCCCTTATAAAAACCTTTTTATTGATAGATCGAGCTGCAATGCTTATGGTGTTTTTCTTGCAAAAAGTAACGAGTTGCAAAAATATAAGTATGAGTTTGTATTAGTTTATGTTTTAGTAGCGTTTGTTGTGTGGGTTGCGGTCTAGATTAGAAGTCCTCATAAATACGAATGTATAAATTCCGTTCTCTACTTCCCCTAACACTTCTTTTGTTTTACTATTTTATGAGATGAAGTATTGTATCCCTTTAAAAGGATGACAGGAATGGTTGTAGAATTTTGTTTGAAACCTTGGAAACCAGTCAGATGATGTATTTTGTATTTACATGTTTTTGCTTATATAGCCTGAGCAGGAAACTTCGGTTAACATGAACATGCTGTCAGCATCGCAGTTTAACCAAAGTTTTACTATATATATGCTGCCAGAAGAGGAGTCAGTGCATAGCACGGCCATGCTTATGTTGTATTTGAAGAAATGTATTCGCTCGCTGCCTTATTAGACTTATTCTTTTCCATGATACTTTTGTCTATCTTTTATTTTGAGGACCCATGTGACTAGGGGACTATTTGGAAAATACAGTAAAAGATTTTTTTTCTTGTTACAGAAAGCTGTTTTATCTGTCTTGTCAGAGGCATGCCATGTAATACTGCCACAAAAACCTGAAAACCCAAGAAATAAAAGGAAAACTATTTCCATCTCAGAGGTTATCTTGAAGAAGTGTCGTATTGCTCTGCGCCATGCCATTTCCTCAGATGAATATAAGCTTTTTGAGAATCTGCTTGGAACTATTCTAGTGAACTATAATGAGTATGAGGATGAGGGCATCCTTGGATTTTCTGGTATGGTGCCACGCCCTTTGGACTTCCACATAATTGATATAAGGTTGGCTATGGGAGCTTACTGTGGATCTTGGGAGACTTTTTTCGAGGATGTGCAAGAGGTACGTTTTTCTTTAACACCCTTTTTGTATTATGCTATGGTCATACGCATGGGATATTTTCTCAGATTTTCCATGGATGACTTCATGTGCCTCCAAATACTCATGTTGCATTAGCTTGTGCTAACTGTTCGATCAGCAAAGGAGTTGTAACAGACAGTGTGCTGAAACTAGAAAATCAAGCTGACAGTTAGCTTGTGCACAACCTAGAAAATTTTCTAGTTTCAGCACACTTTCTGTTAGCTTGTGCACAAACTAGAAAATTTGCTGATCTGTTATGTTTACCTGCAGGTAATCCGTAATCTGCAAACTACATTTGCTGATCGAATGGATGTAGTCGAAATGGTTACAGAATTCTCTAAGAGTTTTCAATCATTGTATAAGACAGAGGTTTGTTATCCGTTTCTGTATGGTAGTTTACTGCTTCGAACACCTACTTTTCAGCTGGTTAAAGGACATTTTTAGCAAATTGTGTCTTTCGATTGCAGAACATTAATCCATGCTCCGTATTTCCTTGTTGTTTGTGCAATACTTGACTACCAACTTTCGGTTAAGGAAAACATAGTTTGAACCATACCCATGTGCTGGTTCCTTTTTTTTCCCTTGTCATACTATGTGAAATATTCTGGTAATCCTGTCCTCAGACCTTGTGCTACTCAATTGCAGTAACTATATATGTCAAAATAGTTACATGTTCAAATGTTCAGTGCTGCATATCTGCTCTCTCAAGGTTAGCACGGGAATTAGAAGAAAAAAGGATGATGTGGGAGCTAATAATTTGACACTGACTTCATTAAAAGTTCAGCACAATATATGGACTATGGAGTATATGGACAAATGAACAATACTATTACTTTTACTATGATGTAAACTGCATTGGTTAGGGTCATACCGTAAGTCCGTAACTGATCACCAATGTCCAATGCTTTACTGACTATGACGCCAATTCAATTGGTTAGAGCCATGCTGTAACTTAGCATCAATTTAGTCAAACTATCTCACGCGATTCCATAATTTCATTTCACCTGCGTTTATGATCAAGATAATATTGCAACTAGAAAAAAAATGGGTCACTTACTTAGCTTTATACCATCTCATTGGGATTACCTATGCTGATTTGAGTATATATTAGCTTACTGTTAAATTTTCTGTTTACCAAGTTATATTACCAAGGATTTTAGTAAACCTTTTGGCTTTCTGTTCTTTTTACATGGCTGTGCAGGTGCTCGACCTTGTTCAGAAATTTGATTGTTACCTGTCTAATGAGAATACTGGTTCAGAAATCCAAGAGGAGCTACATGATATTCTGACTGCAGCAACCAAATTACCTAAAGCTCCATGGGAGTATGGTATTTGCAAAGTATGTGGCATTGATAGAGACGATTGTTAGAGATGTGTGTTAGGCGGTACTACCGCTCTGAGTGCGGTACTACCGCTTGTAATACCTCACATGTATATGTACTGGCCTTTGGCCCACAGTGAATACTAGTTGCTCATTATCTAACATGGTATCAGTTGCCAGGTTACCCTCCCGCACGCCGCAACTCCGTGCGCTCTAGCCTGCCCCGCCGCCGGCCATCTCCTCCGGCTGCCCCCCCCCCCCCCCCCCGCCCGCCGCCGGCCCTCTCCTCCCTGGCCGCCGGCCGTCCGGCTCTCTGCCCGGCTGCTTCTCCTCCGCCCCGCGCGCGCCCTGCTGCCTCTCCTCCGCGCCCACGTGTGCCCGCGCCAGAGGCCAGGCGCGGAGCAGCGGCTGCCAGGCGCGGGCCGGGGCGCGGCCGAGCGTGGAGCAGCGGCTGCCAGGTACCGCCGCCGCCCCTCGCTCCGCCCGGTCCTCCTCGCCGCGGATCCGGTCGCCCTCGCCGCGGATCCGGCTGCCCCGTCCCGCCCACTGCCAGGCTCGACCCGGCCGCCGCCTCCCGAAGCGAGTACCGCGCAGAGCGGTACTACCGCTGGAAAGAGCGGTATTACCGCCCGAAGCGGTACTACCGCCCGTTACTGCCGCTCTACTTCCGCTTACAGGCCGGGCATACCAGTAGACTGAAATAAGCGGAAGTGCCCACGGCACTGGATCGCGGAAGTACCGCACAAGCGGTACTACCGCGTAGCATAAGCGGGACTACCGCCCTGTGCGGCGCGGTACTACCGCTGGCAAGGGCAGTACTACCGCCCGAAGCGGTACTACCGCTGTGAAGTGCGGTACTACCGCGCACTCAGGCGTCTTGTCTTCGTCGGGCTATGTGGCTGTTCCTCGGTGCTCGGTGATCTTCGATGGCACCAACTATGCTGAGTTTGTGGGTTTCATGCGCATCCACATGCGCGGTCTTCTCCTGTGGGGCGTTCTCTCTGGCGAGGTTCCCTGTCCGGCTTGCCCTGTTGCACCTGTGGCTCCTACCCCGCCGGTGCCGCCTGTTCTTGCTGCTGATGCTTCTCAGGCTGATCGGGATACAGCCAAAGCCCTTGACGATGCTGCAGTTGATGCTTATGATCAGCAGGTATCTGCCTACTCAGATGCTCTATCTGCTTACCGAGATGATCTGTCTGCTTACACTCAGTGGTGCAACGATGATGCTCGAGCTGCTGCTGTTCTTACTGCGAGTGTCTTACCTCAGTTTGCGTCTGAGTTCATGGGTCTCGGTCCTGTTGCTGCGATGTGGTCCTATCTTTGTCAGCGATATCAGCCATCTGGTGATGCTCTCTACTTATCTGTGGTGCGTCAGGAGCACGCTCTTCATCAGGGTGACTCTTCTGTTGATGAGTTCTACTCACAGAGCTCTGCCATCTGGCGCCAGCTTGACTCTCTCAGGACAGTTGTTTGTGGTACTTGCCGGTGTTGCCAGACTGTGCGGTCTGACTTGGATTTTCATCGCCTCCATGAGTTCTTATCTCGCCTTCGTCCAGAGTTTGAGCCTCGCTGTGCTCACCTGCTTGCTCGTGGTCGTGTTCCTATTTCGGAGGTGCTTGCAGAGCTTCGTGCTGAGGAGACACGCCTCCGGTCTGCTGGTCTGCTTGTG
Source organism: Elymus sibiricus (assembly GCA_039707655.1). Lineage (NCBI taxonomy): Eukaryota > Viridiplantae > Streptophyta > Magnoliopsida > Poales > Poaceae > Elymus > Elymus sibiricus. Next base: position 463,125,833 of record CM077672.1, read on the forward strand.
GTTCCCACTGTTCTTGCTGCCCGAGCTCCTGTGTCGTCTGCTCGCCTCACCACTCCACCGCTCCTGCCTACACCTCCAGAGGGGCGGGTCACCCTCCTTCTTCAGGAGAGGGTCGGCCGCACTCGCACACCTTCTGTGGCTACTGCAACAGGCCAGGTCACCCAGAGTTTGATTGTCACAAGAAGCGGAAAGACCTGAAGCGCTCTTCTTCTAGTGGGACTCGTGCGTCCTCCTTGACTTTGTCGCTCACTGACCAGGATATTGTGCGGCTCAAGCGCATGTTGGCTTCCTCTGGCTCTTCCTCGACGGGTTCTGTTGCCGCTGTGACTGCCACCACCACTCCGCCCCCGCCGGCGCCTACTCAGTCAGGTACATCCTCGTGGGTTCTGGATTCTGGAGCTTCTTTTCATATGTCTTCTGATTCTTCTGCTTTATCTTCTCTTCGACCTCTTGATTTTCCTCTTAATGTTCTCACTGCCGATGACACACCTCTTCCTGTTGCTAGTCGTGGCATCCTTTCCACTCCGTCTTTTTCGGTTCCTAGTGTTTCTCATGTTCCTCGTCTTACCATGAATCTCTTTTCCGCTGCCCAACTTACTGATTCTGGCTGTCGTGTCATTCTTGATGCCGACTCTTGCTCTGTTCAGGATTGTCGCACTCAGGCTCTGGTTGGCGGTGGCCCTCGGCGCCGTGAGTCTGAGGGCCTTTGGGAGGTTGACTGGCTTCGTGTTCCTTCCGCTGCTACCACATATGCCAGCTCTCATGCTCTTGCTGCCTCCTCTTCTGCGTCCTTCCAGCAGTGGCATCATCGACTTGGTCACATCTGTGGCTCTCGCTTGTCCTCATTAGTACACCAAGGCGTCTTAGGGTCTGTCTCCGGTGATGTTTCGTTGCATTGTGAAGGTTGTAGGCTTGGCAAACAGACTCAGTTACCGTATCCTACCAGTGAGTCTGTATCTCAGCGTCCTTTTGACTTAGTTCATTCTGATGTATGGGGTCCTGCTCCTTTTGACTCGAAAGGGGGTCATCGCTACTATGTTCTGTTTATTGATGATTTCTCTCGCTACACTTGGCTTTATTGTATGAAATCTCGCAGCGAGGTTCTCCCCATATACAAACGTTTTGCTGCCATGGTTCGCACCCAATTTTCCACGCCTGTCCGTATCTTCCGTGCTGACTCAGCTGGAGAGTATATCTCTCACATGTTGCGTGGTTTTCTTGCGGAGCAGGGCACTCTTGCCCAATTCTCTTGTCCTGGTGCCCATGCTCAGAATGGAGTTGCTGAACGCAAACATCGCCATTTGCTTGAGACGGCTCGGGCGATGATGATCGCCGCCTCTCTTCCACCCCATTTTTGGGCTGAGGCCGTTTCCGCATCCACCCATCTCATCAATTAACATTCAGCCTTCGGCTGCCTTGAAGGGTGGTATTCCTATGGAACGTCTTTCTGGTCGCTCTCCTGACTACTCCGCTCTTCGTATGTTTGGATGCGTGTGCTATGTTCTTCTTGCTCCGCGAGAACGAACCAAGTTGACTGCTCAGTCAGTTGAGTGTGTTTTCCTTGGCTACAGTGATGAGCACAAGGGCTATCGTTGTTGGGATCCTGTTGGTCGCCGTCTGCGCATTTCTCGTGATGTGACGTTCGATGAGTCTCGTTCTTACTATCCGCGTCCCTCCTCCTCCAGCTTTTCCGTGGAAGATATTTCCTTCCTTCTCCTCCCTGACACATCTCCCACTGTGCCTCCTGTTCTTCCCTCTCCCCCGGTGCGTCCCCCCACACCACCGGTTCCACCATCCCCTCCCTCCTCCTCTCCCTCGTCTCCACCATCCCCTCCCTCCCCACCCTCCTCCCCAGTCTTTCGACCTCACTCCCCGTTTCCTCTTCACTACACTCGTCGTCCTCGTGCTGTGGATGATCCTACTGATGTGCCCTCTACTTCCAGTGCACCTCCTCTCACGCCTCTGCCGGTCCATAACCTCCGTGTTAGGCCTTGTCCCCCTCCTGATCGCTACTCTCCTGACCGGTATGGTCTTTCTGCCATTGCTGAGCCCACCACCTATCGGGCTGCCATGACTCAGCCTGAATGGCAGCTTGCGATGGCCGAGGAGCTTGCGGCGCTTGAGCGCAATGGCACGTGGGATCTGGTTTCTCTTCCCTCCGGTGTTCGTCCCATCACCTGCAAGTGGGTCTATAAGATTAAGACTCGCTCCGATGGTTCCCTTGAGCGATACAAAGCTCGTCTTGTGGCTCGTGGCTTTCAGCAGGAGCAGGGACGCGATTATGATGAGACATTCGCTCCTGTGGCCCACATGACCACTGTCCGCACTCTCCTTGCTGTGGCTTCTGTTCGTCATTGGTCTGTATCTCAGCTTGATGTCCAGAACGCTTTTCTCAATGGTGAGTTGCGTGAGGAGGTTTATATGCAGCCACCACCGGGGTACTATGCTCCTGATGGTATGGTCTGCCGACTTCGCCGCTCCCTCTATGGTCTTAAACAGGCCCCTCGCGCCTGGTTCTCGCGGTTTGCCTCTGTCGTTACTGCCGCTGGCTTCTTGCCTAGTGATCATGATCCAGCTCTATTTGTCCACACCTCTTCTCGTGGTCGGACTCTTCTCCTTCTATATGTGGATGACATGATCATCACTGGTGATGATTCTGAGTATATTGCCTTTGTTAAGGCCCGCCTCCGGGAACAGTTTTTGATGTCTGATCTTGGTCCTCTTCGCTACTTTCTTGGGATCGAGATTTCTGAGACCTCTGCCGGCTTCTTCATCTCCCAGGAAAAATATATTCAGGATCTTCTTACTCGTGCCGCTCTCGGTGATGAGCGCACTGTTGTGACTCCTATGGAGCTCAACGTTCAGCTTCGTGCTTCTGATGGTGACCCTCTTCCTAATCCCACTCGCTATCGCCACCTCGTTGGGAGCCTTGTCTATCTTGCTGTTACACGTCCTGACATCTCCTATCCTGTCCACATTCTCAGTCAGTTTGTTTCAGCCCCCACCTCTGTCCACTATAGTCACCTTCTCCGTGTTCTACGATATCTTCGTGGCACGATCTCTCATCGCCTTTTCTTTCCCCGCTCCAGTTCTCTCGAGCTCCAGGCCTACTCTGATGCTACGTGGGCTAGTGATCCCTCTGATCGACGCTCGCTGTCTGCTTACTGTGTCTTCCTTGGTGGCTCTCTTATTGTCTGGAAGACAAAGAAACAGACTGCGGTTTCTCGCTCGAGTACAGAGGCTGAGTTGCGAGCGATGGCTATGCTGACGGCTGAGGTGATCTGGTTACGATGGTTACTTGAGGACTTTGGTGTGTCTGCTACTACATCGACTCCCTTACTGTCAGACAGTACCGGTGCTATCAGTATTGCACGTGACCCGGTGAAGCATGAGCTCACCAAGCACATCGGTGTGGATGCCCACTTTGTACGTGCTGCTGTGCAGGATCAGACACTGGCTCTTCACTATGTGCCCTCTGAGTTACAGTTGGCGGACTTCTTCACGAAGGCACAGACTCGAGCGCAGCATGGTTTCTTTCTCTCCAAACTCAGTGTTGTTGATCCACCATGAGTTTGAGGGGGGGTGTTAGAGATGTGTGTTAGGCGGTACTACCGCTCTGAGTGCGGTACTACCGCCCGAGGCGGTACTACCGCTCTGAGTGCGGTACTACCGCTTGTAATACCTCACATGTATATGTACTGGACTTTGGCCCACAGTGAATACTAGTTGCTCATTATCTAACAACGATCACATTGTTCTCTTGTGTGATGATTGCGACTCGGAGTACCATACTTACTGCTTGAATCCACCACTAGATCGTATACCAATAGGAGACTGGTTCTGCCCACCATGCATATTAAAGCCAAAGAAATCACATGTTGACAAGGGTGCTCGGGATTTGAAACGACAACGGAAACGAGCAGAGTCTCATGCCTTTCACGACAAACCATCGTGCATGCTAGCTCAAAAGAAATCACATCTTCACGACATGCCTATTAAGTTAGCTGCAGCAGTGGAACAAAAGGAGTACTGGGAGCTTAGCACACAAGAGGTATATGTTTTCTCTTCTATGTTTCAAGTAGATCTCTATTCTTTAGTGTTTGGAAGTTTTAGTTCTTTGTGTATTGCACATTTCGCTGTATTCCTTTATATGATTTTACTTGGCCAAATCATCTTTTCTCTATTATTTTACGGTATACCTAATAATTTACGGAAATTCAATTTGGCTCCCGGGAGCACATGCTCCTGGGACAAAAAATATTTTTTGGAATGTCAAAAAAATCGAGACAATTTTTTTATGTTTTCTTAGTCATATCCAAATGCTACCTGCAAATTTTGAGGCAAAAAGGTTGAGCATTTTTTCCTGTGCAAAAAAAAAAAAACGAACACAAAATGTTACCCCCAAATGTCACCCTAAATTTGTTTTTTTCTCCGACGAAACACCGCTGCTTCGTTTCGCATGAAAATTGTCAAGCATGCTTGCGACACTAACAGGACCATGCACAAAAAATTTCAGAATTTTTTTAAAACATTTAATATTTTTTTGTTACTGTTCACCTAGGAGCATGTGCTCCCGGGAGCCAAAACACCCCTCCCATAATAATTTCTCTGTGTGCTGATTTTCATAGTGGACAAAGTGACAACCTACATTGTCTAACATTTATCTTCAAAATGCAGAGAATAGATATGCTGAAATTTCTATGTGATGAAATGCTCAATACAGTCCTGATAAGAGAACATATAGAACAATGTCCAGATAAGTTGAATTATCTCCAGAAGAAGTTTCATGCTTTGAATTTTGAATTGAAGGATTTGAAAGATAAGGAGGAAATGGGGACTTCATATGGTGAAATGGATACTTTATCGGACCAGATTTCAAAAGTGCAGGAGTCAATTGGCACAATAGAGTCACAGCTTAATATGGCATCCCTGACAAGAGATTGTCTGGGAAAGGATTCCTTGGGTCGATTGTACTGGGTTTTAGGATGATCTGGTAAACGTCCTTTGCTTGTCGCTGATGGAAGCATGCTGATAAGCAAGGAGAGGGACCCCCCCCTCTACTTCTGATTGTAAAGGATGGAATTCTGCATCTGTCGTCATTTATGAATCGGATGAAGAAATCCGTAGCCTTGTTGACTGGCTAAGGGAATACGATCCAAGGGAGAAGCAGCTGAAACATGGTATCCAGCAGTGGCAGCAACAGCGGCATCTTCATCACCTGGGTAATTTTGTTCTCAGTGATCCTCCAGTATCATCCAAGGGGTCCAACAGCGAGCAGCAGCTTATGGAACTTCCCAGTACCAAGGCTGCAGCAATTTTCGAGAAAACATGCCGCTGTGACTGCTTAGAGCCCATATGGCCTGCTCGACACCACTGCATAGCATGTCACGAGACTTACTTAACGTCAACCGAGTATGAAGATCATGCTGGAAAGTGCAATGGCCATGTCAACAAGGAGATGGATGAGTCCACAAAACCGATGAAATCATGCCCATATGACTATGAAGAGATTTGCAGAAAATTTGTCACGAATGATTCAAACAAGGAGATAGTGAAGGATATTGGACTCATTGGATCAAATGGAGTTCCGTCTTTTGTCCCTTCACCTGCAGCTTCTCTTGATCCTCCAGTTATTCTGAATAAAAACAAAAAATATGTCATCCCAAATGATGATTTGGTTTCCAGCTCCTTACAAGAATGCCAGGCAATGTCGCCGGCACAAAAGTTGGGGCAGGAGGGGTCCAATTCTGGTCAAAATTGTCCTGGTAGTACTTCCTGTGATGAAAATGTGTCAAAATCTAAGGAGCCAGCCCCTGATACTGATAGTACTTCCTGTCAGGAAGCAGCATCTTCTGCAACAGACAAGCCAACAAGATTGCTAGCTGTTAATGGTGGCTTGGTTCCGGAGACATCATTGAGGCCTGTCAAAGGAAAAAACTCTCAAATCCTAAAGCAGCAAAAGAGAAATCTGCTTGATATAGATGCAGCGTTGCCTGAGGAAGCTTTGAGAGCCTCAAAGTCTCAACAAATGAGAAGGCGTTCATGGCGTGCTTTTGTCAAGCATGCAGAATCAATATCCGAGGTGACTTCTTGATCTATTTATTTATTCACCTTAATTCGTGCCACACAAAATATATATGTATCTACCAGTAGTGTGCATTATTTTTGTGCCTGTCCATTAAAAGCTCTCTAACATCATTTCCATACAAAATAAATGCTTGAGAGCCCTGTTATTATCCATTGCACTGATTAATCGTATCTATGCATGCCTCTTCCAGATGGTAGTGGCGACCAGTGTGTTGGAGAGTATGATAAAATCTGAGTTCCTGAAGAATGATTGGTGGTACTGGTCCTCTTTCACAGTAGCTATCAAGACCTCAACTGTATCCTCGCTCGCTCTCAGGATCTACACTCTCGACGACTGTATCATGTACACCAAGGAGCCTAACACCGTGCCGGCTGACAGTACAAAGGTTGTGAACAAGGGGAGGAGGGGGAAAGAGCCAGAACCATCAGCGTCGTAATCTGCGCCGCTCTATTGTATACCCCAAACTTAGATGTTCTGCTTTGTTGTGTGCAACAATGTGACGGTGTGGTGATAGAGATGGTATAGACAGAGTCTTTGTTTATTATGTGTTCCCTTAAGGCTTTAGGGCTAACTTTGATTCTGGTGTTCCTGCAAGGGTGCAACCTTGACCGTTCATTTTAATAAGTCATATTTACTAGACTATAATTGTGCGCTTTAGATATGTTAGGGCCAGCAAAGAAGGAAAATGCGTTGTTTCAAGGATGCCAGCGGCAAGAGCTGGCATTTAATTTTTCCCAAATGATAAGTGCCACACATGTGGCACTTATCAACTTGGTCCAAACGCGTCCAGAGCAATTAGATGCAAAAGCACGGATCTTGAAGCGCATCCCCAGCCACGTCATCGACTGAGCGTTCGGTCGCAAGGGCCAACGTCCCGAACGACTAAAACGCAGCCCACTCGCCTCACCCCCACCGCCCACACGCAGCCCACTACCCCCACCCACAGTCGTATCATCTTCCCCCACTCCTCACTACCACATCTGAATCCCTCGTGGTGAGGTCTTGGCCGGCGACCAAAGCGAGGTGACGGCGAGGGGATGCTGAGGGAGAGGTCCTGCTGGCCAGTGACGGACTCGCCCAGCCGCTCCTCTGGCGACAGAGCGGAGGACGAGGGGAGAGCATGTCGATGGCACGGCGAGGTGAGGTCCTCGCCGGCGACGGACTTGCCCGGCTGCTCCTCCGGCGACGGAGCACAGGACGGGGGACAGCTGGAGGTTCTTAACGTCCGCGACGGCGGCGGCCTCCGCGCTTGGGGGTGGACTCTCCTCCGCTGCGGTCGAGCGCGAGCGCGGGCGCGGGTACACAGCGACGGCCTCGAGCGCGTGGACACGGCGGCGGCCTTGAGCTTGGGGAGAAGCGCGGGGACACTGCGGTGGCTCGGGCGCGTCTATTCTCTGGTGACGTTCGTCCCCTGCCGTGGATCCCGTCGCTGGGCGTTCCGTATGTCCGCCATCGCCGTGGGTCGTCCCCCTTTTGGAGCTACATCCAGGAGCGCGAGCGCGAGGTTGTCGAGAGGGAGGCCGCCTGGAAGGCCGAGCTCTCCTGCCGCGAGGTAGTAATCGGACCCCCATACTCTCTGCATCCTTTCTCACCATTCTGATTTTTTATCTGCGTGCATAGGCCCTGGTGTTGACTCAGTTGGTGGTGTCCATGGCATGACTCCTTAGTTCATAGATCGGTTTGCTGAATGCTGGTGAATTTGACATTTATCAGTGATCTCGTATAGTTGCTGAAGGAATTCGGAAGTTTGAGTGACGTAGTTAAATTTGATAGAAGGTGTTTGTTATGTTTTAGGTGTTGATTAATCAGTAGTCGCAACGCTTTTGGGAGCAAATTACCCATCTACAGTTACTATGAGCATCTTTTCAAAGTTGTGTTCCCCATGGAAATTTTAACTTTTCTGATCACAACTTGACATTTTCAGGGGGAAACATGACATTGAATCATTTTTTGCCATGACTGTTCATTTTGAAAAAAAAATCAATAACTTGCCATGTTATTTTTCATACATTTTCCATGTTGTTTTTCAAACATTTGCCATGTTGTTTACCATACTTTTACCATGTTGTTTTTCATACAATTGGCATGTTGTTTTTCATACAATTGCCATTGCCTAGATATCAGTAGCTTCCTGAACTTGCCACTTAACTAGGAACTTCAAAAACATGGCAAACTTGCCATGTCAACCTAAGATGTTCAAAAACATGACAAACTTGAGGTTTTGTGCTCTTTTTACATACAAGTTTGGAGCCTCCTCTAGTCCCTCTAGTTCTAGTTCTAGTTGGTCCTAGTTGACTAATTAGAGCTAGTCCAATTCTCTAATCCACATAATTAGAAGCCCATTGTGGTTCTAATATCCTCCCTCTAATTCTCCGGTGACGATTAGCTCTGGACGGCGAAGCGCTGCCGGATCGTGAAGGCTGCACGGTTGCAACCAAGTAGAGAGGCCGTGCTTTCGGTCTTTTGTTCTAGGGGCTGTTCCTGGGCGGTTCGAGGGATCGTTCGTCGACGGTTCGTGGGACTCCAAGTACGATCTACAACGGCACAATCTTCTTCTGCTGCAACTCGGCGACGGTAACGATCGTGATCACAACCCGTTATGCATCTTCATATTGATCCTAGTTGTGTGTAGGTGCGATTTTTTTTGTTTTCTACTACGTTTCCCAACAGTGGCATCAAAGCAGGCTTATGAGTAGGTGTAGGTTGCGATCTTGATCACATGTGATTATGAGGGTTGATGTTCTTGCTGTGCTTCCCTCGAGTGTTGCTTCGGTTCAATTCATTGACGACATGGTGTCGCTTTTTACAAGGTTCTGACATTCGCTCGGCTCTGGCTGTCGACGATCTGCTAACAGTTCCTTGGGCTTCACCATAGTCAAGAATAGTGAACCATCGCGTACACAGGAGGGTGCCGGAGATGGATGATCTTCTAGGGGGTCACGCGTATTTGACGAAGTTTAGTGTGGGGGCAAGACTTTTAATTAAGTTTCTTCTTTCACACACCCCGAAACTTAATCTAGCATCAAGAATCATCACCTATGTTGTGGACGTAGGTAGCTAGTATTACTTGTTAAAACTGGTTAACCGCGTAATTAAAATTTGCTAAAACCGATTAGAGGACGTCTAACTTGGTTTTGTGGAGTATGCATATGATGTGGTATAGCCTTCGTCATGATAATGAGTTTATGTATGAGATGGTTATATGTTGTAATGTTAAGTGGCCTGCGCGTCACGACTGTTACAGTATATGTGGATTGCACTAGCCCTTTCCATCAGTTCGGACTTTTGGTTGCGTTGGCTAGCGCATAAAGCTTAACATGGTATCAGAGCCAAGAGGTCTTGAGTTCAAGACCCGGCTGGCGCAATTAAATTGCAGCCCACTTTCGGTCCACGTTTAGGCTTGAGGGAGCCACACGTGAGGGGGGGTGTTGACGTATAAATGTATTGCCTAGTCTCTTCCATCAGTTCAGACTTTTGGTTGCGTTGGCTAGTGCATGAAGCTTAACATGGTATCGGAGCTAAGGTCTTGAGTTCAAGTCCTGATTTGCGCAATTTATCTAAAAATTACTGTTGCCCCCCTTTGTGTCCACGTATAGGCCTCTTGAGTCATACGTGAGTTTCGCGCGCCGTCGCTCTCTTCCGGTTGCATGTGTTGACTTGTCTTCCCCGTCACACGTGAGAGGGGGTGTTACAGTATATGTGGATTGCACTAGCCCTTTCCATCAGTTCAGACTTTACTTTTGGTTGCGTTGGCTAGTGCATGAAGCTTAACAACGACATGATGGCTGGAGCCACGAGATTGCCACGTTAATGTAAATATGGTAGATAAAGACTACAGGTTACAGGTGACGATGGCAAACGTACACGGAGGACCCCGACGAGGAGGTGTACTAGGCACGGGACGAGGAGCTATAATTTCGTGCCACGGCGGAATTTCTGAATTTGGTGCCATGGCAACGTTTTCTGAAACGGTCGCCACGGCAACGTTTTCTGAAATTGCCGCCACGACAACGTTTTTGAAACGGTTGCCATGGCAACTAGGGCTGTGAAAGCTCTATTGGATAACGCTTACAAGAATGCGAAAATGATTCTCACAGAGCACAACAAGGAGTTTCATGCGCTAGCAAATGCCCTCCTGAAGCATGGAACTCTCACTGGTGATGAGATCATGAAACTAGCAGATGGTCGTAACAATAGCCAGCAGAATCAGATAACATCTTCTCTCACCGGCGACGAGATCACGGAACCAGTGTCAACACAAGAACAACTAGGCGATGCTAAGAATGGTCAGCAGTACGTGGAGACGCTTCCAAAAGTACTTTTGTTGCTCATACTTTTGTCGCAAGCACGCAAAAAGTAAAGAGCGATGTGTACCGTCCGGATTTCGTTTACTTTAAAGTGTTTCTCAAGTGTGAAGAGAATGTGATGTTGTGAACCATTAAAGCCTCCTGTTTTGAGCCTCAAGCATGAATGTACCCCAAGATCTCTGTTGGAGCCCCAAGCATGGATGTACCGCAAGATTTCTGTTGGAACTGAATGGGGTTTATGTGAATGAGCACAGTTATGTGAAAAATGCAGTCTCACAGCCCTAGCTACATGAATTCCCCCCAGCTGCAAAACATAATAAGAATATTGTGATTGCTGGACTGTAACCTCTTTTTTTATAGGGGGTTGCTACGCGTCGGCCGGTGGATCTTCTTAAAAGATCTGCCGTAGCTGTTAGATCTCCATTTTTCTCGATTGCAACAAAGGTGGTATTGCAGAACCCTTTGCAATAAAGCTCATGTTGCAGAAACTTTTGGCAACATAGGTGACGTTGCAGATTTTTTTTCGTCTTCACTTCCTTGCAACATGGGTGTTGTTGAAGAAAATTTTGCAACATAGTTGATTAGATATTATTCTTTCGTAAGTTCATCCAATGGACATAGGGTGAGGAGAAAGAAATTAGAAAACTAAAGAGAAAGATGGACAGTATCCGAATCAAATAAGAAAAAAAACGTTGCTATTTCATCAAATCCCAATCGTGTGGGTGTAAAGTAGAAAAATCTCGTTCTGGCTTGCTGTGGGCATAGGACTGAAAGTCCTCTTTTGTCGGGCCCTTTGGACTCGAAATCCAAACAAAGAGAGTGGTTCGAATCCACCTCAGAACGAACAATGAAAAAGGCGTCAAGCGGGTGCAAGCTCGAGGATCTAGGAAGGATGGAAGAAAGCTTGACCGTTTTTTCACTGAACTACTCGAACTTCTTGTTAGAAAAAGCGGAAATAGCTCAGTTCGAAAGAGGGCTAGGCTTCATCGGTTAGTGTGCACCAAAGGATGAGGTTTCTTTCCCGTCCTACAAATTCAAACTGTTCTAGCTTGATACAGCGATATCGTCAAATCATCCAACGGAGCATGGAAACCATTTTTATGGCGGTACTGGCTTCCAGTAGTTTTCTATGGAACCATACCACTATGGTCATCTATATGATTAGACCGTGCCGCTTCACTAGACTTTCCTGACCCATCCATTTGATCCCCACGGTCGTGACACCACTTTCTAAACCAAAGTTTCCAAAATCCAATGCGGAACCAAGCAGCAAGAGAAATTCATCATGGTAATTTTTAGTCGAAAACCAAAGTGGAACGGAGGGAATGGAGAGTCAGTGACAATGAAAAAATTGTTGAGGAATCATGTTGAAAGAACAACATTCTGTGTCATAAATATCGTATATAGAGATTTTTCATGTATCGACGCTTTTGATTCAATTATGAAAGTACGATGTGCTGGACTGGCACCCCTAGTTATGCAGAAGTGCAAGCACGGAAGCAGATGACCAGACCTTACCAACATACTCAAAAAAGTATTCTGTACTGGGTTCTGTGCTATTGACAAGCAATGTTTCCAGTCTAGCTGTGTCAAATCGGGTGTGAACTGTCCTTCTAGGTTCTGGCTGGTAGAGCTGAGGACTGAAAATCCTTTTTAGTTTCACGCATATGACTCTAAATCCCAATTGCACTAGCTAGTTTTGTGGTTCGATTCCATAATAGAATGAACAATGAATGGATTTGGGCGGTCAACCAGGTAAGCTTATGCCCAAGAAAGAAAGGACTAGGGAGGGATTGAGAGAAGCTTTCACAGTGGAAAATGAAAGAAAATCATATCGTTCTTAGAAAGTTTGGAATTTGACTCAGTTAGAGCTATGGTTTAGCATCAAGAGGAAAGTTTTGTAAAAGCAAGAGGAAGAATTGCTCCGATACCCATGAGCGTATATAACTTGGGTCATGTTATAAATGCTCTGGCTAAACCTATTGATGGGAGAGGCGAAATTGTAGTTTCAGAATCTCGCTTAATTGAATATCCCGCTTCGGGTAGAATTTCCAGGCACTCTGTATATGAACCCCTTCAAACATTTATAATTGTTATCGATTCGATGATCCCCATAGTATAGGTCAGCGGAGTTCATTAGTGGGGATAGACAGAAGCTCTCTGGCAAAACAACAGTAGCCACAGATACAATTCGAAAGAAAAAGGAAAATATGTAAGAAGAGCGAGAGCGAGCCTTCACGAAAGAAAATGCAAGTGAAAGAAAAGAGAATTGCAAAAATTTGCTAAAAGCGCTGGTTCTTTTCTTCATGGATCGGGTAGATCCATATGTTCTGAGAGGAAGACGAGGTGTAGCGCAGTCTTTTCAGCGCATCTGTTTTGGGTACAGAGGGCCAAAGATTCGAATCCGAAGTGCAAAGCCCCGTAGCCTATTCGTGGTCGGGAAGGCTGGCGAAAAGCACGCACAAAAGGGAAAGAAGCTAAAAAGCTTATTTTTGCAATCCATTATCTTTGGTACTCTTCTATATTTAGATCATATTATATAGCTATTTCACATGTTTTATTTACATACCTCAGTCATGTTATTTGTCTAGCCTTTAATCAGAATAGCCTCTCCACCGGTTCCGAACATCAATGTGCTTTTAGAATTTTCCTATGAAACAAATAACATTCTGGAACAGTTTAGGACACAACAGGCCTCAATAGAAAGCGAGCTTTTTTGGCGTATAGCCACTCGAAGCCCAATAAGAGCATGGGCTGCCCCCTCAACTCAACCCTGACGAGTACGCAAACTTGGTCAGGGAGCATTTAGACGGTGCAGTTACTATTGACCACTATAATTCACAAATTGATGAAGTCCACATAATGGAGCTCAAAAGTCGATTACCAAATCTACCTTTTTAGCATCTTGAAACCGCACATAAGAAATATTATGAATGAATCACCTTACAATAACATACGAGAAACAACTTTCTATTTTGTCGAACAACAAGTCGAACCCAATAAACAATTCCATTCAAAGGAATGTTTTAGATTTTTTCCACTATATTGGCAATATTTAACAAAGTATAATAAATTCTTCACGATTTCTTGAGTTTCAGGATTACTTCACTAATATTGATTTTCGCCTAAACACGGCCTCTAGATTACAAGTGTGATACAACGAACTATGAATACACCGAAAACGAGTCAAGATGAGTGTGGCTAGGTGTCAGTTGACTGAGACTTAACCAAGTTTCAATTAGGTGACATAGTACATAATAAGAAGAAAAAAGAAAGAACTGAAAAGAAAATATTTGTACGAATCTTCATGCAAGATGAAAGGAATATAGCATCGACTGAGACATAACGAAGCTTAGTCGACGGAAACTTAGCAAAACTCTACATAAAATGGAGACATCTGGATCCAGGCAGAAGCGAGCAATCCGGACTCCTGAGGGAGCAGTTGATCTATTTGTCGCCGTTTCTGATTCCGATTCCGGCCCGACTGGCTTCCCCCGATCCGGCGGCTTCCGATCTACACCCAGTAGCTTATTTAAGGAGGAGATCCCGTTCTCTGAGGTTCATAGTCTCTTCAACCCCGCCGGCGATCGAGAGGAGCTCGAGATGAAGATGTCGCCGAACTTTCTGCTGCCGTGTCTCGCCATGGTGCACGGTGTAGGCTCCGAACACCAACAACCCACGGCGACGACGCTGTTCAGTCTCGCCGGCGCGAGTCCCCTCGAGGGAGTCGCCCTGCAGGAGTAGCTGAAGAACAAATCATTCTTCCCCACGCCGCAGGGGTGGGTGCTAGTCCAGCACCGAGACCCCGCCGCCGCCACCTACCTGCTGGATCCGCGCAGCACCCAAAGGATCGATCTGCCGCATCTCGCAATCCAGCAGGGCCTGATCCCGTACTGCAGCTGCCTGCTCGCCGGCGACCCCACGGCCCCGGGGTGCCCGGTGCTCCTGGTGGAGCCCATCGCCACCTTGGTATGGTACTGCCGCGTCGGCGACCGCGAGTGGACCAAGCACGACTACGACATCGGGACCCTCGGAGACGAGCGTTTCGTCGAGAAGAGGGTCATCGCCGTGCCCACCGAGACGCGCGTGCTGGAGCTGGCTCGTCCCGGGGCGCCGGCGTTCGGCTCCGTCGCGACAAAGCCCGTGGAGGCGGACAGCTTCGGGCGGGCGAGGGTGTTCATGGTGGGGACGGACGATGACGAGCTGTACAAAGTCGTGCTGCATCACGGAGGGGCCTACGACGAGGCCGAGGTCCTCAGGATGGACTTCTCCGAGCGCCGGTGGCGCCCCGTCGAGGACCTCGGCAGCCGCGCCTTCTTCGTCGCGCCGATGTACTTTAGCGCGTCGTGTGCGCCCGACGGTGGCCGGGTCCGGCAGGACTGCATCTACTCGTTGGTTGGAGTGGCCAAGAACACTTTCAGGATCTTCAGTGTGAAAGATGGGACTTCAGAAGTGTGCCGACTCGAGGAAGAAGAGCAACCTGTGCCACCGGAAACGGTCGGAAATTAAATCGAGACCATGTTGGGTGCTTCCAACCGATCCAAGATTGTAGTACTAGTGTCTTTTTTTTTTTTTTTTTTTGATAAACAAGATTGTACTAGTATCTTTGTTCCCCTTAGTGTGATGGCCGTGTTCCACAGCGTGTCATGCCAGTATGTTCCCACATTTTGCTACGAGTTCTTCAACAGCTCCTTTATTTCTAAATTAACCGCTGTTTACAGGAAGTTGAGGCCAAAAAACCTCTCCAACAGTTTTCGTAAACTCGCCATATAGAGCATTGCGTAAAATTGACATTTTCTTCCCACAGGTTTACGGGAAGATGATCTTCTCGTATCCTTTTGGCAGACTAAAATTTCAGCAACTACCACCACACGCGCCACACCCCTGCCACCGTGCCGGTCCTTGCCGCCGCCACCGCCGGTCAGCCGCCATCGGCCTGTCGCCTGCCCGCCATTGCCAGGCCAGGATCCCATGCCGCCGCCTTCTGCTAGGGTGGCTCGAGTGCAACGCCGGCTGCTGCTACGCCGCCATCTCGGTTCGCCGCCGTCGGCTGCTGCCGCGGCCCGGACGCGCCGTCGTCCCGCGCCGCGTGTCTCCTCCTCTGCTGCCTCACCTCATCCCCTCCTTCGCCTCCTCGGTTGCCCCGTTTCTGCCTCCGTCTCCAAGCCCTAGCTCAAGAAACAAACGTGACAAAGGTATTTGAAGAACTTCTTCACCCAATTATTTTTGTTTCAATTTTTTTTATGACAATGAGGTTGATCATAGTTTTTCTTATTGATTGTAGATAAACGCTCTTGTTCAACCTTTTTTCGACGACTCATATTCCGACGACTATGAAGAAATCGATCTTGTGATGGCTATGCATGCAAACACGATGGCAAACAAGAAGTCGAAGTGGGGAGGTTCGGTACGTGGTCATCTTGTACTCTGTCGGAACAAGGAAGTTGGTCACGCGAAGCTATTGGATGACTACTTTGGTGAGAATCCAGTATATGGTGCAAATACTTTCAGGAGAAGATTCCGAATGTCAATGAGGTTGTTCTTACATGTTGCGTGTGCCTTCGAAGAACACTGTCCGTTCTTTCAAAAAAGAAAAAAATGTGTCCCACAATCTAGAAGGATAAAGAATCACATCCACAAGCTAGCCAACAACAATAGTTGCGGCACCGAGCATGACCAAAAGGAGAGTATCATTCTTGATCACTTCCCCAAGGACTTCAATTGGGATGAGCAAAATTTGGACACCCATGATTTGCACAAGCTTGATGCTCCGTTCACCTAGGAGGAGGTAAAAGAGGCTATTAACCAAAAATGCAAGTGACAAGGCTTCCGGTCTAGATGGATACACCGGTGCCTTCTGAAATAAGTGTTGGGATATCGCCATCTGCCTAGGCCCTCACATGAACAACATTGTCTCCAACGCCAAAACTGCTTTTATCAAGAGGAGAATATCCATGACAATCTATCTATTATATTATTAAAACAAGAGGCAAACAAGGCATCGCGTTTGTCTACATAGATTAAATTATCTTGATCTTAAAGTTTAGATATTAATGGATGAGATTTAAAAGAGGCAACGTTATATATAACACTACTGGAATGGCCTCCTTTGTCGAGTGCTCGAGAAACTTGGTGAAGCCCAAAAAACTCGCAAAGATTCTGCCGAAAATAGATCTCGGCAAAAGGCATTCGATGTACACATCTCAGGCAAACATAATTTTACCGAGAACCATCCGTCGGGCACTCAACATACTTATTGCTGAGTATCTAAGGGGTATTCTCAGCATAATAAAGTGACTTCACGACGATGAGTATAGGGCGGCGTCGTCAAGTCTTTGGCGAGTTCACACCGACGAACTCGGCAAACACCTTCCTATTTGCCGAGTGTCAACTCTCGGCTTACCTAGCACTAGCAACTGCCTAGGTGCTGCCACGTGCCAGATTTTGCCGAGAGCCATATCTAAGGTCTCGTTCTATATACATCATCAACTCCCCAGGTACTCCTCTTTTCTTGAGGGTCTCGGCAAATAGTCAGGCAAGCTGCCAGCACCTGCCATGTGGCTTTATTGCCGAGAGCCACGCTCGGCAAAGAGAACATTGTCGAGTGCCACTCTCTTAAAAAGGCATTGTCAGCCTGATTCTAATTATTTCTCATTTAACCCTGCAGCAAAAGCAGATATAACAGTAATATCCAATAAGGATCACATTCATAAATTTGTATACTCAATATTTCAATAAGGATCACATACATAACAACAAACTCACAAAATCATAATATATAGTCCACATAAGCTACATATGAAGTCATAAGTACTTACTTAGCATAAGTGTCTCCTCACTAAACCACAATGTGGCCAACACATGCATGTTATAAACAATGACATGATAAAAGAAACACCACGATTAGGATGAACTAGAAGAGGATTATCAAGTTCTTGAACCCACTCAACCTGATAAGCTGGCCTGCACCCTTGTCTACTTCATGATTGATCTTCTCTTTGAGGACATACTTAGAGTAATCATTCTCTGCCTCCTCCCCACTATTGAACCGGAGGAAGGAGCTGCCTTTGTAACCATACACTTGTTCATTGCATGAGGGCCATGAATCATAAACTCCTGGACACCTACATCTGTACACCACATACCAATTCATCCATAAAGAAAGAGAATAAGATTTCAAGAAGCAATGCAAGTTACAAATAACACATGTAATATAAGCCACATAAACATTCATGACTCATATACCCAAAAGTATCACATGTGCTACTTCGAGTCGAAATCATCAGCTACATAACTACATCACTAAATCAAGGTCAAACTATCTAGTTAGACTACTCCGAGTTGTAGTCGGTGAAGCCAGTGATCGTGGAGTCAGAGCAGGTGTGGATCCCCCCCCCCCCCCCCCCCAAGGGGAGGAGCAAGCGTCGTCGGCAATGGTGGTCAGCAAACTCAATGGCACCGGGTCATCGCTCACCTCAGGTGGCTCTTCCTTCTTGGCCAGCTCCTCGAAAAACTTTATTAGGATGAGTTGCGGTTTCACCTGAATGAGTGCCGCCAAGTAGACCTCACTGGCGCGCTCCTCCTCGACCGGGGAGTCAACCCTAATGGGATCTGCGTCATCGGGGAAAGCCATAACCACTAGGTCGGTGCTAACACCTTTCAGCACACAACTGAAAAAAATAATTTCGTAAGTATAGGTAAGCAAATCAAGCAAGGACAAGAGGGACCTTTGGAGAGGTTGGGACTGGCATGGAGGTGACGGCGAAGAGTCACGGAGAGGGGATGGTGCGGAGAAGGCGATGGGAGCGGAAGGACGGTGTACGGCGACTGACCACCAAGTTCGGTGACGGTTAGGGGTAGGCATGGCGGCTGGAGGAAGGCGAGCGGCAGTGAGAGCCATGGTGATGCGGTGGTGACCACTCGTCCCCCAACCTCGGACTCAGAGCGGACGGGAGGAGATTAGAACAGATTGGCTCCCTGGCTGGCTTTCTTGTAGCCGATAGATGGATCCATCACCATCGTTGGTTCATATTTTCTCATATGATCAATTTTTATTATTTTTTTTAGAACAAGGGGGAGGCGACCAATTTCATTCAAACTTGGCTCAGGTACAAGATGCAACATGGATTACAAAATCTGGGAAAACCAGATTTGAAAGGGCTAGAAAAGGACATCATCCGTTTTTCCTACGAGCTAGTAGCTTGGTACATGCGAACCGGAAAAGCACAATTGTGGGCAACTCCGTACAAATCTCTAGAAATGTGGAAGACTGCAGGGCCTGTTTGGATTGCAGCATAGACCTGGCCTGCCAAAAAATTGGTGTTGACCATCGCAATCAATTTTCGGGATCCCAGCCGATTTTTTGGTCGTCCTTTCAGTTTCTACAGCCGCGCATGGGCGAGTTGTTGGCGGTGAATTCCTTCGCCAAAAATTTGGCACTACCAATTTTGGTAGGGCTAATGTGGGCAGCATCCAAACAACCCTTGCATTGTGCTGCTGATTGGGGTTGGAGATGAAGTGAGCTAACTATTGCCTGATATCCCAGTGAACATGTTGTGAAGGATGCTTCTTGAGGCTGCTGCTTTAGCCAGAGAGAGATCATCTCTAAGAAAATAAGCTCCTTGTATGTTGCGTTTCTCAATTGCTCAAACCATCCAAAATCACCCCTTATACGTTCACTTGGTCCTCGCATTTTCAAATATTATTTCTTTACAAGAAAAGAAAACAATGTAATTTTTTTGGGGAACTTGCAACTCTTATTGCACGAATAATCACACAAATAATCACATTGAGGACTCGAAAAAATGCCCCCTTCCCCTCGCGTCGGTCGCAGCGACCGAGGGGCCGCACCCGCCGCTGGCGGATACTAGGCCTCCTCCTCCCCTCCTTCCCCTTGCCGCCACCGGTCTGCGCCGCCAGGCAAAGCACGGTAGGTGCTGGCAGCGGCGGGGTCCTCTCTCTCGCTGGCGCGGGCCGGCGACCCTGCGTGGAGATGTGGTGCTAGACCAGGGCGACGCGGCACCTAGCAGGCTCGGCGGCGCCTGGTCTTCCTTGGCGACGGGGTGGGTTGTGCCCATGGTGTGGGAGGGCTGGCGGTGTGTTGTGGCAGTGGGGTGTGCTCGGGACGAAGGCGAGGTCTGCCAGATTCGATCTGTTTTGAAGCGGCTCCTCCGGCCGCCATTTCGCGGGCGGCGCGGGCCGGCTGTCTCCGGTGGCTGTGGGCGCTGGTGGGGGTCTGGTCTGGTGGTGCACCTTGGTGCGGCATGGCTAACGGTGGAGGCCGTAGTGTCGGGCTGTCCAGGGCGTGGGCGGTGCGGGTCTGTGGGGGCGGTGCCGTTCTCTGGCGGTCATGCCTCGCCGGCGGCGCGGAGTGGTGGTAGAGGTCTCCCATCTCCTCGGTCTATGTCGATGGCATGGCGGTGACCGGGGGCTCACGCTTGGGTGGATCTGTTCAGGGCCCGAGGTGAGTCGGAGTTGCGACTTCGGGTAGGTGAGACTGGGCTCGATCCGGGTGGTTCCCATGGGTGGTGAGGTCCCTCCCGCCGCAGGGATGGTGGATGTTGGTGGTGGTCAGGACATCGCTTCATTGTCCGGCAGCGCGGCGGCAAGGGCCACGAACATGGCGTCGTGCGAGGGTGCTCGGCGACGGCCGTCTGGAGTTACGGAGTTGTGCACCCCCTCGGTCCATCAGGACTGACTGGGGGTCACAGGGGTGAGGCTCCTATAGTGGTGGCGCCGTCCCAAACTCCGTGTCTGATGCCGGGCTAGGAGTGGAAGGAGCTGCCTTTTACTCCTCCTACCGTGGTTGGTACACTGTGTTGTGGTTGGTGGGTGATGTCTTGGACATGGATGTCGGGGCGGCGGCTCCGGATGGCGGTCCGCATGGTTGGCTCTCCGGCGGGCACCATGGCAGCGGTGGTGGCTTCCTCCACGATCGTGTGGGCGGCGAGGGGGTAGTGCTTGGTGGATCGGGCGCGTCCTCTGTTGGACGTTGCCCAGATCTGGATTTGGGGTCTAGCACGTCGCGCTTACCCTGAGGGCCTCATGGTGACAAGGGTGGGTTGCCGAGTGAAAGCTCCATGCTTATGCACTGGGGATGGCGACGTCGAAGCTCTCTTCTTGAAGACGTCATCGTGGATCTCTTATCCGCGTCAGAGTTCTGTGTGAAGACCCTTGTTCGGTGTGGCTAGGCAGTGACGACGCTTTGCGCCGTTTCCCCTCTTGAGGGCGCTGTCGAGGAGCTTAGGGGTCCTAGGGTGTGGCGTGGGATTGTTCTCAATTTCTCTTGTGTTCTCCTTCGGTAGCGTAGTCGCTTGCCTTCTACGCAGTCCGGGTAGCCTAGAATCTGCTTTGTAAGAGGGCTACCTCACCACCTTGTATCGTTCGGCCGTGTACTTTGTTCGGTTTGTGTCTTTATTTATAAAGGGCGTGAAAACCTATTTCAAGAGAATAATCACATTGGTTTACCTCCTAATTTCACTATACATTGAACTAGAACCCTCCGTATCTATATCTATTTGACTACATATCTTTAGAATTCTCTAGCATGATATTGTATGATACCACAATATACACACACACAGGTAGAGATAAAGAGAGTATAAGACAATATAGTTCATGTGAGTCTCACAAGTTTACAAGTGGAGGCAACAATTTTACAAAATTGTTGTTTTGCATTTATGATAATTTGGTTTAACATAAAACATTTTCAAGTGGCAATGTTTAGAAAAAACAACTTTTGCTATAAAATACAATTTAGATTTATCTTAATTGCAATTGTCAATAAGTATAAAAAATTAGTATAAATTGTTGGAGATGTAACACGGCTCGACTATCCTGGTGAAATAATGCTCATCTAGCGGAAGGGTCGTGAACATGCGATAGGATTGGACTCATCAAGAAGATGTCACGAACACGGAATATACCAGACTGAGGCAAATTTAAAAATGATCTTGAAGGAGTTCGAAAGAAATGGCATACTCAGACTAGAAAGGGGACTTGGCTTATAGGACAACTCGGCAAACAGAAGGCACATTCCAGTTGATACCGAGGATATAACTTAGTGTCTGAGCGTGCTCTCAAGGACTTGGGCATTTCCAAATTCATCAGGGTTTTACCAACATCTATGCCAAGATCCTGGGATCACCTCATACTACCACGATGAATATAGATGGAGGATGCAGTTGCAAAGGAAGAAAATCACTACCTCAGATTTTACCTTAGCAATGCCAAGGGGACAAAATCTGGATGATCGGCCGAGAGACATTTACCACTCCACTTCTAATGTTCTCCTTGATGTACTAGCATAACCCAATTATAGGTACTGTTTGGTATCTAGAACATCAAGTAAAGGTCGGACTTCGGAAACACAAAGTATCCATAAGGAACAAGTTCTAGAATAAGGCACACGAAATCCTCATGGAGAAGATGTTCGAATTGCTCAATCAAAATACTACAATAATAGATCTTCCGGCTAGGTGTGTCGGACAAAACATCAACCTTGTCGGGACCTACATCATAGATCTTGGGATAGTTCCAACCATCATACCTGCCTGAGATTCAGATCTGGTTGGTAACATGATATTCCAGACTCAGCATGTCTGAAAAAGAAAGTTTGCAACACAAATCGATGAGATGACTTTGCAAGACTCTTGGGAAATGAACTATGGCAGCAAGCTCCAAAACATGAGCTGGTTCGCAAGACACACGTGAATGCACTGTCCAAGACAATAGTGAACACATGGAAGTCTTACAACAAACACTACCGACTTCTGGTGGGGAACCATCATCGAGGTTAACAAAGTCCTAGCATAAGTCATGATTCTTAAGAAGGAACTTCTTCTCCTTGAACAAATCAATCAGTGGCTTGGTGTGCTAGGGAATACATATGGAATGAAGATCATCAGTCTATCAGACCATAGAATACTTCGCACATGCATAACTGACTTGGGATGATTCCAGAGGAAGCAAAAACAAGCTCTCTCGAATTCACGGCAGCAACTTACATCAAATACACGTGAACTAGAGGAAGTCACTTCTTTCATCCAAACATATACCCCATGAACGAGACACGGAGGTAATGCTTACACAAGTTTCCAACACTAGACTTAATGTCATCATGAGTTATGGAGAGATGAATATGTTGTCGATGGGCTCAACAACAAATTATCGAGATTTCCATAAAGATGGAATTCCACAACTATGTGAACAAGGTAATAGTATTGGTCAGACCAAAAGATATAATGATGTGCGTGCTCGAGGAAACAACCGCGGGTAAGACAACATTACGAAAATCATTGGTTCTGATTTTGATTTGGCGATAGCCCACACTCAAATCAAAATTGGATGAAACAATAGATCCAACAACTGAGCACGAAGGTCAATCGCTGAAGATATCATCTTTCTTCAACACACACTCACACAAGATATCCCTTCGGATGAACTACGTTAGGCAAAGCTTTTATCTTCCAACTCTCCAAGTTGTTGTTTAGCTCAACCAACTAGTTCAGGGTATCCAACACAGATTCTTAGAGAAGGGGTGGTTTATAGGAAAACCAACTTGATCGCGAACTCAACATAACGGTCAGGGGACAATCTGGTAATACTTCCGAGAAGATATTTGGAAAATCAGAAACCACCGATATGTTATTAAGCTCGAGAACAATCTTGCTTTTCATGGCAAGATGATATGATCAAAAGAGATTGGGATTGACATAATCCTAACTCATTGATCGAAAGGTGCACCAGAAAAATGGACTAGGTAGCACGATCAATCTTAGAATGATGATTCAGTAACCAACACGCTAAGAATGAGATTATTGTCCATTAACTACCAAACTGTTGGAAATATGCCCTAGAGGCAATAATAAATTGGTTCTTATCATATTTCTTTGTTCATGATAAATGTTTCTTATTCATGCTAGAATTGTATTAACCGGAAACTTAAATACGTGTGTGAATATATAAACAACACCGTGTCCCTAGTGAGCCTCTACTAGACTAGCTCGTTGATCAAAGCTGGTTAAGGTTTCCTAACCATAGACATGAGTTGTCATTTGATAACGGGATCACATCATTAGGAGAATGATGTGATGGACAAGACCCAACCATAAGCTTAGCATCAGATCGTTTAGTTTATTTGCTATAGCTTTCCTCATGTCAAGTATCTATTCCTTCGACCATGAGATCATGTCACTCCCGGATACCGGAGGAATACCTTGTGTGCTACTTCGTAACTGGGTGATCATAAAGGTTCTCTACAGGTATCTCCGAAGGTGTCTGTTGGGTTGCATGGATCGAGACTGGGATTTGTCACTCAGTATGACGGAGAGATATCTCTGGGCCCTCTCGGTAATACAACATCATAAAGAGCTTGCAAGCAATGTGGCTAATGAGTTACTCACGGGATCTTGTATTACGGAACGAGTAAAGAGACTTGCCGGTAACGAGATTGAACTAGGTATGGAGATACCGACGATCGAATCTCGAGCAACTAACATATCGCCGGACAAAGGGAATTGCATACGGGATTGACTGAATCCTTGACATCGTGGTTCAACCGATTAAGATATTCGTATAATATGTAGGAACCAATATGGGCATCTAGGTCCCGCTATTGATTATTGACCAGAGAGGTGTGTCGGTCATGTCTGCATGATTCTCGAACCCGTAGGGTCGCACGCTTAACATTCGTTGACGCTAGAGTAGTATCTTATATCTTATATTTACTAATTGGAAGCACCATACGAGCCTCCACGTTAATCCTCAAAATCTACTTTAAAATAACCATTAGATCTTAATTATGCGTCCAGGATTAAACGAGATGAAAATTGCACCACCTCACGTAGAAGGCCCAAGAGTCCATACATGTTACAACGTTTAGGAATAACAAGATAAGGAAACTCTACCACCTCACGTACAAGCCAAAGAGTCCATACATGTTACAATAGATGAAACGCCCAGTTTTTTTTTTTCAAATTCGTTTGGGACAGCAAATAGTAGCGTGACCACTTTCCCAGTGGCTTATTTGGATTTCAGGAGGATCACTTAATTTTAAAATATGTACAAAGTAACTTTTAAAATTTTATTGGCATGCATCCATAATTTAAGTGTTGAATTTCAGGATGGCTACTTGAATATTAGAGTCCAAGTAAAAGAAAGATACGATCAGAAAACTAGAAATATAGGAAATTATTGAAAATAAAAAAGGCTTCCACGATTTTTAAAAAAATCTCAACAAGTTCAATGATCTTACAAACATTTTAAAAGTACAAGGATAAGCTTGAACTGAGTCACGACCCTTATCAAGGCATGGAGCTCACCGATATGTTGAACGGATAACCACTTGGTTGTTTGGGGCATCAATGAGTTATATACCGATGTGTGGCCGGTGTCGAGAGTGACCAGCATAAACTAACCTTATAGAACGGTTGTTCCACCATGTTTTGATGGAATATGTTAACCACAAGTATGCATGTCGAACCATGGAGTAACCGTGCAAATAGTAATCGGTAGATAGAAAAATCATAGATAATATATGTATAATAATGTTAACAAGAAAACACATCCTCATACTTATTTAATAATTGATAAAATTAGGACATTAAATATATATAATTATATATGGTATCACCAATTTTGGTAGTGGCACAAAGCTTAATATTTTATATGCTACGAAAATAGGTAGTAAAATATTAACTTAAAAATTTTGTATTTCTATTTTCTACAAGACTTTAGAAAAAACAATACTTACAAAAACTTAGTGAACAGTAGCCCCTGCAATATTAAAAATTGCTAGCCCGTGCAGTAACACGGGTTGACGACTAGTTGGGATAATTGAATTGGTGACCGAAGGTTGTTCGGAGTTTTGGATGAGATCCCGGACGTCACGACGAGTTCCGGAATGGTCCGGAGGTAAAGATTTATATATGAGAAGTCCTAGTTTGGCTACCGGAAGAGTTCGGGGGTATGCTGGCAGTGTACCGGAATCACCGAAGGGGTTCCGTGTGGCGCCCCGCCTGAATACCACTGTAGCCAGACGGTAGCCGCACACGCCAACCCAGGAAATCACACTGGCGCGTGCCTTTACAACAAGTATCATCAACACAGGCATTTTTATTAATGGATATATAAGTCTTACATGATATTTTACAAGGGTGATGGCAGCGGAGAAGCTCTATCTAAGGCAGCATGGTCTAGGTGTGGCTCCACTCCACAAGGATCTGACTGGGTTACTCTTCTAGCCCGCGAACACTCCGGCACCTCGCTAGTGGACGTCGGATCCTTAGGTGAACCTGGCCACATTGAAGGCCGCTGAGTACTTTTGAATGTACTCGTAAGCAAACCAAATAACATATACACCAAGCAAATCAATCCATGGCATTCAAGCATGCATCAACTCTTATAGCAATATTAACTATTATGGTTCAACTACCCAGCATTATTATTATCATGTCATAGCAGGATTATCTAGCAATATTACTACTGAAGTAAGAACAGCATGACGAAGATAAAGCATATCGGGTAATGAATTCATACTCCAAATATTCATGATCTAATCCAAATCATAACCAAATCCAGTCTAACTCTTGCGGTTATCTGACCACTCATCTCATAGCCATCGCATGGCTGACATTCATGTCCCTGACATCATCTGATGTCCATGCATCTGCAATGCAAGTCTGACAAACCTTACCATTCTCTGGTTCAGTCTTAGCAATAACATTATATAATTTGTTCCTCCAGACTCGACACAGACCAAATAGTGTGACCTAGTACGAACTGTGTCCCATGACCGAGGACGTGGCTATTCGAATAGATTTACACTCTGCAGAGGTTGCGCACTTTTCCCACACCATGGAGCTCCCGGCCTCGTACTTCAGTACATGTTCCCATTCCTTGTCTATTGCCTGGCACTCTTACGGTCCCACCAACAACCATACCCCTTCTGGGTCATGTCCTGGGTGGCCCCTGTGTCACTCCTTACACCTGCCACCATCGTGGCCAAACTAAACTGTCCCAAACGGGGACCACGCGCAAATAACCTGGGCTTAGAAGGTTATCGCCGCCTACCGGGCCAGGGTAGCACGCACACATAACCTACCCTCTTTGGAGGTACCAACAAGAGGCAAGACAATAGACCAAGCTAGGGCCTCCCCATCCAGGCAAGTGTGGTTGCACTTGATGAGCTCGGTTCGGTGGCACTATGACTCGATCTAGTCGACAGAGGAGGTTGTTGTCATTATATCATATTCTTTATCATTGCAATAATAATGATGATCCAAGATGTAAACTAGTATATCAACATAACAACCTATATCCATACTATATTACAACGAGTCACTAGTGCGATAGCATTCGTGATAAACAATAGTGGAGTAAACAACAAGTTGAACTAGCAGGATTCGCCTACTCATTTACTTTCACCATAAACATGATCATTAATTTAAACACACATGAATAACACAGAAGCAATGCTTTAGGGCATATATCAGATGGTCGGCTTGCCTGGGGGGTCGATGGATTCACCGGAGAGAAGTGCGATCACCTCGCGGAAAAATTCGCCGGAGAAGATTCCCTCTCGGAGGGGCTAAATATAGGGCAGGGGCAAAATGGGCATTTTCAGAATGTGTCAACATGGTGAAAGTCATATCATCAGAACGGGTTCGACGAATAGAGAGCGTGGTCTTCAGAATCACCTGATTCGGAGTTACGGTTAAAAAGTTTTGGCCGTTCGTTCATTAGGCAGGAAAACATACGGAATCTGTACTTTTCTGTTGCTAACGGGCGAACATCCGCATTATAAGGGTTTCGGTGCTAGGCTGGAAACAGAAGGCGTATTTTTGAAAATACACTTTTGCTGCGGAGAAAGCGCATTTTATCCCAAAGCCGTGGCTGAGTGCATTTCGTCTAGTGGAAAGTGTATTTTGGAAAGACGCGTCCACTTAAAACAGCTGGACCCACCGGTTGGCTCGCTTACAGCAGGGACCCGCGCTATCTCTCTCGCTCCCATCTCGTCGTCCTCAACCTCCCGACGGGGAGAGGCGCAGGCGGCCGACCGAGCTCCGGGCCGGGGTTCCGGCCGTCGATGCCAGCGTCTGGCCTATGGGCGTGCTTGGGGCGTCGAGACGCCCACCCCGATGCCCTGTGGTCCCTGGGGAGCTTCAGAACGGCGGGAGCCTCGCCCGTGGCGAACGGCCGAAAGTGACAACGGCAGAGCCTTGGCTCGAGACGGGGAGGATGAGATGGGGTTGGGCAGGGCTCCGCCGTTGCCCCGGGGGTCCTCTGGTGGGGATAGAAAGGGAAGGGGAGTCCCGGCAGCTCAAATTTGAGCCGGACCAGTAGTGGCAATGGCGACTGGAGCGGCTGAATTGGGCAGGGTGGTCGCTCCTTCGAGCTTGGGGAGGGCTGGGAGTGAGAGGGGAGTGGTGAGTGCCCGTGGAGGGCGCGGGGCTGGGCTATTTATAGCCGGCCGACGAAAGCGGATAGGGACGGCCGCCGCGTTGAGCTGGCCGGCGTGCTGTTTCTCGCGTCGAGCTGGCATGCGGCTAACGGTGCCGACCTGACGCAGCACAGGGCGACGCGGTGGCGAGGAAGAGGACAGCGGGGAAAGGGACGACAGCTGGCGACGTGTACGCGTACTGGCTAGTACGGCGACGCTTGTCGTCCTCCGGCGAGGGCGCAAATGACGGTGGAAACTACGGGAGAGGGGGCACGTGGTCGCTGCGGAGACGATGGACATGGCCAGACGAGCGAAGGCTGGCCGGAGGTGACCGAACGGAGCTGGCAGAATGCAGAGCACAATTTCTGCGCGCCCGCTGCGTGGTCACCACGTCAACACGCGCCCTGCTGCGCGTCCGGCCACAAAACCATGTCCCACACGCTCTTCACTGCTCCAATAGCTAAGATTGGTCACTGCAGAGACAGGGAGGGATCTAGATTGATTAAGAGGGTCCAAAACAGCTTCTGGACATAATCTTGGAGAAGCCACTGAGGTGAAACCCTTTGGTAAATGGAACTGGGCTATTGCCACACTGAAATATAGTAGGAAGGAGTAGATGCTGGCAAAATTTGAAGTCATTTGGACCTTATTTGCATATACTTCCTTTGTAATGCAAATTTTGGTCCAGAATCTAGGTTTTGATGTTGTGCTCAAATGGCTAAATGGATTTGGCTGAAATTTGGTGGAGTAGTATGATTTGGATATGTGGAGGCACTGGTAAAATTTCATACCATTTGGACAAACCTAAATGGTACTTCCTTCACAGAGCTTCTCTCTGGACAGAAATCAGATGGAATTTTCGGGAGAAATTGGCTTGGCAAAATGATATGAATTTTTTCATGCTCACATAATATAGGGAATGTGAGGTCCTGGATTAATTTCAAGAATTTTGAAGCAATATAAAATATAGTTGCTTCACAATCCCAAAATAGGTCCAGAAACAAGAATTGGATGATGTGCTCAAAACTTGAATTGTGGAACTTGGGTTCTTGATGGAAATGGTGAATATATGGGTAGGAGATGCTCCACAAATTATTTGGGATTTTTCCTGGCTACCAAAATGGTAGTTCCTTTGGAAAGTGCCCAAAATGCAATATTGGCTTTAAATAGGAAAATGCAATTTCCCTTATTTAATTATGGCCAATATTTTTATGAGAGCTCAATATGATCACAATGAATATCTCCACAAGTTTTCATAAACTTTGGAGATGGATAGATATTTTCCTGGATTTAATTCCTTTAATCAGTAGAAAAAGGAATTAATTTTAAATTAAAAATATTGCAAATGACTTGGCAATATTTTTACATATCCAGGGTTGATGGATGAAGGAGAGTCTCTGGGAAATGTTTGGGAGGCAACAGATCAAAGGAAATTAGGGTTCCTTTGTAACCGCAAGAATTAGGGTTTCCCTTCCGGTAACTCGGAAAGTAGGGTTTCGGCGGCAAAACCCTGAGAATATAGCTTGGGTGGCCCAGTTGGGCTGGAGAGAATCTCTGGTTTGATAGGAAAGCAAGGCTAAATGACCATCTTCATATACCCAAAGGCAAGAGAAAATCCAATAACACCGAAAAAAGACGGGAGTCAAATCCCGCGAAGGAAGTAATCGGGAAGCGAAAACCAGGGTGTTACAAACCTACCCCCCTTAAGAAAATCTCGTCCTCGAGATTTCGGGGATTACCTCCCGACTAAGGGGGACATACCTATGTGTGACTTGGATCCATCAGCTGTCTTGTCTTCGTCGATTCACTGGCCTTTTAACTGCCTCTCCTGATGGCTCAGATGTTGTCTTTTTCACATAGCTACCTTGAATCCTCCTCTTTCCTGTCAGGTGTACCCTTTTGTCCTGGTAGTTTGTTGCTTGGTGGGGTGGTGGTAGTATCGGCAAATAGCTTGACTTCCATGGCCTGGAGCTAGCTGCTTCGGGTTTTGTTGCGATACTCCGTACCCTGACTGTCATGGGCAAGACATCCTTCCTTGGTGCATGGTATTGTATGCATACATCCACTATTCTTCCGAGTAACCCTGGACAGTTGTCCTTGCGTCTTGCTCTGGATAAATCATTAGTCTGGCTGTGGGTCCTGTACGGGTGCTTTCCTCTGTCCCATGCGTTCAAACTTTGTTCTCATGTGAATTCAGATAGTCACACTCTGTTGCTTGTTGAGGTGGCTCTGCCTTATATAGCCTCTGTAGTCCTTGTTATGACCATTGAGCTGAACATAGTATGGCTAGAATCCGGTGTATCTTACGGAGCATAGCCTCTTATCTTGGTTGATGGCCTTGTCGGTGAAGCTTTACTTTTATTGACCGTCACGGAGGTTGTGTATCTGAAACTTCGTTATTCTTGAGGGTTCCTTTTTGTGGACTCGTCATGACCGGCTAACACGGCTCCTTGGCCGTATAATAACTTACTCTTGCATATCTCATAGGGATTGCTGCATTCATATCCTTCTTTGAAGTATGGGGTCAATGTTTCTCTAAACACAGTCATTCCCGTGTACGAGTGGCTCGCATGAACTGATCCACTGAACTTCCTGCTCACAACATATGCAGGGGTAGGATAAATCCTTTCATAACCATTGAGTTCTGAGGCGAACGTATGTCTGGACTAGTTCATGCTTCTGACATGATTGTTGTGGGCACGAGGGCGTGCTGAAGAAGGTTGAATTCCTTACACTTGAAGCTTCTGCCAAGCTAACGTGCCGAAGAAGGCTAGGTATCGTACCCCAGACGCTTTTCCTCATGTGGCTTACTGCGGAAGGTCAGGTGCCTTATGCTGAAAGCTTTCTACAGTAGCGAGCTGAGGAAGATTGGAGTGCCGTACCCCAGAAGATTTCCCCCTAGTGGCGTAGCGAGGAAGGTTGGGGAGTCTTGCATCGTAAGCCCTTCTCGATGGCTTGCGGAGGAAGGCTGGGTTTCTTTTACTAGAAGCCTTTTGCTGTGATGTGCGGTCGGATCTATGGTCGATTCTGGCTTCCTTCCGAAGTATCCGGAATTTATCCATAGCGGAGCGAAAACTTGGTATAGGCCATACCTTGACTGAAGATATTCCGTTGGTCCTGCACACCGTTTGTCCTTCTGCTGGTCTGATCATTGTGGCAGTAAAGGTTACGCAATGGTTGCAGACTTCGTGTTGATAATTAATCCAGATGTGTGCCGATAATAAGCAGTTGACGGATAATTCCCTTCAGTTTGGCTGCGCTTCCAGGTATTTGGATTTCTCATTGATTCCGGGAAGCCGTGAACTTATCCATATTTCTCGCAAACCTTGTTCACTTTCCCAGAAAATTTGTATGTGCACCGGTAAATTCCAAAATATCCTAACATACGAGAGTTTTGTTGCTGCTCTTGTCACGTTCACATTCTTGAAAGATGTCTTCTGTGGGTAATAAATGGTTCTTGATTCCATTGGGAAAAGACTCAAGGTTCACCCCACTAACTAAAATAATCCTTGTATCGAGGATGGAATAATTTGTTCTTACTGTTGTCCATTCTTGGTAGCTCATCTCACTGTTCCTTTGGTGTGATGTATTCTGAGGCAAACTCTCTCAGGTATATTCTGGTCTTGTCTGTGGCACGCATATTCTGCTTCTGACCCGTTCTTTATTTGGCAGATCCGGTGTTGGTGTTCTGAATATCAGGCAGTTGAATTGGCTCTTATGGAATCTTGGATTATTGGGTATTATCCAAGTTGTATGCTGGTCTTCTTTGGCAGTTCTTGCAGATGGATCCAGTCGGAGCGACAGAACAGAATCGACAAAGAAGCAAGAACCGTGAAAAACCCAAAAAGAATACTACAAAGCAAATAAAGCTCAAGTTTTGCGGACCTTACACATGTGGCCGAAGATTCACTAGTATAACTATTATAGCGCACTAGATGCACCTCTAAGGACTTAGAAGCAAAACCACATAATGCTCCTAGTAGCAATTGGGGTCAGGCTCCTGCTACTTCCTTAGGGAACATCAAACTTGACGCATGACCATAGCCAAAGTGGCTTAGTCAAACGATCCTAGGGTTGTCAAGAAAAGATGGAATTTATAGGCGTTTCCCAAAGGAAACTGGATTTGAGGAGAGAAATGCCATGGTTAGCAAGCAGGGTAGGGATCTGGTTTACCTAGGGGTTCAGGGCTCATGGGTCATTGCCTGGTGCGGACATTCCACACCGAAGGCAAAGGCCACGAGGGTTGGGAGCTGATGGAGCCAAAAACCTATGGGGTTGCCTTATGATCAATAGTAGCCGTGCCTGTCTGGCAAAGGTGGCTGAAATCCATCTGGGCTTTCTACTGATCAAGAGGCAATGAAGTCTGCCTAGGGTAACCTACAGTCAGCCTGGCTCTAATACCATCCGTTGTGGCGCCCCGCCTGAATACCACAGTAGCCAGACGGTAGCCGCACACACCAACCCAGGAAATCACACTGGCTCATGCCTTTACAACAAGTATCATGAACACAGGCATTTCTCTTAATGGATATATAAGTCTTACATGGTATTTTACAAGGGTGATGGCAGCGGAGAAGCTCTATCTAAGGCAGCATGGTCTAGGTGCGACTCCACTCCACAAGGATCTGACTGGGTTACTCTTCTAGCCCGCGAACACTCCGGCTCCTCGCTAGTGGACATCAGATCCTTAGGTGAACCTGGCCACATTGAAGGCCGCTGAGTACTTTTGAATGTACTCGCAAGCAAACCAAATAACATATAAACCAAGCAAAGCAATCCATGGCATTCAAGCATGCATCAACTCTTATAGCAATATTAAGTATTATGGTTCAACTACCCACCATTATTATTATCATGTCATAGCAGGATTATCTTGCAATATTACTACTGAAGTAAGAATAGCATGACGATGATAAAGCATATTGGGTAATGAATTCATACTCCAAATATTCATGATCTAATCCAAATCATAACCAAATCCAGTCTAACTCTTGCGGTCATCTGACCACTCATCACATAGCCATCGCATGGCTGACATCATCTGATGTCCATGTTGGAAATATGCCCTAGAGGCAATAATAAAATGGTTATTATTATATTTCCTTGTTCATGATAATCGTTTATTATCCATGCTATAATTGTTTTAGTTGGAAACACAAATACATGTGTGGATACGTAGACAAATAACATGTCCCTAGTGAGCCTCTACCGGACTAGCTCGTTGATCAAAGATGGCCATGGTTTCCTGGTCATAGACATGAGTTGTCATTTGATAACGGGATCACATCATTAGGAGAATGATGTGATGGACAAGACCCAAACTATGAACGTAGCATATGATCGTGTCAAGTTTATTGCTATCGTTTCTGCATGTCAAGTATCTGTTCCTATGACCATGAGATCATGCAACTCACTCACACCGGAGGAGTACCTTGTGTGTATCAAACGTCGCAACGTAACTGGGTGACTATAAAGATGCTCTACAGGTATCTCCGAGGGTGTCTGTTGAGTTGGCATGGATCAAGATTGGGAATTTGTCACTCCGTATGACGGAAAGGTATCTCAGGGCCCACTCGGTAATACAACATCACAATAAGCTTGCAAGAAATGTGACTAAAGAGTTAGCCACGGGATCTTGTATTACGGAACGAGTAAAGAGACTTGCCGGTAACGAGATTGAACTAGGTATGGAGATACCGACGATCGAATCTCGGGCAAGTAACATACCGATGGACAATGGGAACTGCATACGGGATTGACTGAATCCTTGACATCGAGGTTTGACCGATAATGATCTTCGTAGAATATGTAGTAGCCGATATGGGCATCCAGGTCCTGCTATTGGTTATTGACCGTGGAGGTGTCTCGGTCATGTCTGCATAGTTCTCGAACCCGCAGGGTCTACACACTTAACGTTTGGTGATGATATAAGTATAGTCGAGTTATTATGTTGGTGACCAAAGGTTATTCGGAGTCCCGGATGAGATCCCGGACATGACGAGGAACTCCGGAATGGTCCGGAGGTGAAGATCGATATATAGGACGAAGGGAATCGGAGTCCGGAAGTGTTCCGGGGGTACCGGGGTTTTCGACGGAGTACCGAAAAGGGTTTCGGGGGGCCCCTGGCAAGTGTTGGGGGGGGGGGGGCTCATGGGCGAAGGGAGGGGGCACACCAGCCCACAAGGGGCTGGGCGCCTCCCCTCACCCAAGCCCATTCGGCCAGGGAGGTGGCGCACCCCCTAGGGCACCCTGGCCGCCCCCATCTGTGGCCGCCGGCTCCCCTAGGGGAAACCCTAGGGCGCCTCCACCCCTCCCTTCCCCCTATATATAGAGGGGTAGAGAGAGGGCAGCCACACCCATCTACGCCACGGCGCTGCCCTCCCTCTCCCTCGTAGTTCCTCTCTCTCTCTCCGCGTAGCTTAGCGAAGCTCTGCTGAGATTGCTCCACCACCACCGCCGCCACGCCATCGTGCTGCCGGGGGACTCGAGCTACTACTTCACCATCGCTCGCTGGATCGAGGAGGTGAAGGCGTCATCAAGCCGTACGTGTGTTGAATGCGGAGGTGCCGTCCGTTCGGCACTTGATCGGGAGTTCGCGGAACGGATCGTGATTGGATCGCGAAGACGTTCGACTACATCAACCGCGTTTCTTAACGCTTTCGCTTAGCGATCTACAAGGGTATGTAGATGCAATCTCACCTCTCGTAGATGTTCATCTCCTAGATCGATCTTGGTGAGCGTAGGAAATTTTTTGTTTCCCATGCAACGTTCCCCAACAGTGGCATCATGAGCTAGGTCTTTGCGTAGATGACATCACGAGTAGAACACAAAGGAGTTTGTGGGCATTGATATTCAGATTGCTTCCTTCCTTGGTCTTTTCTTGATTCAGCGGTATTGTGGGATGAAGCGGCCCGGACCAACTTTACATGTCCACGTACATGAGACCAGTTCCATCGATTGACATGCGACTTTGTTGCATAAGATGGCTGGCGGGTGTCTGTCTCTCCCACCTTAGTTGAATCGGATTCAACAAAGGCGGTCCTTGTAGAAGGTTAAATAGCAACTTGCATATCACCGTTGTGGTTTTGCGTAGGTAAGAATCGTTCTTGCTAGATACCCATAGCAGCCACGTAAAACATGCAACAACAAATTAGAGGACGTCTAACTTGTTTTTGCAAGGTATGTTGTGATATGATATGGCCTGAAGACATGATGAAATATATTTGATGTATGAGATGATCATGTTTTGTAATAGTTTATCTCGGCTTGCATGTCGATGAATATGGCAACCGGCAGGAGCCATAGGGTTGTCTTTAATTATTGTATGACCTGCGTGTCAATCATTAAGCGCTAGGTAATGCTTTACTTTATCGCTAAACGGTAGCAATAGTAGTAGAAGCATGGTTGGCGTAACAACCCCGATGGCGACGCGATGATGGAGATCATGATGATGGAGATCATGGTGTCATGCCGGTGACGATGGAAATCATGCCGGTGCTTTGGAGATGGAGATCAAAAGCACAAGTTCATGGCCATATCATGTCACTTATGATTTGCATGTGATGTTAATCTTTTATGCATCTTATTTTGCTTAGGACGATGGTAGCATTATAAGGTGATCCCTCTCTAAAATTTCAAGATAAAATTGTGTTCTCCCCAAGTGTGCACCGTTGCGAAAGTTTGTCGTTTCGAAGCACCACGAGATGATCGGGTGTGATAGGCTCTACGTTCACATACAACGGGTGCAAGCCAGTTTTGCACATGCGGAACACTTGGGTTAAACTTGACGAGCGTAGCATGTACAGACATGGCCTTGAAACACAAGAGACCGAAAGGTCGAACATGAGTCATATAGTAGATATGATCAACATGGAGATGTTCACCATTGAAACCACCTCATCTCACGTGATGATCGGACTTGGGTTGGTGAATTTGGATCATGTGACACTCGGACGACCGGAGGGATGTCGATTTGAGTGGGAGTTTTTAAGTAAACTAAACTCATTATCTTGAACAATAGTCTAAGTTGCCTTTGCAAATTTATGTTGTATATCAATGGCTCGCGCAGTAGCTTCCCTGAATTTCAATGCGTTCCTAGAGAAAGCCAAGCTGAAAGATGATGGAAGTAACTTTGTAGACTGGGCCCGTAATCTGAGGATTATCCTCACAGTTACCCAAAAGGCTTATGTCCTTGATGCACCGCTTGGTGAGCAATCCCCTCCAGCGTCTGTGGACGTTATAAACGCCTGACAGGCGCGTGTTGATGCCTACTCAATAGTTGAGTGCGCCATGTTGTATGGCTTAGAACCGGGACTTCAAAGGCGTTTTGAACGTCATGGAGCATATGAGATGTTCCAGGAGTTGAAGTTTATTTTTGAGAAGAATGCCCGGATCGAGAGGTATGAGACCTCCGATAAGTTCTATGCTTGCAAGATGGAGGAGAACGGGTCTGTCTGTGAACACATACTCAAAATGTCTGGGTATTACAACCGTCTGGCTGAGTTGGGAGTTGTGCTCCCGCTAGAGGCGATCACTAACAGAGTTCTTCAATCGCTACCACCTAGCTACAAGAGCTTTGTGTTGAACTATAACATGCAAGGGATGAACAAGTCAGTCGCCGAGCTGTTTGCGATGCTGAAAGTCGCTGAGTCAGACATCCAGAAGGAGCATCAAGTGTTGATGGTCAATAAAACCACTAGTTTCAAGAAGAATGGCAAGGGCAAGAAGGGAAACTCCAAGAAGAGTGGCAAAGTAGTTGCCCCTCCCGTGAAGAAACCCAAGGCTGGGCCCAAGCCGGAAACTGAGTGCTTCTATTGCAACGGAACTGGCCACTGGAAGCGGAATTGCCCCAAGTATCTGGCCGACAAGAAGGGAGCCAACGCCAAACAAGGTATATATGATATACATGTTATTGATGTGTACCTTACCAACTCTCGTTGTAGTGCCTGGGTATTTGATACCGGTGTGGTTGCTCACATTTGCAACTCAAAGCAGGAACTGCGGAATAGACAGAGGCTGGCGAAGGACGAAGTGACGATGCGCGTGGGAAATGGTTCCAAGGTTGATGTGATCGCCGTCGACACGCTCGCTCTTCGATTACCATCGGGATTAGTGATGAACCTGGATAATTGTTATTTAGTGCCTGCATTGAGCATGAACATTATATCTGGATCTTGTTTAATGCGAGACGGTTACTCATTTAAATCAGAGAATAATGGTTGTTCTATTTATATGGGTAATATCTTTTATGGTCATGCACCCATTGTGAGGGGTTTATTCTTATTGAATCTCGATAGTGCTGATACACATGTTCATAACATTGATGCCAAAAGATGTAGAGTTGATAATGATAGTACCACTTTCTTGGTGTAAAACGCATGAAGAAACTCCATGCTGATGGACTTTTGGAATCACTTGATTTTGAATCACTTGACACATGCGAACCATGCCTCATGGGCAAAATGACTAAGACCCCGTTCTCCGGAACAATGGAGCGGGCAAGTGACTTGTTGGAAATCATACATACTGATGTGTGCGGTCCGATGAGCATTGAGGCGCGTGGTGGATATCGTTATTTTCTCACCTTCACCGACAATTTGAGTAGATATGGGTATATTTACTTAATGAAACACAAGTTTGAAACGTTTGAAAAGTTCAAGCAATTTCAGAGTGAAGTTGAAAATCATCGTAAAAAGAAAATCAAATTCCTACGATCTGATCGAGGGGGAGAATATCTGAGTTATGAGTTTGGCAGTCACTTAAGACAATGTGGAATTGTTTCACAGTTGACGCCACCTGGAACACCACATCGTAATGGTGTGTCCGAACGTCGTAATCGAACCTTATTGGATATGGTGCGTTCTATGATGTCTCTTGCCGATCTGCCACTATCATTTTGGGGTTATGTGTTAGAGACTGCTGCATTCACTTTAAATAGGGCACCATCTAAGTCCGTTGAGACGACACCGTATGAACTATGGTTTGGCAAGAAACCAAAGTTGTCGTTTCTTAAAGTTTGGGGATGCGATGCTTATGTCAAAAGGCTTCAGCCAGAAAAGCTTGAACCCAAAGCGGACAAATGCGTCTTCATAGGATACCCAAAAGAGACGGTTGGGTATATCTTCTATCTTAGATCCGAAGGCAAAGTGTTTGTCGCTAAGAACGGGTCCTTTCTCGAGAAAGAGTTTCTCTCGAAAGAATTGAGTGGGAGGAAGATAGAACTTGATGAGGTTGTTGAACCTTTACTTCAACCAGAGAGTCGCACTGCGCAGAAAGATGTTTCTGTGGAACCTACGTCAGTTGAAGAGGAGGCTGATGATGGTGATCATGAAGCTTCAGATCAAGTTACTATCGAACCTCGTAGGTCGACAAGGATACGTACTACTCCTGAGTGGTACGGTAACCCTGTCTTGAATGTCATGTTGTTGGACAACAATGAACCTACGAGCTATAGAGAAGCGATGGTGGGCCCAGATTCCAACAAATGGTTAGAGGCCATGAAATCCGAGATGGGATCCATGTATGAAAACAAAGTATGGACTTTGGAAGTATTACCTGAAGGGCGAAAGGCCATTCAGAATAAATGGATCTTCAAGAAGAAGACGGACGCAGATGGTAATGTCACCGTCTATAAAGCTCGACTTGTGGCAAAGGGTTTTTCACAAGTTCAAGGAGTTGACTACGATGAGACTTTCTCTCCCGTAGCGATGCTTAAGTCCGTCAGAATCATGTTAGCAATAGCTGCATTTTTCGATTATGAAATTTGGCAGATGGATGTCAAAACAGCGTTCCTTAACGGTTTTCTTAAGGAAGAGTTGTATATGATGCAACCAAAAGGTTTTGTCGATCCAGAGAATGCTGACAAAGTTTGCAAACTCCAGCGATCCATTTATGGACTGGTGCAAGCGTCTCGGAGTTGGAATCTTCGCTTTGATGAGGTGATCAAAGCGTTTGGGTTTATACAAGTTTACGGAGAAGCTTGTATTTACAAGAAAGTGAGTGGGAGCTCTATAGCGTTTCTAATATTATATGTGGATGGCATATTACTGATTGGAAACAATATAGAACTTTTGGAAAGCGTGAAGGAATATTTGAACAAGAGTTTTTCAATGAAGGACCTAGGAGAAGCTGCTTTCATATTAGGCATCAAGATCTATAGAGATAGATCGAGACGCTTAATAGGACTTTCACACAGCACATACCTTGATAAAGTTTTGAAGAAGTTCAAAATGGATCAGTCCAAGAAGGGGTTCTTGCCTGTTTTGCAAGGTGTGAAGTTGAGTAAGACTCAATGCCCAGCGACTACAGAGGATAGAGGAAAGATGAGTGTCATCCCCTATGCTTCTGACATAGGCTCTATCATGTATGCGATGCTGTGCACAAGACCAGATGTCAGCCTTGCCATAAGTATGGCCAGAAGGTTTCAAAGTGATCCAGGAGTGGAACACTGGACAGCGGTCAAGAATATCCTTAAGTACCTGAAAAGGACTAAGGAAATGTTTCTCGTTTATGGAGGTGATCAAGAGCTCGTCGTAAAGAGTTACGTCGATGCAAGCTTTGACACTGATCCGGATGACTCTAAGTCTCAAACCGGATACGTATATGTTCTAAATGGGGGAGCAGTAAGCTGGTGCAGTTCCAAGCAAAGCATGGTAGCTGATTCTACATGCGATGCGGAGTGCATAGCTGCCTCGGAGGCGGCAAAGGAAGGTGTCTGGATGAAGCAGTTCATGACAGATCTTGGAGTTGTGCCCAGTGCACTGGACCCGATGACTCTGTTCTATGACAACAATGGTGCCATTGCTCCAGCCAAGGAACCAAGGTTTCACAAGAGGACCAGACACATAAAGCGACGCTTCAATTCCATCCGCGATGCGATCAAGGACGAGGACATAAACATTTGCAAAGTGCACACGGATCTGAATGTTGCAGATCCGTTGACTAAACCTCTTCCACGGGCAAAACATGATCAACACCAGAACTCTATGGGTGTTAGATTCATAACCATGTAATGCTAGATTATTGACTCTAGTGCAAGTGGGAGACTGTTGGAAATATGCCCTAGAGGCAATAATAAAATGGTTATTATTATATTTCCGTGTTCATGATAATCGTTTATTATCCATGCTATAATTGTATTAGTTGGAAACACAAATACATGTGTGGATACGTAGACAAACAACATGTCCCTAGTGAGCCTCTACCGGACTAGCTCGTTGATCAAAGATGGCCATGGTTTCCTGGTCATAGACATGAGTTGTCATTTGATAACAGGATCACATCATTAGGAGAATGATGTGATGGACAAGACCCAAACTATGAACGTAGCATATGATCGTGTCAAGTTTATTGCTATCGTTTCTGCATGTCAAGTATCTGTTCCTATGACCATGAGATCATGCAACTCACTCACACCGGAGGAGTACCTTGTGTGTATCAAACGTCGCAACGTAACTAGGTGACTATAAAGATGCTCTACAGGTATCTCCGAGGGTGTCTGTTGAGTTGGCATGGATCAAGACTGGGAATTTGTCACTCCGTATGACGGAAAGGTATCTCAGGGCCCACTCGGTAATACAGCATCACAATAAGCTTGCAAGCAATGTGACTAAAGAGTTAGCCACGGGATCTTGTATTACGGAATGAGTAAAGAGACTTGCCGGTAATGAGATTGAACTAGGTATGGAGATACCGACGATCGAATCTCGGGCAAGTAACATACCGATGGACAATGGGAACTGCATACGGGATTGACTGAATCCTTGACATCGAGGTTCGACCGATAATGATCTTCGTAGAATATGTAGGAAGCGATATGGGCATCCAGGTCCTGCTATTAGTTATTGACCGTGGAGGTGTCTCGGTCATGTCTGCATAGTTCTCGAACCCGCAGGGTCTACACACTTAACGTCTGGTGACGATATAAGTATAGTCGAGTTATTATGTTGGTGACCGAAGGTTGTTCGGAGTCCCGGATGAGATCCCGGACATGACGAGGAACTCCAGAATGGTCCGGAGGTGAAGATCGATATATAGAACGAAGGGAATCGGAGTCCGGAAGTGTTCCGGGGGTACCGGGTTTTCGACGGAGTATCGAAATGGGTTTCGGGGGGCCCCCGGCAAGTGTTGGGGGGGCCTCATGTGTTGGGAAACGTTGCATGGGAAACAAAAAATTTCCTACGCACACACAAGATCTATCCATGGTGATGAGCATCTACGAGAGGGAGAGTGAATCTACATACCCTTGTAGATCGCTAAGCGGAAGCGTTTAAGAAACGCGGTTGATGTAGTCGAACGTCTCCGCGATCCAAATCGCACGTCGTCCCTCGATCCGATCACGAACTAGTGCCGAACGGACGGCACCTCCGCGTTCAACACACGTACGGCTTGATGACGCCTTCACCTCCTCGATCCAGCGAGCGATGGTGAAGTAGTGGTTGAGTTCCAGCAGCACGACGGCGTGGTGATGGTGGTGAGGAACAATCTCTGCAGGGCTTCGCCAAGCACTACGGAGATTATGACGGAGGAACTAGAGGGTTAGGGTTGCCGCACACGGCTTGGGGAAATCTTGATCGCTCCCGTGTGCTAGCCCTGCCCCTCTATTTATATGTTGAGCCTTGGGGTCTAAACTTGGAGTAAAAGCCTCCTCCAGGTCGGTTTTGCCCGCACAAGGTCGGTTTGGCCCGCAGGAAAAGAGTCCAACTCGGATCCCTGCCGAACCGCGCACAGCCGCGCACAAGCGGTAGTACCGCTCACAAGCGGTAGTACCGCTTGGGCGGTAGTACCGCTTCACACAAGCGGTAGTACCGCTCGGGCGGTAGTACCGCTTCACACAAGCGGTAGTACCGCTTACGCGGCAGCAAAACTACTTTTTGCACTTTCCAATACCTTGTGGGCTTTTATCCCTTGGCCCATATAAAGTGTTGTTGCACCCGAACACTTCGGTAAACATCCGGAACCCCTTCCGGTGAACTCTGGAACTCTTCCGGAGATCGAAACACTATTATCACATATATCAATCTTTACCTCCGGACTCTTCCGGAGATCCTCGTCATGTCCGGGATCTTATCCGAGACTTCCGAACAACTTTCGGTCACCAACATAATAACTCAATTATACTAATCGTCACCAAACGTTAAGTGTGTAGACCCTGCGGGTTCGAGAACTATGTAGACATGACCGAGACACCTCTACGGCCAATAACCAATAGCGGGACCTGGATGCCCATATTGGCTCCTACATATTCTACGAAGATCTTTATCGGTCGAACCTCTATGTCAAGGATTCAGTTAATTCCGTATGCTGTTCCCTTTGTTCTTCGGTATGTTACTTGCCCGAGATTCGATCGTCGGTATCTCTATACCTAGTTCAATCTCGTTACCGGCAAGTCTCTTTACTCGTTCCGTAATACAAGATCCTGTGGCTAACTCTTTAGTCACTTTGCTTGCAAGGCTCAATGTGATGTTGTATTACCGAGTGGGCCCTGAGATACCTCTCCGTCACACGGAGTAACAAATCCCAGTCTTGATCCATGCCAACCCAACAGACACCCTCGGAGATACCTGTAGAGCACCTTTATAGTCACCCAGTTACGTTGCGACGTTTGATACACACAAGGTATTCCTCCGGTGTCAGTGAGTTGCATGATCTCATGGTCAAAGGAACAGATACTTGACATGCAGAAAACAATAGCAATAAACTGACACGATCAAATGCTACGTTTACAGTTTGGGTCTTGTCCATCACATCATTCTCCTAATGATGTGATCCCGTTATCAAATGACATCTCATGTCAATGGCTAGGAAACCTTAACCATCTTTGATCAACGAGCTAGTCAACTAGAGGCTTACTAGGGACACAGTGTTGTCTATGTACCCACACATGTATTTGAGTTTCCAATCAATACAATTATAGCATGGATAATAAACGATTATCATTAACAAGGAAATATAATAATAACCAATTTATTATTGCCTCTAGGGCATATTTCCAACAGTCTCCCACTTGCACTAGAGTCAATAATC
This sequence comes from Elymus sibiricus, assembly GCA_039707655.1. Taxonomy (NCBI): domain Eukaryota; kingdom Viridiplantae; phylum Streptophyta; class Magnoliopsida; order Poales; family Poaceae; genus Elymus; species Elymus sibiricus. The sequence continues at coordinate 463,168,692 of CM077672.1, forward strand.
TAGTTCACATCACTATGTGATTTACATTGTAATGAATCGAACACCCATGCAGTTCTGGTGTTGTTCATGTTTAGCCCTTGGAAGAGGTTTAGTCATCGGATCTGCAACATTCAGATCCGTGTGTACTTTGCAAATATTTATGTCGTCCTCCTTGATGTAATCGCGGATGGAATTGAAACGTTGCTTTATGTGTCTGGTCCTCTTGTGAAATCTTGGTTCCTTGGCTAGAGCAATGGCACCAGTATTATCACAAAACAGAGTCATTGGGTTAAGTGCACTTGGCACTACTCCAAGATCTGTCATGAACTCCTTCATCCAGACACCTTCCTTCGCCGCCTCCGAGGCTGCGATGTACTCCGCTTCGCATGTAGAATCAGCTACCACGCTTTGCTTGGAACTGCACCAGCTAACCGCACCCCCATTAAGAATAAACACGTATCCGGTTTGAGACTTAGAGTCATCCGGATCAGTGTCAAAGCTTGCATCGACGTAACCCTTTACGACGAGCTCTTGATCACCTCCATAAACGAGAAACATATCCTTAGTCCTTTTCAGGTACTTCAGGATATTCTTGACCGCCGTCCAGTGTTCCATACCTGGATCACCTTGAAACCTTCCGACCATACTTATGGCAAGGCTGACATCGGGTCTTGTGCACAGTATTGCATACATGATAGAGCCTATGGCTGAAGCATAGGGGATGACACTCATCTTTTCTCTATCTTCTGCAGTCACTGGGCATTGAGTCTTACTCAACTTCACACCTTGCAAAACAGGCAAGAACCCCTTCTTGGACTGATCCATTTTGAACTTCTTCAAAATCTTATCAAGGTATGTGCTTTGTGAAAGTCCTATTAAGCGTCTTGATCTATCTCTATAGATCTTGATGCCTAATATGAAAGCAGCTTCTCCTAGGTCCTTCATTGAAAAACTCTTGTTCAAATATTCCTTTACGCTTTCCAGCATTCCTATATTGTTTCCAATCAGTAATATGTCATCCACATATAATATTAGAAACGCTATAGAGCTCCCACTCACTTTCTTGTAAATACAAGCTTCTCCGTAAACTTGTATAAACTCGAACGCTTTGATCACCTCATCAAAACGAAGATTCCAACTCCGAGATGCTTGCACCAGTCCATAAATGGATCGCTGGAGTTTGCAAACTTTGTCAGCATTCTCTGGATCGACAAAACCTTCTGGTTGCATCATATACAACTCTTCCTTAAGGTAACCGTTAAGGAACGCTGTTTTGACATCCATCTGCCAAATCTCATAATCGAAAAAGGCAGCTATTGCTAACATGATTCTGACGGACTTAAGCATCGCTACGGGTGAGAAGGTCTCATCGTAGTCAACTCCTTGAACTTGTGAAAAACCCTTTGCCACAAGTCGAGCTTTATAGACGGTGACATTACCGTCCGCGTCCGTCTTCCTCTTAAAGATCCATTTGTTCTGAATGGCCTTACGCCCTTCAGGTAATACTTCCAAAGTCCATACTTTGTTTTCATACATGGATCCCATCTCGGATTTCATGGCCTCTAACCACTTCTCGGAATCCGGGCCCATCATCGCTTCTCCATAGCTCGTAGGTTCATCGTTGTCTAACAACATGACCTCTAAGACAGGGTTGCCGTACCACTCGGGAGCAGTATGCATCCTTGTCGACCTACGAGGTTCGATAGCAACTTGATCCAAAGCTTCATGATCATCATCATTAACTTCCTCTTCAGCTAATGTAGGCTCCACAGAAACAACTTTCTGCGCTGCGCTACTCTCAGGTTGAAGTAAAGGTTCAACAACCTCATCAAGTTCTATCTTCCTCCCACTCAATTCTTTCGAGAGAAACTCTTTCTCAAGAAATGTTCCGTTTTTAGCGACAAACACTTTGCCTTCGGATCTGAGGTAGAAGGTATACCCAACTGTCTCTTTTGGGTATCCTATGAAGACGCATTTCTCCGCTTTGGGTTCCAGCTTTTCAGGCTGAAGCTTTTTGACATAAGCATCACATCCCCAAACTTTAAGAAACGACAGCTTTGGCTTCTTGCCAAACCAAAGTTCATATGGCGTCGTCTCAACGGATTTCGATGGTGCCCTATTTAAAGTGAATGCAGCTGTCTCTAATGCATAACCCCAAAACGATAGTGGCAAATCGGCAAGAGACATCATCGATCGCACCATATCTAATAAGGTTCGATTACGACGTTCGGACACACCATTACGCTGTGGTGTTCCAGGCGGTGTTAGTTGTGAAACAATTCCACATTGTCTTAAGTGACTGCCAAACTCATAACTCAGATATTCTCCTCCTCGATCAGATCGTAGGAATTTAATCTTCTTGTTACGATGATTCTCAACTTCACTCTGAAATTGTTTGAACTTTTCAAATGTTTCAGACTTGTGTTTCATTAAGTAAATATACCCATATCTACTTAAGTCATCAGTGAAGGTGAGAAAATAACGATAACCACCGCGCGCCTCAATACTCATCGGGCCACACACATCAGTATGTATGATTTCCAATAAGTCAGTTGCCCGTTCCATTGTTCCAGAGAACGGCGTTTTAGTCATCTTGCCCATGAGGCATGGCTCACATGTGTCAAGTGATTCAAAATCAAGTGACTCCAAAAGTCCATCAGCATGGATCTTCCTCATGCGTTTTACGCCAATATGACCTAAACGGCAGTGCCACAAGAAAGTGGTATTATCATTATCAATTCTACATATTTTGGCATCAATGTTATGAACATGTGTATCATTACTATCGAGATTCAATAAGAACAAACCCCTCACATCGGGTGCATGACCATAAAAGATATTACTCATATAAATAGAACAACCATTATTCTCTGATTTAAATGAGTAACCGTCTCGCAATAAACAAGATCCAGATATAATGTTCATGCTTAACGCAGGCACCAAATAACACTTATTTAGGTTCATCACTAATCCCGACGGTAACCGAAGAGCGAGCGTGCCGACGGCGATCACGTCAACCTTGGAACCATTTCCCACGCGCATCGTCACTTCGTCCTTTGCCAGCCTCCGTCTATTCCGCAGTTCCTGTTTTGAGTTGCAAATATGAGCAACCGCACCGGTATCAAATACCCAGGCACTACAACGAGAGTTGGTAAGGTACACATCAATAACATGTATATCATATATACCTTGTTTGTTGTTGGCCGCCTTCTTGTCAGCCAAATACTTGGGGCAATTCCGCTTCCAGTGTCCAGTTCCCTTGCAATGAAAACACACAGTTTCTGGTTTGGGTCCAGCCTTGGGTTTCTTCACGAGAGGAGCAACTGCTTTGCCACTCTTCTTGGAGTTACCCTTCTTACCCTTGCCATTTTTCTTGAAACTAGTGGTTTTATTGACCATGAACACTTGATGCTCCTTCTGAATTTCAGACTCAGCGGCTTTCAGCATCGCAAACAGCTCGGCGACTGACTTGTTCATCCCGTGCATGTTATAGTTCAACACGAAGCTCTTGTAGCTAGGTGGCAATGATTGAAGAACTCTGTCAGTGATAGGCTCTGGCGGAAGGGGCATCCCTAACTCAGCCAGACGGGTGGAGTACCCAGACATTCTGAGCACGTGATCACTGATAGACCCGTTCTCCTCCATCTTGCAAGCATAGAACTTATCGGAGATCTCATATCTCTCGATCCGGGCATTCTTCTGAAAGATAAACTTCAATTCCTGGAACATCTCATATGCTCCATGACGTTCAAAACGTCTTTGAAGTCCCGGTTCTAAGCCATACAACATTGCACATTGAACTATTGAGTAATCATCAGAACGAGCCTGCCAGGCGTTCACAACGTCTAGAGACTCAACTGGAGCGGGTGGATCACCAAGCGGTGCATCAAGGACATAAGCCTTCTGGGAAGCCGTAAGGATAATCCTTAGATTACGGGCCCAGTCCACAAAGTTACTTCCATCATCTTTCAACTTAGCTTTCTCTAGGAACGCATTAAAATTCAGGGGTGCTACTGCGCGAGCCATGATCTACAACATAAATATAGCAAAGACAACTTAGACTATTGTTCTTAGATAATGAGTTTAGTTAATCATATTACTTTAAAAACTCCCACTCAAATTGACATCCCTCCGGTCATTCGAGTGTAACATGATCCAAATCCACCAACTCAAGTCCGATCATCACGTGAGTTGAGGTGGTTTCAATGGTGAACATCTTCATGTTGATCATATCTACTATATGACTCATGTTCGACCTTTCGGTCTCTTGTGTTCCGAGGCCATGTCTGTACATGCTAGGCTCGTCAAGTTTAACCCGAGTGTTCCGCACGTGCAACATGGCTTACACCCGTTGTATGCGAACGTAGAGTCTATCACACCCGATCATCACGGCGTGTCTCGAAACGACGAACTTTCGCAACGGTGCACACTTGGGGAGAACACAATTTATCTTGAAATTTAAGTGAGGGATCACCTTATAATGCTACCGTCGTCCTAAGCAAAATAAGATGCAAAAAAGGATTAACATCACATGCAAATCATAAGTGACATGATATGGCCATGAACTTGTGCTTTTGATCTCCATCTCCAAAGCACCGGTATGATCTCCATCGTCACCGGCATGACACCATGATCTCCATCATCTTGATCTCCATCAACGTGTCGCCATAAGGTTGTCGCGCCGACTGTTGCTTCCACGACTATTGCTAACGTTTAGCGATAAAGTAAAGCATTACATAGCGCTTAATGATTGACACGCAGGTCATACAATAATTAAAGACAACTCTATGGCTCCTGCCAGTTGCCGTACCCATCGACATGCAAGTCGTGATATTCTATACAAAACATGATCATCTCATACATCACATATATCTCATCATGTAATTGGCCATATCATATCACATCATACCCTGCAAAAACAAGTTAGACGTCCTCTAATTGTTGTTGCAAATTTTACGTGGCTGCTACGGGTTTGCAAGAAGCGTTCTTACCTACGCAAAACCACAACGTGGTGTAGTGATTGCTTTTTGATCTTCTAAAAGAACCCTCTTCATTGAAATCGATTAAACTAAAGTGAGAGAGACAGACACCCGCTAGCCATCTTTATGCAACGAAGTTACATGTCAGTTGAAGGAACCTGTCTCGCGTAAGTGTACGCGTAATGTCGGTCCGGGCCGCTTCATCTCACAGTACCGCCGAATCAAATATCAACTAGTAACGGCAAGCAATATGTATACACCCACGCCCACAACTCGTTTGTGTTCTACTCGAGATCTCATCTACGCATAGACCTGGCTCTGATACCACTGTTGGGAAACGTTGCATGGGAAACAAAAATTTTCCTACGCACACACAAGATCTATCCATGGTGATGAGCATCTACGAGAGGGAGAGTGAATCTACATACCCTTGTAGATCGCTAAGCGGAAGCGTTTAAGAAACGCGGTTGATGTAGTCAAACGTCTCCGCGATCCAAATCGCACGTCGTCCCTCGATCCGATCACGAACTAGTGCCGAACGGACGGCACCTCCGCGTTCAACACACGTACGGCTTGATGACGCCTTCACCTCCTCGATCCAGCGAGTGATGGTGAAGTAGTGGTTGAGTTCCAGCAGCACGACGGCGTGGTGATGGTGGTGAGGAACAATCTCTGCAGGGCTTCGCCAAGCACTACGGAGATTATGACGGAGGAACTAGAGGGTTAGGGTTGCCGCACACGGCTTGGGGAAATCTTGATCGCTCCCGTGTGCTAGCCCTGCCCCTCTATTTATATGTTGAGCCTTGGGGTCTAAACTTGGAGTAAAAGCCTCCTCCAGGTCGGTTTTGCCCGCACAAGGTCGGTTTGGCCCGCAGGAAAAGAGTCCAACTCGGATCCCTGCCGAACCGCGCACAGCCGCGCACAAGCGGTAGTACCGCTCACAAGCGGTAGTACCGCTTGGGCGGTAGTACCGCTTCACACAAGCGGTAGTACCGCTCGGGCGGTAGTACCGCTTCACACAAGCGGTAGTACCGCTTACGCGGCAGCAAAACTACTTTTTGCACTTTCCAATACCTTGTGGGCTTTTATCCCTTGGCCCATATAAAGTGTTGTTGCACCCGAACACTTCGGTAAACATCCGGAACCCCTTCCGGTGAACTCTGGAACTCTTCCGGAGATCGAAACACTATTATCACATATATCAATCTTTACCTCCGGACTCTTCCGGAGATCCTCGTCATGTCCGGGATCTTATCCGAGACTTCCGAACAACTTTCGGTCACCAACATAATAACTCAATTATACTAATCGTCACCAAACGTTAAGTGTGTAGACCCTGCGGGTTCGAGAACTATGTAGACATGACCGAGACACCTCTACGGCCAATAACCAATAGCGGGACCTGGATGCCCATATTGGCTCCTACATATTCTACGAAGATCTTTATCGGTCGAACCTCTATGTCAAGGATTCAGTTAATTCCGTATGCTGTTCCCTTTGTTCTTCGGTATGTTACTTGCCCGAGATTCGATCGTCGGTATCTCTATACCTAGTTCAATCTCGTTACCGGCAAGTCTCTTTACTCGTTCCGTAATACAAGATCCTGTGGCTAACTCTTTAGTCACTTTGCTTGCAAGGCTCAATGTGATGTTGTATTACCGAGTGGGCCCTGAGATACCTCTCCGTCACACGGAGTAACAAATCCCAGTCTTGATCCATGCCAACCCAACAGACACCCTCAGAGATACCTGTAGAGCACCTTTATAGTCACCCAGTTACGTTGCGACGTTTGATACACACAAGGTATTCCTCCGGTGTCAGTGAGTTGCATGATCTCATGGTCAAAGGAACAGATACTTGACATGCAGAAAACAATAGCAATAAACTGACACGATCAAATGCTACGTTTACAGTTTGGGTCTTGTCCATCACATCATTCTCCTAATGATGTGATCCCGTTATCAAATGACATCTCATGTCAATGGCTAGGAAACCTTAACCATCTTTGATCAACGAGCTAGTCAACTAGAGGCTTACTAGGGACACAGTGTTGTCTATGTACCCACACATGTATTTGAGTTTCCAATCAATACAATTATAGCATGGATAATAAACGATTATCATTAACAAGGAAATATAATAATAACCAATTTATTATTGCCTCTAGGGCATATTTCCAACATCATGGGCCAAGGGAGGGGGCACACCAGCCCACAAGGGGCTGGGCGCCTCCCCTCACCCAAGCCCATTCGGCCTGGGAGGTGGCGCACCCCCTAGGGCAGCCGCCCCCTATGCTTGGGAGGCAAGGCGCCTGGGGGGGCCACCCAAACCCTGGCCGCCCCGATCTGTGGCCGCCGGCCCCCCTAGGGGAAACCCTAGGGCGCCTCCACCCCTCCCTTCCCCCTATATATAGAGGGGTAGAGAGAGGGCAGCCGCACCCATCTACGCCACGGCGCTGCCCTCCCTCTCCCTCGTAGTTCCTCTCTCTCTCCGCGTAGCTTAGCGAAGCTCTGCTGAGATTGCTCCACCACCGCCGCCGACACGCCGTCGTGCTGCTGGAGGACTCGAGCTACTACTTCACCATCGCTCGCTGGATCGAGGAGGTGAAGGTGTCATCAAGCCGTACGTGTGTTGAATGCGGAGGTGCCGTCCGTTCGGCACTTGATCGGGAGTTCGCGGGACGGATCGTGATTGGATCGTGAAGACGTTCGACTACATCAACCGCGTTTCTTAACGCTTCCGCTTAGCGATCTACAAGGGTATGTAGATGCAATCTCACCTCTCATAGATGTTCATCTCCTAGATCGATCTTGGTGAGCGTAGGAAATTTTTTGTTTCCCATGCAACGTTCCCCAACAGTCCATGCATCTGCAATGCAAGTCTGACAAACCTTACCATTCTCTGGTTCAGTCTTAGCAATAACATTATATAGTTTGTTCCTCCAGACTCGACACAGACCAAATAGTGTGACCTAGTACGAACTGTGTCCCACGACCGATGTCGCCGCTATTCGTATAGATTTACACTCTGCAGAGGTTGCGAACTTTTCCCACACCATGGAGCTCCCGGCCTCGTACTTCGGTACATGTTCCCATTTGGGTGGACCGGCGCTGCTCCAACAAAACTTCTCTATTGCCTGGCACTCTTACGGTCCCACCGACAACCATACCCCTTCCGGGTCATGTCCTGGGTGGCCCCTGTGTCACTCCTGACACCTGCCACCGTCGTGGCCAAACTAAACTATCCCAAACGGGGACCGCGCGCAAATAACCTGGGCTCACAAGGTTATCGCCGCCTACCGGGCCAGGGTAGCACGCACGCATAACCTCCCCTCTTTGGAGGTACCGACAAGAGGCAAGACAATAGACCAAGCTAGGGCCTCCCCATCCAGGCAAGTGTGGTTGCACTTGATGAGCTCGGTTCGGTGGCACTATGACTCGATCCAGCCGATGGAGGAGGTTGTTGTCATTATATCATATTCTTTATCATTGCAATAATAATGATAATCCAAGATGTAAACTAGTATATCAACATAACAACCTATATCCATTCTATATTACAACGAGGCACCAGTGCGATAGCATTCATGACAAACAATAGTGGAGTAAACAACAATTTGAACTAGCAGGATTCGCCTACTCATTTACTTTCACCATAAACATGATCATTAATTTAAACACACAAGAATAACACAGAAGCAATGCTTTAGTGCATATATCAGATGGTCGGCTGTGACACCCTGGTTTTCGCTCCTTGTTTTTTTTCCTTCGCGGGATTTGACTCCCGTTTTTTTCGGTGTTATCGGATTTTCTCTCGCTCTAGGGTATATGAAGATGGTCATTTAGCCTTGCCTTTCCTATCCAACCAAAGATTCTCTCCAGACCAACCTTGCCACCCAAGATTTATTCTCAGGATTTTGCCGCCGAAACCCTACCTTCCGAGTCACCGGAAGGGAAACCCTAATTCCTTCCGTTATAAAGGAACCCTAATTTTCTTTGCTCTGTTGCCTCCCAAACTTTTCCTAGTGATCATCCCATACCTATAAACCCTGGATATGCAAAAATATTGCCAAGTCATTTGCAATATTTTTCATTTAAAATTAATTCCTTTTTCTGCCAGTTAAAGGAATTAAATCCAGGAAAATATCTATCCATCTCCAAAGTTCATGGAAACTTGTGGAGATATTCTTTGTGATCATATAGCGCTCCCACAAAAATATTGGCCATAATTAAATAAGGGAAATTGCATTTTCCTATTTAAAGCCAATATTACACTTTGGGCACTTTCCAAAGGAACTACCATTTTGGTAGCCAGGAAAAATCCCAAATAATTTTTGGAGCTTCTCCTATCCATATCTTCACCATTTCCATCAAGAACCCAAGTTCCACAGTCCAAAGTTTGATAGCATCTTCCAATTCTTGTTTCTGGACCTATTTTGAGGTTGTGAAGCAACTATATTTTATATTGCTTCAAAAATATTGAAATTAATCCAGGACCTCAACTTCCCTATATAATGTGAGCATACAAAAATTCACATCATTCTATCTAGCCAATTTCCCCCAAAAATTCCACCTAGCTTCTGTCCAGCAAAAAGCTTTGTGAAGGAAGTACCACTTTGGAATTTCCAAATGAGCTGAAATTTTGCAAGTGCATTCTCACACCAAACTAACCTTTCTACACAAAAATTCAGCTCATTTCATTGATCCATTTGAGCACAGCTTCAAAATCCCTTTTCTGGAGCAAAAATTGCATTGCACAGCAAGTGCATGCAAACAAGGTCCAAATGGCCTCAAATTTTTCCAGAAGATGCTCCTTCTTATCTCTTTCCCCTGTGACAACCTGGCCAGCTCATTCGCACCTCTGTTTGACCATAGCAGCCTGCCCAAAATTTTGTCCAGAACCTAGGTCATCTCCAATCAGTCAACTCTTGCCCCCACTTCCATCCAAACCCTCATAGGACAGCTCATTGACCTCTGCTACATCTAATTGACAAGGTCCTAGAGCCATCCGGTGCCCTGGACACGCGGTGCCTTTGGTGACCACGCATGAGAGCGCGCCAAAACGGCGCTTTGCACTCTGTCAGCTCTGTGCGGTCGCCTCCGGCCAGCCCTGGCTCGTCCGGGCATGTCCAGTGGCTCCGCGGCGGCCGCGTGCATCCTCTCCCGCAGCTTCCCCCTCCCCCTTCGCTCTCGTTGCTCCACGGCGAGCCCCGCCACCGCACTGTCCCGTCCATGACCGCCGTCGTCGCTTCCCCTCCACTGTCCTCTTCCTCCCTGAGCCTTCTCGAGCGCGCCAGCGCAGCCCCGTCCTCATCTGCGCGTTATGTCGGCACCAACCGGCTCTGTCCACCTCGCCGGAGGCGCCAGTGCGCCGATAAGCCTGCCACGGCAGCCGTGCCTATCCTCTCCCATCGCTGGCTATAAATAGCCCTCTCCCGGAGCCCCACGAGCACCCACACCTCCTCCTCTACTCCCTAACCCTCTCCCAGCTCGAGGAATCGAGATCCCACGCCACGGTTTGCCTCCGCGGCCACCATGGCCTCCGCCTCGGCCTCGGCCGATTCGAGCGCCCTTCCCTCCCATTGCTCCGTCTAGCCACCGTGGCCGACCACCACCATCATCACTACGCCCTCCCCGCCTCCATTCTGCCCCGGAGAAGGCCATGGCCTCGACCCCGAGCCCACCAGTAGCCGTGCTCCGCCACCACCCTCGTCTAGCCGCCACAGGCCGCCCCCGCCTCCACCATGGGTATGTGCGGGTGCAGCATGGAGCACCGCATCCATCCCCATCCTTGGCCGGCCCCCTCGAGCATCACCGTCGCCGGAACGAGCGTCGGCGCATGTCCAGCCGAGCTCCTCCTCTGTTTTGCGAGGAGGAAGAAAGCCCTGCCGGCGGCCCCCCCCTATAAGCGGCTATTGGTCCGGGCCCGCGCTAGTAAGTGGAGGCATAATCCCCGAAAGGTGCCTTCCCTCTTCGAAAGTGCATCCTCGCGAGGTGCACCACCGGTCTAGCGCTGATGGGCTGGCCCAAGAGCAACAGCGACAGCTCGGTCAGATTCGGCCCAGGCAACAGTGCCATTTCTCCTTTTTCAGCCGAAATTTGGTCAGGGACTCGTTTGTGAATATTTCTTTTGCAGATTGGTCCCTATCATTCAAAAGGCTATAACTTTTCCTCCATAGCTCCGAATCAGGTGAATCCAAAGCCCACCTTCATATTTTTCCGAGCCCATTCCGATGGCAACACTTTCACAATATTTACACTTTCTAAAAATGCCCATTTTGCCCCTGCACTATATCCAGCCTTTCCGAGAGGGAACCCTTTCCTGCGAATTCTTCCGCGAAGTGATCGCACTTCTTCCTGGAGTATTCCTTCACCCCCAGGCAAGCCGACCATCTGATATATGCCCTTAAGCATTGCTCTGTGTTATTCTTGTGTGTTTAATTAATGAATATGCATGTGCTAGAAATAATTAAACTCCTGCTAGTTTGAACTTGCTATTTGCAATACTTGCTAATGCTCATCATATTACCACACTAGTATGGAGATAGGTTGCTATGTTTTCACCGTGCATTACTGTTGTTAATTGCAATGATTAAGAATGTAACTTAATAATGACAACCTCCTCTGTCGGCTGGATCGAGTCATAGTGCCACCGAACCGAGCTCATCGAGTGCAACCACACTTGCCTGGATGGGGAGGCCCTGACTTGGTCTGTTGTCTTGCCTCTTATCGGTACCACCAAAGAGGGGGGATTATGCGTGCATGCTACCCTGGCCCGGTAGGCGGCGATAATCCTGTGAGCCCAGTTTGGTTATATGCGCATGGGTCCCCGTTTGGGACAGTTTAGTTGGGCCACGACGGTGGCAGGTGTCACGGGGTGACACAGGGGCCACCCAAGACTGGACCCTGGGAGGGTATGATTGTCGGTGGGACCGTAAGAGTGCCAGGCAATAGACAAGTTTTGTTGGAGCAGCACCGGTCCACCCGAATGGGAGCATGAGGCCAGGAGCTCCATAGTGTGGGTAAAGTGCGCAACCTCTGCAGAGTGTAAATCTATTCGAATAGCCGCGTCCTCGGTCATGGGACACAGTTCGTACTAGGTCACACTATTTGGTCTGTGTCGAGTCTGGAGGAACAAACTAGATAATATTATTGCTAAGACTGAACCAGAGAATGGTAAGGTTTGTCAGGCTTGTAGTACAGATGCAGGGACATCGGAGGATATCAGTTATATGAGATGTTAGTCATGGGATGGCTAAGAGAGAAACAGTCATATGACCGAAAGATTTGAATTGGATTTGGATCGGATTCAGATTCGGATTTGGATTTGGATCGGATTTGGATTGAATCATGAGAATATTCAGAGTATGGATTATTTACTGGATATGCTTTATCTTCATACTCTGTATTTACTTCAGTAGTTATCTTGATGATAATCCTGTTAGGACATAATAATTAATGCTGCTAGATGACTAATCTTGCTAGATAATCCTGCCACAACATGATAGTTAATATTGTTAAGATAATGAATGCATGCTTGAATGCCATGGATTGCTTTGCTTGGTGTATATGTTGGTTTGGTTTGCTTGTGAGTACATTCAAAAGTAATGAGCGGCCTTCAATGTGGCCAGGTTCACTTAAGGATTCGACGCCCCCTAGCGAGGAGCAGGAGTGTTCGCGGGCTAGAAGAGTAACCCAGTCAGATCCCTGTGGATTGGAGCCGCACCAAGACCATGTTGCCTTAGATAGAGCTTTTCCGCTGCCATCACCCTTGTAAAATATAATGTAAGACTTATATAGCCATTAATAGAAATGTCTGTGTTCATGATACTTGTTGTAAAAGCGCATGCCAGAGAGATTTTCCTGGGCTGGTGTGTGCGGCGACCGTCTGGCTACAGTGGTAATCAGGCGGGGCGCCACATCGGCTTGCCTGGGGGGTCGATGGATTCACCGGAGAGAAGTGCGATCACCTCGTGGAAAATTCGCCAAAGAAGATTCCATCTCGAGGGGCTGAATATAGGGCAGGGGGAAAATGGGTATTTTTAGAATGTGTCAACATGGTGAAAGTCATATCATCGGAACGGGTTCGACGAATAAAGAGCGTGGGCTTTGGAATCACCTGATTCGGAGTTACGGTTAAAAAGTTGTGGCTGTTCGTTCGTTAGGCAGAAAAACATACGGAATCTGTGCTTTTCTGTTGCTAACGGGCGAACATCCGCAGTATAAGGGTTTCGGCGCCGGGCTGGAAATAGAAGGCGTATTTTTGAAAATACGCTTTTGCTGCGGAGAAAGCGCATTTTATCCCGAAGCCGTGCCTGAGTGCACTTCGTCTAGTGGAAAGCGTATTTTGGAAAGACATGTCCACTTAAAACGGCTGGACCCACTGGTTGGCTCGCTAACAGTAGGGACCCGCCCTATCTCTCTCCCTCCCTTCTCGTCGTCCTCAACCTCCCGACGGGGAGAGGCGCAGGCGGCCGACCGAGCTCCGGGCCAGGGTTCCGGCCGTCGATGCCAGCGTCCGACCTATGGGCGTGCTTGGGGCGTCGAGACGCATCCACCCCGGTGCCCTGCGGTCGCTGGGGAGCTTCAGAACGGCGGCAGCCTCGCCTGTGGCGGACGGCCGAAAGTGACAACGGCAGAGCCTTGGCTCGAGACGGGGAGGATGAGATGGGGTTGGGCAGGGCTCCGCCGTGGCCGCGGGGGTCCTCTGGTGGGGATAGAAGGGGAAGGGGAGTCCCGGCCGGCTCAAATTTGAGCCGGACCAGTAGTGGCAATGGCGACTGGAGCGGCTGAATTGGGCAGGGGGGTCGCTCCTTCGAGGTTGGGGAGGGCTGGGAGTGAGAGGGGAGTGGTGAGTGCTTGTGGAGGGCGCGGGGCTGGGCTATTTATAGCCGGCCGACGAAAGCGGATAGGGACGGCCGCCGCGTTGAGCTGGCCGGCGTGCTTTTGCTCGTGGCGAGCTGGCATGCGGCTAGCGGTGCCGACCTAACGCAGCACAGGGCGACGCGGTGGCGAGGAAGAGGACAGCGGGGAAAGGGACGACAGCTGGCGACGCGTACGCGTACTAGCTAGTATGGCGACGCTTGTCGTCGTCCGGCGAGGGCGCAAACGGCGGGGGAAACTACGGGAGGGGGGGGCACGCGGACGCTGCGGAGATGATGGACATGGCCAGACAAGCGAAGGCTGGCCGGAGGTGACCGAACGGAGCTGGCAGAATGCAGAGCATAGTTTCTGCGCACCCGCTGTGTGGTCACCACGTCAACACGTGCCCTGCTGCGCGTCCGGCCACAAAACCGTGTCCCACACGCTCTTCACTGCTCCAATAGCTAAGATTGGTCACTGTAGAGACTGGGAGGGATCTAGATTGATCAAGAGGGTCCAGAACAGCTTCTGGACAGAATCTTCGAGAATCCACTGAGGCGAAACCCTTTGGTAAATGGAGCTGGGCTATTGCCACACTGAAATGTAGTAGGAAGGAGTAGATGCTGGCAAAATTTGAAGTCATTTGGACCTTATTTGCATATACTTCCTTTGTAATGCAAATTTTGGTCCAGAATCTAGGTTTTGATGTTGTTCTCAAATGGCTAAATGGATTGGGCTGAAATTTGGTGGAGAAGTATGACTTGGATATATGGAGGCACTGGTAAAATTTCATACCATTTGGACAAACCTAAATGGTACTTCCTTCACAGAGCTTCTCTCTGGACAGAAATCAGATGGAATTTTTGGGAGAAATTGGCTTGGCAAAATGATATGAAATTTTTGCATGCTCACATCATATAGGGAATGTGAGGTCTTGGATTAATTTCAAGAATTTTGAAGCAATATAAAATATAGTTGCTTCACAATCCCAAAATAGGTCTAGAAACAAGAATTGGATGATGTGCTCAAAACTTGAACTATGGAACTTGGTTTCTTGATGGAAATGGTGAAGATATGGGTAGGAGATGCTCCACAAATTATTTGGGATTTTTCCTAGCTACCAAAATGGTAGTTCCTTTGGAAAGTGCCCAAATTGCAATATTGGCTTTAAATAGGAAAATGCAATTTCCCTTATTTAATTATGGCCAATATTTTTATGAGAGCTCAATATGATCCCAATGAATATCTCCACAAGTTTTCATAAACTTTGGAGATGGATAGATATTTTCCTGGATTTAATTCCTTTAATCAGCAGAAAAAGGAATTAATTTTAAATGAAAAATATAGCAACCGACTTGGTAATATTTTTACATATCCAGGGTTGATGGATGAAGGAGAGTCTCTGGGAAAAGTTTGGGAGGCAATAGATCAAAGGAAATTAGGGTTCCTTTGTAACCGCAAGAATTAGGGTTTCCCTTTCGGTAAATCGGAAAGTAGGGTTTCGGCGGCAAAACCCTGAGAATTTAGCTTGGGTGGCCAAGTTGGGTTGGAGAGAATCTCTGGTCTGATAGGAAAGCAAGGCTAAATGACCATCTTCATATACCCAATGGCAAGAGGAAATCCAATAACACCGGAAAAAAACGGGAGTCAAATCCCGCGAAGGATTTTTTCCAAAATATCCAGAAGTGGTCTTTCTGGCCTGTTGGAACATCTGGTCTGTCAGAAATGATAGGGTCTTTCGCAATATCCAGCCTTCTTTTAGAAGGTGGAGGGCTAGTTTTATCTTAGATATCTCTCTCATAGTCCATAGGATTATGTCCAAATACAAAGAAGACCTCATTAGATGGATTTCTTTTTTACCTCCTTGAGGTTAGTTTTTTTCTCCAGTAGGCTTTCGTAGTTTTTCTTTTGGGTCCCTTTGGTCTATGTAAATCTTGTACCTTTGTATTTTTCTGGAATAAAATTATTGCTGTGGGGGTTTTTCCCTACAGTTTCAGGTCAAAAAAATCCTGCGAAGGAAGAAATCAGGAAGCGAAAACCAGGGTGTTACATTCCGGGGTCCACCGGAGGGGTCCACCTGCCCTGGTGGCCCACATGGGCTGTAGGGGGGCGCCTTGGTCAAGTTGGTCCAGGCGCACCAGCCCCTAGGAGGCCCATGCGGCTAGAAGGGGGAAACCCTAGTGGGGAGGGGCGCCCCACTTGCCTTGGGGGGCAAGGCACCCCCTTGGCCGCCGCCCCCTCCCTTGGAGGAGGGGCTAGGGCTGACACCCCCTCCCCTTGCCCCTATACATAGTGGGGGGTGGGAGGGCAGCCGCACCCCTTTCCTGGCGCAGCCCCTCCCCCTTTCTACCACCTCCTCGTCCCGGTATAGCTTAGCGAAGGCCTGCCGGCACTCCACCACCACCATCACCACCACACCGTCGTGCTGGTTGTGATCCCATCTACTTATCCCCTTTCGCTTGCTTGATCAAGGAGGAGGAGATGTCACCGAGCCGCATGTGTGCTAAACTCGGAGGTGCCGTCCGTTCGGCGCTAGATCGGTTGGATCGTGATTGGATCGCGAAGAGTACGACTACATCAACTGCGTTTTGTACGCTTTTGCTTTCGGTCTACAAGGGTATGTAGACACACTCCCCACTCGTTGCTATGCATCTCCTAGATTAGATCTTGGGTGTTTCGTAGGAAATTTTTTGATTTTCATGCAACGTTCCCCATCAGTGGCATCATGAGCTAGGTCTATGCGTAGATGTGTTTGCACGAGTAGAACACAAAGAAGTTGTGGGCGTTGATGTTCAAATTTCTTACTTCCTTTGTCTTATTTGGATTCGGCTGTATTGTGGGATGAAGCGGCTCGGACCAACCTTACTTGTCCTCGCACAAGAGACCGGTTCCACTGACTGACATGCAACTTGTATTGCATAAAAGTGGCTTTACGGGTGTCTGTCTCTCCCACTTTAGTTGAATCTGATTTGACAAGGGCGGTCCTTGTAGAAAGTTAAAAGGCAACTTGTATATCACCGTTGTGGCTTTGCATAGGTAAGAACGGTTCTTGCTAGTTGCCCATAGCATCCACGTAAAATTTGCAACAAAAAAGTAGAGGACGTCTAACTTGTTTTTGCAGGGCATGTTGTGATGTGGTATGGCCAAAACGTGATGTGATATATGTTGATGTATGAGATGATCATGTTTTGTAGTAGGTTCACGACTTCCATGTCGATGAGTATGGCTACCGGCAGGAGCCATAGGGTTGTCTTTAATTTATTGTATGACCTGCGTGTCAATGATTAAACGCC
Organism: Elymus sibiricus; assembly: GCA_039707655.1. Taxonomy (NCBI): domain Eukaryota; kingdom Viridiplantae; phylum Streptophyta; class Magnoliopsida; order Poales; family Poaceae; genus Elymus; species Elymus sibiricus. Next base: position 463,185,804 of record CM077672.1, read on the forward strand.
ATGTAATTGCTTTACTTTATGGTGTCATAGTCACAGAAGCAATAGTTGGCTGAGACAACCACATGACGGCACGATGATGGAGATCATGGTGTCATGCCAGTGACGATGAAGATCATGCCGGTGCTTTGGAGATGGACATCAAAGCCACGAGATGATAATGGCCATATCATGTCACATATTGATTGCATGTGATGTTTATCTTTTTATGCATCTTATTTTGCTTAGGACGACGGTAGCATTATAAGATGATCCCTTCACTTAATTTCAAGATAAAATGTGTTCTCCCTAAGTATGCACCATTGCGAAAGTTCGTCGTTTCGAAGCACCACGTGATGATCGGGTGTGATAGACTCTACGTTCGCATACAACGGGTGTAAGCCAGTTTTACACATGCATAATACTTGGGTTAAACTTGACAAGCCTAGCATGTACAGACATGGCCTTGGAGCACGGAGGACCGAAAGTCGAACATGAGTCATATAGTGGATATGATCAACATGGAGATGTTCACCATTGATGACTGCCCCATCTCACGTGATGATCGGACATGGGTCAGTTGATGTGGATCATGTAACACTTAGACAACTTGAGGGATGTTGATTTAAGTGGGAGTTCATTAGTAATTTGATTAACAGAACCAATTATCATGAACTTAGTCTAATTGTCTTTGCAAATTAATGTTGTAGATCAATGGCTCGCACTGTAGCTCCCCTGAATTTTAATGCGTTCCTAGAGAAAGCTAAGTTGAAAGATGATGGAAGCAACTATGCGGACTAGGTCCGTAATTTGAGGATTATCCTCACTGCTGCACAGAAAGTTTATGTCCTTGATGCACCGCTAGGTGATCCACATGCTCCCGCAAACCTGGACGCTATGAACGTCTGACAGATAAGAAATGATGACTACATGATAATTCAGTGCGCCATGTGCTATACGGCTTAGAACCGAGGCTCCAAAGACTTTTTGAGCACCACGGAGCATATGAGATGTTCCAGGAGCTGAAATTGGTATTTCGGGCTCATGCCCGGGTTGAGAGGTATGACACCTCCAACAAGTTCTTTAGTTGTAAGATGGAGGAGAACAGCTCCGTTAGTGAGCACGTACTCAAATTGTCTGGGTACTATAATCGCTTGAATCAGTTGGGAGTTAATCTTTCGGATGAAGTAGCGATTGACAGAGTTCTCCAGTCACTGCCACCGAGCTACAAGAGCTTTGTGATGAACTATAACATGCAAGGGATGGAAAAGACGATCCCTGAGCTCTTCGCGATGCTTAAGGCCACGGAGGTAGAAATCAAGAAAGAACATCAAGTGTTGATGGTCAATAAGACCACCAGTTTCAAGAAGAAAGGCAAGGGAAAGAAAGGGAACTACAAGAAGAATGGCAAGCCAGTTGCCGCTCCTGTGAAGAAACCCAAGGCTGGACCCAAACCTGAGACTGAGTGCTTCTATTGCAAGCGGAATGGCCACTAGAAGCAGAACTTCCCTAAGTACTTGGCAGATAAGAAGGCTGGCAACGTCAACAAAGATATATTTGATATACATGTTATTGATGTGTACCTTACTAGTGCTCGTAGTAGCGCCTGGGTATTTGATACTGGTTCGGTTGCTAATATTTGTAACTCAAAACAAGAGCTGCGGAATAAACGGAGACTAGCTAAGGACGAGGTGACGATGCGCGTCAGAAATGGTTCCAAGGTTGATGTAATCGCCGTCGGCATGCTCCCTCTACGTTTACCTTCAGGATTAGTTTTGAACCTGAATAATTGTTATTTGGTGCGTGCGTTAAGCATGAACATTATATCTGGATCTTATTTATTGCGAGACGGTTATTCATTTAAGTCAGAGAATAATGATTGTTCTATTTATATGAATAATATCTTTTATGGTAATGCACCCCTTGTGAATGGTTTATTTCTGTTGAATCTCGATCGTAGTGATACACATATTCATAATATCGATGCCAAAAGATGCAAAGTTAATGATGATAGTACCACATACTTGTGGCACTGCCGCTTAGGTCATATTGGTGTAAAGCGCATGAAGAAACTCCATGCTGATGGACTTTTGGAATCTCTTGATTATGAATCATTTGAGACATGTGAACAATGCCTCATGGGCAAGATGACTAAAACCCCGTTTTCTGGAACAATGGAGCGGGCAAGTGACTTGTTGGAAATAATACATACCGATGTATGCGGTCCGATGAGTGTTGAAGCACGCGATGGATATCGTTATTTTCTTACCTTCACAGATGATTTGAGTAGATATGGGTATATTTACTTAATGAAACACAAGTCTAAAACATTTGAAAAGTTCAAGGAGTTTCAGAGTGAAGTAGAGAATCATCGTAATAAGAAAATCAAATTTCTACTATGTGATCGTGGAAGTGCATGATAACCCACAAGTATAGAGGATCAGTTGCAGCCTTTCTTGATAAATAAGAGTGTCGAACCCAACGAGGAGCTAAAGGTAGAATCAATATTCCCTTCAAGTTCTATCGACCACCGATACAACTCTACGCACACTTAACGTTTGCTTTACCTAGAACAAGTATGAAACTAGAAGTACTTTGTAGGTGTAATGCTAAAACTACTTTGCAAGAATAAAACTAGGAGTACTTTGCGAGATAATAAAAGTTAGTTTGTTTTATTAGAGAACTTTTTTGTAACACAAGAGAAAGATTGTCCATAGGCAATTGAATATAACACGATAGATACTTATCATATGCAATGAGGGAGAGGCATACGCTAACACACTTTCCGTACTTGGATCATATGCACTTATGATTGGAACTCTAGCAAGCATCCACAACTACTAAAGATCATTAAGGTAAAACCCAACCATAGCATTAAGTAACAAGTCCTCTTTACTCCCATACGCAACAACCCCCTTACTCGGGTGTAAGCTTCTGTCACTCTAGCCACCCACTATAAGCGAATCATGAACGTATTGCAAAACCCTACAGCGGCAATCCCTCATGCTTGCGCGACACGGAGGGCACCATAGGACAGCACCATATTAACATACAACTCATATCAATCACACAATACCACAATTAACCTGTAGGACAAAAAGAATCTACTCAAACATCATAGGATTGCCACACATAATTGGATAATAATATATAGTGTTAAGCACCATGTTCAAGTAGAGAATTACAGCGGGAATAGAGAGGTTACACCGCTGCATAGAGGTGAAGGGAGTTGGTGATGACGGCGGCAAAGTTGTTGGTGTAGATCGCCGTCACGATGGTTCCCCCAACGGCGCTCCGGCGCCACCGGAAGAGAGGGGGAGAGAGCCCCCCTCCTTCTTCTTCTTCCTTGCCCCCCCCCCCTAGATGGGAGGATAGTTTCCCCTCTGGTCCATGGCTGCCATGGCTCCCAGAGGGCAGGAGCCCTTCGAGATTGGATCTCTCTCTCTCTGTTTCTCTTCTGTTTCACATTCCTGTTTTCTGGCCCTTCACCATTTCTTATATTACCGGAGATCCGTAACTCCGATTGGGCTGAAATTTTGAGGGGGTTTTTATCCGGAAATTATCTTTCTTGCGGCGAAAGAAGAGCCCCAACTGAAGTTCGAGGGAGTCACAAGGCAGCACGGCGCGAACCCCTAGGGCCACGCCCTGTTGCCTTGTGGCCACCTCGGGCACCGTCTTGCGTTGATTCTTCTTCCTAAAAATCACATCTATTGCAAAATAAGTCTCTGTAAAATTTTATCATGTTTGGACTTCGTTTGATATGGATTTTCTGCGAAACAAAAAACATGCAACAAACAGAACTGGCACTAGGCACTGGATCAATATGTTAGTCCAAGAAATCATATAAAATGTTGCCAAAAGTATGTGGAAATTGTAGGATATTGGCATGAAACAATAAAAAATTATAGATACGATGGAGACGTATCAACATCCCCAAGCTTAATTCCTGCTCGTCCTCGAGTAGGTAAATGATAAAAAGATAATTTTTGATGTGGAATGCTACCTAGCATAATCTTGATCTTATAATCTAATCATGGCATGAATATTAAGATACGAGTGATTCAAAGCAATAGTCTATAATTTGATATAAAGACATCAATACTCAGGCATACCAACAGACAATCATGCCTTTCAGAATAAAAATGCTAAAGAATGCTATCCCTAGCCCGTCATGCTCAATCATTGATCCAGTCACGATGTACACAATATTAACTATACTCAATGCATAAAAATGACAATAGTGCTCTCCAACTGGTGCTTGAATGATAAGGTGATGACTCAACAATAAAAGTAAAATAACATAAAGTAAATAGATAGGCCCATCGCTGAGGGAAGCCTTGATTTGCAGAGGTGCCAGAGATCGAAACTTAAATCAGAGATGAATACATTCTGAGAGGTATACTTTTCCTATCAACGTTACGACCGAGGATTCTCAATATCTTCCATGCTAAACACATTATAGGCAGTTCCCAAGCAGAAAGGTAAAGTTTACTCCTCCTCAACCATTCAAACACAAGCCATGGCTAGCCGAATCCTCGGGTGCCCTCCACACAATCAACTTTCCGGGGGAGTTTGTTTCATTATAATTTTTTTCATTTTGATTACAGAACTAGGCATCCCAATTACCAGCCTCTCTCGTGCAATGACAAGTGAATAAACACCCATCGTGAGAATTAACCGCTTAGTATGGAAGATATTGACCACCCACTGTCGCTCCATGAGCGGTACGGACACACAAAACAGATGTTTATTTGAATGTTTAGAGGTGGCACACGCAAATTTACTTGGAACGGCAGAGTAATACCGCATATAGGTAGATATGGTGGACTCATCTGGAACAACTTTGGTTTAAGGGTTTGGATGCACAAGCAGCATTCCCGCTTAGTACAGGTGAAGTCTAGCAAATAGATTGAGAAGCGACCAACCAGAGAGCGACAACGGTCATAATCATGCATTGCGAATAATTAACATTGGATACTAACATGAGTAGGATATAACTTCGTCGCATAACTATACATGCATGTTTCGGGAGTCACAAACCTTAACACCAATATCTTATATCTTATATTTACTAATTGGAGGCATCATACGAGTAACCACGTTAATCCTCGGTAACTAAGAAAACTAGACATCCGATATTCAAATTATGTATTTTCCACCGTCGGATGCGATGCCTCAAGGAGTCCTCGAATTCTGTCCCACCTTAAACCATCTACAGCGAAAAAAAAGGAATCCTTGTCTGGCAGTCTCCTTCCTCCGCTGCCCCAACCCCTCCCACGTATAGCCTGAACAAAAAAAGAGTCCATCTCTGGCGGTCTCCTTCCTTCGCTGATCCAACCCCTCCCACGTACAGCCTAAAAAACCTACCAACGCACCGAGCCCTGGCGCTGCTCCTCCTAATACTGTTCTCTTCCCGTCCAATCTGCACCCCTAGCAGTCAACCCCACCGACGCAACAAACCCTAGCGCTCCTCCTCCTCCTCCTGTCCAATCTGCTGTCTTCTGTAGCAGCCATCTAAAACGATCCAACTAGCTTCTTCCCCATCCCCTTCCTCCATGATCTTTGAATCTCTACTACCCTAACCACGGAGCAACACATCTTGGCTAGGAGAAGGTCCTTTTAATCCCATTAGGTGCCATGCCCTGACCAAATTGCAATGAAGTGGAGAAGGAGGTATTTTTGGATTAGTAGATGAATCAGATCTAGGAGGAGGACTGTACTAAGGACAGTTTGAAGCAGACCAGGCAGCAGCTGCCGTTAGTCGTTCATGAGGCTGCCAAGAAAAGGAGCTACTACGTACCAATGGCGCAGCTATTCAAAAAACTGTAAGGGATACACAACATTGCTCCTGACCTATGAAACACAACGAACTTTTCTCTCAAATCCATCTCACAGTTCTGTCTTCTATCTACATGATTTTTATTACATATACAGAACTGTTGTAATTTAATTTAATGTTCCATGCATTTTGCTAGAGGGACTGGAATCTGTTGGGGACAATTTTGCAGCTGTACGAAATTTGCTCGGGATAATTTGTAGGCATCTTCCCGAGTAATACTAATTAACTGATATTTCATCTGGCAACTATATTTTTGACACACAGAGTTTTTTTCCATGATACTTTAGCTTTCTAACTATTGTTTGTGGAACCAGACCTGAGCTGTCTTAGTGGGAAATCCAACAACCATGTCCTCTGTTGCGAGTCTTCCATGCAGTTCAACAGCTACATCCGCAACAGCAGCGTCAGGTGTGTTGTTTTTCATCTTCATGGAGTCAATTTGTTTTCTGTATCAGTTCTATTTGTGGAGATGACCATTGTGTACTGTTCTAGCATGATTACACCATATTGTGAGAGATGGAATCAAAGGAGAACCTATCTCAAACGGTTAATATATTTGAATTACTAAAATTAGTTATAATAAGTGTACTGGATGACATTGTGTGAGTCACACTACTAGAATTTGGGATTTCGCCCAGTGTAAAATGTTTGTCGAGTGCATTTTCAGCCGATTCCTCTTTGCCGGCAAGGTCTTTCTTGAGTTTGTTCTGCCCTTTGCCGTGTTTTTCAGGAAGTCAGCGAAACCAGCGATTCCAGTAGTGTCAGTGATTTGCAGAATTCAAGAACTAGATTTAATAATTTAGCTGTAAGCATGTGTTCTTTGATGCATTTTCCTACTGTGGCAAATATGTAGCTAACAATTCAAATTTAGGAACTTCTTGGGACTTGATGTACAGAATAATTCATCTAAATATGTTTATTTTTATATGTGCAGAAACTTCATAGTAGTTCTTACATCAGGATGCTAGAAATCTATTCTCGGAAAAAAGGATGCTAGAAATCAAAATATAACTATCTTCCTAATAATCAACCGGAGTACCTTACCATTTTTCTATTTATATGCGCATAAATGTTTTAGGTCATATATAGGGCAATTGTAGGTGAAAGAATGTGAGAGAGCCGCGGAAAAGAAGGCAACACGGATACCCTTCCACTCCGTATCATATAGATGGAACATTAGAAGTGGAATGCCATATGCAAATATACTGTACTACCTATTCTGAAAAAGTAAGTTCCTTAATGCAGTGACTATAATATGGCCTAAGTCCTTCTGTTAGTTTTATGTCTACGACATGGGATAGCCATTGGCAATAAGATGTAGAAGTCGAGATAAGTGTATATTTTATCTTCCACAAAGATTGATTGTTTAACTTCTCTCCTTTTTTGTTGTACTAATTTTCTGATTGGTTGAAGTATACCATTTATTTATTTAAAGGGAATATTAGTGGTGATTGTTTCTTGGTAAACTTTTACTTACCTAAGTACTCTTTTTGTACATCCACGTTATGTTACTGGAACTTATATAGTTGCTCTTCAACGTCAATATCTGTCAATTTGAAATTGCAATGAGATATTCTTGAAGCATATAAAGTATACTTTGGTTTTATCTTCAGTATACCCTTTCTTCGTACATGGAATGTTTGTAACTAATGTGGAAATAAGGAATTCATGTAGTGTGTGTCACAAACTGCATTTGTACAGACAGATTATATTGTTCTTTACTTCACATCACATGAGTCTGATAATTTCCTATTCGCTCTATGTTGATTCTAAACACTGTAGATGTTGTCACTGTAGTAGGTACGGGTTGCATCCAAAATGCATTGTTGATTGAATCTGGACGTTCTACCAGTACCACAATAAATTTAAGTTGTGCATTTCTTTGTCTGTTCCTCTACCTATCAGCAGAAAATTTGGCTATTTTTTAATAGTTAGATAGTTTCCGCGGATGTGCTTAATGATGGGTCAATGATGGGCAGTCTTCGGGGATGCATGAGCAAGGATGGAACATCCAGTAATCAGATCGATCCGTTCTTCCATGTGTGGTTTGCCTCATGCTTTCTTCTTTTAATAGTTTGCATCTGTTTCATGTTGAGGGTTAAAACACAAATATGCAATCTTGAGGGTTAAAACAATTATACAGTGGATGGTATCATGTTATTTCACATAAACAACACTTGAGTGTTTCATGTTCTTCCCATATGATTGTTTGGTCTTCTATATAGAACTCGAGCTCAGTGCAAATTTTCAGTGTCAATGACGACGGATAGCCAATGTTTGTGCTCCGGATAGTAGTAACATATGCCAGTCTTGAGAACGGATGAAGCCAAGGTATGTGTCATTAATGTCTACTGCTATATGCTTGCCAATTATGTACGTAGAATTCAACCTGGGTTGAGATGCACACAAAATCTTGGATTGCCTTGGATTAATGGATTACAGCAGAAAGAAAAAAGCAAATCCGAGCCATCTAATTTGTGGACATATTTTAGCAATGGCTGGGTTAAAAAAGACAAAGTCGATCTTATTAGACTCGGACTCACATGTATTCTTCTATGAGAAGTCCAGCAGACACAATTATCCCTCCTTCGCCGATTTTGCATGCGGCTGGGCTATTGTCTATGCAGATATGTAGGTGTTTTGAACAATAATTGGGTATATATTAGAATAGTACTACATTCCAAAGATAGTTTGTACTGCCACCAATTCTCCATAATAATTGGTTCTCCAAACTACACGACCAACAATTTCTATCCTTAATATATTTATATAAAAATATAGTATGTTTCTAAACTATTGTAGAACATATTTATTGGACATATATTACACTAACTATTTGCTATACAGATGCAAGGCTTCCTTTTTTTTTCCTTCTGCAATGCATGTGGCTGCGCTACTTTCCATGCAGATTTGTAGTTGTTTTGTCAATAATTTGGTACATGTATTTTTTAATAGTATATTCCAAAAATAAGTACTACTTTCGAGATCCATCTTAGTATAACCCATGTTACCTAAAAATAATCACACATAATTGAAGTTTAAAAAAATATATAAATATATATTTGCAGTTTTGAAGAAATCCCTTGCCTCTCTCTAATTAAAATACAACGTCTAACCAACATCAAACTAAAAAAATTAAAAGGTAACTATAAATTCCAGTAATTGTACATCAGTCGAAATTAGAATAGTGTCAATGTAGTCGTATATGATACCATTGTAAAGGAACCAAGGAAATATTATGTGTTATTAAAATAAGTTATCAAAAGCGATTTTTCTTATTTCCAAATTCTTCAATATTTCACGAGCACAATATTATATAAATTTATATATGCGAAGTTGTTAAAATTTCTAGCCCGTGCAGAAGCACGGGTTGATGACTAGTTCTTACTAAACCACAATCATTCACTAGTATGCCCACATATTACCATCTTAATGTCGCAAAACTATTGCAAGGAATCAAACTTATCATATTCAGTGATCTACAAGTTTTATGTAGGATTTTATGACTAACCATGTTAATGACCAATTCCTGTTGACTCTCTAAATAGATATAAGTGAAGCATGAGAGTTTAATTCTTTCTACAAATGACCACGCTGTAACAAATATAAGTGAAGCAAAAGAGCATTCTACAAATAACGGTTTTCTATATTTAGAGAAACAAGTATCCGAACTTCAAATCATATAAGCGAAGCACATGAAGCAATCTATAAAGCCATACTCAAAATATATAAGTGAAGTGCAAAGAGCATTCTATAAATCAACCAAGGACTATCTCATACCAGCATGGTGCATTATTAAAAGAAAAATAAAAAGCACACGACGCTTCAAGAATTTACGCATATCATGTGAACAAAACAAAAACTGAGACATACCGATAATTGTTGAAGAAAGATGGGATGCCTTCCGGGGCATCCCCAAGCTTAGACGCTTGAGTCTCCTTGAATATTTACTTGGGGTGCCTTGGGAATCCCCAAGCTTAACTCTTGCCTCTCCTTATTCTCTTCATATCGATACCTCCTCGATCTTCGAACACTTCATCCACACAAAACTTAACCGAACTTTTTATTAGAGGGGTTAGTACATATAACATCAAATCCCATCATGTCCTGCTGTAACATTATTGTATAATTATAATCAAACATTACCCATTGTATGCTATCACACTTCTATGGCTCCCAAGTCAATGGGCTCAACAAGATTTCAAACATACGCAAATAAAGAAACTATAACAGTAATCTGTGAAAACAGGACAGTCTGTAAAGATGCAAATGAAACATATACTTCTGTAACTCCACAAATTCTTAAAAATTAGGAAAAAATAAAAAATTTGCATAGCAGTACTTTGTAAAAATTTCAGAATTTTTTCACGTTCCAGTAAAATACCAAAATTCAGACACTACAGCAAAAGTTTCTGTTTTTTCACAACACACACCAAACAAGCAATTTAAACATCCTAAAGGTAAATCTTGGCACATTATTTTTGTAATACAATGGATTTGTACAAGCGGATAATTATTTTTTTTTGAAAAGTTTCTGTAATTCAAGATTCACAAAGTTTCCATGGGCATGATCAAAGTTCAAGGATATCCCCCACTTCAACGGTGCTCGTCTTTCTCACTTTCACTTTTTTTTTTGAAAAAGTTTTAGGTTCCCCTCTATATTTTTGTTTTAAAACTTTTTAAAAGCACACAACAGAATAAAATGACTCCCTAAAACTTCCGGATTGTCTCCCAGGCAACGCTTTCTTTAAAGCCATTAAGCTAGGCATATCGTGCTCAAGTAATCGATCCACCCGAATCCCAAGGTATATCAAAGCCAATTTTAATTAACAATGATTTGTAATTTAGTAGAGAGCACAAAGAAACATATATCATGCAATGACGAAGTCTAACTCTCTTCCTATGCATTGGCATGTCATAAAAGAACAATTCATGCACATCAAGTAAAGGCCAATGCATAGTATAAACAGTTTCTTGCAATTTTATCGTATTGGAAACATAGAGAGGTGGAGTTGTAGTTCCTCTCTCATAATAATTACAATTAGGAGCAGCAAGCACATGCATATTATATCCATCAAAATCATCATGTGTAATAGGAAAACGCAGCCCATCAATATAATCCTTAATAAGTGCAAACCTTTTCGATATAGTGTAGTTGGGAGAATTCAAAAAGATAATAGGACTATCATGTGTGGGTGCAATAGCAACAATTTCATGTTTAACATAAGGAACTATAGCAAGTTCATCTTCATAAGCATAATTGAAATTGGCATCATGGCCACAAGCATAGCAAGCATCAAGTTCATCAATAAGGGATATTTCAAACGAATCAAAGGGATCATAGCATTCATCCTTCGGTAAGAACGAAGGGAAATTAAACAATGTACAATTTAAAGAGTTAACTCTCATCAGAAGGTGGGCACATGTGATCAATCCGCTCTTCCTCCTTTTGTTCTTCGCTCTCCTCCTCATCTTTTTCATCTAATGAGATCACAGTTTCAGCAATTTCTTCTTCCATAGATTCCTGCAAAACATTAGTCTTCTCTTGGACAGCGGGGACTTCCTCAATATATTCTTTAACATAAGCATTAGAAGCATAGTTTTCATATCAATATTTAAGTATGGCAAAATTTTCAGATTTGTAAAGAGTAGCATCACACTTTTCAATCAAAGAAGCAATTTCATAGGCACCCTTAAAAGAAACAAATTCTTCAATTTGTTCAATATCATAGTAACTATAAACACCTTTGGCATAAGAAGATAAGATTCCATTATCCTTAAACTCACATTGGTATTGAAGGTGTTTTTTAGGGTCTTCAGAACAACAAGTAAAATCATATATTTCGCATAAATTCCAAGCATAGCATTGCAAACAATTAATTTGATGCCTTAGGAGTTTCCCTTTTTGAGACAAGCGGTGTCGCACAAAATAAGCATGTTCATCTAATGATTTTCCCTCAACTAAGCTAGTTGGGTTTACAGCACGAGCACAAAGGGATCGAAGATGATCCAAGTAGAAAGCTTCAACAGTATGAAAGATTTTGGGTGGTTCTTCAACCATTGGTTTAGCAAGTACAACTAATTTTTTTTGGTATTTTACGTTTCTTACCCATAACTAAAGATAGAAAACAAGAGCACAAAATAAAAACTACTTAGTGATAGAAAATAAAGTCTACTTAGTGATAAAGCAAACAAGCACACACGAGAATATCAACCCCACGCTATTGCTTCCCGGCAACGGCGCCAGAAAAAGGTCTTGCTAACCCACAAGTATAGGGGATCAGTTGTAGCCTTTCTCGATAAATAAGAGTGTCGAACCCAACGAGGAGCTAAAGGTAGAATCAATATTCCCTTCAAGTTCTATCGACCATCGATACAACTCTATGCACACTTAACGTTTGCTTTACCTAGAACAAGTATGAAACTAGAAGTATTTTGTAGGTGTAATGCTAGAACTACTTTGCAACAATAAAACTAGGAGTACTTTGCGAGATAATAAAAGTTAGTTTGTTTTAGTAGAGAACTTTTTTGTAACACAAGAGAAAGATTGTCCATAGGCAATTGAATATAACACGATAGATACTTATCATATGCAATGAGGGAGAGGCATACGCTAACACACTTTCCGTACTTGGATCATATGCACTTATGATTGGAACTCTAGCAAGCATCCGCAACTACTAAAGATCATTAAGGTAAAACCCAACCATAGCATTAAGTAACAAGTCCTCTTTACTCCCATATGCAACAACCCCCTTACTTGGGTGTAAACTTCTGTCACTCTAGCCACCCACTATAAGCGAATCATGAACGTATTGCAAAACCCTACAGCGGCAATCCCTCACACTTGCGCGACATGGATGGCACCATAGGACAGCACCCTATTAACATACAACTCATATCAATCACACAATACCACAATTAACCTGTAGGACAAAAAGAATCTACTCAAACATCATAGGATTGCCACACATCATTGGATAATAATATATAGCGTTAAGCACCATGTTCAAGTAGAGAATTACAGCGGGAATAGAGAGGTTACACCGCTGCATAGAGGGGGAGAGAGTTGGTGATGACGGCGGCGGAATTGTTGGTGTAGATCGCCGTCATGATGGTTCCCCCGGCGGCGCTCCGGTGCCACCGGAAGAGAGGTGGAGAGAGCCCCCCCCCCTCCTTCTTCTTCTTCCTTGGCCTCCCCCCTAGATGGGAGGAGAGTTTCCCCTCTGGTCCATGGCCGCCATGGCTCCCAGAGGGCAGGAGCCCCTCCGAGATTGGATCTCTCTCTCTCTTTCTCTTCTGTTTCGCGTTCCTGTTTTCTGGCCCTTCACCGTTTCTTATTTTCCCGGAGATCCGTAAGTCCGATTGGGCTTAAATTTTGAGGGGATTTTTATCCAGAAATTATCTTTCTTGCAGCGAAAGATGAGCCCCAACCGACGTTCGAGGGAGTCACAACGTAACACGGCGTGACCCCCCCAAGGCCGCGCCCTGTTGCCTTGTGGCCACCTCGGGCACCGTCTTGCGTTGATTCTTCTTCCTAAAAATCACATATATTCCAAAATAATTCTCCATAAAAATTTCTCGCCTTCTGCGAAACAAAAAACATGCAACAAACAGGAACTGACACTGCGCACTAGATCAATATGTTAGTCCAAGAAATCATATAAAATGTTGCCAAAAGTATGTGGAAATTGTTGGATATTGGCGTGAAACAATATAGATATGATGGAGACGTATCAGTGAATATTTGAGTTACGATTTTGGTATGCATTTAAGACAATGTGGAATTGTTTCACAGCTCACGCCACCTGGAACACCACAGCGTAATGGTGTGTCCGAACATCGTAATCGTACTCTATTGGATATGGTGCGTTCTATGATGTCTCTTACCGATTTGCCACTATTATTTTGGGGTTATGCATTAGAGACAGCCGCATTCACTTTAAATAGGGCACCGTCTAAATCCGTTGAGACGACACCGTATGAACTATGGTTTGGCAAGAAACCCAAGCTGTCGTTTCTTAAAGTTTGGGGATGCGACGCTTATGTCAAGAGGTTTCAGCCTGATAAGCTCGAACCCAAAGCGGAGAAGTGCATCTTCATAGGACACCCTAAAGAGACCATTGGGTATACCTTCTATCACAGATCCGAGGGCAAAATCTTTGTTGCTAAGAATGGGTCCTTTCTAGATAAGGAGTTTCTCTCGAAAGAAGTGAGTGGGAGGAAAATAGAACTTGATGAGGTAACTGTACCTTCTCTCGAATTGGAAAGTAGCACATCACAGAAAGAAGCAGTTCCCATGATGTCTGCACCAGCCAGAGAGGAAGCTAATGATGATGATCATGAAACTTTGGATCAAGTTACTACTGAACTTCGTAGGTCGACCACGGTACGTTCCGCACCAGAGTGGTATGGCAATCCCGTCCTGGAAGTCATGTTGTTAGACAACGGCGAACCTACGAACTATGAAGAAGCAATGATAAGCCCGGATTCCGACAAATGGCTTGAGGCCATGAAATCCGAGATAGGATCCATGTATGAGAACAAAGTATGGACTTTGGTGGACTTGCCCGATGATCGGCAAGCCATTGAGAACAAATGGATCTTTAAGAAGAAGACAGAAGCTAATGGTAATGTCACTGTCTATAAAGCACGACTTGTCCAAAGGGTTTCCGACAAGTTCAAGGGGTTGACGACGATGAGACTTTCTATTAGAATTTTGTTAGCAATTGCCGCATTTTATGATTATGAAATCAGGCAGATGGACGTCAAAATAGCATTCCTTAACGGTTTTCTTAAGGAAGAGTTGTATATGATGCAAGCGGAAGGTTTTGTCGACCCTAAAGGTGCTAACAAAGTATGCAAGCTCCAGCGATCCATCTATGGACTGGTGCAAGCATCTCGGAGTTGGAATATATGCTTTGATGAGGTGATTAAAGCTTTTGGTTTTATACAAACTTATGGAGAAGCTTGTATTTACAAGAAAGTGAGTGGGAGCTCTGTAGCATTTCTAATATTATATGTGGATGACATATTGTTGATTGGAAATGATGTAGAATTTCTGGAAAGCATAAAAGGTTATTTGAACAAGAGTTTTTCAATGAAAGACCTGTGTGAAGTTGCTTACATATTGGGCATCCAGATCTATAGAGATAGATCAAGACGCCTGGTAGGACTTTCACATAGCACATACCTTGACAAGATTTTAAAGAAGCTCAAAATGGATCAGTCAAAGAAGAGGCTCTTTCCTGTATTGTAAGGTGTGAAGCTGAGTAAGACTCAAAGCTCGACCACGGCAGAAGAAAGAGAAAGGATGAAGGTCGTCCCCTATGCCTCAGCCATAGGCTTTATAATGTATGTCGTGCTATGTACCATACCTGATGTGTGCCTTGCCATGAGTCTGGCAAGGGGGTACAAGAGTGATCCAGGAGTGGATCACTGGACAACGGTCAAAATTATCCTTAGGTACCTAAAGAGGACTAAGGAAATGTTTCTCGGTTATGGAGGTGATAAAGAGTTCGTCGTAAAGGGTTACGTCGATGCAAGCTTTGACACCGATCCGGATGACTCCGAGTCACAAACCGGATAAGTATAGTGGAGCAGTCATTTGGAATACCTCCAAGTGGAGCGCGGTAGCAGCATCTGCAGTATGACATAGAGATTTGCAAAGTACATATGGATCTGAGTATGGCAGACCCGTTGACTAAACCTCTTCCGCGAGTAAAACATGATCAGCACCAGGACTCCATGGGTGTTAGATTCATTACGATGTAAACTAGATTATTGACTCTAGTGCAAGTGGGAGACTGTTGGAAATATGCCCTAGAGGCAATAATTAATTGGTTATTATCATATTTCCTTGTTCATGATAAATGTTTATTATTCATGCAAGAATTGTATTGACCGGAAACTTAAATACATGTGTGAATACATAAACAACACCGTGTCCCTAGTGAGCCTCTACTAGACTAGCTCATTGATCAAAGATGGTTAAGGTTTCCTAACCATAGACATGAGTTGTCATTTGATAAAGGGATCACATCATTAGGAGAATGATGTGATGGACAAGACCCGATCGTAAGCTTAGCATCAGATCGTTTAGTTTATTAGCTATAGCTTTCCTCATGTCAAGTATCTGTTCCTTCGACCATGAGATCATATGTCACTCCCAGATACTGAAGGAAATACCTTGTGTGCTATCAAACGTCACTTCGTAACTGGGTGATCATAAAGGTGCTCTACAGGTATCTCCGAAGGTGGCTGTTGGGTTGCATGGATCGAGACAGGGATTTGTCACTCCGTATGACGGAGAGATATCTCTGGGCCCTCTTGGTAATACAACATCGTAAAGAGCTTGCAAGCAATGTGGCTAATGAGTTAGTCATGAGATCTTGTATTATGGAACGAGTAAAGAGACTTGCCGGTAATGAGATTGAACTAGGTATGGAGATACCGACGATCGAATCTCGGGCAAGTAACATATCGCCGGACAAAGGGAATTGCATACGGGGTTGACTGAATCCTTAACATCGTGGTTCAACCGATAAAGATCTTCGTAGAATATGTAGGAACCAATATGGGCATCCTGGTCCTGTTATTGGTTATTGACCAGAGAGGTGTCTCGGTCATGTCTGCGTGATTCTCGAACCCGTAGGGTCACACGCTTAACGTTCGTTGACGCTAGAGTAGTATTGGGATAATTGAATTGGTGACCGAAGGTTGTTCGTAGTTTCAGATGAGATCCCGGACATCACGAGGAGTTCCGGAATGGTCCGGAGGTAAAGATTAATATATGGGAAGTCCTATTTTGGCTACCGGAGGAGTTCAAGGGTATGCCGACAGTGTACCGGAATCACCGAAGGGGTTCCGGGGGTCCACCGGAAGGGTCCACCTGCCCCGGGGGGGCACATGGACTGTATGGGGGGCGCCCTGGCCTAGTTGGGCTAGGCGCACCAGCCCCTAGGAGGCCCATGTGGCTAGAAGGAAGAAACCCTAGTGGGGAGGGACGCCCAACTTGCCTTGGTACTACTAGGAGAAAGCTTATAGATAGAACCTTAGCAGTAGCGGTGGTCTATAGGGCGCGCTACTGCTAATTAGTAGTAGCACCAGGTGTGAACCCTTCACTACTAGTGAACTATTAGTAGTAGCGCTGGTTAGAAACCCACGCTACCTCTAGAGGTGGCCTAAAGGTTCCCCGGGTCTCGCCATAGTTGTAGCGTGGGTCGCTAGCCACACGCTACAGCTAACCTAGTAGCTGTAGCGCAGGTTCACGTCCCGCGCTGCTACTATGACGAGCCTCGGTGTGGGCACTGCGGCCCCCGTGGGCCTGGCTTAGCAATAGCACCATCTTAGTAGCCCTGCGCTACTGCTAAACAGCCATATCCCCCCCGCGCGCGACAGTCCACCTCACTCTCCTGTGCTCACTCTCGCTCTCGCCGTCGCCGCGCGCCGCCGTCTCCACCTCGGTAAGACTCCTCCTCCCTCCTCCTCCTCCCTCCTCCCTCCTTCCTCCAGCCGCCGGCCTTCTCACTCCAACCGCCGCCCCTCCTCACTCCCCTCCAGTCGCTGCCCTCCTCCTCCTCCTGCTCCAGCCGCCGCCCCACCTCCATCCGCCGCCCCTCCCCCATCCTCCTTCTCCCTCCTTCCCCCCCTCCATCTGCCGCCCTCCTCCCTCCTTCCTCCCCTTCCATCTGCCGCCCTCCTCCCTCCTTCCTCCCCCTCCATCTGCCGCCCTCCACCCTCCAACCGCCGCCCTCCTCACTCCCCTCCAGCCGCTGCCCCTCCTCCCTCCTCCTCCTCCATTCTCCAATTTACTTTCTAGTTTACTGAATTAGTTGAAAGTTTAGTTGGTAGAAACATGTATTGGACACTTAGTTGGTAGAGATTATAACTAGTAATACAATAGAAAATAAATTATAGTAATAGAATTTTTTAGTAAAAAAAAATAGTAATAGAAATTTTTAGGTGTAGAAAATTTTCAATATAGAAATGTATTGGAAAGCTATATGAGAAATTTTTAGGTGTAGAAAATTTTCAATATAAATGTATTGGAATGCTATATGAGAAATTTTTAGTAAGTGTTGAATAGAGTAGAACTAGGGTATTTAGTTATGTCAATCTCACATTGCCAAATTTAGAGAGAGAGACCTACTTTGTATGCTCACGTGTGAAACCTCATGTGGCGCAGGGTAGATCACCGACGAGCCGGTCGACGACGCCCAGAAGATCACCGACGACACCCGCGCCCGGTCGACAATCATCGTCTATAGTGAGTAAACATGATGTTTTTATAGATGTAGTAGATGAGTAGCTGTGACAATGTGAAGCTAGTTTTTTTTAAATGATAATTGATCCGGATAGAATTTCAAGTTTAAACATCTCTGTATGTGTATGAACATCTTTGTATCGCAAGGAAAATCCGAGTGGACTATGTTTTGCCGGAGTGTTGATTCATTTCCGTTCCGGTAAATTTCAGGCGCTCGATATGTCCTATTTTAGCAAAGGTCATGCCGGATTTTTCCGTGAATTTTAGCATGACTTGTGCTAGTATGTAGGAAATATTGAGTGCCTTGGATTTTCCGGAAAGAGAATTAAACGACATTTCGGGTTGACTTTAAGTCTGTCGGGGCTCAATACATGACAGTCAGAAAATTAGTGAGGGAGAGTGTCCACCATATATGAGAGAAGAAGAATGCCGACTGTTGTCATGGGGGTCACTTCTCCTTCTTCTCCTTGTGCTAGACCTTTGTTATGCACTAGGGGGAGGAGGAGCAGCGACCATCACCATCGGTCGAATATATCAGAGAGGGAGTGCCCACCATATACACCACGTGAGATGAGAGTTTTCAAGGAAAGACTCGACAGACCGAAAGTCAACCCGTGATGAGTAATAATGATCTGTGTGTTGAGTTCCTGTTATTTGCCGTCGATTTTTAATCTTTGACTTACGAACATAGGAAATGTCTGACGACGATATGATTCCTGAGTGCGACTAATGCGAAGACGACCGGGGTATGTGCGACAGGATGCCTTATCTGCAAAACGGTAGGTACTTCACCATCGTGCTGAAGGAGACTTTCGACGTTTTTACGGTACGTAACGACAACAAGTATTTTTCCGTAATTATGCATCACTTGTGAATTTTGGCTTCAACGTGTAATTTTCTATTTTTTTCAATTGAAATAGTTCATCCCATGTCATGCAAGACCGTATGTCTTGGAAAAGCTAGGTTTTGAAGATAGGGAGAGAACAGAGACGAAGAGTGCTCACCTTAGGAGGAAGCATGGTTTCACTTTTTTGGTTAAGCTATTTAATGCACCAAATAGCTCGCATTTCGGTTGCTCAACTTGGAGAGGATTTTGCAAGGCCTATGAATTTAAGGAGGATATGCAAATCACCTTCAATCTTCGGCCCGAAGATGAAATTGACGATAATATCGACATTTGGGTGGATGTCGAGACGCTTCCAGTTCTACCTCTTTGTGAGTTTGTCAAATAAATTTGTTAAGTAATTTATATTGTTTATTAAAAAATCATTGACGGCTTATTTCCATTGACAGCTTATTTCCATTCTTCAAAAAATGTACGGAAGATAGTAGACATAACCTACTACACTGATGGCTCTGAACTAAGTTACGAGGAGAAAGATCATCTTATCTCATTTATTATTGATGTTGAGAATTTCAATATCAATTATGAAACTCCTCCACATTATGGTCAATACGTGCCACTAGTGCACGTGTTGAACTACGGTAACATCCATGGAGATGGCATGGTAAGATTTTTTACTATTACAACATCAGTGCATCTTTTGCATACATTCTTCTAAAGCTAAACTACATTGCTAACTACATTATTATTATGTTCTTCAACAGAAAATCCCAAAGGATTGTGTGCCTCATCTAATGTTTACGAAATGTCGCATTGATGTTATTAGATTACGGCCAAGTCCGCCTAGGGTTCACCGCTGTTCATACAAGATTTCTCAAACCGATGAAGACATCACAATCAAGGAATGGAAAAAAGTTATGAATAATCATAGGGAGCTACTTGGAAGCAACATTGTGCGAAGCACACAAATTGGAGACAGGATAATCTCCATTCTTCATAATGGAGAGTCAGGGGCTATGTTGTTTTATGCTATTTTACATTAGAGAGCGTAGCCGGTCCTAGCTAATACTCATGATCATGTGCTAAGAACAATTAACTAGGGTTGGTTATGACTATGATAACGAGTAGAAGTTGTTAGATGACTATGATAATGATGAGTATGACTTGTGTTATTATGATAATGATGATGAGTTATTATTATGATGATGATGCTGAGTTGTTATATCATTATGAGCATGATGAGCTATTATATCAGTGGGTGAAAGAAACGTGGATTAGATTCAAGTGGAGGCAACATGGTGCAGATCCAAAGTACTACTAATCCAAACAAAGTCACTTTGATTAGTAGTACTTTGGATCTGCGCCATGTTTCCTGCACTTGAATCTAATCTACGTCTCTTTCACCCACTGATATAATAACTAATCAAGATCATAAAATAATGTGATGAGACTACTGTATAAAACATGTACAAACACAATGCAAATACGCAGAAGAAAATAAAAAAAAGGAAAAATTTAGCAGTAGCGCTGGTCGTGCCAATGCTACTGCTAGGTTTGTTAGTAGCAGCGGGGGTACAATCGGCGCTACTGCTAAACATTAGCTGTAGCGCCCTAGCAGTAGCGCTGGTCCGCGCGCTACTGCTAGGCCACAAACCCGCGCTACTGCTAGGGCCGGTTTGGACGCCGCCCCCTCCTTGGAGGAGGGGCTAGGGCCGGCGCCCCCTCCCCCTTGCCCCTATATATAGTGTGGGGGTGGGAGGGCAGCCGCACCCCTCTCCTGGTGCAGCCCCTTGATACGTCTCCAACGTATCTATAATTTTTGATTGTTCCATGCTATTATAGTATCAATCTTGGATGTTTTATATGCAATTATATGCCATTATATATCATTTTTTGGGACTAACCTATTAACTCACTGCCCAGTGCCAGTTGCTCTTTTCTGCTTGTTTTTGCCTTTTCATAAAATAATTATGAAAAAGTGTCCAAACGAGAAAAAAACTTTGGATTAATTTTTTTTGGACCAGAAAAGACCCAGGAAGCTTCAGGAGAAGACCAGAATAGCCACGAGGAGGCGGCAAGCCTGGAGGGTGCGCCCTAGTGGGTGGTCGCGCCCCCTAGGCTTGTGGGCCCCTCGTGGCACATCTTGACCTAATTCCTTCGCTATAAATTCACAAATATTCCCAAACCAACAGAGAGCCAGAAGAGAAAACCTTTCCGCTGCCGCAAGCCTCTGTTCTTCCGCGATCCCATCTGGAGGCCTTTTTCGGTACTCTGTCAGACGGGGGATCAATCACGGAGGGCTTCTACATCAACCTTGCTGCCCTTCCGATGATGTGTGAGTAGTTTACCACAGACCTACGGGTCCATAGCTAGTAGCTAGATGGCTTCTTCTATCACTTTGATCTTCAATACCATGTTCTCCTCGATGTTCTTGGAGTTCTATCCGATGTAATCTTCTTTTGCGGTGTGTTTGTTGGGATCCGAAGAATTGTGAGTTTATGATCAGATTATTCATCATAAATATTTGAGTCTTCTCTGAACTCTTTTATGCATGATTGTTATAGCTTTGTATTTCGCTCCGATCTATCGATTTGGTTTGGCCTACTAGATAGATTTATCTTCCAATGGGAGAGGTGCTTTGTGATGGGTTCAATCTTGCGGTGCTCAATCCCAGTGACAGAAGGGGACATGACACGTATTTGTATTGTTGCCATTAAGGATAAAAAGATGGGGTTTAATCATATTGCTTGAGTTTACTTTGTCTACATCATGTCATCTTGCTTAAGGTGTTACTCTGTTCCATACTTAATACCCTAGATGCATGCTGGATAGCGGTCGATGGGTGGAGTAATAGTAGTAGATGCAGGCAGGAGTCGGTCTACTTGTCTCAGACATGATGCCTATATACATGATCATTGCCATGAATCCGTCATAATTATTTGCTTTTCTATCAATTGCCCAACAGTAATTTGTTTACCCACCGTATGCTATGTGTTCGAGAGAGAAACCTCTAGTGAAAACTATGGACCCCGGTCTACTTTATCATATATTAAAAACTGAAAAATACCTTGCTGCAATTTATTTACTTTTATTTTAATTAGTATTTTAGTTTATCTATTTATCTCTATAAGATTTAATCCTTGCAAATAACTGCTAAGAGGATTGACAACCCTCTTATTTGCATTGGGTGCAAGTGTTTGCTCTTGTGTGTGCAGGTGCGCTTAACGGAATTTTGCTTGGTTCTCCTACTGGATTGATAACCTTGGTTCTTAACTAAGGGAAATACTTATCTCTACTGTACTGCATCCCCAAGCTTGAGCTTTTGTGTCTCCTTAATTCCTCTCATATCATGGTTTCTCTAAATCTTAAAAACTTCATCCACACAAAACTCAACAAGAACTCGTGAGATAAGTTAGTATAAATCAACTCAAAACTTTAACATTCTGTACTGTAGCAAATCACAAAAATTATAATTAAACATTGCATACTAAATGCCTCTTCATATTTAATACTCCTATCCTCAAATAGAAACATTAAACACGCAAACATATGCAAACAATGCAACTATAACAGCAATCTGCCTAAACAGGACAGTCTGTAAAGGATAATTAAGAATCCATACTTAGATAACTCAAAAAATTATGAAAATTTACCACACTATAAATAATTTATCAAAGTTTACTGTATCAAAATTTCAAGATTTTATCACATTCTGACATTTCTGGGCAATTTAATCAATAGCAGCAAACTTTTCTGTTTTGAGACAGCAACTCATGAACTTGCAAAATAAGCATGGTAAAGGCTATACTTGGCATTTTATTGAACTAAAAGACACAAAACATGATTATTGATAACAGCAAGCAAATATCAACAAAATAAAATGACGCTCCTAGCAAAACTCATATTATGTGACGAATAAAAATATAGCTCCAAGTGAGGTTACCGATAGTGTTGAAGACGAAAGAGGGGATGCCTTCTGGGGCATCCCCAAGCTTAGTTTCTTGGGTATTACTTCAATATTACCTTGGGGTGCCTTGGGAATCCCCAAGCTTAAGGTCTTTCCGCTCCTTATTCTCCTCATATCGATATCTCACCCAAAACATGAAAACTTCAATCACACAAAACTTAACGGAACTTCGTGACAACGGTTAGTATGATAAAGAATAAACCATCACTTAGGTACTGTCCAAGACAAGATTCACAATTGTTCCCATATAATTCCTATGGTATTATATCATTTCCACAATTTATATCTCATAATATAAGCTACGGAAACATTAAAACAAGCAAACTATGCATTGAAAACAGAATCTGTCAAAAACAGAACAGTCTGTAATGATCTGAACAATGACCATACTTCTGTAACTCTAAAAATTCTGAAAAATTAGGAAAACGTAGGAAATTTGTATATAAATCATGTGCAAAAAATTCAGAATTTTTCGACACTCCAGTGATTTATGGTAATTCCAGAACTGGGCACAAAAGTTTCTGTTTTTGCACAGAATCAAGTCAACTATCATCCACACTATCCCAAAGGCTTTACTTGGCACTTTATTGAAAGAAAACATATAAAAAATGATTACTACAGTATCGTAATCATGTTAACACACTAAAACAGAAAGGATACATATTGGGTTGCCTCCCAACATGCGCTTTTCTTTAAAGCCTTTTAGCTAGGCATGATGATTTCAACGATGCTCGCATAAAAGTAAAGAATTGAAACGTAAGGGGAGCATCATGGGAAATATATCAAACACATTTAAGCCTAACCTACTTCCTATGCATAGGGATTTTGTGAGCAAATAGTTTATGGGAGCAAGAATCAACTAGCATAGGAAGGCAAAACAAGCATGACTTCAAAACTTTCAACACATAGAGAGGAAAGTTGATATTATTAAAATATGTAGAAGCATATATTCCTCTCTCAAAATAATTTTCAGTAGCATCATGAAGAAATTCAACAATATATCCATCACACAAAGCATTCTTGTCATGATACATAAGTATAGAAATCATACTACTCTCCACATAAGCAATTTTCTTCTCATTCAAAATAGTGGAATCATCACTAAATAAATTCATGACCTCTCCAATTCCACTTTCATCAATATAATCATCATAAATAGGAGGCATGAAATCATCATAATAAATTCTCTCATCAAAACTTGGGGGAGTAAAAATATCATCTTCATAAAACATAGCATCCCCAAGCTTGTAGTTTTGCATATCATTAGCTTCATGGATATTCAAAGAATTCATACTAGCAACATTGCAATCATGCTCATCATTCAAATATTTTATACCAAACATTTTATTGAATTCTTCTTCTATCAATTGAGCACAATTTTCCTTTCCATCATTTTCACGAAAGACATGATAAAGACGAATAATATGAGGTAACCTCAATTCCATTTTTTTGTAGTTTTCTTTTATAAGCCAAACTAGTGATAAAGAAGAAACTAAAAGATTCGATTGCAAGATCTAAAGATATACCTTCAAGCACTCACCTCCCCAGCAACGGCACCAGAAAAGAGCTTGATGTCTACTACACAACTTGTTTTTGTAGACTCGTATTGGGCCTCCAAGCGTAGAGGTTTGTAGGACAGTAGCAATTTTCCCTCAAGTGGATGACCTAAGGTTTATCAATCCGTGGGAGGCGTAGGATGAATATGGTATCTCTCGAACAACCCTGCAACCAAATACAAGAAATCTCTTGTGTCCCCAACACACCCAATACAATGGTAAATTTTATAGGTGCACTAGTTCGGCGAAGAGATGGTAATAAAAGTGTAGTATGGATAGTAGATATAGGTCTTTGTAATCTGAAAATATAAAAACAGCAAGGTAGCAAATAGTAAACGGGCATAAAAACGGTATTGCAATGCTTAGAAACAAGGCCTAGGGTTCATACTTTCACTAGTGCGATCTCTCAACAATGCTAATATAATTGGATCATATAACCATCCCTCAACGTGCGATAAAGAATCACTCCCAAGTTCTTATTAGTGGAGAACATAAGATAGAAATTGTTTGTAGGGTACGACACTACCTCAAAGTTATCCTTTCTGATCGATCTATTGAGCTATTCCTATAAGTGTCACAAAGAGCCCTAGAGTTCGTACTAAAATAACACCATATGATACACATCAACCAACTCTAATGTCACCTAGATACTCCAATGTCACCACAAGTATCCATGAGTTGATTATACGATATGCATCAAACAACTTCATAAACATAATATTAAATCCACACAAAGAACTCCAAGGAGCCCCCAAAATTTCTATCGAAGAAAAGATAATCAAAACGTGCATCAACCCCTATGCATAGATTACCCCAATGTCACCACAGGAATCCGCGAGTTGAGTGCCAAAACATATATCAAGTGAATCAATATAATACCCCATTGTCACCACGGGTATTCATATGCAAGACATACATCAAGTGTTCTCAAATCTGAAATATTAAATCCAACAATAACGAAACCTCAAATGGAAAAGATTCGATTCATCACAACAAGGATAGAAAGGGAAGAAACACCATATGATCCAACTATATTAACAAAGCTCGCGATACAGCAAGATCGTGCCAAATCAAGAACACGAGAGAGAGAGATAAAACACATAGCTACTGGTACAAACCCTCAGCCCCGAGGGTGAACTACTCCCTCCTCGTCATGGAGACCGCCGGGATGATGAAGATGGCCTCCGGTGATGCTTTCCCCCCCTCCGGCAGGGTGCCGGAAAAGGGCTGTAGATGAGATCGTGGAGGTACAGAGGCTTGCGGTGGCGTAAAAACTCATCTAGGTTAACTTTCGGGGGTTTCTGAATATATATGATTTTTCAGCGTTGGAATCACGCTAAACGGAGCCACGTGGCCCCCACGAGGTACCAGGGCGCGCCTGGGGGGTGGCGCTCCCTGGTACCTCGTGGGCACTGGGTGGCCCCCCTCCAGTGGGTCTTGGTGCCAATATTTTTTATTTGTCCAATAAAAAATCTCCAAAAAGTTTCAGCTCATTTGGAAAACTTTCATTTTTGCACAAAAAACAACACCACGGTAGTTCTGCTGAAAACAGCGTCAGTCCGGGTTAGTTCTAATCAAATCATACCAAAACCATATAGAATTGTTATAAAT
This sequence comes from Elymus sibiricus, assembly GCA_039707655.1. Lineage (NCBI taxonomy): Eukaryota > Viridiplantae > Streptophyta > Magnoliopsida > Poales > Poaceae > Elymus > Elymus sibiricus. Next base: position 463,211,862 of record CM077672.1, read on the forward strand.
ATGGCATGAATACTTCATAAATTATAGATACGTTGGAGACGTATCAGCAAAACGCCCACTGGGCCGACTGGCTGCGGGTGGCGAAGCCGGCCGGAGCGCAGCCGGTCTGTGCGGCGGAAAATGAAAGAGGGGAAGAGCCGGGTTGGCCGAGCCAGACGTTCGTACTTAGTCATTTTTCGCGTGAGGATGCTTGCAGCCTTTCGCTCTTGCCAGCCTTGAACAGCCGGGAGCCGGTCTGTGGCTTATGGCAGAGAGGGGGCTTTTAGCGGGGCGCACTGTTAGGGCATATTTTACCCTAGTGGTTTCGATGATTGATGACAATGCATTTTGCGGACTAATCGTGTGCATTGACCTTTTCAGAGATTATATTGATAGGCACGAGACGGTTTATCTCCCCTCAATGATAAAGAGTGAAGACGGTTATTTTCCGACGATTTCTTTTTGGTGGATTTGAGTCGTAGGAAACCCGTACTATAAAGAGGGGGTCCGCGTTGGAAAGGTATGGGTGGAATCAACACGTACACAGCCCCATATGCACCCACAGCTTCCTTTCCCTTCTCTGGAGCCTTTCCTATGTTTTCTGTGGATATTCAGTGGCATGCAAGCGGTAGTACCGCTGGTGCCCACGGTAGTACTGCTTATGCGGTAGTACCGCTGGGTACTTCCGTGGCACTGCCGCTTGGGGTTTCCCCGAGCATGCAACTCTCTGTTGCCGGTCTGCATTTCGCGGTAGTAGCGCGGTAGTAGCACGGTAGTACCGCTCTGGCAGTACTACCGCCTGTACTACCGCCGCCACTACCGCTTGCGGGGTTTCCTCAGTGCGCGCCTCTGTTTCCTTTTTCCCCTTTACGGTAGTAATGCGGCACTAGGACAGTAGTACCGCTTCACACGGTACTGCCGCCCTGGCTGCCTCTACTACTGCTGCATCTCCTGGTCTAAATCCCCCTGAGCGGTAGTACCGCCAGGGGCAGCGGTAGTACCGCTCCGGCGGCACTACCGTTGCACACTCAGTGTATTTCAGGCCTGTGCGAGGTAGTACCGCCTAAGCGGTAGTACCGCTCCTAGGAGCGGTAGTACCGCTTGGCTGCGGGCTCAGGGCAGAAAACGGTTGGATTTTGTCTCTCTATATAAGGAGGGGGTCTTCTTCTTCCTAAGGTGGACCTCTTCCTCCCAAGCTCCATTGTTGTTCCAAAAGCTCATTCTTGCCCGATCTCTCTCCCTAGCCAATCAAACTTGTTGATTCTTTAGGGATTGGTTAAGAAGGCCCCGATCTACACTTCCACCAAGAGAAATTTGATTCCCCCCACTAATCCCTTGCGGATCTAGTTACTCTTGGGTGTTTGAGCACCCTAGACGGTTGAGGTCACCTCGTAGCCACATTCCATTGTGGTGAAGCTCCGTGGTGGTGTTGGGAGCCTCCAATTAAATTGTGGAGATTGCCCCAACCTTGTTTGTAAAGTTTCGGTCACCGCCTTCAAGGGCACCACTAGTGGAATCACGGCACCTCGCATTGTGTTAGGGCGTGAGGAGAATACGGTGGCCCTAGTGGCTTCTTGGGGAGCATTGTGCCTCCACACCGCTCCAACGGAGACGTACTTCCTCTCAAAGGGAAGGAACTTCGGAAACACATCCTCGTCTTCACCGGCTCCACTTGTGGTTACTTCTTACCTTTACTTTGTGCAAGCTTTACTTGTGTTACTTCCTTTGCTTGCTTGCTTGTGTTGTTGTTGTTGTTAGCATCATATAGGTTGCTCACCTAGTTGCACATCTAGACAACCTATTTTGTTGCTAACCCTAATTTGTTAAGAAAAGCTAAAAATTGGTAGTTGCCTATTCACCCCCCCCCCTCTAGTCAACCATATCGATTCTTTCAATTGGTATCAGAGCCTCGTCTCTTTATTAAGGGTTTCACCACCCGAAGAGTATGGTTGACGACGGGGATCGGGATGAGGAAGTGCCCGAGGCCGTGGAGTTGAACTCGGTCACCCGAGACGACTTAAATGAAGCTATGGCTTCACTTAAGACGTCTATGACGGCCGAGGTCAAGTCCATGCTTAAAGAACTCCTTGAGGGGTTGAAGTCTACTCCCGATCCTTTGCTTGTGGTTAATCCCACCACATCGGTATCGGAGACCAATTCCGGAAAGGAAGCAGCTAAAGGCACTCAAACCTCTTCCCCTCATGGTAAGAATGGGACGGGAACCTATGCCTCGGTTCCCCCTCCCTCGGTCTATGGAGGACCGGTCCCTACACCGCATATTAACAATCTTGGTCCTCCTCCTAAGCTTGTGAAGGGTGATTTTGCTAATTGGGTTTTTCGTATCAAGTCTCATTTGAATCACAGCTCAACAAATCTGTGGAGAATCATCGAGCAAGGCTTCTACCCACATGACCCAAGCAACCTCACTCCAAGAGAAGCGGCGGACAATCAATACAATCACTCCGCATTGTTCATCCTCCAATCCGCAGTGCCTCCCGAAGATCTAGCTCACTTGCGCCCCTTCTCCCGTGCAAAGGATTGTTGGGAACACATTATATCTTTGTACAAGGGGAGCTCAAGTATTCAACGGTCCAACTTTGAAGTGGTGCTTGATGAGGCCGATGAGTTTGTGATGAATGAAGATGAGGATCCTCGGGATCTCTACCGGAGATTGACAACTCTTGCGGTCGCTCTTCAAGATCATGGGAGCAAGGATACGGATGATAATTGGATCAAGCGCAAGTTTCTCAAGGCCATCATGCCATTCAACAAGGCCATGTCCTCCGTGATCCGTCAAAGACTGGACTTCCACACCTTGTCTTCAAGTGAAGTGTTGGATTAGTTTATTGCCATGAACATCATGAATAAGACCGCCGACAATGCTCTAGCTCGTGTCCAACGGTCGAAGAAAGCCTCACCCAACCTTGCTTTGAAGGCCAAGGGTATTCCGGAAGAAGAAGAAGAGGAAGAAGAAGAGAGTTGCCCCGAAGACACCAAATATGCTTACCACGAGCACATGGCTCTTGCGTCAAGGCAATTTTGGGGCAACAAGAGAAACACAAGGCCCAACTCCTCCAAGAACAACTCAAAGGGCAAGCAACGAGTAAGGACTTGCTACAATTGTGGCAATGTGAGTCACTTTGTGGTGGATTGTTTGTATGAGAAGAGGGAGGACAATGGTGGCAAGCTCATCCGCAAAGACATGGCCAAGTCCTTCTCAAACAAGAACAACTTCACCAAGAAGATACCTCAAAAGGGGTTGGTGGCACAACAAGAGTACATCTCTGATGATGATGATGAAGATACAAGTGGTGAAGGAATGGCAATGGCAACCATGGCCATTGCCACCTCTTCCCCAACCAAGGTGTCTCTCTTCGGCGCCCCCAATGAAAACATCATTGCCAAGTGCCTCATGGCCAAAGGTATCAACAAGGTAACCTCCAACATCAAAACCACTACCACTACTACACCTTCATTGTTGGATTGTGTGGATGATAGTGAGATGGTAAAGGTGGATGAGAACGAGTTTGATAAGTTCTTGAGTAAGCTCAAAGGTGAGACCAGGAAGCACTTTGTTGCTCTCTTGGAACAACTTGGTGAGGCCAATGATATCATTGAGTCTCACAAAGAGACTATCACTAATTTGCAAGGCCATAGTCGTGATTATGCCGATGAGATTGCGGATCTTTCCATTGCTCTTGAGGAAGAGCGAGGTCTTCGTTTGGCTCTTGAGGAGTCACACAACGTTGACCTTGCTCAACTAAAGAAAGATCTTGAACATGCTCAAGTTCTTACTCGTGTGCTCAAATCTGACAAGGTTGACCTTGGAGTTGGCCATGCTAGACTCAAGGAGGAGTTTGAGCTACTTGACAAAGCCCACAAGGTTTTGAAGAGTGCTCATGGCTCTCTCAAAGAGTCTCATGATCAACTCCAAGTGAAACTAACAACGGAAATAGCCACTTGTCCTCCGTTCGTTTTAATTGATAATGCCATTGCTACTAACCCTTGTTGTGAGCATGAGCATCTTGTGGAGGAGAATGCCAAGTTGAAAGAACAAATCGAGAAAGGCCTTGTGACATGCATACAAGGCGAGAAGAACCTCAACGAACTTTTGAGCAATCAAAAGGAAGTTGTGGCAAAGAAGGGACTTGGGTTTGTGCCCAAGTCAAAGAAGAAGAACAACAACAAGATCAAGAAACCTCTCCCTCTCAAAGAGGTATTTGTCAAGAAGGGAGAGGGTGCTCATAAGGAGAAGAAGAACAAGGTGGTGGGTGGAAATGACAAGAAGGAAAAAACCACTCCATCGAACAAAGCCGGCAACTTTAACCCTTCTTATGTTTTGTGCCATGCTAGTGATGGGCATGTGTTTGCCAAATTTGTTGGTTCTTATTATGAGTACATAGAATGATCTATTTGGGTTCCTAAGACCCTTGTTACTAACATCAAAGGACCCATTCGAGAATGGGTACCTAAAACCAAGCATTGATTTCTTGTAGGAGTTTTCTTCCGGTGGAGGATCATGGTTGCTTGATAGTGGAGCAACAAAGCATATGACCAGGAGCAAGCATTTGGTGGTGGACATGTAACCAAGCTCATCTATGCCCACCCATGTTCAATTCGGTGATGCCTCAACATCGAAGGTATTAGGTCTTGGCAAGGTTGTGATTTCTCATGATTTATCAATTGAGAAAGTCATGCTTGTTGAGACCCTTGCATACAATTTGCTTTCCGTTCATCAACTTGCACTTATGGGCTTTTCCACATTCTTTGACCTTGATACCGTGGCCCTTTTGTGGAGCAAGACTCTTAAAGTAGCTTTTGTTGGGCATGTCGAGAATGGTCTCTATGTGGTTAACTTCTCGGAGCGACCCACTAAGACCGCGACTTGCCTAATGGCTAAAGTTGATGTGGGGTGGCTTTGGCATTGCCGACTAGCCCATTTCAATATGAGATCTTTGCAAACTCTCCTCAAGGGGGATCACGTTCGTGGACTAACAAATGTGAGTTTTGCCAAAGATCGTGCTTGCAGTGCCTGTATCGAAGGAAAGCTACATGAGACAGCTCACCGACCCACGACTATCATATACTCAAAGAGGCCCTTGGAGCTCCTTCACATGGATCTCTTTGGACCTCCATCCTTTGATAGTCTTGGGGGGAGAAAGTATTGATTGGTGATTGTGGATGACTATTCAACACTACTAGGAAAAGGGCTATAGATGATATGGCCACTAATGGCGCACCAGACACTTGGTGCGCCACTACTATATAGTAATGGCGCACCATGAGTTGGTGCGCCATTAGTGTGGTAGACACTAATGGCGCACCGGACCCACTATGCGCCATTAGTAACAAATGTTTTTTTTTTAATTTTCCAAAAATACTAATGGCGCACCATGGCAGAGTGCGCCATTACTAGTTTAACTAGTAATGGCGCACCTCCAACACAGTGCGCCACAACTATATATCTACTATATATATACATAATTTTTTTTTTACAAAACTACTAATGGCGCACCTATAGCTGGTGCGCCATTAGTAACCAGGGTTACTAATGGCGCATTTGTGGGTGGTGCGCCATTAGTAACCGCCTTTTCAGTTTTACCTAGTTTTCACCAAATGCACCCCCCCCCCCCCCGTGGACCGCCTTTTCAGTTTTAAAAAAAATAAAAGAAAATGATAGAAATGTCAAAAAGATAAAAAATAATAAGATTCCCATATGATTTGTGGTCTAGTTGTTAGCAAAATTTACAAACATGAATTTCGACTTTTTTTGCAAAATCTCTCGAGAATTTGTAAAATGGGCATAACTTTTGCATACGAACTCCGATGAAGATTTTTAGAATCCTCAAAAACCTAACAGAAAAAAAGTTACGGGGCTTTCAAGATCTGGAGGCAAAAAAATTCAAAAAAATATCAAACTTAGTAATGGCGCACGGTTTGCTAGGTGCGCCATTACTATCTTCCCGCCTTCCAAATTCAAAATAAGTAAAAAAATAAAAAAAAGTTAGTAATGGCGCACCAGCCCACGGTGCGCCATTACTATCTTCCCGCCTTCCAAATTCAAAACAAATCAAAAAAATAAAAAAAAGTTAGTAATGGCGCACCAGCCCACGGTGCGCCATTACTATGCCGTATATATAGGGCTGGCCGGCCTCTCTCCTCCTCTCTTCTTCATTTTTCTCCTCCACTCCACCTCCTCCTCTCCCCCACTCCATCTCCTCCACCATACTCCCCTCCTCCTCTCCGGCTGCCTCCTCTCCGGCGACCTCCTCCTCTTCGGTGACCTCCTCCCACTCCTCTCCGGCGACCTCCTCCTCCTCTCCGGCGACCTACCATTCCTCTCCGGCGATGTAGGTGAGCTCCTCTCCGGTGACCTTCTCCTCCTCCCTCCTCTCCTCTCCTCCCCTCACGGTTTCTCCTCCTCTCCGGTGAGCTCATCCTCCCTCCTCCCTCCTCTCCTCCACACGGTCTCTCCTTCCTCCTCTCCGGCGAAATGCTCTCCGGGGAACTCCTCTCCGGTGAACTCCTCTCCGGCGAGCTCCTCTCCGGCGAGCTCCTCTCCGGCCACATGTGGAGCTCGGCAAAAAGAATGTACAAGATCCAAAAATGAGAACGAAATTTGAAAAAATATCGAGCAAAAACTAGGCAAAAAAAGAGCAAAAAAAACGAGCAAAAAAATCACGATACAGATCCAGATTCAAAATTCAAAATAGTAATGGCGCACCGTGGAGGTTAGAATATGCGCCATTACTATTTTCCCGCCTTCCAAATTCAAAAAAAATAAAAAAAAAATGGGTAAATATGGCCCCCTGGGAGGCATACTAATGGCGCACCGTGGGATATACTAATGGCGCACTGCGTGGTGCGCCATTAGTATACCAGATACTAATGGCGCACCCGTGGTGCGCCATTAGTAAAAAATTCTAATGGCGTGATGCTAGTGGCGCACCTGTAGTGCGCCATTAGTAGCCAAAACAGGTGCGCCACTAGCAGGCCTTTTCCTAGTAGTGCAAGATACACTTGGGTATATTTCTTCAAGAGGAAGAGCGAGACCCAACAAACGTCATCGACTTTGCCAATGAAGCTCAACGTCAACATGAGGCAAAGATATTGATGATTAGGAGTGACAACGGTACCGAGTTCAAGAACTACACCTTGGATGAGTTCCTTAGTGATGTGGGGATCAAGCATCAATACGCCGCACCATATACCCCTCAACAAAATGGTGTAGCGGAGAGGAAGAACCGGACGTTGATGGACGCGGCAAGGACCATGATGGCGGAATTCAAGTCTCCGTACAACTTTTGGGCTGAAGCCATCAACACCGCATGTCATGCATCCAATTGACTCTACCTCCGCAAAGGCTTGAACAAGACTCCATATGAGATACTTACCGGTAACAAGCCCAACCTCAAGTACTTCCGGGTGTCAGGATGTAAGTGTTTCATTCTCAAGAAAGGTACTCGTTTGTCTAAATTCGAATCTAGAGCTCAAGAGGGCATATTTGTTGGTTATGCTACAAACTCTCATGCTTACCGTGTCCTCAACAAGTCCAACGGACTTATTGAGGAGACGTGTAACGTAGAGTTTGATGAAAATAATGGCTCCCAAGTGGAGCAAAGTGGTCTTTGTGATGTAGGTGATGAAATTCCTCCCCAAGCCATAAGAAGAATGGGGATTGGTCAAATACTCTCCATTAAGGAACCCCTTGTGGCCGAAGGAGAAGGACAATGCTCTACGCAAGTGGAGCCATCACCAACCCTTGACCCACACGCTTCCGAAGAACAAACCGAAGGCCCTCAACCAAGTGATCAAGATCAAGGGAAAGATCAACCTCAAGATGAAGGTGATGCACCAAATGATGCCCAAGATCAAGATCACGATACCGAGCAAGCTCAAGATCAAGTGCAAGCTCAAGATCAAGAGCAAGCTCAAGATGACGCTCAAGATGCTCAACATGATCGTCCTCAAGTGACCTCGGAGGAACTATTGGAGCGTCGTGTGATGTCTACTACACAACTTATTCTTGTCGACTCGTGTTGGGCCTCCAAGCGCAGAGTTTTGTAGGACAGTAGCAATTTTCCCTCAAGTGGATGACCTAAGGTTTATCAATCCGTGGGAGGCGTAGGTTGAACATGGTATCTCTCAAACAACCCTGCAACCAAATACAAGAAATCTCTTGTGTCCCCAACACACCCAATACAATGGTAAATTGTATAGGTGCACTAGTTCGGCGAAGAGACGGTGATAAAAGTGTAGTATGGATAGTAGATATAGGTTTTTGTAATCTGAAAATATAAAAACAGCAAGGTAGAAAATACTAAACGGGCATAAAAACGGTATTGCAATGCTTAGAAACAAGGCCTAGGGTTCATACTTTCACTAGTGCGATCTCCCAACATTGTTGACATAGTTGAATCATATGTAAATCCCTCACATGCGAGAAAGAGTTCACTCCAAAGTCACAAATAGCGGAGAACAAACGAAGAAATTATTGTAGGGTACGAAACCACCTCAAAGTTATCCTTCCCGATTAATCTTATGAGCCATCCCCATTAATTGTCACGAACAGCCCTAGAGTTCGTACTAGAATAACACCTTAAGATACACATCAACCAAAACCCTAATGTCACCTAGGCACTCCAATGTCACCACGAGTACCCACGGGTTTGATTATACGATATGCATCACACAATCTCAGATTCATCTATTCTACCGGAAAGTCAAGACGAAAACGTGTGCCAACCCTTATGCATAAATACCCAAGGTCACGGAACCCGCAAGTTGATCACCAAAACATACATCAAGTGACTCAAGTGAATATCCCATTGTCACCACAGATATCCATATGCAAGACATACATCGAGTGTTCTGAAATCCTTAAAGACTCAATCCGATAAGAAAACTTCAAAGGGAAAACTCAATTCATCACAAGAAGATAGAGAGGGGAAAACTCCATATGATTCATCTATATCAACAAAGCTCGCGATACATCAAGATCGTGCCATCTCAAGAACACGAGAGAGAGAAAGATCAAAGACATAGCTACTGGTACAAACCCTCAGCCCCGAGGGTGAACTACTCCCTCCTTGTCATGGAGACTGCCGGGATGATGAAGATGGCCTTCGGTGATGCCTTCCCCCCTCTGGCAGGGTGGCGAAAAAGGGCTGTAGATGGGATCTCTCTGGTACAGAGGCTTGCGGCGGCGTAAAAACTCATCTAGGTTAACTTTCGGGGGTTTCTGAATATATATGATTTTTCAACGTTGGAATCATGCGAAACGGAGCCACGTGGGCCCCACGAGGTATTAGGGCGCGCCTGGGGGGGTGGCACGCCCTGGTGCCTCGTGGGCACTGGGTGCCCCCCCTCCAGTGGGTCTTGGTGCCAATATTCTTTATTTGTCCAATAAAAAATCTCCAAAAAGTTTCAGCTCATTTGGAAAACTTTCATTTCTGCACAAAAAACAACACCACGATAGTTCTGCTGAAAACAGCGTCAGTCCGGGTTAGTTCTAATCAAATCATACCAAGACCATATAGAATTGTTATAAATATGGCATGAATACTTCATAAATATGGCATGAATACTTCATAAATATGGCATGAGACCTATCAGCATCCCCAAGCTTAATTCCTGCTCGTCCTCGAGTAGGTAAATGATAAAAAAATAATTTATGAAGTGTGAATGCTAGCATAGTGCATAAGGTTGATCAATGATAATTTCAATCACTTTTCCTAGCATCATAACAGCAACTTTTTCTCATAAAACTCAACATGATAAAGTATCAATTAAAAACAAAAATTTTGATGTGGAAAGCTACCTATCATAATCATCATATAATCTTTTCTTTTATAGCATGGACATTGGACTTGAATGATTCAAAGCAAGATCATTATTATAACAGCAATATTTATTATCATAAAACTTCTCATGAGCAAGTAACAATTCATCACAATAATGAAGTATAAGGCATAAACTTTCTTGGAAACTAACAAACTATTCTAGTCAACAATGCAATTGCAATTCATCATATTTTCAGGGTCTCATGTAGGAGCTTTTTAGCAAGTCCACATACTCAGCCATCATTTAGTCTTCCATGATTGCTAACACTCACGACATACATATGGAGCAAAAGTTTCAGCCAGACACATAGAAAGATAGGGGCTTGTGATTTCGCCTCCCAACTTATTCACCTCAAGGGTGATGTCAACAATAATAACTCATGATCACTCATATCCAACTGGATATATGTGCCTAGATCTTTCCCCACCACATGATGCTTGCAAAATAGAAAAATAAAAAGGAAATAGAGGAGAACACTATTGACTCTTGCATAAAAAATAAATACATAAAAGTAAATGTATAAAAGTGAAAGATAGGCCCTTCGCAGAGGGAAGCAGAGGTTGTCATGCGCTTTTTAGTTTTGGATGCACAAGCCCTTAATGCAAAGGAACGTCATGTTATATTGCCCCTTGTGATAGCAACCTTTATTATGCAGTCCGTCGCTTTTATTTCTTTACCATCACAAGTTCGTACAACGCTTATTTCCCTTACAATAAAAGATCATACATATTTTACGAGCAAGTTTTATTGCTTTTTGCACCGATGACAACTTACTTGAAGGATCTTATTCAATCCATAGGTAGGTATGGTGGACACACATGGGAAGAAACTGGGTTTAAGGGTTTTGGATGCACAAGTAGTATCTCTACTTGGTGCGGATTTTTGGCTAGCAAAGATATTGGGCAAGCACCACATGTTGGAGGATCTATAACAATATAACTTCTATGTGAATATGAACAAACATAATTCATTACGTTGTCTTCCTTGTCCAACGTCAACACTTTGACATAAAATACTTAATGGGGGCTCACAATCATAAAAGATGTCCAAAATAGTATATTTGCATGTGAATCTTCTCTTCCCTTATTAACTTTTTCATGAATTGCATCAATAACTAATGCTATGCTTGTTAACCTCCAATAAATTTTACCACTTGTACTTTTCTTTATGTAATGTCATTACTTTCCATAAGATTAGCATATGATCTCTTTCATTATTTTCATTGCAAGGAATCACACTTATCATATCCAATGATCTATATGAAAGTTTTTATTATATCCCTCTCAAATATTCATCATCTTGGGACCAAATTCATATCTTGTGCAAATTATCATTACTATTATTAACTCTCAAAAAGATATAAGTGAAGCATGAGAATTAATGACAAACTACTCCAAAATAGTATAAGTGAAGATCAATGAGTAGTGAAACAAATTAAGTAGCTATGTGAAAACTCTCTCTCATTAAAAATGTTTCAGACCTTGATATTTTATTCAAAGAGCAAGAAAAACAAATACACAACCAAGTATAGCACACTTTATGTGAACAAGTAAAAATTGGGTTCAATCGAGACTAACCGATAGTTGATGAAGAAAAGTGATGGGATGCCTACCGGGGCATCCCCAAGCTTAGTTGCTTGAGACTTCTTAGAATAAATACTTGGGATGCCTTGGTCATCCCCAAGCTTGAGCTTTTGTGTCTCCTTAATTCCTCTCATATCACAGTTTCTCTAAATCTTAAAAACTTCATCCACACAAAACTTAACAAGAACTCGTGAGATAAGTTAGTATAAATCAACTCTAAACTTTTACATTCTATACTGTAGCAAATCACGAAAATTATAATTAAACATTTCATACTAAATGCCTCTTCATATTCAATACTCCTATATTCAAATAGAAACATTAAACAAGCAAACATATGCAAACAATGCAACTATAACAGCAATCTGCCAAAACAGAACAGTCTGTAAAGAGTGAATAAGAATCCATACTTCCCTAACTCCAAAACTTCTAAAAAATTACCACATGACAGAGAACTCATGCATGCTTACTGTGTAAAAATTTCAGATTTTTATCATGTACTGACTATTCAGGAATATTCTGGACATAACAGAAAACTTTCTGTTTTCAAACAGCAACACATGAACTTGTAAACTGAGCATGGTAAAGGCTATAATTGGCATTTTATTGAAATAAAAGATACAAAACTTGATTATTGATAACATCAAGTAAATATCAACAGAATAAAATGACGCTCCAAGCAAAACTCATATTATGTGACGAATAAAAATATAGCTCCAAGTGAGGTTACCGATAATGTTGAAGACGAAAGAGGGGATGCCTTCCGGGGCATCCCCAAGCTTAGTTGCTTGGGTCTTCCTTGAAGATTACCTTGGGGTGCCTTGGGCATCCCCAAGCTTAGGTTCTTGCCGCTCCTTATTCTCCTTATATCGATATCTCACCCAAAACTTGAAAACTTCAATCACACAAAACTTAACGGAACTTCGTGAGAACGGTTAGTATGATAAAGAATAAACCATCACTTAGGTACTGTCCAAGACAAGATTAAAAATTGTTCCCATATAATGCCAACTGTATTCTATCATTTCCACAATTTATATCTCATAATATAAGCTATGGAAACATTAAAACGAGCAAACTAAGCATTGAAAACAGAATCTGTCAAAAACAGAACAGTCTGTAATGATCAGAGCAATTACCATACTTCTGGAATTCTAAAAATTCTGAAACATTAGGAAAACGTAAACAATTTGCATATCAATACTTTATAAAAGTTTCAGAATTTTTAGACGCTCCAGGAAAATCTGGGAAATTAAACTCTGGAGGCAAAAGTTTCTGTTTTTGCACAGAATTGAATCAACAAGTATCCACACTATCCCAAAGGTTTTACTTGGCACTTTATTGAAAGAAAACACATAAAACATGATTACTACAGTAGCTTAATCATGTGAACACACTAAAACAGAAAGGATATATATTGGGTTGCCTCCCAACAAGCGCTTTTCTTTTAAAGCCTTTTAGCTAGGCATGATGATTTCAATGATGCTCGCATAAAAGTAAAGAATTGAAATGTAAAGGGAGCATCATGAGAAATATATCAAACAAATTTAAGCCTAACTCACTTCCTATGCATAGGGATTTGTGAGCAAATAGTTTATGGGAGCAAGAATCAACTAGCATAGGAAGGCAAAACAAGCATGACTTCAAAACTTTCAACACATAGAGAGGAAACTTGATATTATTAAAATATGTAGAAGCATATATTCCTCTCTCAAAATAATTTTCAGTAGCATCATGAAGAAATTCAACAATATATCCATCACACAAAGCATTCTTGTCATGATACATAAGCATAGAAATCTTACTACTCTCCACAGAAGCAATTTTCTTCTCATTCAAAATAGTGGAATCATCACTAAGTAAATTCATGACCTCTCCAATTCCACTTTCATCAATATAATCATCATAAATAGGAGGCATGAAAACATCATAATAAATTTTCTCATCAAAACTTGGGGGAGTAAAAATATCATCTTCATAAAACATAGCATCCCCAAGCTTGTAGTTTTGCATATCATTAGCATCATGGATATTCAAAGAATTCATACTAGCAACATTGCAATCATGCTCATCATTCAAATATTTTATAACAAACATTTTATTGAATTCTTCTTCTATCAATTGAGCACAATTTTCCTTTCCATCATTTTCACGAAAGACATGATAAAGATGAATAATATGAGGTAACCTCAATTCCATTTTTTTGTAGTTTTCTTTTATAAGCCAAACTAGTGATAAACAAGAAACTAAAAGATTCGATTGCAAGATCTAAAGATATACCTTCAAGCACTCACCTCCCCAGCAACGGCGCCAGGTAAGAGCTTGATGTCTACTACACAACTTATTCTTGTAGACTCGTGTTGGGCCTCCAAGCGCAGAGTTTTGTAGGACAGTAGCAATTTTCCCTCAAGTGGATGACCTAAGGTTTATCAATCTGTGGGAGGCGTAGGTTGAAGATGGTATCTCTCAAACAACCCTGCAACCAAATACAAGAAACCTCTTGTGTCCCCAACACACCCAATACAATGGTAAATTGTATAGGTGCACTAGTTCGGCGAAGAGATGGTGATAAAAGTGTAGTATGGATAGTAGATATAGGTTTTTGTAATCTGAAAATATAAAAACAGCAAGGTAGCAAATAGTAAACGGGCATAAAAATGGTATTCCAATGCTTAGAAACAAGGCCTCGGGTTCATACTTTCACTAGTGCGATCTCCCAACATTGTTGACATAGTTGAATCATATGTAAATCCCTCATGTGCGACAAAGAGTTCACTCCAAAGTCACAGATAGCGGAGAACAAACGAAGAAATTGTTGTAGGGTACGGAACCACCTCAAAGTTATCCTTCCCGATCAATCTTATGAGCCATCCCCATTAATTGTCACGAACAGCCCTAGAGTTCGTACTAGAATAACACCTTAAGATACACACCAACCAAAACCCTAATGTCACCTAGGCACTCCAATGTCACCACGAGTACCCACGGGTTTGATTATACGATATGCATCACACAATCTCAGATTCATCTATTCAAACCAACACAAAGAACTTCAAAGAGTGCCCCAAAGTTTCTACCGGAAAGTCAAGACGAAAACGTGTGCCAACCCTTATGCATAAATCCCCAAGGTCACAGAACCTGCAAGTTGATCACCAAAACAGTCATCAAGTGACTCAAGTGAATATCCCATTGTCACCACAGATATCCATATGCAAGACATACATAAAGTGTTCTCAAATCCTTAAAGACTTAATCCGATAAGAAAACTTCAAAGGGAAAACTCAATTCATCACAAGAAGATAGAGAGGGGAAAACTCCATATGATTCATCTATATCAACAAAGCTCGCGATACATCAAGATCGTGCCATCTCAAGAACATGAGAGAAAGAGATCAAACACATAGCTTCTGGTACAAACCCTCAGCCCCGAGGGTGAACTACTCCCTCCTTGTCATGGAGACCGCCGGGATGATGAAGATGGCCTCCGGTGATGCCTTCCCCCCTCCGGCTGTAGATGGGATCTCTCTGGTACAGAGGCTTGTGGCGGCGTAAAATCTCATCTAGGTCAACTTTTGGGGGTTTCTGAATATATATGATTTTTCAGCGTTGGAATCACGCAAAACGGAGCCACGTGGGCCCCACGAGGTACCAGGGCGCGCCTAGGGGGGTGGCGCGCCCTGGGGCCTCGTGGGCACTGGGTGGCCCCCCTCCAGTGGGTCTTGGTGCCAATATTCTTTATTTTTCCAATAAAAATCTCCAAAAAGTTTCAGCTCATTTGGAAAACTTTCATTTTTGCACAAAAAACAACACCACGGTAGTTCTGCTGAAAACAGCGTCAGTCCGGGTTTGTTCTAATCAAATCATACCAAAACCATATAGAATTGTTATAAATATGGCATGAATACTTTATAAATTATAGATACGTTGGAGACGTATCATCGTGCCACCAAGATTGCTTCCAAACTCAAGCATCACCAACATGTCTTGGAGAATGTCTATGGAAACTTAAAGAAGGGGGTAACCACTCGTAGACAATTAACAAACTTTTGTGAGCATCATGCATTTGTTTCTTGTGTTGAACCCCAAAAGGTACATGAGCCGCTCGAGGACACGGATTGGCTTGATGCCATGCATGATGAACTCAACAACTTCGAACGCAACAAAGTGTGGACATTGGTGCCAAGGCCAACGGAGAATCATAATGTCATTGGAACCAAATGGATCTTCAAGAACAAGCAAGATACGAATGGTGTTGTCACTCGAAACAAGGCAAGATTGGTGGCACAAGGCTACTCCCAAGTCGAGGGTATCGACTACGGTGAAACCTTTGCTCCCGTTGCTCGTCTTGAATCTATTCGTATGTTGCTTGCATATGCATCTCATCATGATTTTAAGTTACATCAAATGGATGTGAAGAGTGCATTTCTTAATGGTCCCCTTAATGAGTTGGTATATGTCAAACAACCCCCGGGGTTCGAGGATCCCAAGTTCCCCAATCATGTATACAAGCTCGATAAGGCACTCTATGGCCTTAAACAAGCCCCACGTGCGTGCTATGAGCACCTTACCGAGTTGTTGCAAGACCGTGGGTTTGAAATTGGGAAAATCGATCCCACTCTTTTTACTAAGAGGGTTAAAGGGGATTTGTTCATATGCCAACTGTATGTTGATGATATTATCTTTGGTTCTCCTAACAAAGCTTTCAATGATGAGTTTGCCGCACTCATGACCGAGAATTTTGAGATGTCTATGATGGGAGAGTTGAAGTTCTTTCTTGGGTTCGAAGTCAAGCAATGAAGAGAAGGAACCTTCATCAACCAGGCCAAATATACCCAAGACATGCTCAAGAGATTCAAGCTAGAAGATGTCAAGCCGGCCAAGACTCCAATGCCTACCAAGTGCCAACTTGACATCGATCCCAATGGTAAAGCGGTGGATCAAAAGGTATACCGTTCCATGATTGGGTCCTTTCTTTACCTTTGTGCATCTAGGCCGGATATCATGTTGAGTGTGGGAATGTGTGCACGGTTTCAAGCCACGCCTAAGGAAAGTCACTTGGTGGCGGTCAAGCGAATCTTTCGATATTTGGCTCATACCCCAAACTTTGGCTTACGGTACCCCAAAGGAGCAATCTTTGATCTCATGGGATATTCGGACTCGGATTGGGCGGGAGACCGTGTGGATAGGAAGTCAACTTCCGGAGGGTGCCAATTTCTTGGTCGCTCTTTGGTGAGTTGGTCTTCGAAGAAGCAAAATTGTGTGTCTCTTTCCACCACCGAGGCCGAGTATGTAGCCACCGCAAGTTGTTGTGCTCAATTGCTATGGATGAGGCAAACTTTAAAGGATTACGGTGTCACTTGTGACAAAGTGCCTCTTTTCTGTGACAATGAAAGTGCAATCAAGATCTCCTACAATCCGGTGCAACATAGCAAGACGAAGCACATTGAGATTCGTCATCATTTCATCCGGGATCATGTCAAGCGTGGAGAGATTGATATTATTCATGTTGGAACTCAAGAGCAACTAGCGGATATTTTCACGAAGCCATTGGATGAAGCAAGATTTCGCGAGTTAAGGCATGAGCTAAATATCATTGATTCGAGCAACGTGTCTTGAATCTCGTCACACCCCACCACATTCATCATGATTATCTTGTTCTAGATGTAGGCATGGACATAGGGGGAGTATTGTTCTCTCAATGAACTCTCACTCCCCCCATTATGCATAAATTGATCAAGTCTTTCACTTTAGCCATTTTTGATGGTTCATGTGCTTCAAAGATGAGTTTTGGTCATGGGCCCAAGGTTAAAATCTTCGCGGTGCCATACCAATTGACTCAAACATAGGTGACTTCGGTCACCGCTCTCTCCTTGAGAGGTTTTGTTCGTTTGGTTTGAGTTGTGTTTTCTCGTTCTAGGCTTTCTTGTGTTGTATCACTCCATGTGTCCTCTTGTTTTTGGTTGCCTTTGACCATGGAATATCCCTTCCCATTTGCGGTGTTTTCGAGTCTCCAACCTAAGCCTTTCCTCTCTCAAACCCCTAGTTTTTGCATAAGCCATCTTTTTGTCTTTGTGCTGTTCTGTCTCCCTGTCTGCGGTACTACCGCTGTGCGGGAGCGGTACTACCGCTTCAAGCGGTACTACCGCTCAAAGCTAGCGGTACTACCGTTCGAGCAGTACTACTGGGCCTCCTGCCCAACAGTAGTACCGGGGCGGTACTACCGCTACTCCTAGCGGTACTACCACTTAGAGGGACGCTGTGGGGTTAAGTGTCGGGCAGGGGGAGTTCTAACTCCCCCATACCCTTTCACTCTTCCTCCCCACGCCTCTCTCTCTCTCTCTCAGGCGACGAAGAACTGCCCCGGCCGCCACTCCGGCTAGCCGATTCCGTGTCGTCTTCCACGTTTCCGTCCGGTGGAGTCCATCCCCACCATCTCCTCTCGCCATGGAACCCGGTATTGCCCCCTTTCATTGTTCCTACGGTTCTCTCCTTTGAATCTAGGTTTCTAGGGCAATGCATGTTGGTTTCTCGATTTTTGGCTAAATCAGGGCTTGAGTAGGACGTTCGATGACTGCTAGATAGGAGGATTGAAGTTTTAGTGGTATATTTTTGAATTTGTGATCTCCGGTACTACCGGATCTGGGAAGGTCGTGCGTCAGTTCCTAGAGCAGTACTACCGCTCCAGAGCAACGGTACTACCGCTCTGGCGGTACTACCGCCCCAGGTCCGCGGTACTACCGCTCGAGGTCCCAACTTCCAGAATTATCCACTAACATTTCATTTCTCAGTTTTGTTTCTTCTTGGCTTATGCATAGGTTGTATTCATGTTTTTCCTCGCTGTGTTGTGTCTGGTTCAGGTGGTAGTAGCTCCAAGGTTCGTCGCAAGAATGCGAATCCTCCATCCAAGCGTGGGCGCACCCATTACGCCAGGCCCGTCTATTCTGAGGAAGAGGAAGAAGAAGAGGCTGCCCCGACACCACCACCTGCTCGTCGTCAGTCAGCCAGGAACAAGGGCAAATCTAGTGCCAAGTCTGTTGCTCGCAAAAAGAAGTCTCCTGTCAAGACTGCAGCTGAAATGAAGCAAAATGAGTATTGGCAGTACCGCGAGAGGAACCCCTATTGTCGTCCTCAAGACGCATCTCTTGTGAGCCGTCCCTTCTGGACCAAGGATCAATCATTGGTGTATTTTGACAGGATCAAGGCCAAGAAAAATCTGTTTGTCAGGACCAAGTCCATCAACATTGAGCATATGGAGAAGGGTCGTGCATACTTTGGAGAAGCTTTTGACCTTTGTTTGCAGTTCAACGTTGTGCCCATCATGACCTTCAACTATGACTTTGATGCAGAGTTGGTTGCTCAGTTCTTTGCAACCGTGTGGTTTGGGATAGGTGAGGAAAGGACTATGATTTGGATGACTCACGGTAGACAGCTTCGTGCAACTTGGGGTGAGTTCATGGGACTTCTGGGCTATCCCGATGAGGGGTTGAAGAAGCCCCTTGGCCTGCGCCCTCACCATGAGGGTGGACCTACTCACAAGGACAATCTGCTTCCCCACATGACCATCACTCAGACAGATAAGGGACCCAAGAAGGAGCTGAAACCCTTCTTTGATATTATGCATCGCATTTTTCGGCACACTCTCTTTCCTCGAGTTGGCAACCTGGACATGGTGCACGGACACTTGGTGGATATGCTATTGTTGTGCCACTCTGAGAAGGGCACAGGAGCTGTTTTGGACGTCTCTCATGTCACGTGGAAGGAGCTTGTGAATGCAACCTATGGTGACCACGTGCCGATCTATGCTCCCTTCATCTTCAGACTTATCGAGAACACTTGGACTGCCATGTTCCCTGGGGAGCAGCTTGAGACCGGGCCTCTGACTTCTCATGAGACGATCAACTTGCGCCAGAAGGAGCTCTGGGCTCCCACCCGTCGGGCTGCGGGCGTGCCACCTGCTACTGAGGAGGATGTGGAGGATTCTGACTATGTGCTCGAGCCCATGCACTCGTCTGGGTCGTCTGGTTGGGCTGCCAAGCTCAAGAGCAAGGTGAAGAAGCTGTTTTGCCTTTAGACGGATGTTCAGCACAAGATGTACTTGGCGCATGTGGATGCCAAGAAGGCACGTCAGCAGAGGAAGGCCATCATGAGGAAACTTGATATTGCTGCTGAGAGAGGTTCTGAGGAAGTTATTACTCCTTAAGACAAGTGGATTTCATCTTACTCCCGCTGGACTGACTCGGATGATTCCATCACCGGCGCATCGGCACCCGCTCCGGAGCAGGAGCACGAGGAGGAGGAGTCTGAGGATCCCGAAGATTCGGAGGAGATGTCTGACGAGGAGTCCGATGCTGAGGACTCCGACGAGTCCATGGAAGGAGACTAGTGCTACCACCTGTTGGCGCGTAGTGTCACTCTTTGCCCTTTTGGTGTCTCGATGCCAAAGGGGGAGAGAGTATAGGACCGGGGTTTGCATTTGTTTTCTGCAGGGTGTTGCTGAGTCACAAGCTTGCCTTTATTTGCTTCGATTTCTTGCTTGTGAACTCCTTTATCTTTGTTTGCTTTGGTTTGGTGTGGGACTCTATCATATGGTGTAAGACATATGCTACCCTAGTTATCTTAATTATGTCTCATTGTGTGTCAGTTTATGCTTATTGTTCGTATTGCAATCACGCTTAGCATTGTATATTATGTTGTTGCAAGTTTTGCCCTATCTATAAAATATAGGGGGAGTGTGGATCCTAGTGTGTGCACTTGGCATTCCAAAGGCATACTCAAGTAGTGCACACATCTGGGGGGAGCCTGTCTATATTTTGTAGATAGTTGGTTTGCATACTTGCCTACCCCAACTTGTTTGGGACTAAAGGCTTTGTTGTTGTTGTTGTTGTAGTTGGTTTGCATACTTATCTCTTATCTCCTTTGTGCAAATCCCGTGTTGTCATCAATCCACCGAAAAGGGGGAGATTGTTAGGGCATATTTTACCCTAGTGGTTTCGATGATTGATGCCAATGCGTTTTGCGGACTAATCGTGTGCATTGACCTTTTCAGAGATTATATTGATAGGCACGAGACGGTTTATCTCCCCTCAATGGTAAAGAGTGAAGACGGTTATTTTCCGACGATTTCTTTTTGGTGGATTTGAGTCATAGGAAACCCGTACTATAAAGAGGGGGTCCGCGTTGGAAAGGTATGGGTGGAATCAACACGTACACAGCCCCATATGCACCCACAGCTTCCTTTCCCTTCTCTGGAGCCTTTCCTATGTTTTCTGTTCATATTCAGTGGCATGCAAGCGGTAGTACCGCTGGTTCCCACGGAAGTACAACTTATGCGGTAGTACCGCTGGGTACTTCCGTGGCACTGCCGCTTGGGGTTTCCCCGAGCATGTAACTCTTTGTTGCCGGTCTGCATTTCGCGGTAGTAGCGCGGTAGTAACACGGTAGTACCGCTCTGGCGGTACTACCCCCTGTACTACCACTACCACTACCGCTTGCGGGGTTTCCTCAGTGCGCGCCTCTGTTTCCTTTTTCCCCTTTACGGTAGTAATGCGGCACTAGGACGGTAGTACCGCTTCACACGGTACTGCTGCCCTGGCTGCCTCTACTACTGCTGCCTCTCCTGGTCTAAATCCCCCTGAGCGGTAGTACCGCCAGGGGCAGCGGTAGTACCGCTCCGGCGGCACTACCGTTGCACACTCAGTGTATTTCAGGCCTGTGCGAGGTAGTACCGCCTAAGCGGTAGTACCGCTCCTAGGAGCGGTAGTACCGCTTGGCTGCGGGCTCAGGGAAGAAAACGGTTGGATTTTGTCTCTCTATATAAGGAGGGGGTCTTCTTCTTCCTAAGGTCGACCTCTTCCTCCCAAGCTCCATTGTTGTTCCAAAAGCTCATTCTTGCCCGATCTCTCTCCCTAGCCAATCAAACTTGTTGATTCTTTAGGGATTGGTTGAGAAGGCCCCGATCTACACTTCCACCAAGAGAAATTTGATTCCCCCCACTAATCCCTTGCGGATCTTGTTACTCTTGGGTGTTTGAGCACCCTAGACGGTTGAGGTCACCTCGGAGCCACATTCCATTGTGGCGAAGCTCCGTGGTGGTGTTGGGAGCCTCCAATTAAGTTGTGGAGATTGCCCCAACCTTGTTTGTAAAGGTTCGGTCACCGCCTTCAAGGGCACCACTAGTGGAATCACGTCACCTCGCATTATGTGAGGGCGTGAGGAGAATATGGTGGCCCTAGTGGCTTCTTGGGGAGCATTGTGCCTCCACATCGCTCCAACGGAGACGTACTTCCTCTCAAAGGGAAGGAACTTCGGAAACACATCCTCGTCTTCACCGGCTCCACTTGTGGTTACTTCTTACCTTTAATTTGTGCAAGCTTTACTTGTGTTACTTCCTTTGCTTGCTTGTGTTGTTGTTAGAATCATATAGGTTGCTGACCTAGTTGCCCATCTAGACAACCTATTTTGTTGCTAAGCCTAATTTGTTAAGAAAAGCTAAAAATGGTAGTTGCCTATTCACCCCCCCCTCTAGTCAACCATATCGATCCTTTCACGCACGTTACTAGCCGGGTTCAGAAGAGCGGGGCGCGGGCTAGCCGGCGAGCCCCCGAGTGCGCAAGAGTGTCCGCCGCCGAGTGCGAATGCGGTAAAGTGCGCAAGAACTGTGATAGAGATGAAAAGGTAGCCCCCGAGTGTAGTTCAGGGGACCTGCTGCTTTCATTAAGTTCAAAAGGGGTAGTGATACATACATACATGATTCAACTGTAAAACAGACGGAGGAGCTCCGCGTTCCAAGGGCGTTCTGTCTTTTCGCCAGAGGCGTCTCTCTTGCGCTTGTTTTGCTTTTGCGCATCGATGAGGTAGTACGTGTTATTGGGCAGGGCCTTGCTGATGATGAAGGGGCCCTCCCATGGGGAGGATAGCTTGTGCTGGCCGGCTGTTCGCTGGATCAGTTGGAGTATGAGGTCCCCCTCGCGGAAAGCGAGGGGCTTGATCTTCCTGCTGTGGTAGTGGCTTAGGTTTTGCTGGTAGATGGCCGACCGGCTGAGGGCCAGTAGGCGCGCCTCCTCCAGCAGGTCGACGCCGTCTTGGCGTGCTGCTTCGGCTTCCACTTCCGTGTACAGGGTGACCCGAGGCGAGTCGAACTCGAGATCCGTGGGGATGACCGCCTCGGCCCCTTAGACGAGGAAGAATGGGGTGAAGCTGGTTGAGCGATTGGGGGTGGTCCGGAGACTCCATAGGACGGCCGGCAGCTCGTCGATCCAGCTGCCGGGTGATCGCACAAGCGGCTCGATGAGTCGTGGCTTGATGCCAGCCAAGATGAGGCCGTTCGCCCGCTCCGCCTGGCCATTGGACTGGGGATGTGCGACGGAGGCCAGGTCAAGCCGGATGCCGGAGATGGAGCAGTAGCGCGCTAGTGCGCCTTTGGCGAAGTTGGTGCCGTTATCGGTGATGATGCTGTTGGGGACGCCATAGCGGACAGCGATGTCTTTGATGAACTTGACGGCTGTGGGGCCGTCAAGTTTCTTGATCGGCCTTGCCTCGATCCACTTGGTGAACTTGTCGACGGCCACCAGAAGGTGCGTTATGCCGCCTCGAGCGGTTTTGAAGGGCCCCACCCTATCGAGACCCCAGACGGTGAAGGGACACGTGATGAGGATGGTCTGGAGAGCCGCAGCCGGCTGGTAGCTCTGAGCCTTGAAGTGTTGGCAGCCCTTGCATTTGAGGACCAGCTCCTCGGCGTCTTTCAGGGCGGTTAGCCAGTAGAAATCGTGGTGGAATTCTTTGGCCACCAGAGACCGGGAGGCGGCGTGATGCCCACACTCGCACTGGTGGATGTCGAGCAAGATCTCGAGGCCCCTGGCCGTCTCGACGCATCGCTGGAAGACGCCGGTTGTGCTATGCTTGACGAGCTCGCGGTTGATGATGCTGTAGGCGGAGGCCCGGCGCTGCACTTGCCGAGCCTCGACCTTGTTCGCCGGGAGCTCGCCGCTTGCCAGGAAAGTGAGGATCGGTTGGGCCCAAGACGGCGGCTCCAGCACCGTGAGGACGGCCACTTGCGCAGGTTTGGCCGGGTCGGGAGGCGGCGAGCTGGAGCCGGCAGCCCCCGGGGCTGGGTGAGAGGTGGCAGTTCCTGGGATGGCGTTGGTAGTCCCCGAGCCAGAGGCGGCAGCCCCTGGGGTTGGGTCCAAGACGGCAACCCCCGGGGATGGGACGGCGATCCCCAAGCCAGAGCCGGCAGCCCCCGAGACGGAGGGAGGGACTGTTGGGTCGGCCGGGACGAAGATGGACTCCGAATCCGGAGACGGCTTGATGGACAGCTTGCGCAGGTGCTCGAGGGAGACGCCGGTTGGGATTGCTTGCCGGCTGGAGCCAAGCTTGGCTAGAGTGTCCGCCGCCTCGTTCTCGTTTCGGGGGACGTGGAGGAACTCGCAACAATCGAAGCTGGCGGTCATCTGCTGGACCAGGTTGCGGTAGCTGGCCATGTTGGAGTCTCTGGCGTCCCGCTCGCCGGAGACCTGCTGGACAACCAGGTCGGAGTCGCCGAAGAAGAGGATACGCCGGATGCCGATTTCTTTGGCCAGCCGGAGGCCGTGGACGAAGGCTTCGTACTCAGCGATGTTGTTGGAGGCGGCCAAGTGGATTTGGAGCGCGTAGCGCAGCCGGTCGCCCTTGGGGGAGGAGAGCACGATGCCGGCTCCCAAGACGGAGGCCATCTTCGAGCCGTCGAAGTGCATGCGCCAGTGAGTTGCATCGGGAGCCGGCGGCAAGTACAGGGTCTCCACCCAATCGATGAGGAAATCGGCCAATGCCTGCGACTTGATGGCGGTGCGAGGCTCGTAGAGGATGGTGTGTCCGGCTAGCTCGATGGCCCATTTGGCGATCCGGCCAGAGGCGTCCCGGCATCCCATGATCTCGCCGATGGGGGCCATGCTCACCACGGTGATGGCGTGCTCTTGGAAGGACTGCTTCAGCTTCTTGGCAGCCAAGTACACGCCATAGCACATCTTCTGGTAGTGGGGGTAGTTCTGCTTGGAGGTGGAGAGGACCTCGCTCAGGTAGTACATAGGGCGTTGGACCGGCTGTGCCTTGCCTTCCTCGGGGCGCTCTACCACCAGCACCACGCTGAACACGCGGGTGGTTGTCGCGATGTACATCAGGAGCGTCTCCTTCTCAGCCGGCGCGGCCAAAACGGGTGTGGTGGAGAGCATGTGCTTGAGGTCGCGGAAAGCTTCATCCGCCTGGTCGGACCACTCGAACGGCGTCGTCTTCTTCATCAGCTGATAAATGGGCAGGGCCCTCTCCCCCAGCCGGCTGACGAACCGGCTGAGAGAGGCCAAATAGCCGGTGAACTTCTGGACATCGCACAGCCGAGCCGGCTTGCGCATGCTCTCGATGGCCTTGATCTTCTCCGGATTGGACTCAATGCCGCACTTCGAGATGAGGAAACCCAGGAGTTGGCCGGCTGGCACGCCGAAGACGCATTTCTCCGGGTTGAGCTTGATCTAGAACTGGCGCAGATTGGCAAATGTCACCCTGAGATCCTCGAGGAGGGTGAGGTACTGCTTGGTCTTTACCACGATGTCGTCGACGTAGACGTGCACGTTCCAGCTGATCTGTGGCAGGAGGCACTTTTGCATGCAGCATTGGAAGGTGGTGCCGGCGTTCTTCAAGCCGAACGACATGGTGATGTAGCAATACGCCCCGAAGGGGGTGATGAAGGACGTCTTGAGGGCATCCGTCGGGTCCAGCTTGATCTGGTGGTAGCCGGAGTACGCGTCCAGGAAGGACAGAAGCTCGCAGCCGGCGGTGGAGTCGATGACTTGGTCAATCCAGGGTAGGGCAAATGGGTCTTTGGGGCAGGCCTTGTTCAGGCTGGTGTAGTCGATACACATGCGCCAAGTGTCGTTCTTCTTTAGGACGAGGACCGGGTTGGCCAGCCACTCTGGGTGGAACACATCCATGATGAACCCGGCTTTGAGCAGCCGGGCGATCTCTTCGCCAATGGTTCTTCGCTTCTCCTCGAAGAAGCGGCGCAGCGGCTGCTGGACCGGCTTGGCATCCGGCCGAACGTGGAGTTTGTGCTCGACGAACTTCCTCGGAACACCCGGCATGTCTTTAGGGTACCATGCTAAGATATCCTGATTCTCACGGAGGAAGTCGACGAGCTCGCCTTCCTATTTGCTATCGAGGCCGGAGCCCACGACGACGTATTCGCTGGAGCTGGGGTTGGACGGGTCAAGCGAAACCTTCCTTGTGCCCTTGGCCGGCTTGAAGGACCCCTCATCGGCCGGCTGCTTGGGCTGAGCCGGCATGACCGGCTACTCGCCAGCCAGCGCGACAAGACGGTCGAGCTGGAGCCTCTCCTCGGCGATGACCAGCGACTCAGCCAGCTTAGAGCCGGCTTTGGCGCACTCCAGGGACTTCTTGTAGTCACCGGTGATGGTGATGATGCCCTTGGGACCTGGCAGCTTCATCTTGAGGTAGGCGTAGTGGGGGACCGCCATGAACATGGCCATGGCGGGCCGGCCCAAAAGCGCGTGGTAGGGGCTGGCGAGGTTGACCACCTCGAACCAGATCGGCTCGCGGCGGAAGTGGACGCTGGTGCCGAACAGCACGTCCAGCCGCACCCGGCCGATGGGGGAGCACGAGGCGCCCGACACGATGCCGTGGAACACCGTCTAGGTGGGCTGCAGCTCGCTCTCCTCGATGCCGAGCTTGACCATGGTGTCGTGGTAGAGGATGTTGATGCTGCTACCGCCATTGATCAGCACCAGTGAAAAGTGCAGGTGCGCTTCTCAGCGACGAAGGTGGGGTCGAGGACGAGCGCGTAGCCACCCGGCGTGGGCATCATGGCCGGGTGGTCCTCCCGGGTCCAGCTGACGGGACGGTCGAACCAGAGCATGTACTGGGGGACCGGGGGGACGACGGCGTTTACCTCGTGCTGGTATTTGCGCTTGCTGTGCTTGTCGTCGCCTTCACTGGTGAAGACGACGTAGGCTGTGTCCTGCTGAGGGTAGGGGTTGTTGGCGAGGGCGCCGGCTACCGGAGGTGGCGGGGGAGGTGGCAGGAGCTTCGGGTCGGGACCGGGCGGTGGCGGTGGGAAATCGCCACGCATCAGGCGCTGGGTGATGCTGGATTTCTGGAGCGTGTGTGTGGATGGCTTCGCCCCGCTGTGGTGCTTGCAGGGGGCGTCCAACATCTGCTCGAAAGAGAATTTGGGCTGCCAGGTCATCTTGCCTATGCGTTGGCGCTTGACGCTGCCTTGCTCGGATGGTTGTTCCTCCGCCACGGCGGCCACTTGCTGGTTGTTGTAGCGAGGACCCGGCTGCTCGGCCTTCCGCTTGTTGTTGTTGTTGTCTTGCCGGCGCTGGTTGGTTTCGCCAGCCGGTTTCGGGGTGGCCGGCTGGACCGGGACCGGCCTGCTGTCCACGTCGACCGTGATCTTTACGCGCATTGCGGAGTCGGCCATGGCGTAGTTGTCCGCCACCACCATGAGTTCCGCCAGGGTGTCCGGCTCGTCACACATCAGGCAGTGCTTGAGCAGGGTGCCGTCTCGGCACCCGTCGATGAAGTACTGGACGGCTTGCACTTCATGGACCCCTTCGCAGGAGTTGCGCAGTTCTGTCCACCGCGTGAGGAAGTCGCGGAGAGGCTCGCCCGGATCCTGAACGCACATGGAGAGCTGGTGAGGCCGACCCGGACGCTTGTACGTGCTGGTGAAGTTCCGTACGAATGCATCCTCGAAGTCCAACCAGGAGTTGACGCTAGCGGCCCTTAGGCTGTTAAGCCATGTCCGGGCCGAGCCGAGCGGCATGAGGGGGACGTAGCGGACCGCCACGCGCCGGTTGCCGCCGGCGATGCCGACAGCTATGGTGTAGTCAGTTAGCCAGTCTTCCGGCTTGGAGACGCCGCTGTACTTGGGGGTGTCGCGGGCCAACATGAACCCTTTGGGGAAGGGCTCTTCGCGGATGCGGGGTCCGAAACAGGCGGGGCCGACAAAACTCTCCTTCTCGAGAACCGTGGACTGCGCCAGCCGGTCGATGTGGTGGCGAGCATCGGTTTCGTCGTAGGGCTCGCGGGGGCCCAGCCGGCTCACGACAGGGCCGCGTGGCACCACGCTAGCGGAAGCCGGCCGAGGCCATCGAGGCAGCGGGGGGGGGGGGAAGCTCCGGCTGTTGGACCCGGCCGTTACCGGCAGTCTCGTCGGCGATGCCGTCGCCAGCCGTCGTAACGCGATTGTGCCGGCTCCGGCTTGCCCAGTGCCGGCCAGAGTGCCTGGCGCTGCCGGCGGGGGAAGACGCCTGCTCCGTGTCCCGAAGGGCCCTCTCCGGGTTCGCGGTGTTTCCCAAAGCGGAGGCGGATGTCTGGGCCGGGTCGAAACACTTCTGCTGCTCGTTCGCCGCGGTGATGAGGTCGCGGATGCACTGCTGCTGCTGCAGTAGCTCCTCGCCCTCCAGGAACTCGAGATCCGCCATGGCCACCTGCGCCTCACGCATGTTCTTGACGGGGGTGTCGTAGACGGGCCGGCCTGGACCTAGCGCATGGCCGATTGCGCCCCCACGGATTCGCACCTCCGCGACCCAGCTGGGCTCAGCGGCAGCTGGCGTCAAGACGTGGACGCTGTCGTACTCTCGCTGGGCGGACTCCAGCCTGCGCCGCATTGCCGCGAGCGCCATGGCCTCGACCAGCAGTTGCTGACGATCCTTGTTGAGCTGAGCCGCTGCGGCCGCCGTGTCAGCATCAGGCGTGATGGGGGTGATGGGGGCTTGTAGGCTCCGGATTGTCTCGCGAAGCGGGTCGACCCGGCAAGGTGGGGCCGCAGCCGCGGCAGCGGTAGCCGCGGCGGCCTTCTCCTTGCTGCGCGAGGAGCCGGAGCTAGCGCCGATGGTCGGCACCTCTGCACGGGTGCAGAGGACCGCGATGTCATCGGAGACAGCGCAGTCAACGGGGACGGGCGAGTCGGCGAAGCTGTGTACCTCGCCAGGGTACTCGTCGGGGACGAGCGCGACGAAGACGCGCAGCGCGCCGAAAGGGACGACGAGGCAGCCTGCGGGGCAGGCGGCGTCCGCGCCTGGCATAGCGTCGCAGCTGGCTGGGCTGGCCGCGCAAGGCACGTGGACCAAGCCATGCATAATGCGCTCGCCGGAGCTGGTGATGGGCCTCGTCCGGAACTTGACTTCGCCCGACGCCGCGAGTAGCCCCACGGTGGGCGCCAACTGTCGTGGTGAAATCGCGGCAGATGCCATGAGATGGCTAAAAGTGGGGGGCTGTGTGAGGACGCTGGTGGGTTCTGGATGCGAGGTCGGCACACGCGAGCGCGAGACACAAGGCGTACCTAGGTTCGGGGCCCTCCGGAGAGGTAACACCCTGATACGTCTCCAACGTATCTATAATTTATGAAGTATTCATGCCATGTTTATTATAGCTTTGTATAATTTTGGTGCACTTTTATATGGTTTTTATATGATTTTCATGGACTAACATATTGACCTAGTGCCCAATGCCAATTGCTGTTTTCTGCCCTGTTTTTGTTTTACAGAAAATCAATACCAAACAAAGTCCAAATGCCACGAAACTTTTTGGAGATTTTTTATTAGACATAACAAGTACTAGAAGCTTTGGGAGGACGCCAGAAGACCCACAGGGGCTCCACGAGCCACCAGGGCGCGCCACCCCACCCCCCCCCCAGGCGCGCCCTGGTGCCTCGTGGGCCCCCTGTGGCCTTTCTTCGCGTGATTCCAACGCCAAAAAATCATATATATTCAGAAACCCCCGAAAGTTAACCTAGATGAGTTTTTACGCTGCCGCAAGCCTCTGTACCTCCATGATCTCATCTACAACCCTTTTTTGGCACCCTGCCGGCGGGGGGAAAGCATCACCGGAGGCGATCTTCATCATCCCGGCGGTCTCCATGACGAGGAGGGAGTAGTTCACCCTCGGGGCTGAGGGTTTGTACCAGTAGCTATGTGTTTGATCTCTCTCTCTCGTGTTCTTGAGATGGCACGATCTTGATGTATCGCGAGCTTTATTGATATAGATGAATCATATGGTGTTTTCTCCTCTCTATCTTCTTGTGATGAATTGAGTTTTCCCTTTGAAGTTTTCTTATCGGATTGAGTCTTTAAGGATTTGAGAACACTTGATGTATGTCTTGCATATGGATATCTGTGGTGACAATGGGATATTCACTTGAGTCACTTGATGTATGTTTTGGTGATCAACTTGCGGGTTCCGTGACCTTGGGGATTTATGCATAAGGGTTGGCACAAGTTTCCGTCTTGACTTTCCGATAGAAACTTTGGGAACTCTTTGAAGTTCTTTGTGTTGGTTTGAATAGATGAATCTGAAATTGTGTGATGCATATCGTATAATCAAACCCGTGGGTACTCGTGGTGACATTGGAGTGCCTAGGTGACATTAGGGTTTTGGTTGATGTGTATCTTAAGGTGTTATTCTAGTACGAACTCTAGGGCTGTTCGTGACAATTAATGGGGATGGCTCATAAGATTGATCGGGAAGGATAACTTTGAGGTGGTTTTGTACCCTACAACAATGTCTTCATTTGTTCTCTACTATTTGTGACTTTGGAGTGAACTCTTTGTCACACATGAGGGATTTACATATGATTCAACTATGTCAACAATGTTGAGAGATTGCACTAGCGAAAGTATGAACCCTAGGCCTTCTTTCTAAGCATTGCAATACCGTTTGTGCTCACTTTTGTTACTTGCTACCTTGCTGTTTTTATATTTTCAGATTACAAAAACATATATCTACTATCCATACTACACTTTTATCACCATCTCTTCGCCGAACTAGTGCACCTATACAATTTACCATTGTATTGGGTGTGTTGGGACACAAGAGATTTCTTGTATTTGGTTGCAGGGTTGTTTGAGAGATACCATCTTCAACCTATGCCTCCCACGGATTGATAAACCTTAGGTCATCCACTTGAGGGAAAATTGCTACTGTCCTACAAAACTCTGCGCTTGGAGGCCCAACACGAGTCTACAAGAATAAGTTGTGTAGTAGACATCAAGCTCTTTTCAGGCACCGTTGTCGGGGAGGTGAGTGCCTGAAGGTATATCTTTAGATCTTGCAATTGAATCTTTTAGTTTCTTGTTTTATCACTAGTTTGGTTTTATAAAAGAAAACTACAAAAAAATGTAATTGAGGTTGCCTCATATTATTCGTCTTTATAATGTCTTTCTTGAAAATGATGGAGGGGAAAATTGTGCTCAATTGATAGAAGAAGAATTCAATAAAATGTTTGGCATAAAATCCATGAATGATGAGCATGATTGCAATGTTGCTAGTATGAATTCTTTGAATATCCATAATACTAATGATGATTGCACTAGTCATGATAATGATGTCTCCTATAAGGATGTCTATTTTTGTGGAGTGAATTGGGAGTGCAAATGCATACAAAAAAGGGAAAATAGATTTTGTAAGAGGCATAAGTACTTAGAAACTAAAGGGTTGCAAGAGAGGCTAGATGATTGTGTTGAAAGATTTAATTTTTCTCGCCATCCTTGAGAACTTTGCAATGAACGTGGTCATTTAAATCTCCAATGCAAATTGTTTCATGATCGAATCGTGTCCAAAAATTGTGATAACTTGATTACCCTTGCGCATCATAATGAACTTAGTATGCTTCAGGGGTATGAAGAAATGAAATGTATAACTAGGGATATTCCAGAATATAATCTCGTGGGCCCACCTCTGACTCTTTTGACCTAATTCCACCACTATAAATTCCCAAAAATCGGGAAACCATCAGAGGAGTCCACGAAATACTTTTTCCGCCGCCGCAAGTTTCTGTTCTCGAGAGATCCCATCTGGAGGCATTTTCTGGCACTCCGTCGGAGGGGGAATTGATCACGGAGGGGCTCTACATCAACCTTGTTGCCCTTCCGATGATACATGAGTAGTTAGTAGCTAGATGGCTTATTCTCTCTTTTTGATCTTCAATACAATGTTCTCCTCGATGTTCTTGGAGTTCTATCCGATGTAATCATTTTTTGCGGTGGGTTTGTTGGAATCCGATGAATTATGAGTTTATGATCAGATTATCCATGAATATTATTTGAGTCTTCTCTGATCTCTTTTATGCATGATTATTATAGCTTCGTATTTCTTCTCCGATCTATTGATTTGGTTTGGCCAACTAGATTGATTTATCTTGCCATGGGAAGAGGTGCTTTGTAATGGGTTCGATCTTGCGGTGCTCAATCCCAATGACAGAAAGGGACATGACACGTACGTATCGTTGCTATTAAGGGTAAAAAGATGGGGTTTATTCATGCGTGAGTTTACTTTGTCTACATCATGTCATCTTGCTTAAGGCGTTACTCCGTTCTTTATGGACTTAATACACTAGATGCATGCTGGATAGCGGTCGATGTGTGGAGTAATAGTAGTAGATGCAGGCAGGAGTCGGTCTACTTGTCTCGGACGTGATGCCTATACACATGATCATTGCCTTGGATATCGTCATGATTATTTGCTTTTCTATCAATTGCCCAACAGTAATTTGTCTACCCACCGTATGCTATTTTCTTGAGAGAAGCCTCTAGTGAAAACTATGGCCCCCAGGTCTATCTAAATCATATATTAAAAACCGTAAATATACCTTGCTACACTTTTCTTTTATTTATTTTATTTTGTATTTTTGTTTCAATCTATCTATCTATCACATACAATTTAATCTTGCAATTACCGCCGAGGGATTAACAACCCCTTTTTTGCGTTGGGTGCAAGGATTTGTTGTTTTGTGTGCAGGTGCTGCTAACGAGGTGTTGCGTGATTCTCCTACTGGATTGATAACCTTGGTTTCATAACTGAGGGAAATACTTATCTCTACTGTACTGCTTCTCCCTTCCTCTTCAGGGAATTACCAACGCTGCTCACAAGTAGCAGGAAGAATTTCTGGCGCCGTTGCCGGGGAGACATCATCAACATCTATCAAGTACCTTCGCATAAAACTTACATATCCTTGCATTTACTTTATTTGCCTTTGTCTCTCGTTTTCATCTCCCCCAGTTCTAAAAAGTTTTTTCAAAAATACAAAAATATTTTCCGATTGCCTTTTTCTTGTTTGCTTGTTTGCTTGCTTGTTATTTTGTTTGCGTAGCCACGATGTCTCAAGAAAATACAAAATTGTGTGATTTTTCCAATACTAATAATAATGATTTTATTAGTACTCCAATTGCTCCTCCCGCCGCTAGTGCGGAGACTTGTGATATTAATGCCGCTTTGCTAAATCTTGTTATGGAAGAACAATTTTCTGGTAGTTATAATGAAGATGTTGCATCCCATCTTAACACTTTCGTAGAATTGTGTGATATGCAAAATAAAAAAGATGTGGATAATGATATTGTGAAATTAAAATTAATTCCGTTCTCGTTGCGGGATCGTGCAAAAATTTGGTTTTCATATTTACCACGAAATAGTATCGATTCTTGGGATAGGTGTAAGGATGCTTTTATTACTAAGTATTTTCCTCCCGCGAAAATTATTTCTCTTCGAAATCAAATTATGAATTTTAAGCGACTTGATCATGAACATGTTGCCCAATCTTGGGAAAGGATGAAATTAATGATAAGAAATTTCCCTACTCATGGTTTAAATTTATGGATGATCATACAAAAAAATTATGCGGGATTAAATTTCGTTTCTAGAAATCATTTAGATTCCGCCGCGAGTGGTACTTTTATGGAAATTACTTTGGGAGAAGCTACTAAATTGCTTGATAATATTATGGCAAATTATTCACAATGGCATACTGAAAGAGTTCCTACTAGTAAAAAGGTGAATTCGGTTGAAGAAGTTAATACTTTGAGTGATAAAGTTGATGCGCTTATGAAATTGGTTGCTAGTAAGAATACTCATATTGATCCTAATGATGTGCCTTTATCCACTTTGATTGAGCAAAATAATGATCCCGTAGATGTGAATTTAGTCTCGCGAAACAATTTTAATAATAATGCTTATAGAGGTAATTTCAATGCTAGACCGTTTCCTGGAAATTCTTCTAATAGTTATGGCAATTCCTATGGTAATCCTTATAATAATAATAATAGGATGCCCTCTGATATTGAAATTAATATTAAAGAATGTATTAATGCTCAAAAAGTTTTCAACACTACGATAGAAGAAAAATTGAGTGAACTTGATGATATGTCTAGGAGCATTGATAGAATTATTCATGATGTGGAAAATCTTAAAACAAAAATTTTGCCACCCAAAGTTGATATTAATGAATCAAATAAATCTTTATATGTCTCCATGGATGAGAGTAAGAAAAGAACCGCCATGCTAAAAGCTAAACGAGAATTTTTAGAAAAAGCGATTCCTCCCAGTTTTTATCGTAGTCATGATGAGGATATTAAAATGATTGGTGTTTCATCTATTGATTCTTTGTTTAGAAAAATTAAACTTGAAGAAAAGGGGACTGAAGGAGAGTCAACATTAGCTACAGAGCGTCCCCATAATTCGAAGGGTGAAAATCTTGATAAGAAAATTGATAAAAGTGGGTCTGGAGAGGTAAAAACTTTAACTAGTGATGTGCCCACTATTTTGGATTACAAAGATTTTAATTATGATAGTTGTTCTTTGATTGAGTGCATTTCTTTGTTACAATCCATGCTAAATTCACCCAATGCTTATGAGCAAAATAAGGCTTTTACTAAACACATCGTAGAAGCAATGATGAAAGCGTTAGAAGAAAAGCTAGAACTAGAAATTTCAATTCCTAGAAAATTATATGATGAATGGGAACCCACCATTAAAGTTAAAATGAAAAATTATGAGTGCAATGCTTTATGTGATTTGGGCGCTAGTGTTTCCACAATTCCAAAATCTCTATGTGATGTGCTAGGCTTTGCAATATAGATGAATGTTCTCTTAATTTGCATCTTGCGGATTCCACTATTAAAAAGCCTTTGGGTAGAATTAATGATGTGCTTATTCTTGCAAATAGAAATTATGTGCCCACTGATTTTATTGTGCTTGACATTGAATGCAACCCTTCTTGCCCCATAATACTTGGTAGACCGTTCTTACGAACCATAGGTGCCGTTATTGACATGAAAGAAGGGAATATAAAATTTCAATTTCCACTAAAAAAGGGTATGGAACATTTCCCTAGGAAGAATATTAAAGCACCATATGAATCCATTATGAGGGCCACTTATGGAATCAACTTGAAAGATGACAATACTTGAAACTATGCATTATGCCTAGCTAGGGGCGTAAAACAATAGCGCTTGTTGGGAGGCAACCCAATGAATAAAATAAATTTTTACTTTTTTTCTGTTATGGTGTGTTTTCACATTTATGCTACTTTTATTATTGAGTTTTTGTGTTTTTAATTAGTGTTTGTGCCAAGTAAAGCCTTTAGGATGATTTGGAAGATAGTATAATTGATGCTGTTTGGAAAACAGAAAGTTTTGCGTCCAGTGCTGAATTTTTGGTTCTGTACTGGAGCGTCAAAAAATTCTGAAATTTTTAAAAAGTATTGGTGTATGAATTTCCCACGTTTTCCTAATTTTTCAGAATTTTTGGAGTTACAGAAGTATGGATTTTAAATAGATTGCTACAGACTGTCCTGTTTTTGACAGATTCTGTTTTTGATGCACTACTTGCTTGTTTTGATGAAACTATGGATTGTATCGGGGGGTATATGCCATGGAGAAGTTAGAATACAGTAGGTATAATGCAAAAATAAAATATGAATGGGTTTGCAACAGTACTTAAAGTAGTTATTTATTTTGTTATACTAACGGATCTCACGAAGGTTTTGTTGAGTTTTGTGTGATTGAAGTTTTCAAGTTTTGGGTGAGATCACGATGGATGAAGGAATAAGGAGTAGCAAGAGCCTAAGCTTGGGGATGCCCGAGGCACCCCAAGGTAATATTCAAGGAAGACTCAAGCGTCTAAGCTTGGGGATGCCCCGGAAGGCATCCCCTCTTTCTTCTACCCACCATCGGTAATTTTACTTGGAGCTATATTTTTATTCGTCACATGATATGTGTTTTTCTTGGAGCGTCGTGTATTATATGAGTCTTTGCTTTGTTTGCTTTTTAGTTTGTCACAATCATCTTTGCTGGACACATCAATTTGAGAGAGCCACGCGTTCATCATAATTTGTTAGAATACTCTATGTGCTTCACTTAAATTTTTTGAGCTAGGCAGTTGCTCTAGTGCTTCACTTAAATCTTTTTGAGCATGGCGGTGATTATATTTTGAAGAAATAAACTCTCATGCTTCACTTATATTATTTTGAGAGTTGACAGGATTAAAATTTTGAAGAAATATTTTCACTCTCATGCTTCACTTATATCTTTTTGAGAGTTGATGTTAGTAACGGTAATTTGCGCAAGATATGAATTTGGTCCCAAAGTGATGAATATTCAAGAGGGATATAATAAAAAATTTCATATAGATCATTGGATATGATAAGTGTGATTCCTTGCAATAGTTTTGCGATATGGAGATGATAATATGTGAGTCATGTTAGTGAGTAATTGTGACTTAGTAAGAATATCCGTGTTAAGGTTTGTGATTCCCTATGCATGCACATTAAGTCAATAGTTATGCAAAGAAATTATATCCTATTTATGGTGGATTATTCGGTGTTAGTTATGTTCAATGCATGTTTATGACCGTTTTCGTTTTTTGGTTGGTTGCTTCTCAATCTATTTGCTAGCCTTCATTTGTACTAAGCGGAAATACTGCTTGTGCATCCAATCTCCTAAAATCCAAGTTGTGCCAAATGAGTCCACCATATCTATCTATATGCGGTATTTCCATGCCGTTCCAAGTAAATTTGCATGTGCGAACTCTAATTTTCAAAATAATTTTTCCGTTTTGTGTGCCCGTACCGCTCATGAAGCGGCAGGGGGTGGCCAATATTTTCCATGCTAGGTGTGTTATTCTCACGATGAGTGTTTATTCACTTGTCATTGCACGAGAGAGTGGCTGGTAATAGGGATGCCCAGTCCCACAATGAAATCAAAAATTAATAACAACAAAATTCCTTGGAAAGTGTTGGTATGGAGGTCACCCGTGGATACGGCTAGCCATGGATTGTGAAAGAATGGTGGAAAGGAAATAAACTTTACTTTTTGTTTGGGAACCACCTATGATGTGTCTAGCATGGAAGATATTGGGAATTCTCGATTATTTTCGTTGACAGGAAAAGCATGCCTCTCAAAATATTTTCATCTCTCTAATTTAAGCTTTGAGCTCTGGCACATTAGCAAATCTCTGCTTCCCTCTGCGAAGGGCCTATCTATTTACTTTTATGCAATTTTTATTTTTATTTTGAGTCTCCATCTTCTCTTACAAAGCACCAACTAGAGAGCACTATTGTCATACTTGTGCATTGTGTGTAGCTAATGTTGAGTGTGTTTCATGAATGGATCAATGATTGATCATAATGGGATAGGGATAACTTTCTTTAGCGTTGATATTTTGAAAGACATGATTGCTTGTTAGTATGCTTGAGTATTTATATCTTCATGTCAAACTATAGACTATTGCTTTGAATCATTCAAGTCCAATGTCCATGCTACAAAAGAAAACAATATATGATGAATATGATAGGCAGCATTCCACATCAAAAATTCTGTTTTTATCATTTACCTACTCGAGGACGAGCAGGAATTAAGCTTAGGGATGCTGATACGTCTCCAACGTATCTATAAATTTTTTATTGTTCCATGTTGTTATATTATCAATCTTGGATGTTTTTATATACATTTACAGCAATTATATATCATTTTTTGGGGACTAACCTATTAACTTCGTGCCCAGTGCCAGTTGTTGTTTTCTGCCTGTTTTTGGTTTTATAGAATATCAATACCAAACGAAGTCCAAATGCCACGAAACTTTTTGGAGATTTTTTTTCTGGACATAACAAACACTAGAAGCTTCGGGAGAAGGCCAGAAGCCCC
This sequence comes from Elymus sibiricus, assembly GCA_039707655.1. Taxonomy (NCBI): domain Eukaryota; kingdom Viridiplantae; phylum Streptophyta; class Magnoliopsida; order Poales; family Poaceae; genus Elymus; species Elymus sibiricus. Next base: position 463,249,228 of record CM077672.1, read on the forward strand.
AGGAGGTGGCCACGAGCCACCAGGGCACGCCTGGGGTGGGGCAGGCGTGCCCTGGTGCCTCGTGGGCCCACCTCTGACTCTTTTGACCTAATTCCACCACTATAAATTCCCAAAAATTGGGAAACCATCAGAGGAGTCCACGAAATACTTTTTCCGCCGCCGCAAGTTTCTGTTCTCGAGAGATCCCATCTGGAGGCCTTTTTCGGCACTCCGCCAGAGGGGGAATCGATCACGGAGGGGCTCTACATCGACCTTGCTGCCCTTCCGGTGATGCGTGGGTAGTTTACCACAGACCTTCGGGTCCATAGTTAGTAGCTAGATGGCTTCTTCTCTCTTTTTGATCTTCAATACAATGTTCTCCTCAATGTTCTTGGAGTTCTATCCGATGTAATCACTTTTTGCGGTGTGTTTGTTGGGATACGATGAATTGTGAGTTTATGATCAGATTATCCATGAATATTATTTGAGTCTTCTCTGATCTCTTTTATGCATGATTATTATAGCTTCGTATTTCTTCTCCGATCTATTGATTTGGTTTGGCCAACTAGATTGATTTATCTTGCCATGGGAAGAGGTGCTTTGTAATGGGTTCAATCTTCCGGTGCTCAATCCTAGTGATAGAAAGGGACATGACACGTATGTATCATTGCTATTAAGGGTAGAAAGATGGGGTTTATTCATGCATGAGTTTATTTTGTCTACATCATGTCATCTTGCTTAAGGCGTTACTCCGTTCTTTATGGACTTATTACACTAGATGCATGCTGGATAGCGGTCGATGTGTGGAGTAATAGTAGTAGATGCAGGCAGGAGTCGGTCTACTTGTCTCGGACGTGATGCCTATATACATGATCATTGCCTTGGATATCGTCATGATTATTTGCTTTTCTATCGATTGCCCAACAGTAATTTGTCTACCCACCGTATGCTATTTTCTTGAGAGAAGCCTCTAGTGAAAACTATGGCCCCCAGGTCTATCTAAATCATATATTAAAAACCCTAAAAATACCTTGCTGCACTTTTCTTTTATTTATTTTATTTTGTATTTTTGTTTCAATCTATCTATCTATCACATACAATTTAATCTTGCAATTACCGCTGAGGGATTGACAACCCCTTGTTTGCGTTGGGTGCAAGGATTTGTTGTTTTCTGTGCAGGTGCTGCTAACGAGGTGTTGCGTGATTCTCCTACTGGATTGATAACCTTGGTTTCATAACTGAGGGAAATACTTATCTCTACTGTACTGGATCTCCCTTCCTCTTCAGGGAATTACCAACGCAGCTCACAAGTACCACCCAGTGCCAGTTGCTGTTTTTTGCTTGTTTTTGGTTTTCCAGAATATTAGTACCAAATGAAGTCCAAATGCCACAAAACTTTTTGGAGATTTTTTTCTGGACATAAGAGACACTAGAAGCTTTGGGAGAGGGCCAGAAGCCAGAGGAGGTGGCCACGAGCCACCAAGGCGCGCCCCAGGGGGGTGGCGCGCCCTAGTGCCTCGTGGGCCCACCTCTGCTCCGTTTGACCTAATTCCACCTCTATAAATTCTCTAAAATCGGGAAACCAATAGAGGAGTCCACGAAATACTTTTTCCACCGCCGCAAGTTCCTGTTCTCGAGAGATCCCATCTGGAGGCCTTTTTCGGCACTCTGCCGGAGGAGGAATCAATCACGGATGGGCTCTCCATCAACCTTGCTGCCCTTCCGATGATGCGTGACTAGTTTACCACAGACCTTCGGGTCGATAGTTAGTAGCTAGATGGCTTCTTCTCTATTTTTGATCTTCAATACAATGTTCACCTCGATGTTCATGGAGTTCTATCCGATGTAATCACTTTTTGCGGTGTGTTTGTTGGGATCCGATGAATTGTTAGTTTATGCTCAGATTATCCATGAATATCATTTGAGTTTTCTCTGAACTCTTTTATGCATGATTATTATAGCTTCGTATTTCTCTCCGATCTATTGATTTGGTTTGGCCAACTAGATTGATTTATCTTGCAATGGGAGAGGTGCTTTGTAATGGGTTCGATCTTGCGGTCCTCAATCCCAGTGACAGAAAGGGACATGACACGTATGTATCGTTGCTATTAAGGGTAAAAAGATGGGGTTTATTCATGGGTGAGTTTACTTTGTCTACATCATGTCATCTTGCTTAAGGCGTTACTCCGTTCTTTATGGACTTAATACACTAGATGCATGCTGGATAGCGGTCGATGTGTGGAGTAATAGTAGTAGATGCAGGCAGAAGTCGGTCTACTTGTCTCGGACGTGATGCCTATATACATGATCATTGCCTTGGATATCGTCATGATTATTTGCTTTCCTATCAATTGCCCAACAGTAATTTGTTCACCCACCGTATGGTATTTTCAAGAGAGAAGCCTCTAGTGAAAACTATGGCCCCCGGGTCTATCCTAATCATATATTGAAAATCCTAAAAATACCTTGCTGCACTTTTACTTTATTTATTTTATTTTATATTTTTGTTCGATCTATTTATCTATCACCATACAATTTAATCTTGCAATTAACCGGCAAGGGATTGACAACCCCTTGTTCGCGTTGGGTGTGAGGATTTGTTGTTTTGTGTGAAGGTACTACTAACGAGTTGTTGCGTGATTCTCCTACTAGATTGATAACCTTGGTTTCATAGCTGAGGGAAATACTTATCTCTACTATACTGCATCATCCCCTCCTCTTCGGGGAAATCCCAACGCAGCTCACAAGTAGCAGACGCAAAGTACCTAGCTGCGTCTGATGCACTCCTTGGGAGATCCGGAAAAGCGCCTGGGGAATGCCACACTGGCGTGAGCAAAGCGAACCTGTTACCACCAAAGACGCTTTGCAGTAAGTATGACTTACCATCCGCAATAAGCTTGACTTGGCGGAGTTCCTCCTGGTAGCCTCGCGCCTCCGTCCGCGCCTCCTTATAGCCGCTGACCCCAGTGAGGTTAGCTCGGTGGCCTGATCCTTATTCTTTTGCTCAAGTACCTCACACTTTGTGATGGCATCTTTGAGCTCCTGTTGCACCTCAGACACCCTGGCCTCATGCCTCTGGCTCACAATATTCACCGCGGCCAGTTCGGTGGCTGCCTTTTCAGCCGCAGCCCTTTGCTCCGCAGCCTCCTACCGAGCTTTCTCAAGCTCGGCCTTGAGGTTCTCGACCTCCGCGGCAGCAGCTGCAGTAATGTCAGTTGCATCCCGTTTAGATTAACTTCTTAAACCTTACTAAAAAACCGCTGTAGTAAACAGTTTAGTTCGGACTTGCCTTGCGCCTCGTCGAACCGCTTATTCAGCAGACCGAGGTCGTCATTAGAGCTCTTGACCTTCCGATTCAGCTCGGCCAGCTCCTCGGCGTTGGCAGCTGCCACCGAGGACGACGCCTGCACATTAGACTAAGCACATTACATTCCCAAGTTATCGATTTTCGATCCTCTGACCGGCTTCTTCAATCCAGCCAGAGTCTCGGGGGCTACTACCCATTTTTCTATCATCTATATCTCAAGGTTATTCGACCCCCGCATAAGTTTTTCAAACTTACTCAGGGCTCAGGGGCTACTGTGTATGAGGATTGCATGATCATATAAAAGAAATTTTCTAAGGAAAAGTCATTACATGGCCTACCTTGAAGCCTGTCAGAAGGCCATTGAAAGCCTCCTTCAGTCCGTTGTCCACGGACCGAAGACTTTGCAAAACCATGCCCATCAGGGCACGGTGCTCTTCGGCGATGGAGGAGCTAGTTAAAGCTTCCTCCATCTCATCCGGCCACCCAGTCGAAACCCTCCCTGGAGTGGGCGGGGGTGACGGGGGCATCTCGGCTCCTCCCTCTGTGGAGACCGGAATGGTTGGCTCCTGGTGCCTCAACGGCTTCGGAGCACTTTCGGGGAGAGCTCGGATTGTCCGAGCTCCCCCTCTTCGTTCACCAGAAGGGTTCTCCCCTCCTGGTCTTCGGTGGCCGAGGTATGCACCTCGGCCATAACAGCATTGCCTCCTCCCCCTGAGTTCGGCACGGGAAGGGTCCTCCTTGATAGAACCTCCTCGGCCTCCTCAACGACCGGGGGAGGTGAGGCGCGTGATTTGGTCCCGCTCTCTGCCAGCGCGGCCGGTGGAGAGTCCCCCTCCGAGACTCGATCGGTAGGAAGGTCGCGTGGCGGGCTGCAATGTTAAAAGCAGGCGCGCGGTCAACAGCAGACTTAGTTCGGCTAAAAGTGCATAGGTGTATCTTAGGATATATACCTTTGGGCCTGCGGCTTCACCCTGGGGGTCCTCCGAGGAACCTCTTCAGAGGCCTCGGAGTGGTCGGCGGAGGCCGGGCTGTTATTGGACAGGGCCACCTTGGCCCTGCATGGTCTTTTAGGGGCGGGAGAAGGCTGATCCTCTTCAGCGTTTTCGGACGCAGCCCTCTTCCTTGTTCGGGAGGAATCGCTTTCCTCCCCATCCTCTTCCTGCTCCTTCTCCCCCTCAAGGGTGGAGGGGGCATGGGTGTCCCCAGATCTAGAGTCCGGAGGTCCACGGGAACGGAGTCCTTCTCGGGTCTCCTTCTTCTTCTTCTCTTTCTTCTTCTCCTTCTTCTCCGGCGCCTCATACGGCTCCTCGGCCAACATGGCCGTCAGCAAGGCTGACCTGGGGCCCTCGGGCAGTGGGGCCGGGCTGTTGATTCGCTCGGCCTTCTTCAGCCAGCTCTGTGGATGGAAGAAAATAAATCTTAGTACTTTGTCAAAAAGGAATGTCCGAACATAAGAGTAAAACTTATCATACCTCGTGAGGGGGGTTCTCGGCATCGAGGCCGATGTCTTCCTCCTCGGCCGGTCACTCCTTCTGCGGCTTGAATAGTGCTTTCCACAGCTGAGCGTGGGAAGTGCGGAAGAAACCGAGCACATTGGCGGGGTCATCAAGCTTGTAGGCCCACATCGGGGAGTCCCGGTCTTGGAAGGGGAGGATGCAGCAGCAGAGCATGATCTGAATCACGTTAGGTAATTCGACCTTCCGCTCGATCATCTTGGATATCCGGCTCTGCAGCAGCTCCACCTCCTTGGTTGACCCCCAGTCTAGGCCCTTCTTGGTCCACGAGACCAGCCTCGTGGGGGGTCCGGATCTGAAGGCGGGAATCGCCGCCCAGTCCGCGTTGCGTGGCTCTGTGATCTAGAACCACTCTTTCTGCCAGATCTTGATAGTTTCTATGAAAGTGCCCTCTAGCCACTTGACCCGGGGAAGCTTGCTAACCATCACCCCCCCCCCCCCCCCCCCCCGCAGTCTGCCTGCTGGCCATCGACAATCTTCGGCTTGACGTTGAACACCTTCAACCACAAGCCGAAGTGTGGCTGGAACCGAAGAAAGGCCTCGCAGATGATGATGAAGGCCGAGATGTGCAGGAAGAAGTTCGGGGCAAGATCGTGGAAATCTCACCCATAGAAAAACATCAAGCCCCTAACAAAGGGGTGGAGGGGAAAACCTAATCCCCGAATGAAGTGGGGGAGGAACACCACCCTCTCGCCGGGCTTCGGCGTAGGGATGACCTGGCCTTCCTCTAGGGCGCGGTGAGCGACATCGGTGGGGAGGTAACCCGCGCCCTTCAGCTCCTGGATGGTGCTCTCTGTAACGATGGAAGCCTCCCACTTGCCTTTAGACCCAGAGCCGGCCATGGCCGGATTGAGGGGATGGCCGGAGAGGTTCGAAGAAGGGAAAACTGATCTGGGTGCTGGAGCTCAAAGGTTTGGGAAAGCGCTGGCGCAGGTGGAAGTGAGAGCGTGCAAAGGAAATGGTGGCTTCTCCCTTTTATGGGCTACCGTAAGACCAAGAGTCCTTTTACTGCGCCGCGGACCTCGCCACTTCCCTATATAATCGTGTCGTCATACGCGCACGTGATATCACAAATCATTGATCATATCCCTTAAAAACAGGGCATGATCACCATATTGATGGTACGTGCCAATGGGTAAACCGCCTCGAACTGCTAATTGATACGTCCATTTTGCATCATGTTTTACTACTGTTATTTATAGTGTTTTTAATCAATATAACACTTTGTGGAGCTATTCTAATGCCTTTTCTCTCTAAATATGCAAAGATTCACACAAGGAGGGAGAATACCGGCAGCTGGAATTCTGGACCTGAAAAAGCTCTGTCAAGATACCTATTCTGCACAACTCCAAATGAGCTGAAATTTTCTGGAGAATTATTTTGGAATATATAAAAAATATTGGAAGCAAAAAGTACCAGAGGGGGCCACCCAGGTGCCCACGAGGCACCAGGGCGCGCCAGCCCCCCCCCCCCAGGCGCGCCCTGGTACCTCGTGGGGCCCCTGGCCCACTTCTGGCCCCCATTTTCTGGTATATAAGGGCATTTGACCTAAAAAAATAGAGAGAAGACTTTCGAGATGGTGCGCCGCCGTCTCGAGACGGAACTTGGGCAGGAGCACTTTTGCTCTCCGGCGGAGAGATTCTGCCGGGGATACTTCCCTCCGGGAGGGGGAAATTGTCGCCATCGACATCACCAGCGACCCTCTCATCGTGGGAGGGCTAATCTTCATCAACATCTTCACCAGCACCATCTCATCTCAAAACCCTAGTTCATCTCTTGTATTCAATCTTTGTCTCAAAACCTCAGATTGGTACCTGTCACTACTAGAAAAAACCCTATTAGTGGCGCACCTATTTTGGCTATTAATGGCGCACTATAGGTGCGCCACTATTAACACGCCACTAGTAATAAATAGTAATGGCGCACCTCTGGTGCGCCATTACTATTCCAAATACTAGTGGCGCACCATGTGGTGCGCTATTACTATTGCTACAGGTGCGCCACTACTATTGCTACAGGTGCGCCACTACTATTGCTACAGGTGCGCCACTACTAACCTTTAGGTGCTCCACTAGTATTCTGTCCAGGTGCGCCACTAATAGCCTTATAGGTGCGCCACTAGTAATAAAGGAAGGTGCGCCACTAATAAGGGCTGAAATGCGCCACTAGTAATGTATTTGGAAAACAAACAAAAAAATCCAAACTTACAGAAAACAACCTATAAGGAAAAATAATTTAAAAACAAAAAATGAAATAGAATCATATTTTTTATTATAGTAAGAATATTACAATGTCTTTACAAGTATCCAATAAAAGGAAAATTGCAAGGAAATAAAAGAAAATCCTAAAACTAATCTTCTAGTAATCTTTTCTTCTTTTTCTTCACTTTATCCCTGCAAAATGTAACAAAATAAACAGAAAGACAAACAAACTATTTATAACATGTCAATACTGTCATTTTTTATGCAGAACTAGATATGAGCATATATTTCCAGAATTACATGGTGCGAATATTGTATGAGTAAGATTACATGGTGTCAATACTGTCATTTTTTATGCAGAACTAGAACTGTTACAACCCACATCTACACCTACAGGAAGACTTAGTGGTGCTACTGTTAAGAGAAATTCTTTAAGCCTCTGAACATTTTGCATGTCTTTGAACAACCGACTAATCATATGCCTGGGAGAACATCCTTAAATTCTAAACACATTGTAGAATCTCCTGATGATACAACATTTATCTCACTGTCATTTACAATGACATAACGGTGGAGGAATTTTTGCACCGGCCACCATCTCCATCTAATTAATAATAGAACAATGATGATGATCAAGAATTCAAAGAGATCAGAGGATTGAGTTAAAATAGAGAACATGTCCTGCTCCAATTAATTCATTGGATAATACAGTTTTTCTACAAAAATACTAAACTGGAAAAAGGCTCCAGCTTGGTATCAATTTTGATTCTACTCAGCACCTATAATGGTTTGCATTCTTACTCGGATAAGGTTTTGCACAAATCATTCTATTAAACACAATTACAATTGGCACATGTTCTGTAACAAAAGTCAGACAACCAACAAATAAATCTTATCTACAGTACCATAAGCATATGAGCATTTGCAAAAAAAACAAAAAAAACTTATTTACAGTACTATAAGCACATGAGGCACTGAAGTTGATAACCTGAAACAAAGTGAGCCTACAGAAGGAGGGAGTCAAACTGCCACCAAGACTGTGAAGCAAGTTCTAAAGAGAGTTTGATGCTAACAAACTTGCCAAACAAATATCAAGAAAACAATTAACAGCTACAGTCCAATTCCTCGAACATTTCTTGCAGAAGAAAATAAAAATAAAGTTGCTAAATCATAAAATCATTGTGGCAGTATGTCTACAAAGATCAAAAAGGGAAATCTGTACGGGAAAACACTGAAGAAATCCACACCCATATCTTAAGAAAGATTTTAAGTATGCCTGGAATTAGAACCATATATTTTTCCCATAGACCTGCAAACGATTGGAGAAGGTAGAACACTGAAGAAAGGGTTCTCAGAACACTTACGCTTTCCTGAAAAAGATGACCGGAAATCACTCCAAAGATCTTTGCTCAAGAATTTTGACAGCACAAAAGCAAGAATTACATATTCTCTACATATAACTATTTTTTCAAGTACTGCAAAAATATATTTCTTAGCAGAGGATCCTGAAAATGTAGAACTTGATGCATACGCCTGCATATAGCAAAAATAATATTAAGTATAATTTTCTTGAGATGAGACTGAATATGGAAACAGAAATTCGAAAGTACAACACATGCAGATGTTATCTGGACTGAATGCTATAACTATGTGATTAACAAATGCCCTCAACCCCGAATATTATGCCAAAAAAACCATTTCATGTTGTGCACAACTTACAGTTGTTACCTAGGGATTATACTGAACTTGGTTCCTATTCCTACATCATGGAGCATGGTCATGAATGTATCTTGTTTATAAATTGATCACCAAGCACAGATTAAAAACCGCTCCTTGAATATAAGCATCATTTTCTCTGTAATTTTTCAATTAGACAAAACATGCAGTCTCATTCGGACTTGAGGCATTAATTGAATATGAAGCTACAAAAATCCAAAGGAAAAGAGTAGCAACATAACACAGTTTTAGTTGTCTGGTAATATGATGGATTTAATCTTTTTTAGACATGAACTGGATTACCTTCAGAGAACCATATACTGACGTGTTGCTTGCATTCACATGTTCCTTTACTTCCGCAAGATTCTAACAAACTGCAGAAAAAATTCAACAGAGAAAGATGATATACAGGAACACTAAAAGGAGTATGGGCAAGCCTGAAAACACATAAGCATAGCAAATCAACGATATTTGTGAAGAGTGCAAAATCTGTGTGAACCACATAAGTACGGAAAGAGGAAAAAGTACTGTATATAAATCCCAATGTTGCATGCATCCTAATTGAAAGATACTGAACTGATTTTTCTCTCCACGTGCTGCGTTTCGACGTACCCCAAGAGAACACCTTGCGAGGAACATTTAATGAATTCATACACTTCTGTTGATAGGTCAGAAGAACATATAGTAAACAGAATATGCCTCGTCAGAGAAAACTGAAACTACAATAATCTTAATGACCTCTAGGACTAACTTTTACACGAGTGAAAGAGCTACATCTGCAGACATTCTACCGACAATGGCTTCATTCTTACACTAATTCTCAGGACATATTCATGATTACAACAACATTCATGTTAAGTAAACAAAGGCTAACTGCTGCTTGTTCAAATAAATAAATAGGTGATTAAAGCAAACATGGAAAAATAAAGTAGTGTAAGGAAATAACAAATTTCTTGCTAGAGAACATCATATTCTTGGGGTGCTGCTGTCATTAACTATCAGTATAATAGAAGAAATCCTTATATCGTCTCAAAATGAGCAGAAAATTAATTTATATGTTCCAGCTTATGTTCTCTGGACCAAGAGAAAATAATTATGGAGATGAAACATAATCAAATCAGCTTGAATTCTATTTATATGGTTTACATATGACATAATCCCATTTTATATGGTCTATTTGTGCAATTGTATGGCTAATGTAAAGAACAATTATTGGCGTGGTAAGAATGTATGGTTACAAATACAGTACAATTACTGCTGTAACTGAGAAATTAAACTCATAACTGTATGCTCTCTGATGTCAATAGTTTGGTTCAGTTTATTTCTAACCATGCATTTTATTCGGAGACATTGTGCAATAAGATACTTACTCACAAAGCAAGCATCATATCAATTTTGTACTGTCCGAAATTGGTGCCTGAGTGTATTTTCAGTTCAGGGATGTGCATGTATAGAGGTTGACCTTAGCGCATCACTCAACTAAAAGTTAATTTCAGTAAATTAAAAGAACTTTTATCTTATCTCGTTATTAGACTGTAGAACAAATGTTCCATTGATCTATTGCTTAAATCTGAATGTTTAACTGTGTCATTCTCTTTCTTGCTGAAAACACAGAGATGCAATTGTTCTTAACTAACAGTCCCTTACCCCTTCCTCTTATATAACAAACTAAATAAGAGAGAGAGAGCTCGGGATGGAGGGAGGGGAGAGGACGCACGTGAGGGGCTCGGGAGAGGTATTGGGTCGAGGTGCTCGTCCTCCTCGCCTGGAAGCACAGTCGCAGCGGCGGGGACTTGGAGCGGGGTGGTTCGCATGTTCCGATGGAGCTTCTGGTGGCGTAGTAAAACGACGGTGGCGGCTGCTTTGCTCCCTCCGGCGAGCTCGGACGGCGGCGACTGCTGGTGCTCCCTCCGGCGAGCTCGGACGGCGCGGCTGCTGGTGCTCCCTCCGGCGAGCTCGGACGGCACGGGAGGAGGCGGATGCCTCGATCCAGAGCTCGCCGAGGCTGCAAGCGAGGCGGGGTGCTCCCCCATGCTCCCTCCGCTCCGGCGCCCAGCGCTCCATCTGCTCCACGGCGGGAACGAACAGGAGAAGCAGAGAGGGCGGGGTGGACGACGGCGGCGAGCGAGGCGGGGTGGCCGACGGGGAATGAGGCGGGGCGGGGCGGGGTGGCCGACGAGCGAGGCGGGGCGGGCGGGATGGCCGACGAGGGAGATGGGGCGGGGTGGCCGGCGGCGAGCTAGGCGGGGCGGGGCAGGGTGGGGTGACCGGCGAGTGAGGAGAGGCGGCTGCAGGGTTACCAGAGAGAGAGATGTGGGGATAAGGGAGAGAGAGATAAGGGGATAAGGGAGAGTGGTGGGGACGGGAGTGGTGGGGATAGCAATGGCGCACTACGTAGGGTGCGCCACACCTACCAGGGTTAGTAATGGCGCACCACACCCCGATGCGCCATTACTAGTTTTGAAAAAAAAAATTGAAACAAAAATTGTTAGTAGTGGCGCACCGGGTGGTGGTGCGCCATTACTAGTTTTAACTAGTAATGGCGCACCACGCCCCGGTGCGCCACTGGTAAGTCTGGGGAGGGGGGTGTGCCCAGGAGAAACTTAGCAGTGGCGCACCACACACCAGGTGCGCCATTAGTAATATGGACATTAATGGCGCACCCATATCTGGTGCGCCACTGCTATATAGCAGTGGCGCACCACATACATGGTGCGCCATTAATGTCCATATTAGCTATAGCCGTTTTTCTAGTAGTGTGTGGGTTGCTAGTAGTGTTGATTACATCTTGTAGTTGATGCTTGTTGGTTTACTTGGTGGAAGATTATATGTTCAGATCTATTATACAATTCAATACCCTACTGGACATGAACATGTTGATGATGTGTGAGTAGTTACTTTTGTTCTTGAGGACATGGGAGAAGTCTTGTCATAAGTAATCATGTGAATTTGGTATTCGTTCGATATTTTGATGATGTGTATGTTGTGATTCTCTTAGTGGTGTCATGTGAACGTCGACTACATGACACTTCACCATCTTTGGGCCTAAGGGAATGCATTGTGGAGTAGTAATTAGATGATGGGTTGCTAGAGTGACAGAAGCTTAAACCCTAGTTTATGCGCTATTCCGTAAGGGGCTGATTTGGATCCACATGTTTCATGCTATGGTTAGAGTAATCTTAATTCTTCTTTCATAGTTGCGGATGCTTGCGAGAGGGGGTAATCATAAGTGGGAGGTTTGTCCATGTAAGGGCAGCACCCAAGCACCGGTCCACCCACATATCAAATTATCAAAGTAGCGAACGCGAACCAAACTAACATGGTGAAAGTGACTAGATGAAATTCCCATGTGTCCTCGAGAACGCTTTACTTATTATAAGAGATCGTTCCGGCCTGTCCTTTGCTACAAAAAGGATTGGGCTATATTGCTGCACTCTTTGTTACTATTGTTACTTGTCACTTGTTACAAATTATCTTGCTATCAAACTACCTATTACCGATAATTTCAGTGCTTGCAGAAAACACCTTGCTGAAAACCGCTTATGATTTCCTTTTGCTCCTCGTTGGGTTTGACACTCTTACTTATCGAAAGGACTATGATTGATCCCCTATACTTGTGGGTCATCAAGACTCTTTTCTGGCGCCGTTTCCAGGGAGTGAAGCGCCTTTGGTAAGTGGAATTTGGTAAGGAAACATTTATATTACGTGCTGAAATTTACTATCACTTGTCACTATGGAAAGTAATCCTTTGAGGGGTTTGTTCGGGGTATCTTCACCTCGACCGGAAACACAAATAGTTGCTCCTCAACCTACTGCACCTATTGAAAAAGATATTGAATATAAAATTCCTCCGGGCATGTTAGAGAAACTGCTAGATAATCCTTATGCAGGAGATGGAACGGTACATCCTGATATGCACTTGATTTATGTGGAAGAAATTTGTGGATTGTTTAAGCTTGCAGGTATAACCGGAGATGGAGTTAAGAAGAAAGTTTTCCCTTTATCTTTGGAGGGAAAAGCATTAATATGGTATAGGCTATGTGATGATACTGATACATGGGATTGGAACCGCCTGAAACTAGAATTCCATCAGAAATTTTATGCTATGCATTTGGTTCATCGCGATCGGAATTATATATATATAACTTTTGGCCTCGTGAAGGAGAAAGCATCGCTCAAGCTTGGGGGAGGCTTAAGTATATGTTGCATACATGCCCCAATCATGACCTCTCAAGAAAAATTATCTTAGAAAATTTTTATGCTCGGCTTTCTCATGATAATCAAACTATGCTCGATTCTTCTTCGACTGGCTCCTTTATGAAGAAAACTATTGAATTCAGATGGGATCTTTTGGAAAGAATTAATGCAACTCTGAAGATTGGGAACTCGACAAAGGTAATGAGTCAGGTATAATACTTGAGTTCAATTGTGTTAAATCTTTTATGGCCACCGATACTTTTCATAAGTTTAGCACTAAATATGGACTTGACTCTGAGATAGTAGCCTCCTTTTGTGAATCCTTTGCTACTCATGTTGATCTCCCTAAGGATAAGCGGTTTAAATATCATCCCCCTGTTAAAGAAAAGATAGAGGAACCTATTAGTGTTAAAGAAGAAACAATTGTTTATCATGTTGATCCAGTTGTTCCTACCGCTTATATTGAGAAACCCCCTTTTCCTGTTAGGATTAAGGAACATGCTAAGGTTTCAACTGTGGTTAACAAAAGTCATAATAGAACACCTAGACCCGCTGAACAAATTAAAGTTGAACCTAATGTTGCTATGGTTAAAGATCTCTTAGTTGATAATATAGATGGGCATGTTATTTACTTCTGCGATGAAGCAGCTCGAATTGCTAAACCTGATTCTAAAGATAAAAATAGACCCGTTGTGGGCATGCCTGTTGTCTCAGTTAAAATAGGAGATCATTGCTATCATGGCTTATGTGATTTGGGTGCTAGTGTGAGTGGTATTCCTTTTACTTTATATCAAGAAATTATGAATGATATTGCACCTCCTGAATTAGAAGACATTGATGTTACTATTAAACTTGCTAACAGAGATACCATTACACCACTTGGGATTGTTAGAGATGTTGAAGTCTTGTGTGGAAAAATAAAATACCCTACTGATTTTCTAGTCCTTGGTTCTCCACAAGATGATTTTTGTCCCATTATATTTGGTAGACCTTTCTTGAACACGGTTAATGCTAAGATTGATTGCACTAAAGAAACAGTCAGTGTTGATTTTGGTGGTATGTCTCATGAGTTTAATTTCTCCAAATTTCGTAGACAACCTCATGACAAAGAATTTCCTAGTAAAGATGAAATTATTGGTCTTGCTTCTATTGCCGTACCTCCTACTGATCCGGTAGAACAATATTTGCTAGACCATGAGAATGATATGCATATGCATGAAAGAAATGAAATTGATAAGATGTTCTTTCATCAACCACCTATCCTTAAACATAATTTGCCTGTTGAAACTCTTGGAGGTCCTCCTCCACCTAAAGGTGATCCTGTGTTTGAATTGAAGCAATTGCCTGATACATTGAAATATGCTTATCTAGATGAAAAGAAGATATATCCTGTTATTATTAGTGCTAACCTTTCAGCGTACGAAGAAAAGAGATTGCTGAAAACTCTAAGGAAGCACCGAGCCGCTATTGGATATACTCTTGATGATCTTAAGGGCATTAGTCCCACTCTATGTCAGCACAAAATTAATACGGAGCCTGATGCTAAACCAGTTGTCGACCACCAACGTCGATTAAATCCTAAGATGAAGGAGGTGGTAAGAACTGAAATATTAAAACTTCTGGAAGCAGGTATAATCTATCCCATAGCTGATAGTAGATGGGTAAGTCCTGTTCATTGTGTCCCTAAGAAAGGAGGTATAACCATTGTTCCTAATGATAAAAATGAACTCATTCCACAAAGAATTGTAACTTGTTATAGGATGGTAATCGATTTTAGAAAATTAAACAAAGCTACTAGAAAAGATCATTACCCCTTACCTTTTATTGATCAAATGTAAGAAAGATTGTCTAAGCATACACATTTTTGTTTTCTAGATGGTTATTCTGGTTTTTCTCAAATACCCTTATCACAACCCGATCAAGAGAAAACCACATTTACTTGTCCTTTCGGAACTTATGCTTATAGACGTATGCCTTTTGGTTTATGCAATGCACCTGCTACCTTTCAAAGATGTATGACTGCTATATTCTCTGACTTTTGTGAAAAGATTGTTGAAGTTTTCATGGATGATTTTTCCGTTTACGGAACTTCTTTTGATGATTGCTTAAGCAACCTTGATCGAGTTTTGCAGAGATGTGAAGAAACTAATCTTGTCTTGAATTGGGAGAAGTGCCACTTTATGGTGAATGAAGGTATTGTCTTGGGCCATAAAGTTTCTGAGAGAGGTATTGAAGTTGATAAAGCTAAGGTTGATGCTATTGAGAAAATGCCATGTCCCAAAGATATTAAAGGTATAAGAAGTTTCCTTGGTCATGCTGGTTTCTATAGGAGATTTATTAAAGACTTCTCCAAAATTTCTAGGCCTCTCACCAATCTTTTGCAAAAAGATGTTCCATTTGTTTTTTATGATGATTGTCTAGAAGCCTTTGAAACCCTTAAGAAAGCCTTAACCACTGCACCTATTGTTCAACCACCTGACTGGAACTTGCCTTTTGAAATTATGTGTGATGCTAGCGATTATGCTGTTGGTGCTGTTCTAGGACAAAGAGTTGATAAGAAATTAAATGTTATCCATTATGCTAGTAAAACTCTAGATAGTGCCCAAAGAAATTATGCTACTACTGAAAAAGAATTTTTAGCAGTTGTGTTTGCATGTGATAAATTCAGATCTTATATAGTTGATTCTAAGGTAACTATTCACACCGATCATGCTGCTATTAAATATCTTATGGAAAAGAAAGATGCTAAACCTAGACTCATTAGGTGGGTTTTATTGCTACAAGAATTTGACTTGCATATTATTGATAGAAAGGGAGCTGAAAATCCCGTAGCAGATAATTTGTCTAGAATAGAAAATGTTCTTGATGACCCACTACCTATTAATGATGATTTTCCTGATGAGCAACTAGCTGTCATAAATGCTTCTCGTAATACTCCTTGGTTTGCAAACTATGCTAATTACATTGTTGCTAAATATATACCACCTAGTTTTACATACCAACAAAAGAAAAAATTCTTCTTTGACTTGAGACATTACTTCTGGGATGACCCACATCTTTATAAAGAAGGAGTAGATGGTATTATTAGACGTTGTATACCTGAGCATGAACAGGAACAAATCCTACGGAAGTGTCACTCTGAAGCTTACGGAGGACACCATGCGGGAGACAGAGCTGCACACAAGGTATTACAATCTGGTTTTTATTGGCCTACTCTTTTCAAGGATGCTCGTAAATTTGTCTCCTCTTGTGATGAATGTCAAAGAATTGGTAATGTTGGTAGACGTCAGGAAATGCCTATGAATTATTCACTTGCTGTTGAACCATTTGATGTTTGGGATTTGATTATATGGGACCTTTTCCTAAATCCAATGGGTATACTCATATTTTAGTTGATGTTGATTACATTACTAAGTGGGTAGAAGCTATTCCAACTAGTAGTCCTAATCATAACACTTCTATTAAAATGCTTAAAGATGTTATTTTCCCAAGGTTTGGAGTCCCTAGATATTTAATAACTGATGGTGGTTCACATTTTATTCATGGTGCATTCCATAAATTACTTGCTAAATATGATGTCAACCACAGAATTGCATCTCCCTATCATCCTCAGACTAGTGGTCAAGTTGAATTAAGCAATAGAGAAATAAAATTAATTTTGCAGAAAACCGTCAACAGATCTAGAAAGAATTGGTCTAAGAAACTTGACGATGCACTGTGGGCTTATAAAACTGCTTATAAAAATCCTATGGGTATGTCTCCTTATAAAATGGTTTATGGAAAAGCATGTCATTTGCCTCTTGAGTTAGAACATAAAGCATATTGGGCAATTAAAGAATTAAATTATGATTTCAAACTTGCCGGTGAGAAGAGGTTATTTGACATTAGCTCATTAGATGAATGGTGAACCCAAGCTTATGAAAATGCTAAATTGTTTAAAGAAAAAGTTAAAAGATGGCATGATAGAAGAATTCAGAAACGGGAATTTAAAGTAGGTGAGCAAGTTCTATTGTACAATTCTCGTTTAAGATTCTTTGCAGGAAAACTTCTCTCTAAGTGGGAAGGACCGTATATTATCGAAGAAGTTTATCGCTCCGGAGCCATCAAAATAAATAACTCTGATGGCACTAATCCGAGAGTGGTGAATGGGCAAAGAATTAAGCATTATATTTCAGGTACCCCTATCAATGTTGAAACTAATATTATTGAAACAATTACACCGGAGGAATACATAAGGGAGACCTTCCGGAACACTCCAGAACCCTGAAAAGGAAGAGGTATGTGATACGGTAAGTAAACCGACTCCAAAAATTCCATAAAAATACTTTGTCAGTTTTGGAATATTTATAAAAATACAAAAATAAGAAACAGCCGGGGGGACCCACCTGGTGCCCACGAGGCACTAGGGCGTGCCACCCCCCCCCCCAGGCACGCCCTGGTGGCTCGTGGGCCCCACGTGTGCCTTCCCGACTCCGTTTTTCTTCTGGATTACTTGTTTTGCAAGATAAAAAATCTATATATAGACTTCCAGACGTTTTGACCACCGTATCGCAGAAATCTCCTCTGTTCTTGTTTCGTACTATTTTTCTGACAGATCTAGATCGCCATGACTTCACCAAGCTCTTTCAAAGACAAGTTCTATGAGAAGGTCATCAATCCTTACCTTCCGGAGGTGATGAAACACCCTCAAGCCATTGAGATGCGTGAGGGGGTGCTTCACATCCGGGATGTCCAAGGACCCAAGAAGACCGGGAGCGTGGAATCTAAGCTCGAGGCAGTGGAGCAGGAGATCTTCAAGTGCCAAGGGATGGTGGAACGTGGACTCAGCGCCAACCACTCCATGATCATGGAATTCACCCGTGATCGCAAGGTGGATGACCGATCAATTGGGGACATCATCTTCAAGCCCAATGAACGAGTTGATTACCTCCAAGGCCAAATCTACGATCTCCAAAATCAGAATTTTGAATATGAGGCAAGATTCAAAGGTATGAGTTTAGCTGCAAATTTCAGGACTCCGGAGACTCGTTCATCTTCCCATGATGGGGCACCTATGCCATGGAAGCCGGAGGACAAGCCCATCACTACTCCACCACCATCATCACCGGAGAAGGACACTTGAGCACATGGGTATGGGCACTCCCCTTGGCTTGCGCCAAGCTTGGGGGAGGTGCCCCGGTATCGTATCACCATCACTTCTATTATATTTACTTACTTTTAGTTTGATCCTCAGTTATTTCATGATCTAGTTGAATAAAAGCTTAGCATGATCTATTTTCGAGTGTTAGTTTTGTGACCCGTCCATCTATGTAATCGAGTTGAGAGCTATATAATAAAGAGTAGTTTGAGCCTGTGTTGCTTTACTTTCATGTTTCAATCATAGCAATGAAAATAACGAAAAAAGATCATATACTAACCTTATGGAAAGTAATGACATTACATAAACAAAAGTATAAGTGGTAAAATTTATTGGAGGATAACAAACATAGTATTAGTCAATGATGCAATTCTTGAAAGAATTAATAAGGGAAGAGAAGATTCACATGCAAATATACTATCTTGGACATCTTTTATGATTGTGAGCCCCCATTAAGTATTTTGTGTCAAATTGTTGACGTTGGACAAGGAAGACAACGTAATGAGTTATGTTTGTTCATATTTACATAGAAGTTATATTGTTATAGATCCTCCAACATGTGGTGCTTGCCCAATATCTTTGCTAGCCAAAAATTCGCACTAAGTAGAGATACTACTTGTGCATCTAAAACTCTTAGACCCAGTTTCATGTCATGAGAGTCCACTATATCTACCTATGGATTGAATAAAATCCTTCAAGTAAGTTGTCATCGGTGCAAAAAGCAATAAAAATTGCCTCTAAATATGTCTGAACTTTTATTGTAAGGGAAATAAGCGTTGTACGAGCTTGTGATGGTAAAGAAATAAAAGGGACGGACTGCATAATAAAGGTTGCTATCACAAGGGGCAATATAACGTGATGTTCCTTTGCATTAAGAGCTCTAGCATTCAAAAACAAAAAGCGCATGACAACCTCTGCTTCCCTCTGTGAAGGGCCTATCCTTTACTTTTATGTATTTTACTTTTTATGCATGAGTCAATAGTATTCTCCTTTATTTCCTTTTTTTATTTTTCTCTTTTGCAAGCATCATGTGGTGGGGAAAGATCTAAGCACATATATCCAGTTGGATATGAGTGATCATGAATTATTATTGTTGACATCACCCTTGAGGTGAATAAGTTGGGAGGCAGAACTATAAGCCCCTATCTTTCTATGTGCCTGGCTGAGACTTTTTGCTCCATATATATGTCATGAGTGTTAGCAATCATGGAAGATTAAATGATGCTTGAGTATGTGGACTTGCTGAATAGCTCCTACATGTGACCCTTCCTAAAAATATGATGAATTGTAATTGCATTGTTGACTGAGAACATAGTTTGTTAGCTTTCAAGAAGGTTTATGCCTTATACTCCACTGTTGTGGTGAATTGTTACTTGCTCATAAGAAGTTTATGATAATAAATATTGCTGCCATGATAATAAATATTGCTGTTATAATAATGATCACGATGCTTCTATGTCTGTATTTTGTTTTTATCGACACCTCTCTCTCTAAACATGAGGACATGATTATCGATATCAGCTTTCGCTTGAGGACAAGCGAGGTCTAAGCTTGGGGGAGTTGATACGTCCATTTTGCATCATGTTTTACTACTGTTATTTATAGTGTTTTTAATCAATATAACACTTTGTGGAGCTATTCTAACGCCTTTTCTCTCTAAATATGCAAGATTCACACAAGGAGGGAGAATACCGGCAGCTGGAATTCTGGACCTGAAAAAGCTCTGTCAAGATACCTATTCTGCACAACTCCAAATGAGCTGAAATTTTCTGGAGAATTATTTTGGAATATATAAAAAATATTGGAACCAAAAAGTACCAGAGGGGGCCACCCAGGTGCCCACGAGGCACCAGGGCGCGCCACCCCCCCCCCCCCCCCCAGGCGCGCCCTGGTACCTCGTGGGGCCCCTGGCCCACTTCTGGCCCCCATTTTCTGGTATATAAGGGCATTTGACCTAAAAAAATAGAGAGAAGACTTTCGAGACGGTGCGCCGCCGTCTCGAGACGGAACTTGGGCAGGAGCACTTTTGCTCTCCGGCGGAGAGATTCTGCCGGGGATACTTCCCTCCCTGAGGGGGAAATCGTCGCCATCGACATCACCAGCGACCCTCTCATTGTGGGAGGGCTAATCTTCATCAACAACTTCACCAGCACCATCTCATCTCAAAACCCTAGTTCATCTCTTGTATTCAATCTTTGTCTCAAAACCTCAGATTGGTACCTGTGGGTTGCTAGTAGTGTTGATTACATCTTGTAGTTGATGCTTGTTGGTTTACTTGGTGGAAGATTATATGTTCAGATCTATTATACAATTCAATACCCTACTGGACATGAACATGTTGATGATGTGTGAGTAGTTACTTTTGTTCTTGAGGACATGGGAGAAGTCTTGTCATAAGTAATCATGTGAATTTGGTATTCGTTCGATATTTTGATGATGTGTATGTTGTGATTCTCTTAGTTGTGTCATGTGAACGTCGACTACATGACACTTCACCATCTTTGGGCCTAAGGGAATGCATTGTGGAGTAGTAATTAGATGATGGGTTGCTAGAGTGACAGAAGCTTAAACCCTAGTTATGCGCTATTCCCTAAGGGGCTGATTTGGACCCATATGTTTAATGCTATGGTTAGAGTAATCTTAATTCTTCTTTCGTAGTTGCGGATGCTTGCGAGAGGGGGTAATCATAAGTGGGAGGTTTGTCCAAGTAAGGTCAGCACCCAAGCACCGGTCCACCCACATATCAAATTATCAAAGTAGCGAACGCGAATCAAACTAACATGGTGAAAGTGACTAGATGAAATTCCCATGTGTCCTCGAGAACGCTTTACTTATTATAAGAGATCGTTCCGGCCTGTCCTTTGCTACAAAAAGGATTGGATTATATTGCTGCACTCTTTTTTACTATTGTTACTTGTCACTTGTCACAAATTATCTTGCTATCAAACTACCTATTACCGATAATTTCAGTGCTTGCGGAAAACACCTTGCTGAAAACCACTTATCATTTCCTTCTGCTCCTCGTTGGGTTCGACACTCTTACTTATCGAAAGGTCT
The DNA here is from genome assembly GCA_039707655.1 of Elymus sibiricus. Lineage (NCBI taxonomy): Eukaryota > Viridiplantae > Streptophyta > Magnoliopsida > Poales > Poaceae > Elymus > Elymus sibiricus. The sequence continues at coordinate 463,270,336 of CM077672.1, forward strand.
ACGATTGATCCCCTATACTTGTGGGTCATCACTAATCGAGTTTTCATAACTGGCTTGCAGTCGTGACTCGTTATGACCCTTCGGCAAAAGCTGTCAGACGAGATCGCTGTTCACACTTGTGCGACTGGCCTTCGGGGCTAAGTTATTTGCATATTTCGAAAGCCGAAGCATAACCCGAGGAAACGTATGGTCGGGAATGGCCAAGTAATCCTCGAGGACTTGATTCGTGGGGATAGCAGGCCCTACACAAATACTACAGAAAGGAAGGAACTGGTCTGCAAAGCCGATAATGTTTGGCGTGTACCTCGGCTTCGAAGACTAGTTCGGGGGCTACTGAGGTAGTTTCGGACTGAGGGGTCCTCACGCTGCCGGCCTGTCTCTCGTGGGCCGTTCTTGTGGGCCGCTCCTAACTCATCAAAGGAAGGCCGGACTGTAGGCGACCCCGTGTACCAGAAGGAAACCTTCAAAGACTTGGCGTCCTCTCCAAGAAAGGTTTAGCGTAGCCGGCATGTTTATCCCCTGGTGGCAACGGACTGTACATGTTTCTATAGGGGGTCGCAACTGCATGCATTCAAAAGGATCACAATTGTAAGTTTTAAAATAGGATCCCAACTGGAGGCTTTTCATGGAGGTCGTAGCTGTATGTTTTAAGGGGGTGGGGTCGTGACCGTAAGTTATTATTAAGCCGACTGCGACTGCGATGAACATTTTTTAAATTCATGAATATTTTTCTAAATACTCTTTGAAAATCATTTTCTAAATACGTTGATTTTTTTGCAAAGACACATTGAACAATATTTCCAAATACACTCTAAACATTTTCTGAACACACAATAAATGTTTTAAGTAATATTTTTTTTTTCAAACGGACAATATTTTTTAATACATGATAGATATTTTAGAAATGTGTGAACATTTTTTTGTAAAATATCAAGACAAAGGTAAAAATATTGTTTATATATTTTTCTTTTTATAAGGAACATGAAAAATAAAAGAACTTGAATAAGACAAACTGTGTAAATACCACAGACAAGCCCATAAACTGTAAAAAAAAGATACAAGCCCATACACAAACTGTGTAAATACCACAAACAACCCAAACTGGCTTGGCCCGAAAAAGAACAAATCTGGTTTAGACTACATCCAAAACGGTTTGGGATAACAAACAAGTGATGTCATCTTATGTCAGGTGAATGAGACCAAACTATATCTCATCTAGATGAGTTCTAGGCACTCCCTTTTATCATCTGATCTCGTATGGTTAAAGCGCATCTATCCTAATCTCCTCTGAGTGTCTACTTTAGCCTGTATGGGTGCGGGCTTGATGATCTCTTTACACTCGTTAGTCGACTCAGCCTATCCCTGCCCGTAGGGTATAGCGTTCTGATATCTCAACCCTAGTCACCAACACAAACCTCTTTGAATCCCATATGATTTCTTGAGCGCATATGTTTGCCAGTCACACTTGGAACTTATACGAGGATCAAGGCAGCTCAAAATTGTCTGTATGCCACCTTGGATGTGACATTTGCTTACTTGTAAATTTTTCGGGGGAATAACTTGTTCTACGAGCTTTAGAGTTTGTTTTACTCCACCAAGGCATAGATTCAGTCTCGTTTGACTTTGCTAGTTGCTGGTGTGTTTTTCGTGTGTGTGCGTTGATTGTTGGCTGTGTGCATCCTAACTATGCAGCGGTCAGGTGTATGCTCAACGTGTTTATATCCCCTTGATGCGTCATTTTAAGATAATAAAATCCAGCCTTTATTAAACAAAAATATGTGTCAAATGGGGATGTACTATCACCAACAAGAATGAGAGAATCTTTGGCAATGGCCTTCAGCTCGATAACAACATGACGGTACAATCTCCCTGGCGATCGGTACTAGCTCTCACCTAGCCTAGGACTCCGCCACCCCCGCGCCGCGGACTGCTCCGACGGCGCACTACTAGAAAAACGGCTATAGCTAATATGGACATTAATGGCGCACCATGTATGTCGTGCGCCCCTGCTATATAGCAGTGGCGCACCAGATATGGGTGCGCCATTAATGTCCATATTACTAATGGCGCACCTGGTGTGTGGTGCGCCACTGCTAAGTTTCTCCTGGGCACACCCCCCTCCCCAGACTTACCAGTGGCGCACCTGGGTGTGGTGCGCCATTACTAGTTAAAACTAGTAATGGCGCACCACACCCCGGTGCGCCACTACTAACAATTTTTTTTTCAATTTTTTTTTCAAAACTAGTAATGGCGCACCGGGGTGTGGTGCGCCATTACTAGTTTTAACTAGTAATGGCGCACCACACCCCGGTGCACCATTACTAACAATTTTTTTTTTCAATTTTTTTTTCAAAACTAGTAATGGCGCACCCGCACCAGGTGCGCCATTAGTAACCCTGGTTACCAATGGCGCATTCTTAGGAGGTGCGCCATTACTAGCCTGAGAGCAGCTAGATATTTTTGACAGCCACCTACCACACTCACTTTCCCCACTTCATTCTCTCCACCTCTACCAAGCTTGGTCTCGGCTTCCTCCTCCTCCTCACCTCATTTGCACCATAGATTCACCCAAATTAAGTGGTTAAATTTCCTTTTTTTGATAGGTAAGTAAGGGGAAAGTTTTCTTTATGTTCTAGATCTACTTTTTTCTCCCTCCAACGTACACACTTTTTATGGCCTAGATCTACACTTTTCTCATTGAGCTAGATCTACGTATGTTTGTGGTGTTGCATATGTTTGTGTTTGCAGGTACCGGTATTTGAAATGCGATAGTTGCCAATATTTTGCCGGAATGTGGATTCATTTCCGTTTCGGCGAGAATTTGGCACTATGCATTCTTTTTTGTCCTATTTTTAGGCAAAGTCATGCCAAAAAAAAATTTGGTTCTAAAATATCGTTTTGCTCTACCCCGCAGGCGACCATGGTCCGCACGATGACCGAAGGCATCGTGAATAGGTTTTTGAGCTCCGCGAAGGCCGAGATACTTCAAAAGAACGAGACGGAGATAAGATGTCCGTGTCGAAGATGCAAGCTGAAGAGCCTTATGGACCCGGATTCCAGATAGGTGTGGGACCACCTGCTCGTGCGTGGTTTCATGGATGGCTATCGGTGGCAAGGTGATGAAGATGATTATGAAGTCGTCCATGGGGGCCGGGCAACAAATAAGGAAGGGCGGCAAGACAATAGCGGCGAGGGCGGCCGGCGAGAAGACGAAGAATCTCCAGGACATGATCACGAAGTAGATGCAGGACACAGTCATCATGTAGAAGATGCCGGACATGATGATGAGGAAGATCAAGACGAAGGGCATGATCATGAAGATGAAGATGCCGGAGCAGACGACGATGGACCATTGATGGGCTAGGTACAGGACCCTCATATTCAAGAGCTGCTTCTCAAGCAGACGGGTAACGCAAGAGCTGCCGCCCGAGAGAAAGCCAAGCTGGATCAACTGGAGATAGACGCAGTTACTCCATTGTATGAAGGATGCAGGCCCGAGGATACCCGCCTGAAAGTAACGCTCATGGCTCTGGAGATGAAGGTAAAACACAAAATGACCGACGCATGCTTCGACGAGAACATGTCATTCTGGCACGAACGTCTTCCCAAAGGGAACAAGTGCCCGACCAGTTTCGAGGAGGCGAAGAAAATCGTGTGTCCTCTGGATTTACCGCACGTGAAATAACATGTGTGCATGAATGATTCCATCATTTATCGGGACGAGCACGCGGAGTCTACCATATGTCCGGTGTGCGGCGTCACTCGATACAAGAAGAGGAAGAAAGCTCCTCGAAAAGTGGTGTGGTACTTTACGATCACTCCTCGTCTGCAGCGGTATTTCGCGGACCCTAAGCTAGCAGAGCTCCTGCGTTGGCACGCGGATAGGAAGGAGAAGAAGCAAGAAGATGACGGAAATGATCCGGAGATAAATAAAAAAGACAAGATGCTGAGTCACCCTAAGGATGCGAGCCAGTGGCAAGCATTGAACTTCGAACACCCAGAATTTGGGGACGATCCAAGGAACATCATGCTGGGCGCGAGCACCGATGGAGTCAATCCGTTTGGCAGCCAGAGAAGCACACATAGCACCTGGCCTGTGTTTGTGTGGATGTACAACCTTCCCCCCTGGATGTGCATGAAGAGGAAGTACATTCACATGAGTATGCTAATTGAAGGGCCAAAACAACCAGGGAACGACATCAATCTGTATCTGGGGCTGCTGAAAGAGGAGCTAGACACGCTGTGGAAAACACCAGCCAATACGTGGGACGCCGCAGCGAAAGAATATTTCCCTATGAGAGCCGCACTGCTCACGACGGTGCACGACTATCTCGGTTATGGATATGTCGCGGGGCAGGTGGTCCACGGATTTTGTGCATGCGTCAGGTGCATAGATGACACAACGTATCGCCAGCTAGATAGAGATCCCGGGTCTTCGAAAACCGTGTTCATGGGACATCGAAGGTGGCTTCGCGACGATGACGCATGGAGAAAACGCAAGGATCTGTTCGATGGTGAAACCGAACCCCGAAGACCCCCACGTACGAGGAGCGGCGAGGAAATAGACGAGCTGTTGAAAAATTGGAAAGAGTGCCCACCACCGGGAAAGAAGCGAAAGGCGCCAGAGCCGCTGCTGAAGGTATGGAAAACGAGGTCTGTTTTCTGGGACTTGCCGTACTGGAAGATCCTCCGTGTGCCTCACAGCCTTGACGTCATGCATATCACGAAGAACGTGTGCGAGAGTCTGCTTGGTACCCTGCTCAACATGCCAGAGAGGACCAAAGATGGGCGGAAAGCAAGGGCAGACTTGCAATCAATGGGCATCAGGGAGGAGCTTCACGCAAAACACCCTAATGATGATGATGATGATGATGATGATGATGATGATGAGGCGAAGGACACGGAAAGTCGTCGCAAAGGCAAAAAGGCCAAGAAGATCGAATATGACTGCCCTCCCACGTGCTTCACTCTAAGTCAGAAGGAGATCAAGCAGTTTTTCACCTGCCTCGTAGGAGTAAAACTTCCTTACGGTTACGCGGGGAAGATAAGCAGATACCTAGACTCAGCGAAGCAGAAGTTCAGCGGGATGAAGTCTCACGACTGTCACGTGCTGATGACGCAGATACTTCCAGTTGCAATCCGTGGGATCATGGACGCGCACGTCCATGAAACGCTATTTGCCTATGCAACTTTTTCGACGTCATCTCTCGGAAGTCGGTTGGCATGAGGCAACTCAGAAGGCTACAGGAAGAGATCGTGGTGATACTATGCGAGCTTGAGATGTACTTCCCGCCCGCATTCTTCGACGTTATGGTGCATCTGCTGGTCCATATCGTGGAGGATATCATCCAACTCGGGCCGATGTTCCTGCACAGCATGATGCCGTTCGAAAGGATGAATGGTGTCATCAAAGGATACGTTCGCAACAGGGCACGTCCAGATGGAAGCATAGCCAAGGGCTTTCTGACCGAAGAGTGCATCTCCTTCTGCATGAATTATCTAGGCATCGAGAACCCCGTTGGTCTGCCCGTCAACAGGCACCTCGGCAGGCTCGCTGGATGGGGTCACCGCGAGGGTCGCCGCGAAATGCATGTCGACTTCAAGGGTCGACTCGCCGACTTTGAAAGAGCAAACCTAGTCGCGCTACAACACATAGACGTGGTCGATCCTTGGGTGGTAGAGCACAAAACCTTTATTGAGAAGACGTACAATGACCGAGGCCAGCAGAGGACGGACGGAGATATAATCAAAGAGCACAACTCATGTTTCACGCGTTGGTTCAAGGACAAGCTTCTGTCGTACCCTTTACATGAGGATTCTTCCGCGGAAGAAAAACTCATATTCGCCTTGTCACAGGGCGTCGAGCACAACCTGATGACCTATCAGGCGTACGATATCAATGGCTACACATTCTACACCGAGGAAAAGGATATGAAGAGCGATTATCAGAACTCCGGGGTAACGATGGAATCCTACACCGGTAACGACAAGGACAGATACTACGGAAGGATCGAGGAGATCTGGGAGCTGAGCTACGCTGGAGAGAAGGTCCCGATGTTCCGTGTCAGATGGGCCAAGAGCGTCCTAAAAGAAGACCGGTATTTCACCACCATGGTTATTCCCGAAGCCAAATCCAAGACCGCGGGCACAAACGTCACCGCGAAAAATGAGCCATGGGTACTGGCTTGCCAAGTGGACCAATGCTTCTTCATTACCGACCCGTCAAAGCCCAGTTGTGTTGTCGTGAGGAGAGGCAAAAGGAACATCATCGGAATGGATGGAGTCGCCAATGAGCAAGACTTCGACAAGTACGGTGACCCGAAGATGGAAGATGATGACGACGATGAAGTACCATACACCACAAGAAGAAGCAGGACCACCCTACCTAAAGGACGTCCGTTCAAGAGAAGAATTCAAGGGGTTTCGGGGCTAAATTATTCAACCGCGAGAAAGAAGGGCAAGAAGATTGTGAAAAGATAGCTAAGATCGAATCACGACGTGTCGGCCGCGTGTGTGTGTGTCAGTGGCAAGCTCAATCTTTGATGACTGTTAATTATTTCATGTCACTTGATTTCAACCATGTCATCTAATTCTAAATCTTTGCACAATGGTTTTATCACTCCATCATTTTCCTTTTCTTTTATCTCAAATCTTAAATTAGTACATGCAACTAAAAATTCAAAAAAATAAAAAAATGTTAGTAATGGCGCACCAGGAGAAGGTGCGCCATTGCTATCACAGTGTTTATGGCGCACCCCTAAACGGTGCGCCCTTGATATACCAGTGTTTATGGCGCACCCCTAAAAGGTGCGCCATTGATATACCAATTTTTATGGTGCACCCCTAAAAGGTGCGCCATTGCTATCCTTTTTTATGGCGCACCCCTCCGAGGTGCGCCATTGCTAACCCTCCCCCCACTACACAGCTTCCCCTCTCCCCTGCCTCGTCTCCCACCCCGATCCCTTTCCTCCCCTGCCAGAGACGACGCAGCATCGCCGCCGCACGCCGCCCGACCCCGCGCCCGTCTCCGTCCACCCGTCGACCTGCCCCCCCCCCCCTGCCCCTCTCCCTCCACCGGCCGGCTCTCACACCCCTGCCGACACGCCGCCTCCCCTCTTCGGCCTCCTCAAGCAGGTACCTACTCCGACCCCTCCCTCCCTCGCCACCGTCAGTGCCTCCGAACCCTAACGGCCGCCGCATGTGCGCAGTGCCTGCTCCACTACGCCGCCGCCCCCTCGACACCCGCCGCCACCCCGACGCTCTCTGCTACGTCCACCACGCCGCAGCCGCCCCCTCCGGTTCCTCCTCTCGCAGGTGCGTATCTCTCTCTCTCCCCCCCGCCCCCCTCCCTCCCCTCCTCCATGTGGAACAGATTAAGCGATTAGGTTACAGCAAGATGCATGAAACAAAGTTCAGTATGAATGATGTAGTAAAATGTGCAAATCTTGCAGTTGCAGGCCAAAACTCTACCGTCTGCAGCTGCCCTTTTGGTTCCATTCACCGAAGTTTGTGATGTTCTACACAAATGTTGACCTTAGTCACTCATGCACACAAACAGAGACACGGCGAAATCACTGATCCCAATGGTTGATTAATTTCCTGGTAGAGTTGACTGCAGCAGATGATTGACCAAGTTAACCGCTATAGTAATTGATTAATTTACTCCTACTAGTAGGCCAGTACAGTTTTGGTGCTATACAAAGAAAAATTAAGAACTCTAGCACTCCAAATTGAGCTCGCACACTAAAGAAATATGGTTGTACAAATCAACTGGAATGGCTGGACATTCTACTGACAATAATTGAGAAAGATAGATAGATATACCAAATACTACTGCTGACACAGTGATCCTTTAGTTTAATTAGTCTGCAGATAAGAACAGTGCTACTACTATTGCTGTAGGTTTTGTTCTAGTGTTTTTTGGCTATCATGTGATATACATGAATCTCATGCTATGTCTGGTGGCCATGGCAATTTTTCTGGTGGTATAATACTGTGATGACACATTGCTCCAGTTGACCTACTCCATTCGTTTATGATGTTGGAGTATCAATGCAAAACCTTTTTATGAATCTGTGCAGGGATTTGTGCCCGTTATTGCCGAAATGTTGATTCATTTCCGTTTCGGCGAAAAACGGGCACTCCTAGGTCAAGAAATTAGCAAAGGTCATGCCGAATTTTTCCTAGAATTTATGTCAATGAAATTACCCCTGTCATGCTCTATTAATAGTTTTAGGACACTATTCTTTCTTGTCATGACACTTATTTTGAGTGTACTTCAGATATCTTGGAATGTTGTTCCGAGGATAGATACAAATTAAAGTAAAATAAGAGGTTCTTTTTTTGTGAAGTCAAATTAAAATAAGAATGTTTTTTTAGAAAGAAAATACCCGAGCATTATCAGTTCCCAACAAAGCAGGAGCAATGTGCTTAAGATCACCATGGCACTAATTATTAGCCATTTTTTCCTATTTAGAGCGAACATGGCCAACAACGATGAGGCCGGCGGTTCGGGCAAGCCATTCTGGGAGCTGTCCCAGGAGATGGAGGAAGAACCTCACCGCTATGAGGACACCGCGGAAGACACCGATCCTGACTACACAACCCCTAGTGGCGTCGGGGATGACACCACTGATGGTGCCGCTGGGGATGCCACCACTGATGATGGCAGCGAACGCACAGATGGCAGCCAACCGAAGAGGCAACGGAAGGACCGGAGCCCGAACGTGCTCGGCACCGTCAAGGAGGAATTTACTGAAGTGTCCTCCAGTGGGCATCCAACGGCGCCCAAAGAATTAGTCGGTGGGTACACGGGACAACTCGGGTGCATTCTCCGGAGCACCGTCTCGATCAACACCGAGAACCTAAGGCATTGTGACCGAGGGAATTTGCGCAACCTCCTCTTCACGAAGCTGCACGAACGATACAAGTTCCCCGGTGACTTCGCAAACACACGCCTCTCAGGGAATAAAGTGAACAGTGCCGCCCTCACGAAGATGAGCACAGCCCTGGCTACTTGGAGAGCCGCGGTGAAGAGAATGATTCTAAGAGGTGATAGTTATGAGAAGATCAAGGAGAAAAATCCTTCGATCAGCGAAGCTGACTACCTGGAGTTCAAGATCAAGTGCGAGAGCAACGCATCCATGGAATCAAGTCAGTGGGGGAAAGATATGCGGGACTTGAACTTAGGGGTCCACAAACTCGGTCCCGGCGGTTACAGAGTGGCGGAACCTAAATGGGACAAGGAGGACGCGGAGCGTGCCGCGCAAGGCCTACCGCCCCTCTACGATAAATACCATGAAAAGCAGACCAGGAACTATGTCAGGGCCCGGTACAAGGTGGACCCGGTAACAAAGGAGCTTACCACGGATCCGAAGGTGAAGGATCTTGAGCGTGTTCTGGTAAGGAATACACACCCGCGTAATTAGCTCCATATGGTTGCATTCTAATTAATGAAGCCAAATTTCTAAATGGTTCACATTCCTTCCGCAGGAAACTGAAAGCAGTAGCGCGGGGTCTCAGAGCTCCCCGTCTGCCCCTTGGGACACCACTTTAAATAGGGCGTTGAACGTAATGAAACACAAGGATAAGTTCAGTAAGCCGTCGTCAGCTGGTCGTGTGGCCGGCGAAGGCTTGTCCACGAAATGGTCGGAATACTATAAGGCTGGGCGAAAGGAGAGAAAGACCAGCTCGGAAAGCCAGGAGCGCGAGGTTAAAGAACTCAAGGGACAAGTGGCGCGGATTCCGGAGATAGTCCAAGAGCAAGTGCGAGACCAACTGGGAGCGACGATCACCGCCATTATGCCTACCTTGCTTGAGGGGCTGCGGGGGTGGATTGCGGGCGGCCAACAGGGGCCGCCCCCGATTCCCAGCTTCACGGGCAGCAACTCGCACAACGCGCCGGCATTGGTGTCTCCGGAGGAGGCGGCATTGGTGTCTCCGGCGACGGCGCCGGTATTGGAGCTTAATGCACCCGGGTGTGGGAAGAATACGCCGGCCGGCACCTCGGCAGCAAGCGGCCCCTCCGTCACTTGCACGCCCGCCGTTGGCGGTGCCTCGACATTAGCTGAGCTCGACGCCATCACGGTAACTAAGCCTCGGCCGATGACTTCATCTCCTTGCCTTTGACTGGGCATCCCTGACGCCCTACATGTTTTCGCAGGGCGCCGCCAACGTTCCATGCACTCTCCTGCACTTCGTGGACGGCGAGTTGATCGATGTCGCCAAGGCCAAAATCGTTGAACCGGACAACCGCGTGTTCCACGGTAATCCGGTGCCACCCACCGTGTATAGGGTTCAACTGGTTCGGGTGCTGCGGGGCTGTGACGACTTGTTACCTCCATATCGACCCCCTGGGGCCGACGAAGATGATGTGATGACCCTCAGCGCCTGCTGAAACTGGTCCATGCTTTGGCCGAAGAGCCAGATTCGTTTGGGGGCAGGGGACACCACCCCACAGACAACACCGCCAGTCGTGCCGGCGCCAAGCCATGGCAAGACCGCCGCAACGCTACCGCCGTCAGCTGATCCGGACATGCATATGGCACAGGATCCGGACGACGACGACGGTACATTTTCCAACGTCGATAAGTACATCAACGAACATGGGTACGGTGACGAATTCTTGGGGCCTCCTTCTCAAGAACCCAACCCTGCAAAAGACGATCGCGATCTAGCTGGTACCGCGGAGAAACCCAATTGCAACAGGCGTCGTCTGTTCAGTTCTCAGGAGACGCCTCCAGATGCCGCCTTCACCGAGACTCAAACAGCCGAGGTGCGAAATATTATCAGCCCCAACACACTCAAGAAGGTGGTCTCTGAGCAGAACTCGATCCCATTACAGCAGAAGAAGCAGAAGGAACGGAAAAGAAAAAATAACAAGGGTGCGAGCCAGCCGGCACCGAGTACGATCCGTGCTCAGGACGGGCCACCAATACCTAAGGATATCTCGAGGAGGGTGCATGTGGCGGGTAGGCCGATGCTACCGACTAATCTGCTCAATGCTGCAACCGGTGCTATGCGGAGTCTGCATGACGGTGTTCTTTCTATGGAGAAGCGGCGTCTCTCCGAGAATGATGTAGCATACCCGGTTTTCGTGGCCAAGGTGCCAGAGGGCAAGGGCTTTGTCGATAGCCCCATCGGGCGTATCATCATCCGGCGGTTTGATGACATCTTCGCTATGTTTAACCTTTATCCGCTGCACTACACCTTCATTCGGCTATTTTCGCTCAGTATGGAGATGTGGATCATTAGAGACAAGACCCCGGACATCGTGATAGTCGACCCCTTCTACATGCGTGCCAAGATCTTGGGCAGCGCTGGGGACCGGCAAGTCACGAGTTCATACCTCGAAGGCGTCATTCTGGCGAACCCAGATAAGGATAACTTCCTCGTGCCTTACTTTTCTGAGTAAGTCATCCCCTCACCGCCCCGTAACATATGATTTCTTAGATTTCGATCGTTCTTTTTTTTTCTAACATTCCGTGTTTTGTGCAGTGACACACATTGCACACTCATCCTCTTAAGCCCGAAATATTCCATGGCCACGTATTTCGACTCGGACCGTCAGTCGAAGAAAAACTACACAGATATCAAGAAAGTTCTTGATGATGCTCTCCCCGGCTACGCCAAATCTGGAGGCACCTTCAGGAGGCCAATTTGTAGGTATGGCAAGCACGTGTTCACCCACGTAACGACGTTCCCCTATGTCAAGCAGCCGCCTGGCAGTCAGAAGGATGCCTACTACGCCCTCCATCACATGCGGGCGATCGTACGGAACCATCATCAGCGTATGCTACGAAATGATCTCAAAGAATGGGCCGCACGCTTGTCGGCAATCCAGGACGAGGACATCAGACAAGAATTCTTTCGCATCCAGTCGGAGTTAGCGGACATCATCTATCAAGATGTCCTTCGTACCTCGGGGCAGTTCTACCTCAACTATCAACCGTCCAACAGTGAAATAGAAACAACGCTACAAATGCAGGCTGACAACGACCGCACATTCATGACCATCACGAAAGACGGCGGCTTCATCCATGCTCCGGTCCCTGAGTCGAGTCGAAAGTATTGATGCTATGTAGTTCTGAAATATCGATTAGCTCATGTTGTAATTAAACTTTAATGAACTTGTATGTCTCTTTAGTTTGGACAGTCGTTCAACTTATATGTAATCGATGCTATTTATTAGTAGGACCATGAACCGTGCTATTAATGTGTTGCTTTTCTCTTCCGATCCTTTTGTTGCATACTTATATATTGCTTATATATTATCTGTGAATTGCTACTAACGTTTTGTTTGTCTAGTGCATAGAGATGCCGTCGTATGTCGTGTACAAGGGTGAGGTTCCCGGAGTCTACGACGACTGGGAGGAGTGTCGGAAACAGGTTCACCGTTTCAGCGGTAACAGTTACAAAGGGTACACCACTAGGGCGGAGGCGGAAGCTAGATACGCGCGCTATCTAGCGGGAGAGAGGAGGGAGCGAAGGAGGAACCGGATGAAGACCAGTTTCATCGCGATGATGCTCATCGTGACCGCAGCTCTCTTCTATGTGATGGTAGTTTAGATGATATCGACTTTGTAATGTGACGACAAACTCGCTACTCGGTCTCGAGACCTAAACTTGTCTAATATTTGAACTTTGTTCGCTATTTTGAATTCGGAAACTAATGTGATGAATTGTATTATGTCCTGTTTATACTTGACTAATTGTGGTGCTGTATTGTATTGTATATTCTGTGCTGTATAATTAATATATTCTGTGCTGTGCAAATATCAGAAAAACAAAAAATAAAAAAATCCTATAATTCATAGTAGTGGCGCACCTGCCAGCACATTAGTGGCGCACCTTGCAAAATATCAGTGGCGCACCTATAGAGACATCAGTGGCGCACCTGTTGGCTACCAGGGCCCCCTCATCTGCATTAGTAGTGGCGCACCAGTAGCCATAGTAATGGCGCACTACAAGGTGCGCCACTGTTATATTGAATACTAATGGCGCACCAGGGGTGCGCCATTAGTATTTGTTATTAGTAGCGTGGTAATAGTGGCGCACCTATGGTGCGCCATTAATACCCAAATGTGGTGCGCCACTGATGTGCTTTTTTCTAGTAGTGGTGGCGGCCACCAGCCCCATGGTTTCTCGCTCGAGGGATAGCTACACCTCCGGATTTGGAACCATGGTGTCCTCCCCTCATGTCTCTGCGGTCGTAGGCAGCGGGTGCAGCTCGTTCTCCTCCGGTCCATCACAGGTGCCTGAGACCTAGATCTCTCCGGTTTCTCCGGCACCGGCCACCGCAGCCAACCCTGATTCCTTGCTGTGAATCATGTTGTGGGGTGAATGCTCCTCCATGTCGGCTGCCTCTTTCACCCGGTCCGTGGGGGGACGAAATCACTGTTTTGACCCTTCGGTTGAAGTTTAGCACGATTTAACCCTAATTTGAAAGTATGTTCGGATCTGACCTTTTTGCTACCGTCGTATATAGTGGCGGTAGAATTTAATGAGCTATCGCCAAAGTCAATGGCGGTAGGCTTTGGTCAACGTTGAAACGGCACCGTCTGCATGGCAGAGGTCTACCACCGTACTGGACGAGGGTATCTGATACGTCTCCAACATATCTATAATTTTTAATAGTTTCATGCTATTATATTATCAATCTCGGATACTTTATATGCCTTAATATGCAATTTTATATCATTTTTGGGAACTAACCTATTAACCCAGTGCCTAGTGCCAGTTGCTGTTTTTTGCTTGTTTTTGGTTTTCTACAAAATCAGTACCAAACGTAGTCCAAACGCTACGAAACTTTTTGATGATTTTTTTCTAGACATAAGAGACCCTAGAAGCTTCGAAAGGAGACCAGACGGCAAACGAGGAGACGACAAGGCAACAGGGCGCGCCCGGGGGGGTAGGCGCGCCCTCTTACCTTGTGGGCCCCACGTGCCTCCGTCTGAACTAATTCCACTTCTATAAATTCTCAAATATTGGGAAACCAATAGAGAGCCACCCGAAATAACTTTTCCGCCGCCGCAAGCTTCTGTTCTTCTGCGATCCCATCTGGAGGCCTTTTCTGGTGATCTACCGGAGGGGGAATCAATCACGGAGGGCTTCTACATCAACCTTGTTGCCCTACCGATGATGTGTGAGTAGTTTACCATAGACCTACGGGTCCATAGCTAGTAGCTAGATGTCTTCTTCTCTCTCTTTGATCTTCAATACAATGTTCTCCTCGATCTTCTTGGAGTTCTATCCGATGTAATCTTCTTTTGTGGTGTGTTTGTTGGGATCCGATGAATTGTGGGTTTATGATCAGATTATTCATTGAAAGTAATTGAGTCTTTTCTGAACTTTATTATGCATGATTATTATAGCTTTGTATTTCTCTCTGATCTATCCGTTTGGTTTGGCCAACTAGATTGATTTATCTTCAGTGGGAGAGGTGCTTTGTAGTGGGTTCAATCTTGCGGTGTCCTCACCCAGTGACAGAAGGGGACGAGATACGTATTATATTGTTGCTATTAAGGATAAAACGACGGGGTTTATTCATATTGATTGAGTTTACTTTGTCTACATGATGTCATCTTGCTTAAGGCGTTACTCTGTTTGTCATGAACTTAATACCGTAGATGCATGCTGGATAGCGGTCGATTGGTGGAGTAATAGTAGAAGATGCAAGCAGGAGTCGGTCTACTTGTCACGGATGTGATGCCTATATATGTGATCATTGCCATCAATACGTCATAACTATGCACTTTTCTATCAATTGCCGAACAGTAATTTGTTTACCCACCGTATGCTATGTATTCGAGAGAAAAGCCTCTAATAAAAACTATGGCCCCCCGGGTCTACTTTAAACATATTATAAAAAAATACCTTGCTGCAATTTATTTACTTTTATTTTGTTTTGCAATTTATATATCTACCTATACAAGATTTGACCCTTGCAAGTAACGCGTTTAAGGGGATTGACAACCCTCTTGCCCACGTTGGGTATAAGTATTTGCTTTTGTGTGTTCATGTACTGTTCACTAGGGTTTGCGTGATTCTCCTTTTGGTTCGTTAAACCTTGGTTCTCACTGAGGGAAATACTTATCTCTACTGTACTGCTTCACCCTTCCTCTTCGGGAAAAATCCCAATGCTGCTCACAAGTAGCAGTATCTGATAATCCCCAAGTGCAAGGAATCATCGTAGCACTTTCCAAAGATGAAAGTGGTAAGTATGGAGTGTCGAACCCACAAGGAGCTAAAGGAAAGATCAATATTTTCTCAAGTCCTATCTGCCACTGATACGACTCTACGTATACCAAGCGTTTGCTTTTATGTAGAAACGAGAAATAAAACTACGTTGTGGGTACAAAGAGGATAGCTTTGCATGATATCGGAGAACTAAAACATAAAAATAGGTGATGCCTAAATAAAGTCAGATTATATTACAATATATTACAAATAGCGAGTGTGGAACAATGATGGTATGGTGTGCGGAATTGTCCTACGCTGTGTTTGGATGTCTGTATTGGAGGCCTCCGTATTGAATTGGTTTCAATTCCAATTCAGTGAGGAAATTGTAATGGACACGAATACGAATTCGCTTGTTTGGATGCCCATTGAATTAGCTCATGGAAACTCAGTGAAGTTTCAATACCAAATCATGTTTGGATGGCAAACTATGAAATTGGATAGTGTTTTGTTCTATATGCATCAAATCAAAATTTGTACAGTGTGTGACTATAATTGAATGACTATATAGCAATAAAAATTAAATAATGTTCTAGAAATGCATGAAGACAGCTCGAATGAACTATCCACACGACACCATATTACAAACATCATCATTTTTCGGTTGTAAATTACCAGCCCCGGATGGAAAGTGTGGCACCCTAGCTCAGAGGACCGGTTTACCCAGTGTTTCCAACCTAGAGATCATGTCTTCTGGAAACACACAACAACTTGGAATAGAACAGAACTGATCTTTATTGATATATGTCGAGTACAAGCTCATAATTTACATCGATAGCGAGGCCAGAAGCACTGCACATGCTATGACAATATCTACCTTATTTATGGAACATAGCAGGGCCTCGGTTCTACTAGGTGGTTCTACGCCGTAGCGGAACGTCGCAGAAAACTCCATCCACAGGGACACTGCTGGGACACGGCCTAATTAGCGTAGCATGAACCATCGGGACCTCCGTCCTCGGCTTCTCCAGCATCTGGCATGATACACCAGGTGAGTACTTGGAATGTACTCGCAAGATCACAGCAACCATAACAATGCAGCAAACAACAGCATGGCAATTAACATGTTAAGTGCTTAAGTTGCTTACTTACTGTTACCAAATACCAACTTACTCTCTTCTGGGTTGTCCCACAACCCTCGAAATACTCATGATCCATTGAGTACTTCCGAGCATAAGACAAGTTCTTCCATCATTATTATTATTACGGTTGACCACTCAGTGTGACCTAGTGCGGACTGTGTCCAATACCATGGACGCGGCTATTCGAATAGATTCTTACACTCTGCAGAGGTTGCGCACTTTACCCACACGATGGAGCTCCTTGTCCCGTACCTCGGTACACTTCTCTCTTGGGTGGACCGGTGCTGCTCCAACAAAACATGCCTAACCCGTGACTCTTCCATCGTACCATCGACAATCATACCCTCCCAGAGTCATGTCCTGGGTGGCCCCTATGTCACCCCATGACACCTGCCACCGTCGTGGCCAACTAAACTGTCCCAAACGGGCACGCCGGCAAAATAACTCAACTGGGCTCACAGGATTATCGTCGTCTACCTGATCAGGGTAGCACGCACGCATAACCCTCACTCTTTGGTGGTACCGACAAAAGAGCACGCGGTCAGACCAAGTCAAGGCCATCCCATACCGGCAGATGTGGCTACACGGATAAGTCTGGGTCGGTGGCACTTGATCAACCAATTAGGTTAAGTTTTAACAAGTACTTAACAAGCATGGTCATTTATCATGAATAACTTAACATGGCAGTAGCTATACATCAAAGTAACTTACTATGAATTATCACATATTAAAATAATGCAAATGATTCAATTAAATAACCAACACTATTGAAATGCCTCATGTAATGGATGATGTGGCTTGCCTTGCTCTATTGGGTTGTCCACAAACTCCTGGGCTTCAAAACCAAAAGTATTTCCTTCTGAAAGTATTTTGAAAAAGCAAAGGAAAATGTCACATAACACATTTCTGTTCACTAGAAATTCTGTGAGCATGAGAAAAATATTAAAATTTACCAGAAAATAGAGGGGCTCAAGACAAACCCAATGCAAAAAGAATCAATTGATTTGGACTTGTGGATAAAAAGTAAGGAGTGGTCAAAGTTTCTGGTCAAATCTAATTTAAAAACAGAAAATAGAAAAATCTACAGAGGGCCACGTCGATGGCGTAAAGTGGAGGGGCGCCTCCACTTACCGCTTCGGCGCGCGGGGGTGAGCCGCTAACGTGTGGGCCCCGCTGTCAGATTTGCAAGGGGAGAGAGAGAACAGAGCGCTGCGGCTCTCCGGCGACGGTCGCCGGCGATGCAGACGACGGCGAGGTGGGGACGGATCGAGCACACGGAGACGAAGCCGTACGTACCCATAGCTTAGCGAGAGATAGCTGGACGACGTCGTCCCCTTCCTCTCCGGCGGCGGCAGTTTTCGGGAGCTCGATTGGGAGCGGGTGGAGGGCGATGAAGAGCTAGGAGGGCTGGGCGTGGCCTTTTATAGGCGGAGGCGAGGTTTCTGGAGCGAGCGGCGCCATGGCCACGTTGCCGGAGCAAGGACGCCGTGTTGGCTAGCTTGGCGCGGGCGACGAGATGGGAGAGGGCAGGAGGAGTAAATGCAGGCAGTGGCGGCTTGCGAGGAAGACGACGGCCAGCAGGGCCACAGTGCCAGCACAGGCGCCATAGTGGCCGCGTGCGGTGGCGGCCGCCGGGAGCGATTCCGGCGAGGGGAAAACTCCAGAGTGACCAGGTGGTTGGAGGAGAGGTTGTCGGCGAGCTAGGACAAGGCACAGCTACGCGGGGCAGCCGGATGGATCACATCAGACGCGAGCAAGGTGCAGAGCACGCGTACTGGCATGCCAGTGCCATGCTCACCACGGGAGCTGGCACCAGGAGGCCACGTACGTCTGGCACACCGTGTCCATCACGTCGACCCTCGACCACTTAGTCCCCCTGTGCCCTTGGTTTGGCTAGATACACTCTGATTCGAAGTGTAGCTTCAACAACAGTTTCTGACAGAAACTTTGAGAGAGATCTGGAGGAGAGATGAGCTGGAGATGAAGCCAGTAGAGATGTCCAGAGTGATCTACTTTGGAAGTACTACAAACTGGCCAAGTTTGGGAGATTTTCATCAAGGCTAGAATGTAGTTCATGTACAACTGTTGTTACTGGTCCAGAAACAAGATGAGCTTGTAGCACTCATATGGTTGATCTTCTGGAGCTGGAATTTGGTGGATAGAAGATGTCATAAAAATTTCAGCTCAAGTGGATACCTCTAGCTGGTACTTCCTTCATAGAGGTTCAAAATGAGCAACAACTTGGCAGAATATTACTGCTGAAAATTTGTACTGGACAAGATGATATTTTTGGATATTGTGGCAAGATAGGTTCCCTAGTATCTCAGGGAATTATTTGAGAGTTTACTGAGTTGAGAAAATATGGGTTGCTTCACAAAGGGCCAGTGTTGTCCAGAAGATAAATGAAGTTTTCTGGACAAATTTTTATACTGGACCATGAAATGTTTTTGAAGATTGTGGGAGTAGATGATGACAAGAAAATGTGGTGTTAATTTGGGATTTTCTGATCACCAAAACTATAGGTTGCTTCATAACCCATAGTGATGACAGATTTTCCCCAAAGAAAGAAAATGAATTATTTGAAAAGAATAAGAATTGGAATTTGATCCTGAAGGTGTGTGACAAGATTTTGGCAAGATGTTGAGGGCTTTGGATCACTTAGAGAGATTCAGAAGTTTCCTAAGTCCAAAGTCAACTGAAAGATTCAAAACCATCCAAATTGCAAATAAAGCCAGAAAGATTTTGAAAAGAAAAAGTTGCCAAAACCAGGGTGTCACAGAAAGCAGTGTGACATTATACAATTGTAAAATGTTGTACTGAAACTCCATGGCTAGAGGCTACAGGTGAGCTGGTTCACGGCCGCTTTGCTCGCCTTGATTCATGCTACTCCCTCCGTCTCATAATATAAGAGCGTTTGTGCGTTTTTGACACTACACTAATATAAAAAACGCTCTTATATTATGGGACGGAGGGCGTAGTTCATACGGAAACACGCCAGTAGAGTCCAGCTTGCTACCCAGCTCGGCGTTGGCTGCACGAAGACATCGCTAATGGAGGCCTTGATGCGCGCACGCAACCGGCCCGCGTCTGCGTCGCACAGGCAGGCACTCATGTAAGCTCACAATCGCTCCATGTAAAATGCGGTGGCAGCTACGGCTTGATCCAGAGCACACCGGAACAAGCTGTACCACCGAGGGAGTAGAGTAACATCAGCCTCCCGAATGTGCCAGGATCCAGGAGCCTATTACCCCATACATCCGGCTCCAGGGAAGGGGAAGAAGGGGATCAAAGGTAGGGGAAGGAGAAGATTGAAGAGGAGATGGTTTCCGGCGACCAGAATAGATAGGGCGTGAGGCCGCAGTAGGCCTGGGAGCAGATGGCCTGCCGCGGCCGGAGATGGGCGAGATGTGGAAGGCCTATGCCGGCCAGAGAGATTCGATGGCGGCCGTGCAGGTCAGGGATAGGGAGGAGAAATGCTGCAGGAGGAGGGAAAGGGGCGGCTGCCTAGGGGGCTTGAAGGTAAGCCGCCGTCGGATAGAGGATGAGGAGGGCCGGGGAATCGGGATGGATACCTACACCGCCGCCGCCTAAAGCTTTTGGTCACGGGGAAGGAGCCAGGTCTCGCTCGGCGCTTCTGTTTCCAATCGTTTTCTTTTGCGGGAGTCGGTAAATTCAACCGAAATCAGAGCCAAGGAGGTCTGTATTGCAGGAGGACCGCGCGCGTGAGAGCGAGTTCGCTCTGTATTGGGCCCGTTTCAGCTTGGGCGTTTCCGTGCGCACCCAAACAGCCGAATTGATGTGTAGCGAATACCAAATCCATTTCGGAAGGTTCAATACAGACATCCAAACACAGCGCTAGGCAATTGATAATAGGATCGGTAATCATTATTGCAATTTTATATGAGGGAGAGGCATGAGCTAACATACTTTGCATACTTGGATCATATGAACTTATGATTGGACCTCTAGCAAGCATCCGCAACTACTAGAAATCATTAAGGTAAACCCAACCATAGCATTAAGTATCAAGTCCCCTTTACTCTCATACGCAACAACCCCCTTACTCGGGTTTAAGCTTCTATCACTCTCGCGGCCCACTATAAGCGAATCATGAACGTATTGCAACACCCTACAGTGGGAATCTCCCACGTGTGCGCGGCACGAAAGGCACCATAGGACAGCACCAAAATAAATGATACAACTCAAACCAATCAAGATCATCAATCAACCCAAAGCACAAAAGAAATCTACTCAAACATCATAGGATGGCAACACATCATTGGATAATAATATGTGGCATAAAGCACCATGTTCAAGTAGGGGATTACATCGGGGAGCGGGAGAGTGGACCGCTGAAAACAGATGAGGGAGGTGATGTTGATGAAGACGATCACCGCGGCGATGGTTCGACCGGCAGCACTCCGGCGCCACCGAGAGAGAGGGGGAGAGAGTCTCCCCCTCAGGCTTCCTCCTCCATGGCCTCCCCCAAGATGGGGAGAGGTTCTCCCCTCTGGTCCTTGGCCTCCATGGTGCCCGGAGGGGCTAGAGCCCCTCCGAGATTGGATCTCTCTCTCTGTTTTCTTCTCTAGTTCGCGTCTGTTTTCTGGCCTTTCACCGTTTCTTATATTCCCGGAGATCCGTAACTCTGATTGGGCTGAAATTATAAGGGGATTTTTATCTGAAAATTATCTTCCTTGCGGCGAAAGAAGGGCATCAACCGACCTAGGGGGTGCCCACAAGGCAAGGGGGCGCGCCCAGGGGGTGGGGCGCGCCCTGTTGCCTTGTGAGGCCCTCGGGCACCGTCTTGCGTTGATTCTTTCTCCCAAAAATTGTAACACCCCTATGTAATGAGCTATAGTGCTCCTCATGATTATGCTAAGTCACTTTGCTTTGCAATGTTTGATCACTATGGATTC
Organism: Elymus sibiricus; assembly: GCA_039707655.1. Taxonomy (NCBI): domain Eukaryota; kingdom Viridiplantae; phylum Streptophyta; class Magnoliopsida; order Poales; family Poaceae; genus Elymus; species Elymus sibiricus. The sequence goes on from CM077672.1 coordinate 463,291,571, forward strand.
ATATCTCATTTCAAATTCCACCATTGAAATCAATTCAAATTGCAAGTGAAATTTAAAGTTTCACAAACATGGTTGCAAAATAGTTCATCATTTAGCAAATATTCCATAACAATTATTTGTTGAGGAAAACAACATCACTTATTTGCTTAAATGGGCTATAGCAATTAAAACAGTGCTAAAACGGCATATTTAAATGCTTTTCCATTTATGAAAAATTCAAATCAATTCAAACCTCTCCCAAACTTTTTGTGGCAGTGCCAAAAATTGCAATGTATTTATGTGGCCAATTTCCATATTTTACATAATCCATGCAGCTCAAATTAAATGCAAAATAGTGCCTGTTTAAAAGAAAATAGAAAACAGAAAGAAAAAAAAGAGAAAACCTACTGTGTACAGGGCCTAAGTGCACAGTGCACCGGCCCAGCCGGCCCAGCCCGCTCCCCCGTCATCTCCCTCCTCTCTCCTACCCGTGTCAGCGCCGCGCACGCGCAGCCGATGCAGACCGCCGTCGCCGCCGAACAAGCTCCCCTCCTCGCGCCGCTATAGCGCCGCGGGAGGAAAAGAACCCCAGCGCCGCGCCTCGGGGCAGTCCCCCGTCCTCATCCCCCTCTCCCTCGGTCGATCTCGAGCTCGCCCGAGCGCTGCCATGGCTGCGCCGCCGTCGTCCGCATAGCCACAGTGCTCCCCGTGCCCAGCCACCATGCCCATGAGTTCCGTTGTGCTCCGCTACATCGACTACGGCCACCAGCTCGAGCCGGGCATCCCCGCATCGCCGGATCCGTCGCCTTCTTCCTCCACGGCCACCGCGACGCCATCGCCGGATTGCTCGCCTCTGCTGCTCCCAAGCTTCCACCGAGCCACCTTGTGCTCCCACGGTGAGCTGCCGCTCCTTTCCCCTCCCTTAGCGCTGCCTCCCATCGCCCGTAGCCCCACTCGCCGTAGAAGCCGAAGCTCGCCGCCGTTGCCCTGCTCCGCCGCCGCGACCACCGCTGTCGCAGCCCTTGCCCGAGCACGGCAACGTGTTTCTGGCGCTCCCAGGAGCCCAGCGAGCCCAGCCGCGCGTCCTGTCGAGTCCCCTAGCCACAGGTCCGTTCTCGCCCGATTCTGGCCGTCCGCCACGCACGTCGGCGCCGTCGCTGTAGGCCTCCTCCGGCGACGCCACCGCCACCGTTCGACGCGTCGTCGTGCGCCCGTTCGAACGCGACCGGGCCCGCGCCAAATGGCCGTCTGTAGGCGATTTCCGACGCCGGCCCGAGCCGCTCCGCCGCGGATTTGGTCGCCGGAGCCAGCTCCGGCGCCGCCGCTGATGTGGCCGGCCACGGGGCCCACCCTGGGTCACTGCCCATGGGTCCCGTGGGCCCCGTTGACCACGTTGACCTGGTCAACTGTGCTGACTGGGCAACTCCAGTCTATGACATGTGGACCCCGCGCACTTAATTAATCTGGAGTTAAAAAAACTTAATCTGTTAATTAACCTGACAATAACAAGTGGGTCCCACTAGCTAATTAAATTAGTTAGTTAAAATTAACCTCCGTTAATTAGCTCAGTCACTGACATGTGGGGCCCTGCCACTGTTTAAGTGGATAAGGCCGGCCCAGTCAGTTGCTGAGTCAGTAGCTGGGCCCACGAGTCAGCCTCTGCTGACTGGGAAGTTGACCCAGTCAACTGGGCCCACTGTCAACCACCCATGCACCTCTCTGGGTACACTCTCTGTGTACCCATAGCATTTTATTCATTTTTTCGAAATTAAATTAAATCCAGTAAATTCCAGAAATTGTTTAAAACTTTGAAAAATCATATAAAATAATCTGTAACTCGGATGAAAATAATTTATATATGAAAAATGAGTAGAAAAATAAGACGAATCCGAATATGCCATCCACATACCTGTCACATGCCTCCAACACTACAAACATGGAACCTTCCCCTCGGGATCGTCTGACCGATAAATGACTAAAGCCGAGAAAATATTCCCAGATATTTTCCCGCACCGTCTGTAACGTATAGCACTGCGTTAGGTCACCCCTAGCACAGCATATTGCCATGTCATGCATCTGTGTTGCATTTGTTTGCTTTATATTTATTGTTTCTTCCCCCTCTTCTCTCTGGTAGACTCCGAGACTGACGCTGCTCCCGAGTACGACTACACCACTGACGTCCAGCCCCTCTCAGTAGAGCTTCCAGGCAAGCAAAACCTCCTTGAGCATTCCTATATCGCCCATTCTTTCTCTCTCGTGCTTGCATTAGAATTTGCTACTGTTGTCCGAAAGCTCCTATTCTGATGCATAGCCTGTTTTTTGTAACTGTTGTTGATACCTTACCTGCTATCCTAAATGCTTAGTATAGGTTGGTTAGTGATCCATCAGTGGCCCCACACCCTTGTCCGTGTTGCCATGCTTTACTACCGATGACTCGATCATTGTGATCGACGTGCAGAGACCGGCACCTCACCGCACACCCCCTTAGTTGTACGACTCTACAGAGCTACAATCGAGTGCCGAGGGTGATACCTCCTACCTCACTCCTGATGATATCTCTGTAGCGTAGCTAGTCGGTTGTGGGTTACCGAGGGTGATTCCTCTTTCACCACCTCCGATGATGCCTCTGTCGTGTAGACCCTCAAGTGTGAACCCATCAAGGGTGATTCCTCCAAGTTCACCTTGACGGTTACATCGAGTAGGAATCCAACGAGGGTGATTCCTTGGATTCCCCCTTGATGTTATGGACACACGGTTAGCATGTTTTTACCTCAGTCCCTTGTTAAAGTTGGGTCGACCCCGAGGGGTACCCGTGAGAGATGTGAAGTCGGGTTGACCGTGAGGGTACCCGCGAGATAATTACGCGGCACGGCCGGGCAGGCAGACCACCCCAGGAGAGGGATGGGCCTGGCCCTTGCCGTAAGTCCGCGAGACGGGGCGACAGGAGCGCTGATCGTCATCGCGAGCTCCCAACACACTAATGGGATTGGATATGTGATCTGAGTAGGCCTCTGGCCTTTTCGCACTAACCACCACGTGGGAATAGTTATGGGCACTCGGCGTCATACGATTCTCCCGAAAGCTCTGTCAGACGTCCAGTTCAGCATTGTGGGCTTGTCGAGCCAGTGCCATCCAGGATGAGGTGGTGCTCATCCCGGCTCGCCGCACAACGAGCCGGAGTGCAAAGGGCGATGGGCCCAAGACCCCTGAGTGCTTAGGATGTAGACCGGCGGGGACCTCTCTACGGAGCCTAGGTAGAACTACGGCGTGTCGATCAGCCGAGGCCGGGCATGACCCGAAAAAGTATGTACGTCCGGAGTTAATCGAGCGTGTTGGGTAAGTTGGTGCACCCCTACAGGGAAGTTATCTATTCGAATAGCCGTGTCCACGATAACGGACGCTCGGAGTAGTATCCCGATCTACTACAACTAGAACTGGATACTTGAGTTACTTAATAATTTGTTAGCTCCGGATTGCTTTCTCGCAGGGAGTCAAGGAAGGATCTCTGGGCATTGCTACTATTACTTATTACTTTATGTTATACTGCTAATCTGTACTCTTCTAATGTTGCAAGACGCTACAAGATGCTAGTCTTCGATAGGCTAGGCCTTTCCTCTATTCTGGCATTTCTGCAGTCCAGTCCACAGATACAGCCCCTTTCATTTGATACTGATGCATACTTAGCATAGATCTGATGTAAGTCTTGCGAGTACTTTGGATGAGCACTCACGGTTGCTTTGCTACCTCTTTTTCCATACCTGCTTGCTGCGATCAGATGACGGAGCCCTAGAGCCAGCTGATCCCATCGATGACTACTACTACCCCGACGGAGCCTACTACTACGTGGAGACCGGCGACTAGGAGTAGTTCGGAGGCTCCCAGGCAGGAGCCCTGCGCCTTTTCGATCTAGATGTCGTTGTTTTGCTCAGCCTTCGTAAGGCAAACTTGTTAGTTATGTCTGTACTCAGATACTGATGCTTCCACTGACTCTTGTGTAACTAGAGCTTATGTATTCGATTCCTCGAGGCCCCTGGCTTGTAATATAAAGCTTGTATTATTTTATTTTGTGTCTAGAGTTGCGTTGTGATATCTTCCCGTGAGTCCCTGGACTTGATCATGCGCATTTGCGTGTATGATTAGTGCACGATTGAGTCAGGGGCGTCACAAAAATCAAATATATTCCATAAAAAATATCCGTAAATTTTCATCGTGTTTGGACTTCGTTTGGTACGGTTTTTCTGCGAAACAAAAAACATACAAAAATAGGAACTGGCACTGGGCACTAGGTTAATATGTTAGTCCATGAAAATACAATAAAAGTGCACTAAAACCATATAAACCTCATGTAAATATAACATGAATACTTCAAAAATTATAGATACGTTGGAGACGTATCAATATCCTTCGTAACCTACGGCCAGCGCTAATGGCGGTAGCCTTAGGGAATCTCGAACGCCGACGCACAAATTCCCTCCGGCATCCGTCCGCGGACAGGGGGGACCAGTCCGCGGACACGGATACGGGAGGCGGCCATCCAATGCTATCCTGTATATGTCCGTCAGCAAAGGTCAATTTGAAATTCAAATTTAATCCGATCCACACGCCGGATCACACCAGCGCCGGATCGCATGCCCGATCACAACCAAAAGGAGGAAAATATGCTAAGTTTTTACATGACCGAATCCAAAAGAACATCAGACCGGCAGTCCGTGCAATTTTCTGCCCTGCCGGACCGGCAATCCCAGCCATCTGCTCCCGATCAAGGTGTCGTCGTTGCCACGTAGGCAGCCTCCGCTGCATCCTCATTGTCCGCCGCTATCAACTCATCTTTCTGCCGCTGCAACATCTGGTAGCGGACGGATTGCACGACCATTCTTGCATCGGCATCGAAAGTGGCCACATTAAAGGACAACATCTTCGCGTCCTCCGCATTGGCGGCAATCTTCATCTTCTTTTCCTCGAGCGCGGCCTTCCTCTCTTCGATCATGGTCCTCCTCTCTTCGAGCTTGAGCTTCTTGTCTGTCGCCTCCATCAACAATTTGAACCTCTCCACCTTTTTCTCCTCCTTGAGGTCCGAGCGCTTCACGCATGACTCCTCCTTCTTCGACAAGATGTCCTCGAACCTCTCTGTCAGCTTGGCCACCGCACCTTCTCGCTTCGCCCTCTCCTCCTCCCACTTCTTCCACCGTAAAAATCTTATAACCTTCTTCGGCGGTTCTTGGGTTGGGTCGGTAGGGTCACCGGTTTCTTCCTCGATGGCTTGGCCGGCGGTCTTGGCTATGAAAAGGTTCCACTTCGGTTCCATATTCAACTTCAACCAACAATGCATGACAGTGAAGTTTTTCTTCTCCAACTTCTTGTACACCAAACAAGCACGAGAAGGCTACAAAGTGAAACATTGTCAACAATGCATGCCCGACTAGTGAGCAACAAAACTAAGCATATCCGGCTAGTGATTGCTACTTGTGAGCTGCGTTGGGATTTCCTCGAAGAGGAGAGGATGATGCAGTACAGTAGAGATAAGTATTTCCCTCAGTTAAGAACCAAAGGTTATCAATCCAGTAGGAGAACCACACAAAACCTCGTTAGCAGCACCTACACACACAAAAGCAAAAACTTGCACCCAACGCGAACATGAGGGTTGTCAATCCCCTTGGCGGTTACTTGCAAGGATTAATTTTGATAGTGATAGATAGATAAATAAATTGCAAAACAAAATAAAGGAAACAAAATTGAAGCAAGGTATTTTTGGATTTTATATATGATAGATAAATGACCCGGGGGCCATAGTTTTCACTAGAGGCTTCTCTCTCGAACACATAGCATACGGTAGGTGAACAAATTACTGTTGGGCAATTGATAGAAAAGCGCATAGTTATGATGGATTCATGGCAATGATCATGTATATAGGCATCACGTCCGAGACAAGTAGACCGACTCCTGCCTGCATCTACTACTATTACTCCACCCATCGACCGCTATCCAGCATACATCTAGGGTATTAAGTTAATGAAAACAGAGTAACGCCTTAAGCAAGATGACATGATGAAGACAAAGTAAACTCAAGAAATATGAATAAACCCCATCGTTTTATCCTTAATGGCAACAATACAAATACGTGTCTTGTCCCCTACTTTGTCACTGGGATAGAGCACCGCAAGATTCAACCCATCACAAAGCACCTCTCTTATTGCAAGATAAATCAATCTTGTTGGCCAAACCAAACGGATAGATCGGAGAGAAATACAAAGCTATAACAATAATGCATAAATAAGTTCAGAAAAGACTCAAATATTTCTCATGAATAATCTGATCATAAACCCACAATTCATCGGATCCCAACAAACACACCGCAAAAGAAGATTACATCGGTTAGAACTCCAAGAAGATCGAGGAGAACATGGTATTGAAGATCAAAGAGAGAGAAGAAGCCATCTAGCTACTAGCTATGGACCCGTAGGTCTGTGGTAAACTACTCACACATCATCGGAAGGGCAGCAATGTTGATGTAGAAGCCCTCCGTGATCGATTCCCCCTCCGGCAGGGTGCCAGAAAAGGCCTCCAGATGGGATCACGGAAGAACAGAAGCTTGCGGCGGCGGAAAAGTTATTTCGTGCGGCTCTCTGGTATATTGGGAATATTTGAGAATTTATAGAGGTGGAATTAGGTCAAGATGTGCCACGAGGGACCCACAAGCCTGGGGGCGCGCCTACCCCCCTGGGCGCGCCTCCCGAGCTAGTCGCTCCCTCGTGACTCCTCCGGTCTTCTCCCAAACCTTCTAGGGTCTCTCTTGGTCAGAAAAAATTAATCCAAAGTTTTTTCTCCGTTTGGACTCCGTTTGATATTGATTTTCTGAAAAGCCAAAAATTAGCAAAAAACAGCAACTGGCACTGGGCACTAGGTTAATAGGTTAGTCCCAAAAATTGATATATAATTGCATATAAAACATCCAAGATTGATACTATAATAGCATGGAACAATAAAAAATTATAGATACGTTGGAGAGGTATCAAGCATCCCCAAGCTTAATTCCTGGTCGTCCTTGAGTAGGTAAATGATAAAAACAGAAGTTTTGATGTGGAATGCTACCTAACATGTTCATCATGTAATTCTTCTTTTATGATATGAATATTAAGAAACGAGTGATTCAAAGCAATAGTCTATAATTTGATATAAAGACATCAATACTCAGGCATACCAACAAACAATCATGCCTTTTAAAATAAAAATGCTAAAGAACTCTATCCCTAGAAAATCATATAGCCCGTCATGCTTAGTCTTCCTAACACAAAGTATTAATCATGCACTACCCCGATGACAAGCCGAGCAATTGGTTCATACTTTTTAACGCGCTTCAGCTTTTTCAACCCTCACGTAATACATGAGCGCGAGCCATGGACATTGCACTATGGGTGGAATAAAATATGATGATAGAGATTAATAAGGGGAAGTCAAAAAAGGAAGATAGTCTCGCATCGACGCGGTTAATCAACGGGCTATGGAGATGCCCATCAATTGATATCAATGCGAGGAGTAGGGATTGCCATGCAATGGATGCACTAAGAGCTATAAGTGTATGAAAGCTCAAACTGAAACTAAGTGGGTGTGCATCCAACTTGCTTGCTCATGAAGACCTCGGGCATTTGAGGAAGCCCATCATCGGAATATACAAGCTAAGTTCTATAATGAAAAATTCCCACTAGTATATGAAAGTGACAACTCAGGAGACTCACTATATGAAAAACATGGTGCTACTCTGAAGCACAAGTGTGGAAAAGGATAGTAACATTGCCCCTTCTCTCTTTTTCTCTCATTTTTTTGTTGGGCTCTTTTTGGCCTCCTTTTTTTTTATTTTTCGTCCGGAGCCTCATCCTGACTTGTGGGGGAATCATAGTCTCCATCATCCTTTCCTCACTGGGACAATGCTCTAATAATGATGAACATCACACTTTTATTTACTTACAACTCAATATTACAAATCGATACTAGAACAATATGACTCTATATGAATGCCTCTGGCAGTGTACTAGGATGTGCAATGATCTAGCGTAACATGTATAAAAAATGATGAACGGTGGCTGAGCCACAAATACTATGTCAGCTGTGTGATCATGCAAAGCAATATGACAATGATGATGTGTGTCATATAAAAAGAATGGTGGAAGTTGCATGGCAATATATCTCGGAATGGCTATGGAAATGCCATAATAGGTAGGTATGGTGGCTGTTTTGAGAAAGATATAAAGAGGCTTATGTGTGATAGAGCGTATCATATCACGGGGTTTGGATGCACCGGCGAAGTTTGCACCGACTCTCGAGGTGAGAAAGGGCAATGCACGGTACCGAAGAGGCTAGCAAATTGCGGAAAGGTAAGAGTGCGTATAATTCATGGACTCACATTAGTCATAAAGAATTCGCATACTTATTGCAAAAGTCTATTAGCCCTCGAAGCAAAGTACTACTACGCATGCCCCTAGGGGGATAGATTGGTAGGAAAAGACCATCGCTCGTCCCCGACTGCCACTCATAAGGTAGACAATCAATAATAAATCATGCTACAACTTCATCACACAACTAAGGACTATATTTGCATGCTTCGGGAATCACAAACCTTAACACCAATATTCTTACTAAACCACAATCATTCACTAGTACATCCACATATTACCATCTTAATATCGTAGAACTATTGCAAGGAATCAAACTTATCATATTCAGTGATCTACATGAAAGTTTTTAGTATATCCCTCTTGAATACCTATCCTTTATGGACCAATCTTATAACCCGTGAAATTGCCATTACTATTTATTAGACTCTCAAAAAGATATAAGTGAAGCATGAGAGTGCAACTATTTCTTTAAAATATAACTACCACCGTGCTCTAAAAGATATAAGTGAAGCACTAGAGCAACTGCCTAGCTCAAAAGATATAAGTGAAGCACATAGAGTATTCTAAAAAATCACGATAAATGTGTGTCCCTCTCAAAAATGTTTGTTCAACAAAGATGATTGTGGCAAACTAAAAAGCAATCAAAGAAAATAAAACTATGGCACAAGACGCTCCAAGTAAAACACATCTCATGTGATGAATAAAAATATAGCTCCAAGTGATATATCGATAGATTGTAGACGAAAGAGGGGATGCCATCCGGGGCATCCCCAAGCTTAGACGCTTGGGTCTTCCTTGAATATTACCTTGGGGTGCCTTGGGCATCCCCAAACTTAGGGTCTTGCCGCTCCTTATTCCTTCATCCATCGCGATCTCCTCAAAACTTGAAAACTTCAGCACACAAAACTCAACAGAAACCTCGTGAGATACGTTAGTCTAACAAACAAATCTTAAATTTAGGTACTGTTCTAAATTGATTCATATTTAATATTGTCATAAAGCTACTATACTCCAACTTCTCCATGGGTTATACCCTCCGATACAATCCATAGATTCATCAACATAAGCAAACTATGCAACAAAAACAGAATCTGTCTAAAACAGAACAGTCTGTAAAGATCTATTTAAAAGCTATACTTCTGTAACTCCAAAAATTCTGAAACATTAGGACAACGTAAAAAATTTATATACCAATACTGTGTAAAAATTTCAGATTTTTCTGACGTTCCAGTACAGAACCAAAAATCCAGAACTGGGCGCAAAACTTTCTGTTTTTCAAGCAGTATCAATTATACTATCATCCAAATCATCCTAAAGGCATTACTTGGCACAAACACTAATTAAAATATAAAAACATAATCATAACAGTAGCTATAATTGTGTGAACACACAAAACAGAAAACAAAGCAAAAAATTTAAGATACATATTGGGTTGCCTCCCAACAAGCGCTATTGTTTTATGCCCCTAGCTAGGCATAATGCATTGTTTTAAGTATTATCATCCTTGGTTTTTGCCAATTTAAGTGGGTTATTCTCAAACCCCGGAGGCTCCTTATGTTTACCATTATTCTCAAAAAAAGAAGAAATTTTGTTATCCAAGTTATCAAGCCTTTTGTTGCAAATAGTAAGAAGAGAATTCATACGGTTAAGGTTCCCACTCAGGGCTTTGAGAGGTTCATGAGATTTTTGTAAATCAACTAAATTTTTCTGCAAATCCCCTAATTTTTCTAGCATTTGGATTCCTTCTTGAGTGAAACAGAAACCTTTTTGTGGGGGTGGAGTTCCCACTATCCCCTCTATTATCTCATAGGCAGTATTAGCATAACTTTCAACAAAATTCCCTTTAGCGGCAAAATCCAAGAGTTGTCTATTAGGCATAGTGAGTCCTATGTAAAAATTTCTAAGCAAAATTTTTGTATCGCCTTTTATGGTGCAAACACGATAAGATTCTATCATACTATACCAAGCATCTTTAAGATTTTCTCCTTGTTTTTGTTTGAAGTAAAGAACTTCAAAATCCGGAGAGAGAGGAGGAAAAGTAGCACTAGTCATAGTAACAAAGCAAGCAAGCAAACTAGCAAATAAAATATTTTTGTGTTTTTGTAATTTTTATGAGAAGTGGGGGAGATGAAAACAAGAGGCAAATAAAAATAAGAGAAAGTAGATGATAGTTTATGCGAAGGTACTTGATAGGTTTTGGTGATGTCTCCCCGGCAACGGCGCCAGAAATTCATCTTGCTACTTGTGAGCTGCGTTGAGATTTCCTCAAAGAAGAGAGGATGATGCAGTACAGTAGAGATAAGTATTTCCCTCAGTTAAGAACCAAGGTTATCAATCCAGTAGGAGAACCACACAGAACCTCATTAGCAGCACCTACACACACAAAAGCAAATACTTGCACCCAACGCGAACAAGAGGGTTGTCAATCCCCTTGGCGGTTACTTGCAAGGATTAATTCTGATAGTGATAGATAGATAAATAAATTACAAAAAAAAATAAAGGAAATAAAATTGCAACAAGGTATTTTTGGATTTTATATATGATAGATAAATGACCCGGGGGCCATAGTTTTCACTAGAGGCTTTTCACTCGAACACATAGCATACGATGGGTGAACAAATTACTGTGGGGCAATTGATAGAAAAGCGCATAGTTATGACGGATTCATGGCAATGATCATGTATATAGGCATCACGTCCGAGACAAGTAGACCGACTCCTGCCTGCATATACTACTATTACTTCACCCATCGACCGCTATCCAGCATGCATCTAGGGTATTAAGTTAATGAAAACAGAGTAACGCCTTAAGCAAGATGACATGATGTAGACAAAGTAAACTCAAGCAATATAAATAAACCCCATCGTTTTATCCTTAATGGCAATAATACAAATACATGTCTTGTCCCCTACTTTGTCACTGGGATAGAGCACCGCAAGATTGAACCCACTACGGGAATCAGGTAGTTTGCCGTCAGGCAATAACAGACGGCAAAGGCTGATATACAGACGGCAAAGAGTTTGCCGTCAGCTAGCTGACGCAAAGTGTGTCGGCAAAGACAAAGTCGGCAAAGGGTACTTTGCCGTCAGCTTTTCATCAGGCAGACGGCAAAGACTTTGCCGTCAGCCAAACTACGGCTTTGCCGTCAGCCGTTTTATTAATAGACGGCAAAGTGAGCATCTTTGCAGTCAGCCGTTCAATTAACAGACGGCAAAGTGAGCATCGTTGCCATCAGCCGTACTACACTATAGACGGCAAAGTGAGCATCGTTGCCGTCAGCCGTTCTACACTACAGACGGTAAAGATTTTTTAAGTTTTAAAAAAATACGCAGGTACAAAATTTACAAAACTAGAGCAAAGACTAGAGCAAAATTCTGCTACAACATTCTCCATAGATCAATTTACAAAATTTACAGATCTGAAACACCTGAACATGAACATTTCCCATAGACCGAATTACAAAACTCTGGTACAACTTCTGTATATATCAATTTACACAGAAGATTTACAGAGAAATATTTTTTCGAGAGCGAGAGAGTGGTGGATCGGGCGCGGCCCTCCTCTTGCACGGAGACGGAGGCATGGGGAAGCCCCCTCAGCAACCGCGTGAGCCTTGGATCCGCTCGGCGTCCGGCGCTGCTCCCCGCGGCGGCCGGTGAGGCGAGCAACATGCAGCAGCGGCCGATGAGGTGGAGGCGGCGAGGTTGTGGCCGGCGAGTTGAGCGGCAGGACGGGGGAGAGGTTGTGGCCGGCGAGGTGTAGCCCCGGCAAGATGGTGGCCGGCGAGGTGGATGCCCGGGCGTGGTGAGGGGCGGGACGGGGGCGAGGTGGTGGCCGGCGGGGGCGGCTAGTGGGGCGAGATGCATGCAGCAGCGGCCGGTGAGGTGGAGGCGGCGAGGTGGTGGCCGGCGAGTTGAGCGGCAGGACGGGGGAGAGGTTGTGGCCGGCGAGGTGTAGCCCCGGCGAGATGGTGGCCGGCGAGGTGGATGCCCGGGCGAGGTGAGGGGCGGGACGGGGGCGAGGTGGTGGCCGGCGGCGACAGCAGGTGGGGCGAGCTGCGCCGGCGGCCGGTGAGGCGAGGGCGCCGGACTCCTATGCGGGGAACAGAGAGGGATTGAGGGAGATAAGGAGAGAGATGAAGCAGCGCCAGAGGAGAGAGATACGGGAGGATAAGGGAGTGGTGGGGGTGGGCTGTCCGGCGTGGTGGGTGGGCGCGTGGGTAGGGCACGTGGTGCGTGGGGCGTGTGGTGCAGATCGTGGGCCTGTGTGATGTGCGTGTGGAGTAGATTTTGCCACATCATCGATTCGTGGGCTCGATCCGTGGGTTGTGTTTTCTCTTTGCCGTCTGCATTTTTTTCTACAGACGGCAAAGAGCTCACTTTGCCGTCTGTAAAAGAAAAGGCAGACGGCAAAGACTTTGCCGTCTCGTTTTCCTTTACAGACGACAAATTGAGCTCTTTGCCGTTTGTAAAAAAACACAGACGGCAAAGTGTCTTTGCCGTCTGCGTTTTTTCATACAGACGGCAAAGTGAGTGATTTGCCGTGTGTAAAAAAAATGCAGACGGCAAAGTATCTTTGCCGTCAGTTGTTCTTTGCCGTCAGCAACTGTCGGCAAAATTTGTCTTTGCCGTCTGTCCCGAAAAAATGCTGACGGCAAAGAACAGTACTGACGGCAAATCTTCTGTTTCCTGTAGTGATCCATCACAAAGCACCTCTCCCATTGCAAGATAAATCAATCTAGTTGGCCAAACCAAATGGATAGATCGGAGAGAAATACAAAGCTATAATAATCATGCATAAATAAGTTCAGAAAAGACTCAAATATTTTTCATGAATAATCTGATCATAAACCCATAATTCATCGGATCCCAACAAACACACCGCAAAAGAAGATTACATCGGATAGAACTCCAAGAAAATCAAGGAGAACATGGTATTGAAGATCAAAGAGAGAGAAGAAGCCATCTAGCTACTAGCTATGGACCCATAGGTCTGTGGTAAACTACTCACACATCATCGGAAGGGCAGCAAGGTTGATGTAGAAGCCCTCCGTGATCGATTCCCCCTCCGGCAGGGTGCCGGAAAAGGCCTCCATATGGGATCACGAAAGAACAGAAGCTTGCGGCGGCGGAAAAGTTATTTCGTGTGGCTCTCTGGTATATTGGGAATATTTGAGAATTTATAGAGGTGGGATTAGGTCAAGATGTGCCAGGAGGGGCCCACAAGCCTGGGGGGCGCGCCTCCCAAGCTTGTCGCTCCCTCGTGACTCCTCTGGTCTTCTCCCGAACCTTCTAGGGTCTCTCTTGGTCCAGAAAAAATTAATCTAAAGTTTTTTCTCCGTTTGGACTCCGTTTGATATTGATTTTCTGAAAAGCCAAAAACAAGCAAAAAACAGCAACTGGCACTGGGCACTAGGTTAATAGGTTAGTCCCAAAAAATGATATATAATTGCATATAAAACATCTAAGATTGATACTATAATAGCATGGAATAATCAAAAATTATAGATACGTTGGAGACGTATCAGTGATCAACTTACTTGCTCGGTATATTTTATGCACCGCTAGGCTACCGTGCGACGAGATGCTTCAAGTGCTCGCAATACTTCGACATAGCCTCTTGGATGGTGTACCATCGATGGTTGAGGAACTTTGATTCACGGTTGTGGATGACCGCATCGAAGTAGGGGGCGAAATGCTTGTGTTCGTGGATACAAGTGTGAATGTTGTTCCAAAATGTTGGGACCTTTTTCTCCGGGCCATGGATCCGATCGAGGCTTGCATCGCACAACAGCTCATCCTCCTGCATGTTGAAGCTTTCTCGTCTACCCTTCTTCTTTGGATCGCCGGTTGTATCATCCGGATCATCGTCCTTGCCATCATCCTCCTCCTCCTGCTGCTGTCCGGCGGCCCAATGCTGTTGTTGTTGTGTGCCCACGCCGGTTTGGGTGTAGGACTGCTGCGTGCTCGTCTGGGTGTATGACTGGTGCTGCGGGTAGTTACCGGACTGGGTGGGATCCGAGTCTTCCACCTGCCCATCCTCATATCCACATCCTCCTCCTTCGCCTCCATCATGGATGATGTCGAGCATCCCCCTGTTCGGGTCGTCGTACGCCGGCTCCCCCGCTCTAGGCATTGTAGCGAACAGCATGCGGGCACCCATCTGCTCCCTGCCCGCCGTCCGCGCCCGGACGAGCTGCGGCGAAGAACACTCGGAGAATAGCAGCTTCGCATTTACGTCGAAGATGTAAGGCATCTTCCCGGTGGTGGTTCCGAGCTGCTTGATGGCGTAGAAGTACGGAGGCTTGTAATGCTCCGGCCACGGCGCCATCTGTACTGTGGGAGCGCCCGTTTGGGCACTGCGACCTCTGCCGAGACGTCCGCCACGTCCGCCACGACCACCACGCTCGATGCCACCACCACGCCCACCACCGGCCATTCGCTTCTTGAGTTTATCCTCCTTTGCGGCCTCCTTTGACGTGGCGAGTTTGCCGCGTAGCCGAGCTGATCTTCTGGCACCTCCGCCACCTCCATCTCCAACAGGTTCTCCTCCGGTTCCATGCATCGACGGCGGAAGGAAGAAGAGGGTGGGAGAAAAGGGCGGGAATCGGGTGGAGAGCGGCGGGGGATGGAAGAAGAGAGTGCAGGATTTTGGCGCGAAAATAGTGCGGGTTGCTACAAAAGCACGGGCTTCGCCTTCCTTTTGGGTGGGCCGGGGGGGGGTCAGAGTATGACATTTTTCGTGTCCGGACTCCCGCATAACCCCTCATGTTTGGTTCCGGTTTGCGGGAAAATCATAGTCCGGACTGCGCCACGGACCGATACAGGACCAAGTTGAATGGCTTTCGGGATCCAGACTGTGAGTTCGGATAGATGCGGACGGTTTGAGAGTCGGCGTTGAAGCTAGTTTTTTTATCGTAGGATTGACGCTTGCAAATCTAGCTAGCAAGTAGCTTGATCGATTATTACGCATGTTTGCCGTGAAGCCCCACATGCATATGTAATGGCATCTCCAACGGCGACCCGTAGCGCTGTTCGGATCGCGGAAGCCATCCAACGCGCTTCTATATTGGTCCGTGGCACGGTTCCGACATACTTTCTACCGCAAACCGAAGATAAACCTGAGGGGCTTTGCGGGCGTCCGAACAGCAACCAAACCCGCTTCTAACCACATTGGCCCACCCAAACCCCCTCCTCCCTCGTCGCGCGCGTTCCCGCCCGGCGCCAGCTATCCTGGCTAGATCGGGTCAGAACAAGCGCCCGCGCGCAAATTCATTGGTCCGTGCACACCGCAACCATGGTCACAACCGCCCGGACACCACTGCAATCATTCTTTGATTTTTTTTTTTGAGAAATCGCGCCCAACTTTATTAATGCAACAAAATATCCATAGGTACAAGAATCATTCTTTGGATTGTATGGCTATCAGACCGCCAGTATACAACGGGCTACTATTTTGCAGATGATATCTATTCTTCATGGGCCGTGTTTGTGAAAACAATCCAGCGTCCTCAAGGCACAAGAGAACCCACTTTGTCTCCGAAAAAAAACAAGAGAACGCACTTTGCAACACGTCGAGAGTCCACAAAAAAGGATATTGAAAGAGTTTTGGTGTGCTTCAAAAGTGCTTTGGCATTGTACGTGGTCCTGCCGAGTATTAAAATCCACATGTCCTATGGCAAATCATGATATGTTGCTTCATTTTGCATAACATGATCACTGAGGATGAGAGGCATGCCAAAAAAAAATTTGGTACATCTCCAGTGAGAATCCTGTCGAGCCGAAACACAATGCAAACATGATACATAGATTCCTCGCAGTCATCGAGCTATCAAGAACCGGAAAGCTCATACTCAGCTTCAAGATGATCTTGTTGAGCCCATGTGGGAACTTCATAGCATTTCATTGTTGTGGTTCTATCATGCTCTTTATTTGGATTATTACTTTATTTGGACCTTTCGTGTGTTTGAATTTAAATAATTACATTTTATAATGTTTGTGAATTGTGTGAACCTTAATTATCAAGTCTGGATTTAATATGTGTGCAAACATGTAGTTGAAATGAAAATTGCAAAATAAAAGTAGAAGAGTTGGCAAAGATTATTTTTTTTGAACATAGTACAGACGCAAGCGTTCATATATACGTGCATACACTCATCCATATGAACGCACACACGCACACCCTACCCCTATGAGAGACTGAGCTGGCATATCATCTTAAGATTTTACGAAATCACTAAAGGCGCCTCGTAGCCGACGGGAACGTCCCCTCCCACTGAACGCGTATCGTCGGAAATCCTGAAATAAATCCAGAATAAATGCGAGCATCTGAACCCTAATGGGCGGGATACCACTGTTCTTCTAATCATCCAACCAGGTTGGCAAAGAAAATTTCTAGGAGTTAAGTTTTAGACTTTTTTTAACTCGTGAATCAAATTTGAGGAGTTGACGCCGGTGTCTCGTGCAAAACAGATCCGAAAGCATTCCTCTTGAGGTCTGAGTTCAGGTGCCAAAATCTTCAGTCAGGGTCCCGGCGGCGAACAGCCGCCCATTCCAACCCTCGCGGGCGGGGCGGGATGGTGGACGAGCTCGGCGAGGACCGGCGGAGCGCTGCTGCCGCTCGTGACGGCCGTGCCCTCGCTGGACGCCCGCCGTCTGGCCCCCGGCTCAGCCCAGATCCGGCCGGGGAGGGGAAGCGGCCTCGTCGCAGGTGAATCTTCCTCTCCAGATACGGCATAATTTTCGAGGGGAAGCGTTGCAGCTGAATGGTGTGGTACACCAAGATTCCTTCGTTCAGCGCCCGGAGTCCGCCCTTGTTTGCCCTCCCCTTGCCTTGGGTTCATAGCCAGTTTAGAGCAGAGATAGAAACAAGCACGTTTCATCCATGGATGCGGTTAAATTCTAAGTACTGCGCAGTCCATCTCATCTAGGAGTCTACAGTAGGAATTAACAATAAATTATACTCTACGAGGCAGAGAAAAGCAAATCCCAAACAAATTCCGAGCTATTCCTTCCTTCTTTCTCTCGACCGAGCTGAATAAATCTCCAGCAGCAGCGCAGCACGTCCTGCTCCTGTCCGTCATGGCATACCAGCTCGCTCTATCCAGGGTAGTATTTCTTTCCTTTTCTTTCATTGTGTTACTTGTTCAATCACCATGAATGATCTCGCCCAATCTTGGGGCTTCAAGCCCAAAGGAACGCCAGGTGTTCGTCTATGTGCTTGATGCTAGCTAGCTCATCGATTTCCCTGTAACAAGAAAAAAGAAAAATGCTAGCTCATCAATGCTGAAACCGCGACACTGCCTCTCTGCGTTTCAGAGTGGATCTAGGGCTTGACAGTTTAGGGGATTGATTGTTGAATACCATCATATGTTCAGGTCTTCTTAATTTCTCTGCGTGCTTGTGTCACAGGCTGGGACACATCTTGCAAGGCGCGGATTGGGAAAAGTGATTCACGGCGAGGCAGCGGCGGCCACAAAATCAACCACTGGCGCGGGTATGCATTCATTGCTTTAATCCATCTACTTATCTGGCAACTCCCAACAACTACTACTACTACTACTTCCCGATGAAATTGGCCCCTGCGAAACACAGATAGAAAAAACACTTAATTTTGTCCAGTATCCTGTTTTAATTTCGATCATATCGGCGTAGTGTCCCATTATATTCTGCGACTTTAATTTGTTGGTTGAGTCTTCTCTATGGAGGAACTGATTAAGGTTTTTTCTTGAACTCTGATGCTTAATGATGCAGGCGGCGTGCTTAGAAACCTACAAAGGAGATACGGAACAAATTATTCTGAACAGAGGGCATGGGCCCGCTCTGCAACTGATTCTCTTATTAGAGAGCTTAATGACGAGAAAGCTATACGAGAGTTTGAAACGCAGAATCCCTCGCACTCCTCAGCTCTCTCCAAGTACATAAAAGCCCTCATCAGTGCTGAGTTGAAAACTCGAGGTACCCGCTGTTTCTTTTCGCGCATTTCTTTCGCTAACTGTATGCTATTCTTCTCCCACGCAAAAAATAAACGCACAATTTATTTTACAACTTGTTGTCTGCAGGCGAAACTGCTAAGTCAGAACCGGCCGACAGGACGCGCAATTTTTTTAACAACTTGTTTTCTGCAAGGAACTTCTAAGTCAGAACCGGTCCACCCACAAAAACCATCGGACATTTCTTTTTGGATTTTTATGGGGGCCATTGCATTTTTTGGCCTTGCGCTCTATGGTATGCTTAACAGATCGGATAAGCTAGGCACGGATGAAGAATATCGTAAATCTTTTATCAAAGTGTTTGATGATTTGAACAAGGGGGTCACCGGAAAAAGCCGTAACTTGGATGAAGTGAACAAAGTGTTGGATGATATGATCAAAGCCATGGATGATTTGAAGAAGGCGGCCGCAAATTCAAGCACGAAGCCCAGTGATGTCAGTGGAAAAGGTGGTAACTTGGATGATGTGAACAAAGGGACCATAGATTCAAGCAGGAAATCCAGTTACGTTGACGCCAAAAAAGGTAGCGTGTCCATGAAATCAACCACGAGATTATGTGATGTCAAGGGAGTTGACGAAGCAAAAGCTGAGCTCGAGGACATAGTTCACTACCTAAGAAATCCCAACGTGAGAGACATCACCATCACCAATTAATAAACTTGTATGCAGCCTGGTGCAATTCAATTCTCGTTTTTGTTTCTAGATAGATGTTGATCGAGTTGTTAACCTAGCATGCTTAATTTGCAGCATTTCACGAGCCTTGGCGGCAAGCTTCCAAAGGGTGTTCTGCTTGCTGGCCCACCAGGCACAGGGAAGACCATGTTGGCGAGAGCTGTGGCCGAGGAAGCCGGCGTCCCATTCTTTGCGCGCTGTGGCAGCGACTTCGAGGAGATGTATGTGGGCGTTGGGGCTAAAAGAGTGAGGGAGCTCTTCAGTGCAGCAAAGAAGAAATCCCCTTGCATAATATTCATCGATGAGATCGACACCATCGCTGGGCAAAGGCAAGTAGATGACAGGAATGGGGTGAGGGAGACTCTGAACCAGCTGCTCGTTGAGATGGATGGATTCGAGCGGAATGACGGTATCATTGTTCTCGCAGCGACCAACTTCCCACAGTCGCTAGATAAAGCCGTTATTAGACCCGGGCGTTTTGACCGTCATGTTCAGGTTCCTAATCCAGATGTCGAGGGCCGGCGGCAGATCCTAGAGGCTTGTATGTCAAAGGTACATACTCTGTCCAGAAGGATAAGGCGTCTTTGCAATCTTCAACGCAAGACTTTGACCTTTCGCTACAATTCTTTTTTTTTTTTCAGGTCAAAGCCAGGGGTGTGGACCTGATGACCATTGCGAGGGGGACACCGGATTCTCAGGTGCAGCCCTTACAAACTTGGTGAACGATGCTGCTCTGAAGGCTGCCAAGGATGGGTCGGAAGCTGTTACGATGGATCACATTGAATATTCCAAGGACAAGATCATCATGGGCAGCGAGCGCAAATCGGCGGTGATACCTGATAACTGCAGGAACATGACTGCTTACCACATGGGAGGGAGTTCCCTTGTTGCAATCCACACGGATGGCGCTCACCCTATCTACAAGGCTACCATTATCCCGAGGAGAAACTCTCTTGGCATGGTGATCCAGATGCCTGAGGAAGAAGATGCCTATCAATTCTCAAGGAAGAAGATGCTGGCGAAATTGGACATCCTCATGGGCGGCAAGGTGGCCGAGGAGGTTATATTTGGAGAGAGCGAGGTGAGCTCTGATGCCCTGTCTGATCTAAGAGAGGCGATTCAGCTGGCGACAGACATGGTCACCAAGTATGGAATGGGCCAGCGGATCGGCCCTGTTTGCTACGGCAACAACAATGATGGGAAGCAGACGGCAACCTTGAGCTGGCAAGCGACAGCCCTGGTCGATGAGGAGGTGAAAGAATTACTGGTCAAGGCTCGCAAGAACGCGGAAAATATTATCACGGCGCACCGCAAAGAGCTTAATGTGCTAGCCGATGCCCTTCTCGAGCACGGAACTCTCACTGGCGACCAGATCAAGCAGTTGGTAAATGGTCTCAAAATTGGTAGTGCGCAGAATCAGGAAACACCATCTTCATCCCAACCCTAGCAGTGGACATGTAGAATGGTTTGGTCCGTCTATGAACTTATTTCTTCTTTTTTTCTTTACTTGCATGCACACAAATGTAAAGAAGATGCACATGGTCTGAATTTCTCTGGTTTTTGTTTTTCTGTTATGAAGGGAATACTGCGTGTGTTTTGGAATACTGTGTTGTGAATCTGTAAACACTCGGTGCTTTTGAATCTCAAATTACATGGATGTAATGTGCCCCAAGCTTGCTAAATTTCTTTTGACCTGTGTACAGTGGTGTAAAACCCCACTGTAATCATTGTTTATTTACTATAAAAGAGTTCATGTACAAGAGGATTATGCATTGTACAGCCTAGATTATAAGAAACTAGGCAAAAGGGATGTGCTACAGAGTGGTGAACCAATTATAGGAAGCTAGTAAGTAGCATATTGTTTTGTTCTACAAGCTACAATTTGTAGTTCATGCTTGTATATATAATTACTGCCACTTGTGAAAAAAATCTGCATTACCCCCTCTGAAAATCTTGTTATTTTCCTGTTTAGGCAAATAAGATATCAATACCTACTAGCAAATAATCCCCAAAAAACACTCTACATAGACCAGCATAAGAGGCTAGGTGTGGTAGATCTTTTCATGTCATAGATCAG
The DNA here is from genome assembly GCA_039707655.1 of Elymus sibiricus. Taxonomy (NCBI): domain Eukaryota; kingdom Viridiplantae; phylum Streptophyta; class Magnoliopsida; order Poales; family Poaceae; genus Elymus; species Elymus sibiricus. The sequence goes on from CM077672.1 coordinate 463,312,680, forward strand.
CATTAGAACAGAAGAGGGTTCCTGTGAGGGAGCATAAAAACACAGCAATAACAATCTGTGGCATGGAATTCATGAAGAGCTTGCAATTTACAAAATCTGGAAACTGGCAAACAGTGTATTACAAAACCGGGGACATGACACAATTGATACATCATTGAAGCGCACATGCAACTGGAAATGTCTATGAAAATAGCTCGCAGAGTCCACATATCATATTCTTCAGTGCATACCGCTCCTTCAGTTACAGAGTCAGTTTCCACCATCACTTGATTACAGCCCATTTGGATGGATGTCCTTATGGCATAAAACATCCCCAAATCCTCTGAACGAAGCGCATCCGAGACTTGCTCCAGATTACCTGCACCACCAGCCATCGCCATACCACAATCATCTCTGATGGCAAAGCCCCAACCTCCAGAATTTTTGTTTCTTTCAGGAAAGCGCCGTCGTGTTGATTTTGAAAAATTTCTGGTGAAACCTGGACCATCTTTCATTTTGCTGCTGCTTTTGCCTCCCCCTATTTGATCAACCTTAAAGAGAACATAAAAAGATAATCAATAGTATGACATATTTCATCAGAAGATTTAATATTATCTCCTACATTTTCTCTGTTCCTTTCATGCCACCAACGCCAAAGGAAAAGACAAGTTTTAAGCTTTCCTTCCTCGCTGAGGCTCAGGATTTTCCCCATACAACTCAGAACATCTACACATGACAGAATTTGTAATCTAACATGCTCCAACGGGGATTTCCTCAACACATCCTTAGCCTTCTTACACTTAATGAAGCAATGTCCACCATCCCCATCCAAACGAAAGCAAACAGGGACAGTGAATGTCTACATGCATACCTCCGTGTTAAATCTTCATGCGCAGCGGTAAACAATCTGTAGACAGGCGAAGAATCTTGTTTGGGAGGGAAGCGAGCACAATTTGGCCAATTAAAACCACCTGCTTCTTCATCTGTATTTGTGGAGGAATTAGTCCCGAAATGGATTCTCGAGCTGCAACATCCACAACAACTCTATATGCAGATTTGACTGAAAATATACCTTCTTCTCATGATGATACATGATCCCGTTAAAGTCGCCAGCGCACAACCATGGGAGGTTAAGCTGCTGATTGAGGATGCGCAATAACTTCCAAGTTATCTTCCTTTTAGCACTCGCAGGCTCTTCATAAATGCCAGTGAAACGCAATTTGTAACCATATTTTCCCACTAGTTTAGCATCAATGTGATACCTGGAGTAGTTGTGCAGTTCCAGCTTCACTTGTTTCTTCCGTATCAACACCACTCCTCTACTCTTTCCTTCACAATCTCTAACCATCATGTTCCCCATTCCTAGCATCCACTTGAACTTCTCCATCATCCTCTTATCAAGTTCAGTTTCAGATAAGAAGAGGATGTCGGGGTCAACCTGCTCCTGGAGATTCAGAAAACCTCTCACTGCCGGGCCATTCCCCAATCCCCGGCAGTTCCACGCTAAGAGATTCTCATTTTGACTCGCCAGGCTGTCCCAGCAGCCCGGCGTTGAGCATTTCTGAGTTAGCATTTTCTTCTTTTTCTTCAACCCCATGAATTTTCATCTTCGCTTTGTTCGCTACTTCTATAACCTCATTGACATTCGTTATATCAACCCTCCTCTTCTTTGATTCTGCCATATTTGATTGATTTTGCTGGATTCCTTTCTTCCTCTCGATTCGCTTGAAAGTACCTTGCTTCAAACTTTTTACTGCCTTATAAACTTTATTTTCTACTTTGTTCTGGACCCCTTGATTGTCCTCTGTGCTTGGTAGATCTTTCTGCCAAGGTGGCCCATCGCTACCCTGTTTACTGCCTGTACTACTACTTGGCCAGAATTTTGCTTTGTCCTTTGGGCGTCTGGTCCTCTCTTCACTTGAGGCCCCCTTGTTGATAATAACTGTCCTTAGCCATGGCCCAAACTGCCGAGGCCCCGTTCTTGTAGATCTAGTTGGACATGATTTTTCTGTATGTCCAATAATTCCGCAGCTATAGCAGAAGTTAGGAAGATTCTCGTATGTTAAGGCAACAATCTTCTCCTCCTTTTCTTCGTCCCCAAGTGTCATCATATCTTCTTCATCCTGAATAAAGCATGTTACAAACCTCATAATCGGGACTGTGATGTCCATTCTCACTTTGATCCGCATGAACGCTCCCGTCGAGTCGGCATTCTCACTTTGATCCGCATGAACGCTCCCGTCGAGTCCACCTCAACAACTCTCCCAACCTGCTCTCCAACCAGCTCCCCGGTCTCCCTGCTCATCGACCCAGCCGGGACGCCATACGCCCTAACCCAGATCGGCACCGTGTCGAAACTGTGCTCGTCCACGGTTGCTCCAGGCACAAAATCTTCCATCACCAACAAATGACCGGCAAAGCTCCAGGGCCTGGCATCCAGAGCTTTCTCATTGTCAGCCTCCTGGTGGAAGGTGAAGAGAAACCGGTTCCGGCCGAGATCGTTGGACTCGACGCCGAAACTGGGGCTCCAGACCGCCCCCAGAGACGTCCCCACATGCTGCGCTCTGGCCGGCCTCTCCGAGAGGAGCTTGCCGACCGCCTGGATCTTGCCGCTCGCCTGCGGGGAGGGGCATGGCTGCTGCTGCTTGCCGGTGATCCTAACCCCCTTCTTCTCGGCTTCGGAGAGCTGCAGGTTGCCGAGCTTCCCCTGCAGAAATGCTCTCCTCGAGCCCCCCATTGTGGCTGCCGATCCGGAGCAGTGCTGCTACGAATCCGCCGCCGCCACGCACCGGAACCTAGGCTTTTGCTGGTGGCTTCTCTCGGGAATTCGCTGGGGCGGAAGCTCTGGAGCCTGAACGGGTTGAGAGGGATGAGAGGGAGTTTGATTTTTTAGTGTTGACGAGGGAGATTAGGGAGAACTCACACCACACATTCATTCATCACAGGCAGGGGTTATATGTACAGCTTAGTGCTACCTCTACCTAGTGGAGATCATGGGGTGGATAACTACCCGACGTGTGCCACGATCTGGCTACACGAACTGGTGCTCGTACGTGTACGCGGTGACTATACAGAGTGCGTACACGATGGCATACTACTGCCTAACGCCCCCCGCAGTCGTGACGTAGGCGGCAGCGACGCAAAGACTGGAACGGAAATCAGAGAAGACATCCGTGGGCAGGCCTTTGGTCATGATGTCGGCGAGCTGCTGGCGCGTGGGGATGTGAAGGACACGGACCTCGCCAAGGGCCACGCGCTCGCGTACGAAGTGGATGTCGAGCTCCACATGCTTCGTGCGGCGATGGTGAACTGGGTTGGCAGAGAGATACACCGCGGACACGTTGTCACAGTAGACGAGCGTCGCCTTGTCGACCGGCAGGAAGAGCTCGCCGAGAAGCTGGCGTAGCCACACGCACTCCGCCACGGCGTTGGCAACACCACGGTACTCCGCCTCCGCACTGGAACGGGAGACCGTCGCCTGGCGTTTGGAGGACCAGGAGACGAGTGCATCGCCGAGGTAGACGCAGAAGCCGGAGGTGGAGCGCCGCGTGTCGGGGCAGCCGGCCCAGTCGGCGTCGGTGAACGCGCGGAGATCCAGAGTGCGCGAGGTGCGCAGGTGCAGCCCGAGGTATGCCATGCCGCGAACATACCGGAGCACGCGTTTGACCAGAGCAAGATGGCACTCGCGCGGGTCATGCATGTGCAGGCAAACCTGCTGGACGGCGTAGGCGATCTCGGGCCTGGTGATGGTGAGGTACTGCAGCGCGCCCGCGATGCTGCGGTAGGCGAAGGCGTCGTCCACGCGCGGCCCGTCGGCGGCGGGGAGCTTGCTCTTGGTGTCGATGGGCGTTGGAGAAGGACGGCAGGTGTCCATGCCGGCGCGATCAAGCACGTCCTCCGCGTACTGATGCTGGCAGAGGAAGAACCCGGCCGGCGTCCACGTGACCTTGATGCCTAGGAAGAAGTGCAGAGGCCCGAGGTCCTTCATGGCGAACTCGCTGGTGAGGCCGGCGACGACGCGTTGGAGCACGACCGGCGTGGACGCAGTGAGCACAATGTCATCAACGTAGAGCAAGAGGTACGCCGTGTCTGCGCCGCGGCGGAGCGTGAACAGAGAGGAGTCCGAGCGCGTGGCAGAGAAGCCAAGCGTCTTGACGAAGCCCGCGAAGCGAAGGAACCATGCCCGGGGGGCCTGCTTCAGCCCGTACAGAGACTTGGAGAGGCGGCAGACGTGCTCTGGCTTGTCAGGGTCGATGAAGCCTGCGGGCTGAAGACAGTAGACCTCCTCCTCCAAGTTGCCATGAAGAAAGGCATTGGATACGTCGAGTTGATGGACCGGCCAGCCGCGCGACGCGGCCAAGGTGAGCACCGTGCGAATCGTCGCCGGCTTGACGACGGTGGAGAACGTCTCGCTGTAGTCGATGCCGGCACGTTGGCGAAACCCACGCACGACCCATCGTGCTTTGTAGCGAGCCAGAGCACCGTCGGCGTCGTTCTTGTGCTTGAAGACCCACTTCCCGGTGATCAGGTTAGCGCTGGGAGGACGTGGCACCAGCTCCCACGTTCGGTTGCGGACAAGGGCGTCATACTCATCACGCATGGCAGCAAGCCAGTGCGGGTCGCGGACGGCAGCGCGAACGGAGCTGGGAACCGGCGAGACCGACAAGGATGTCGAGGCAGTGGCCGCGTCGTAGTAGCGCGGGTTGGGGCGAAAGATGCCGCGCTGAGCACACGTGACCATGGGCGCCGATGGCGCGATGGGCGATGCACGCGGCGCCGGCGACGCGGTGCTGGTGGAGGCAGTGTCGTCGAAGGAGAGGCCCGCGCGCCCAGTCGAGTGGGACGCAGGCGCGCTCGACGAAGATGAAGCAGAGTCGCCCGTAGACGATCGCACGGTGAAGCTGGTGTGGCGCGGCTCGCCGGCCGATGAAGACGAGCCGGTCGTGGAAGAGCTGACCGTGGAGCTGGAACGCACCGGGGGCGTGCTGGGCGCACGCGTTGCCGAGGCGGCCGATGAAGAACCGACGCCCGCGGTTGAACTGGGCAAGAGCGCAGGCACAACAGGGCTCCTGACCACGAGCGGGACCTGCAAGACAGGAGACGAGACGGGCGGCGCGGACGAAGAGATCGGGTGAGCAGGTGGTGTCGACGCGAAGGGGAACACTGTTTCGTGAAAGAGGACATGGCGGGATGTCAGGACGCGGCGCGAGACGGGATCAAAGCAGCGAAAACCGCGGTGATCGGAAGGATAGCCGAGGAAGACGCAGGCGATGGAGCGGGGCTCAAGCTTGTGGCGAGCAGTGGCAGTGATGTTCGGGTAGCACAAGCATCCAAAGACGCGCAGCTGCGAGTAATCGGGGGCGACACCGAGCAGGAGCTCATGCGGGGTGCATGGTGCCGAGGTGCGGCACGGCCGGCGATTGAGGAGATAGGTGGAGGTGTTCAGGGCTTCAGCCCAGAATCGCGGTGGCATGGACGCATGACAGAGGAGCGCGCGGACCCCGTCGTTGATCGTGCGAAGGACACGCTCAGCCTTGCCGTTCTGCTGACTTGTGTACGGACAGGTGAGGCGGAAATGGGTGCCATGGCGGGCAAGCAAGGCGCGCACGGCGGCGCTGTCGAACTCGCGCCCGTTGTCTGTCTGAAGCGCTAGGATGGGGAGCTGGAACTGGGTCTGAACATATGCGAAGAAATCAACAAGAACAGAGAGAGTTTCAGACTTGTGTTTCAGAGGGAACGTCCAGACGTAGTGACTGAAATCATCGAGCACAACCAAATAAAATTGATATCCTGATATGCTTACAACGGGAGATGCCCATACATCAAGATGTAAAAGCTGGAAAGGGAAAAAACTAGTGGTGCTAGATGACTGAAACGAAAGCCTAGTGTGCTTGCCCAAGCGACAGGCATGACAGACCGGCGGCTCGCGGCGGAACTCCAGGTGCAGATCGTCGGCGACGGCGCGAAGTGAGGCAGCGCCGGGATGCCCGAGGCGTTGGTGCCACAGCTCGGTCGTGGCAACGCCAACGAAGGTGCACGAGGAAGAAAGTTTGGGCCGCACCACGGGGTAGAGATCGCCGCCGCAATCACATCGGAGAATCACCACCCTGGTTCGGAGGTCCTTAACAGAAAAGCCACACGCGTCAAATTCAACAGAAATGGGATAGTCACGACAAAGCTGGCGAACAGAAAGAAGATTTTTGACAAGAGAAGGGGAAACAAGAACATTGCGAAGAGGGATCGGGGATGTGCCGGTGATCAGCGAGCCATTGCCAACGTGGGTGATGGGCAAGCGCTCACCGCTGCCAACAATGATGCATGCATCAGTAGAGGATGGGCGAGCAGAGAGGAGATTACCGGGCGAAGAAGTCATGTGCGACGCGGCGCCGGAGTCGAGGTACCACTCCGGTGCACTCCCGGAGGACGAAGGGCCGGCCAAGGCGCTGTGAAGGGCAGCCTGCAGCGAGGCCATGTCCCAGGGCTGGGGTGGAGCGGTCGACGAGCTCGCGCCGGGGCTGCCGTAGCCAGGAGGGGCGCCATAGCCTGGAGCAGGGGCGCCATAGCCAGGAGGGGGAGCGCCGTAGCCATACGGTGGAGGCGCAGCCGGCGACGGGGCCGCGAACATGGCTTGCTGGTGCGGCGTGCCAGGGCGTGGGCCGAGCAAGCCAGCTCCGGGCGCGTGCCAGGCCATCGGCCAGGCCTGAACCAGGCCGGTCCACGAGTTGGCGCCGGGCGCCGGCGCGGGGTACGTCGGAGGACGGGGAGCCGGAGGAGACGGCGAGGACGGACCACCGCCGCCGTTGCCGCGTCCGCGGCGACGCTGACGCCCGCGCCCTGGTTGGTGTTGCTTGGCGGGGGTGCTGGTGGCGTCGAAGGACCACCGCGGCCCGCGACGAGAGCGTGCGCAGACTGCTGGCGAGCGGACTGCTCGGCTCGGTGCTCTTCAAGCAGGAGGAAGGAGCGCACCTGCAGGAACGACGGGAGCGGGACCTGCGAGGTGATGTGCGGGATGGCGGAGTGGTACTGGCGGTTCAGGCCGCGGAGCAGGTTGAACACCTGCTGCGGCTCGGTCACCGTCTGCCTGAGGTCGCGGAGCTGATCGGTGAACTGCTTGAGCTTGGTGCAATACGCCATAACCGTCATGTCGCCCTGAACGACGGCGTGGTACTCGGCGTCGATGTAGACGGCGCGAGCGAGCTGGTTATCCCGGAAGATCCCGTCGATGGCAGTCCAGACGGTGAGCGCGGTGTCGTCCGGCTGCATGACGGCGTCGAGAAGCTCCGGCGAGATGGTGGTGGAGAGCCAGTGCACGACGACGTGGTCAGCCATCTCCCACTCCGGGTCATCGTGACGGTGCACGGCCGTGGAGTCGACGTGGGTGCGGAGTCCGAACATGCCGATGACGGTGTCGAAGTGGCGACGCCACTGCGTGTGGTTGCTGGCGAGGAGGTCGAGGGTGACCGGAATATGACGACGAATATCCACGGTCTGCAGGATGGAGGAGGGGACGGAGGGAGCGATCGGCGTGGAGGGAGGCAGAGCAGGGCGCACCGGCGCGGGGAGAGCAGGAGCAGCCGTGGCCGGGGGTGGAGGTGCAGGCGCAGCCACGGCAGTTGCATCAGCCGGTGGCGCGTCAGCCAGGGGAACGGCGTGAAGGACGCCGTCGACGCCGTGCTGAGAGGAGCGAGGAGAGACGACGGGGTTGTCGTCCATGGCGGCGGAAGCAGGACCGGCGACCTGCGCGAACGGATTGAGCAGGTCGGGAGAGTCTGATACCATGTTGACGAGGGAGATTAGGGAGAACTCACACCACACATTCATTCATCACAGGCAGGGGTTATATGTACAGCTTAGTGCTACCTCTACCTAGTGGAGATCATGGGGTGGATAACTACCCGACGTGTGCCACGATCTGGCTACACGAACTGGTGCTCGTACGTGTACGCGGTGACTATACAGAGTGCGTACACGATGGCATACTACTGCCTAACATTTAGGAAATCTTCCAGAAGGCTCGATGTGGGCCCGTGCAGTCCAACTCTACGCCGCCCCAGGCCTTCTTCTGGGCCTTTTTTTTTTAGAATGGAGCCTTCTTCTGGGCTAATTGGGCTTCACGGTGCTGGGCCTCTCTCTCATAGTCATAGGACGAAAAGAAGAAAGTTTTTCGGCCAATCCTCTGTGCCCGGCTCCTTCCCCTTCTTTCATTCCCACCCCTCACTCGTCTCTCCTTTGCCAGCCGCCGCCGCCGCCGCCGCCGCCCGCCTCGTCCGCGACCTCCACCTCGCCGCCGCCCAGATCCAACTCCGCCGACGAGCCCGACCGCCTCCGCCGTCCCCATCCGCGCCGTCTTCGCGCAGCGGGTCTCGCCGACGGCCCCGTCGTCCTCCGCCTCCAGTGCGTCCCGCCACCCCTGCTCCTCGGTCCCCAGGTCACCTCGGCCGGCAACTCCCGCGCCGGAGTCGCCCCTCCAGGTAGCTTCCAACCCCCACCACTTCTAGCGCCTCCCTTGATCTGAGAAATAAATGCCTCCATGTTACAAATCTCTGCTGTTCTTGAAATTGCACCCGTGCTTCTAGTTAGATTGATGCTTGTATGTCACACATTTCGGATGATTAATGACTGAATTTTAAGTGAATTACTGCTGCAATTTTTGTGATTGCTGTTCGTTAAGGAATTGGTTGCTGCTAGAATTCTAGTCTGTGCGATGCCTAGATGTGTCATAGCAAGGGATGCAAGTGCCGGCCCGCATATCCCATGGAACTCTTCATTTAGTCCATCACTACTAGCTGTAAAATTGACACCAAGTTTGTGTTTGTGCCTTTGTGGTATTGTCCGTGAGCCCGCCCTGCTTGCATCCTTAGTCATAGTGGTGATTGCTGTCAGTTTGCTCGGGAATGCTAGTTCATACGATGCTTCCATTAAATATATTGCTTTGTATGTTCCGCGCACACAGCATGAAGTTGTTTCTCATTCGAAGCGAATTTTCATTTGATCAACCAAGCTAGATGATGTAAAACATTTCTGGTTTGTGCAGCCAAGGTGGTCCAATGGCTTCAGGCATCATGTTTCGGCGTCTTTCCAAGACACTCACTGTGAGCCCAGCAATGGCAGCATCTGGTATGACCAGCCAGCATCACCAGCTTCAGCAGCGCGCACCGGTGAGCGGCACATCCAAGGGCAAGGCCAAGCTCAAAGCTGGGATGCCTCTGAGGCGTAGCGTCATAGCCAAGAAAGGGGGCGCCCCTGCCACTGCTGGGAGCGGCGGCGCTGGCCGTGGTCGCCGTGAAGCCATCGAGCGTATTACTCAGATTGCAGAGTCTTGTCTGAAGTCCTCTACTCCTCTACGGCACCTGTCCCCCAAGGAGCGTCTTCGTGAGGCCAAACGTGAGGAGCTTGGGCTCATCTCCAAGGAACGGCAACGTGAGCTTGATATGGCCAAGGCTAAAGCTAAAGCCAAGTCCAAGGGTGCCAGCGGAGGTGATGGTGACCATGTTCTGATGGGTCCGCCGGGCCTCGACTATATCAGTCTTGGTCTTGTAGATGAGGAGGCTATCCCTGAGTATGAGCTGACAGTTGAAGATGGCCGGCGTCTTGCCAAAGAATACAGCCGTGTGCTAATGCGGCGGCACCGTGCACGTCAAACTGCAGAGTCCACGCTTTTGAGGCTCAAGAAGGAGGCCATTGCTGCGCTCCCTGAGAAGCTGCGAGCTGCTGCCATGGTTCCTGACATGACGCCATTCCCTGCAAACCGCTACATGGCAACGCTCACGCCACCGATTGAAGGGTATATTGAAAAGGTGCGAGATGCTGCCAAGAAGTATTCAGTGAAGGAGAAACTTCGCTGAGTTTTCAACATGGGAGGAAAGAGTCTTCTCCATACAAGATGCCGAGAGTTTAGACGCTTTCTTATGCTCCTTTAATTCTTAGCCTGTCTAGGTCTGATGACTACTTTGTGCTATTTTGGTCTGTGATAATCAGATTCTGGTAATAAGCTGTCACAATTTTTATTTGCAAGATCCTGCCATATTATTCTGACTGAACTGTTTACTTCAGTTTTACTCCCTCCGTTTCTTTTTACTGCGCATATAAGATTTGTCTGAAGTCAAACATTGTAAAGTTTGATGGCTACTTTGTGCTATTTTGGTTTGTGATAATCAGATTCTTGTAATAAGCTGTCACAGTTTTTCTTTGCAAGACCCTGCCATGTTATTCTGACTGAGCTTTTACTTCAGTTTTGCTGTGTACTAGTGCATCTTGATATCATGTTGAGCTGAAATCCTTAAAGTATTTCCCTTGAATGATGCTTATGCTGAAAGTATGCTGGCAGGGTTACTAGAAAAATGGCTTCAGGCCATAATACCTGTTATTGCTTCAGTTCTGGCTCTGGGTTGTTGCATCAGTCTGTTAAGTAATCACCTTGTTCATTAAACAGCGGCGAGCATGCCAAATAGGGGCATTTTGAGACATGGTATATGCAACTGAAAGAACTATGTTAACTCATCCCCACCTCTGAACCCTTTCTGGAATAGTAATCTGCTGTGATCCAACCTCTTGTTTTCATATGCCTTGAATGATGATTTCCTGCGGGATCTGATTGTCAAGAGAAGCACCTAGCTCTGCTGTGTCATGTACTTATGAGAAAATTGAGACTGTTACCAGAGAAATATCTAATGCCATGTCATGTTTACTTTGTCAACTTCTGAGGGTCAGGTCTCGGAAGTGTGCTTTTGT